>JAVANC010000016.1:877500-2155000 GCA_033319125.1 Parnassius glacialis
CCGTGATGCGGGAGATAACATTGAGGTAGGTCATGTGTGTTTGTTGCGCAATCGGGGATTGTTGGCTTCTTTTGAGTACTCCATCTAGTAAAATATCTGAGTACACGTCGGCTCCTAGCAATAGGGCGCGACAAGTGGAAGCCTGGATCTGCAAGCTTCCAGTTTTCCAAGTGTGGCCAGTTAGTTGGTTCAAAGAACGAGTTAGGTAAGTTGTTCGGGAGCTTTTTCATGATGAGGGCTTGAGTTTCAAACGTGTAGTTAGAGTAGATTGATTTGCAAGACAAATTGAGGCGTCCTTAGCATTCCCCAGATACAGATCCTACTCCAGTAACAGTTGCGTTCATTCTTTTTCTAGGCAGTCATAAGAGCTGCGCCGCCCTTTCAGTGATTAAGTTTACTTGTGAACTTTGGTCTAGTAAAGCCTGTAATTTTATTTGAATTGCATTTGCAGTCATCACTTGCAGTTGCACAATTGGAAAAATTTCCACATCTTCAGTGGACAGATGATTAGAACATGATTGTGAAGAAGTTGAAGGTCGCGGGTGGCGGGAGGAGTGGACTGACTTCAAAATATTCAAGCAGGAATATTAAGTCAGCACTGGCGCGACAGTACTGTACTGACTCCAAATCAATTTACATTATGCCAGTAGCGGGTCAATACTAACTTGCCTCGAATTTGGAGCCAGTTACTGTCCCTGTGTAAGTCAGACGTTATACACCGAGTAAATATTATCCGAACAAAAACAGTTTCACTGTAAAGCATCGCGCCAAGTATACTTTCAACTATAGTTACAAAAATAATCATTACATTTTTTTAACAGTGTAACAGTGTTATGCAACAATTTGTTAACAGTGGTAGAGCCACGCGGCAGCTTTTGCTGTCGCACGGATGGGCCGGCTCGAACCGGGGTGGTACCACGTCCTCACAGAATACCAGCGTGAAGTAGAGGTTTACCTCTGCGTTTCGCTTGGTGAGTGCAGGTGGCCGGAGGCCCTTTTTACTGGAAATGAGGCATTCCATCTTAGTCCTCACGGGTGACAACGCATCTGCATTTTGATTCGCAAACGAGGATAGATGTAGATGTTTATGGGCCGCAGCAACCACTTACCATCAGGTGGACTGTGTGCTCGTTTGTCACCTTTATCCTATAAAAAAAATTATAAAATAAAAAAGAAACCTGAAAACTGAAAAAAGTAATAATAATAAAATGGTGTACTTATATACAGCGCCACCCTTATGGACCCGTTTTTAGGGACACTTTTCATGTACAGAGATGGTCCTCCTTCTACTCTACACTCCATAAGCGAAAAGAAACTGTGCAATATATAGGTTACATATATTTAACAAAAAAAAACTGTACTTGTCAATGTCACTTTGCATTTTAGCGCATTTAAAAAAACGAGGTCTGTCTTGAAGAACTCAAAACTTTGTTGGTAAATTTTTTTTTAAAGATATAGTAACTGAAAGGGCAAGTTTTGTGTTTAACATTACTGACACAGTTTTAACTTACGAGGGTGGATTGAAAAGTACTCGGCCTAACACAGATCCATTCAATTCTAAAAATCAAATCTACCCACATTATTTAGTTCAGTTCAGACTAGTTCATTGTGTGAAGTTCGAAACGTGTGCGATAATTAGTTGTGATTTTATAAATTTATTAACAAAGTAATCGGACATAGTTTCCGCGAATGGAGCAAATCGAGCAGCGTGCCGTCATTAAGTACCTCCATAAGAAGGGGCTATCATCAAAAGCCATCCATGATGACATGGTCAGTACATTAGGCGATTGTGCTCTGTCATATTCATCCGTCAAAAAATGGATAGCAGAATTTAAGAGTGTGAAAGATGAACCCCGCTCTGGAAGGCCTTCGACGTCAACTACTGACGAAAATATTAAAAAGTACTTGATTTAATAATGGGAGACCGCAGATAAAAAATTAGAGAGATAGCCGAGATTATAGGCATCTCTTATGAACGAACTCAAAACATCATTGTCAACGAGTTGGGTTTCCACAAGGTGTCTGCGAGGTGGGTTCCGCGACTGCTTTCAGTTGAACAAAAAGGACGCGATTGACTATTTCACGCGACTGTTTGGAGTTATTTGAAGCCGATGCAGATGATTTTTTGAATCGTTTTGTTACTATAGACGAAACATGGGTTCATTACTGTACACCGGAAACAAAACAACAATCAAAACAGTGGAGAAGACCTGGTTCACCACCCCCTAAAAAGGCTAAGTCGATTTTGTCGGCAAATAAGGTGATGGCTTCAGTATTCTGGGACTCGAAAGGTGTGATTATGATTGATTATCTTGAAAGGGGTCAGACTATAAACTCTGATTACTACTGCACCTTATTACGTCGTTTACGAGAGGAAATAAAAGAAAAACGTCGAGGAATGCTCAGAAGAAAAGTCCTGTTTCATCAAGATAACGCCCGTGTTCACACGTCAGTACAGTCAATGGCTGAAATTCACAACTGTGGCTTTGAACTGTTACCGCATCCGCCGTATTCACCTGATCTGGCACCATCAGACTTCTTTCTTTTCCCTAACCTAAAAAAGCACTTGGTAGGTCAAAGATTTTCGACAAACGACGAGGTCGAAGCAGCTGTAGACGCATATTTTGACTCTAAGGAAGAATCATTTTTTTTCAACGGTCTAAATGCTTGGAAGGGGAGGTGGCAAAAGTGTATTGAACTTGATGGTGATTATGTAGAAAAATAAAAATATAACTGATTTAGTATGTGTTTATTTTCTTGGTTAGGCCGAGTACTTTTCAATCCACCCTCGTATCATTTCGTCATTTAACATATCCAAAGCACAATCTAATACTTTAAATTATCTATCTGCTTAGACGCCTTGAGATAATATTGCCAACTATCTGCTGGATCAAGTTGCCGTAGAAATCGCCAAAGGGCTGCGCAATGTGACGCATCAACATATTGTAAAGCAGTGTATTATAAACCATTTAATACCGAGATAAATTAAAACATGTCTTAAAAGACAAACATCCAAGCCAAAAATCTTGAAAATAAATAAATGAAGACACGACTTAAAAGACAAGCATTCAAGTCAACAATCTTTAAAAAGATAAAAAAATCCACCGAAATTAATAAAATCCAAGACATATACATATGATGAACGTGTACTTGGCGTGAGACAGTACAGTGTCTTCGGATTATAATTAAATGAAAATAAAAAAGGTAGTTTTATTGCTACAGAAAATTTCTTTCCCAAACGAATTATGTTAACAAACGACAACAACTTTTGCACTAAAAATACTAAAAATTTCAGGCGATAGATCAGTGATCATAAATGAAAGGAGCAAGAGAGAGAGGTTAAAAGTTAAAAGAAAAAGTATGTAATTTTACTTAACATATTAAAACGAAATGTAAGGAACGAGATCGACTGAATAAAGGAGTTTCAATGTTTTACACGAATAACGGAGAAGGATTTATCATAAAATGTAGATCAGTGCACAGAACGATTTCATAGGGCTGTAAGGAAAAATTATGACAGCAGCTGAGAAATATAAAATGTTCTTTAAATATTTTTTTAAACTTATCTATCCGTGTGTATGTTTTTTTTAAGAATAAGGGTTAAAAACCAGCACACAGTCCACCTGATAGTAAGTGGATGCTGTAGCCTATAGACATCTACATTTACATAGGCTGCACTAAAAGTATCGGGATTGGAATATTTCCACTGTTCCTGTCATATTAAATTTTTTTTAATTGAAAACTCCTTGATTTTAAAAATCGAATACTATTTATTTATTTAAAAAAAGATTCTCGGTGTTGTCACAAGGTTTTGTCAAACTTGTTTAGTCGTTGAGAAAATGGAATTGACTCGAGAAAATTCAAGAGCGATTATTTATTATGACTTTCGAAGTGGTTTAACACAAAAACAGTGTGTTGACCGGATGATTTCTGCATTTGGTCATGAAGCCCCATCCAAAACCACAATTTATCGCTGGTTTGCTGAATTTCAACGTGGACGTGTCAAGCTCAGTTATGATCCCCATCAAGGTCGTCTAAAAACTGCAGTCACCCAAGAAAACTTTGATGCTGTGCGTAAGCTGATTGAGGAAGATCGTCACGTGACATACCGCGAAATTCAAGCAACTATGGACATTGGCATGAGTTAAATACAAATAATCTTGCATGAACAATTAGGTGTAAAAAAAGTTGTTTTCCCGATGGATACCGCATTCGCTCTGTGAATAGCAAAAGCGGCTTGCGTTTCCGTTACTTGGTGCGTCAGAACTCTCGAATGATTCCACGCAGGATCCTCAAATGCTGTATACAACATCGTATCAGGTGACGAATCCTGGATATATGCGTACGAACCCGAAACAAAAAACCAGTCACGAGTTTGGGTGTTCGAAAATGAGTTAAAGCCAACAAAAATTGTTCGTTCACGGAGTGTTGCAAAAAAAATAGAGGCCACGTTTGTCTCCAAAACCGGTACGACTATTCCTCTTAAGGGACAAAGAACGGTTAATGCAGAATGGTATGCTAGCATTTGTTTGCCACAGGTCGTTTCTGAATTCCGTAAAGAGAACTGCAACCGCCGCATCATCCTCCATCACGACAATGCGAGTTCTCACAGCGCACACAGAACAAAAGAGTTTTTAGAGCAAGAAAACATAGAATTATTACACCATCCGCCGTACAGCCCCGACCTAAGCCCTAATGATTTCTATACTTTCTCTAAAATAAAGAATAAATTGCGTGAACAGAGATTTTCATCACCTGAAGAAGCTGTGGACGCCTACAAAACGGCCATTTTGGAGACCCCAACTTCCGAATGGAATGGTTGCTTCAATCATTGGTTCCATCGTATTTTTTTTTATAGGATTAGGTTGACAAACGAGCACACATTCCACCTGATGGTAAGTGGTTGCTGCGGCCCATAGACATCTACATTTATCCTCTATTACAAATCAAAATGTAGATGCGTTGTCACCCGTGAGGACTAAGATGAAATGCCTCATTTCCAGTAAAAAGGGCCTCCGGCCACCTGCACTCACCAAGCGAAACGCAGAGGTAAACCTCTACTTAACGCTGGTTTTCTGTGAGGTCGTGGTACCACCCCGGTTCGAGCCGGCCCATCCATGCGACAGCAAAAGCCGCGTGGCTCTACCACTGTTAAAAAAATATACGTATGGAAAAATGTGTCAAATTTCGCGAAAAATACTTCGAAAAGAAATAAATACATTTTTAAATAGTAATGTTGTGTCACTTCCTTGATTCCCGAAATTTTCAGTGCCGCCCTTGTATCCTTGATTAAGAAGCAAAAGCAGATGCGTTGTGACCCCTGAAAACTAAGATGAAATGCCTCGTTTCCAGTATAGAGGTTCGCCAGTTCTCTACACTCACCATAGGAAACAGCAGCATTAAGCTACTATTTTACGATGGTATTCTGTGAGAGCGAGGTCCTACCCCAGTCGAGTAGACAGACCCATTTGTGCTAGAACCATAAAATAGCTGCAGCGTAGCTCTACCACGTATGTTATGCATTATATCTGACTGAACTCCTCCTAAACGGCTGGACCGATTTTGATGAAATTTAGTGTGTGTGATTAAATTCATTCAAGAATGGTTTAGACTCAAAATTTAACCCGGTAAGTGAAGTCGTCAGAGTCGAGATGTCGAGATTAAGAAATAACCTTTGCGAAGCCGAGGTGGTAACACTCGCACACTGACTCGCCACAACTTCCATCCAAGGGCCTTCGCTGTGGTTTACGGGCACTAATCACAGGCCGTACTATAATGTGATAGTGTCGGCCTGATTCAGTGCAGGGCCCGTACCACGTAATATTGGTCACTCTAATGATTTATAGAGCCTCTTCTGATTACTCTGGAAGATAAGATTCTGGTTGAACCATGTCGACCTCTCGGTACATCGCCGAATCCGCTTTCCCCAAGCAGCGATTCTCTGCTTTAGGTCGTCTATGCGCTTCATCAGTTTTTGCCTTATATCTGGCTGGGACAAACTGATATTTGTCTGAGCAAACGCCATCGTGATGGTGCGCACAATCTTTGGCCTGTTATTGCCTGATCTGTAGCTTATCAGTCTACCGATTAGACAGATATTATTATTATTATTATGCAATGATAGCCCCGACGAATGTACTCTACATTGAAACGGACATGGATTTAACACATAATCGATTATTTTGTTATTTCTGAATAATTTATGACAGTCTATGACTAATTTTCAAGGTATAAAAGCCCTGGTATATTGGAGTGGGCTCAGCAACAAAACAATGCTAACTAGCTTTCCTGCGGTGAATGACGCGTTACTTGAGATTTCTCGAGGGAGAAGGGAGCGTTAAAAGTCAAAAATATCAGTTAATATATGTCGGTGGCGAAAATCTAACTTAAAAACCAGATGTACTTTAAGGCACTCCTTTATACAACACTTTTGCCTAGTTTTTATAATTTTATGATTCAGCACAATATACCAACCACTTTCATCTGGTTTTCAATCGGAAAAAATGGAATATACTTTTATCCGACTGCAAAAGGAGGGAATTGAATTTCGAGGGTATGGATATATGTATATATGTCAATTTCTTCGGCACGCTCTGTGGTCTAAACGGCTTGATGGATTTAAAAATATTGGGTATCGTTCGATTCTTCTTAGTTGTATAAGTAACATAGGGTTTTTTCTCTTTTCAATAAAACTTTTTTACACAGTCGGGTTTTATTTAATTACTGTTTTTAATTGTTTTGTGATTTTTCATCCAAATCATGAAGATGGAGATTCACCAATGGAGAACAATCGCAAGTATAAATTTATTGTTTTAACTTGTAAGCTTGTTTCTCTTTAATCTAGCAAAGTTTAAATCAAAAAGTGTTTTTAAAATTATAAATTAAAATAAACTCAATAAAAACAAAATAAAAGCATCTAATATCCTAGCAACAGAAAAGTAACATTAAAATTGAGCTTCATTCAGATTTTACAAAGGACAAAGGGAAACCAATTTTCCTTAGCGCGGCACTTGCCACATTAAAAGCTGTTTTATGTTTCTATTTACGATTCCATTTATTTGTAGAATAGCATTTGTAAATGGACACAAGATAATATTGTTGTTGGTTAGTTATAACTACTAATTAACTCTTAAGTACCACGCTGTCACAGAACACCGGCGTAAAATAGCAGCTACATGCTGCTGTTTCGTATGGTGAGTGTAGAGAAACGGAAATCCTTTTGCTGGAAGCGAAGCATTCCATCTTAGTCCTCAGAGGTGACAACTCATTTGCATTTTGATTCTTAGTAGATGTCTATGGGCCACAGCATCTCCTTGCTACTTGTTTGTCGCCCTTATTCTATAAAATATAGTTTAGAGGTGATCCTATACTTCGTTTACCTGTACGAAGCTGCTGCTCTGAGCCTTTTCTTTCCCATCGGTAAGCGGTTTGTCGAGTTCGTCGAGTTTATAGTAAGATGATGATCCGTTGGGCTATGTCGGTTATTAGGGTTCCAATATGGATATCATTGTTCTATAATCCGTAAATTCTATCACACTAATTAACTACGAATATAGACTCTTTCATAGCTAATGTATTTATATAAAAAAACATTTTTTTTATATATTGCCAGAATGTAGTACATAATGTTATGATGTTGTTATTTATTAATGAGACCTTATATTCTACCATGGCGTGCAATATCTTTACAATATACAAAAAATATTATTATTACAATTTAACGAGGTAAAATATATAAGAAAAATAATTATGTAGTTATTTAAAAATATTTTAGCGTCAAGTTTTTAAATTACAATAAATACATGTCAAAAATTGAATTAATTAGGTAATTGATCATATATAGATGTCTGGTATCTAAAATAAAATTAAAAAATGTCAAAAAATTAAATTAAATAAATATTAAATGTTAAAAATAATAATAAGTTTTCCTATGTCACCATTATTTTACATTTCTTTAAAATTCATATATTCGTCTAACCTATAAAAACATTTTGTTGCCAGCCATTCTGTGAGTTTCCTTTTAAAATTACGAAAGGGAGGTCTTTAAAAGTGTTAGGCAATTTATTGTAAACTCTAATAGCATTTATAAATACATTTCTTTTATATATATATATATATATATATATATATATATATATATATATATATATATATATATATATATATATCATGCTTGCATAGAGGCAGATAGAGCTTAAATTTATTTCTTGGCATGGCACTTCTACTGACTAAACTTGAGTTAATGGTGAAATATTGTGGATGCTGTTTGACAAAACACAAAGTTCCCGTATATACATACATACTAGAGGCAATATGTGAAATTTGTGAAATAAAGGTTTGCAACTATCTAAAGACCAAGCTCCACAAATGGCCCTTACACACTTCTTTTGAACACGAAAGGCCTTGCCAACCTCAACCGAGTTGCCTCACAACAAGAGACCGTATGAAAGCAGCACTGAGGAGACATAGCCGTGGTAAGCGCTCAGTGCCGCTTCATTAGATACTGTCAACCGCAGCTGTTTTATAGCATAAACAAATCTCTCCAGTTTATCGCATACGTACTCTATATGATTCTTCCAGTCACAGTTTCTGTCAAGCATTAATCCTAAAAATTTAGTACAGTAGACTTCTTCAATTTTTTACTATCGTAACAGATGTTAAGTCCAATAGGTGGAGTTCTAAAATCCCGAAATTGTATCATCTTGGTTTTATTTAGGTTTATTTTTAAATTGTTATTTTTGAGCCATCTAAAGATTTTGTCGAGTGTAATAGATATTTCATTTTCATAGTTTTTTCTACCCTTACACTTAATAATTACAGTGGTATCATCCACAAACAGAACAGTTTCGTGGTCAGTGACGTTTGGAAGATCATTCATATATATTAGAAGTAAAAGGGGACCTAACACACTTCCCTGTGGGACACTGTATTTATTATTTTGCAACCGAGATCTGCTTGTAATTTTATTGCCCTTTTGAATTTTAGCCATCTCGACGCACTGTTCACGACCAGTCAGATAACTTTCCAACCAGTCATGTGCGCTTCCCCGGATTCCATATTTTTCAAGCTTATAAAGTAATAATTTATGGTCTACGAAATCGAAAGCTTTAGTCATATCAAGAAAGATTGCACTTACCGGTGCCCTTTCATTAATAGCCTCCGTAATATATTTTATTAAATTAAAGCATGCTAGTGTCGTGTTACTATTCTTTCTAAACCCAAATTGCTCATGTTTAATAATATTTTGATCTGTAACATAGTTATAAAGTCTTTTCATCATTACCTTTTCAAATATTTTAGATAAAACTGGTATTAAAGTGATTGGACGATAATTATTCATATCGGTAGCCTCTCCCTTCTTAAATAAGGGCTTAACGATTGATTTTTTTTTAATTTCAGGGAAAGTACCTTCCTCAAGCGACATGTTTATAATGTAACTCAAATGTCCACATATGTATTTAGCACAGACTATGATTATTTTTGTATTTATATTATCTAATAATACTGAATTAGTATTATTCTTTTAATTATATTAATTATTTCAATTTCATCTGTTGGTTTTAAAAACATTGTGTTTAAATAATTGATATTCATAGTTTTATTGATATCATCTATTTTAAAGTTAAAATCAATTGTCATATCTATATAAAAATTATTAAAAGCTTCACTAATGTCACTTGGGTCAGAATATATTTCATTATTATTTAGAATAGTATCTATTTCGAAATTTATATTTATTTTACCAATATTCGCGTTTATAACCTGCCAAACTGCTTTGCATTTATTTTTGTTCCTATCTTTATTCTTTTATTTTGTAATTGCAACGATTTAAATATACAGTATTTGAGAATATTTTGATATTTTTTATAATTTTTCTTTTTGTTAGCACCTGTCCGTATATATTTTAAGTAGAGTTTTCTTTTTATTACACAAGACTTTTTTAATTCTTTTATTATCCAAGTGTTTTTGCTAATTGTGCTAGTTTTTTTTTACTACGATGACAGGAAAGCACAGATTAAAAAATAGTTCGAATAGTTAAGGAAACTCTCGAAAAGCGTTATTTAAGCATGATTGTTCGTAAACGTCAGAAAAAGCGATTGAAGATATGCAGCTACAAAATTTATTAATATTATTTTCACTAAAATCTGGAGCTGGCTTTAACCACTTGATCAATTGTCGTTTTTTATTCGCCTTTATTGTAAGAGTTTGATCCGTCTCCTGGTCTGATAAGCCTAAGTAGTGGACCTCAGCCCGTATCTGCCTTATATTACTTGCAAATTGATCGATACATTTCGTTTGTCGAGTAGGTGACTTAATATGCATTTCCATATTAAAGTTTTTAATAAATTTATCAGATATTGACAGTATTTATTAGGTGTTAGAGTGTCAAAGTTCCAACCTCCACATAATATAATATTTTTGGAACTATTACAAATTCTCAACAAAAGTTGTTCAAGTTTTTCAATAAAAATTTGAGGATTACTATTTGGGGTTCTATATATACATATTATGAAGATTTTTTGTGACGTTATTGTGACGCATTATAAATATATAATGTATCTATAGTACCTACCCAACGTAAGTAAGAACACGTCGTCGAGTATCAAAACAAACTTGTGCCTATCTCTTTCGAGTCTTTGTTAAATAAATTCACGGGTTGAGGACGACTAAATATATTCCAGTATGACAAAGCCTGGCGCGCTCAGCAGAGTGGAACAGTATTTCATGCCAGCACACCGCTTTCAACTTTACAAGGCGTAGGTTAGGCCTCACATGGAATACTGTTCTACTCTCTGGGTCGGGGTACCCTAATGCCAGCTCCTTTCACCGTTTCCAGTGAAGAGGGACTCGATTCGTATACGACCGAGTTATTTCTGATAGGCACGATTCACTGCCGCTGTAACAGAAACAGAAACAGAAACTTTTTTATTCAATATAGATTATAAATAATACTTATTGAAAGTCACTCTTTTGTGTAATTACCACTGGTTCGGAAAAAAAACCTCTGTCCTGGGAAGAACCAGCAGGAAACCCAGCGGGACTTTTTTTTTAAATAACAGCTTACAATCATGTATGTTACACAAATTAACAACACATCAAATTAGAAATAGCTTGGTAGCGATCACCTCATTTCCAGAGGTTATTATCATCTATAAATTCTTTAATACTATAATAACTTTTTTTATACAAACTTAGTTTAATAAAGCTTTTGAACTTTGAGCAGGTCAAATTTTGTATATTTTCTGGAATTTTGTTGTAAAAGCGTATACATCGCCCCAAGAATGAATTACTGACTCGATGGAGTCAAGTAACTGGTACTACTAGCTTGTGTCTGTTCCTAGTATATTTACAGAATGAATATCACTTATTTTAGTATAACTACTTTTATTTTTGTATACGTACATTACATTTTCATAAATGTATTGAGAGGCCAAAGTTAATATATTAATTTCCTTAAATTTTTGTCGCAGCGACTCTTTAGGCTTTAAATCATAAATTGCTCTCATGGCCCTCTTCTGTAAAACAAATATAAATTCAGTGTCAGCTGCGTGTTCCCATAGCAAAATACCATACGACATTATGCTATAGAAATAGCTAAAGAAAACTTGTCTAGTTGTTTCAACACTAGTTAGACTTCTAATCTTTTTTACGGCATATGCTGCAGAACTAAGTCTGCTTGCTAGTTTTGATATATGGGGGCTCCATTGAAGCTTCGCGTCTAGTGTGATTCCAAGAAAAATGGTGGTATCTACAAGACTCAGTTTCTCCCCATTTAAAATTACATTAGTATTTAATTGTTTGACATTTGGAGTCATAAATTTCATACATTTCGTTTTAGTGCCATTTAAATGCAAATTATTAACATTGAACCAATTTACTAATTTAGATATAGCATTATTTACTTCGTCATATTTTAGCAATTGTCGACTTAATTTGAAAATTAAAGAAGTTTCATCTGCAAATATCTATATCATGGTTATCTCCTACTATGTAAGGTAAGTCATTAATGTATACAAGAAACAGAAAGGGTCCGAGAATTGAGCCTGTGAAGAGATGTTGCATCCCTTTGCATTTTCTATCGCATTTATCATGGGGAGTGCCCTGAGGAATTGTTCGGATTAATTTCAGACCCCAAATTTCACCAAATTACCACAAAACGCACCATACCATCTACACCATGTAGATGCATGGCGATCCACCACTATGCGATTTACTAGGAGTTTTCTTCCTAGCACGACTTCTACTTTATTGTTTACTAAAATTACAATTAATAATATATTATAAGTGTATTATTCAACATACTTAATAATATATTTCATGTTAAAACATCCTAATTATGCCATGAAAATAATAGTCAAGCCATAATAATATTATGTTAAATAAATAAATTGTTAACTAATTATTAATGTAAATTTTATGCAACTATTTCAAAATTAAATGAATTTTAATTAATAGCTGATATTGAATAAAACTATTTTTTTACGGATTTTATCGCATTTAATTTACTATTTTAATTCAAGACGTTTCGGGTGCTTTACAGCAACCCATGGTCACGGGTTTTCTGAAAATCAGAATAGTATCAAAATTGTTTTTAGGAAAAGCCCAAATTAGGGGCTTTTTAGGTGCTAATTAGGTATCAAGTTTAAAAATTCGTTGCTCTAAAATTTACACCGCAACGAACTGTTGAGTTTTAGAGAACTGTTCGTTGCTAGCGATACGCTTTGCTAGCAACGCAAAATTTTAACAGTTCGTTGCGGTGAAAATTTTAGGGCACCTAATTTTTAAACGTGGCACCTAATTAGCACCTAAAAGCCCCTAATTTTGGGTTTTTCTAAATGCAAATTCCTGACTTTGCGTTGCTGGTGATACACAACTTTCTAAACCGTTTAATCTTAATCCTTTACAACACATAAATATAATTTTAATATTTGACTCTTGATCAAAAGTGTGGTTGCATGTGTTGAGATGCTGTACAAATGCAGAAGCTATTTTCTTTGACATCCAATTTCTAATGAGTTCTTTTATTCTGGTGTTAAAGGATCTATCAGTTTGTCCGATGTATTTTATCGCAGTCCTTGAAAATAACAATTATTAAAAGGGAAATAATTTCAGTTTTGTAATTGAATGTCACTTGATATCACAATTAACTACTAATTAATAGAATCACAATCATCGTTGGAGCCACACGCAAGTGTGAGTAACGATCCAAGAGCGAGTCTTATTCGACACTATTCCGAAGATATCCCGGACGTCAGTCTGAGCGAGATTAGAATGGCTCTCCAACACCTTAAAAACGGCAAGGCCCCAGGTGAGGATGGAAAAACAGCGGAGCTTCTGAAAGCGGGTGGAAGACCGGTACTTGAAGTCCTTCAGAAGCTCTTTAATTCCGTCCTCCATGGTGGCATTACACCGGAGGCGTGGAGCAGAAGTACGGTGGTCTTGTTCTTCAAGAAAGGTGACAACGCTCTCTTGAAGAACTACAGACCGATTTCCCTTCTGAGCCGCGTCTACGTGCTGTTTTCGAGAGTCATTACGAATCGTCTCGCGCGCAGACTTGACGACTTCCAGCCTCCCGAACAAGCCGGTTTCCGAAAGGGCTTTAGCACCATAGACCACATACATACCCTACGGCAAATTGTACAGAAGTCCGAAGAGTACAATTTGCCACTATGTCTGGCGTATGTGGACTATGAGAAAGCCTTTGATTCCGTCGAAATTTGGGCGGTGCTGCAGTCCCTTCAGCGGTGCCAAGTTGACTGTCGGTATATCGAAGTGCTGAAGTGTTTGTACAGTAGAGCTACGATGGCTACCCGAGTACAGAACCAGAGTACGAAACCTATCCAATTGCAGAGAGGTGTAAGACAGGGTGATGTTATATCCCCGAAACTCTTCACCGCTGCATTGGAAGACGTTTTCAAGCTTCTGGACTGGAAAGGATACGGAATTAACATCAATGGCGAGTACATCACTCACCTTCGATTTGCCGACGATATAGTCCTTATGGCAGAATCGCTGGAGGACCTAAGCACTATGCTCAATGACCTCAATAGTGTCTCCCAACGGATAGGTCTTAAGATGAACATGGACAAAACAAAGATTATGTTTAATGTCCATGTCACACCTATGCCGGTAGTTGTTGGGAGCACTAAGCTCGAAGTTGTTGACGAGTATGTTTACCTGGGACAAATAGTCCGACTAGGTAAGTCCAACTTCGACCGAGAGGTCAATCGACGGATTCAACTCGGCTGGGCAGCGTTCGGGAAGTTACGACACATCTTCTCGTCAGACATACCTCAAAACCTTAAAACGAAATTGTACAACCAGTGCGTGTTGCCAGTGATGACTTACGGAACTGAGACGTGGTCCTTCACTGCTGGCCGTATGAGGAAGCTCAAGGTCGCTCAGCGAGCTATGGAGAGGGCTATGCTCGGAGTTTCTCTGCGTGATAAACTTAGGAATGAGGTTATCCGCAGTAGAACCAGAGTAACCGACATAGCCCAACGGATTAGTAAGCTGAAGTGGCAGTGGGCCGGCCATATAGCTCGAAGAACCGACAACCGATGGGGAAGAAAGGTTCTCGAGTGGCAGCCTCGTACCGGTAGGTGAAGTGTAGGGCGTCCCCCCACGAGATGGAGTGACGACCTGGTAAGACATGCAGGAAGTCGATGGATGCAGGTGGCTCAGGACCGTGCTTTGTGGCATTCTTTGGGGGAGGCCTATGTTCAGCAGTGGACTTGTGAAGGGCTGTAATGATGATGATGATGATAATAGAATCAGGTGTTACTTTGAAGAAATATATTATATTAAAGATTTTAAAAATTAATTAGCTAAAATCCGCCTAAAAAATAGAAACGAAGTGTCTTACCTAGTTTGAAGAGCATCTCCCGCCCTCCCTCAATGAGGGCATCTACAACTTTTTCTGCTCCCAGAGCGGCGCAGTGCCATTTAGGAATGAAGTGAAATATTTAACAAATTTCATAGTGGGGAAATAAATTTATTAAAAAAGTTTAGATTAATGTTTCATTAAGAAATATTACTTATATTTTTTTAATTATAGTAATGCTGTTAAACATTACTAATATTCCCTTTAACCATTTCTGGTAAGCTTAAAATGCATGTGTTTGAAGTGGTTCACGACAGTAGTCGAATAGCGGATTTGGACCCACGACCTTTCGAATTCGCGGTCCGCGCCTTGTCATTAGGCTACTTACGCTTCAAACTTTTTAACTTTTTGTATTCATTAGTTTAGAAATGAACAAACTATATACCTAAAAGTATAAGAATTAAAAAAATGTGTACATAAATAAAGAATACTGCACTGAGGCATTGCAGTGCAGCTGTATATATAGATTTGGTCGGCAGGACCGGCTGGGGGGGTGGGGGGGGGGGGAGGTGGCTCACGGGCAAAAGCTCTCACAGAATACCAGTGTAAAATAACAGCGTAATACTGCTGTGTTTCGTATAGTGAGTGTAGAGAACCTGGGACTCCTTTATAATAAACGAGACATTCCACCTAAGTCCTCAAAAGTGGAAACGCATCTGCATTTTGATCTTAATCGATGATAGATGTAGATTGTAGTGTTATACTACTTACATTTCATTGTACACTAATTCTTCATTCTGTTTTGATATTCTGCATTCATGTTTTGCATCACTTTATACTATTTTTTTCATTCTGTTTTTGATTTTCTGCATTTATATTTTGCATCACCTTTATTTCTATAGGATCCTGTAACGTTTTTACACAATAACATATCATTTTACTTCGTATTTTCACACTATTTATCACTTTTAAAATAGCTGTCAATGAAGTCTTACCTTTTATGGTATTTTATTGAATTCTCTGTAACTCTACAATTTCAGGCTTCATGCACGCAGCCGTGCATAAGTTTTTCCTATGTGAATCATATCTCAATTCATACTTAAATGTAATAATTTCTTAATAAAAGTCCAAAAACCAAAAATTGGTTTTTATGACAACTACTATTTATACCGTTGTCATGGCAATTTTTATTCAAATTTGTTACCGATATAATGTTTTATCTCGATATTTTCACATAAATACTCTTTTGCTCTAGGTCATTTACAATAAATTTCCTTTTAATTTAAATAATTTTTCCGTTCTCTCTAGAAAGATATAAAAGCCGAACAATCGGTGAAGAAATGCAGTCTTGCTTCAGTTCTCGTATCGGAAGCATCTTCTAAAGGCCTTATCCCGGGGCCGCTCAGCCCCGGGATCCTGCAAGCCTCTATCCTGCCTGAAGCCACTGGACTCTACGATCCGTTGCTCTGCCTGAAGTCGCCGGATCCTACAAAACGTTGCTCTGCCTGAAGTCGCCGAGATCCCACAAGTCTCTACTCTACCTGGAGTCGCCGGAAACTACAAACTTCTGTCCCGCCTCCTTCTACATCCGGCGCATCCTGAAGTCGTCGGCGCATCCTGCAAGCCAGGCGTCGACTCTGTCTGTGAAGATCCTCAACTCTGTCGATGTTGAGGCAAACTCCGAGAAATTGAAGAAGGTCATCTCGGAACTCAATGGCAAGAGTGAAGAACTGATCGCGCAGGGTCGTGAGAAGTTGTCGACCATGTCCGTCGGTGTAGCAGCGCCCGTGGCTGCGGTCGCCGCTGCTACAGCGCCGGCAGCTGAGAAGAAGGAAGAGAGAGTCCAAGAAGGAAGAATCTGAGTCTGACGATGAAGTTATGGGCTTCGGTCTCTTCGACTAAAGCTTGCTTAATTTAATTTTTAATTCTTCACCTTTACTGCGCCTTGTCTATTCCCTTTTGACTTAATTGCTTTCCCTTTCGTTCTTAACTCAGTATTCATCATTCATTTATACATCCTTTTCTTACCTTCAAAATTCTAAAACAAAACTTCTTCTAGTTTTTCAACTTATCTGGATTGTATTTAGGCCTTCATATAACACTTCATTTACATTCATCACTCTAAGTTACATTCATCACTCTAATATTTTTTATTCTAAATAACTTAGAGGTACGATTTTTAATAATATTTTTATTTCTTAAACTTAACTTTACACTTTGCACTTTATATAAAATTGTTTTTGAAAGCTGAAGCGAAACAAACCATAACTTTTCTAAACATTTATTAACTGTTAAACATTTATTAACTGTTAATTTGTATATATGTATAAATATAACTGTTAATTTGTATATATGTATAAATATCACCATTTTCATCTTATTATTTTCTTTTAACTTGTTTGTTTGTTTGATGATCCAGTGTTCTTCAACACATCTTGCTTTAGGACTTCGAACTTTCGTTGGTTAATCGTCACTTTTTATTTTTATTTCAGACACATCTCGTTGGTGATGTTGCTGATCTCTGGCTTTGAGCCCTACCGCTCTGGCCGTTCTTAATCTTTACTTAAGTCATAGCGACTAAAGCTTACTTGAGGTATTTCTTTATCTTTATCTTCACTTGGGAGCGGCTCTCTACTTCCTTAATTCTCTTTACCTTTATCTTCACTTGGGAGCAGCTGACTACTCCCTTAATTTTTATCTTCACTTAGGAGCGGTTGACAACTCCTTAAATAAGCCTGAATGTCCTTTTGAAAACACACTTCTAAGAGTGGTGTTTCTTCGACTAATTTTTTTTTCCCACACAGGAGCGGTTGACTACTCCTTAAATAAGCCTTAATGTCGTTTTGAAAACACACTTTTAGAGTGGTAGTCATTGAATGTGAACTCCACCCTTACCTGAATGCAGATGATGAATGTAAGAGATAGTATATCTGATTTTGACTGGTGATGTCTGTTTCTGCAAAGCTGTGTTTTTATGGTTTATTTTAGAATGTATATATCAAAATTTTTGCTGAGTCAAAAATTTTCCAGGGTCGGGGGGAAAATGTAGTGTTATACTACTTACATTTCATTGTACACTAATTCTTCATTCTGTTTTGATATTCTGCATTCATGTTTTGCATCACTTTATACTATTTTTTTCATTCTGTTTTTGATTTTCTGCATTTATATTTTGCATCACCTTTATTTCTATAGGATCCTGTAACGTTTTTACACAATAACATATCATTTTACTTCGTATTTTCACACTATTTATCACTTTTAAAATAGCTGTCAATGAAGTCTTACCTTTTATGGTATTTTATTGAATTCTCTGTAACTCTACAATTTCAGGCTTCATGCACGCAGCCGTGCATAAGTTTTTCCTATGTGAATCATATCTCAATTCATACTTAAATGTAATAATTTCTTAATAAAAGTCCAAAAACCAAAAATTGGTTTTTATGACAACTACTATTTATACCGTTGTCATGGCAATTTTTATTCAAATTTGTTACCGATATAATGTTTTATCTCGATATTTTCACATAAATACTCTTTTGCTCTAGGTCATTTACAATAAATTTCCTTTTAATTTAAATAATTTTTCCGTTCTCTCTAGAAAGATATAAAAGCCGAACAATCGGTGAAGAAATGCAGTCTTGCTTCAGTTCTCGTATCGGAAGCATCTTCTAAAGGCCTTATCCCGGGGCCGCTCAGCCCCGGGATCCTGCAAGCCTCTATACTGCCTGAAGCCACTGGACTCTACGATCCGTTGCTCTGCCTGAAGTCGCCGGATCCTACAAAACGTTGCTCTGCCTGAAGTCGCCGAGATCCCACAAGTCTCTACTCTACCTGGAGTCGCCGGAACCTACAGACCTCTGTTCCGCCCGAAATCACCGGAACCTACAAACCTCTGTCCCGCCTGCAGTCACCGGATCCTGCAGGCCACTGCGCTGTCTGAAGTCGCTGAGGATCCTGCAAGCTCCTGTCTGGGCTGAAGTCGCCGATCCTGCAATCGCCGCATTCACCTGAGGTCGTCCCCTAGAGACGCCCACGCCTACCCACCTACGCCGTGCGTGCTCGTTCCAGGCGCTGAGAGCACGCTTGGGATCTTCGGACTCAGCTACGACAAATCTTTTTTTTATTACCTTTTTTTTAAAAAATTATTTGTAAATCACATCATCCATCATCTTCATACTCCATTTTTGATATATAAAATTGTAAATACTCTTTTAAAAACTTAAATATATTATTGTCTTGGTCTATTTGGTTGTTTTGCTGATCGTAGGTTAGGTTTTCCTTCTCTTTTAATTGTCGCTTCACGACAAGATGTCACTTACCATGAGGTGGACTGTGTGCTATTTTGTCACCCTTATTCTACAAAAAGAACATACGTCTTGAATCTTCACCGACGCGCATGTTAACTGTACATCACAATGTTTCTTTAAATGTTAAATAAATCATAATAAAAATACGTTAACCATACAATAATTAGTTGAAGTTTTTCCGCCTATGAGTTATTTATAGATAAGCAAAAATAATGAAAAGACACAATAAGAAAATAAAATATAACTAATCCGCCTTTTACATCGCAGTAGACGGATAAAAAAAAGGTATAATAGCGGCTTAAGCCTAAATAGCTTTCTCTTATAAGCGTTTTGCCAAAGTTATAACTTATACACGTTTCACTCCTAGGCACTGGAGTGATCCACTCTCACTCATTTCTGAGAGGCAATTCAGAAAACTGATGACAACAAAATCAATGGATACAGTTTGGTGTTGCAGCTTCATATCTATTATCTACAACCAAAATGTAATTACACCACTCGATAGCTGATCAAAGAATGCGTTACGTTGAGTGAGGACTGTGATGCATCGCGCGCGGAGGTCGTATCACTATACATGTATTCACGTAAAACATACGGCCGTGTCCACGACACAACCACACCCCTTTTTTCATTTTTGTTTCCTAAACATATTGGTATATTAAACATACGGAGTGAAGCGCGCAGTAAATTAGTACTTAAAATTACAATTAGCACTTTCATTGTTAATTGCAATTTTAAGTGTTACTCAAATTAAAATATATTTAATGAATTAAAATGTATTACCTTAAATCAAATCGAAATTTCTAGTCAAATTAGGTGGGTGTTGTCTAAACACAGTTGAAGATTGTACTTCTAAGCTTAATTAATCTGTATTCACTAAAAAAACACGTTGTCAAGGGAATCTTAGCTATTGTTTTGCTCGAGCGATTGTTTACTAAGTTCGTCTCATTCGTGTCTATCGCAGGCGTTTCTATCATAGTTTCTAAATCTGTAATTGTTTCAATGGAAATAATACATTCCAATTAGTGCAGACGAAAGTTTCCAAATAATATAACATTAGACAGATTGAATAAAACTTGTTTTTACAGATTTTACCATGACCGTAAGATGCCATTAAAATCCATGTGTTTTACAACGCTTTTTTATTAAGACGAATATGAGAAAAATTAAAAATGTGACAATACTAGTTTTTTACGTGGAAGAGCTACGCTGCAGTTATATTATGTTTATAGCACGAATGGGTCGACTCGACCGTAGAAGGACCATGCTCTCACAGAATACCACCGTAATATAGTAACGACACCCACGGGACGAAATGGAGTGGATTCTTTTTTCAACATCACACGACTGATCACTACCAGAATAGTTTTTTTTATAGGATAAGGGTGATAAACGAGTATACAGTCCACCTGATGCCAAGTGGTTACTGTGACCCACAGATATCTATATCTATCTTCAATAAATAATCAAAATGTTGATCCGTTCTCACCCGTGTGGATTAAGATGGAATGCCTCTTTAACAGTAAAAATTGTCTCCGATTTTCCACACTCACTATACCAAACACAGCAGCGTTAAGCTACTATTTTACGCTGGTATGCTGTGAGAGCATCTTCCTTCTCCGGTTGAGCCGACCCATTCGTGCTACAACTATACTACTAATATAGCTGCAGCATGGCTCTACCACGTATAAAACCATAATTCTTCTTCTTCATAAAAGCCTCTGCTGTACATAATCCCCTCCCATAATCTGTACTTTACTGAAATTTCATATTGTATAATTTACTTTGAAAAAATGTCTCGCTGGGTCTCTTGCTGGTTCTTTACAGGACAGAAGCTTTTTTCAAATCAGTAGTAAGAGTATAAAATTACTTTCAATAAGAATAACATGTAATCTACACATAATCAATAAAAAAATCTATTTTAAATTATTCTCTTCTATTTTATTTATTTATTTAAAAGCTTGAGAAGAAGTGTTGACATTTAATGTCAACACTTCTTCTCAAGCTGTGGTAACACCTTTAAAAGGTACATAGTCCTAGGTGCCGAAGACAATTGTTGGCAGGTGCGTATACTTTTATAAAGCATATGTTTTTAATATATTATGTTATAAATATATTCTATTCTATATTTTAATATTTCAAGTATCGTAATATATTATATTCAAAATACATCATGAAACAAAGACCCTGTGGATCCTGTTAAGTATAAGTGGTACTGGTAAAGCCGGCTCAATGACAATACTTTTAACCCAAGCCAATGCAGAGGTAATAAAGCCAAATTGCAAATAAAAATTATTTTTTATGATTTTGTTTTCTGAAATAAAGTATTGTTAATAAATGTCTATAACGTTTGAATACTGACCCTGCTAATGCACTTAACAGGAACCAAAGGCTTTGTTACATATTATATTTTCAACGTTTATTTTAAGAAATTGACTTGTAGATAGCGAAGTGGTTCAATATTATGAAAGAGCTCGAGCGATCGAGGACCAGGTAAAACAAGAATAACAACGATGTACTTGAAGATCAAAAGGCGTCTTAGGATAAGTTTGCAAAGCAAACAAAAATGAGAAGTCACTTAATCCATAAGGTCGTAGCGACCTTCGCTTCCATAGAGTCACTATCTAGCTATAGAACCACTAATCTGAAATAATACTTTCAGTAAAATGTTTTTCTGATTTTTATTTATACAGAAAAATATAAATATAATACATATCATTAATATTCGTTCACCGATTTTCATCCAATTTTGTAAATGTGTATTACTTGCTCCAACTTGAGAGAACAGGATAGTTTTTATCTTTATAAATGTCAAGTTGATTTATGTATCCTCAATATTTATTATTGCAAGTTCAAGGATTGTTATAGGACGAAGGGTCGTCGGAATGGGCAGAACAACGTCTGCCTGGCGAGCTAGTGTTTTATATATTATTGAAATGCTGTGTGATCTATTAGAGTACTTATATCAGTCTCAAGATTAAGTCTACTTACAATAGTTATCTAATATTGTGTGTGTGTGTGTGTGTGTGTGTGTGTGTGTGTGTGTGTGTGTGTGTATGTGTGTCTGTGTGTGTGTGTGTGTGTGTGCTGCTGGTGCCCTACATAAAAATAAGCAAATAAATTGCAAATATGTTTAATTATTCCTCACAAAATTTTCACTCAAAGAATTTTCACAATTAATTATTGTTTTGTGGACGTTCCCTACGAGTTGTGAGCGATCCCCACGCGATAGGTATTCCAGGAGTTTTCTGTCTTGCCAACTTCTTTGTATCCGCTTTGACTCGAATACCTTTGAGAAAAGTAAAAGTTTACTGTTTCCTAAAGGCCAGCAATGCACATGCAATTCCTGTAGTATAGATGTTCCTGGCGGCGGTGAACACTTACCACCAGTTGGACCAGCTGAGCAATATGTTCGATTACCCCTCCTCTACAAAATCCTACAGTTGACAAGTACTGAAGATGTAATGTTGTTTTCAGCTACAATATACTTTAAGCGTAAGCGTCGTCGCAATCATTACAGCCCGTAACTGCTAATGAACATAGGCCTCTTTCATATACCGCTACAAAGTACACTCCCGAGTTAGAGCGACTCACAGCTGTACGCAGCCCACTCCCATTGTTGGGAGTTTTTCGAGGCAGATTGACGATCCCAGTACTAGACAGCAGACTAGACAAGGCTTTATACGTGTTAGCGCCACGCTGCAGCTATATAATAGTTGTAGCACGACTAGGTCGGCTCAAACGAACAAGGACCACGTACTCACAGAATACCTGCGTAAAATAGCAACTTAATGCTGAAGTGTTTCTTATGGTGATTCTAGAGAACTGGATACACTTTCTACCGGAAATGAGGCAATCCATCCAGTCCTCAAGGGTACCAACGCGTTTGAATTTTGATTCTTAATCGAGGATAGATGTAGATCAGGTAGTTTGTCACCCTTTATCTCAAAACAAATATGTATGCATTAAATATATGTAGCAAATGTGACAAATCCTCTCTTTTATGAGAAGTCCAGTTTTAAGTTGTACGAGTATATGGGGTACAGAGGAAATAACTAAATAAAAAATATATATAAAGAAAAAATCTGTTGACTAATAAGGAGTAAAAAAAAATCATTTCCGAGTAAAAGTACTATAGTGTATTTAATCGTGTAGTGGCGATTTAGATAAGTGACTACTTCATATCAACCCGGAGAGGCGATAGAGATAAATGAAACAGGAGAGGGGCTGCAGCATCTTTTTGATTAAAACCTCAAAAATATATGAAAGTGGTTGCCACACCACCAGTCAAGCATGGCAAGTATGTAGTATATTATTGACAATCTATTGGACAGGCCTTTGTTAAGAACTACACTAAGCTCGAAGTTGTTCACGAGTATGTTTACCTGGGACAAATAGTCCGACTAAGTAAGTCCAACTTCGACCGAGAGGTCAATCGAGGGATTCAACTCGGCTGGACAGCGTTCGGGAGATTACGACAAATCTTCCCTTTAGGCATACCTCAAAATCTCAAAACAAGATGGTACAACCATGGGTGTTGCCAGTGATTACTTTTGGGGCTGAGACGTGGTCATTCACTGCTGGCCGTATGAGGACGTTCAAGGTCGCTTAGCGAGCTATGGAGAGGGATATGCTTGGAGATACAGTGCGTGATAGACTTAAACATGAGGATATCAGCAGTAGAACCAAAGTAACGGACATAGCCCAACGGATTAGTAAGCTGAATTGGTAATGGGCCGGCCATATAGCTCGAAGAAAGGTTCTCAAGCGGCAGCCTCGTATCGGTAGATAAAGTAAAGGACGACCCCTCACTAGTTGGAGTGACGACCTGTTAAAACATGCAGGAAGCTGATGGATTCAGGTGGCTCAAGACTGCACTTTGTGTCATTCCTTGGGGAAGGTCTGTGTTCAGCAGTGGATTTGTGAAGGGTTGTAATGATGATGATGATGATGTTAAGAAGTGGACTTTTGATAGACTGTAATGAATCAATGAATGAATTTAAATTCAAAGTTATTTATTCAGTATCTTACTAAATACATTAACTAGGCTGGGGTCTATATCTATACTTGTGTTAGAGTGCCCTGCTCTTCCATGAAAATTTTTACATACTTATAAGATAAGATTAAACGTATATATGCGTGCGAGTGTACGTGTGGTAAGTGCATGTATAAAGACATTTACATATGCATTGATACATATTTTTCCATATAAGAGGAGGCAAACAAGCAAGGCTCACCTGATCATAGGAGACTACTGCTAACAATGAACAACTGCCGCACAAGGGAAATTGCAGACACTTTGCCAGCCTTTTAAAAAAAAACAGGTTTTTTTCTTGAAAGTCCTTAAGTCGTACCGGTCCGCAAAAATCGTAGTAGTAATCAATTCCACAAGGAAGTTGTGCGAGAAAGAAAACTAGTAAATCGCACAGGGGTGGGCCGCCAATCATCCAGATGATATGGGTGGTATCGCAAATTGTGTCGCGATGTGCGATGATAAACTTTAGCTTAATTAAAAAAAAAGTAATGAAATATAAGTACGTATTTTTACGCTACGTTGTACATTGTATTAGATCTTGTTATGTGAATGAATTATAAAAGACTGCTACTTACGCAAGTAGACCGTCCGATAAGTAGACGATTTTATAAAAGCAATCTCATAGCTCAAGGTAATTCTATCGCATCAGATTATCTCAGTCTTTAAGAGAATTCTTAATCTACAATAACTTTATTACGTGCCAAGTCAAAGTTAACGCCGAATTTAGCTGTAAGCCCATAAGCCCATAATTCTCGCGAAAAAGTATTTTTAACGTGTGAGGCTTCATCTTTTTCCTTATCAATTCAAATAATCTGGGCTGTACACGGGCCCCTCTAACAGAGGAATGATTTTCAATTTTCCGTTAAGTTCAAGTAAAATTAGAGTGAGAGAGGAGACCAAAGCTTCACTGCAAATATAAGTTAAGTTACGTCTCAGTGTGTGTTGGCGGACTTCATATGTCCTCGATTTTTTATATTTCTCTAACATGCAAGTTTCCATTCAATGATTTACTTCACCACCTTTCTCGTAGTAAATCAGCACTTAAAATTACAATTAACAATTTCATTGGTACCGCCGGGAAATGAGCCTGGGTTACTCGCGTGCTGTGATATCCACATATTATGCACATACTATTTAATACTAGCATGTGGTAAGTACAACTAGCAAAACCAGTTTTTTTTTTTTTAGAATAAGGGTAAAGAGCACACATTCCACCTGATGGTAAATGGATGCTATAGCTCATAGAGATCTTGTCATCCCTGAGGCCTCGTTTCCAGTTAAAAGGGTCACCGGCTCTCTACACTCACCATATGAAACAGCAGTATTAAGCTGCTATTTTACACTGGTATTCTGTGAGAGCGTAGTCCTTCCCTGGTCGAGCTGACCCATTCATGCCAATACCACAATATAATCATGGCTTTACCACGTGTGAACTATCTAATCTTAGTGTTATTGCATAATAATCTTCAACAACAATCTCTCCTTCGCGTGTTAGTTTAACCTCAACTATTGTCGTTTATAATCTGGGTACTCTGGCGCCGTTTAACAAACAAAGACATAAACTCTAACCATATATATTTTATGGTCTCATTGAAACTGCCCATAGCATTTTTATAAGTATGAATATAAATTCATGGGTGTATTAAAATATTTATTACACCATTGAAACGAGCTGTAAATTTGTTTTCGTTTTGCGTAACAATTTGAGTCTGGAAACGAAAAACCAACAACCGAAAAAACAAAAAAATCGAGTGAGTGTGTTGTGGACACAGCCGTGGGTTTTACGTAAATACGTGTACATAACGTCTAAATTTATGCTAAATTTAAAAAACAGAAATTATCTAAAGCAGCAAAACCACCTCAAAATGGCGACGGTCCCGTCTTCACTCAACGTATTTTTAAAAATAGAAGATAGAAGAAACGGACGAAACATTAAAACACGGCTCTTATTTCACATTTAATAATATTAAATATTTTGTTAAAAACATGAGGCCAAGCCAAATCAAAGAAAACATGGAGAACACATTAGGCTACATACAAAACTATTTAATTAAATGAACACTTAGTAACGACTTTAAGTAGAAAATTCGTGAAACGCAATACCAGTAGATACTATATATAATCACCAAAGCAAATGAAGTAAACAACATCACTTTCTTTGCTTGTACTAAAGAAATATACCACGAAGGACAAAATAACGAAAGAATAAAGACACTTAGAATGACTTAAGCTAGTTGCCTTCCTATTATTGAATAATGGTGACAAACGAGCACACAGTCCACCTGATGGTAAATAGATGCTGTGGCCCATAGACATCTACATCTATACTGGATTAAGTGAATCTGCGTTTTCGTATGCCACAGTAAAAAAGTGGCCAGCTTTGTTCAATCAAGGTAAAGAAAGTGCCGAGGATGGCCCGAGGAGCGGAAGGCCATCGACGTCCATCACGTCATAAATCATCGACCAAATCCTCAAAATGGTTTGAGAAGACCGAAGATTCAAAGTACTTAATATAAGTGACACTATAGAAATCTCAACTGTTACATATATTAATTAAAAAAGAATGAAAAAGTTGTTAGCAAGGTGGATGACGCGTTTGTCGACTGACGTATAAAAACTCAACCGGGTTGAAATCTCATGGTACAATCTGACGTTGTTTCGATAAAATACCTCGTAGCGGCTTTTAAGAAGATTTATGAACTGATGAAACTTGGATCCACCACTGTGTTCCTAAGTCAAAACAACATTCGAAACAGCGATTCTTCGCCATCAAAGAAAGCCAAGTCACAAAAGTCAGCGGGAAAAGTTATTGCATTAATGTTTTAGGATTACAAAGGAATTATTTTTATCGACAACTTTCCTTAAGGGCAGACTATAGCAGACCCATACTATGCTAACCTGTTAGATAAATTAGCTGACAAAATTCGTGAAAAGCGGCCGGTACATGCCAAAAAGATAATCCTTTTTCATCAGGATAATGTACCGACGCACAGAATAGAATAGAATAGAATAGAATAGAATAGAATAGAATAGAATAGAATAGAATAGAATAGAATAGAATAGAATAGAATAGAATAGAATAGAATAGAATAGAATAGAATAGAATAGAATAGAATAGAATAGAATAGAATAGAATAGAATAGAATAGAATAGAATAGAATAGAATAGAATAGAATAATTTTTATTCAATATAGATCACATGTGTAATACTTATTGAAAGTCATTTTTTACTTTACCACTGGTTCGAAAAATAAAACCTCTGTCCTGGGAAGAACCAGCAAGAAACCCAGCGGGACTTTTTTTTTTAAAGCAAATTTTACAATAATGGTTGTACTAACTATATAAGTACAAAATTTATTTTAGAAACAGCTTGGAAGCGATCACCTCATTCCCAGGGGTTATTATCAACCATGTATTCATTTATACTATAATAACCCTTTTTATACAGTTTCAACTTAACAAAACATTTAAACTTGCTAATGGAGAGAGCCTGTACACTTTCCGGGACCTTGTTGTAATAGCGTATACATTGCCCCAAGAATGAATTACTGACTCTGTGGAGTCGAGAAACTGGTATCACTAGCTTGTGTTTGTTCCTAGTGTTTACAGAATGCACATCACTTTTTTTACTAAAACTACCTTTGTTTTTGTGAACATACATTAAATTTTCGTAAATATACTGAGAGGCCAAAGTTAATATATTTATTTCTTTAAATTTATCTCTAAGAGACTCTCTCAGTTTTAGGTTGTAAATAGCTCTAATGGCCCTCTTCTGTAAAACAAAAATAGTTTCTGAATCAGCCGCATGTCCCCATAACAAAATCCCATAAGACATTATGCTATGGAAATAACTGAAATAAACTAATCTAGCTGTCTCGACACTAGTGAGACCTCTAATCTTTTTTACAGCATAGGCTGCAGAACTTAGTCTGCTTGCTAGTTTGGATATATGGGGGCCCCACTGAAGCTTTGCGTCGAGAGTGATGCCAAGAAAAACAGTGGATTCAACAGGGCTCAGTTCTTCCCCATTTAAAAACACATTGGTACTCAGATTTCTATCATTCGTTGTTGTAAATTTAATACATTTAGTTTTATTTCCGTTTAAATGTAAATTATTAACGTTAAACCAATGCACTAATTTTGATATAGCATTATTCACTTCGTCACATTTAAATATGATTTACGTTTAAGTTTAAAAATCAAAGAAGTATCATCAGCAAATAATACTATATCATGATTATCCTCTACAATAGAAGGTAAGTCATTAATATACACTAGAAACAAGAATGGGCCGAGAATTGAGCCCTGAGGGACACCCATTAGTACAGGTGAGCCGGAAGAACTTTTACCATTAATAATAACTTTCTGCATTCTATTACTTAAATATGAAATTATAAGTTTAAGCGCTGTGTTCTTGACACCATAGTACTGTAGCTTCCTGATTAATGTCTCATGGTGAACGCAGTCGAAGGCCTTGGAAAGGTCACAAAATATACCCAAAGCATCCTCTGAATTCTCCCATGCACAAAAAATATGTTTAATAAGCTCAACTCCAGCGTCAGTTGTTGAGCGACCCCTTGTAAAACCGAATTGATTTCTATGTAGCAATTTATTAATATTAAAGAAACTTAACATTTGATCTGAAATTATTTTTTCAAAAATTTTACTTAATGTTGGTAGTACAGAAATTGGTCTAAAATTGGCGGGGTCTAATGTACTACCAGATTTATATAAAGGTATGACTTTACTAAGTTTCATTAAATCAGGAAACACACCATATTCGACGCTTGTATTAAATATAGTGGCTAGATAAGGTGCTATTATATCTATTATAGATAAAATAACTTTAACGGAAATCCCCCATAAATCTGCCGTTTTCTTAACATCAATAGTTTTAAAATATTTAATGATATCTTTTGGCAGTACTCTATGGAATTTAAAAGTATTTGAACAAGCCTTTACATTTTGTTTAAGCAATGATTCGGCGACAGTAGGAGAAGAGTTTAATGATTTAGTTGTCAAAAAAGGAACATCAGTAAAATGTTTCTCAAAAGCCATAGCAACTTCTTGATCAGATCGGGTTAAATTATTGTTAATATTCAATTGAAAATCCGAGTTGCGCGGTTTGACCTTGCCCGTTTCACTATTTATTATTCTCCAGGTCATTTTAATTTTGTTTGATGCAGTTTTAATTTTGTTACTTAAATGTAAAGCCTTAGCTGTGGCGCACACTTTTTTAAATATTTTAGAATATGTTTTTACATAATCTCTAAATATAACACTACTATTATATGATCTTTCATTATAAAGCTCGTATAACTTTCGCCTACTCTTATAAATTCCTACTGTCGCCCATTCATTAAATGATGTGCGACTGTTAAAAGAGAAAGTTTTAGAAGTAAATATCCTACTAAATTCACAAGTTATAATTTTAAATAACGTACCATACAAATAATTAGCACTGTTTTTAAATGAAAGTGATGGAAGTCTTTTTATTATATTACTTCTAAACCTCTCCAAGCGATGTTCATTTATTGGAACAAACACAACTTTCTTATTTTTCTGTTTCTTGTGTATGTAAGGTAATGATACCAACTGTCCACAGTGATCTGAACTTAAATTTTGAATAATTGATTTATGCAAGGGCTTAACATCTGTAAAAATATTATCTATACAGGTCGCACTAGGCCCAGCAATACGTGTTGGTTCTAAGAATAAATTAACAAGATTATACGATTTAAACAATGAGCTAAACTTAATGCTAATGGAAGAAGTTTCAAGGAGATTGATGTTAAAGTCTCCACATATTACAACAGACTTGTTCTGTTTACTAAGTTTGAGCAAAACTTCTTCCACAATCCTTTCAAAATAGTCATAAGTAGCACATGGGGGTCTGTAAACACTCACAACAATGAGGTGCTCGAGCTCGACACAAGCCATTTCTACAGTTCGCTCAACAGAGAGGCTCACTATATCCTTACGTTCTTTATATAATAATGATTTATCTGCTAGTATTAAGGAGCCACCACGTAAACTTTTTTCTCTATTGAAGGAACTGACCACCTGGTGATTTCTGAAATTAAACATGAAATTATAATCTTTTAGCCAATGTTCAGTAATACAGAGGATATGTATGTTGTTACTATTTAAAAACAATTCAACTTCTAATTCTTTGCCCATCATGCCTTGTATATTTTGATGCACCAGGTGTAAACAATTTTTATTACTTATTTGTGGGCTACATTCAAAGTTAATTAAACTCTCATTATTGCTAGAGATTGCCTCTATTGTCGCATTTACTAATTTAAATTAGTTGGAACTGATTCCAAATTAATTGTCAAATAATTATCCTGCCCAATAAAAGCAGTCTTGGTAGCCAAAAACTTGGCTGAGTTAAAAAGTAAATAATAAGATGGCACATTTGCTATCAGTCTTAAATTATATTTGGATAGGTAATACCTATCTTTTGTCCAAAACTTTTTTATTAAATTATTTATGTCAATTACATGAAATTTGTCATTATTATCATTACAATTATATGTCAAATTTAAATTATTATTACATATTAAATTATGCATTTGTATATTTAAATTATGTCTTAAATTATTTTCCTGTGGCAATCCCTGTATATAAGGCAGTGTGAACAAGACAATTTTGAGTACATTTAAGTTATTAAGTTGTTCAATATATCTTAATAACTGTTTGTTGTTTACACTGCCTCTTCTACCAACAAAAATTATTATTGTACTATTTGGGAAAAATTTAGTAACAATAATTTTATTTAGGATATCACTAAAAGATGCTCCAGGCATGCAGCAATTTGTAATTTTTTGTCCCTTTAAAGAGTAATTTAAAGTTATGCCTAGATTTTTTCCTATGTCATCGCTATACACAATTATATTATTTTTGTTAATATTTAAGTTATTTTTTATTTTAAGCTCCTCTGCTATGGCACTGTCATAGAGTTTTGGTGGTGGTATAATATTATCAGCACACACCGACTCTGAAGAAGCTGGTATTGAATGCTGACACTCACATTGATGTTTAACTAAGGAGTCAAAACGCTCCTCATTGTATTTACATGTCTTTACCAGATTATCCATAGCCAGTATGTGTTCTTTTATTTCGTTTTGGGCTGATTTATATTTATTGGATACAGTTTGAAGGGAATTTGTAAGAGATAATATTTCTGATTTTAGGCACTCTACGTCAGTCTCATAACATTTTCTTATGTTATCCACCTCAATTGAATACAAATTAAGTTCATATATCAATGCTTGCTTTTGTTTACATAAATTAACATAATTTTTGGTATTAATCTTATTTTTTATTAATTTTTGTACTTTCCTTATATATTTATTAACTTTTATATACTTCTTCAATTTGGTTTTACTGCAATTAATCCTCACTGAATTTCCTGAAGTGGAAGAGTCATCACCAGTCAAGTCTATTGTTGCAGATTGCTGTAAAATTCTTGAAGTATTATATTGCACAAGCTCAGAGAACAGGCTTTGAGTCTGGGAGGCGTTAAGATTATCTATATATGTTTTAAATTGTATTATTTGCTCATTAGCCTCATTCAACTGTAACTTCAATGCAGCAATGAACCTGAGAGCTTCCTCATATTCCTTGCTGCATCGGTCAAACTCATTAACCATTCCCTGTAGCTGATCTCTTTCTTTTATAACACTAGTGTATTCTGTGTCTAACTTAACCATCATCATTACAGCCCTTCACAAGTCCACTGCTGAACATAGGCCTCCCCCAAAGAATGCCACAAAGCACGGTCCTGAGCCACCTGCATCCATCGACTTCCTGCATGTCTTACCAGGTCGTCACTCCATCTTGTGGGGGGACGCCCTACACTTCGCCTACCGGTACGAGGCTGCCACTCGAGAACCTTTCTTCCCCATCGGTTGTCGGTTCTTCGAGCTATATGGCCGGCCCACTGCCACTTCAGCTTACTAATCCGTTGGGCTATGTCGGTTACTCTGGTTCTACTGCGGATATACTCATTCCTAAGTTTATCACGCAGTGAAACTCCGAGCATAGCCCTCTCCATAGCTCGCTGAGCGACCTTGAGCTTCCTCATACGGCCAGCAGTGAAGGACCACGTCTCAGTTCCGTAAGTCATCACTGGCAACACGCACTGGTTGTACAATTTTGTTTTAAGGTTTTGAGGTATTTCTGACGAGAAGATGTGTCGTAGCTTCCCGAACGCTGCCCAGCCGAGTTGAATCCGTCGATTGACCTCTCGGTCGAAGTTGGACTTACCTAGTCGGACTATTTGTCCCAGGTAAACATACTCGTCAACAACTTCGAGCTTAGTGCTCCCAACAACTACCGGCATAGGTGTGACATGGACATTAAACATAATCTTTGTTTTGTCCATGTTCATCTTAAGACCTATCCGTTGGGAGACACTATTGAGGTCATTGAGCATAGTGCTTAGTTCCTCCAGCGATTCTGCCATGAGGACTATATCGTCGGCAAATCGAAGGTGAGTGATGTACTCGCCATTGATGTTAATTCCGTATCCTTTCCAGTCCAGAAGCTTGAAAACGTCTTCCAATGCAGCGGTGAAGAGTTTCGGGGATATAACGTCACCCTGTCTTACACCTCTTTGCAATTGGATAGGTTTCGTACTCTGGTTCTGTACTCGGATAGCCATCGTAGCTCTACTGTACAAACACTTCAGCACTTCGATATACCGACAGTCAACTTGGCACCGCTGAAGGGACTGCAGCACCGCCCAAATTTCGACGGAATCAAAGGCTTTCTCATAGTCCACATACGCCAGACATAGTGGCAAATTGTACTCTTCGGACTTCTGTACAATTTGCCGTAGGGTATGTATGTGGTCTATGGTGCTAAAGCCCTTTCGGAAACCGGCTTGTTCGGGAGGCTGGAAGTCGTCAAGTCTGCGCGCGAGACGATTCGTAATGACTCTCGAAAACAGCACGTAGATGCGGCTCAGAAGGGAAATCGGTCTGTAGTTCTTCAAGAGAGCGTTGTCACCTTTCTTGAAGAACAAGACCACCGCACTTCTGCTCCACGCCTCCGGTGTAATGCCACCATGGAGGACGGAATTAAAGAGCTTCTGAAGGACTTCAAGTACCGGTCTTCCACCCGCTTTCAGAAGCTCCGCTGTAATTCCATCCTCGCCTGGGGCCTTGCCGTTTTTAAGGTGCTGGAGAGCCATTCTAATCTCGCTCAGACTGACGTCCGGGATATCTTCGGAATAGTGTCGGATAAGACTCGCTCTTGGATCGTTACTCACACTTGCGTGTGGCTCCAACGATGACGTGTACAGCTGCCCATAGAACCTCTCAATCTCACTCAAAATCTCAGGTGCCCCGGAAACGATGCTGCCACATTCGGTCTTCAGCTTTGACAGTTGGCTCTTTCTGGCAGACAGATCTCTGGCAAAGACTTTGGAGCCTTGGTTCCGCTCGATCGCTTCTTCAATACGAGCTGTATTGAAGTTGCGTAAGTCTTGCCGCATGCATTTAGAGATCTGTCTGTTCAGTTGCCTGTATGCTGTCAAATCTGTTGAAGAATGTAGTATGTAACTTAACCATATCACATTTCAATTGTGTGTTTTTGGCAATTATGCTAACTATTTCTTTTTCATTATCATCCCTTTCCTTAAGCAACAGTTCACACTGCTCCCTGGACGCCTTAAGTTCTTGGAGCGCAAGCTGGAGTTGGTTCTCCATCTGGCGCGTCTTGGCGCTGCGAGTATTCATTTTACTATTTATTATAAATAATAAAAGAAAACAAAGATCGAAAACAGAAGGAGCAGAGTAAGCTAATATCGAGTTATTGTTTTATTTATTTTTTTATTTACAAGTCTCAAATCAAATTATCGTTAAAACAATTCGAAAAGAAACCCGCAAAGAATGTAAAATATCCGAGTAATAGAATAGATCTTTAAAATTATAAAAGGAATGATATTAAATAAGAATTACAATAATTTTAAAACAATGTTCGTTACCTGTCACTTTTTTGTTCCAACACCAAGATGATTGTTATAACATTTATGTACCAACTTTCTTAAATATTAAATACAAAGCGGCAGTAATTATTAACTATAACATAAAATTGAGGTGGATATAATGAATTTACAATATTTAAATTATTAAAATTTATCGAGACCAATTACTTTTACAACTTATCACCAGGGTTGCCACAGATAAAATCCACAAGTCAGTTGTTGCAATGGTTAGGCTCCATGAACACCTTTTCGAAGTATTAAACCATACCACATATTTGCCTGATTTAGCACCATCGGACTATTTCCTGTTCCCTAAACTGAACAAACACCTGGCTGGAATGAAGTTTTCCACGAACGAGAGGTGATAGCTGAGGCGGAGCGGTTTTTTGAAGAGTTGGAGGAATCGGCCTATAAGAGCGAAACAGAGGCGCTGCATCATACATTGAATAAGTGTATAGTTATAAGAGGAACATTTGTATAAATATAAAACAGTTTTTATTTAATTTTATTTGTCTGCCGACTTCCATAAAGGAGACGGTACTCAATTTGAGTGTATGTTTTTTTATGTGTGTTACCTCATAACTTTGTACTGGGGGAACCGATTTCGATGATTCTTTTTTTATATGAAAGTTGGTAGTTCTCGTGTGGAATTTGATCAAGGTCAGACCAATGGTTATTGAGTTATTCTTAAATAACTTATATTGAAGTCTGCTGTACAAAATTTTTAATTTTTAATTATTTTCGTAATGATTTCTTATATTTACGCTAACACTACACATTGAATAAAACTACTTTTACGGATTTTTTTCGCGTTTAATAAACTTATTTATCTTATTTTTATTTATTCCCGACGTTTCGGGTACTTTTCAGCACCCATGGTCATGGGACTGAGGTGATTGGCGTCCCGATGTCAGAGTTAACCCGGCGTACCTTCAGCTTTTTTAATTATTCATTTTGGTCCGATCTACGCAGAATGAAATTACTGTCTCTTGAAGTGGTATGTTTGGGTTTGGTTTTAATTTTATGAATTACAGGATCCCAAGCAGGTGGTAGTACCCAGCCTGCCTCTCTATTGAAATTTGGATGTTTTTTAATTTCAATAGCCTCACGTATCATCCTTGGCAGGAATCGATGTTCTTTCGCGAAAATTTGTGGTTTATCGAATCTAATGTAATGGCCGGCATATGCCAAGGCATATGGTCTGACATGGTCTGAAATTAAACTTTTATCTTACATTTTATCCTGCAGTTGTAGTTAAACGTTATCAAATTATACAAATTTTTATAAAATCTATACAGAATAGAAAATTTTATAATTTAATATTAAAAATTTTGTACAGCCGCCTTCAATATAGGTTATTTAGGAATAACTCAATAACCATTGGTCTGACCTTGATCAAATTTATATGGGACCACACGATAACTATCAGCTTTCATATAAAAAAAGAATCATCGAAATCGGTTTGCTCAGTACAAAGTTATGAGGTAACACACATAAAAAAAAACATACACTCGAATTGAGTACCGTCTCCTTTTTGGAAGTCGGCAGAAAAATAATGTCGTAGTGTACCTTTTTTTCGTAGGATAGGGTGACAAACGAGAAAACAGTCCACCTCATGGTAAGTGATTGCTGTGGCCCATAGACATCTACATTTATCCTCAAAAAGGAATCAAAATGCAGATGCGTCGTCACCCGTGAGGACTAAGACGGAATGCCTCTTTTCCAGTTAAATGGATCTCCGATTCTCTACACTCACCATGCGAAACACGGCAGTGTCAAGCTACCATTTTACGCTGGTATTCTGTGAGAACGTGGTCCTTCTCCGGTCGAGCCGACACATTCGTTCTACAACTATACTACTAATATAGCTGCAGCATGACTCTACCATGTATAAAGTAAGTTCCATTCTGTTTACTAACATTTTCTGGTTGTTAATTCAATTTTGTACTAAACTTTTATGGACCGAAAGTTTGAAATAAAATTATTTTATTTTTATTTACTTATGGTGACATATTTTATTTAGAAATAAAATTTTATATACATTTTATTTATTTTTCTTCGCCAAATTTTCCTTCGTGTTTTGATCTCTGAGAAAAGTTTTGATCACTTTTATAGCTTTCGACAGGAACCAAACCAGCAGTACTACCACTAGAAGGATATCCAAATTCAGCCTTTTCATTGTTGAAATATCCACAGCTGGAGACCGGAGGAAGGCAGCACCGCGTGTGTCAGTTACTAGCTCGACCCAGTGTAGCAGTTCCTTCTGCGGTGAAGCCAGACGCCGTCGGAACATTGCAGAGGCGTGCTTCGCGTTGATATTATAGCTGAAGCGACATGGTTTTTTTTTTTAGAATATTTAGAATATATGTGCAAAATACACCACACTTAAAAAAGTGATATACATAAGTAAACACCATGAACAAGTTAATGATACCAGTTTCTCGACTCCATATCATCATCATCATTATTACAGCCCTTCACAAGTCCACTGCTGAATATAGGCCTCCCCCAAGGAATGCCACAAAGCACGGTCCTAAGCCACCTGCATCCATCGACTTCCTGCATATCTTACCAGGTCGTCACTCCATCTAATGGGGGGACGCCCAACACTTCGCCTGCCAGTACGAGGCTGCCACTCGAGAACCTTTCTTCCCCATCGGTTGTCGGTTCTTCGAGTTATATGGCCGGCCTATTGCCACTTCAGCTTACTATTCCGTTGGGTTATGTCGGTCACTCTGGTTCTACTGCGGGTATCCTCATTTCTGAGTTTATCACGCAGAGAAACTCCGAGCATAGCCCTCTCCATAGCTCGCTGAGCGACCTTAAGCTTTCTCATCCGGCCAGCAGTGAAGGATCATGTCTCAGTTCCGTATGTCATAACTGGCAACATGCACTGGTTGTGCAGTCTCGTTTTCAAGTTTTTAGGTATACCTGACAAGAAGATGTACTGTAATTTCCCGAACGCTGCCCAACCGAGTTGGATCCGTCGATTGACCTCTCGGTCGAAGTTGCACTTACCTAGTCGGACTATTTGCCCCAGGTAAACATACTCGTCAACAACTTCGAGCTTAGTGCTCCCAACAACTACCGGCATAGGTGTGACGTGGACATTAAACATGATCTTAGTTTTGTCCATGTTCATCTTAAGACCTATCCGTTGGGAAGCACTATTGAGGTCATTGAGCATAGTGCTTAGGTCCTCCAGCGATTCTGCCACAAGGACTATATCGTCGGCAAATCGAAGGTGAGTGATGTACTCGCCATTGATGTTGATACCGTATCCTTTCCAGTCCAGAAGCTTGAAAACGTCTTCCAATGCAGCGGTGAAGAGTTTTGGGGATATGACGTCACCCTGTCTTACACCTCTCTGCAATTGGATAGGTTTCGTACTCTGGTTCTGTATTCGGATAGCCATCGTACAAGCACTTCAGCACTTCGATATACCGACAGTCTACTTGGCACCGCTGAAGGGACTGCTGCACCGCCCAAATTTCGACGGAATCAAAGGCTTTCTCATAATCCACATACGCTAGGCATAGTGGCAAATTTACTCCTCTGACTTTTGTACAATTTGCCGAAGGGTATGTATGTGGTCTATGGTGCTAAAGCCGTTTTGGAAACCGGCTTGTTCGGGAGGCTGGAAGTCGTCAAGACTGCGCGCAAGACGATTCGTAATGACTTTCGAAAACAGCACGTAGACGCGGCTCAGAAGGGAAATCGGTCTGTAGTTCTTCAAGAGAGCGTTGTCGCCTTTCGTGAAGAACAAGACCACCGCACTTCTGCTCCACGCCTCCGGTGTAATGCCACCATGGAGGACGGAATTAAAGAGCTTCTGAAGAACTTTAAGTACCGGTTCTCCACCCGATTTAAGAAGCTCCATCCTCGCCCGGGAAGTTGCCGTTTTTAAGGTGCTGGAGAGCCATTCTAATCTCGCTCAGACTTACGTCCGGGATATCATCGGAATAATGTCGGATAAGACTCGCTCTTGGATCGTTACTCACACTCGCGTGTGGCTCCAACGATGACGTGTAGAATTGCCCATAGGACCTCTCAATCTCACTCAAAATCTCAGGTGCCCCGGAAATGATGCTGCCACACTCTGTCTTCAGCTTTGACAGTTGGCTCTTTCTGGTACACAGATCTCTGGCAAAGACTTTGGAGCCTTGGTTCCGCTCGATCGCTTCTTCAATACGAGCTGTATTGAAGTTGCGTAAGTCCCGCCGCATGCATTTAGAGACATGTCTGTTCAGTTGCCTGTATGCTGTCAAATCTGTTGAAGAAAAAAGATCTGTTGAAGAGTGTCAACTGAACAACATCTCAACGCTTGTGTTCTCGCAAAAAATATATAAATCCGCAGTTTAATTACAGTAAAAGTGCTAATAACTTTATAGTGTTGAACTTAAGTGTTTGTTTGTTGCTGTATATAGTGTACCTGGTGATATAATTGGTGTAAATTGGTTTAAATTCTAACAATAATAATTCGGTGCAAAAACGATCATTCAAATTTCAATATCGTCCAAAGTGTTTGACAAAAACGCGTAAGCGACGCAGTTTGCACGGCGCATGCGACCTTCTTCTCGCATCATCCTTCCTTAGATGCGGCTTGTAAGCGGGTTTGAGTAACGACTAGCAACTCGATATCATTGCATACTGAAGCTTAACTACTTTGCTTTTCGGTGACTTTTGTTTGGCTGATCTTGCATGCAGTTTAAATAAAATGCCTCCGAAAGTGAAATGCTGTGCGGGCTGTTCGAAAAAAATTACTAATCGCGAATTTTTGTATTGCTGCTTATGCAATGACACTTATGATATTAAATGCGTAAATTATTCATACAAGTTATTTTGTCTAATGGATAAGGAAAAAAAAGACAATTGGAAATGTCCCACATGCAAAAGTAAGCAAAAAAAGTTCGACAATACTAACACCCCTGTACAAGGCTGTCGTATGGATTCGCTTTCATCTACGTCTGATCAGGTATCCGTCGACTCTGAAGAATGTAATGTAACTCAACGCAAACCGCTAATTCCAGAGAAACAACCATTATCCCCTGGTTCTTCTCGTATCGTGGACGATGAAGTTTTACTGAATATTATACGTCGAGAAATACAACAGTCTGTAACGGAGGCTGTTGAATCAGCGGTCAAGATGTTCTTTTCTAAAGAGTTCGATGAAATTAAGAGTGAATTGGCTACTTTACAAGAAATCCGTAAAAGTATGGAATTTCTTAGCTCTCAATATGATCGGGTGAATTCTGATATAAAAAACTTACAGGATCGACTAACCTTGGTAACTAAAGAAAAGTTAATGCTATCCAGTCAAGTGTTAGATATGTCAGATAGACTTAACCTTATGGAGCAATATTCTCGTGAAACGAACATAGAGATCAATGGCGTTCCGGAAAATAAGTCCGAAAAGTTACTGTCCTTAGCGAAACAACTTTGTTCTACTATCTCCGTCCCTTTTATGGATGCTGAAGTTCTATCAGGAGTTAGAGTTAGAAAAATGAATGATAATAATGATCGTCCCCGTTCTGTCATAATCAAGTTGCAGTCCGTAAAGAAACGTGACGAAATATTGGCGGCGGTTTCCAGTTGCAATAAGAAAAACACGATGGACAAACTTAATTCTTCTCATTTGGGATATGGTGGCAATAAATCGCCTGTAAACGTTTCTGAACATTTATCCCCTCATAACAAAAAACTACATGCTAGCACCAGAAACATTGCACGTGAAAAGGGTTATAAATATGTTTGGATCCGTAATGGTCGTATTTTTGTGCGAAAAGAGGATCATACCCCTGCGAAACAAATAAAATGTTATGACTCTCTGAAAAACTTGTAATTACAAAATTTGATATGCCATATTAATAAGACCGTAACTATCTAAATAAAATTCAATATATACTATCAAAATTTCGGAGGTCTCAAAACTAAAACAGACATCATTAAGCTGTCTTCACTGGTTGCCAATTATGATATAATAGTGGGAACTGAAACATGGCTCGACGACACTATATTGGACGGTGAACTATTCGGCGCAAACTTCAATGTTTATAGACGCGATCGTAATTCTACCCATCTCGCTGGCAAGCGAGGCGGAGGTGTTCTGGCAGCAGTATCGAAGAAACTGTGCTCTAAAAGAGTTAACCACTTTAAAAGCTGTTATGAAGACTTGTGGGTTTCGGTGAGAGTGAATATTAACAGTAAACTCGTGAACTGCTTGTTTTGTGTAGTATACTTACCACCTCCGGTAACTAATAGTTCATTGGAAGGTTTTCTTGACAACTGCAATATTGTAATGCAATCATGTAGTAACGACATAATAATATTTGGCGATTTTAATTTAAATTTTATAGACTGGATTACCGATGTTACCAATTCTGTAAGCAAGTTAACCCCTAGCAATTATTACTGTAATTTGGGTTATCAGTTCATTGATTTTTTGTCTTTAAATAATTTATCACAATTTAATGCTGTAAAAAACACTAATAACAGAACTCTTGACCTTGTTTTAAGTAATCTTAAGGATATAAATGTTGCTGAATGTCTATGTCCAATAAGTAAAATTGATCGTCATCATCCTGCTTTAGAGGTAAATGTAAATATGTCAGTACCGCATTTGTTAAATAGTAAATCTTTTGCTACTCACAACTTTAAAAAGGCGGATTATACAAAAGTAAATTCTAGGTTAAGTAAAGTTGATTGGGGATTCGAATTAAATGATTGTCAAGAGGTCGATGTCATGGTATCTAGGTTCTACAAAATACTTTATTCCATTATTGATGAAACTGTACTCAAAACGAAGCCACGTAATTTAAAGTTCCCTCTTTGGTTCACGCCAAACTTAATTAAACTGATAAAAGAAAAAGAAAAGATCCGATTAAGGCACAAAATTTATAAAAATGCAAGAGACACACTAGAACTTAAGCTCTTAAACTACCGGGTTGAGTCGTTGGCTTCTAAGAACTATTTAGATTATATACGTGATACCGAAAAATCCATTCAGTCAAATCCTAAAAAGTTTTGGTCGTTCGTCCGTCATCGTAAATCCTGCGATTCTAGTTTTCCAAAAGAAATGTACTTAGACGATTTATCCGCTAATAGTGGCGAGGGGATATGTAATCTTTTTGCTTAACATTTTTCATCTGTGTTCTCCCAACCCCAGTGTACTTCAGCTCATATATTGTCCGATGTATATCCACAAAGCTCTCTACATGATATAGAAATAACAGAACGTCAAATCCTAAGTATACTCAAGTCACTAGATATTTACAAAGGAGCGGGCCCTGACGGCATTCCTCCTTTTTTTTTTAAAATGACATCAAAATATCTAACTCTTCCTCTTAAACTAATTTTCAGTAAATCTTTATTAACCGGTTCTTTTCCAGCTAACTGGAAACGTTCCAATGTTATACCCATTTACAAGAAAGGAGATAAAGATAATGTTAAAAATTATAGACCGGTATCGATTATAAGTTTATTTCCAAAGATATTTGAACGCTTAGTTTATCCAATTTTAACAAATCATTTAAAAAATATAATTGTGGACGCACAGCACGGGTTTTGCAAAGATAAATCTACTGTTAGCAATTTGATGGATTAGTCACAAAAGTTGCAAGTGCAATGGATGGTCAAATGCAGGTGGATTCCATATACACAGATTTTTCTAGTGCATTTGATATCGTGGACCATCAACTACTAATATCTAAATTAAATTCATACGGTGTACATGGGAATTTACTTCGTTGGCTAAGATCTTATCTTAAAAATAGATTACAAAGTGTTGTATTGCATGGATATAGGTCCAATGATTATGTGGCCCTCTCAGGCGTACCCCAAGGTTCACATATTGGTCCTATTCTTTTTTTAGTGTTTATTAATGACATAACAAATAACATTAAGTATAGCCAATGTTCCATTTTCGCTGACGATTTAAAATTGTTCAAGGCTATTAAAAATCAGGATGATGTTTTATCTTTGCAAAACGACCTTGATTCCATTTTTGAATGGTGCATAAGTAACAAAATGAAACTTAATCCTCGTAAGTGTACCTACATTAAATTCACAAGGAATTACTACTACTACTATTGCTTCTTGTTACTCCATTAATAAAGACATATTGAGTGAATCTTCATCCACCCGTGATCTTGGGCTAGTTCTTGATAACAAACTTAGCTTTATAGAACATCTAGATAACGTGGTAACGCGTTCATGGAAAATGTTAGGTTTTATTAAACGTGCATGTAATGACTTCAAAAATACTCAGACTCTGATAACTATCTACAATGCATTAATTCGTAGCAGTTTAGAATATGCCACAGTGATATGGAATCCTTCTAATAAAATACACGTTGACAGAATCGAGCGTATTCAAAAAAACTTCACTCGATTCATCGCTTATAAATTTCAAAACTGTCCACACTATACTGACTATAGATCTAGGCTTTCTCATCTCGGAATGAGTTCACTGGCAGACCGACGAAAACTTTTAGACCTAATGACGCTACATAAACTTCTACATGGTAAGTTAATTTCACCAAGTTTATTGCAGCAAGTGTACCTTAAAATCCCCTATCATATTCCTAGACACCCAGTTACCAATTTATTAAATATTCCCTTCAGTAGAACCAATCTTGGTAAGTTTTCACCAATAAACAGATGTATGCGAACTTATAACAGCTTAAACAATCATGACATCGACATCTTTAGCGACCCCGAACGTGTATTCAAAAGAAAATGTAAAAACTTACTATTACCTACCTTGCTCGATTAATGATTCTAAACTATTATTTATTGCATTTTTTTTACTGGATTTAGTGCTTTTGCTCAACTAGTTTGATTTGTGTTTGTTTAGAGTTTATATTATGTATGTTGTTTAGTTTTTTTTTCATATAATGATGTATGCACCTGTAAAGACATATCCTTTGTCTAAAAAAATTGTATTTCGTTCGTAACAATGCATATTGATATTGTCGATGGTGTATCTATCTAAATAAATAAATAAATAAAATAAAGAATGTAGCTTCATCTCCCGTCTAACAGCCATGAGATTAAGAGTGTGATCGGAGAGTTTTTGTGTTCTTCTGCGGCGGGTCTTGCAGAACTTAGCTCCGACCGCATAGACAGTTTTCACGAGCTTGTCATTCATATCGTCCACTTCATTGCAGTCTTCTAGGCACTGAAAACGGTTTTGTAACTCGAGCTGAAAGGTTTCGGGACTTTGGATTAGAGCACGAGGGGGACGGAGCGTTGACTTCATTAGAGGAGACCTCTCCAACTTAACGTTTAGGTTCAGTGTGCCTCTAACCATTCGGTGATCGCTGCCGGTTTTCATCCTCGCGATCACTGAGACATCACTGAACAGTTGTCGTCTGGTCGTCATAATGAAGTCAATCTCATTTTTTGTCGAACCGTCGGGGCTCGACCAGATCCACTTCCTGTGGGGCCGCTTCGGGAAGAAAGAGTACATCATAAAGAGTGTTACTTGTTACGACTCCATATAGTCAATAATAATTCAATCATGGGAAAATGTATGTACGCTATAACAACAAAGTCCTAGAAAATATACAATGTCTCTCTATTACCACGTTTAAATATTTTAATAAACAAAAACTGTATAAAAAGGGCTATTATGATATAAATGAACACATGGTTAATAATAACCCCTGGGAATGAAGTGATCGTTTCCAAACTGTTCTTACATAATTTTTATAAGTAGTTTATACAACCTGGTTACTTATTGTATAAATTTAATTTGAAAAAAAAACACTCGCTGGGTTCTTGCTGAATCTTCCTAGGAAGAGCTTTTTTCCAAACCAGTGTTAAAAGTAGAAAACTAGCCAAGTGCGTGTCAGGCCACGCACAATATAGAGGTAGAGTTCCGTAGTTGTCCGTCACAATACTTGAATTTAGGAGAGGCCTTCTTGATAATAGAACATATTAAGTGAGTTCATGGGATATTTTGACACATCTTCTAGTCAGGCATACCTCAAAACCTCAAAACAAGATGGTACAACCAATGGGCCAGTGATGACTTATGGGGCTCAGACATGGTCATTCACTGCTGGCCGTATGAGGAAGCTCAAGGTCGCTCAGCTAGCTATGGAGAGGGTTATGCTTGGAGATTCTCTGCGTAATAGACTTAAAAATGAGGATATCCGCGGTAGAACCAAAGTAACTGACATAGCCCAACGAATAGTCTAAATTATTATAAACACGTTACGCTCCGCAGTCGGGTAATTATAAACTTCAATTAACATACAATCCTACTACAACAAATGGCACGAATATGTGTAGTCATCTCTCAGAGACTCATATTTGCGCCACTTACGTAGCTTGCTCTAATCACGCCCCAGCTTGAATCAAATAACATACTAAAAGGCTTTAAACAAATAAAAAACAAATGCATAAATATATAAATGTACATATAATATGAATAAATAACTGAAGAAGCAAACAAGAATAACCATACTACATACCTGTGGTTACCCAGTATCTCGTTTACCGCTTCTCGAATTTTCGAAGGCAGTTCATTGGTGAAGTCAACCCTGATCCCACAGCCCCTATGAGTCACAAGGTCCACGTTGACGAACTGATCTCCAAACATCGGAATCCCAATAATTGGCACGCCGTGATGTGTTGCTTCCGTAACGGACATGAGACCTCCGTGCGAGATAAAGAGGACCGTGTTTGGATGCTCTGTGAATGTTATATTTATTAATGACTAGCAACCCGCCCATGCTTCACCTGGGTATCCTACCAAGTTTTACCCTATCCTATCCTATTAATGTGGAGCTATTTAGTTTACCATAACCATCAAATACCATTTTGTGTCTTAACAATAAATAACCCTCACATTTCAATAAAAGGCAGTTAGTTCTATATTATACATAGACACTTCAACTTTATTTATATGTATAGAGTAATTCTATCATAATTATTCGAGGACTCCACCTGAAGAAATTAGAAGAATTATTGAGGTGTCCCACAACTACTCTCTAATATAGAAATAAAAATAGAAAATGTATTTATTTAACCAAAAAACATTACATAATATATTATTATATGTTCCTATACTTGAAATAACGTAATATTTTGTTTTTAAGATATCAGTGTAAAGGCATTATTTTAACACTGGTATCACCAAATTTCCAACGCAATGTTCGTTACTTCAAACATCATTAAGTTTAAAGTAGTCAGCAGTCATAAAATAAGTTAATACTTGCATGTTCTTACATGAGATAACTTTACATTTAATGAAATGTAATGAAATGAATATATTTGTTTTCATTGTAAGAAAATATTTTCGTTTGTCAAAAATGTATTTTTTTTAAAACCTACTGAATCTATAACAATTTCGCTTAAGTCCAATCTTGATGTTAATGTGTCGTGAAGCGACAATAAAAAAAAGGAAACCTAACCTAACAACAACGAAACAACAAAAATAGAACAAAAAAATAATATATTTAAAAATGTAAAGAGATATTTACACTTTTATATAAAAAAATGAAGTATGATGATGGTGATGGGTGACGTGAATTACAATTAAATAGAAAATAAAGATAAGATGAATACTGAAGCGGAGCCTAAAGATCAAGGTGGCACACCGCGCTTGGCGGTGGTAGCACGCAGCGCCTGGTCTAAGCACACGCAGCGCCTGGAGTAGGCACACGCGGCGCCTTGATTAGGCGCTCTTAGCGCCTGGAGTAAGCGCTCGCAGCGCCTGGAGCAAGCACGCACAGCGGCTAAAGATAGCACGGTACTAGTAGGTGGAGGCGTAGGCGACGACTTCAGGTGAAGGCAAAGGTCTGCAGGATCCCGGAGCAGTGCGGCCCCGCGCTTGGAATAAGCTAGGCGATGACTTCAGGTGAAGACAGAGGCTTGCAGGATCCCGGAGCAGTGCGGCTTCGCGCTTGGAGTAGGCTAAGCGACGACTTCAGGTGAAGACAGAGGCTTGCAGGATCCCGGGGCAGTGCAGCCCCGCGCTTGGAGTAGGCTAGGCGACGACTTCAGGTGAAGACAGAGGCTTGCAGGATCCCGGGGCAGTGCGGCCCCGCGCTTGAAGTAGGCTAGGTGACGACTTCAGGTGAAGACAGAGGCTTGCAGGATCCCGGGGCAGTGCGGCCCCGGGATAAAGCCTTTAGGAGATACTTCAAGTTTGGAAGCTGAAGCGAGACTCCCCGTATTGACCGATTGTTCGGCTTTTATACCTTTTTAGAGAAAACGGGAAATTATTCAAATTAAAAGCAAATTTTTGTAAATGGCCCAGAGGAAAAGAGTATTTATGTGGAAATATTGAAGTAAAAACATCAGACCGGTAACGAATTTGAATAAAAATTGCCATGACAACCAGATAAACAACGATGTCAAAACATGTAAATTTTTGGTTTCAGGCTCATAATTGAAAAACGGCAAGATTTAAGTAAGAAATGAGATATTATTGATATAGGAAAAAAGGTAGCGCAACAGCGCGCATGAAACTCGAAATTGCAGAGTTACGGAGAACTAAATAAAAGATCGAAAAAGGTAGACTCCATTGACACCGATTTAAAAACTGCTTGTAGCGTGAAAATACGAACTGAAAATGATTTGTTATTGTGTTCTTATGGTGGTATTAACAGTGGTAGAGCCAGGCGGCAGCTTTTGCTGTCGCACGGATGGGCCGGCTCGAACCGGGGTGGTACCACGACCTCACAGAAAACCAGCGTGAAGTCGAGGTTTCCCTCTACGTTTCGCTTGGTGAGTGCAGGTGGCCGGAGGCCCTTTTTACTGGAAATGAGGCATTCCATCTTAGTCCTCACGGGTGACAACGCATCTACATTTTGATTTGTAAAGAGGATAGATGTAGATGTCTATGGGCCGCAGCAACCACTTACCATCAGGTGGACTGTGTGCTCGTATGTCACACTTATCCTATTTAAAAAAATGGTCTAAAAACGTTACAGGATCCTATGGAAATAAAGGTGATGCAAAATATGAATGCAGAAAATCAAAAACAGAATGGAAAAATAGATGTAAAATGATATGTAAGTAGCATAACACTACAAATGTAATGTTGTTATGATATATAATTGCAACGATTGATGCACATTTGCGCTCTTTGCTCACCGCCGCTGGATATTTTATTTCTGCCATAAGAGATATAGCTATTCCCTCATATATTTGTAGACCAATCTATGCAGTGTTTAAATAAAACTAATTTTACGGATTCTATCGCGTATATTAACTTATTTTTATCTTCCCGACGTTTCGGGTGCTTTCCAGCACCCGTGGTCACGGGGGACTGAGGTGTTTGACGTCCTGCTGTCATAGTTAGCCCGGCTACCTTCAGTTTTTTAATATTAATTTTTGGTTCGATTTACGCAGAATGAGCTTACAGTATCTTGATGTCTAGCAGTGGTATACTTGGGTTTGGATTTGATTTTATTAATTATGGGATCCCAAGCAGATGGCAGCACCCATCCATCTTCTCTATTGAAATTAGGATGTTTTTTAATTTCAATAGCCTCGCGAATCATCCTTGGGAGGAATCGGTGTTCTTTTGCGAGGATTTGTGGTCTATCAAATCTAATGTAATGGCGGGGACGATCTTGAACATGTTCACAAACTGCAGACTTCCCGATACGTCGGTGCTTCACGTCAGCTATATGTTCTTTAACGCGGGTTTTTATAGATCTTTTTGTTTGTCCTATGTACGAGAGACCACATTCACAATCCAGCTTGTACACTCCTGCATCTTGTAGAGGGATATGACACTTGACGGATGGTAAAAATTGACCAATCTTCTTCAGCGGCTTGAAGTATGTTTTAATGGAAGCTCGCTTCAAGATGTAGCCAACCTTGTCTGTGACTCCTCTGACATAGGGTAGTACAGCAGGCACACGCTCGACTGTGGCTGGCTTCACTCGGTCACTGTGACGTAGGCGCGGGACCCGAAGCTTGTTGTCTTGCAGTACTTGCTTGACGTGCTGAAGCTCGGCGGCCAGATGTTTTCTGTCACAGATCCCTCGTGCTCTCTGAAACAAAGATTTTCCCACGGTAGCTAACTGTGAAGGATGATGGTGCGAATCACCATTTAAATATCGGTTTGTATGGGTATTTTTTCTGTACACAGTATGACCAATAGTGTTATCAGGATTTCGGATGACTAAAACATCTAAGAAAGCTAAAGTATTGTTTGCCTCTAACTCCATTGTGAATTGTATTTTAGGGTTTATGGAATTAAGGTGGTTTAAAAATGCAGTTACTTTGTCAGATGGTAAAATTGTGAAAGTATCGTCTACGTACCGCTTGTAGAATCTTGGATTTACAGGAGCATTAAGAAGGGCTTTCTCCTCAAAGTCCTCCATGAATATGTCGGCGACTACGGGAGATACAGGTGAGCCCATTGCCACTCCGTCTACTTGCATGTAGAACTCTTCTTTCCACAATAAATAGCCAGATGTAAGGCAGTGTTTGAGTAATACTGCATATTCTGTGGGCATGTTGTTATCTTCTAGCTTTCTAGTAACAATTGAGATGCAGTCTTCAATAGGTAGGCATGTGAATAGTGACTGAACATCAAAACTGACCATAGTTTCATTGTCAGCGAGATGTAGGTCTTTTATCTCACTAACAAAATGGTATGAATCCTTTGTGTGTGCTCTGGTATGTCCTCTTAGTGGTGACAGTATTTTTGCCAAGTGTTGAGCCAACTTATAAGTTGGTGAATCGATCTGGCTTACTATAGGACGTAGTGGAGCGTTTGGTTTGTGTATTTTCGGTAACCCATACAATCTCGGTGGTTTGGCACATGATGGTATTGTCGAGTTCACGTCGAGATCTAATTTTTCGGAGTATTTCTTTATTAAATCAGTAGTTGTTTTAAGTGTATTAGTTGTAGGGTCTATTTTGACCTTTTTGTATGTACTTACGTCCGATAAAAGTTCTTGTATTTTGGAATTATAATCTGACGTGTCCATTATTACCGTAGCATTTCCTTTATCCGCGCGGAGAATCGTGAGCTCTGGTCTGTTGCGTAAGTTGTACAACGCTTTAAATTCGTCTTTAGGGAGATTTAGTTTCGGCGTGGAACTTCGACGTAACAAGGACGAAATGTCTTGACGTATAGCCTCTAAATCGTGTTTACCGATATTGTTCTTAAACAGACAATTTTCCACACTGCAGATAATTTCCTCGTACGGGATTTTTTGCGGCGTTATAGCAAAATTCAAGCCTTTCGACAATACTTTTATTGTAGGTTCGTCCAGTGTTTCTTTTGACAAATTATAGACCGTGCGTTGTTTATTGTTCGCGTCTGTGGTCAACGGTTGTTGCGTTTCGTTTCTACGTTGACATGGATGTTTGGCATTTGATTTGATAGTTAATTTTTGGTATTTTTCTATATGTTTGTCTTTGCATTCATTATATTTCGATATTTCGCGTTTGTTTAAAGTTTCAATGCAATTATTAAAATCAAATGTCGTTAAAACTGTCTTTAACTCACTGGACAAATTGTCTATGGTATTATTTATGATTTGTAAATCGAACCGTTTTTGCTGAATCACCGTTCGTAACAACTTTTTACTTGCCTGATTTAAGATCTTAGCGCTTCCTCGAATGTCCTTTTTAGTGGATATTTTGACACACGTAGGAATGAGATTGTGATCGCGGCACCTCTTCAAGAAAATCAATGATGTTAAATATCTTGCGCGCTTGGTCATGAGATCTTCTAATCGGCGAATTTTATTTGCAATTACCAGTCCGTACTGGTTTACATAATGATTTCTTATATTTACGCGAACACTACACATTTAAATAAAACTAATTTTACGGATTCTATCGCGTATATTAACTTATTTTTATTTTTATCTTCCCGACGTTTCGGGTGCTTTCCAGCACCCGTGGTCACGGGGGACTGAGGTGTTTGACGTCCTGCTGTCATAGTTAGCCCGGCTACCTTCAGTTTTTTAATATTAATTTTTGGTTCGATTTACGCAGAATGAGCTTACAGTATCTTGAGGTCTAGCAGTGGTATACTTGGGTTTGGATTTGATTTTATTAATTATGGGATCCCAAGCAGATGGCAGCACCCATCCATCTTCTCTATTGAAATTAGGATGTTTTTTAATTTCAATAGCCTCGCGAATCATCCTTGGGAGGAATCGGTGTTCTTTTGCGAGGATTTGTGGTCTATCAAATCTAATGTAATGGCGGGGACGATCTTGAACATGTTCACAAACTGCAGACTTCCCGATACGTCGGTGCTTCACGTCAGCTATATGTTCTTTAACGCGGGTTTTTATAGATCTTTTTGTTTGTCCTATGTACGAGAGACCACATTCACAATCCAGCTTGTACACTCCTGCATCTTGTAGAGGGATATGACTCTTGACGGATGGTAAAAATTGACCAATCTTCTTCAGCGGCTTGAAGTATGTTTTAATGGAAGCTCGCTTCAAGATGTAACCAACCTTGTCTGTGACTCCTCTGACATAGGGTAGTACAGCAGGCACACGCTCGACTGTGGCTGGCTTCACTTGGTCACTGTGACGTAGGCGCGGGACCCGAAGCTTGTTGTCTTGCAGTACTTTCTTGACGTGCTGAAGCTCGGCGGCCAGATGTTTTCTGTCACAGATCCCTCGTGCTCTCTGAAACAAAGATTTTCCCACGGTAGCTAACTGTGAAGGATGATGGTGCGAATCACCATTTAAATATCGGTTTGTATGGGTATTTTTTCTGTACACAGTATGACCAATAGTGTTATCAGGATTTCGGATGACTAAAACATCTAAGAAAGCTAAAGTATTGTTTGCCTCTAACTCCATTGTGAATTGTATTTTAGGGTTTATGGAATTAAGGTGGTTTAAAAATGCAGTTACTTTGTCAGATGGTAAAATTGTGAAAGTATCGTCTACGTACCGCTTGTAGAATCTTGGATTTACAGGAGCATTAAGAAGGGCTTTCTCCTCAAAGTCCTCCATGAATATGTCGGCGACTACGGGAGATACAGGTGAGCCCATTGCCACTCCGTCTACTTGCATGTAGAACTCTTCTTTCCACAATAAATAGCCAGATGTAAGGCAATGTTTGAGTAATACTGCATATTCTGTGGGCATGTTGTTATCTTCTAGCTTTCTAGTAACAATTGAGATGCAGTCTTCAATAGGTAGGCATGTGAATAGTGACTGAACATCAAAACTGACCATAGTTTCATTGTCAGCGAGATGTAGGTCTTTTATCTCACTAACAAAATGGTATGAATCCTTTGTGTGTGCTCTGGTATGTCCTCTTAGTGGTGACAGTATTTTTGCCAAGTGTTGAGCCAACTTATAAGTTGGTGAATCGATCTGGCTTACTATAGGACGTAGTGGAGCGTTTGGTTTGTGTATTTTCGGTAACCCATACAATCTCGGTGGTTTGGCACATGATGGTATTGTCGAGTTCACGTCGAGATCTAATTTTTCGGAGTATTTCTTTATTAAATCAGTAGTTGTTTTAAGGGTATTAGTTGTAGGGTCTATTTTGACCTTTTTGTATGTACTTACGTCCGATAAAAGTTCTTGTATTTTGGAATTATAATCTGACGTGTCCATTATTACAGTAGCATTTCCTTTATCCGCGCGGAGAATCGTGAGCTCTGGTCTGTTGCGTAAGTTGTACAACGCTTTAAATTCGTCTTTAGGGAGATTTAGTTTTGGCGTGGAACTTCGACGTAACAAGGACGAAATGTCTTGACGTATAGCCTCTAAATCGTGTTTACCGATATTGTTCTTAAACAGACAATTTTCCACACTGCAGATAATTTCCTCGTACGGGATTTTTTGCGGCGTTATAGCAAAATTCAAGCCTTTCGACAATACTTTTATTGTAGGTTCGTCCAGTGTTTCTTTTGACAAATTATAGACCGTGCGTTGTTTATTGTTCGTGTCTGTGGTCAACGGTTGTTGCGTTTCGTTTCTACGTTGACATGGATGTTTGGCATTTGATTTGATAGTTAATTTTTGGTATTTTTCTATATGTTTGTCTTTGCATTCATTATATTTCGATATTTCGCGTTTGTTTAAAGTTTCAATGCAATTATTAAAATCAAATGTCGTTAAAACTGTCTTTAACTCACTGGACAAATTGTCTATGGTATTATTTATGATTTGTAAATCGAACCGTTTTTGCTGAATCACCGTTCGTAACAACTTTTTACTTGCCTGATTTAAGATCTTAGCGCTTCCTCGAATGTCCTTTTTAGTGGATATTTTGACACACGTAGGAATGAGATTGTGATCGCGGCACCTCTTCAAGAAAATCAATGATGTTAAATATCTTGCGCGCTTGGTCATGAGATCTTCTAATCGGCGAATTTTATTTGCAATTACCAGTCCGTACTGGTTTACATAATGATTTCTTATATTTACGCGAACACTACACATTTAAATAAAACTAATTTTACGGATTCTATCGCGTATATTAACTTATTTTTATTTTTATCTTCCCGACGTTTCGGGTGCTTTCCAGCACCCGTGGTCACGGGGGACTGAGGTGTTTGACGTCCTGCTGTCATAGTTAGCCCGGCTACCTTCAGTTTTTTAATATTAATTTTTGGTTCGATTTACGCAGAATGAGCTTACAGTATCTTGAGGTCTAGCAGTGGTATACTTGGGTTTGGATTTGATTTTATTAATTATAAGATCCCAAGCAGATGGCAGCACCCATCCATCTTCTCTATTGAAATTAGAGTTAAATACAGAGAAAAATGAGTGAAAGACAGTTTTAACGACATTTGATTTTAATAATTGCATTGAAACTTTAAACAAACGCGAAATATCGAAATATAATGAATGCAAAGACAAACATATAGAAAAATACCAAAAATTAACTATCAAATCAAATGCCAAACATCCATGTCAACGTAGAAACGAAACGCAACAACCGTTGACCACAGACGCGAACAATAAACAACGCACGGTCTATAATTTGTCAAAAGAAACACTGGACGAACCTACAATAAAAGTATTGTCGAAAGGCTTGAATTTTGCTATAACGCCGCAAAAAATCCCGTACGAGGAAATTATCTGCAGTGTGGAAAATTGTCTGTTTAAGAACAATATCGGTAAACACGATTTAGAGGCTATACGTCAAGACATTTCGTCCTTGTTACGTCGAAGTTCCACGCCGAAACTAAATCTCCCTAAAGACGAATTTAAAGCGTTGTACAACTTACGCAACAGACCAGAGCTCACGATTCTCCGCGCGGATAAAGGAAATGCTACGGTAATAATGGACACGTCAGATTATAATTCCAAAATACAAGAACTTTTATCGGACGTAAGTACATACAAAAAGGTCAAAATAGACCCTACAACTAATACACTTAAAACAACTACTGATTTAATAAAGAAATACTCCGAAAAATTAGATCTCGACGTGAACTCGACAATACCATCATGTGCCAAACCACCGAGATTGTATGGGTTACCGAAAATACACAAACCAAACGCTCCACTACGTCCTATAGTAAGCCAGATCGATTCACCAACTTATAAGTTGGCTCAACACTTGGCAAAAATACTGTCACCACTAAGAGGACATACCAGAGCACACACAAAGGATTCATACCATTTTGTTAGTGAGATAAAAGACCTACATCTCGCTGACAATGAAACTATGGTCAGTTTTGATGTTCAGTCACTATTCACATGCCTACCTATTGAAGACTGCATCTCAATTGTTACTAGAAAGCTAGAAGATAACAACATGCCCACAGAATATGCAGTATTACTCAAACACTGCCTTACATCTGGCTATTTATTGTGGAAAGAAGAGTTCTACATGCAAGTAGACGGAGTGGCAATGGGCTCACCTGTATCTCCCGTAGTCGCCGACATATTCATGGAGGACTTTGAGGAGAAAGCCCTTCTTAATGCTCCTGTAAATCCAAGATTCTACAAGCGGTACGTAGACGATACTTTCACAATTTTACCATCTGACAAAGTAACTGCATTTTTAAACCACCTTAATTCCATAAACCCTAAAATACAATTCACAATGGAGTTAGAGGCAAACAATACTTTAGCTTTCTTAGATGTTTTAGTCATCCGAAATCCTGATAACACTATTGGTCATACTGTGTACAGAAAAAATACCCATACAAACCGATATTTAAATGGTGATTCGCACCATCATCCTTCACAGTTAGCTACCGTGGGAAAATCTTTGTTTCAGAGAGCACGAGGGATCTGTGACAGAAAACATCTGGCCGCCGAGCTTCAGCACGTCAAGCAAGTACTGCAAGACAACAAGCTTCGGGTCCCGCGCCTACGTCACAGTGACCGAGTGAAGCCAGCCACAGTCGAGCGTGTGCCTGCTGTACTACCCTATGTCAGAGGAGTCACAGACAAGGTTGGCTACATCTTGAAGCGAGCTTCCATTAAAACATACTTCAAGCCGCTGAAGAAGATTGGTCAATTTTTACCATCCGTCAAGTGTCATATCCCTCTACAAGATGCAGGAGTGTACAAGCTGGATTGTGAATGTGGTCTCTCGTACATAGGACAAACAAAAAGATCTATAAAAACCCGCGTTAAAGAACATATAGCTGACGTGAAGCACCGACGTATCGGGAAGTCTGCAGTTTGTGAACATGTTCAAGATCGTCCCCGCCATTACATTAGATTTGATAGACCACAAATCCTCGCAAAAGAACACCGATTCCTCCCAAGGATGATTCGCGAGGCTATTGAAATTAAAAAACATCCTAATTTCAATAGAGAAGATGGATGGGTGCTGCCATCTGCTTGGGATCCCATAATTAATAAAATCAAATCCAAACCCAAGTATACCACTGCTAGACCTCAAGATACTGTAAGCTCATTCTGCGTAAATCGAACCAAAAATTAATATTAAAAAACTGAAGGTAGCCGGGCTAACTATGACAGCAGGACGTCAAACACCTCAGTCCCCCGTGACCACGGGTGCTGGAAAGCACCCGAAACGTCGGGAAGATAAAAATAAGTTAATATACGCGATAGAATCCGTAAAATTAGTTTTATTTAAATGTGTAGTGTTCGCGTAAATATAAGAAATCACTATGCAGTGTTTTTCATAATCACCTCTTATGACATCCATGGGACTAAACGAGACAATGTTACGTCGTCTTTAAGAGCAACTACATACATGAAACATATTTTAATATTCAAAATACAAATAAAAATAAAAATTTGTTGTATGAATAAAATTACTTAGACAAAAATTATGTATGTTTCCCTTGAAAATAAAATAAAAAAATTAATAAATAAAAAAAATAAATGAATATATTAACACTTTGATAGAAATGAAGTTCCTTTGACCGGAGATGAGACGGCGAACGAAACTGCAGGTATTGTCTTTTTTGTCTTTTTTTGTATTTTTTTTTTGATTTAGCATTACATATCCCGTTATAAACCGTTTAGTGACGGTGTAATAATATCCACTACCCCATATCATCATGTGGGTGTTAAGAGGCGACAGCGTCTTCTTTATAACGACTAAAAGTTAAAAAACTGCGGTAAGTAACCCGCTTACCAAGCGTGTCAACTTCAGAAAATATTCCCCATATGATGAAACTTATGGGCGAGGCCTATAAGCAGCAGTAGAATTTAATAGTCTGTAACGGAAACGATAACGGTAATTTTACTTAACATAGCATACACAGAACGGTAACAGTAAACGGTAACAGACGGCCATCGGTAACTGGAGTATGTTATTTTTTTTAAACGTTACCCCCACCCTAGAATTTTCTCGTGTATCGTGGAGGCAGTTTAAGCTGAACGCACATATGTCCGCGCCGTACGCGCCGAATTTTAGAATTCGTTGTATGAAATCATATGAAACCTCGCACATTACACCCGCACTGTACGCGCCGAATTTTATAAAATGCGGTAGGTATACGATATCGAAGAACGAATGCTGATGACGTCATATAACGCGGCGCGTTTGGCGGGTGTGGATACTCAGTGTTGTGTAATGTTGCCAACTTAGTGGATTTTCCACTAAAACTGGTGGTTTCGACTTACGTCATAGTTTTTGTATTTTTGTAATTAATTATACATAATTTGATTTTTTTTACATCGGTTATCAATATGAATACTTAGTGATAAATTATTTACATACTGAACTAAAAAAATTGTTAAATTTAATTCAAAAACCCAATTGTACCTGATTACTTAATTATCAATAAAAATACTTACCTGAAACATACAACAAGTCTTTTTTCTGGTTCAATTGGTCTTCTAAATCTTGAGTTTTCCATAGAAAGATATGGTTTTAGTACATATACCAATTCTTGGAGTACCTTGTATGTTAAATGCAAATATCTGAAAAATCGTTCATCATCACCTAATAAATCTTTAAATAAAGTATATCCCCTTCATATTCTCCATACAATTGCCTTTTTAAATTAATATTATGAATCCAGAATCTTCTTTTTCTCCGAATTTTTTTTTCTTCTTCCTATGCCAATAAGCAGGCTATTACTATATTTCTTTCCATAGTGATTTCGAGCGATCAATTTCAATGTACCGTTTCACACCAGTGGTTGGAAAAAACTACAAAAATTGTTGGTAATACAAAAGATTTGCGGACGGTGCGGACGATGCGTACGGGCATATGTGCGAGGCCATCAGTAAAACTCGGCGCGTACGGCGCTTACTATGCGTACGGTGCGGACATATGTGCGTTCAGCTTTAGAAACACAAATTGCACAGGACAAACATCCAGACCCAGAACAATTATTTGTAGACCATACAAATACTTGTTCCGGGCGGGATTCAAACCCGCGCCCCCCAGTGCAGCAACTCATTGCTAAGCTACTGCGCCACGGAGCCGTCGTCGTTATATGAGGTACTTAAAAAATAGGTTTGAACATTTAGAGCTTATCAGCGTATAGCAATAAAACCGGCCCCTACAAGCAGCACCTGTTCACAAGTATGACTCATGCGTTAACGGCTCTGTGGCAGTGGCTTAGCAATGAGTTGCAGCGCTGAGGGCTGTGGGTTTAAAATAAGTAATTATGTGGCCCACAAATAATTGTTCCGGGTCTGGACGTTTATTCTTGTGAAATTTATGTATGTAAATTGCTCCCACAATACAAAAGAAATCCTTAATATGGAGGTAACGTTTTAAAAGAAAATGCTTATTGGTATTACCTAGTTGTCGTTTACGTGTTACAACTACTCTAAAATACGAAGGAAATTCATCATTTTATTTTATTAATAGGTGTCCCCAGCGACTTCGCCCGGTTACAAAAGCTTTACTTAATCTACAGAGGGGATTTGCAATTAAAATAATAAGAGGATTCCGGGCACTTTCTACAACTGCAGCCATTGCATTAGCTGACTTGACACCGTTACACCTTAAAATAAAAGAAATACCCGACAATGAACGAACGAAAATAAACGGAATAAGTAAATATTTACCTGACGATATAACCTTGGACAAAAGAATACTTCCTAAAAAATTATTGGACCCCGCGGAACGTGTAGTTATACAAAAAATAACAAACCTAAAAGACCTAAAAGAATATTGTACGACTAATAGTGTTAAAATATATACAGACGGTAGCAAACACGATGAAGCAGTAGTCGCTGCATATGTTATATATTTTCCTGATGGGAAGGAAACCGTAAAACGCCTAAAATTACATAACAGTTGCACGGTTTTCTAGGCCGAATGCTTAGTGATCGAAAGGGCATGTAATGAATCCATAAAAATGAGACTGACAGACGTTTGCATTTTCTCTGACTCCATGTCCTAGAAATATCAAACCGCAGTAGCAACCATACGATTATAAACAATATACACGGAAGCATAGAATTACTAAGAAATACAGGAAGAATAGAATTATACTGGATCGAAGCTCATCATGGATTACCAGGGAACGAAAGAGCGGACATGGAGGCAAAGAAAGCAGCGACACTTCACAAAACTCCAGACTATGATAACTTCCCTATCTCATACGATAAACGGTTACGGAAATAGGACACTGAACAAGCACATGAATTGGAATACTCGAGTTCAACAACTGGCGCTCATCTAAAGCAGTGGTTGCCCAAACTGGAACACATTAAAGCTTTAAGAGAAAAAGCTAATATCACCTTCGAATTAACCCAAATACTCACAGGACATAGGTACCATAAGAGCTATTTATATCGTTTCAAAACCACTGAGAACGACCTGTGTCCTTGTGACAACACAAGTGTTCAAACAATAGAACATATATTAAAATTTTGTGCTCAGTTTGGAATACAACGATGCGACGACGAGATGCTTTGCAGAAACTTACGTATAGAACCTTATAATATCTTAGACCTCATAAAAAAAGAATCCGCTTTAGTATATATTTACTATATATTTTATTAGTCTTAGGAAATATGTTAATATTTCCTAAGACGAATAAAATATATAGTAAATAACGTAAAGAAACTAAATTCGACGTAAATAAAATCAACACAGTATAAGTATTGTACAAAAGAAAAATAGATAAACATAATTCGTTACTAAAAAGCCGAAACCGACGTATCCATCGCGGGGACTCCAGCTTAAAACTTAAGCCATAAGAAAAAAGACTTCGTATGCGTGGAATTTACTACGATTTCATGGGTTTTTTTTTGCGTGGAACCCTAATTCTATTTCTAAAATACAAGTATCCGAAATTACTCCTTATAACATCAGCTATCTGCAGTTGAAAGTCTCGTCAAATCGGTCCAGTCGTATTGGAGATTAGCCGGAACAAACAGACAATTGTACACTTGTCTTTCAATTCAATCAGTCAATTATATAATTGTTATTGGTACCGTATACACTTTCTTATGCATTTAGTAAAAAGCTGTTACTTTAACATTACAAACAGACACTTCAGTTTTATTTATTTGTATACATGTCCATTTAACAAAAGGGCACAATATATTGGTCGGATGGGTTTTAAATTCTTCAAAAACTATGACTAGTTATTTTAGCTTTATTCCTCAAAATAAGAAGAATAATTGTAGATCTTGAAAGACAAGAATATATTATCGTAGAACAAAATAGAGATCTTTCGAACGGCAGCTATTAAGAGTTCCTTACTAACTTCTAACTTAATTATATGTTAGTTAGTGAGAAAGTAAAGGATATTTGGAACTGACGATTCGTAACAATCTATATTATTAATATTGCAAAAGTTTAACCAACTTTTAAAAGCTACGGAGTATTGTAACAGAACTATCAGATAGTGATACACGTATAATACTATATATAAAGAGTTTGATGTACATCTCGTCTGGAGATAGCTTTCCGAATAATATTGCTAACATAAGTTGGAGTTAATGTTGTTTAAGAAAATAATGTTCTAGCAACAGACTCAAGCATGATGATGTCTGACAAAAACAGATTGTTAAATAATAGGAATCAGGCCAGTGTGAGCCAGTAAAGTTGACGGCTCCGTGGCGCAGTGACTTAGCAATGAGTTACAGCGATAAGGGCCTCTGGTTGACTGGTTTGAATCTCGCATGCCACAAGTATTTACATGCCCTACTAATAATTGTTCCGGGTTTGAATGTTTATTCTTGTGAAATTTATGTATGTAAACCCCACGATACAGGAGAAATACTAGTGGAGGTAACGTTTTTAAATTTAAAAATAAAATGAAAAACTACAAATATTCCCTGTGTCCTATCCGTAATAAGTTTTTTAGAACTTTTGGTGTGATCGACACAGGTGGGAAAGCATAAAAGTCAAGACTCCAACTAACTGTGAAATTATTGATAGCATATTATGCTCCTGGATCTCGATGCCATGAAATGTACTTAAAAGATTTTGTAATAATCTACCTTCAATTTTCATTTTGTATTTTTACGCGAACACTACACATTTAAATAAAACTAGTTTTTGTGGATTCTATCGCGTATATTAACATATTTTATATTCCCAACGTTTCGAGCACTTTACAACACCCATCCATGGTCACGTGGCACACTGATGTGTTCGAGGTTCCAATGTCATAGTTAACCACGGTTACCTCCAGGTTAAAATTATTAATTTTGATCGGATCTACGCAGTATAAACTTATAGTATCTTGAAGTCTTGCAGGTGTATGTAGCACCCAGCCATCTTCTCTATTGAAATTAGGATGTTTTTTGATTTCAATAGCCTCGCGAAACATCCTTTGAAAGAATCGGTGTTCTTTAGTGAGGATTTGTGGTCTATCAAATCTAATGTAGTGACGGGGGCGATCCTGTACGTGTTCACAGACTGCAGACTTCCCGGAGCGTCGATTCTTCACATCAGCTATGTGTTATTTAACGCGGGTTTTTATGGATCTTTTAGTTTGTCCTATATAAGAGAGACCACATTCACAATCAAACTTGTACACTCCTGCATCTTGCAGAGGAATATTACACTTGACTGATGGTAAAAACTGACTAATCTTCTTTGGCGGCTTGAAGTATGTTTTAATGGAAGCACGCTTCAAGATGTAGCCAATATTGTCAGTGACACCTCTGACATATGGCAGTACAGCTTGGGATCCCAATAATAGAATAATAAAATTAAATCCCAACCCAAGCATACAACTGCAAGACTTCAAGATACTGTAAGTTCATACTGCGTGGATCGGAACAAAAATTAATAATTTTTAATCTGGAGTTAGCCGTGGTTAACTATGATATTGGGACGTCATACACCTCAGTCCTCCCCCGTGACCATGGGTGCTGTAACGTGCTTGAAACGTCGGGAATATAAAATAAGTAAATATATGCGATAAAATCCGTAAAATTAGTTTTATTTAAATGTGTAGTGTTCGCGTAAATATAAGAAATCATTATTTAAATGTTTTGTTAAGCTCAACCTGTATAAAAAGGGCTATTATAGTAAAAATGAATACATGGTTGATGGTAACCCCTGGGAATGAGGTGATCGCTTCCAAGCTGTTTCTAAAATAAATTTTGTAAATAGTTTGTAATCATTTATATTGCAAAATTTATTTTAAAAAAAAGTCCCGCTGGGTTTCTTGCTGGTTCTTCCCAGGACAGAGGGGTTTTTTCGAACCAGTGGTAAAGTAAAAAATGACTTTCAATGAGAATTACACATGTGATGTATATTGAATAAAAAATAATCTATTCTATTCACTAATACTCCAGATATGTTTAGTCATTTTGCGCATGGAGCATGGCTCTGCCACGTATATCTTAGTGGGTATAGTAATCAGGTAAAAAGTAAGTATTAATATAGGTACCTACGCAGTATAACTAACACAATAGGTACCTATGTAGGTATTATGATAAGATAAAAGGTACTTATTTAAATAGTTGCCTACTTTTACTAAATAGGTACTAATACCTACCCAGACATCACGTAATTGTAAGTTAAAATTTATAACCCAAAAACCCCTACAACCCTTATACTTCTTGTTGATTTTTATATTAACTTTATTATAACCCTTATGTATAAACAAATATAGTTACGTATGTAGAAATAAAATTTAATAAAAATAAAAACAAACATTTTCCTCCTTCATCCATCCTCATCAATCATTGGGGTGACGATATTATCCGCCAGCATAAGTAATAAGCAGGCTATGTTACAAGGTACTCAGTTCAAAAATTAGTAGGTAGGTATGATACTTTTCAATACGTGACACGTAAAAATTAACAATAGTCAAAAAACACATCTGCGAAACATTTACTATAATAATATAAATAAATATATAATATATATATTAATATAATTATAATAATATATAATATAAATATAATATACCTACCTACCTACCTATTTACCTATAGTGCGTAGGTATCTTTTAAACTCACTATTTTCAGTGCTTCATTTTCTCATGTTAGATAGGTACCTTCCCGGGCGTTCGACTAATATACAACTAATATAACAAATATATTGGTAAATCCAATTAAGCATGCCTTCGCATTAAAAATAACGTATAGCATGATTATACGGATTTTTTTAAAAGTAGTTTAAATACATTTCGACAGCACTATCGGCTTCAACACCCTCGAAAACCATGAAAATGACACCTATGATGAAAAACTTGGTACCTACTTCAGCGGCCATCTTGGATTTACATTTCGACAGCACTATCGCCTTCAACACCCTCGAAACCCATGAAAATGACACCCATGATGAAAAAAATTATACCTATTGCAGCCGCCACCTTGGATTTACATTTCCACAGCACTATCGGCTTCAGCACCCTCGAAAACCATGAAAATGACACCCATGATGAAAAATTGATATCTATTGCAGCCGCCATCTTGGCTTTACATTTCGACAGCACTATCGGCTTCAACACCCTTGAAAATCATGAAAATAACACCCATGATGAAAAAATTGGTACCTACTTCAGCCGTCATCTTGGATTTACATTTCGACAGCACTATCGGCTTCAACACCCGCGAAAACCATGAGAATGACACCCATGATGAAAAAAAAGATATCTATTGCAGCCGCCATCTTGGATTTACATTTCGACAGTACTATCGGCTTCAACACCCTCGAAAACTATGAAAATGACACCAATGATGAAGAAATTGGTACCTAATTCAACCGCCATCTTGGATTTACATTTCGATAGCACTATCGGCTTCAACACCCTCGAAACCCATGAAAATGACACCCTTGATGAAAAAATTTATACCTATTGCAGCCGCCACCTTGGATTTACATTTCAACAGCACTATCGGCTTCAGCACCCTCGAAAACCATGAAAATGACACCCATGATGAAAAATTGATATCTATTGCAGCCGCCATCTTGGTTTTACATTTCGACAGCACTATCGGCTTCAACACCCTTGAAAACCATGAAAATGACACCCATGATGAAAAATTGGTACCTACTTCAGCCGCAATCTTGGATTTACATTTCGACAGCACTATCGGCTTCAACGCCCTAGAAAACCATGAAAATGACACCCATGATGAAAAAATTTATACCTATTGCAGCCGCCACCTTGGATTTACATTTCGACAGCACTATCGGCTTCAGCATCCTCGAAAACCATGAAAATGACACCCATGATGATAAAATTGATATCTGTTGCAGCCGCCATGTTGGATTTACATTTCGACAGCACTATCGGCTGCAACACCCTCGAAAACCATGAAAATGACACCTATGATGAAAAACTTGGTACCTACTTCAGCGGCCATCTTGGATTTACATTTCGACAGCACTATCGGCTTCAACACCCTCGAAGCCCATGAAAATGACACCCATGATGAAAAAAATTATATATATTGCAGCCGCCATCTTGGATTTACATTTCAACAGCACTATCGGCTTCAATACCCTTGAAAACCATAAAAATGACACCCATGATGAAAAAATTGGTACCTACTTCAGCCGCCATCTTGGATTTATGTTTCGACAGCACTATCGGCTTGAACACCCTCGAAACCCATGAAAATGACACCCATGATGAAAAAATTTATACCCCTTGCAGCCGCCACCTAAGATTTACATTTCGACAGCACTATCGGCTTTAACACCCTCGAAAACCATGAAAATGACACCCAAGATGAAAAAATTGATATCTATTGCAGCCGCCATCTTGGATTTACATTTCGACAGCACTATCGTCTTCGACACCCTCGAAAACCATGAAAATGACACCCATGATGAAAAAACTGGTACCTACTTCAGCCGCCATCTTGGATTTACATTTCGACCATAGATAAATATAAATGTAGCAAGCTAATGCGGCGAACTGATACTGATATATACAGTAATCTGTGGCGATGGCGAACTGAGTTAGTAAGTAAAGTACTTTGTGGCTGTGGCTCCCCATTTACAGAAATAATTTTATACGAGGTTACCAAATCAACGAAAATTTCGCCATTTTCGAGCCAAAAAAAATTAATTATAGCTAAACAAAACAAAATTACACTGCCATTTACATTCAGTGGCTTCCCACATGATAGATGAAGAGATTAAAAAATAGATTGAGTTAAACAATTAATATATTCAAAAGTTATAGTGTTTAGAAGCCTTGGGGACATGATAAATCCACACCATAAGCCACTAAAACCCCTTTTTTTATTTAAAAATAGCAATAATCGACTTTAAAAAAATATTAATAAGTTCACCAATGATGTATCTTTCTAACAATGTGCTTTTTATATCATTTATATGTATAATATGATTGCTGCATACGATTTCATGCGACAAAACGGTGTAATTTTGATTTTTAGGCATTAGTAGAACATACCCACGCGCTTTGCGCTCGGCATGCAATAAAAAAATTAAAATTAATTTATCATTGTCCGCCGTGTTTATTTCCATAAAATAAAATAGTTTTTTTACGTGGTAGAGCCATGCTGCAGCTATATTAGTAGTATAGTTGTAGCACGAATGGGTCGGCTCGACCGGAGAAGGACCACGCTCTCACAGAATACCAGCGTCAAATAGCAGCTTCATGCTGCTGTGTTTCATATGGTGAGTGTAGAGAACCGGAGACCCTTTTTACTGGAAAAGAAACATTCTATCTTAGTCCTCACAGGTGACAACGCATCTGCATTTGATTCGCAAACGAAAATAAATGTAGATGTCTATGGGCCACAGCAACCACTTACCATCAGGTAGACTGTGTGCTCGTTTCTCACCCTATCCTATAAAAAAAGTTTATTGATGTTGAAAAAATAATACTACGTTCGTACAGTAGGTGGCGTCTTGCAGATTTCTTATGCGATATATTGTAGCGTTAGTCAGCGGACCGAATGCTCAAGGTCGTTCGCTAGGAGTACCGCCTTAAAATGCAGAAAACGTACTCCTCCCAAGCGATACATTATATACGATAGTAGTCGAGTTATCGATTCTATATATATCGTTATTCTAAATATATAGATAGAGTGAAGACCTGGTAAGACAAGCAGGAAATCGGTTTGATGTAGGTGGCGCAGGACCTTGCTTTGTGGCTTTCCTTGGGGGAGGCCTATGTTCAGCAATTGATTTGTGAAGGGCTGTAATGATGATGATGATGATGATATCGATTCTCAAGAGTACTAGAAAATTAATTGACTTAGATGGAAATATTTTTAAAACAAAATACGTAGTAGCTAATAGTTAGAGGATGTTCATGTGTTTGATAGATATTTCCCCGCTCCACTGCCCCTTTGAAGAATACCTTGCCAAGTACCTTCTCCTATTGGGTTTATAAATTGGATAATTATTTATTTAATTGATCAACCATCTCAAATCATTTTCCTAAATAATTTACGTATTGTATATTCATTTAATCGTCGTAATCATCACCTGACAGCAGGAGAGCAAGCCATATACATTTTATAACGGTTTATGGTAGTGTCAGTCAGCAAGTTTATTTGCTTCAGGTAAATATAATTGGATTATTTTGTATCAATTAAAAAGCCCAGGCAACAACATTACATATAATACAAAATAAAGCATACCTAAAATACTATCTTGTGGTGCCCAGTCTAATATATGTACGTTCTGTGGTAGGTCAGCTAGCTGTTCTTCCAGTTTCCACAGCACGGTTTGCTCCAATTGTCCGAAAAACTTGATAAGTTCACTTTTCATATTTTCAGGCAAATCTCTGCCCTTTAAAATGGATCCCAGGCTGAAATAGATCACTCCTTTCTTGGATTCGTCAAGTAACTTTTTCAGGTCCTGAAAACAACTAGTGTTTTAATAGTCTTCTAAAACATGTGCGGCTATTTTCAGCATACAGATGCACAAATACCCTTCCGAAAATGTTAAAGATGGTCGTTATTTTTTATAAAGGGGTAGTGACAGACGAAGTTACCTGATGGTATATACCTGATGGTATGTGGCTACTGCCGATCGTGGACTCCTGCGAACAACTTTAAGTAAAGGATGCAACTTCTGAAGAGTATGATGGAATCTCTCACAGCCTGTAATTATTCTGGCTCTCTGTATTCTTCAGACGGGAACACAGAAGAACAAACACTGCTATTAGGCGATAGATCTAGGTAAGAGTGTGTCAGAGACCAAACGCACTCCCAGGCAGAAAAGGACTGCTACCACCTAGGACTTCATCTTATTCCTATTAAATAAATGAATATAAGTTTATTCTTAGTTGAAGTTTTATTTATTAAACTAGCTAAATGTCCTCCAATAGTACACGAAACTCTGACGTCAGTAATTCATTGATGGGGAAATGCATACGATATTAAGACAAAGTACCAGAAAATATACAAGGTCTCTTTTTTATTTTTATTAATTCTTTTTTTTATTCTTTTTAAAAAACATTACCTCCACACTAGGATTTTCTCTTGTATTGCAAAGGGAGATTACATATACATATTTTACAAGAACAAACATCCATACCCAGCATACTTATTTGTAGGCCATACAAATACTTGTTCCGTCCAGGATTCAAACCCGCGGCCCGCGAGTTGCAACTCGTTGCAATACGTGGTAGAGTCATGCTTTTTTTTTATAGGATAAGGGTGACAAACGAGCACACAGTCCACCTGATGGTAAGTGGTTGCTGCGGTCCTTAGACATCTACATCTATCCTCGTTTGCGAATCAAAATACATATGCGTTGTCACCCGTGAGGACAAAGATGGAATGCCTCATTTCCAGTAAAATTCTGCAGCTATATTAGTAGTATAGTTGTAGCACGAATGGGTCGGTTCAACCGGGGAAGGACCACGCCCTCACAGAATACCAGCGTAAAATAGCAGCTTGATACTGCTGTATTTCGTATGATGAGTGTAGAGAACCGGAGACCCATTTTACTGGAACAGAGTCATTCCATCTTAGTTCTCACGGGTGACAACGCATCTGCATTTTGATTCTTTATTGAGCATAAATATAGATGTCTATGGGTCACAGCAACCATCTACCATCAAGTGAACTGTGTGCTCGTTTGTCACCCTATCCTATAAAAAAAAACTCATTGCTAAGGCACTGCGCCACGGAGCCGTCAAAAGGTTTATTATGATTTAAATGAATACATGGTTGATAATAACCCCTGTGAATGAGGTGGTCGCTTCCAAGCTATTTTTTAAATAAGTTTTGTAGGTATTTTGTACAACTTGTGATTTATTTTAACATTTTAATTTGAAAAAAGTCCCACAGGGTTTCTTTCTGATTCTTCCCAGGCCAGAAATTTTTTTCTGATCCTAAAAATTAATGATTATAAAAATTACTTATAATCTGTATTGAATAAAATGATTCTATTCTATTGTATTCTATTCTATTCTGATTGTGTGTTTTTACCTTTGGTAGTGGTTTCCGAGTCAAATTTATGTGGTGACCTCCGACATACTTAGCGTTGCGAGGTAATGGAATATTCTGGCCGAGAGGTGGGTGGGAGTTAATAAGAAGAAAGGAGGCATTGTATACGAGCGACTCGTACTCCGGTAGAGGTTTCCCACGCAGCTGCAGCGGGCCTGCATATATCTCTCGGTATGCGGGTAGTTCTACATAGTTTGTGAAATAGCTAAAACAAAAGTTCATTATAGATGCATACATTATTAAAAAAAACTTTCTTTAGTATCTATGATTCTTTTATGAATTGAGGTCAATGCTGCCATGTACAACTTAGCATCTGCGCCATCACTATCACTTCAGTGAATCGCTATACGGAGATTCTTGAGATTCACACATGAGTTGTATAATGCTCCTGTACTTACTGCTCTTTCTTACGACGAGAAGTGTTTTGAGGAATTTCTTGCATCTATTCCAACTGCCAAATTTCATCATCATACACTACTGTGGCACAGCACTATGTACTGCTAATACAATCTTGTTGGTTGGCAATCCACCTCCATGCGTTGCCCTAAGAATATTCTGTCACACAAAACCACACTGTGGAATTTACAACAAAGAACTCTACGTATTCGTTGTCACCTCTGAGGACTAAGATGGGATGCCAAAGCCTGTAATCATAGTGGCTCTTTACACGATCCAGACCGAAACACAATAGTGTTCGCACTGCTATTTGGCAGAAACAGACAAGTGGGTGATACACACACACCCCTAGGCACACGGATCCCTAGGCACAGGGATCCCTAGCCAGGAAAGTAGTCTGCTTGGTTGCTTATCTAGAGTATATTTTATGGAAAAAATTCACAATAAAACCATGCAATACGAGACTAGTTATTAAAAACTAGCGGTTCGCCCCGACTTCGCTCGGGTGATTTATGGATCTTGAAAAATGCGCCACCTATTGGGTCCAAATATGTATAGGTCGAAAGAACCACTCATACATACACAAATCCGTCGGTGCGAATCCAACATATCCTCTCCATGCTCCTGAGAGAATGTTCCCCATGTAAAAGTAGGGTTGATTCGATTATATTTGCCCAAGTACATACGGATTCTCTCGGATCTCTATTGTGGACAGTCAGAATGTGTCCAAAAAGGCACGTATGACCATTCACAATGCTGTGTTAGTCCCTAACTTACTGTATGGTAGTGAAAGATGTGTGTGGCAGAAGAAGCACGAGAGTAGAATAAATACTGCAGAAATGTAGTCATTAAGGAGTATGTTAGGGCTGAATTTGAAAGACAGAGTGAGAAATTGTTTGATAAGAGAAGGGTGTGGTTTGCAGGATGATGTTGTGCCCAGAATTAAGAAAGGAATGTTTCGGTGGTTTGGTCATGTAGAAAGAATAAATGAGGGAAGAGTGACAAAGCAAATTTATGTTACAGAGATGAATGGCAGAGTCGCCCTAGGCGAAAGTTTATCGACCTAATTGGCGATATATTGAAAAGGCCAAATTGAGAGTACCTCTAACCGACGAGCGTGTATGCGTCGGTATATGGATGTGGAGGAAGCGAGAGAGGTGTGTCAGGATCGTGCCAAATGGAAGTCCATAGTCTCTGGCTACCCCTCTGGGTGACAGGCGTGAGTGTTTATGCTATGGTTTTGTTATGTAACGTTATGGATAATTGGCTGGTTACCACGTAGTATATTTTTTTCTGGATACGTAGATATTTGCATTCACTGGCAAAAATGGACCTACGTACGAACTCACATACACAAACACACTCTCACACGTGCACATATTCTTTTAGAACAGTAAAATCGGATTTTTCTGGCCTCAAATAGTTAAGATACGTTGAAGCAAATAGAAAGATAGTTTGAGCTTTTTAATATTAAGCCATTACAAGAAATTAAAAACTAATTTAATTGATTTTAACGCGTTTAATTTACTTATTTGTTTGCCCAAGATCCTAATCCTGCATGCAGAAGCTCTTGGGTGATGAATATATTGATTTAATTGAATCCAAAATTATAAACCTGTTCTTTTATCGTATTTTCATAACTTAACCTAAGATATTAAAGACGCAATAAAATTCCTATATTGAAAGATAAAGGCTAAGAACTAATGTGTAACACTATAATACAATATTATAAAGTATTGTGTGCGACTGTTCTAGTAATTCAAATGTTTGATAGGCTCATCCCGGACTATTTCCCAATGTAGCGTTTCGTTTTACGGTAGAACGCAATATATTTTTTTACGTTTAACTTTTAATTTAAAATTTATTTTTTAACTCCCGAGTACTTTGCAGCACCAAGCAAGTAAATTAAACGCGATGAAATCTGTCAAATTAATTTTATACTATGGACTGTGCTTGCCTAAATATAATAGACCATTATACTCACTATATCCAAGCGCTGAGATAAATTTGCAGCATCAGTTGGTGAGCTTTTTCACCAAAGGTGAACGGTAAAGCGGGCGCCCTCTGGGATTGGGCGTCGACACTGTACGCTGGATTGCTGGCTTCATGCACCATGCGCAGCGACTGCCAGGTTACATCGCTGGTGTAGTACCAGATCAGCGGACATCCGTACACTGCCGCCAACCTAGTATTATTATTTATACGTTAATACACATAGTAGGACATATAACAAACTTATTGCTATGGGGCATTCTCTCCCGTTCGACCATTAGACTAAATAGAAATAGATATATGTATAAGAAGCGGTGCAGCAAATATAAAAAAGGAGAAGGATGATAAAAGGTGAAATTATGTATATTAATTTACATATACACTGTTTATATAAATTTTCGTACATAATTATGTCGGTATAACTTATATTATCTACTTAAATACATTTTTAAAACAAATTTGTTAGGAGCTTTTTTAATGTCAATAGGGTTGTCGTTCCAGAGTCTAATGGCCGTGATGCAAAAGAGTGAGTTGTGTAATCAGCACGGTATAAAACCGTGACCAACTTTATATTACCCGAAGAACGAAGAGAACAATTATGAGTATCTTCCAAGTGTTGAAATTACGATATAGTACTTGAACGCACATGGATCTTACAGAATTGACAAAAGGGTGCAGAGTATTCTAACATATCTACTCTGACGCTGCGCGCTGAAAAGGCAGTTAATTTAGCCAAGTAAAAAAAATAGTAAATGGTATTAAAACTTTTTATATAAGGACGAGTGACAAACGAGCACACAGTCTAGCTGATGTTAAGTCGATATGGTGACCTTAGACTCACACCTACATCTATCCTTGATTAAGAGTCTGAATAAAACTACGTTTTCTACAAGTTTTATATATACGTGACAGTAGCACAATGGTTAAGCGTGCGGACTGGGAATCCAAAGATCGTGGGTTTGAATCCGCCATTCGACTACAGTCGTGAACCACTCCAAACACGAGCATTATAAGCTTACCAGGATTGGTAAACAGGAGCATGATGAAACAACTATATCATTGTCTTGTCCAGAGTACAGACGTGTGTCTCACGTGTAGTGGCCATGAAATAACATTCGCTACCCTATTGTCTCGTTGGTGGTGTCATAAGAGGCGAGATTAAAAAGTCATCAGATAGTCAGCAGCCATATTCCAATAATAAAAAATATAAAAACGGTTGTCTACCCGTCTGTCAAACGTGGTAACTATGACAAATAATAGTTGCCCCGCTTGACAAATAATAGTTGTCCCGCTTTACAAATAATAGTTGCCCCGCTTGACAAATAATAGTTGCCTCGCTTGACAAATAATAGTTGCCCCGCTTGACAAATAATAGTTGCCCCGCTTGACAAATAATAGTTGCCCCGCTTGACAAATAATAGTTGCTTCGCTTGACAAATAATAGTTGCCCCACTTGACAAATAATAGTTGCCCCGCTTTACAAATACGGTGTTTCTAATGGATTTTTGATAGGCTTATTTGGCATTCGTGCTATAACCATAATATAGCAGCGTGACTCTACCACGTATACTAATAAAAGGCAGCTATACTGATAGGTGCTGATGAAAACTTCACTAAATAATGTTCTAAAAGAGTAAATACTAACGGTGCGAGTAACCCCGAGTAGAACCATTCAGCGACAATGACGTCAAAGGTTTTACTGGTGTCTTTTAGCAGCGTTTGGACTGCAGGGTGACGTAACGCCTGACTCGCGAAGATGTTTCCCACTGGCAGCACCCAGTGGCTTCCTTTTGGTTTAGATAGCTTGGTGACGTCGAGGCGCACGGAGTCTTCGGAATAAAATTTGTAAATCATTTTAGTGTTGCCGTCCTTGCGCTATATAGACTATAGTAACAATTCTCAACACTATTAGAAGTTATTAGATAGACAAGATACATAAAATGATACAAAAAATATATTAAGTGGCCACAAGTGGCACACACTGGTCCTTCTTAATTACAGATTGTCCATAAGTCCATTGTTGAACATAGTCCTCCCACACAGATTGCCATATATGGTAGATGTTTGCGATAGTTGTCACGCTCAGCAGGTGGGTATGAGACCGAAGTTTTTATTATTATTTTTAATGTTTTCAGAGAGATGCTGCCTATGTAGCATCTTAAAAATAATAAAACACGTTTCATTTCCCTCTGTCGCCTCTTTGACCCACACGGGATGATATGGGGCAGTGAGTTTTCCACACGGTTAATTTTATATTTTACCAGCGACCCGTCCCGGCTTCGTCTGAATCGGATCTATTAATGTGGTGTTATTTAAGATAAGCAAAAAATATTTATTTTCTCAATTTTCGTTTTTCAAAAAAATTTAATTATTTTTTTTAAATTTGCATCTTATCGATATTTTACTGCATATTTTACTATATGGACACGCAGCTGATACTGTAATTATTATATTCGTTTTACAGAAGAGGGCCATAAGAGCAATTTAAGATTTAAAGCCTAAAGAGTCGCTGCGACAAAAATTTAAGGAAATTAATGTATTATCTTTGGTCTCTTAATACATTTATGGAAATGTCATGTACGTACAAAAAAATTAAAGTAGTTTTACAAAAATAAGTGATATTCATTCTGTAAATACTAGGAACAGACACATGCTGGTAGTACCAGTTACTCGACTCCATCGAGTCAGTAATTCATTCTTGGGGCGATGTATACGCTTTTACAACAAAATTGCAGAAAATATACAAAATTTTACCTGCACAAAGTTCAAAAACATTATAAACTAAGTTTGTATAAAAAGGGTTATTATAAAATTAAAGAATTTATGGATGATAATAACCCCTGGAAATGAGGTGATCGCTACCAAGCTATTTCTAATTTGTTGTGTTGTTAATTTGTGTAACATACATGATTGTAAACTGTTATCTAAAAAAAAATCCCGGTGGGTTTCTTGCTGGTTCTTCCCAGGACATAGGTTTTCTTTCGAACCAGTGATAATTTAACAAATGAGTGTCTTTCAAGAAGTATTATTTATAATCTATATTGAATAAAAAAGTTTCTGTTTTGTTTCTGTTTCGATATTCCACCAATCAAGAAATAGTCATCTATAAATGTCTTTATATCCTTACCGGTTGCTTCTTGAAGTACGGAACTTATGTCCGTATATGTCAATCTCGTGTGATTCGCCTTCATCGGAAAAGGTGTCACGTAGGTTACCTTCAAACATTATCTCCTTTAAAGGTATAATATATAACTGTTAACTCGTTTGTGATACTGTATAGTAGAGCCACGCTGCAACTTTATTATGGTCTTAGCACATATAGATCGGCTCAACCGGGGATGGACCACGTTCTCACAGAACACCAGCGTAAAATATAGGCTTAATGTTGGTGTTTTGTATGCTGAGTGTAAAGAACCGAAGACTCTTGTACTAGAAAGCAGGCAATTCATCTTATTTATTAATTTAGATGTCTATCAGCCTTAGTATCCACTTACCTTCAGGTAGACTGTGTGCCTGTTTGTCACTCTCATTCTATAAAATATTTTTTAAATAATGAAAATTATCAGTTTACTTGATTGCTCTGATATCTACATTTTATTTGTCTACTTACCACTCGCACATCCGCAGACTGTTAACGTCTACTGCTGGGCATAGGCTTAACCAACAATGAAGTATAATTTTATGATTAGTGAGCACATGAGTGTCTGTGAGTGGATCAACGCATCAGTAAACTGAAATGCTAATAAACCGGGGAGGAACGATTCTTGAAATTCAGCCTCATATAAGGTATAAGGGAAGAGCGGCCTCCCGTTAAATAGGCCAAAGACCTGGTAAGACATGCAGAAAGTCGATGGATGTTGGTGGCTCAGGACCTAGATTTGTTGCATTTCTTGGGGGAGGCCTATATGGATTTTTGAAGACATGTAATGATTATAATGTTGTTGATGATGAGCACAGAGCCAATAAATTTGGATTCATAATTTATAATGAAGATTATGTTATTTTCTTTTCTTAGATTTTTTTTTTGAATTCCATATAAAATCGATCAGCTTAAAATTGCAATTAACAATTTCATTGGTGCCGTCGGGCATCGGACCCAAGTTACTCGGGTACTCCGGAATTTAAATCGAGCACTAAGCCCCTGAGTTATCGTGACTCTCAAACAGCATTTTTATATAGAAAAAGGTTGATAAACGAACACAAAGTCCACTTGATCTTTAGTGATTTTTGTAGTCCATAAATATCTACATTTATTCTCAATTAAGAATCGAACTGTAGATGCGTTGTCACCCTTGAGAACTGAGATGGAATGCTTCTAAATGAACTGAAATACAGTGGCATTATATTACGTATATTTTACGGTGGTACTATGTGAGAGCGTGGCTCTTCCCCGGTCGAGCCGACCCATTCGTGCTACAACCATAATATTGCTACAGTGTGGCACTACCACGTGTTTTTTTTTTTAAATTCAATTTAAATTAGTAAAAAAAGAAACTTTACCTGGTGTCCCGCGTCAAGAAGGATATTCACGATGGAATTGCCTAAGCTGCTGTGACTTCGGCTAGTCACTGGAAAGAACACCAGCACGTTGCTGCCTTTGCACGTACATGCAAATAAGGACAGTAACAGAAAAAAAATTGAAGCTGCCTTTTCCATTTTTGCCTTTTTCAGACACTCTCGTAAAATAGTTAAATTGTCTAATATTTCTAAATTAACAGCACTTTAAATCTGTAAATGGAGAAACGGGTTTCTATCATATTTCAAACTACATCTGGTAACCGATACAAGAAACAGCCGGTTGTTGACGACTTCACTGTAGACTGTGAGTGTGAGGTTACGCGTAAGTGCGGTTAATTATATGTGGGTTACTTTGTCATTGTCAGACGCTATCCTATCAGTCCGTCAATTGTTTATCTAATTCTAAAACGTTCGATAATAATCGTAGATCAAAGTTTTTTAAGATATCGAATGACTATTTCAAAGAACGATTCATTTGGCTTCATATTTTTATACAAAGCCAAGTTCAAAATCAGGAGATGAGCAGCAGCGTCTTTCTAATAACGACTAAAAATAAAAAAACTAACTGCGGCTGCCAACACGCTTGACAAACGTGGCAACTATGGCAAATATCCCCCCCCCCCCATGAGGCAATGTATGGTGGAGGCCTATGGCAGTGGACTGTTGTAGGTTGCAATGGTAATTTTCTAGTTTTTGAAACAGAAACAGAAACAGAAACTTTTTTATTCAATGTAGATTACAAATAAGACTTTCAGTCACTCTTTTGTATAATTACCACTGGTTCGAAAAAAAAACCTCTGTCCTGGGAAGAACCAGCAAGAAACCCAGCGGGACTTTTTTTAAATAACAGCTTACAATCATGTTATGTTACACAAATTAACAACACAACAAATTAGAAATAGCTTGGTAGCGATCACCTCATTTCCAGGGGTTACATCGCCCCAAGAATGAATTACTGACTCGATGGAGTCGAGTAACTGGTACTACTTACTTACTTACTGGTTTACTTAGGAAACATTCCCATATTGTGAGGGTTCTAACATGATAATGTTGTTAAAACAAAGGTAGCTTGCGTTACTCCTTATAACATCAGCTATCTGCCAGTTAAAGTGCCGTCAAAATCGGTCCAGGCGTTTCGGAGATTAGCCGGAACAAACAGGCAGACAGACAGACAAAAATTTAAAAATTGTGTTTTTGTTACCGTACCGTATATACTTTTATATACATTTTGTAAAAAGCTGTTATTTTGATATTATAAACAGACACTTCAATTTTATTTATTTGTATTTGTATAGGTTAAATTCAATGTAAGTTTTTATCCTATAGTATATAGTTGTCCAGGTGGAGTGACGACCGTAAAGGATGCAGAAAGTCGCTGGATGCAGGTGCCTCAGGACCGTGCTCTGTGGCAGGCGTTCCTTGGGCAAAGCCTATGTTTAACAGTGAACTTTAGATGGTATGGGATGTAATGATAGCGATGACTTATTCTGAGACATTACTTTATTATTAACTTCCCCTTGAGAAGTAGTATTTTTTTTATAGGATAGGGTGACAAACGAGCACACAGTCCACCTGATGGTAAGTGATTGCTGTGGCCCATAGACATCTACATTTATCCTCGATTGCGAATCAAAATGCAGATGCGTTGACACCCGTGAAGACTAAGATGGAATGCCTCTTTTCCAGTAAAAAGGGTCACCGGTTCTCTACACTCACCATCCGAAACACAGCAGTGTTAAGCTGCTATTTGACGCTGGTATTCTGTGAAAGCGTGGCCCTACCCAGGTCGAGCCGACCCATTCGTTCTACAACTATACTAGCTGCAGCATGGCTCTACCACGTACAAAGTGTAGTAGTAATAGTAATTAGTTGGATTTTTTAAGTTCAAAAATTCATCAGAATTCGATTATATTTTTAAAAGAACGTTTACGTGCGTGTGTATGTACGTTAGTAAACAGTTTTCATCTTACATATGAAAAAAATGATTGCATCGACAAAGAACGAGTTTCATTTGACATCTCTTATGACACTCACGGGATCATATAGGGTCGTGGATATTATTACACTGCCACTACACGGGTATGTTTAGTTTTCACCCACTATCTGACAGACAGTCAGTCATTCAGTTTTCGCTCACTATCTGAAAAATCTGAATTTATGCAGACATCTATGTAAGAATATCCACTACCCCATATCCTGCCTTGGGTGTCGTAAGAGGTGACAGAGGGAAACTAAAACAGAAAATGCGCAGCAGTATCTTTCTGGTATCAAGTCAAAATAATAAAAAAACTACGCTTCCCAAGCGTGGCAACTATAGCTAAATCATTCTTATGAGGCAATAGGGAGAGGCCTATGTTCAGTAGTTGAACTTTTATAGGATGTTATGGATGGATGGACGGATGAGTTATGAACAATACAGCAATTTCATAACTATGACTTAGTATTCTCACTAAGATTAAAACAGTTCTTGACCTATGTGTGTTGTTTTACTTTTTCTAGTATTTTTAAATAATAAGCACTAATAATGAGAATAAATTCGTCTCTGTTACTATATTTGTTATCAAAGCTAATTACAATAGGATAGGCACAGATGTACATAAATTATAATGATAACAGTTATCTTATCTCATTAATTTTACGATCATTCGTGATTTACTTTGTCCATTCCTAATTCGATATATTTTTTCTGAAGATGGTAAATGTTGAAAGTGTGTGCAAGTAAGATGAATGTGATGTTTTTTGAAAGAGAAGGAAGCAAAACATATGTGAAATAAGAAAAGAAGGAGGTTGGTTGAGCAAGAGAATAAGTTTTTGTATTTAGGATGTGTAGGGATGGTACATATGACAAGGATATAGAGTGACGAGTGAACACTGGGTACAGATTAAATAATATTGTGATTTCTTCCGTATTAGTTTTACCTTTTACTACGATTTATTAAGGTGGGGATTAATACAGAAGTATTAATCCCCACCTTAATAAATCGTAGTAAAAGGTGGGTGTGATAGAAAAAGCACGAAAATAGAATGAATGCTGTGAAAATGCGGTCGATGATTCTAAATAACAGTGTGAGAAATTCTGTGATAAGAGAAAAGTGTAGATTGTAAGCTGATGTTTTGAACAGGATTTAGAGGAAAATGTGATAAAGCAAAATGTATGCTGCAGAAGTGAACGACAGAGTCTGCAAGGGACAAATTATTTTACAGTCCATCTGATATGAATGTGGCTAGTGGTAGCAAATGGATACCTGCAACGAATTGCAAACAAAGATTACTATAGGTTAGTTAGCAAGATGGAACAAGGTCACATCCTGTAACTATACTGGCTCTCTATTCATCATTATAAGAACATAGCAATGTTGCAACTGCTGCTTGACATCAGAATGGGTACGAGGGTGGTATCGGCTCCGACGGACTCCTAGAACAAGACAGAAAAGGAGTAGGAAATAACATACTTCGCTTGCTAAATTACATAATGTTTATGAAGGTTTTCCAAGCGATTATTCCAGCTATTCAAATTCAGCCTGGAAAAGTCCACTGCTAAACATTGTCCTCCATCGTTTGACAGAACGGAGAACAGAGGCAGATTTGCCACAATTGACACGCTTAACCAGGACAGTGGCCAACGTCTAGCATCTTTGATGTTTGTCGTCCTGGATATTTTAAGTCCGGTATAAGATATAGGCAGAGGTCGGGGAAAAGTTTCTTCATATTTTGTTTGTATAAAATTGAAGTAAAATCTCTTTGGTTGTGCTATTTGTATATGGCTAGTTATAATTTCAATACATAAAGAACAGGAAGAAGAAGAAAAGTAAAAAGTACAAAAACACTTTACCGCCATTTTTCAATTGTTTTTCTGTCCCCCAAAATGAGACATTGTGAAATTTTATTACAAAAAAGGGAATAATGCGAAAAAAACTTGTGACGTTTATGAACCTTTTTTTTTATATGATAAGGGTGACAAACGAGCACACAGTCCACCTGATGGTAAGTGGTTGCTGCGGCCCATAGACATCTACATCTATCCTCTATTACAAATCAAAATGTAGATGCGTTGTCACCCGTGAGGACTAAGATGGAATGCCTCATTTCCAGTAAAAAGGGCCTCCGGCCACCTGCACTTCACCTAGCGAAACGCAGAGGTAAACCTCTACTTCACGCTGGTTTTCTGTGAGGTCGTGGTACCACCCCGGTTCGAGCCGGCCCATCCGTGCGACAGCAAAAGCTGCTGCGTGGCTCTACCACTGTTAGGATGTACCAGACCTAATGCAGTATCAGTAAGAAGAAGTTTCCCATTAACACCACATAGTGGATTTTGGAAGAATGCATGACTTTAGAGATATCCTCATACATTTTCCCCACCTCCTCATCGGGATGTGCCGTGAAGGTGCGTAAACCTATATGACTTTCAACGAATACCGTTTGGTGATTCTGAGTATAAGATACGTACCCTCGTCGACACACTCACTATCATTACAAAGTTGTTCACGAGAGACTTGTAGACGATAAATCCTACACCTACTCGGGACAGATGGTCGCCCACCCGGTGATAGAACAAGTTGCTGGATTCGAGGATTATCGTGTCCTCCCTTATAACTAGTTTCACTGTGAATGGTTTTGTAATTAAATTTTTCCCTAAAATCTACTTAAGATAACCCACCACTTTTTTACTAGATGGCAGGACCACTTTCCTGCCTTGAGGTGCATCTGGGTAGGCTTCACCTTCTCACCTATTTCTGGCAAGTAACAGTGCGTGCACTGCTCTGTTCCAGTCTGAAGGATAACGAGAGCCAATAGAATTACAGAATGTGAGACATTCCAACTTGGTCCTCAGAAATGAGAACACAACTTTAGAATTCTTTGATTGGATTTACTGCAGATGTCCAGGGTCTGCAGTACCCACTTACCATCAAATGGAAAATGAGTTCGTTTGTCACTCCATTCTTTTATAACAATAAGGTCAGACGCAGATCAGATATTTAATATCTCCCAGCTCAATTTACAACTTTTTCGTCAAAGTAAATATTTTTCAAGGTCGGGGAAGCAACCACATACAACGACCAATAAGCTAATACTTTTTTTATTACTTTTATTCGCATATTAATTTTTCATTCCGCTACGTCAAAATTGGTGTGTAGGGCGAATAATATGAAATGTGACCGGAATAGCAATCAACTACTAGTCTAGTCAACAAGTTCAAAACCGTGTCAATTCTTGTTCCCGCTCCTAAAAAATATGTGCGATAGCTCATTCTATTCGGAATGAAGTCTAGGAAAATGTATCTTGAGGATTTATTAGAACATAAAAAATTGCAATTGTAATTAACAAAATAAGATGAAAAAAAGATTTTTCTAAAATATATAGGTACAATTGTTAATTACCTAATTTTTTTCAGTCTCTGTTTTTACAAAAGTCGACATTGACTATAAATAATTGGTCTATATTTTTATGTAAAATAATACTAACTTAACAAATGTTAATACCAGAACTAGATACACATACGAATACATTTAACATAATATAAATGACGATAGCACGTATTTATTAAAACGATTTTTGCCAACTCAATGAATAGCACTGAAGTGTTTGTATACTCTGTTAATTTTGTTTGAATGTTTAATAAGATGTTTAGAACTTTCTCAAGCGATGGCTAACGGGTTGTTTGAGGGAATAAGGTCTGTTATTTATTCACCCTTTTGCACACTAGGTACTCAAAAACACCGCGTCCCAAAATACCGTTGACAAAATAATGGATTTCTTAAAATGGAATATGGGTATCAAACGAGCACACAGTCCAGCTAATGGCAAGTAGATGCTGTGGCCCATAGTGTCATCATTTATCATCGATTAAGAACTGAAATGTAGATGCCTTGTCGTCTCCGAGGACCAAGATGGAATGCCTCTTATCCAATAAAATGGGTCTCCGGTTCTCTACACTCACCATACGAAACACAAAAGCGTTGATCTACCATTTTACGCTGGTATTCTGTTAGAGCATGGCCCTACCCCGGTCGAGCCGGCCAAAAATTTCATATTATCGGTATATACATGATTTGGATTGGCCGGCCAAAAATTTCATATTATCAGCCTTAAAGACATCGACTACAACAGTTCAGTAATGAAATAATATAGTTTTAAATGCATACGATTAAAAGAATAACAAATAGTTAACATGCTTACCACAGCTAGGTAACAGACTTTTCTTTATTTAAAAGGGATTTTAAATAAAGAGCTAAACTAACTAATTAACTAACCTTACAATGCTATGATCCACTTCGCCCTACAAGTTAAAGAAGAGAAACCTAAAAAAATGTAAGGGGCATTGTCGAAGCTGAGCGCACATTTAAATTGCTAAATCAACGTAAATATGGCCGGCAGCCAATTGTCTGCTCCTAGTTAAGAAATAACAAATTCAAAAGAAAATAAGAGTAATACAAAAGACTTTTGTAGATGATCCAGAAGGTTTTAAAGTCTTGATAATTAGAATGAATTCATAATATTATGTTATTTGATGAATATTTGGAACAATCATTATTTAATCTTGAAATTACGCTTTAAGCAAGTTCGACCGCGATGAGGATCTACATTGGTAAGAAGACGGTTTATCTTAGTAGAGCCATGCTGCAGCTATATTATGGTTGTATCACAAATGGACCGACTCCGATCAGGGAAAGATCACGATCATACAGAATGCCAGCGTAAAATAGAAGTTCAATGCTGCTGCGTTTCGTTTGGTGAGTGTATGGAACCGGAGACCCATTTTACTGGAAACTAGGCATTCCATCTTAGTCCTCGGGGTGACAACTCATCCACATTTTGATCATAATCGAGGATAAACGTAGATATCAATGGGTACTTACTATCAGGTGTGCTGTGTATTCGTTTGCCTGCCCTTGTGCTATAAAAAAGTATATCCACTTTAAGCGAATTACGTCCCGTGAACAACTACAAAATAAAAAACTGCCGTTGCCAACCCGCCTTCCAAGCTTTAAGATATGCCAAATATCTCTTTATGGGGCAATTTATAAGGTCTATGTTCAGCTGTGAACATTAAGAGCGTAGACGGGCTGCATTTTTTCCATACAAATGTATTCCCCTATTTTCTTCCTGGATAATGCCTCTAGAGTAATCGGTTTTGTTTATAAAAATCAAGGTCTATTGAAGGCATGCCCCTATCATTTATTTTTTTCCAAAAAATTATTACAAAAATAAATATGACTTTCCAAAAACCAAAAAAAATGTCCCGTTTTTACCTCCGTAATCAGACGACTACCAAACAAATTTGAAACGTTTTTAAGATAAAAGAAAATGATAGAAGCATAGATCTATTCTTCCCTTAAATTTTGATACCAAAAATAATTTAATCTGCTCAGTTTTCGAGGAGAAAACAGGGGAATACGAAATGTCGATCGGTCATGGTTTTTGTAGGTGAAATCGTTCTGAGCTGCAGTTGTCCCTATCGCACTCTACGGGGGGAGACCAGAGGTGAGGGGTGGTTAGACTAATAAGTACTTATTAGTCTAAAGAATTAGGAAAGTAACAACTGTCGAAGTTTTTATCGATATCATAGTGATGTCAGTCGATATCGACGTAACGACGTATCGTACTATACTGATTTACAGGCGGCACAGAACAGTGAAATTATTAAGACAACGAAGTAACAATTCAGCGAGTTTACGTTTAGTATTATTTGAAAAGACCTTTAGCGATATTTAGTGAAATAATATGTAACTAATGTTCGCATTCTACTGCTTGGTGAATAATTTTGCTTTCTTAATTTGCCAGCTTTACTGGGGCTTACTTACTTTTTTTCTACTTACTTTATAAAATAATGATTGCTCTTATCAAGTAAATTCTTAATATTCATGTGGCAGAAGAGGTGCTTGTGGGTATTTTACATAAGTTAAGAATAATTTAATATAATATAATATAATAAGTCATATAATAATTAATATGTACATTTTTTCTGTCGTCGTTTCCATCCTTTCTCTTACAGGTAAATTTCGTGGTATCCGACCGTCAATTATTTCAGGGAGAAGGCATTCGTGGAAAAAATTCGTGGAAAAAATTCGTGAAAAAAGGCGTTGCCGGCCTTTTAAAAAGGAGTAGACTCTTTTCTTGAAGGTGCCTAAGTCTTATCGGTCTGGAAAAATCGCTGATGGTAATCGATTCCACAAGGAAGTTGTGCGAGGAAGAAAACATCTTCTAAATCGCACAGTGGTGGACCGCCAATCATACAGATGTGCGTTCGTGAAAGGCGGCTGGGATTAATCCGAATAGTTCTTCAGAGCACTCCCCATGGTAGATGCGAAAGAAAATGCAAAGAGATGCAACATCTCTTCGGAGCGCCAATGAATCGAGAAAGGACTCGGTCGTCGACGATTCGAGCTGCTCTGCGCTGGATGCGGTCAAGTGGAAGGAGTTGACACTGGGGAGCCCCAGCCCAGAGATGGGAACAGTATTCCATGTGAGGCCGAACCTGCGCCTTGTAAAGTTGCAAGTGGTGTGCCGGCATGAAATACTGTTCCGCTCTGCTGAGCACGCCAAGCTTTTTAGAGGCCAATTTGGCCTTCTCTTCCAAGTGACCACGAAACTGCACGTCACTCGATATGTCGACGCCGAGGATCCCTCCCCCTTGGACTCTACTACCTCCGCCCATCTATGAGTCAGGTAGACCAGAAGATCACCAGCTGATCAACCCCGACGAAAAAAAGCTTGCGTTTTCTTCAAAAGGTTCTCTACTCTCTCTGAAAGTTGCATGAAAAAAACATTTAAGTGCCTATGCAATTTGAGGGTTTCTCTTGATTGTCCTGGGATCCCATCATCAGATCCTGACTTATAACTTTCATCATCAGCTCAGCAACTTGATATGATGATTACCAGGTATAATGCCTATATGTGTCTATAAAACTGAAGAGTTCCCTCGATTTCTCAATGATCCCTTCATTAGATCCTGACATGACGACCATCGGATCACATGAGAAGTATGTTGTTCAAACAATGGCCATAAAATGTGTGTATTGCCCTTAATTTTCTTGGAATCCCATCCATCCTAAGTTATACCTTCCATCACCATCTAAGCAACATGAGATGAAGATTACCAGGCAAAAATGGATGCGTTAAAAAGTATATAAAAACATTAAATGTGTCTATAAAATTTGAGGGTTGCCCTCGATTTCCCTGGGATCATATTCTGACTTGATGGCAATGGGACCACATCAAGAGTAAGCTTTCGAATAAAAAAAAAATTGAAAATCAGTCCACAATTGACGGAGAAATCGGTGAACATACATAAAAAATACATACAGTCGAACATACAGATAACCCCCTCCTTTTTTGAAAGTCAGTTAAAAATTATAAAACAAGTAAAAGCCCTATCAGGGATGGCAACCCCAGTCGGAAGGTGAATTTCAATTATACAGTTTTATATTTGATTGCTATAGAGATAGACAATATATACCTACTTAAATGCATATTGTAATTTGACATGAATGCATATTACGAGCGTCTGCAACAGGTGGTATTTTATCCGCTGAGATCAAAGACGTATTAAAAATAAAAACATCTTAGGCCGAGATGGGATAAACCACGTGCGAAACAAAGATGATAAGCATTATTGTTGCTGTTTTTATATAGTTATCGCATTATGACAAGGACCATCTCGAGTAGAATCCAGCCATGCCATTCAAAGTTGACTACCTCACGCTCCTTTGACCATAATAGCTATGAAATTTTAATTAATTGGATGGCACTGTACACAGTTCAAAATGAATCTTCCGTTATATACGTAAATCATCGTAAAATACGTAAATTAAGGTTTTTTCTCTTAAGACTCAAGAATAGACGTGTTTTATTCCCTTTTCTTCGACCCATTATAAACGAAAAAGGGTTTACCTGAAACAAAAATTATTATGATATGATTATATTTGTAAGTTGACATTTTATCAAACAAAATTCAATAATTTAACAAAACACTACTTGTACCTTACAAGCAGTATTTTGTTAAATTATTGAATTTCTTTTGTCGATTTGAAGGGGGTAAAATGATAAAATTTATTTACAAATAAAATAATACTCACGATTTTTCTCTAGTCGTTACAACAAAATAAATAGGTATTCCAATCCAATCCACAAGCCAAGTCAAAACAGTGAAGCAAAGAATCAAGTCCGTAAACATGGTGCGCGCGGAAGATGCGTGGTACTGAGCTACGCACACAAATACAGATTATTCACTCACATATTGATACCTCGGTTGCTCGGGCGCAGTGCGACGGCAATAGTTTCTTCAAATACCTATTTCTCAATTCCCGCGCAGACCGACTACGCTCTTAATGGGTTGTAATGATGATGATAATGATGACGATAAAGCAAGTTCTATTCACATTCCTTGTTACATACATGGTAAATAACTACGAGTAATATAAATATTGAGCTATGAGATCTTTTTTACAATTTTAACTATTTTTATTTGTTTTATAGATTAATAAGTAAGTCGTTGCTTTTTAATTCTTCCAAGCGACCCGCCCCGGCATCGCCTGGGTAAATTTTGAAGCGTTATTTAGATTTTAGACCACTTATTTTCATTTTACGAAATCTCAAAAAAAATTATGTTAAAATATTGCCTTGATCACCGCTTTCATTACTCTATCATCTGTTCGTTGAACATTACAATCGGTTTAGAGGGACAGACAGATAGACGAAATCTTTTAAATCCTCCTTAGCTAACTAAAAGGCATTTATTTCAAAATTACAGAGATATACTTTAACTTTATTTATATGTATAGGTAGGTAGGTATATGTATAGTAGGTAGGATCTCATAGAGTAGACAATATAAAACGATTCTATTTTAAATATTGGTTCTCTGCGGTAACGTACTTTGGAACATATAACAGTCTACGAATAGACTATTTAGGTACATAGGCTCACCGCTTCACGTCTAATGGACGTTCTAACTGAGTTATAAGTGATTGGTACTCCCTTTTACCTTTTTCACATTTTAGTGCCGCTTGGGAATACACTCCAAATCATGTATAATTTAAAGTTGATCATGTGTCGCTGTGGTGGTGCAGAGTGAAGAGCCCACCGTAAATTTTACATTACGTAAGCAATCTAGGTTCGATCCTCGCCTGGACTAATAAAATAGTTAGTTGAAATTTGGTGCTCATTTACCATGTGTTATGTGAAGCAAAACATCGTGAGGAAAACTCTATGTCTTGGAAAAGAAGTCTATTATTGATCATGTAAACTAAACGACTTGACCAATTGAAGTCTTATTCACATAATATAATGATTGTTTTGTCCAGACGATGATTTATAGCTATGCTAAGACCAGATAGGTGGCGTGGTAGTCAAGTTATCTAAAACTCTGTATTTGTGGACCAAAATGAATCACACTCACAATTTTCCAAAATTATATTTAAAGTCCGGAGTGAATACTGAGTAAAAGTGAGTATGAGTCTCTTTTAGATGACGACGTATTTGTATCATTTGCTTAAACTTGTTGAAGTTAAAATTGCAATTAACAATTTCATAGGTGTCGATGGGGATCGAACCCGGATTTATGCTTGTGAAATAAGAACGAGCGCTTAGCCTCTGAACTACAACGGTTCTAATAACTTACATAGTTAACGCAAAATCATTAATTTGACTACTTCAAATTCATTACCTTCGTATGAATACTGATTCATACGAACGTAATGATTTTCAAATACCTGTCGAGGTAAACAATATCTTAATTCGATTGTGACGTCAAAGGCTCAAGCGAACCGAAAACTCTGCAAACTTATACGGGTGTATCCTTTAGTAGTCAACTTAATCAAAGGCAAATACTGTTTTAGAATCTGTCTGAGTAGGTAGTTTTTAACGTACCTCATATGAAAAAAAGGCAAAATCAAAGGCAAATGTAACAGAAGATGTGCAATAGATTTGATTTTCACACATCAGAAAGCAGCATTTATCTCATAACAATTAAAAATATTAAAAACTAAAATTTACAACTTGTACGTGTGAGGAAGTAAGATAAATAAATAATTTACTATAAAACTTGACTTTTTAAGAACCCACCTACTTCTGAACACCTGGTACAGTGGCGTCCAACGTGGGGCTCGTCGTCAAATCCTAGTCTTTTGTTTTAGAGATCGGTGAGCAAAACGGTTCACGCTGCGCGGATTAAATTAACTAGTCTATGGTTCCGTAGAATAATTATTTTAAATTAACAATATGTAATAATTTATTACTTTTTATTTTTAGATTAGAATATTATATTACTATTATTTATTTAAGATTATAATATCTATATTACTCTCTATTTAAGATTAATTAATTATAACTATTTGTAAGGGTGCATTCAGATGCACCGTTACATGCCAAGCTTGGCAACTACGACAAATATCCTCCTGTGGGCAAGTCCAGCAGTGTTTCTTGATAGGCTGAATCGATCGAGATTCATGTCCAATTCTAACGGCGAAAGATTCTTAAAACGTTACTCTCATAATAGTATTTTCTCCTGCGTTGTGAAGGCAATTTACATAGATAAATTGCACAAGGATAAACATCCAGGCCCGGAACAATACCGTGTAGAGGTAGTGTAAGAATATCCACTGCCCCATATCATCCCGTGGGTGTCGTAAGAGGTGACAGGGGGAAACAAAGCGGGAGACGGACAGCAGCGTCACCCTAATAACGACTAAAAATAAAAAACTGCGGTTGCCAACCCGCTTGCCAAGTGTGGCAACCATATCAAATATCCCTATAGGGGGCAATCTATGGGTTGTCCTATGTTTAGCAGTGCAATTTAATAGGCTGTAACGGTAACTATACTTGCTCCGTTCAGGATTCAATCGCGCGGCCCTCAGCGCCGTTACTCAATGAGAACATTTAATTTAGGTTAAGGAATTACTTGTTATTTTTCTGAAGTCTTTCATACTTGGAAATAGATTGAAAAGTGATCCCCTGGATCAATATTTTGGCCAGTTTGTGGGTTGGATATTTTCTACACAATACGGTCCAATTTTACTTTATTATAGGTAAGAAGTAGATATAAATTATAATTAAATTATATTTACTATATTTCAACTTATTTCTTTCATCGCATATCACAATATACGTATCTATAAGACAAATATGCAGGGTTATTTTGCATTAACCGGCCAAATTTACAGAAAAGGTTCAGAATAAGTAATATAGGCAAACGGTGAAGAAAAATTTATTAAAAAAGTCTCAATAATTCTGTCCTTTTTATCTTTTAAGTTTAAAATGCATGATAATGCATTATTTTAACAGATTTTTTTTTTATAGGAGAAGGGGCAAACAAGCATGCGGCTCACCTGATGGTAAGTGACTACCGCCGCCCATGAACAGCTGCAACAGCAGGGAGGGAATCGCAGATGTGTTGCCGGCCTTTTAAAAAGCAGTGCGCTCTTTTCTTGAAGGTCCCTAAGTCATATCGGTCCGGAAAAATCGCTGAAGGTAATCGATTCCACAAGGAAGTCGTGCGAGGAAGAAAACATCTTCTAAATCGCACAGTGGTGGACCGCCAATCATCCGGATGGTGTGGATGGTATCGGGAGTTCTGCCGCGATGTGCGTTCGTGAAATTTGGCAGCTGGGATTAATCCGAACAATTCCTCAGAGCACTCCCCGTGGTAGATGCGAAAGAAAATGCAAAGGAATGCAACGTCTCTTCGCAGTGCCAATGAATCGAGCCGATCGGAAAGGACTCGATCGTCGACGTTTCGAGCCGCTCTGCGCTGGATGCGGTCAAGTGGAAGGAGCTGGCACTGGGGAGCCCCTGCCCAGAGATGGGAACAGTATTCCATGTGAAGCCGAACCTGCGCCTTGTAAAGTTGTAGGTGGTGTGCCGGCATGAAATGCTGTCTCGCTCTGCTGAGCACGCCAAGCTTTTTAGAGGCCAATTTGGCCTTCTCTTCCAAGTGACCACGAAACTGCACGTCACTCGATATGTCGACTCCGAGGATTCCGATACTGGCTGAGGCAAGAAGGGGAGTGCCTTGAAACTGATGTGATACGACAAAGGGGTTCTTTTTAGCTGTAAACGCGCAAACTTGTGTCTTCTGAGGATTAAACTGGACTAGATTTAGTTGCCCCCAATCCGAGACTTTGTTCAGCCAAGACTCGACTTCAGACACAAGTTTGTTCCGGTAGTCAGCGACGTTTTCCCGAGAAATATTGGCACGGCCGGTGTATAGCATCACCAGTGCTGTCATCCGCATAGCAATGAATGTTACCAGTTAGCAACATATCTCTGATATGCAGAAGAAACTGCGTTGGTGATAGCACACAGCCTTATGGAACACCAGCGTTAATAGGCTTGAAATCAGAGCATGTAACGTCTACAACGACCTTGATGCTCCGATCTGCAAGGAAGCTGGTGATCCAATTGCACAATTTCTCGGGAAGCCCATAGGAAGGGAGCTTCGGAAGAAGCGCTTAGTGCCAAACCCGATCGAATGTCCAAACTAACGGCCAACGCCTCCCCCTTGGACTCTACTGCCTCTGCCCATCTATGGGTCAGGTAGACCAGGAGATCACCAGCTGATCGACCCCGACGAAAACCGTATTGGTGATCACTAATCATCTGGTGATCCTCAAGGTACCGCATGAGCTGGCAGTTAATAATTGATTCCATTATAGGCCTATAATTGGACGGGTCTGAGCGGTCGCCTCTTTTAGGGATCGGGTGGACAAAAGCTGTCTTCCATGAATTCGGGACTACGCCTTGGGAGTAGGAGTACCGGAAAAGACGCGTTAGGACCGGTGCCAACTCCGGAGCACACGTCCTCAGCACGATTGGGGGATTCCGTCAGGCCTACTCGACTTCTGGTGTCCAGGGAGAGGAGTGCTTTGCGAACCGAGCGCTGTGAGAACAGCACATCCGGCATGGAGCACTCACACCGCGGGATGTTCGGCGGTGTTTTCCCCCCGTCATCAAGAGTCGAGTTGGATGCAAAAAGGGAGCCTAAAAAGTCGGCTTTGTCTTTTGCGTCTTGGGCCAGTGAGTCGTCCTCCCTGTGCAGAGATTGTAGTGATGGCTTACAGAAATTCCCTTGGACAGCCTTGGCGAGACACCAGAATGCACGGGTTCCCGATGGAAAGCGAACTAGTTTCTCGCCAATTCTGCCTATGTGCTCTGACTTTGCCTTGGCAATAACTCTTTTGAAGGACCTGGAGGCGAAGTTATACTTCTTTTTAAGTGTGCTGGTGTTTACCACCCGAGTCGCCGAAGCCGCAGCCCAGGCTTGATAACACTCCTGCTTACTGCGTAATGCAGTCTTACAGGAGCGACCAAACCAAGGCTGAGATCTGCCTCCGATGTGTACCACAGATGATGGAATAAATAGTTCCATTCCCTGCAACACCACATCAGTGACAGAGTCAGCGACAGCGCTGAGATCATCCGGCGAGAAGCAAACCCGCCCCCATGGGTAGGATGCAAAGAAAGACCGCATTCCGTCCCAATCCGCCGACCTGTAATGCCAAACGCGCCGGCAACCTGCAGAACGCAACCGCGAGGGAAGCGTGAGTGGCACCACACTCCGGATCAGACAATGGTCCGAAGAGCCGAGACCTGATATACGTCCGGATGAGAGGTCAGCAGAAGGTCCAACAGGGAAGGTGTATGATCCTCCACATCTGGAATCCGCGTAGGCGAAGTAACCAGTTGTGTCAGACCATATGCCAAAGCAAAGTCATAAACAGATCTCCCCGCATGATCGGTTAAACGTCAACCGAGCCATTCGGCGTGGTGGGCGTTAAAATCGCCAAGGATCACGATCTCTGCGGCTGGGACCTGTTGTAGCAATGAATCTGTAGCCATTTGGACGTGGCCAATGAGTCGGTCTGTTTCAGCATTACCGCTATGGGACCTATAGAGGCACCCGTAGACGCGCGGATGGTCGTCGCTGTCTACGCGTAGCCATAGGATGGACAGGTCCGAACATTCAAGACTGCCGAGGCGTCGAGAACAGATGTCCTCTCTGACATACACGCAAACTCCGGCCCGAGGCACAAAGGAGTGCTCCAATTTGTACCCCGGGTAGGAGAGATACGAAATATCAGTGAAAACCTGCGTCTCGGTCAGAAAGAGCAAGGCCGGCTTCGCCGTCTCGAGATGGTAGTGGATTTTACTGCGCACGCACTCATTCGTAAGCGTCGATCGGGAGGAAAAACTTTGTTGCCCATAAATCACATTCAATTTGGGATAATTTCAAATAAAAGTAGAAGCCTTTTCAAATAAACGTAGAAGTTGTTGTTTTGTTATTTACTCGTATTTCTAAAAACTGCAATAACTGTATATCACTACTTATATATTTGAACTTAAGTTTAAAATTTGAATACTCTTTGAAAACTAACTTGTATATGTTATTTTTACTATTGTATATAAGCCAGTGTTGTAATATCTACGACTACATAAATATCTCACATAATGAAACTTCAAAATAAGAGTTAAAACATGCATGAGTGTTGTGAAACACCCCGGTTGGAACGAAGATTCTTTCATAGTATATTATGATTGATAAACGTATCATATTATTGATTAACAAATAAAAATAAATGAAGTCTATTAAAATGAATCCTCATTTAAAATAAAATAATATTTCTTTCATGGTAAGATAAGAAAAAGTGCGAGGGAGATGGATATTATTCCATCTCGCTTCCTTATAGCCGCCAAGGCCTTCTACACTACGTCAGAATGGGGGATGACGGAAAAATCTTACAAATTTTGTCGCCTAGCCCGTAGCCCCCATTCGCCAAATCCGTAACGTCCGTCAAGGAACTTCGTTCCAGTAATAAAATTAATCATGCAAATCACAATGCCTTAATTCAAATATTAAAATTATATATCTCTATACCTTGACACACTTTCATGATTTCAGCTACAATAAACTCAAGAAGATATTGCTTACTTTATACCGTGTTTGCAAAAGGCCACACAATTTTATTAATACTTTCAGAGATACTTCTGATTGCTTCAATGACCCGATAAAATATGTCGCCTTCGTGAACTATTAATATGTTTTACTATTCGCGCACTCATAATATTTTTTGTTTGGCGCCAAAGTACTTGGTCATAAATTGTTCAGTGATTTATACCTATTCGGGTTACATTTTATATTATAACAAGTTTTGTATGAAGAATTGCTTTCAGCTAAATCAGCATCATCAGTACAGTCCAAAAGACCTCCCCCAAGGAATGCCATAAATACGGTCCTGAGCCAGCTGCATCCATCGAATCTTCGCATCCCTTACCAACCTGATACTCAATCTAGTAAGAGCCGTTTCCATTTCGAGTACCGGTAAGAGGCTGCCACTTGAGAACCTTTTTTCCTATTCAGCTGAATGTACCATAACTAACTAAACATTTTTTTATTAGATTAGATTTTATACGTGGTAGAGCCATGCTGCAGCTATATTAGTAGTATAGTTGTAGCACGAATGGGTCGGCTCGACCGGGGAAGGACCACGCTCCCACAGAATACCAGCGTAAAATAGCAGCTTAACGTCTGGAATATGATGATAATGTGGTGAGTGTAGAGAACCGGAGACCATTTTACTGGAAAAGAGGCATTCCATCTTAGTTCTCACAGGTAACGATGTATCCGTATTTTGATTCTTTATTGAAGATAAATGTAGATGTCTATGGGTTACAGCAACTTACTTTCAATTACCATCAGTTACCATCAAGTGGACAGTGTGCTCGTTTATCACCCTTATTCTATAAACAAAACAATAACTTAGATTCACTGTCTGTCTCAAAATTTTGTCTGTCTGTCTGCCTGTTTGTTCTAGCTAATCTTCGAAATGGCTGGACCGATTTTGACGGGACTTTCACTGGATACCTGATGTTATAAGGAGTAACTTAGGCTACATTAATTTTAAAATAATAATAAGAGTTCCGCTAAAAAAATTAAAATATTAAATTACACACGGGCAAAGTCGCGGAGTACAGCTAGTTTATTATAAATCGGTAAGTTATAAAATCGTGAATTGGTACGAATTGATTGGATATGATAATTTTATGCAATATGGTTATTTTATTTATTTAGTTAATTATGTTTAACTGCTTATTTTGTATTTTTTCATGTGAAAACTTAAAAAAACATTTCAATATATTTGAAGTCCGCCAACTCGCATCGGATCAGCGCGGTGGATACTTCCTGACTCAAAAATTTTCTCAGAAGGAAGAGGAGTCCTGTGACCAGGATAAGGAGATATACAGACTGTAACTTTTCTACTTAAAATTATATTTTTATTTATATTGTTATTAATAGAAAAGTGTAGTGTGTAGTGGTGGTTAAGAATATCCACTATCCCATATCTTCCCGTGGGTATCGTAAAAGGCGACAAAGGGAAACAGGCAGGAGATGGGCAGCAGCATCTTCCTGAAAACAGCAAAATTACAATAAAAAAACTGCGGTTGCCAACCCGCTCGCCAAGCGTGGCAACTATGGCAAATACCCCCCTATGAATATAACAAAGAGACGGCCCCCAGTCCCCGGCGGCCCCGCTATTCCTGGCTACGGTGGCGACCATGGTAACGGCGGGGCAGGGGCTGCTGAGAATCTCAGGTGGAGGTTCGGTTGTCACCTAAGACGACTCGACCTGGCAACATACAAAGCACGCACCCTGAGGACTGACGAGAAGATCGTGGAGCTGGAAGAAGAGATAGACAAGTTACGCTGGCATATTATAGGATTATCCGAAGTCCGAAGTGAGGGGGAGGACACGGTAATCCTCGAATCCGGCAACTTGCTCTAACACCGGGAGGACGACCATCTGTCCCAAGGAGGTGTCGGATTTATTGTCCACAAGTCTCTCGTTAACAACGTTGTAAAGATTGAGAGTCTGTCGACGAGGGTTGCGTAACTTATACTCAGAATCACCAAACGGTATTTGCTGAAGGTCATACAGGTTTACGCACCAACCTCGGCACACCCCGATGAGGAGGTGGAGGAAATGTATGAGGATATCTCTAGAGCCAAGCATTCCTCCAAAACCTAATATACGGTGTTAATGGGAGGCTTCAGTGCAAAACTAGGCACAAAAGATAACGGTGACCTGAAAGTAGGGAAATTCGGAATAGGGCAACGGAACCCAAGGGGCCAGCAGCTGGCCGACTTCATGGAGAAAGAGGGACTCTTTATGATGAACTCTTTCTTCCAGAAGCGGCCCGGACACAGGAACAGGAAGTGGACCTGGTCGAGCCGCGACGGTTTGACAAAAAATGAGATTGACATTATGACAACCAGACGACAACTGTTCAGTGATGTCTCTGTGATCGCGAGGGTGAAAACTGGTAGCGATCACCGAGAGGCACACTGAACGTTAAGTTGGAGAGGTCTCGTCTAATGATGTCAAGGCTCCGTCCCCCTCGTGATCTGTTCCAAATTCCCGAAACCATTCAGCTCGAGTTACAAAACCGTGTTCAGTGCCTAAAAGACTGCAATGAAGTGAACGATATGAATGACAAGCTCGTGGAAACTGTCCATGCGGTCGGAGCTAACTTCTGCAAGACCCGCCGCAGACGAGCACAAAACGCGATCACACTCTTAATCTCATGGTTGTTAGATGGGAGATGAGGCTACATTCTTCAATAGAATTGACAGCATACAGGCAACTGAATAGACAGATCTCCAAATGCATTCGGCGGGACTTACACAACTTCAATACAGCTTGTATTGAAAAAGCGATCGAGCGGAACCAAGGCTCCAAAGTCTTTGCCAGAGATCTGTCTGCCAGAAAGAGCCAACTGTGAAAGGTGAAGATCGAATGTGGCAGCATCGTTTCCGGGACACCTGAGATTTTAAGTGAGATTGAGAGGTTCTATGGGTAGCTGTGCACGTCATCAATGGAGCCATACGCAAGTGTGAGTAAGGATGCAAGAGCGAGTCTTATCCAACACTATTCCGAAGATATTCCGGACGTAAGTCTGAGCGAGATTAGAATGGCTATCCAGCACCATAAAAACGGCAACGCCCCAGGTAAGAATAGAATTACAGCGGAGCTTCTGAAAGCGGGTGATAAACCGGTATTTGAAGTCCTTCAGAGGCTCTTTAATTCCGTCATTCATGGCGGCATTACACCGCAGGCGTGGAGCAGAGGTGCGGTGGTTTTGTTCTTCAAGAAAGGTGACAACGCTCTCTTAAAGAACTACAGACCGATTTGCCTTCCGCGAGCCGAGTGAGAGAGAGAGAGAGAGTGAGCTGCGTCTACGTGCTGTTTTCGAGAGTCATAACGAATCGTCTCGCTCGCAGACTTGACGACTTCCAGCCTACCGAAAAAGCGGTTTCCGAAAGGGCTTCAGCACCATAGACCACATACATACTCTTCGGGAAGTTGTACAGAAGTCCGAGGAATACATTTTGCCACTATGTCTGGCGTATGTGGACTATGAGAAAGCCTTTGATTCCGTCGAAATTTGGGCGATGCTGCAGTCCCTTCAGCGGTGCCAACTTGACTGTTGGTATATCGAAGTGCTGAAGTGCTTGTACAGTAGGGCTACGATGGCTATCCGAGTACAGAACCAGAGTACGAAACCTATCCAATTGCAGAGAGGTGTAAGACAGGGTGACGTTAAATCCCCGAAACTCTTCACCGCTGCATTGGAAGACTATTTCAAGCTACTGGACTGGAAAGGATGCGGTATTAACATCAATGGCGATTGCATCACTCACCTTCGATTTGCCGACGATATAGTCCTTATGGCAGAATCGCTGGAGGAACTAAGCACCATACTCAATGACCTCAATAGTGTCTCCCAACGGATAGGTCTTAAGATGAACATGGACAAAACTAAGATCATGTTTAATGTCCATGTCACACTTATGCCGGTAGTTGTTGGGAGCGCTAAGCTCGAAGTTGTTGACGAGTATGTTTACCTGGGACAAATAGTCCAACTAAGTAAGTCCAACTTCGACCGAGAGGACAATTGACGGATTCATTTCAGCTGGCCAGCTTTCAGGAAACTACGACACATCTTCTCGTCAGACATACCTCAAACCCTTAAAACAAAATTGTACAACCAGTGCGTGTTGCCAGTGATAACTTACGGATCTGAGACGTGGTCCTTCACTGCTGGCCGTATGAGAAAGCTCAAGGTTGCTCAGCGAGCTATGGAGAGGGCTAAGCTCTGGGTTTCTCTGCGTGATAAACTTAGAAATGAGGATATCCGCAGTAGAACCAGAGTAACCGACATAGCCCAATGGATTAGTTAGCTGAACTGGCAGTGGGCCGGCCATATAGCTCGAAGAACCGACAAGTGATGAGGAAGAAAGGTTCTCGAGTGGCAGCCTCAAAGCGGTAGGCGAAGTGTAGGGCGACCCCCCACAAAATAGAATGACAACAGGTGGCTCAGGACCGTGCTTTGTGGCATTCCTTGGGGGAGGCCTATGTTCAACAGTGGACTTATGAAAGGCTGTAATGATGATGATGATGATAATAGAAAAGTGCTACATTATTTGTCGTGTTAAATGTAAGTTTTTCTACGTTTCTTTCTAATTATAATTTAATGAATTTTTGATAATAACCTTTAATAACTGGGATTTTGTTAGTTCTTCCCAGGACAGAGGTTTTCTTCGAACCAGTGGTAAAGCTTAAATGACTTTCAATGAGTATTCTTGATTGGGTAATCTTAATTTATATTGAATAAAAATTATTCTATTCTATTCTATTCCTTTTATTAGGGTTGTAGATAAATTTATTTCTTTGTTTAACGTAAGATTTATACGCTGTAACGTTAAATGTATACGTTTAGTTCGGTATAGAATTCGGCTAGACGGAAAACTGTGTACAGAGGCCTTGTCTTTAGACTTCCTAAGTATGTTCACTGATTAAAGAATACATTGGCTCCAGTCTGTGGGATACATTTAACACAAAGGGAGTTAATGTTTCCCGTAGGAAATATGGAGGAAATAAAGTTTGCATTTACAATGAAATGTTACTAACATAAACATTTCTTACATCCACATAGTTCTAAGGTTCTATAAAGTTATGCACTACATAAGCCGTAAATCAAATGAACGTGTAATATATTCATTGAAGTACATAGTTTAGCGCTTGAGTTTTATAACCGAAGGAATAAAGATGTTTACCACTTGCTGACTGGGTAAATTTAACAGTGATACTATGTTGTAGTTATTACATGTATATTACAGTTGCTTTGCACAGCTAAACCATCTTATTACCTTCCAATTTAGGGCTTAGAAAAACAAAATGTTGCTAGCTATCTATCTGTTCTCGTATTTATTCTACCCTTAAAACGATTTTGCTTTGTATTGCGTTGGCTTTTTATTGTTTTAGGTTGCGATTTACTTTGCAATAATATTCAGAAGTTGTTTTATTACAAAAAAAAAACCATCCACCCATCCATTACAGACTATAAAAGTCCACTACTACACATAGACCTCCCTCATAGATTGTCTCATGGGAGTTTTTACCATAGTTGTAATCAGGAATATGTTGCTACACATCTCCTGTTTCATTTTCCCTCTGTCACCTCTTTAAACACCCTCAGAACAATATGGTATAGTTGATATTCTTACTACACTGCTATATAATACAATGACAACACAAAAATAGCGGAAAAGAGATGATTAAAAGTAGTATTGCCGTCTTTTTGCTTGGAATTTGCTTTGATTGGCTTTTTTTAATTGGCTTTTGGTTACAGGTGTCCACAGATGGCAATAGAGTTTTCAACATCTGGTGGACTATAAGTTCCTTTGTCGTTTTAGTTTTATAAAACTAATTATAAGACTTTTAAATTAATTTTTTTATAGCATAAGGGTGACAAACGAGCACACGTTCCACCTGATGGTAAGTGGTTGCTGTGGCCCATAGACATCTACATCTATCTTCGTTTGCGAATTAAAATGCAGATGCGTTATCATCCGTGAGGACTAAGATGGAATGCCTCTTTTCCAGTAAAAAGGGACTCCGATTCTCTACACTCACCACACGAAACAGCAGCATTAAGCTGCTATTTCACGCTGGTTTTCTGTGAGAGCGTGGTCCTTCCCCGGGCGAGCCAACCCATTCGTGCTACAACTATACTATAAATATAGCTGCAGCATGGCTCTACCACGTATAAAAATTAAGAAAACGTATAAAAGTTAATAAATTAGTTTCTAACTCCAAGTAATATTTTTTAAAAGCATAATGATACCAGTTTATTTTATATTATTCCATTTGAACTTGAATGAATAAACTTTTAATTTCTAGCGAAGTAATTTAATAGATGATTTCATAAGAATCCTCATAATACAGTTTGGTAAAAGTTTGAATTAAATTGAAAACTTGAATAAGCAATGAACTTTGCTTCAGTTTTTTTATGTAATTACACAAGTTAAGTCTCGTAATTTATTTTTTAAAGTTTACTAAGACTATTTTAAATAAATAAATAATATTAATATAAAAATCGGAATTGCTTTGCATGATAAATGTTAAACTAATTGTTATAGCCTTGTGGATCAGAAGGCTTAAGTCGTAATAGGCCTGCCATACACCTTGAGACAAACGATGTTAAAAGTGGCATCCTTATATTTTCAGTGTTGCCCTCCTCCCTCTCCCCCTCAACTAGGTGGAGTGACGACCTGATGAAAAGATGAGAAGTAAAGGAGTCGACTGATGCAGTGGACTTATGATGGGCTGTAACTATTATGATGATGATGATGATGAATATACTCTTTATATATATTTATTTCCTGTTTGGCACTAAACTGCTCCTAAGTTGCTGGACCCATTTTGATGATTTTTTTCTGTTTTTGAGTGGGTCCGCAGACGGTCTAGGTTAACAACTGAATCCGGTAGGTGGCGCGGTTACCGAGATCCGGAAATCACCCGTGTGAAGTCTGGGCGGATCACTTGTGTTACATTACAATAACAATAAGAAGGTAAGATTAAATAGGCATATGTAAATACATAAAAAATATTTAAATAAATATAGAAGCGAAACAAATTTCAAAATGATCCTAATAATGATTAGATATAATGATAGCGACAGGTAGCGATAGGTACTCGTATACAACATGTAACAAAAACCCTGTGGTTCCCATTAAGTACGTTATCAGGATCAGTATTCAAACCTATAGAAATAACTTTTTTTTAAAACTCGACCATATTTTTATTATATTAAAAAAAAATTATGTTGTTTTATTACCTCTTACTGACACTAGCCGATGCTAAAGATAAGTAAAGCGGGGTCTTTGACAATCCTCTTACTCCCCAGGCAATGCAGAGGTAATAAAACCACATACAATTTGCATAGAATTATTTTTTTTAATAAAATAAAAAAAAATATTGTTCGAATTTAAAAAAAAAGTTATTTCTATACGTTTGAATAATGACCCTGATAACGTTCTTAACGGGTACCACAGGGTTTTTGTTACATATTGTATAGTGAGTTTTGACGCCACTCATCATCAACTCATCTTCCATATAAATAGCTAAATTATTAATACGTTTAAATTTATTTAGTTGGCTTTCAGTTAATTCAAGATAAAAGAGAGGAGTAAGGACTGTGCTAACATAATCTTAGAAGGGACGGGGAGAACCTATGGCAGTAAATTTATTTCTACTAACTTTCTTCAATGGACGAGACCAAGAGAAAAATTACTTTCTCTTGGTTTTTCGTTGGGTTTGAAGTCAACACAATTTATTGCCACTGAGGAATTGTATGAAGGATGGTAAATAAACTTGTTATCATTTCGTCCACTACATCAGATTTGATAGATAAGAAGTCCTCGCAAAATTGCCTCGATTTATATCTAGTATGAACCTTAAGGCAATTGAAATGATAGCTAGTCTCTTTCATCACCTTGTGATGCTATTAATAACATTAAATGTAGTTTAATAATATTCTGATAATAAATATTGTATATACGATATTTAAATTAATATTTAAATAAAAATAAGTCGTTTGAAAAAAGTACACATTGAATAGTTAATATAATATTTATTCTCTCAAAATATTACAAATAATATCACAGAGAAAATACAATATTATGAAAAGGATAATTAAACCAATTACTGTGCAGAATGCAAGCTAATGAGAATGGCATAAAATAATAATAAATATCGACTGCATTACGCGAGCTAAACATAGAAGTTTTCTTTTTGCTTGAAGGTTAAGCTTGAGTAAAAGAAACAAGCAAAGCCTTTTGACCTCGAGGCGTAGTACTATTATTTATTCTGTGCTGGAGGTTCGATCGTGACTGACCTTTGCGCTATTTTCTTCACGACGCTCTCGATCTCAGCCCCGGGATACAAATGAATAACGCAGTTAGGTAAATTTCAGTTTTATGGTATATTATAATAATTAAGGGAATTGTGGTAGCTCGAATTGCTTTGAGTTCGATTCCAAAGTATTTTTTTAAAGAATTCGGGGTGGCAAGCGAGCACACAGTCCACCTGATGGTAAGTCATCAATGCTGTGGCCCATAGACATCAACATCTATCCTCGATCAAGAATCAAAATGTAAGTACATTGTTAACCCAGATCATTAAGATGGAATGCCTCGCATCCAGTAAAAAGGGTATCCGGTTCTCTACACTCACAATATGAAATACAGCAGCATTGAGGGGCTATTTTACGCTGGTATTCTGTGAGAGCATGGTCCTTCCCGATCGAGCCAACCCATTTGTAGTATAATCCTAATACAGCTGCAGCACGGCTCTAACACGTAAACTTGCTGCTACTGCTGCTTGTTGGCAGAACTAGAACTTGTATAATGCTTTCTCAGCAACTCCAGCCGTACTCCATGACATAATATGTCAGAAAGAAAAGTATTGATTCATGGTACGACTAGCACATATTAATTCTCAATTATGAATAAAAATGTATATTAGTTAGTGCGTGCGTTCCAAGTAGCCAAAGTGATTAAAATCTGTCTCCGAAATTCAAAATTTGCACAGATGTAAGAGCTCCGTCTTTCAGTTGCTATTCAAACAAACTGCTAGTGATTTGTCTGTCTGTCCTTCCAGAGTGAATAATCTAAGATTGGCAGTACGTACTACAATTAGATGTGTACAGGATAATAATCTTAATTCTACTAACTATAAAATACGAAAATGAATGTCTGCTTTTTCTTTATTTGAGATACCTAAGTGAAGCGATTTTTCAATGTAATGAATTCAATTTTCTTTCTAACTGATTCTATTTCATTTCAACCTAATTATAATAACAAAAATAACAAAATATTTTTCAAAAATAGGTCAGTCATTGACAAATGTATAACATCCTATACAGTGATGGATTTATGATAGGGCACGCTAGGCACTGGCCTAAGGCATCACCGCCGAGAGGGCATCGGTTATTAAGGATGGGTGTTTCTGTTTTTGTCCGTTTTAAAATTGGTTTTTGATAGCCAAATTATTACATTTAGAATCTGAAAAAAATATATATTTTAGATACATTATTTTCCCTTACGATGTCCCCGGTCAATACACGGTACAATACAATTTTCTCCATAGAAAATATTACCGAAGTACGTTCGATTTGCAGTTTTTTTTATAAACCAAATTTCATTTCAAAAAAGTACTAATACTATTTTTTTCTATAAAAAAATATCAATTTAAAGGTTTTGCAATCAATTCCATCCGATTGTTTATTTTTTTCATTATTTTAATTAAAACAATTATCGATTATTCAAGTGTTATTGATATTTGCAGTGTTTTATCTTATATTTTTGAAACAGTATTTTAGCCACCAAAGTATACCTTAAAAATTTTATTATTTTAGTTCCAGTAAAAAACTCTAATAAAAACAATTAATGTTGCTGTGCTTTTATGAGGACTGATGAGAACTGGAGAACCTTTTTATTATTAACGAGGCATTCCATCTTAGTGAGGGGTGACAACGCATCTGCCTTTTGATTTTTAATAGATGATATGTATAGATATCTATAGACCACAGCATTCAATCACCATCAGGTGGAATAAGTGCTCGTTTGTCACCCTTACTATTGTAAAAAATCGTCAAATAATCCTAAAACTCTATATTATGCCGACGGTGTTGTTAGAGACGACAGAGGGATTCGGAGGTGGGCAGCAGCACTATCCTGACAACCCGTAGTAGACGATTTTGATGTTTTCCTTTTACCGCCGAGTGTGAGTTAACCAGCACTTAAATTTGCAAGTAACATTTTATTGGTGCCGTCGGGGATCGAACCGTGGGTTGGTCGTGTACTGTGAATCAGCTACCGTGGTTTTTACTTTAGTTACGTCTTCCTCATACGAATTTGTTTTACAAACTTAATTTCGTTTTTACTCTGTATTCAGTAAAGAAGCGTTTATTGGGTCATGAAGAAGAAATTTACAATTAAATATTATTCATTAATTCTTTTGCTAAATACAGGACAAAACAGTTTTTTTGAACGAATTTCCTTATCTCACGGTACGAATTTACTGATGGGGCTAGGCGAGAAAAAGTGTAAGATTTTTCCGTCACGACCCCTTTCTTTAGTGCGAGCGAGATGGAACGATATCCATCTCTCTCGCACTTTTCCTTATCTTGCCATGAAAGAAATATTATTTTAAAAGACGTTTCATTTTAATAAACGCTAGTAATTTATTTATTTGTATTTTTTAATCAATAATATAATACGTTTATCAATAATAATTCGAAAGGAACTTCGTTCCAACCGAATATTCCGGGACACTCACCCATGTTTTTAATATTTCCAACATAAGTTCAGCCACATTCCACCTTTTGTTGTGTAAACTAATGGAAGAAAATATATGAATTTTGGTAAAGGATGGATTTTCGCGAGTTTCTCAGAGGTAAAATACTACAGGCCGAATCTTAAACGTTTCCCTGTACTTCTAATAAAAAAAACAAATCGTCATGTGCTCCATGTACCATGTTATCATAATTTTAATGTTTTGTCACACTAGAAGGCCTAAAATAAACGTGTATATTTAAAAGGAGTCTCGGATATGTAACAAAGTTAGGAAGTCCATTAAAAGTCAATCGGAAAGCGGCAATGAGGAGTGTCTGCGTTTAACTTTGTTACAACAAGTCTGCCATTCGCTACTTGTATTAAATAAAATTGTATTATTGAGAAATATGTAGCATTGAGTGCTATTATAGAGGCGGTTGAGCAAGTAGATGAGTTTATAGATATAAAAAGGATATGTTAAGCAAGAACGGTAGGCAAAGATACCGAACGAAGAGTAAATGCAGAACACAGATTAAATGTAGCTTTTCACTATATTGTGCGAGGTCACAATAATATGTCGAAAAGGCAGTTTGCAATGTTATATTAGTGCCTGCCTTAATGAATAAAACTAGTTTTACAGATTCCATTTAATTATCTTATTTTTATTAAATTCCCGACGTTTCGGGTGCTATACAGCACCCATGACCACGGGCGACTGTATAGCACCCGAAACGTTGAGAATGTAATAAAAATAAGTTAATTAAACGCGATAGAATCCGTAAAAGTAGTTGTATTCAATGTGTAGTGTTCGCCTAAATATAAGAAATTATTATGCCTGCTTATGTATGTATTATGCTTGGTATTGAATGTTGGGTGTTGTAGAAAACGCATGACAGTGGAATTACATTAGAAGTATGTTCTTACCCGGGCTTTAAACTAAATGATAATTGAGAATCTTTTAGCGAATAAAAATTGGTGAAATTATACAACTCACTGTACTTACAAAGTATAGAGAATATAAGTAGTAACGGCAAATGTCGCGATGGCGAATAGGGTGCAATTTGAGCTATTTGCAAATTCGGAAAATTGGCCTTAATTAATAGAATCAGACGTTACTTTACGGAAATCTATTATATTTAAGTTAGTAAAAATAATTTGCCTATATAAGGGTAATTTTTACTAACTTCAATAAAGTGGTCTTACTTCCGAATAAGTATAAGGATACATAATGAATGCTACTATTTTTTACTAAATGGCAGGACGCCTATTCAGCCTAAGAGCCCGCCTGTGTGGGTACCACCCATGAAGCTTTATATTTGCTTCATGGTACCACCCACTTAACTATTCCTGCCAAATAGTGCTTGCTCTGCTGTGTTTCGGTCGGAAAGGTATAGAGAACCAGTATAATTACAGGTTGTGTGGCATTCCATCTTAGTCCTTATACTTAGGTGACAACTCATCTTGTAAGTATTATCGTTCTTTATTTAAAGTTGACTGAAGATGTCCACGGACTGCAGTAGCAATTTACACCGGGTGCACTGTAAGTTCGTTTGTCACTTCAGTTTTATTAAAAAAAGAACACAACACTGCTGCAGCTGCAGCAACAGCAATATCATATTATCATATATATATATATATATATATATATATATATATATATAAATAGCACGATATCATAGTTAGGGACGGTTGAAAGTACAGACGAGAGTAGAGAATGAGAGCTACTTTCTTTAGCAATTTGAAATTAGAATTCATAGCCAAACAAAAAATATTTTTTATAGAATAAGTGTGACAAACGTGTACCCAGTCCACCTGATGGTAAGTGGTTGCTGTGGCCCATAGACATCTACATCTATCTTCGTTTACTAATTAAAAGGCAGATGCGTTGTCAACCGTGAGGACTAAGATAGAATGCCTCATTTCCAGTAAAAAGGGTCTACGGTTCTCTACACTCACCATACGAAACACAGCAGCATTAAGCTGCTGCTTTACGCTGGTATACTGTGAGAGCGTGGTCCTTCCCCGGTGCTACAACTATACTATTAATATAGCTCCAGCATGGCTCTACCACATAAAAAATTGGATGACCAGTACTGCAGAACGGCAATTTCATAATTTTTTATAGTTTGGGCTTCACTTGAATGTAAATAGTGTTCGATCTTTCTTTGTTGGTGAAGCAAAACAGTAGTTTAATGGCAGGGTTAAAAAGTTAAAGTTCCAGCCTATACACGACCCACTACTGGGCACAGACCTCCCCTCATTTCTGAAATGGCTAGGTGCGGAACGCGAACCCAAAATGTCGTGGGTTCGTATAAAATGAATGATATCTTTAACTGTAATACGTATAATAAGTATAAACTTGCTGTTCCAAAGAACAGGCATCATAAAACTAGCAACTCATTTTTGTGTAGATGTACGAGTACAACCACTACACGGTTATGTCTTCGTCAATATAACCTACCTTTCTTAACTTAGCTTGTACGAGTAGTTTGGAAAAGCCATCATGTTTGCGTTGTTGTTACAAAGAGAGTATACAATAATTATGAACAGTGGCGTTGTACCGTGTAGTGGCGGTGTAAAACTATCCACTACCCCACATCATCCCGTGGGTGTCGTAAGAGACGACAGACGGAAATAAATCAGGAGATGGGCAGAAGCGTCTCCCTAATGACGACTAAAAATAAAATAGAAACTGTGGCTGCCAACCCGCTTGCCAAGCGTAGCAACTATGGAAAATATATCTAAAGTATATCTAATATCCCCCCTATGAGGCAATCTATGGGAGAGGCAATCTATGAACGGAAGCTTAAGGCAAATAATTAAACAGTGGAGGCCTTGGCTATGACATCATCCTTCGGATTTAAATTACCTTATCTATATAAACATACTTTTTGACATGTTATGGGATATATCCATATGGGCGTGTATTAACATGTTAAGCGATGACCCGCTGTAGAAGCCGTTGATGCACATGACACCTGCTGGGAGGGCTTTTACCGTTTCGCAAGAGCCTACCAAGCTCTACCCAGAAATATGCTACTATTTACTCATCGATTCCGCCTCCATTGCCGAGCTTTAGTTTGCGTCATGGTTACTGATTCACTTTTGTTTCTCACACCAAAAAGTCGTTACGCGTCTTAGACTTAGGAAATTGAATTGTTATTTTTAAATTAAGTAAAAATATAATATAAACACTGCATACTTGCCTGCAGTCGATCATAATTAACAAGAATTTAATTATTTCTTTAAAAAGAGAATTTACAAATTAATTTACAGTAATTCCGATGGTGAGTGGCCACGGCAATCCATTGGCTTTCTGGCATTTCCTTTCGTTGCCTCTTATTGCACCCAAAGAAAGAAGGGGTTCATTTAACTGATTCTTCACGATGAATTGTTTTTCAAAGCATTTTCATCGAATTGTGTTGTTCTCCTTTATTGTGTTCAGTGTATGTTTGACTTGATATAGGTTTCGATCCACTTGTAACCTTCAGAAGTCCAAACGGTTGGACGGGTTTTAAAGTGCGAGGTTAACGATACATATCCCTTTTTGGAGTATCGTAAGCTATATTATATAGCTACAAATGTAATATCGAGTATATCACATAGTATGAGAATCTTTGTGATTAAAATTTTGAAATGATACGACAAACATACAGTAAGCTTATTGTGCGTAGATCAGACCAACATTAATAATTAAAAGCTGATTGTACTCCGGGATAACTTTGGCGTCTGGAAGTTAATCACCTCATTCTCCATGTGACCATGCGTGCTGCAAAGCAGCCAAAACGTCGGGAATTAAAAATAATTAAAATTAAATGAGATGAAATCCGTAAAAGTAGTTTAATCAATGACTAGACGACGGTAACCATGTTTGACAAATAACCATAAACTCTAATGTCTTGTAGAGTTCATTTGGCACCATCCTGGCACACCAATCTCATCTACTTTGACAAAATATGTATTTTAAATAAAGTAACAATACATTTTATTGCGAGAGAAACTCGGCGCGAGTCATTAATCAAGACTCTTCACAGCAGCTGCTTCTACGAGATTGTTTCCACCTACCACCCATTTTCTCTCCCACGTTATAACGTTTGTTTATTTTTTCTAAATCTCATTTTTGTTTTGAATGTTCACAGCCGTCCATCGATCAAAGAAACGAACTGCTTATGCTATATATATTTATATTTATTATTATATTTATATATATTTTCTCATGTTTATTTATAGCAATAAGCGACATACAATTCACCTGACAATAAGTGGATGATGCCAACCAGTGAAACTACAATTGATCTTCAATTATGAATCAAAATGCAGAATGCTTTCTCACCCTTAAGCAATGAGATCGAATGCCTCGTAATCAGTAAAAAGGGTCTCCGATTTCAGTCGATCGTTGTTTGAAAACGCAGCAGTACTCTGTTATTTTACGCTGTTATTCTGTGCAAACGTGGTTCTGATTCTGGCTCACTATCACACACTCTTTTGAGCTCATTACAAGTACACTACTAAACATTGAGCTCTCCCATAGATTTCCAAAATATACGGTCCTGAGTCACTTGTATTCATCGCTTACTACGTGTTTCATCACGTCGTCACTAGATCTAGTGGAAGGTCGGCCAAGGCAGCGCCTGCCAGTACGAGTCTGCCACTCGAGAAACTTTTTTACCCATTGATTGGCAGTTCGTCATGCTTAATACCACTTCAGTTCACTGATATATTAGCGTCAGTCATTTTTGTTTTTCTTTGCATATCTTCATCATAATTTACTGCAGAAACTTTTCAATCATAGCCCTTTCCATGGCATGTTGAGTAACTTTGAGCTTCTTCATACGGCCCTCAGTGAAGGAAAACTTTTAGTTCCGTAAGTAATCATTTGCAACACGCACAGGTTGTACACTATCGTCTTAAGGTTGTGAGAAATTATATGATTTGTCAATATGAGTTACCAGAGCACATCACAGCCGAAACGGATCCGTCGGTTGACCTCATGGTCGAAGTTTTACGAGTACTTACCTAATCGGACATTTACAGATGTACAGATATCTAATTTAAAACTGCACGAAGAACTTAAAAGTTAACACGACAATATGCACACTATAATGAAATAAAGTGTGTCCTGTGCAAGGTCTCAAATTCTATAAATCAAGTTTCTATCAACTTCTTTATTCGGAGAAAGATTGTAAAGAGAAGGTTTTCCTACAAAAGTGGGATAAAATTTACGATATCGGCGTTATTGGAAGCTGCCGAGCGATCCGGTGTGTCGGAAATTTGTTCATTTTCATTCCTCGCGGTTTTAATGGAAATACGTACACGTTGACATGTTCTTAGTTATGAGTGTTATTTATTTATCGATTTAAAATTTATACAAAACTAAGCAATAGAATTATTTTAATTAAATACAAGAAACTAACAACTTAAATTATCATACAGTCACAATCCCCGTAGTATAGTGCCAAGAACGCTAGCTGCGTTTCCCCGATGAACGGCTATACTTAGTGTTTTTTCATAGCATAGGATGACAAACGAACACACAGTCCACCTGATGGTTAGTGGTTGCTGTGACCCATAGACATCTACATTTATCCTCAATAAATAATGAAAATGCAGCTGCGTCGTCACACGTGAGGACTAAGATGCAATGCCTCTTTTCCAGTAAAATGGGTCTCCGGTTCTCTACACTCACCGAGTGTAGAGAACTCTACACTCACTACGAAACACAGCAGTGTCAAGCTGCCATTTCACGCTGGTATTCTGTGAGAGCGTGGTCCTTCCCCGGTCGAGCCGACCCATTCATGCTACAACTATACTACTAATATAGCTGCAGCATGGCTCTACCACGTATAAAAGCTTGAGCGAAAAAAGAACCAGCCTTCTTATCACCAGCGCACAAAGAGCCCACGGAATACCACGGGGAGTAGGACTGTATGATAAATTAAGTTTCTAGTTTTAGTTTATTTTTTATTATAGTTTTTTTTTAATACTACATATATTTAGATGTTATATAAATCAAACACAAATCGATTTTTTTCGCCGGACATAGAATCTATTTGATATTTTATAAAGAATATGAAATACTAAAAGCAAAATTGGTTAAGTACCCTTGGAAATATCTTTAAAAATATTTTTAACCATCCTGCTCTACCCACTGCTGCTTTCCCATTTCTGGACATGGGCTCCTTCCGTTGTAGGGAAGATTTTCCATAAACAAAACGCTTGGCAGGTAGATTGGGAATCGCAGTGCCGGACATTCTCACGCTGACGACATTTGACGCTGTTTGGCGTAAGTGATATGGTTATACCGCCAACTACAGTATGAGGCATGTTTTCATACATTTTTAACACGCTTAATACGATTCCTCATCCCGTCTAATACGCCATCTGGGTCGGAAAATTACGTTTGCTAGTGATTGGTAAGGCGAAAAATCCACGTTGCTTCAAAAACGTGAAATTGCTCCCTGTAACATATGATGCACAATCACGAGCTTGGGTGACTGGCCTTCGTTTTATTAACTGGTTAAAAGCTATAAATGATCACTTCCATCCTGATTAAATGTAGACGCATAATTCTCTTCCTCTAAAGATGTTGAACTAAAGAACATCACGCTTGTTTTCTTATCTCCGAATGCGACAAGCAAGTTGCAACCAATGGATCAGGGCATTATAAAAGTCCTTAAACAAGGCTACAGAACACGATTGATACATCGCTATCTTAAATAAATGAAAGACCCTGACAGCAAACGATCCTTGACTGCGCATGACGCGATCCTAAACATTGCAGCGGCATGGCAAGCAATTAAGCCTGAAACCATACAAAATTGTTTTAAGCAAACAGGTTTCCGACATAACGAAGCTGATGTCGTATTGGAAGAAGAACCCACGATACTGCAAGATTTTTCTGGATATTCTTCCATTGATTACAATGTTGCGCCCTTCGAAACCTGCTCGATTGAAGATCTTATTCAAGATGTGAATAACATTCAAAAAGAGGCCCTAAGTGATGACGATGAAGATGAAGGAGAGTCAATTCTGATTTTGTCAACCGCAGAGGCATTATCAGCAGTAAACGATTTAAGGAGCTATGTATCTTCTTTCGGGAAAAGTGAAGACTTTGTCTTTGTGAAGAATTTGTCATTAATAATGCATCAAAATCTTTTTGTAAACCAAAATAAGTGATTATTTTAAGTAATGTCATTATAAATAATAATTAACTATGATGTAACGTACTTAAAAACATATACATATACACAACATTATACCTTTCTAACAAATTTATAAATACGTATACCTATAAATCAATATCTACACAATATTTGTACATGATGTTTTATTTTTCCTATCCCGCATAATACGCTTTCCCGCTTAGTCGCGATTTTGGCTGGGTCCCTTCAAAATCGTCTTAAGCGGGATTTACTGTACCTATTTGAAGCCATAAGATTCCCATAGCCACCTCTTACAACAAGGGATAGTTTATTTTTCTAGAAGAAACGTGACAATATAGCACACAGTTTATCATCATCATCATCGTTACAGCCCTTCACAAGTCCACTGCTGAACATAGCCCCCCCCCCCCCAAGGAATGCCACAAAACACGGCCCTGAGCCACCTGCATCCATCGACTTCCTGCATGTCTCACCATGTCGTCACTCCATCTAGTGGAGAGTCGCCCTACACTTCGCCTACCGGTATGACGCTGTCACTCGAGAACTTTTCTTACCCATCGGTTGTCGGTTATTCGAGCTATATGGCCGGCCCACTGCCACTTCAGCTTACTAATCTTTAGTAGTAGTTTAGTAGGTAGTGCCGAAATAGACCGACTCATCGACGACGTCCAAAAGCTATGATTCCTTGCTACAACAGGTCAGGATTTTAACGCCTACCACGCCGAGTGGCTCGGTTCACGTTTAACCGATCATGCAGGGAGATCTGTTTATGACTTTGCTTTGGCATATGGTCTGACACAACTGGTTACTTCGCCTACGCGGATTTCAGATGTGGAGGATGAATTAATGAAATATACTTTATTGTACACCAAAAAATACATATGAGAAAAAAAACATAATTTATTTAAAGGTACAATTGGCGGCCTTATCGCTTGGGAGCGATCTCTACCAGACAACCACATTGCACAGGATAAAATGACCTGTGAGAAAGGGTAAGGGTGTACCTTTGGTTGTTAGAAAATACACACGATATATATAATATAATCCATAAATACATACATACTATAATAAATAAATACAATTTAAATTAAGCATCTCCTCATTTAAATTGAGATAACACGTGTCAGCATAATCGAGAATCGGTAAAAGAAGTGATTGTGCAAGCGCAATTTTGGTAGGTATGGGTAAAAAATTACTTAGTCTACGGAGAGATCCGACCGACGCAAACACCCTTCTACTTACCTCGCTTACCTGTGGAGGCCAAGATGAAAATTTGTCAAAAGTAACACCTAGATTTTTAACGGTGTCACTATATGACACAGGTGTCCCATCAAAAATAATACCAGGTAGGGAAGAAAAATCTATAAGATTAACCAATTTTTGACTGCCTATAATTATTGCTTTTGTTTTTGATGGATTTACTTTAAGACCGTATGACTTACACCAATCCACAATTAAGTTAGGATTTTTAATTACAACGTCTCCTCTTTGTATTTGCTTCATGGTACCACCCACTTAACTATTCCTGCCGCCAAATAGTGCTTGCTCTGCTGTGTTTCGGTCGGAAAGGTATAGAGAACCAGTATAATTACAGGTTGTGTGGCATTCCATCTTAGTCCTTATAATACCTAGGTGACAACTCATCTTGTCAGTATTATCGTTCTTTATTTAAAGTTGACTGAAGATGTCCACGGACTGCAGTAGCAATTTACACCGGGTGCACTGTAAGTTCGTTTGTCACTTCAGTTTTATTAAAAAAAGAACACAACACTGCTGCAGCTGCAGCAACATCAAGATCATATTATCATATACATATAAATAGCACGATATCATAGTTAGGGACGGTTGAAATTACAGACGAGAGTAGAGAATGAGAGCTACTTTCTTTAGCAATTTGAAATTAGAATTCTTAGCCAAACAAAAAATATTTTTTATAGAATAAGGGTGACAAACGAGCATCCAGTCCACCTGATGATAAGTGGTTGCTGTGGCCCATAGACATCTACATCTATCTTCGTTTACTAATTAAAAGGCAGATACCTTTTAATTAGTACAGTTAATTTTAGAACAGTGGTAGAGCCACGCGGCAGCTTTTGCTGTCTCATGGATGGGCCGGCTCGAACCGGGGTGGTACCACGACCTCACAGAATACCAGCGTGAAGTACAGGTTTACCTCTGCGTTTCGCTTGGTGAGTGCAGGTGGCCGGAGGCCCTTTTTACTGGAAATGAGGCATTCCATCTTAGTCCTCACGGGTGACAACGCATCTGCATTTTGATTCGCAAACGAGGATAGATGTAGATGTCTATGGGCTGCAGCAACCAATTACCATCAGGTGGACTTTGCGCTCGTTTGTCACCCTTATCCTATAAAAAAAATGCGTTGTCAGCCGTGAGGACTAAGATAGAATGCCTCATTTCCAGTAAAAAGGGTCTCCGGTTCTCTACACTCACCATACGAAACACAGCAGCATTAAGCTGCTGCTTTACGCTGGTATTCTGTGAGAGCGTGGTTCTTCTCCGGTTCTACAACTATACTATTAATATAGCTGCAGCATGGCTCTACCACATAAAAAAATTGGATGACCAGTACTGCAGAACGGCAATTTCATAATTTTTTATAGTTTGGGCATCACTTGATTGTAAATAGTGTTCGATCTTTCTTTGTTGGTGAAGCAAAACAGTACTTTAATGGCAGGGTTAAAAAGTTAAAGTTCCAGCCTATATACATCCCACTGCTGGGCATAGACCTCCCCTCATTTCTGAAATGCCAAGGTGCGGAACGCGAACTCAAAAGATCGTGGGTTCGTATAAAATGAATGATATCCTTAACTGTAATACGTATAATAAGTATAAACTTGCTGTTCCAAAGAACAGGCATCATAAAACTAGCAACTCATTTTTGTGTAGATGTACGAGTACAACCACTACACGGTTATGTCTTCGTCAATATAACCAACCTTTCTTAACTTAGCTTGTACGAGTAGTTTGGTAAAGCCATCATGTTTGCGTTATTGTTACAAAGAGAGTATACAATAATTATGAACAGTGGCGTTGTACCGTGTAGTGGCGGTGTAAAACTATCCACTACCCCATATCATCCCGTGGGTGTTTTAAGAGGGGACAGACGGAAACAAATCAGGAGATGGGCAGAAGCGTCTCCCTAATGACGACTAAAAATAAAATAAAAACTGTGGCTGCCAACCCGCTTGCCAAGCGTAGCAACTATAGAAAATATATCTAAAGTATATCTAATATGAGATATGATATGATAATGCCTATGAGGCAATCTATGGGAGAAGCAATCTATGAACGGAAGCTTAAGGCAAATAATTAAACAGTGGAGGCCTTGGCTATGACATCTTCCTTCGGATTTAAATTACCTTATCTATATAAACATACTTTTTGACATGTTATGGGATATATCCATATGGGTGTGTATTAACATGTTAAGCGATTACCCACTGTAGAAGCCGTTGATACACATGACACCTGCTGGGAGGGCTTTTACCGTTTCGCAAGAGCCTACCAAGCTCTACCCAGAAATATGCTACTATTTACTCATCGATTCCGCCTCCATTGCCGAGCTTTAGTTTGCGTCATGGTTACTGATTCACTTTTGTTTCTCACACCAAAAAGTCGTTAAGCGTCTTAGACTTAGGAAATTGAATTGTTATTTTTAAATTAAGTAAAAATAACACTGCATACTTGCCTGCAGTCGATCATAATTAACAAGAATTTAATTATTTCTTTAAAAAGAGAATTGACAAACAAATTTACAGTAATTCCGATGGTGAGTGGCCACGGCAATCCATTGGCTTTCTGGCATTTCCTTTCGTTGCCTCTTATTGCACCCAAAGAAAGAAAGGGTTCGTTTAACTGATTCTTCACGATGAATTGTTTTTCAAAGCATTTTCATCGAATTGTGTTGTTGAAGATAAGTAATAATTTGCCATTGAGCTCCTTTATTGTGTTCAGTGTATGTTTGACTTGATATAGGTTTCGATCCACTTGTAACCTTCAGAAGTCTAAACGGTTGGACGGGTTTTAAAGTGCGAGGTTAACGATACATATCCCTTTTTGGAGTATCGTAAGCTATATTATATAGCTACAAATGTAATATCGAGTATATCATATAGTATGAGAATCTTTGTGATTAAAAATTTGAAATGATATGACAAACAATCAGTAAGCTCATTCTGCGTAGATCAGACCAACATTAATAATTAAAAGCTGATTGTACTCCGGGATAACTTTGGCATCTGAAAGTTAATCACCTCATTCCCCATGTGACCATGCGTGCTGCTAAGCAGCCTAAACGTCGGGAATTAAAAATAATTAAAATTAAATGAGATTAAATCCGTAAAAGTAGTTTTATTCAATGACTAGACGACGGTAACCAAGTTTGACAAATAACCATAAACTCTAATGTCTTGTAGAGTTCATTTGGCACCATCCTGGCACACCCATCTACATATATATATATATATATATATATATATATATATATATATATATATATATATATACATATATATACATCTACTTTGACAAAATATGTATTTTAAATAAAGTAACAATACATTTTATTGCAAGAGAAACTCGGCGCGAGTCATTAATCAAGAATCTTCACAGCAGCTGCTTCTACGAGATTGTTTCCACCTACCACCCATTTTCTCTCCCACGTTATAACGTTTATTTATTTTTTCTAAATCTCATTTTTGTTTTGAACGCTCACAGCCGTCCATCGATCAAAGAAACGAACTGCTTATGCTATATATATTTATATTTATTATTATATTTATATATATCTTCTCATGTTTATTTACAGCAGTAAGCGACATACAATTCACCTGACAATAAGTGGATGATGCCAACCAGTGAAACTGCAATTGATCTTCAATTATGAATAAAAATGCAGAATGCTTTCTCACCCTAAGCAATGAGATCGAATGCCTCGTAATCAGTAAAAAGGGTCTCCGATTTCAGTCGATCGTTTTTTGAAACCGCAGCAGTACTCTGTTATTTTACGCTGTTATTCTATGCGAACGTGGTTCTGACTCTAGCTCACTATCACACACTCTTTTAAGCTCATTACAAGTACACTACTAAACATTGAGCTCTCCCATAGATTTCCAAAATTTACGGTCCTGAGTCACTTGTATTCATCGCTTACTACGTGTTTCATCACGTCGTCACTAGATCTAGTGGAAGGTCGGCCAAGGCAGCGCCTGCCAGTACGAGTCTGCCACTCGAGAAACTTTTTTACCCATTGATTGGCATTTCGTCATGCTTAATACCACTTCAGTTCACTGATATATTAGCGTCAGTCATTTTTGTTCTTTTTTGCATATCTTCATCATAATTTACTGCAGAAACTTTTCAATCATAGCCCTTTCCATGGTTTGTTGAGTAACTTTGAGTTTCTTCATACGGCCCTCAGTGAAGGAAAACTTTTAGTTCCGTAAGTAATCATTTGCAACACGCACAGGTTGTACACTATCGTCTTAAGGTTGTGAGAAATTATATGATTTGACAATATGAGTTACCAGAGCACATCATAGCCGAAATGGATCCGTCGGTTGACCTCATGGTCGAAGTTTTACGAGTACTTACCCAATCGGACATTTACAGATGTACAGATATCTAATTTAAAACTGCACGAAGAACTTAAAAGTTAACACGACAATATGCACACTATAATGAAATAAAGTGTGTCCTGTGCAAGGTCTCAAATTCTATAAATCAAGTTTTTATCAACTTCTTTATTCGGAGAAAGATTGTAAAGAGAAGGTTTTCCTATAAAAGTGGGATAAAATTTACGATATCGGGGTTATTGGAAGCTGCCGAGCGATCCGGTGTGTCGGAAATTTGTTCATTTTCATTCCTCGCGGTTTTAATGGAAATACTTACACGTTGACATGTTCTTAGTTATGAGTGTTATTTATTTATCGATTTAAAATTTATACAAAACTAAACAATAGAATTTTTTTAATAAAATACAAGAAACTAACAACTTGAATTATCATACAGTCACAGTCCCCGTAGTATAGTGCCAAGAACGCTGGCTGCGTTTCCCCGATGAACGGCTATACTTTGTGTTTTTTATAGCATAGGATGACAAACGAACACACAGCCCACCTGATGGTTAGTGGTTGCTGTGACCCATAGACATCTACATTTATCCTCAATAAATAATGAAAATGCAGCTGCGTCGTCACCCGTGAGGACTAAGATGGAATGCCTCTTTTCCAGTGAAATGGGTCTCCGGTTCTCTATACTCACCGAGTGTAGAGAACTCTACACTCACTACGAAACACAGCAGTGTCAAGCTACCATTACACGCTGGTATTCTGTGAGAGCGTGGTCCTTCCCCGGTCGAGCCGACCCATTCATGCTACAACTATACTACTAATATAGCTGCAGCATGGCTCTACCACGTATAAAAGCTTGAGCGAAAAAAGAACCAGCCTTCTTATCACCAGCGCACAAAGAGCCCACGGAATACCACGGGGAGTAGGACTGTATGATAAATTAAGTTTCTAGTTTTAGTTTATTTTTTATTATAGTTTTTTTTTAATACTACATATATTTAGATGTTATATAAATCAAACACAAATCGATTTCTTTTCGCCGGACATAGAATCTATTTGATATTTTATAAAGAATATGAAATACTAAAAGCAAAATTGGTTAAGTACCCTTGGAAATATCTTTAAAAATATTTTTAACCATCCTGCTCTACCCACTGCTGCTTTCCCATTTCTGGACATGGGCTCCTTCCGTTGTAGGGAAGATTTTCCATAAACAAAAAGCTTGGCAGGTGGATTGGGAATCGCAGTGCCGGACATTCTCACGCTGACGACATTTGACGCTGTTTGGCGTAAGTGATATGGTTATACCGCCAACTACAGTATGAGGCATGTTGTAAATAGTGTTCGATCTTTCTTTGTTGGTGAAGCAAATCAGTACTTTAATGGCAGGGTTAAAAAGTTAAAGTTCCAGCCTATATACATCCCACTGCTGGGCATAGACCTCCCCTCATTTCTGAAATGGCAAGGTGCGGAACGCGAACTCAAAAGATCGTGGGTTCGTATAAAATGAATGATATCCTTAACTGTAATACGTATAATAAGTATAAACTTGCTGTTCCAAAGAACAGGCATCATAAAACTAGCAACTCATTTTTGTGTAGATGTACGAGTACAACTACTACACGGTTATGTCTTCGTCAATATAACCAACCTTTCTTAACTTAGCTTGTACGAGTAGTTTGGAAAAGCCATCATGTTTGCGTTGTTGTTACAAAGAGAGTATACAATAATTATGAACAGTGGCGTTGTACCGTGTAGTGGCGGTGTAAAACTATCCACTACCCCATATCATCCCGTGGGTGTTGTAAGAGACGACAGACGGAAATAAATCAGGAGATGGGCAAAAGCGTCTCCCTAATGACGACTAAAAATAAAATAAAAACTGTGGCTGCCAACCCGCTTGCCAAGCGTAGCAACTATGGAAAATATATCTAAAGTATATCTAATATCCCCCCTATGAGGCAAACTATGGGAGAGGCAATCTATGAACGGAAGCTTAAGGCAAATAATTAAACAGTGGAGGCCTTGGCTATGACATCATCCTTCGGATTTAAATTACCTTATCTATATAAACATACTTTTTGACATGTTATGGGATATATCCATATGGGTGTGTATTAACATGTTAAGCGATTACCCACTGTAGAAGCCGTTGATACACATGACACCTGCTGGGAGGGCTTTTACCGTTTCGCAAGAGCCTACCAAGCTCTACCCAGAAATATGCTACTATTTACTCATCCATTCCGCTTCCATTGCCGAGCTTTAGTTTGCGTCATGGTTACTGATTCACTTTTGTTTCTCACACCAAAAAGTCGTTACGCGTCTTAGACTTAGGAAATTGAATTGTTATTTTTAAATTAAGTAAAAATATAATATAAACACTGCATACTTGCCTGCAGTCGATCATAATTAACAAGAATTTAATTATTTCTTTAAAAAGAGAATTGACAAACAAAACAGTAATTCCGATGGTGAGTGGCCACGGCAATCCATTGGCTTTCTGGCATTTCCTTTCGTTGCCTCTTATTGCCCCCAAAGAAAGAAAGGGTTCATTTAACTGATTCTTCACGATGAATTGTTTTTCAAAGCATTTTCATCGAATTGTGTTGTTGAAGATAAGTAATAATTTGCCATTGAGCTCCTTTATTGTGTTCAGTGTATGTTTGACTTGATATAGGTTTCGATCCACTTGTAACCTTCAGAAGTCTAAACGGTTGGACGGGTTTTATAGTGCGAGGGTATCGATACATATCCCTTTTTTGAGTATCGTAAGCTATATTATATAGCTACAAATGTAATATCGAGTATATCATATAGTATGAGAATCTTTGTGATTAAAATTTGAAATGATACGACAAACATACAGTAAGCTCATTCTGCGTAGATCAGACCAACATTAATAATTAAAAGCTGGTTGTACTCCGGGATAACTTTGGCGTCTGGAAGTTAATCACTTCATTCCCCGTGTGACCATGCGTGCTGCAAAGCAGCCGAAACGTCGGGAATTAAAAATAATTAAAATTAAATGAGATTAAATCCGTAAAAGTAGTTTTATTCAATGACTAGACGACGGTAACCATGTTTGACAAATAACCATAAACTCTAATGTCTTGTAGAGTTCATTTGGCACCAACCTGGCACACCAATCTCATCTACTTTGACAAAATATGTATTTTAAATAAAGTAACAATAAATTTTATTGCGAGAGAAACTCGGCGCGAGTCATTAATCAAGACTCTTCACAGCAGCTGCTTCTACGAGATTGTTTCCACCTACCACCCATTTTCTCTCCCACGTTATAACGTTTGTTTATTTTTTCTAAATCTCATTTTTGTTTTGAATGTTCACAGCCGTCCATCGATCAAAGAAACGAACTGCTTATGCTATATATATTTACATTTATTATTATATTTATATATATTTTCTCATGTTTATTTATAGCAATAAGCGACATACAATTCAACTGACAATAAGTGGATGATGCCAACCAGTGAAACTACAATTGATTGTCAATTATGAATCAAAATGCAGAATGTTTCTCACCCTAAGGAATGAGATTGAATGTCTCGTAATCTCTCGAAGGTCTCCGATTTCAGTCGATCGTTGTTTGAAACCGCAGCAGTACTCTGTTATTTTACGCTGTTATTCTATGCGAACGTGGTTCTGACTCTGGCTCACTATCACACACTCTTTTGAGCTCATTACAAGTACACTACTAAACATTGAGCTCTCCCATAGATTTCCAAAATATACGGTCCTGAGTCACTTGTATTCATCGCTTACTACGTGTTTCATCACGTCGTCACTAGATCTAGTGGAAGGTCGGCCAAGGCAGCGCCTGCCAGTACGAGTCTGCCACTCGAGAAACTTTTTTACCCATTGATTGGCATTTCGTCATGCTTAATACCACTTCAGTTCACTGATATATTAGCGTCAGTCATTTTTGTTCTTTTTCGCATATCTTCATCATAATTTACTGCAGAAACTTTTCAATCATAGCCCTTTCCATGGCATGTTGAGTAACTTTGAGTTTCTTCATACGGCCCTCAGTGAAGGAAAACTTTTAGTTCCGTAAGTAATCATTTGCAACACGCACAGGTTGTACACTATCATCTTAAGGTTGTGAGAAATTATATGATTTGACAATATGAGTTACCAGAGCACATCATAGCCGAAATGGATCCGTCGGTTGACCTCATGGTCGAAGTTTTACGAGTACTTACCTAATCGGACATTTACAGATGTACAGATATCTAATTTAAAACTGCACGAAGAACTTAAAAGTTAACACGACAATATGCACACTATAATGAAATAAAGTGTGTCCTGTGCAAGGTCTCAAATTCTATAAATCAAGTTTTTATCAACTTCTTTATTCGGAGAAAGATTGTAAAGAGAAGGTTTTCCTATAAAAGTGGGATAAAATTTATGATATCGGGGTTATTGGAAGCTGCCGAGCGATCCGGTGTGTCGGAAATTTGTTCATTTTCATTCCTCGCGGTTTTAATGGAAATACTTACACGTTGACATGTTCTTAGTTATGAGTGTTATTTATTTATCGATTTAAAATTTATACAAAACTAAACAATAGAATTATTTTAATAAAATACAAGAAACTAACAACTTGAATTATCATACAGTCACAGTCCCCGTAGTATAGTGCCAAGAACGCCGGCTGCGTTTCCCCGATGAACGGCTATACTTTGTGTTTTTTTATAGCATAGGATGACAAACAAACACACAGTCCACCTGATGGTTAGTGGTTGCTGTGACCCATAGACATCTACATTTATCCTCAATAAATAATGAAAATGCAGCTGCGTCGTCACCCGTCAGGACTAAGATGGAATGCCTCTTTTCCAGTAAAATGGGTCTCCGGTCTACACTCACCGAGTGTAGAGAACTCTACACTCACTACGAAACACAGCAGTGTCAAGCTGCCATTTCACGCTGGTATTCTGTGAGAGCGTGGTCCTTCCCCGGTCGAGCCGACCCATTCATGCTACAACTATACTACTAATATAGCTGCAGCATGGCTCTACCACGTATAAAAGCTTGAGCGAAAAAAGAACCAGCCTTCTTATCACCAGCGCACAAAGAGCCCACGGAATACCACGGGGAGTAGGACTGTATGATAAATTAAGTTTCTAGTTTTAGTTTATTTTTTATTATAGTTTTTTTTAAAACTACATATATTTAAATGTTATATAAATCAAACACAAATCGATTTTTTTTCGCCGGATATCTATCACAACAATCTATTTGACATTTAATACAGAAATAAATACTAAAAGCAAAATTGGTTAAGTAACCTTGGAAATATCTTTAAAAATATTTGTAACCATCCTGCTCTACCCACTGCTGCTTTCCCATTCCTGGACATGGGCTCCTTCCGTTGTAGGGAAGATTTTCCATAAACAAAAAGCTTGGCAGGTGGATTGGGAATCGCAGTGCCGGACATTCTCACGCTGACGACATTTGACGCTGTTTGGCGTAAGTGATATGGTTATACCGCCAACTACAGTAAAACCCGCTTAATACGATCACGTTTAATACGATTTCTCGTTTAATACGCCATTTTATGTCAGTCCCTGCAACTTGAGGCATGTTTTCATACATTTTTAACACGCTTAATACGATTCCTCATCCCGTCTAATACGCCATCTGGGTCGGAAAATTACGTTTGCTAGTGATTGGTAAGGCGAAAAATCCACGTTGCTTCAAAAACGTGAAATTGCTCCCTGTAACATATGATGCACACTCTCGAGCTTGGATGACTGGCCTTCGTTTTATTAACTGGTTAAAAGCTTTAAATGATCACTTCCATCCATATTAAATGTAGACGCATAATTCTCTTCCTCTAAAGATGTTGAACTAAAGAACAACACGCTTGTTTTCTTATCTCCGAATGCGACAAGCAAGTTGCAACCAATGGATCAGGGCATTATAAAGTCCTTAAACATGGCTACAGAACACGATTGATACATCGCTATCTTAAATAAATGAAAGACCCTGACAACGATCCTTGACTGTGCATGACGCGATCCTAAACATTGCAGCGGCATGGCAAGCAATTAAGCCTGAAACCATACAAAATTGTTTTAAGCAAACAGGTTTCCGACATAACGAAGCTGATGTCGTATTGGAAGAAGAACCCGCGATACTGCAGGGTTTTTCTGGATATTCTTCCATTGATTACAATGTTGCACCCTTCGAAACCTGCTCGATTGAAGATCTTATTCAAGATGTGAATAACATTAAAAAAGACGCCCTAAGTGATGACGATGAAGATGAAGGAGAGTCAATTCTGATTTTGTCAACCGCAGAGACATTATCAGCAGTAAACGATTTAAGGAGCTATGTATATTTTTTCGGGAAAAGTGAAGACGCACTGCAAAAGTTAACTTATATTGAGAGCCTTGTCATTAATAATGCATCAAAATCTTTTTGTCAAACCAAGATAAGTGATTATTTTAAGTAATGTAATTATATATAATAATTAACTATGATGTAACGTACATAAATACATATACATATGCACAACATTATACCTTTCTAACAAATTTATAAATACGTATACCTATAAATCAATATCTACACAATATTTGTACATGATGTTTTATTTTTCCTATACCGCATAATACGCTTTCCCGCTTAAGTCGCGATTTTGGCTGGGTCCCTTCAAAATCATCTTAAGCGGGATTTACTGTACCTATTTGAAGCCATAAGATTCCCATAGCCACCTCTTACAACAAGGGATAGTTTATTTTTCTAGAACAAACGTGACAATATAGCACACAGTTCATCATCATCATCGTTACAGCCTTTCACAATTTCACTGCTGAACATAGCCCCCCCCCCCCAAGGAATGCCACAAAGCACGGCCCTGAGCCACCTGCATCCATCGACTTCCTGCATGTCTCACCATGTCGTCACTCCATCTAGTGGAGAGTCGCCCTACACTTCGCCTACCGGTATGAGGCTGTCACTCGAGAACCTTTCTTACCCATCGGTTGTCGGTTATTCGAGCTATATGGCCGGCCCACTGCCACTTCAGCTTACTAATCTTTAGTAGTAGTTTAGTAGGTAGTGCCGAAATAGACCGACTCATCTACCACGTCCAAATGGCTATGATTCCTTGCTACAACAGGTCCCATTTGCAGAGGCCGTGCTCCTTGGCGATTTTAACGCCTACCACGCCGAGTGGCTCGGTTCACGTTTAACCGATCATGCAGGGAGATCTGTTTATGACTTTGCTTTGGCATATGGTCTTACACAACTGGTAACTTCGCCTACGCGGATTTCAGATGTGGAGGATGAATGAATGAAATATACTTTATTGTACACCAAAAAATACATATGAGAAAAAAAAAACATAATTTATTTAAAGGTACAACTGGCGGCCTTATCGCTTGGGAGCGATCTCTACCAGGCAACCACATTGCAGAGGATAAAATGACCTGTGAGAAAGGGTAAGGGTGTACGTAGATTGTTAGAAAATGCACACGACATATATAATATAATCCATAGATACATACATACTATAATAAATAAATACATTTTAAATACAAAAATATATACATACAAATACGAGAGCAGAAAGGATTAAACAAGTGAAGTCAAAGCCTAAACGTAAGGAAAAATGAGTAGGTAGTAATTTTTTAGAGGAATGATTATTTAAGGAGGAAAGAAGTGCGCTTTGACAAGTTTTTTAAACTTATCAATAGACTGTGCACTTCTAATATACAGCGGTAGGGAGTTCCAGAACCTAACAGCTTCAACAGAAAACGATTTAGAATAGAAAGAAGTGTTATGAGATGGAATTTTTAGGGTGAGGTTTTTATCAGAGCGCGGAGAGCGACAGTGAGTGTCACCAAGAAACTCAAACCGCTCTTTAATGTAAGTAGGGGAAGTGGGATTGAATAGTATACAGTAAAAAAGAGAAAGAATGTGAGTATTCCTGCGAACACGGATCGGAAGCCACTTGAGTTTTTCGCGATATTCGGAGACATGGTCATATTTTCGAAGTCCAAATATGAACCGTATGCATAGATTCTGGATGCGCTCAAGTTTATTTAGCATCTCCTCATTTAAATTGAGTTAACACGTGTCAGCATAATCGAGAATCGGTAAAAGAAGTCATTGTGCAAGCGCAATTTTGGTAGGTATGGGTAAAAAGTTACTTAATCGACGGAGAAATCCGACCGACGCAAACACCCTCCTACTTACCTCGCTTACCTGTGGAGCCCAAGATAAAAATTTGTCAAAAGTAACACCTAGATTTTTAACGGTGTCACTATATGGCACAGGTGTCCCATCAAAATAATACCAGTTAGGGAAGAAAAATCTATAAGATTAACCAATTTTTGACTGCCTATAATTATTGCTTTTGTTTTCGATGGATTTACTTTAAGACCGTATGACTCACACCAATCCACAATTAAGTCAAGATCTTTGTTTAATAAACCTTTAGTATTGGGTAAATGATTCCATCTCTGGGCTGGGGCTCTCCAGTACCAGCTCCTTCCACTTGACCGCATCCAGCACAGAGCAGCTGGCTCGATTTATTGGCGCTGAGAAGAGATGTTGTATCCCTTTGCATTTTCTTTCGCATTTAACACGGGGAGTGCTCTGAGGAAGTGTTCGGATTAATCCCAGCCGCCAAAGGAGAATGGGATTTTTGGGCCTGAAGAGTAACTAATTGGTATATACTTTAAAAAATGGGTCATATTTTTATAAAGTAAAATACAAAAAAGTAGCTCTTTTTACAATCTATAATTCGAAAAAACAATAAAATAAGAAATAAGTTAGAATATCGATTGTAGTGTATTCTTTATGGCAATAAATCGATTACCATAAAGAATACACTAGTCAAATCTTCATTTCTAAACGTTATCTTCCAATAGAGGACTTCTATTTTGAAACTTGACAGTTCAAACTTCAAACTATTTACTTAAAAGAAAAAGACAGATTTTGGATTCGATTTGAAACGAGCGCAATATAATCGATTCCCAAATAAATTGAGCATTTTAATATCTATTTTTGATTATTTTTCTGTGTAAAGGAGATAAAAAATAATTGCGTACATAATATCTACAAAATAATAATAAAAAATACAAAATATCAACATTCCAACAAGTAACAGTTACATCAACAAATCAAGTAATTGATCACAGATCGATATCCCTAATATTCACTTCACTTAGTTGTTGTCGTTTTAACTTTAGTTAATCGTTTTACCGTTTCGTTTCGTTATTAACCACAGCTTTTTTGGTGATTTTATACTGATCCTGCTTTTATATCTTTATGTAATTATAGTGAATAATAGCCTGTTACAGTGTAATAACAGTGAAAAATCACATAGTATAATGTAGATAATAGATAATCTCACTTTTACTTATTCCACAATAACTCAGCTCCTAGATTGCCAAATCTTGCCAGATTTTCAGATATGAATTGTTTATATATACGCTTTCAAGTAGTCCTACTTTCATCTTGTTAACACTTGGGCCCAAGAATGTATGGAGACGTCTCCTTCTCCTTTTACGAATGCACATCGAGGCAGAACTTCCAATACCATCCACACCATCTGGATAATTGGCGGTCCATCACTGTGATATTTAGAAGATGTTTTCTTCCTCGCACAACTCCCTTGTGGAATCGTTTACCACCAGCGATTTTTCCGGACCGATACGACTTAAAGGCCTTAAAGAAAAGCGCCTACTCCTTTTTAAAAGGCTGGCAACGCATCTGCAATACCCCTGCTTCCCCTGGTTTTGCAGTTGTCCATGGGCGGCGGTAGTCACTTACCGTCACGTAGGCCGCATGCTCGTTTGTTCCCTCTCCTATAAAAAAAACTTCACGCGATAATTTAGGCTACGATTGAATGCCATAATTATTGCGATGAACGGGCGGTACACGGTAAGGTAGTGTGGCCGTAGCTATATGAGTATTCCTCAATACGAAGGCAACGTCACCAAAGAATAAATAATAGTAGGTACTACATGACGTCACACTAATGTAAAAATAGCCTATTCATAGAAGTGCATAGGTTGTTTTTACATTTACATAGAAATTTCTACTTCTCACAATTAGGAAAATGCCACATGGTCCGAGGATATTAATGTTAAAATTATTTTTAGCTAAATTGCAAATACAAGAAGTAATAAGCTTACTAATTTCGCATCTGTTCATCTTTAAGTTATCAAATTATGAAACTCGTCACAAAACAGGTGACCAAAAATTATTACGAAAGCTTAATTGTTCATAATTATTTCTTTATAAGCGGCGCATTATTTTCAGGTTCGATTGTGCAAAGAGGTTCCGCAGGAATCGATCCTGGTTGCATTTTCTATTTTTCATCATCATCATCATTACTTCACACGTCCACTGCTGAACCTAGGCCTCTTCCAAGGAATGCCACAAAGCACGGTGCTGAGCCACCTGCATCCATCAACTTCCTGCATATTTTACCAGGTCGTCACTCCACCTGGTGGGGGGCCGGCCCAGAGTTCGCCTACCAGTACGCGGCTGCCACTCAAAAAACTCTCTTTCCGTCGGTTGTCGGTTATATGCCAATGTTCGAGCTATACGCCATATGGCCGGCCCATTACCACCTCAGCTTACTAATCCGTTGTGCTATGTCGGTTATCTGGCTCTATTGTGGATATCTTCATTTCTAAGTTTATCAAGCAGAAAAACCCCGAGCATAGGCCTTCTCTTTTTCAACTCTCGCAATTCAAACTACCAGTTAAGTGTTAATAACAAATTAACCGAATCAGATCAGGACGTTGCAATGATTTTCGAGAAATATTTTACTGATATTCCGATATTAACCACTAAGTCACTGAATTCTTCTCCTGCGGTCACCGAATCATTACTTAAACAAAATGTAAATGCGTGTACAAAGAATTTTACATTTCATAAAGTATCATCAAAAGATATTGTAATATATTTTAAAATTATTGATGTTAAGAAAACTGCGGATCTGTGGGGGGTTTCCGTTAAAGTTATTGCGTCTATAATAGATACAATCGCGCCTTATTTAGCTACTATTTTTAATACTAGTATCGAATCTGGTGTGTTTCCTGTTTTAATGAAGTATAGTAAAGTAATACCTTTATTTAAATCTGGTAGTACATTAGACCCCGCCAATTTTAGACCTATTTCTGTACTACCAACACTTTGTAAGATTTTTGAAAAAATTATTCTTTATCAAATGTTAAATTTCTTTAATATAAATAATTAACTTCATAAAAATCAATTTGGTTTCACAAGGGGTCGCTCGACAACTGATGCCGGTGTTGAGCTGATTAAATATATATTTAATGCATGGGAGAATTCACAGGATGCTTTGGGTATATTTTGTGACATATCCAAAGCCTTCGATTGTGTTCACCATGAAACATTAATCAAGAAACTTCAACACTACGAGGTAAGAAGTGATGCTCTTAAATTATTTATTTCATATTTAAGTAAGAGAACGCAAAAATTTGTCATTAACAGTGTGAGTTCTTCCGGGTCGATGGTACAGATGGGCGTGCCTCAAGGCTCAATTCTCGGCCCCTTTCTGTTTCTTGTATACATTAATGACTTACCTTACATAGTAGGAGATAACCATGATATAGTATTATTTGCAGATGACACTTCTTTAATTTTCAAATTAAGTCGACAATTGCTAAAATATGATGAAGTAAATAATACTATATCTAAATTAGTAAATTGGTTCAATGTTAATAATTTGCATTTAAATGGCACTAAAACGAAATGCATGAAATTTATGTTTCCAAATGTCAAACAATTAAATACTAATATAATTTTAAATGGGAAAAACTGAGTCTTGTAGATACCACCATTATTCTTGGAATCACACTAGACGCGAGGCTTCAATGGCGCCCCCATATATCAAAACTAGCAAGCAGACTTAGTTCTGCAGCATATGCCGTAAAAAAGATTAGAATTCTAACTAGTGTTGAAACAGCTAGACTAGTTTACTTTAGCTATTTCCATAGCATAATGTCGTATGGTATTTTGCTATGGGGACACGCAGCTGACACTGAAATTATATTTGTTTTACAGAAGAGGGCCATAAGAGCAATTTATGATTTAACCCTTAACCAGGCCCCGGTACGATTCGGTCCCACATCTTTTTTCGTTGTCCTTTCCAGGCTCTGGTAATATAAACTCCACAATTTATAAAAATGGCTACCCTAAATATATTATCTATGGGTCCAGAATAAAAAACTGTGCATCCGAACGCAATTGTCAAAGTGACAGCCATTTGATTTCGTGAGTCAGTTGCGCGCCTCTGTTTTCGTAGCACAGTGAACATTTTTATTAATAATGTCGAAAAAACAAAAGGTAAGTCGTGTAACTTTTGGATATGTTGTAGATTATTTGTTTTTCTTGTGGATTTAACATATTTTTTTGTAGATTATTGTAAATATTTGTCACAATATCTTCCCAAATGTTGTGGGACAAATGTGACCGTTGCCTGTTAACGTTTTTGTTTTGTGGGACTTATGCTTCCTTTGCCTGATTATGATTATATTATCTTAGAAAACCGTTAAAGACCACGAAATTGAAAACATCCTCCAATATTGGCAGTCGTCGGAAGAGAGTAGCGAGGATGACGATTGCGAGGCGAGTCTTAAAGATTACTATTCTCAAGTTATGGACACTGCTTTGGACAACATGCAAGGTATTTCGAATGACGATTTGTTGCATATACTTGAGAGTAGTCCTGCACAAGCACAACTGTTACAAGAAAATGACCACTATTTGTCAAATTCAGACCAGGAGGTTCGGCATGTCGACAAGAAATATAAATCACATCTTTTATCGAAATCTTTACTTGCTGATGCAATGCTAGGTCCATCACAGGGCGACACAGAAGCTTCATCTAAGTGTCCACCAAAGCGCACACTATCTACTTTAATATGCAGGTGCAGAGATTGCTTGTCTCAGCGTCCACCAGCACACGACACACCAGAACCTGTGGCCAGCACATCACAGTTTTTGAAGACACCGGTACATCTGGACAATGCTGTTTCTGGTCATTCCCAGCTTTCACCTATGTCTCAGCGTCCACCAGCACACGACACACCAGAACCTGTGGCCAGAACGTCCCAGTTTTTGCAGACACCGGCACATCTGGAAAATGCTGTTTTTGGCCCTTCCCAGCTTTCACCAACGCTACCTGGTGCCAGTACAATCTCACCCGATGCTTCACCAGAATATACATTTCCGTATAACACCGCGACAACTTCATCTCAACATCTGCCGAAATCTAAGTTTCCACATACCAACAAAGAAAGTGTGTCTCAGAGTCTGGGAGATTGTGAGCAAACTCCTGAGGTTATAGTTGAACAAGAAGAGATGGCCATTTCCTTAGCTCCCGACGATGATCAACTTTGTGTGCTACTTGAGCCAACTTATGCTGAATTACAGACGAAGCAAAGAAAGTGGAGTACAAAAGTAGGTTACTTTGAAGATCGTGATTTTAGTAGACAGTTACAACCTACTACAAAACACGACAACAGAGGTACCCCATTTGACCATTTTATGGATATGTTCCCTGATGAATTATTTCAGCTCATTGTCGAAAACACCAACAAGTATGCGATCTTAAAAGGCAGCCAGTTTTGGAAGGATGTAGACAGTAATGAAATTAAGGCATTCTTGGCTATAGTGATTCTTATGGGAATTGCCCCACAATCAGATATCGAATTATACTGGAATTCAGACCCATTTTACAATAATCAGGAAATATCTGGAACAATGCCTTGTAAAAGATTTAAAAAAATATTAGAGAATATACACGTTTGCGATATTACTACTCATTTACCACAAAATCATAAAGATCGTGATAAACTTCAAAAAATAAGGCCAATGTTGAACATTTTAAATAAAACTTTTCAAGAAAACGCTACCAATTCTCAATCACAATCAATTGATGAAAGCATGATAAAGTTTAAAAGTCGTGATTCCAAAAAACAGTATATGCCGGGTAAACCGATTAAACGAGGGTACAAGGCGTGGTGTAGATGTGATGCGAAAACAGGATACCTTTACCAATGTGACATCTATACAGGTAAAGATAAAAATGCCGACAGTGAAGGACTGGGTTACAGAGTGGTGAAAAATCTGTGTGTTAACGTACCAAAGGACACATTGATAGTCTTTGACAATTTTTTTTCCTCTGTCGCTCTTTTGGAATATTTATATTACAAAGGAATATTTGCCATTGGTACTGTTAGACTATCACGAAAAGGACTTCCTGAAGATTTTGTCAAAAAAGAAAGTAAGAAAGAACAACTACAACCAGGAGAATTCACATACAGATACTGTCACCCTGTTGGGGTAGTTAAGTGGAAAGATACTAAAGACGTGACCGTCCTTACAACAGCCGTAAACCCTAGAAAAATAGAACTAATAGAAAGAAGACAAAAGAATGGCGAAAAGAAGAAAATGTATTGCCCATCTGCTATTGCTGATTACACCCGAAACATGGGTGGAGTTGATCATTTTGATCATTACCGTAGCTCATACTCCATTGGACGCAGATCCAAAAAAACATGGCCAAGATTGTTTTGGTTTTTATTTGAGTGTGCTGTAATAAATGCTTATATCATATATCAACATGAAAATGAAACAAGGAAAAACATACATCGAGATTTTCGTTTGCGTTTGGCCAGAAAATTAAAGTCTGAGTACATAAATATTCAAAAAGGCAACCCAATAATTTGGAAAAATAAAAAAGGAGGAGTGTTTGGCGTCCCAGATGAGTTAAGACTGGGTTACAAAGGGCAGCATTACTTGGAACCCATGACCACTAGAAAGAGGTGCAAATTCTGTAGTACGAGACAGAAGGATACCCGTTCGAAGTACATGTGCCAAATATGTAAGGTGACTCTTTGTGTGTACCCCTGCATGATACATTTTCACCAAACCTCAGAACAACAATGTTGATAGATGAATATTTATCAAAAACACTTTCATTACTTTTTTTTATATATTTGAAAGTAAAATAGTCCTCAAAATAAAACCACTTTCATTACAGTACATCATATATTTATAATACCCCGCCCTATCTCAGCGAAGTAACCCCTGCATTTAGAGTCAATTATTAACCTAACAAGAAAAAAATCCAAGAAAATTATGTTCCAATATTAAGTAGTCGCACTTAGTTTTTTTAATTTCTTTCCAGGCAATGGGAATATGTTGTCCCACATGTTTTTCCTTTAATTTTCCAAGTCATTTTCCAATTTTCTTTGTTCGTATGCCATAACAATTATAATAGTATATAGAATCAATAGTTGAAAGTTATGTAAGTTGTGTAGTTCTCTTGGGCCTGGTTAAGGGTTAAAGCCTAAAGAGTCGCTGCGACAAAAATTTAAGGAAATTAATATATTAACTTTGGCCTCTCAATACATTTATGAAAATGTAATGTACGTACACAAAAATAAAAGTAGTTTTACAAAAATAAGTGATATTCATTCTGTAAATACTAGGAACAGACACAAGCTAGTAGTACCAGTTACTCGACTCCATCGAGTCAGTAATTCATTCTTGGGGCGATGTATACGCTTTTACAACAAAATTGCAGAAAATATACAAATTTTGACCTGCTCAAAGTTCAAAAACTTTATTAAACTAAGTTTGTATTAAAAGGGTTATTATAATATAAAAGAATTTATAGATGATAATAACCCCTGGAAGTGAGGTGATCGCTCCCAAGCTATTTCTAATTTGTTGTGTTGTTAATTTGTGTAACATACATGATTGTAACCTGTAATTTAAAAAAAAGACCCGCTAGGTTTCTTGCTGGTTCTTCCCAGGACAGAGGTTTTTTTCGAACTAGTGGTAATTATACAAAAGAGTGACTTTCAGTAAGTATTATTTATAATCTATATTGAATAAAAAAGTTTCTGTTTCTGTTCATAGCTCGCTGAGAGAGCTTGAGCTATGGATGCTTCCTCATACGGCCAGCGGTGAAGGACTACGTCTCAGATCCATAAGTCAGCACTGGCAACACGCACTGTTTGCACAATCTTGATTTCAAGTTTTGAGGTATACCTGATGAAAAGATGTATCGTAATCTCCCAAATGCTACCCAGCCAATTTGAATCCGTCGATTGATCTCTCGGTCAAAGTTGGACTTAGTGCTCCCAACAACTACCAGCATGTGTGTGACATGAACGTTACATATCAAGTGTACACCCCTCTGCAGTTGGTCAGGATTTGTACTCTGCTTCTGTATTCGGATAGTCATCGTAACTCTATTTTACAAATACTTCAACACTTCGACAGTATATACAGGTAATAAAAGAAGTTACTATGTTTTCCTGGGGTTGGAGCTTCTGTGTAATAACCCATCCATTAAGCCCACACCGCGCGGTGTCCAGCCCTTAAATATTTATGCCATTACTTTTCTATCGACCTCAAACGATTCAGTTTAAATTTAATTGTTTAACGTAGAAAAATACAACATTGAAAGAAAGTTAGTACTTTATGTAAGAGGGGCACACTGAAATGATCGGGAATAAGAAAAACCACATGCACGGTATAGTTAAATTGTATTTTATTGTTTTTCGAAGTATTCTCCGTTTAACTTAATGCACTTTTTCATTCGTGCAAACCAATCATTAAACCAGTAATTCCAATCTGAAGTTGATGTTGACAAAATGGCTGATTTGTACGCTTCCACAGCTGCTTCGGGGTTTTCAAACGGTTGACAGCGTAATAAATCTTTAATTCTAGGGAATGTAAAGAATTTTTTTGGGCTCAGGTCAGGACTGTACGGAGGATGGATCATCAGCTCAACGTTTTCCTGCTTCCAAAAATAATTTATCTTCTGAGCCTTATGGAAGCTCGCATTATCGTGATATAAGATGATGCGACGTTTCGGGTTATTTTTTCGGAGTTCGGCTATCATTTCTGCCAAAAAAACCGTGTTATATACCACTCAGCGGTAACCATTCTGCGTTCCTATAAAGTAATTGTAGCAACATGCCCCTTTTTCGAGACAAACGTAGTGAATATTTTCTTTAACAAGCTGCGGGAGCGAACCACTTTAGTTGGTTTGACGTCGTCTTCGTAGACCCAACCTGCTCACTGATGTTTTCTTTCAGGTTCATATGAATAAATTCATGATTCGTCATCTGAGAAGATATTATAAACGGCATTTGACTTCCCTCCGTTGAAGCGTTGCAAAGTATTCCGGCACCAATCTACACGAGCCGCCTTTTACTCTTCGGACAAATTGTGGGGAACCCAGCGGGAAACTAGCTTTCTTACACACAGGTCATTATGTAATATGACTGAATTGCAGTCATTTCGATACTTATAACAGCCCAAATCTGCTCGTATGTTACATGATGGTCATCTAATATAATAGTTCGCACAGCTGCGATGTTTTCAGGCGTGACCGCTGTTCTTAGTCGACCTGCAGAAGAAAAAATGCTGAGCGACATACGACCGCGTCGGAACTCTGCATACCAGCGGTATATTGTCGTTTGACTCGGTGCTCAACATCATAAATCGAAACAAGTTCACTGAGACATTTATCTTGAGATAAGCCGCGACGAAAATTGTGGTGAATTATGGCACGGAAATGTTCACGCGTAAGCTCCATTTCTGTTAACGACGTGTCAACTTTAAACCAACATAGTTTTTGTTTTTAAACATTTTTTTAATTGTTTGAATATCATTAAGACTCTAAGAGGCCAGTATTCAAATTCTAAAAAAGGTTTTATGTAACTCAATCCGAAATATTCTATTCCCGATCATTTCAGTGCGCCCCTCGTATATTCATTACTAAATACCTGAATTTAATTCTAGACTGTATGAACTTAAAATGAGGCATTATTAGAAACAAAGTTAGATAAACAAAAAGTGAAATTGCAAAATCCAGAAAATCAATATAATATGTATATCATAAAGTCCTCCGTCTGCATGTTCCTGCTAATCTCAGAAATTACTATAAGGATTTTACTCTATTTTCGCCAATAGACTGACTAATTTACGTGGAAGGTTCAGGTATAAAGTTTATAAATATTTTGTGCTATTTAGTTAATGTTATTTACTAATGCTTTACTAGTCGAATGAGTCGAAAAAAATCGTTCCTCCTGAGAGCTTCCATTTTAGGGTTCCGTATCCAAATGGTAACCAACGGGACCCTATTAATAAGCCTCCTCTGTTCGTTCATCCGTCCGTCCGTCTGTCTGTCTGTTAGCGGGCTGTATCTCATGATGAATATGTATTTCAATTACCGTTAAAATAATAAAGATTAAAAAAATTAAAGGGGGCTCCCCTACTAGCAACGTGTATTACTATGGTACGGGACCCTTCATGCGCGAGTCAGAATCGCACTTGGCCGGTTATTTTATAGAATAAGGGTGATAAACAAGCACACAGTCCACTTATGTATGTGTATGTGTATTCTGTAAACCATAGAAATCTAAATATATTCTCAATTAAGAATCAAAACGGCTCGCGGCGCAGTGGCTTAGCAATGGGTTGCTGCGCTGGGGGCCGCGGGTTCAAATCCCGCACAGAACAAGTATTTGTATGGCCTACAAATAATTGTTCCGGGTCTGGATGTTTGTCCTTGTGCAATTTGTATTTGTAAACTGCCTCCGCGATACAGGAGAAAAAACTAGTGTGGGGGTAACGTTTTTTAAAAAAAGAAGAGAAAAAAAACGCAGAGCTTCCACGTCGAGGTACTTATGTTTAAGATTTTCTTAGTCTTTCGTAAGTATTTTTCTTAAACTTTATGCGACCTATATCCGGGTCTATAATTTGACCGCGGGTCGGTAGTTTATTGAAAATTTCTAGGTCTATGCAAGCTTTATCAGAGCTCCGTTTCTGCCAAAAAACTCATTAGTTGGTTTCTGACGCTAGGCAATAGTGTTTTCGAAACTTTATTACCATTTGCAAGTAAAAGAACTATATCGGTACAAGCTATCGTTGTCGATTTCATGTGAGTTCTATTCCCACCGGCACCGATGAAATTATTATGTTTGAAAGTGCTGATTAACCTATAATTATTATACAGGTTTTAGGTATTTTAGACAACCTTCATAAGTCCACTGCTGAACATAGGCCTCCGCCAAGAAATGCCACAAAGCACGGTCCTAAGCCATCTGCATCCATCGACTTCATGCATGACTTACCAGGTTGTCACTCCATCTAGTATACACACTTCGTCCAGCTTACTAATCCGTTGGGCTATGTCGGTCACTCTGGTTGTACTGCGGATAATCTCATTTGTAAGTTTATCACGCAGAGAAACTCCGAGAATAGCCCTCTCCATAACTCGCTGAGCGACCTTGAGCTTCCTCATCCGGCAAGCAGTGAAGAACCTGGTCGAAGTACCATAGGTCATCACTGGCAACAAGCACTGGTTGTCCAATCTATTTTTAAGGTTTTGAGGTATACTTGACGATAAGATGTGCCGTAGTTTCCCAAACGCTGCCCAGCTGACTTGAATCCATCGATTGACCTCTCGGTTGAAGTTGGTCGTACCTATTCGGACTATTTGTCTCAGTTAAACATACTCGTCAACAACTTCGAGCTTAGTGCTCCCAACAACTACCGGTATAGGTGTGATATGGACGTTATACATGATCTTATTTTTTTCATCTTAAGTTCATCTTAAGACCTATCCGTTGGGAGGCACTATTGCGGTCATTGAGCATAGTGCTCAAGTCCTCCAGCGATTCTTCCATAAGGACTATATCGTTATCAAGTCGAAAATGAGTGGTATACTCGCTGTTGCTGTTAATACCATATCCTTTCCAGTCCAGTAGCTTGAAAACGTTTTACAATGCAGCGGTGAAGAGTTTCGGGGATATAACGTCACCCTGTCTTACACCTCTCTGCAATTGGATAGGTTTCGTACTCTAGTTCTGTACTCGGATAGCCATCGTAGCCCCACTATACAAACACTTCAACACTTCGATATACCGACAGTAAACTTGGCACCGCTGAAAAGACTACAGCACCGCCCAAATTTCGACGAAATCAAAGGCTCTCTCATAGTCCACATACGCCAGACATTGTGGCAATTTGTATTCCTCGGACTTCTGTACAATTTGCCGAAGGGTAAGCATGTGGTCTATGGTGCTAAAGCCTTTTCTGAAACCGGCTTGTTCGGGAGGCTGCAAGTCGTCAAGTCTGCGTGCGAGACGGTTCGTAATGACTCAGGAAAACAGCACGTAGACGCGGCTCAGAAGAGAAATCATTTGGAGATTTGTCTGTTTAGTTGCCTGTATGCTGTCAAATCTGTTGAAGAATCTAGCTTCATCTCCCGTCTAACAGCCATCGAGATTAAGAGTGTGATCGGAGAGTTTTTATGTTCTTCTGAAGTTTGTCTTGCAGAATTTAGCTCCGACCGCATGGACAATTTCCACGAGCATGTCATTCATATCGTCCACTTCATTGCAGTCTTCTAGGCACTGAAAACGGTTTTGTAACTTGAGCTGAAAGGTTTCGGGACTTTGGAACAGAGCACAAGGGGGACGGAGCGTTGACTTCATTAGACGAGACCTCTCCAACTTAACGTTTAGGTTCAGTGTGCTTCTAACCATTCGGTGATCGCTACCAATTTTCACCCTCGCGATCACTGAGACATCACTGAATAGTTGTCGTCTGTTCGTCGTAATGAAGTCAATCTCATTTTTTGACGAACCGTCGGGGCTCGACCAGGTCCACTTCCTGTGGGGCCGCTTCTGAAAAAAAGAGTTCATCATAAAGAGTCCCTCTTTCTCCATGAAGTCAGCCAGCTGCTGGTCATTTGGGTTCCGTTGCCCTATTCCAAATTTCCCTACTTTCAGCTCACTGTTTTATCTTGTGCCTAGTTTTGCATTGAAGTCTCCCATTAACATCGTATAGTGGGTTTTGGAGGAATGCATGGCTCTAGAGATATCCTCATACATTTCCTCCACCTCCTTATCGGAGTGGTGCGTAAACCTGTATGACCTTCAGTGAATACCGTTTGGTGATTCTGGGTATAAGGTACGCAACCCTCGTCGACACACTCTCAATCTCAACAAGAGACTTGTGGACGATAAATCCGACACCTTTTTGGGCCAGATGGTCGCCCTCCCGGTGATAGAGCAAGTTGCCGGATTCGCGGGTTACCGTGTCCTCCCTCTCTCTTCGGACCTCGGATAATCCTATAATATGCGAGCGTAACTTGTATATCTCTTCTTCCAGCTCCACGATCTTCTCGTCAGTCCTCAGGGTGCGTGCGTTGTATGTTGCCAGGTCGAGTCGTCTTAGGTGGCCACCGAACCTGACCTGGACATTCTTAGTACCCCCTGCCCCGCCGTTACCATGGTCGCCACCGTAGCCAGGAAGTGCGGGGCCACCGGAGACTGGGGGCCGTCTCTTTGTTACTCTCATATGGTATTTGCCATAGTTGCCACGCTTGGCGAGCGGGTTGGCAACCGCAAATTTTTTTAATATAATTTTGCTGTTATCAGTAAAATGTTGCTGCCCATCTCCTGTCTGTTTCCCTTTGTCGCCTTTTACGACACCCACGGGAAATATGGGGTGGTGGATATTCTTAACGGCCACTACACGGCAAAGTAAATAAAAAGAACCAAATTGGGATGGAAATCTTAATAAATTATTTATAAAGATTTTCTTTTGTGCCAAGTTAAAAAGCGTTTGACAGAGTCTCGGAATAGACTTGTGTCGGTGTGCTTACAAAATATTTATGAGCTCTGTCGGCTCAGTTAGTCATACAGCAAGTTTTGTTTTAGTTTCTTTGTTTTTTAAACGTTAATCTGACAGTAGGATTTTGTATCACAAAGCATTATAAATAATGCGTAGACTCCAGACCAGGAGCCATTATTTTATTAAGTATGCTTACAGTTATTAGGTATTTACCATTTTCATTTTATTTTTTATGCTATCTTGCTACACCTACCTCGAATTCTTACTACTCCCTATGGGTTAACTATTAGAGAATGCCTCAAGGCATTAAGTTCGCCTTTTGTATTCTTTTGTTTTATGGAATGTTATAAAGAATAAATAAATAAATTATTTGTAAGGCACACAAATATATATTCCGAGCGAGATTCGAATTTGCGGCGCTACAGCAACCAAACGATTAACCACTGCGCTAACAAACTGGCAAATATTGTCAAGATTGATTGGAATACTATCGTTTAAATCTAAATACATTTAAATCATAATATTATCATAACAAATGTACTTTTAAGTTCATTTTTTTCAATAGAATATGGGTGACAAACGAGCACACTGACCACCTAATGTTAAATGAATGCTGTGACATTTTGACATCTACATTTATTCTCGATTAAGAATCGGGATGCATATGCATTGTCATCCTTGAGGACTAAGATGGAATTCCTCGTTTCCAGTGAAAAGTATCTCCGGTTCTCTACACTCACCGTACAAAACAGCTGCTGTTTAACACTGGTTTTCTGTGAGAGAGTTATTCCCCGAGCGAGCCGACCAATTCGTGCTAAAAATATAATACTCCACTACTAAGGCTCTACTACTCTATAAATTTTACTCACAAGATGCACACTTAATCACCACTCTGGTTGAAAGTTCTGGTGCCTGTGAAATTTAGATTGGTTCAGAGTTTAAAGAGGATTTCCCATAAGTAGTCAATCTCCAGAACTAGCCCGTAAATCAGGACACAGTATGTGAATATATTTTTCCTTGTTATAAGTCAATGCTTAACTACAACTCATCCTGATGGTAAGTAGTGATGGAGCCCCAGAAGGAAAATAGTAACCATAGCGTAATAAAAGTCTGTTCACTCCTGCCTTAAAGACACCACATTGTATCCCATAAGAAAGCAGAAGCTGGCAAATTATTTCATTCCCTTGCTGGACGCATTACAAACAAGTGGTAAGGTCAAAAATTTTGAATAACCGACTCCAATATAAATTGTTGAGGATAACTCAAAAACTACTGGTCATACTTTGATAAAATTTATATGGGACCACACAAGAAGCACCAGCTCATTAAAATGCCCTTTTGTTCAGCTAGAAAAAAGTTATGAGGTAACACACATTAAACAAATACAGTCGAATTGAATACCTCCTACCTTTTGAAGTCTGATAAAAAACGAAGCAAACCGTTTGGTTTGAATGCATGGAATATTGATACTATACGGACCTACCCTTCCCATCCCACCATCGGACAACCCGCCGGGCGTCTATGTGTACGATGGTGGAAAGGGAAGGGAGGAATTAAATTATGTAATGCCAGCTCACACGCTGAAACAACTTTGAAATGTATGTATTTTTTTAATATGATAGGAGGCAAACAAACATACGGCGCACCCAATGGTAAGTGAATTTGGAGTTGAATTTGAATTTGGAAACGAAAAGTTGGCATATTCTCCCTAAAATCCAATATCAAATAAAACGCAATTGAATTTAAAGGACATAACCATTGAAGCAATATATACATATTATGTCTACCGACTAGAACACACCGCGAACAAAATCAATGTGGCAGTGCGGTCGCGTGATCGGAGATTACTTTTTATGGCACAGACTAGGTAAGTTTGAGCACGTGAGTTCTATCGCATTTTGCAAAGTGCAAACAACTAAGTCTCGGCGTCTCTTCTATTAAGTAGTACATATTAGGTATTTCAATGGATAAAATTACAAATATCTCTTTATTTTATAGTAAAACTAAAACAAAACATATTAAAACCATAATATATCCAGTCAAAGCTGATTCTTCCCATAAACAACCATTAATTACTGCCAACACAAATTAAATCGTGATTCAACGACATAGGGTACTTTCTCATATAACCGTAAAACCTAGACGATAAATAATGAAACTGAATACAGACGGTGAAGCTGTACGCCTATATCTGATTCAGCTTTCTGAGCACCGCTCTGGAAAGCACAGCGACTGCGAACAAAGATACTGAACGGAAAACGTCACGTATCGTCAGCTGTTCTCGCATTGGACACGTTTACATTCAGTTAAACTTTTGTCGAGCATTTAGTTCAGGTGACACGAAACTGCGGTAAAATGCATGAAATAAAAATTAAAGCTGGGATGGAAAATTAATGAATGTAAATTGAAAGACAGTAAGAAATATTTATTAGATGAAATGTAAACGGGTGAAAATTATGATTTATATGATAATACATTAAATGAAATTATATTGAAAACAAATTTTTAAAAAGTAAAGTTGCATTAAATGGAAGTTTGGTTTTATAAACAATATAAATCAAAAAAACTAAATTAAAAATACAAACAAAGCAAATAAGCAAGCATAATAATAATATTTTTTATAAAACAAAGTCAAAGTCAAAATCTTTATTTGCAAAATAAAATGTTTAGATAATACAGGTATTTAGTATTAGAGTAAGTCTCAATAATAATAATATACCGGGAGTTGTACCGGTGTGCACATATATCTTAAAATAATCAATTTAAATTGTACATAATGTCAAAGGCTTGAATAAATTACATAATACATTAAACAATACACAGCACGACCAGATGGGAATACTATATTAATACCAAATAACTACCAGTAGATCGCTTGACGGTATTATGGTGCCCAAGCACAAGTGCACTCTCTATTCCTTCACTTTCATAGTGTAATAGGACCGTAATCCGTAACGACCGGAGAAAGGTCAGGTGCAGGACCAACAGCTTTACGTGCTTTCCGATTTACGGGTGTAAAACATCGCCAACTTCCTGGAACCATGCTGCTACTGAGAATTTGTTGACAAAAACCCAATAACTGATTTTGGCCCGACCTGGGATTCGAACCACAGACCTTATGATCAGCATTCACGTTTACGACCACTAGACCAACGGGGCAGTCTGCACCAAGCTTAAGAAATGTGACAGTAATGATAATTTATTTATTTATTTATCCTTTATTGCAACACACCAACTAGGGGTTACAAAGGGCGGACTTAATGCCCTATGACATTCTCTACCAGTCAACCCGACGAAAAATGGAATAAATAAAGATAAAACTCTACGGTAGCTAACCGCTAAGCTTAGCAATTAGCCACCGTAGAGTCTATATCACCTGAGGATGCCTCGTGTAGAGGCGAAACACGTGTCATATTGTCGTCAGTGGTGTGTCTTGCCTAGTGTAGTGGTGTTGGGAGTAGCGGTGCTGGGATTAGTGGTGACGGGGATAGTGCACGTAATTGAGGGAGGGCGGGAGGTGCTCTTCATACTAGGTAAGACACATCATTTTATTTTAAACGCGGATATTTGCGAAGTAAATTTTTCTAAAGCTTTTATATAATTGATTTCCGCAAAGTAACGCCTGATTCTATTAATTATATAAATAAAGATGTTGGCAGGTGCAAGTTAAGGACAATAATAAAACATAAGTTATAAATAAAACAGTTCAGCTATAATAAATAGATTACACAATACAAAACTACCTAATTGCATTATATAAACACAGTACATAGACAACACACATATGTAAATATACCCACACACACACACACACACACACACATATATATATATATATATATATATATATACATATACATACATACATATATATATATATATATATATATATGTGTGTGTATATATATATAAAACGGGGAAGGCAATTAATTGTTGTTTACCTCTAAATAACGTTGTCGCACCATTCTTTTAAAAAAAAGCTTATTCGTAACTTCCTTGATATCAGCGGGTAAAGCGTTCCAGAGGAGAATAGCCTGAAGTGCGTTAGAAGGAGGTTCACGGCCGGAAATAGAGTAGAGAAAGTTGAAGTTTTCTTTAAGATATGGCGGAGAATTTGCATCACTTAAGATGGTAAAAAGTATCAATAAAATTCTGGAGCAACGCCTTTGACGTATAGTGAGCCATTTAAGTTTAGAACGATAGGCAGAGATATGGTCGTATTTACGTAAATTAAAAACAAATCTTATACAACTATTGAGAAGGCGTTCCAATTTATTGAGAAGATTTTGCGACAGATCCGGATAACACACATCAGCATAATCAATAATGGGAAGAATGAGAGAATTCACCAACATAAGCTTAGTTTTGAAGGGTAAGAAATTTTTCAGACGATACAGGGAACGCAAGGCAACAACAACTTTACGGCTTATTTCAGAAATTTGCGAACTCCAGTTCATTGTTTGATCTACATGCAAGCCAAGATTAACTATTGATTCATTGAAAGGGATCGATATACTATTGTAAACCACAGGTTCAAGGTTTCTATAGTCAATCCTGGCCAGAATCCTTCGACTACCTACTAATATCATAATCAGATAATTATAATATTTTTATAGAGTTATAATGGATGAACAGTGGACTGTATATTTATTTCTGACTGATTACTTATTGACTGATTTGAGGTTAGCTAAAGTAGGGGACTGCTTGAAGAAAAGATGGTACTTTTTACTATACTGTATTACGCTATTTACAATATTCGGCACTATAACTATCTAATATGTACAGAGAGAGGTCTTCAGTTGTGGAGTCTTGATCTGTTGTCTTGAGTCTTCTTTGGAGTCTTCTCGAGTGCCGCTTCCGAAGTGAAATGAACAGCTCACAGACCGAGACGCCCTTCTTATATCTCGCAAGAAGGTGCCTCAGTCTGTGAGTAGTGCCGTGCGACGACAAATGAAGCCACACGCGCGCTGGTTGGTCGCCGACATCACTGGATCGGCGCCGGTGTGCGGGGTGCGCGGGGGGTAGCGGGGTACGAAGGGGCGACGGGGCGGCGGGTCTCTAGCTGTCCTCAACATCCTCCCCCCGGCGTAGCTCGCGAGCCTCATCTTCTTTCGGGAGGACGGCGATCTTCCTGACCGGCCGCCGCAGCAATCCGCCCCTGGTCCGCACCTCCACGTTGCGCACCACGCCGTCCGGGAAAGGTCCGCGTTACAATGCCACGCGGCCACACGTTCCTTGGCAGGCTACCGTCTGCCACCACGACGAGGTCCCCTTCTTGTAGCTGTCGCTGCTGCACATCCCGTGAGTCCCCGCGCGCAACCAGCGTCGGCAGGTACTCCTTCATCCAGCGCTTCCAGTACTCGTCGGCAAGTCTTTGCGCCGCTCTCCACGCCCGACGATCACTAGGCGTGCACGGCGCGGTTACTGGAAGGCTCGATGGTCCCAGCAGCAGGAAGTGGTTGGGTGTCAGCGCCTCTTCCTCGTCGATGTCGACCGGTACGTGTGTCAACGGTCGAGAGTTCACCGTGTTCTCGGCTTCTGTGAGGAGCGTCACCAACGTCTCCTCCCGCGGGCTCTTCTGGTGTAGAGTGGCTTCGAGCGCGGTCTTCACTGAGCGCACGAGACGCTCCCATGCTCGCTGGTTCGGCGCGCCCGGCGCGATGAACTTCCAGTCTGTCCGCCGAGTCAACGCGTAGTCCTTCAGCAGGGGTGCCCACTCCTCCATTGCCCGTCGTAGTTCGGTGTCCGCCCCATGGAAATTTGTTCCGTTGTCAGAGTAGATGACCCGTGGCCACCCACGCCTAGCCGCCATGCGCCGCAATGCCGATATCGCCGAGTCCGTCGTTAGGGAATAAACTATCTCTAGATGTACCGCGCGCGTCGTCAAACAAGTGAATAACGCTATCCACCGCTTTTCATGCCTACGTCCTATTGTTACCGTTATAGGCCCGAAATAGTCGATTCCGGTGTAGGTGAATGGTCGCGCGAATGCCCCTAACCGTTCAGGTGGTAGATCTCCGATAACCGCTGGCCATGGTGTCGCCTTGCGTACCCTGCACCGCAGACATCTCCGCTCCACTTCTCTTACGGTCGGTCGTAGTCGAAGTATGTGATATCTCATGCGTAGGTCGTTCACTACCCGTTCCCTGTTGGCGTGGCTTGCTTCCTTATGCGCCTTCTCCACAAGCAGCTTTACAAATTGGTGGCGTCCGTTCAGTATGATGGGCCTCTTCATTTGGCTGTCCACATCGGCTGCGTCGATCCGTCCTCTAGCTCGCAGTATGCCATCTTCGAATATGGGGTCGAGCTTCCTTAACGCGCTGCCGGTTGCCAAGTTCTTTCCTCGCTGCAGTCGACTGATGTCTTCAGCAAAGCTCTCTTGTTGACTGCGCTCTATCCACATCCGCTCTGCTCTCTGGATGTGGTCCAATGTTAGTCCGTGCGCCTTTCCTCTCATGGCATCGACGAACTGTAATATCCGAGCGGTGGCCCTGACAAATCTCTCGTAAGAAGAGAACCTCTCGATGTCTGGCAGGTGTGGAGCGTCCCTGGTGACGCTCTGGTGCGCCACGACTTCCTCCAACTCGTCATCTTCATCCCCTGCCTTCTCTTCCCGACGTCGAGGCCATCGATCTTCATCTTCGTACAGGAATGGCGGTCCCGTAAACCATTTGTCGCTCTCTCCCTTGTACGTATAATTTATGCGCGTTGCCTGATCCGCGATGTTGTCTGCGGTCGGTATCCACCTCCATTGCCCGGGTGACGTCTTCTCCGATATCTCCCCTAATCTATGAGCCACGTATGGGGTGTAACGCGCCGTATCGTTCTGTATCCAGTGGAGCGCCGTAGTGGAGTCTGTCCAATACACTACCCTATCGGCTACCACTCTGTGCTCGCCTTGCACGAATTCCGCGAGTCGCGCGCCTATCAGATTCGCCTGCAACTCTAACCGCGGTATGCTTTGCGCCTTTATCGGGGCGACTTTCGCCTTTGCCGTTTCGATCGTAGGCCTGTCCCTACCGTCGCGATGCGTGTACGCCTTATCGTCGCGCGGTGGGTTCCCTATTACTCCCCCCGTGGGAGTGTAGCGTCTCGGCAGTCGTAACATCTTCCTACCCGGACTGGCGAGCGCCTGGACGTCCTCATCTGACCGTCCGCTATCGCTTACGACGTGTAGTACGGTCTCACCGTCCTCCCTACACGTGAATCGCGGCACGGTTCCCTGTATCACCCATCCTAATAACGTACGTGCAGCTATAGGCTGCCTTCGACGTCCTATCCTTAAATTACGGGTGATTATTAAATGCCAGTTGTCGGCGCCTAATAATAATCTCGGTTTGGCGTCCTTGTAGCAAACCGAGCTCGGTAGGTCGCGTAAGTGTTTCAACCGTAAACACTCTTTATTTACCGACTGCGAACCTATCTGTAAATTTGTTACTGTACGCGCATTTATTCTATACATTTCGCTGCGCGTCTTGCCACGTATGCCTATGTTAACTAGCCTGCTATCGGCCTCGCGCTGACTATTGTTTACTCCTCTAATATTCAGCGGCTTTACCGGTCCTTCCGCTCCTAACTCGCGCGCTAAGTCGTCGTCGATCAACGAAATAGTCGAGCCTTCGTCAAGCAACGCATACGTATCTATTTCCCTACCGCGTGGTCCACGTAACGTAATGGGACACACTTTCAATAATACGGACGCATTACTACCAACGTTAGACGCGACGAGCACGGTCTCATCCGGTTTTGCCGATGTCTCAGGTGCGCGGTTCTTGAGGGTGTGAAGGAGGGCATGGTGGGGGGCGTTGCAGCCGTCGACGCCGCATTTCTTCGCTCTACATTTAAATCGTCGATGTTTACTATTCAAACAGAGAAAACACACCCCCTCTTCCTTTACCCAATTCCACCGGTCGTCCACACCCATTTGCGCTATTTTTCTTCACTTAGCGATCACGTGTTCACCCCCGCAACACATACAAGAGGCACTACCGGTGTCCTCCTGGGCGGTGAACGTTTTTACGTCGCGGGCCCTATTCTCTACGCGGCGTGTTAATACAACTCGTTTCGACGGCGGCGCCTCTCGTCCTACGGGCGATTCCTTAGTCGGCGCTACGGACGTATAGGCATGACTCAACGCACGGTCAGCCTCTCTCATCATGAACCTAGACAGTGTAACGATGTCCGGTTCGTCTGCACTTCCCTAGTGCTCCGCATAATCGCACCAACGCGACCGTAAGTGAGGGCTTAGTTTACTAGTCACTTCCCTAGTCAGCATTGGATTTTGTAAATACCCTTTGCCGTCGACGTTCTGTAAAATACATACTATATTTTGTAATTTAATCGCGAACGAATTCAATTCCTGAGCGGTTTGACCCGGGCACGGAAGGCGTTTCAGTTCTTCTAGCGCTCGATCGATAATTACTTCCGGGCGGCCGAAACACTGCTCTAATGTTCGCATAATATCTGCTGGATCCTTCGCGGTAAACAGCAGTGCCGATACTACCTCCCTAGCTTCACCGCGTAGACAGTTTCTTAACCTTGCCATATTTTCCGTATTTGTGAATCCATATAAACGCGTGGCTTCCTTCATCGCGGCTTTGAAGGCTAACCATTCCGCGGCCGAACCGTTAAAAATAGGCAAGTCCTGCGTCTGCTTCGCGGCAGCGGGCCTGACTCTAATCATATTCTCTAGAGCTTCCGCTAGTCGCTCTATACCCCTCTCTTTCCCTTGCGGAGTAAGCGACCTATCTCTATCCCTATCTCCCTCTAGCCTACGCTGTGGCGCTGGCGTCCTATGTACACCTACATCCCTATGACACGGCGACGATAATCTACGATCCGCGTGGCGATGTGGCGATGGCGATCTATGTACACCTACATCCCTATACGGCGACGGTGATCTACGATCCGCGTGGCGATGTGGCGATCTATGTGTAGGCGATAGAGTGCGGCGTTGGACGCGCGACGGCGACGTAACCCGTACACGACGATCCCCCTGGTTCATTTCTACGGCGACTCCACTATCCCTCTGTATCGTTTCTACGCGACGTGGTTGAACCTCATTCGCTACCGTCCTCCCCTGGGCATCTTCACTGTGGTCGTAACCGGTTACCCTGTTCGGTAGGGTCTGCTCTAACTCGATGCGGGGCGCGGGCTGAGACGGGCGGCAAGGCGACTCCCCCCGCACAGTCTCTACGTTCTCTAACCACCTATCAACGCGTACCCTATTTTCAACTAATTCGTCTTCGTTAATACTTTCCCTATCTGTTTCTTCTTGCAGTTGCGCGACGTCCCTAGCGTACTTCTTCTTAATAAGATCTTCTTCCAGTTGCAATTGCTTCCTCCTAATTGCAGCTAGTTCCTCCGCGGCGTTATATTCAATTTGTTTTAACCTAGCTATCGCGCTAGCTGTCGACCGGGCTGAACGAACGGAGCGGACCGACGGAGCTCGAGGTGCGGGCCTATGTACGACGTCTGTTACAGGCGCGACGGTACGTACTATCGAACTAGTTTCTGTAGACGGAAGATCTTCAATAATCGCGGCGAGTGTCTCTGTGCGCGGCGCGGATGTGCTAACCTCTCCCAAGCGATCGGTCGTAGACACGGACATAGCGGGGCGCGGCGGCGGGGGCGCGGGCGCGGGCGTAGATGCGGGCGCGAGCGGGGCCTGGGGCGCGGGCGCGGCGGAGGGCGCTTGTGCCATCGCGAGATAATCGGACGGGGACGCGGGTGCTTCTTCGAATATACGCATTCCTACCGGCGTGTCGTCCTCGTTCCGTGCCTTCTGGCTTCGTGTCTTCCTCATTGTCCCACGTTGCGACCTCCGGTCGTCTTCAAAAAGACGTACGTATCGTCTTCAAAAAGACGCACGTATTGGATGTCGTTCCCGCCACAAGGGCGTTACCAGATGGTCACAGTTTGACACCGTTAGGGAGCAACCACCTGGCCGCGTAAACGCGGTTAAAGAAACAAGAAATTGTCTGGAAACAGACAATAGACGTATGTGACGTAGTCGTAACAAGAAACAGGGAAGAAATTAGTACCGACGATCTTCTCTCTTCGTCGACGAACTTCTTTCTTCCTTGAAGATCTTCTATAATGATCTTCTCTCTTCTATAATTATGTTCTTTCTTCTATAATTATGTTCTTTCTTCTGTGATTGGCTTCTTTCTTGTTTCTTCTTACTTCTTGCTTCTTTCTTCTGGCTTGAATCCGGCGGCGATGGACCAAGAATATAATGGATGAACAGTGGACTGTATATTTATTTCTGACTGATTACTTATTGACTGATCTGAGGTTAGCTATACTAGGGGACTGCTTGAAGAAAAGATGGTACTTTTTACTATACTGTATTACGCTATTTACAATATTCGGCACTATAACTATCTAATATGTACAGAGAGAGGTCTTCAGTTGTGGAGTCTTTATCTGTTGTCTTGAGTCTTCTTTGGAGTCTTCTCGAGTGCCGCTTCCGAAGTGAAATGAACAGCTCACAGACCGAGACGCCCTTCTTATATCTCGCAAGAAGGTGCCTCAGTCTGTGAGTAGTGCCGTGCGACGACAAATGAAGCCACACGCGCGCTGATTGGTCGCCGACATCACTGGATCGGCGCCGGTGTGCGGGGTGCGCGGGGGGTAGCGGGGTACGAAGGGGCGACGGGGCGGCGGGTCTCTAGCTGTCCTCAACAAGAGTTTTTATACGTACATAACAAGAACCTAAAATTTTATACTTTATTTATTTGTTTAGGTAAAACACGAACAACGTGAACATCTTTTTCAACGTAGTAGAGCCATTCTGTAGCTATATTAGTAGTATAGTTGTAGGACGAATGGGTCGGCTCGACCGGGGAATAACCACGCTCTCATAGAATACCAACGTAAAATAGCAGCTTAACATTGCTGTGTTTCGTATGGTGAGTGTAGAGAGTCTTAGTCCTTACGGATGACAACGCATCTGCATTTTGATTCGTAATCGAGAGTAGGTGTAGATGTCTATGGGCCGCAGCAACTAATTACCAACAGGAGGACTTTGTGCTCGTTTGTCACCCTATCCTATAAAAAAAAGGTATAAAAAATAGAATAACATCAAAACACGAACAACGTGAACATGTTAATAAGTGCAAAGTTACGAGCTGTATGGTATTCCAAAACATATGCACACAAAAACTCTTTACCTCTCCATATTCGTCGTGCTCAATCTCTTCATTCTTTCAAAAGTCTTGTTAAATCGTATTACTTAAAACACTATTAGATATATTACTTTTCCTTTTTCGTACTTTTTTCATTTAATCTATTATATTATATCATACACAATCTTCACTTATCTTTATTCGTATGTATTTTCATATTTTTTAGTTTTATTTTGTACGCCCCCTCCATTTTTAACTATTGTTTGCATCAGTTCTCTACACGAAGGTTGTCTGGAAGAGATCACTTTCAGAGTGATAAGACCGCCTGTTGTATATTTTCTACTTTTGATTTAACTGTATTCGTTTTGTTTTGTTTTTTGGTGTACAATAAAGAGTAAATAAATAAATAAATAAATAAGCATGACATTAGGTAACGGTAACGAGTTCTCAGCACAAATACTTATAAAATAATAATATACTTAAAAAAATTATAAAATACGTGTGAAATATTTAGAAAAATTAAACCTGTATAAAACAATAGAATGGATATTTCGAAATTGTTTATTTTGTTATTGGATAAGTCGATATTTTTACTATTATTAAAAGTCATTGTAGAGGCGACACATTCTTACTAGAGGATTATGATAGGACGTATTATTTCTATAAAATTGCAGAGCAAAAGTGTATAGGAAACTATAGCGACGATGGGGCTTAGTATTAATCTTGATAAATGATAGAAGGGTGCGGGAATCAATAAGGGAATGAATAATTTTGAAAAGGTAAATCATATCCATATCCTGATATTTACACAGAGTTTGTAGTGACATAATGTTAAACTTCTTAAGTTTCTCGTCATACGAGGGCAGACTTCTATTTAAACCGTACCTATACCACAGGATTGATAGCAATTTCTTTTGAACACGTTCAATACGATCTACGTAGATAGCGTTGTATGGAAACCAAATAATAATTCTGTTGTACTCATAAATACTGTGTACGAGTGAACAGTACAAAATGAGAAAGCTTTGCGGATTTTTACAAGTCTTGGTAGTTCTAAATATTTGTACGTTTGTAAGTTTTGGACTTTTAGATATCACATGATCATAGTGAAACATAACGGAACGTAAGCTTTTCATCGAACAGTATTCCAAGATCTTTAATTTCGGATTTTCTATCAAGTACCCGTCCATTTATTTTGTAGAGCAATGCTGGGTTGTACTTGGACAAGTACAATCTCGGCCTGATTCTTAGTGGCGTACATTAAATACTGAATTTATATTTTATGTTATTTAAAGTTGCAGCCTATTTACGTCCCACTGCTGGGCACAGGCCTCCTCTCATTTCTGAGAGGGTTTTAGGGCAAGAAAATGTCCGCCGCGCTGCCCCAATGCGTGTTGGCGAACTTCCCATGTCTTCGAAATATTTTTTTTCTTATTTCTTAGACATGCAGGTTTCCTCACGATGTTTTCCTTCACCGCCGAGCACGTGGTAAATCAGCGCTTAAAATTGCAATTAACAATTTCATTGGTGCCGGCGGAGATCGAACCCGGGTTGCTCGAGTATTGTGAAGCTTACAGCGAGCGCTAACCATCTGAGCCACCACGGCTCTCATAAAATATTGAATTTATATTTTATGTTATTCATTTAATTATAAATACATGTTTTATTATACGTACAACGAACACAGATTCATATTATAGTATATGCATGACTTGTATTGCCAAGAGTAGAAAAAAAATCTAAAATGAGGTGACAAAGGAACTTAAAGTCCCCCTCATGATAAATGTCTACTGTAGTCCATGGAATCTCCATTACCCTAGACCTTGCTTTGCACTAACTTCAAATTAAGAAGGTTACATATGCTCCTTTCACTTCTGAGGACAAAGATGGAATGCCTCACAGTCTGTAGTAATTCTAGCACTGCTGCTTAGAGACAGGAATAGGTAAGAGACTTGGTAGCTAATAGCAATATTCAATTTTTTAACGAAATTCTGCAACTGTTCCTTTCACCAATTAAATTAAGTGCCAGTATTGTTAAATCGATATTTTTATATAAAATCGGTATCGTTAATCACTTTAATATAACTAAAATAAAGGTGGAAAGTTAATATTTTGAGAGAAATATTTCAGCTAATAAATTTTTATATTCCGCTGCTGCAGTTTACGCTACACTGAACTCAGTTTGGCTGGGCTACCACCGAACACGATTTATTACTGCGTCGCGATGCTAAGCCTGCAGCATTTATTCACTATTGATTTTAAACCGAGGGTAAAATATGAAACTAGATTTATTAAACTTATTTATGCTCTATAGCCCTCTGGAGAACTAAAAATATAAATTATCATTGGTGTCAGTGTAGATAGAAGTTGGGTCGGTTACTATGAAATTATGTCCCCTATGCTATCTCGGCTATTCACGTGAATTCTGAATATCAGATTTATTACAATGACTAGCGATCCGCCCCGGCTTCGCACGGTTAATTTCTGGATCTCGACAACAACGCCACCTACCGGGTCCAATTGTGGACCTTAACCATTACCTAATTAACTTAATTACACACAAAATTTCATCAAAATCGGTCCACCCGTTTAGGAGGAGTTAAATCACATACACACGGACAGAAGAATTTCATAATATACATATAAACTATTCTCTTATATCATTCTATCAACTGATGAAAACCGTATTAAAATGTGTTGTCTATTTTAAAAGATCTAAGCGTACAGGCGGCGGGATGCGACATTGTTTTGTACTGTGTAGAGATGCTGCTTAAAAAACTGCAGAATGGAAATGGAAATGTGAGTCTGTATCGGAAAGCAATTAATACCTTATAGTCTGTAACTATACTCATTCTCAATCACCTTCTTATTAGCTTTTTTAACAAGTTTTTTTTTATCTTTTCTATTGTTAGTTTTCATTTTACATTTTATCCTACTTCTTATTCTAAATTGAAAATAAATGCATTTTCCGAGAAAGAACACATGTCTACTATTATTGTATATAAGAGTTTAAATAAATATGCAAGTAAAACGGACAACGACATGTGCCGTCGCAAAGGGTGAAAAGCTATTGCACGTTGATTTTCAGCAGTGCTCATGAAATCAAAATTTAATGCTTATTTGTTCGATACGAGTCTCTATAACTGTTTAAATTTTTGCTATTTATTATTCTTTATCATAATCAGAAGATTACAGTCCAGGACATGAATTACTCTTACTGTGAGAGCATTTTCCATAATCACGCTTAGAAGATGAACTGTCAATCACAGTACCTGATATCACACTCTGGAGGCTGCTCCTCGTCACAGGTCTGGGTGTCTGACATTTGGCTTTCATTATTTAGTGACACCACTATCAATAACGCCATAAAATCTTCTTGGTGTTTCATACAGTCCCACAGCCGCAATACACAGTAGCACAGTAGGTACAGTAATATTACGGAATACATGAATGAAAGTAACCCCCGGCAATGAGATGATCGCTACCATGGTAGTTCTACAGGGTGGGGCAGCATAACTTCCTTTTTTTAAAACCTAATAAAACACATTGTATGAATCGGAAAAATTTTATTTGGTTTTTACAATGTAAGTACATACTTAAAGTTTTGTTTTATTTAGTTTTGAAGATCAAATCAGGTAGATGACGTCCCTTATTCTCTATACATTGAGTATACCGATTTCTGGTGTTTGTCATAACTCTTTGAAGCAGAGCAGGCGTTATGTTGGCAATTTCTTCCTGGATGTTGTTCTTTAAATCTTGTAGGGTCCTTGGACGGTTCACATAAACACGGGATTTCAAAAAACCCCATAGAAAAAAGTCACAAGGGGACAAATCGGGAGATCGGGCCGGCCACTGCAAATCGCCCCTGATTGAGATAAGGCGTTCTGGGAAGTGTTCTCTCAAAACAGCCATCGATGCTCTTGCAGTGTGTGCCGTTGCACCGTCTTGTTGGAACCAAATGTCTCCCAAGTCCAACGCATTCAGCCGGGGTAAAAAGAATTCCTGTAACATGTTTACATACCGGCCCGAATTCACTGTTACTGTGACTTCATTTTCCTCAAAGAACCAGGGACCAATAATTGCAGCTGAGGAAATTGCACACCACACTGTGACCTTAGGTGAATGCAAAGGCCTTTCATGCAATTCTCGAGGATTGGTGTCAGCCCAGTAGCGCATGTTTTGTTTGTTCACGGATCCACACAAGTGAAAATGTGCTTCATCACTAAAAAAAACAATAGCGTCCTCAGGAACGACATCCAGAAGAATCTCACATGCGTTCCTGCGAGAATCGTAGTCACGTTTTGACAGTTCCTGTACAGTCGCCATCTTGTATGGATGGAAATGTAAGTCTTCATGGAGAATTCTCCGCACAGAACGACTGGAAAGTCCAAGGGTAGATGCATGTTTGCGCGCAGAACGCCGTGGTGATCGCAACATTGAAGCTCTGACTGCCTCAATGTTCTCAGGTGATCTAATGGGCCGAGGGACTCCAGTTCTTCGTTTTGTCACACTTGCAGTTTGTCTAAACGTAGTGACCCACATAACAATTGATTTTCGGTCTGGAACAGGGGCCAACGGGGCTAAATTAAAGCGATTTCGAAAGGCGCGCTGAGTTGCAATCACAGAACATCCGCGCGAAAAGTAAGCCTCAACAGCAAACGCACGCTCCTCACTGTTCCAACGCATTATGGCGACTGAGCTGTCTCGACTAAACTTTATAGCCCCCCCTCTCGAACGAGACCACTAGCGCTCCACTACGATGTCACCTGACCGAATGGCGCGCATTACAAATAAGGAAGTTATGCTGCCCCACCCTGTATTATAAGTCATATAAAAAAATTGTACAAAATGATTGTAAAGATATATATCGTGTCTAAAAAAATATGGTGCCGCTGGGGTTGTTACTAGCTATCTGTAAGAGGCGACAGATGGAAGCAAATCAGGATATGGGCAGCATATCTTCCTAATAACGACTAAAAATACAAAACTGACGTTGCCAACCCGCTTACCAAACGTGGCAACTGTGGCAAATATACTCCTTATGAGGTAATATGTAGGGAAGGCATAAGTTCATCAGGACTTTCATAGGCTGTAACGATAATAATCTATATTGAATAAATTTTATTTTATTCTATTCTATGCTTGCTTCTTACGATACACCGGGACGAAATAATCATAAATATCTTTCATTTTTATATTCAAAGGAAAAATCGTAAACTAAGAAAATTACTTTCAGATTTCATATCTTTTTCCTCGTTCTTAACAACTCGGCAGTGCTTCACATAAAACTTTAACAGGGGATATAAAGTCGAGACGTAAGTGATACGGAGCAGTTATTATGGGACGTACGCTCGGCTTTTCTTATTTCACTGGCTCTCTAACGACTAGTCTCTAACGGTGTGTCGTAGATTTTTTCTACTTTGTTACGAGCTAGTTAGAAGAGTTTAAGTGAGCATGAACACGACATTTTATTATTAACTAGCTGTGCCCGCCACTTTGTTCGCAAGGGATTTATTTTTTCGATTATTTTAAAGCAGGCTCGCTCTTAGAAGAATACAGATTGGAATGTGGCGTGAGGCAGGGCGGTCTAAGCTCTCCTACGCTCTTTAACTTATATGTGAATAGGCTCCTTGATGAGCTCAGCAGTACCGGTATCGGTTGTTACATAGACGAAGTTTGTGTTAATAACATAAGTTATGCAGATGAGATGGTGCTGCTGAGTCCATCAAGTGCAGCCTTAAAGAAATTGTTAACCATATGCGAGTCTTACGCTGTGGCCCAGGGGCTCAAATACAATGCTGTCAAGAGCGAATTCATGATGTTCAATCCGGACCACAAGCGATACACTAATGTGGCACTTTTCAAGCTCTGTGGAACCCCCTTGAAAAAAGTTGAGACCTTTAAGTACCTGGGTCACTGGATCACAGAAGACCTGAAAGACAACCTGGATATTGAGAGGGAGCGGAGGTCGCTGTCTGTCCGCTGTAATATGTTGGCCCGCAGATTTGCTAAGTGTACTGACGAAGCAAAGATTACGCTTTTCAAGGCGTACTGTCAGTCATTTTATACGTGCAGTCTGTGGGTTAACTTTACACAGAGGACATACAATGATCTTCACGTACAATATAATAACGCGTTCCAGGTATTGATGGGGCTGTCGCGTTTCTGTAGCGCTTCTGCTATGTTTGCGGATGCTCATGTAGATGGTTTCGCCGCCATAATGCATAAACGTTGCGCGTCACACCTCAGACGCATTCGCGACAGCCCCGACAGTATCTTGCGCAAGTTGTGAGACCGTTGGGATTCGCCGATGTTTGCTCGATGGATACGGCTGCACGCAGTCAAGTAGTCATCTTGCTGGCAGCGACGGGTGCCATGTTTATTTGTATGTGTGTCTTGACTGTTTGTCTGTGTTTTATGTTAAATTGTTCAATTACTAATTTTAGTTATAAGCTCTATTGTTACTAACCCATATGGCTCATGATGTCCGAAATAAACGTTTATTATTATTATTAAAGCAGAGTATACACTGGTAATATACTCGACGACTTATGTAGGGCTGTAATGATGATGATGAATCTAGGCCAAATTATAATTCTATGAACTATGCCATCGTGCAATGAAGTAATGGTGTAAGAGAATTCACTACCTGATATCATTCTGTGGCTGTCGGAAAAGGCAACAGAGGGAAATAAGGTAATCTTGTGGGGAGACCTATGTTCAGACAAATAATGAAATTATACCATTGTTCTCAAATAGTAATAGAACAGAATATTTTAGAATATAATAGAATAGAATATTTTTTATTCAATATTGATTATTACATAATACTTACTGAAATTCATTTTTTATTTACCACTGGTTCGGAAAATACCTCTGTCCTGGGAAGAACCAGCAAGAAACCCAGCGGGAATTTTTTTTCAAACATATTCCACTTAACAATAATTTCGTTTATACAATTTTTAAACGAGTTTTCATAGAACCAGCATGATAGCGATTACCTTATTCCCAGGGGTTACTTTCATTCATGTATTCCTTGATATTATAATAACCCTTTTCGTACAGTTTTTCTTTAATAAAACTTTTAAACTTGTTTATTGACAAGCTTTGAATATGTTCTGGGGTTTTGTTGTAAAAGCATATACATTGCCCCTTAAATGAATTACTGATTCTGTGGAGTCTAGTAGTAGTTATAATTATACTTTATAGTTATAAAATGTAATGCATATAAATTGAAGTGACTATACTATTAGACTTAGATTTACTATAGTAGATAGTAGGACAATTTTTCCCAGGTAAACATACTCGTTGACAACTTCAAGCTTAGTGCTCCCAATAACTACTGGCATAGGTGTGAAATAGACGTTACACATGACCTTTTTTTTGTCCATGTTCATCTTAAGACCTATCCTTGGGAGACACTATTGAGGTCATTGAGCATAGTGCTTAGCTCCTGCAGCGATTCTGTCATAAGGACTATATCGTCTTCAAATCCAAAGTGAGTGATGTACTCAACATTGATGTTAATAACGTATTCTTTCCAGTTGAGTAGCTTGAAAACGTCTTCCAATGCAGCGGTGAAGAGTTTCGGAGATACAACGTCCCCATGTCTTACACCTCTCTGTAGTTGGATAGATTTAGTCCTTTAGTTCTGTACTCGGAAAGCCCTACTGTACAAGCACTTCAGCATTTCGATATACCGACAGTCAACTTGGCACCGCTGAAGGGACTGCAGCACCGACCAAATTTCGAAGTAATCAAAGGATTTCTCATTGTCCACATACGACAGACTTAGTGGCAAATTGTACTCCTCGAACTTTTGTACAATTTGCCGAAAGGTGTGTAAGTTGCCTAAAGTGCTACAGGGTTACAGGCTTGTTCGGGAGGCTGGAAGTCGTTGAGTTTAATGATGCTCAAACATATGCGTAGATTGCTGTAAAAGAAAATATTTTGTTTGTGGCTTTACCGCTCTCGAGCGGTCGTTCAGGTAGTCCGCGCAGCCGTCCCCGTACGGTAGTGCTCTCTCGCTCTCGCGCCTCCGCTGTCCTGCTCGCGCTGTACAGCGTCGACGCCTTGGTAAGTCATTTTTTCTATCAGTTCTTGCCCCCCTGTCTTCGGGCGGGGAGGTTTGACTGACCTCCGCTTGTTACCTGTTATATTTTTTTGTTATTTTTTTAACTATTTCTATTTTGTTTTTGTTATTTATTTGGGGGATGAGTCGCTCGCGTCCGTAGGCTTTGACCACCTAATCCTAGGCCCACCCTACACGTGTCCCCCGGGTGGTGCTAAACAAGCGACAAAGCCGAAAGAACTGACTCGGCTCCTCGCCGTGTGGTAGCGGCGTAAAAAATACCACACCCTGCTTTCGCACCATGAGGCATAGAATTAAAGAAATGGCCCCGAGTTCCCGGCGCCCCTTTAATGGGGCAGGGGTGCGAAGAATCTCCGGGAGGAAAACCGGCGACGAGGTTCGACACCCGTCACGTTCTGTCCCCCGGAGGGGCGAAAAGTGGATTGCGGAAGCCCGTCTGGCTACATTGAATGTATGTGGAGGAATGAATGATAAGATGGATGAAGTATGCGATATGATGCATGATAGAGGAATAGACGTGTTATGTGTAAATGAGACGAAACGGGAGGGAAAGGATGCTACTACACATGGCGTGTATACCGCGTACTGGTCTGGTGTAGACGAGACCGAGTGGGCATGCCAGGGAGTCGGTATCATCCTTTCAGAAAGAATGGGTCATTGTGTGAAAGAGTATGAATGTGTAAGCCCGAGACTGCTATGGATACGAATGAAAGTGGGCTTAAAGAAGTTGTTTGTTTTAGGGGTCTACGCCCCAGACATGTCTAAGCCCACTTATATCCGAGAGCAGTTTTGGGAGTTGGTAAGGATGGTGCTAATGAAATGCAAGGTTAATGAAAATATTGTGATATTAGGCGATTTTAATGGAAGGGTTGGGGTGAGGAGGCTTGGTTATGAAAGGATATTGGGAACGTTTGGTGATGAAAGTATAAATGAGAATGGTGATAGCCTTCTCGCCGTATGCGTGGAAAAGAGTCTTTTTGTGACGAACACTTTCTTTCGTCATAAGAAGATTCACACGTATACATGGGAAAGAGGTGGTGATAGAAGTATGATAGATTTCATAATTGTTGATGAAAGAATGAGGAGCGCGGTGGTAGATACAAGGGTTTACCGGGGCTCTAACGTAGGGACGGATCATTACTTGGTATTATGCCGAATTAATGGTCTTTTCAGACGTTGGAGGCATCGGACATCTGTGTCTACCACTGCGTTACAGCGTATAAGAACAGAGAGGTTACAAGATGAAGGTGTGAGAGAGAAGTTAAAATATAGATTGAGAGAAAATATAAGTGGTATGGCTGAATTGTGTATGAATGATTTAGACTTGGAGACTGTGTGGTATAATGTCAAGAAAGGTTTAGTGGATGCAGCTACCGAAGTATGTGGTGTAAGTAAGAGAACGAATGAAAGGAAAATTAACACGTTATGGTGGGATGATGAGGTACGGATGGAAGTTGAAGCAAAGAAGAAAGCATGGCTAGATTTACTAGCAACCAAGGCTAGTAATTCTAGCAGTATGAATGATGATATTGAAAGGAAAAAGGCAGTCTTTAGACACCTTAATAAGAGAGTAAAAGAAGTAGTTGAAAGGAAAAAGCAAGAAAGAACGGATATGAATGATAGAAGAATATCGGATAACTTCCAGGCAAACATTAAAATGTTCTGGAAACTCGTAAGAACTACCAGGGGACATTCAAAACAGCCTAGAATGAATGTTATACGAGACCAGAATGGCTGTATTCTGAATGACGAAGTTTTGAGTTTAAGGAGATGGAAGGAATACTTTGAAACCGTGTTTATGAGTGATGAGACGTTTGAATTAAATGAAATAGAAATTATGGAAGAAGAGGAAATAGATAGAGATATAAGTATAGATGAAAGTATGAAAGCAGGTAAGGCAGCCGGTTATGATAGAGTATCTCTCGAAATGCTAAGGGCTGGAGAAGGAGTGGTGGCAGACCTGCTGTACACCTTGTTTAATTTATGTTGGGAACTTAAGCGGGTACCGGGAGACTGGTGCAAAGCCGTGATAGTCCCAATATATAAAGGAAAAGGATCACAGCAGGACTGTAAAAACTACCGTGGTATCAGCCTTCTTAGCATTGTGGGAAAACTGTATGCTAAGGTACTAATTGAAAGAGAACTGTTTATGAAAGAAACTGATGGAAAAATTTGGGATGTGCAAGCGGGATTTAGAAAGGGAATGGGATGTACGGATCAGGTCTTTTCCATGCGCATGATCGCGGAGAAGTTTTTGGCCAAAAACCAAAAAGTTTTTTGTGCGTTCATAGACTTGGAGAAGGCTTATGACAGAGTGGACAGGGATGTGTTATGGCAAACACTGAACTCATTTGGGTTGAGCGCTGGCTTGATACAGGCATTGAAGTCTCTATATAGGGACTCTAGTGCTTGTGTCAGGATCAACGGGGCCTACTCGGACTGGTTTGGCATCCATAAAGGTGTCAGACAGGGCTGTGTGGCTTCCCCGTGGCTGTTCAACCTATTTATGGACAGTTGTTTGGAAAATTTGAAAGCAGAAGAATGCGGGTTAAGAATGGGTGAGTTAACCGTCAAATGCCTTTTGTACGCCGATGATCAAGTCATACTTGCGTCGTCGGCAGCCGAGTTGCAAATGATGGTTACATTAATGAACAGGACATTAAAAGAAAAGGGAATGAAAGTGAACGCAAGTAAGACGAAAGTTATGGTTTTTGAAAGAGAAGAAAGTAAAACGATATGTGAAATAAGAATAGAAGGGGAGTTGGTAGAGCAAGTAGATGAGTTTGTGTATTTGGGATGTGTGTTTAGCAGGGATGGTAGATATGATAAGGATATAGAACGACGAGTGAATGCAGGAAATAGATTGAATGGGGCTCTACACTCTATTGTGAAAAGTCAGAATGTGTCCAAAAAGGCACGTTTGGCAATTCACAATGCTGTGTTAGTGCCTACTTTAATGTATGGTAGTGAAAATTGGGTGTGGCAGAAGAAGCACGAGAGTAGAATAAATGCTGTAGAAATGCGGTCATTACGTAGTATGCTAGGGCTGAATCTGAATGACAGGGTGAGAAATAGTGTGATAAGAGAAATGTGTGGTTTGCAAGATGATGTTGTGACTAGGGTTAAGAAAGGAATGCTTCGGTGGTTTGTTCATGTAGAAAGAATGAATGAGGAAAGAGTGACAAAGCAAATTTATGTTGCAGGGGTGAATGGCAGAGTCGGGAAGGGTCGCCCTAGGCGAAAGTTTATCGACCAAATTGGCGATATATTGAAAATGGGCCAAATCAAGAGTACCTTTAACCGACGAGCGTGTATGCGTAGGTATATGGATGTGGAGGAAGCGAGAGAGGTGTGTCAGGATCGTGCCAAATGGAATTCCATAGTCTCTGCCTACACCTCTGGGTGACAGGCGTGAGTGTTTATATATATATATATATATATATATATATATATATATATATATATATATATATATATATATATATATATATATATATATATAATATATTATATATATTTATTTGTATAACGTGTACGTGTATACTGTTTCTAGGGAGTTACTTGCTCTTTTCAGAGCAAGGCCCTGCTCTTTTAAGAGTAAGGGCATTTCTCCTGGAATAAAGAACGTCCCGTTCTTCTGAGAACGGTGATCCCGCCCTTACTGTATAGGTTCAGAACGTCTCTGTTCTTTTCAGAACAGCATCCCCCAAGCCCCATTCGTTTCTCAGCATCATGTCTAAACAAGACCTTATAGGGTCCATCGTGTCAGGCCTTAATAGGCTAGATAATTCGGCTCTTGCCGCAATAGTGGCAACTATTGCCTCATACGCCCCTCAGGCAACTCAACCGCCGCCCGTTATAGCGGCCTACCTAGAGTCCAAGAACTCTTTCGCCCCTCTAGATATGGAGTACGCATGCTCCGAGTCTGAGTCCACTGCGTCAACGTGCCGGAGGCAAAAGCCATCTTCCGGCAGGTACGCACAGTGTGTGGCCTGTCGAGAGTGAGGGTTGAGCCCCCACATAGGCGCGGGTTCTCGGCGCAGTGCCACCGCTGCCAGCTATATGGTCATGCGGCGGCCAACTGCTCCGCCCCACCCAGGTGCGTTAAGTGCCTTGAACCCCACAACACTAAAGAGTGTCCTCGGCCCAAAGACGCCGAATCCCCACCCGCATGTGTCCTGTGTAAACAAACAGGCCACCCGGCAAACTACAGAGGCTGCCCCTGCGCACCTCATCCTCGCCCCAGTAGGCAAGCTCCACCGCCGGTCAATGACCGCTCATTCCCGGCTCTTTACCAACGGCCCCGTCAGGGCCTTTTTCAGCCCATCCAGGACTTCTCTCGACCCTCTCAGGGTCCCCTTAGGCCCCCTCAGGGCATTATTCGGCCCCCTCCGGGCTTCTCTAAGCCTATGCAGCCTCCAGTCTTTCCCTGGAGCTCCAAAAAGGCAGACCCACCGCGGACAACAACCTCCGCCCCACAACAATCACAGCCCTCAATGGCCGATGACCTAAAAACGGTGTATTCCGCTATTAGGAACATCGACGTTGGGGAAATCGCTGTGTTAGCACGCAAATTGCGCGCTGCGAGGTCCCCTCAGGACCGTCTCCTCGCTCTTGCAGAGCATCATAATCTTTTGTGCTCGTTGTAAGTTAAGTTAACTTAATTAACTTAACTTACGATGACAGAGCAGGTTGCTCTACCAAAGTCTCACGGTCGTATCAAACCAAAGGGTTTATCGCTTGTATCCTTTAATATTCGCGGTTTGCGAAATAACCTCCCAGAGCTTAAGCTCTTTCTTCAAAATCGTGAAGCCGATTTCCTCCTCCTACAGGAAACTAATCTCTAAACTAAGGACACTAAAGGCCTTTCTATTAAAAACTTTTTTCTTCTTCGTAATGACAGGCACGACCGCCGAGGTGGCGGTACGGCCATTTATTACAAGAAGTCACTCCACTGCTCTCCCATTTCTACTCCCCAGCTTACCAATATGGAAGCCACGGTATGCAGGCTAGCTATGACTTGACATCAGTCCATCCTCATAGCCTACTGTTACATCCCTTCAGGAACCCTTCCCCTCAAAAAAGATTTTGAGTCTATTTTATCTTTAGGCAATTCAGTCATTATGTTTGGAGATTTTAACTCCAAGCATACTGAATGGACATGCCGTACTACCTCCCCTAGTGGCAAGATACTGCTCGATATCACGCAGTCTCTTGACCTCACCGTTCATAGTCCCCTCGGTGCTACTCACTATCCCGATGTCACCGACCACGCTCCCGACGTGCTAGATTTTGCACTACTCAAAAATGTTTCCCTCAACCTCAGGGCAATCGAGACACTAGACGATCTAGGATCCGACCACCGACCGGTCTCCCTCATTCTTGGCCATCAGCCACCCCCCTCAACACCCTCTACTAAAACCTTCACAAATTGGAAGGGCTTCAAGGAGTCCCTAGTGAATGCTCTGGACTCACAGGACTCTCCCATCTCCCTATCGTCGGACTTAGACAGTCCCGAAAATATCGACACCGCGGTTGATTCACTCTCCACCCTTATTAAAACCTCCCCTAAGGAGAATGAAAGGGTAGTCCCGGTTGCTAATAATAGTGGGTTTCCCCTACATATTAGCAACCTATTAAAAGCCACGAAAGCTGCTTTCCGGAGAGCAGCAAAATATCCCACGCCCGAATATAGGCACACGGCCAATCGTCTTCAACGAGAACTCCGTTTCCGCCTCTCTGAATTTCGAGACCTTGAAAAGAGTAAACTCATGGAGAATATCTCTCCCTTTCATACAGCGTACTATCGGATGGCAAGAGCCCTCCGCATAGACGCTATTACCCACACTCCCCCTCTCTCCCGTACCGACGGTACGGTAGCCTTCGAGGACGAGGAAAAGGCTGAGTGCTTTGCAGACAGCATTGCCGCTCAATGCTCTCCTAGCTCTCAACTCGTTGACCCTTCACACGTCCAGGCAGTGGAGGATGAGGTCCGCCGCCGGAACTCACCCCCTACAGCCTCCGCACCTATCTCTGTGTCCAATGATGAGATTTCATCCCTCATCAAAGGACTTAAGCCCAAAAAGGCTCCGGGCGCGGATGGCATCTCCAACCAAGCCCTAAAACACTTTCCTGAGCAGGTGTTAACCTTTTTATCTATTATCTTCAACGCCTGCTTCAACCTTAGTTACTTTCCCACTACGTGGAAAGAGGCAACTGTGATTGGTTTTCCCAAGCCAGGCAAGCCTCTCAACCTCCCCTCCAGTCATCGCCCCATTAGCCTCCTCAAGGCCATGGGCAAGCTCTTTGAAAGAGTCATCCAAAATCGCATGAGGCGCCATCTGTTTCCCACAGACGGTGACCCTCTTATCATTCCCCATCAATTCGGTTTCCGAGCGAAACACTCCTGCCCCCAACAATTTCACCGTATTGTGGAATATATCCTCAGCGGTTTTTATCCCCGTCGTCATAAGACTATCGCGGTCTTTTTCGACATCGCCAAAGCCTTCGATAGAGTCTGGCATACAGGCCTTATCTACAAACTATACAAAATAGGTCTCCCGATCGTCTAGTACGTCTCGTGGCCTCTTATCTAAATCATCGTACCTTTCGTTTTAGACACGAAGGCACGCTATCTTCACAGCGCCCCATCAAAGCTGGTGTCCCTCAGGGCTCAGTACTTGCTCCTCTGCTGTACATCCTGTTCACCAACGACATTCCCATCCCGCCGAAAGGTGTTCAGCTCTCCCTCTTCGCAGACGACACTGCTCTCTACTGTAAATGTATCTCGCCACCTTTCATACGGAACAAGGTCCAAAAGTCAGTTGATGACCTAGGAGCTTGGTTCAAAAAATGGCGCATCGATGTGAACCCGGAGAAGAGCTCCGCCGTTCACTTCGATTATAAACGACGCCGTCTCAAAAACACTCCACCAATACGTATGCTAGGGACCCCTGTCCCCTGGCATATATCTAGACACAGGGCTAACTTTCAGGCCCCACGTCAAAAGAGTAACCCGTCACGCACGTTTTTACCTGAATAGGCTCAACAGTATGTTGGGCCGACACAGTAAGATGTCCCTCAGAAACAAGCGTACCCTTTATAAGGTCTGTATACGACCAATCATGTCCTACGTGGGCCCCATTTTTGCCCACGCTAACCCTAAAATTATTAATGAACTCCAAGTAGTTCAAAACCTTTTCTGTCGTCGAGCTGCGAACGCACCTTGGTACGTCCGTAATGCCGGCCTTCATCGGGACCTAGAGCTCCCTACAATTCAACAATTTCTTAAAAAACTCTCTGAGAACTTCTTCAAAGCCTCAGAGTCGCACTCCAATCATCTTATTCGTGAGGCAGCTACTTATGCAGCCCCACTCCCCTCTCGCTATCGAGTTCGCAGGCCGAGAGACTCTCTCTCGGACCCGCCTAATAAACTGTCAAACGACCTGAACTGTCTCATTGCGGCTCAGGCCAACTCTAATTAAATTATTCATAATTAATTTGCCTTCGTAGGCAAGCCGCCTGCGCTCTCTTTTCCCAAAAGAGGGTCGCTTCCGATACGGCATAAGAAGCTTTAAACAGCTAGTTGCCAGTCCCTAAAGGTGGTTTTTAGCGGGTATCACTTAGGTCCCCCGGTAGGCAGTGAGTCCCGCATAACCAGGACAGACCGGCTGTCGTGGTATGCATAATGCATTTTCCGCCTCCCTCTGTGGTAGCCCTTTTCCAATTGCTTCGGGCGCAAAAAAAGAATTGTGGCTTTAATATTGAATACCGGCGTAAAATAGAAGCTTAGTGCTGCAGTGTTTTGTATGGTGAGTGTAGCGAACCGGAGAACCATTTCATAGTAAACGAGTTATTCCATCTATGTCATCTAAGCTCCTCATTAAGAATTAAAATGTAGATTCGTTACAACGTATATACATTTTGATTCTGCGAGGATAAATGTAGATATCTGTGTAGATATCTATGCCACAATATCCACTTACCATCAGGTGGACTATGTCTTTGTTCGTCACTCATATTGTATAAAAAAATGTCTATATTTTACTGGTTTTCTTTACCTCTAAGCCAACGAAGGGTATACTGTTGCTTTAATTGATGATGAAGTGTAAAGAAAAATAAACTTAATCATATTAACGCTATGCTGAAATATATACTGAACAATAACACAATATTTTATTCAATATCAAAGAGAAAGATTGTACACACAAAAGCTCCATGCAATAAACTTTGCTCGAGTATACGCACCGGCACTTTCATACATAATTGAAGCCTCGTATTTTAACATGAACAGTATCCCTAAAAGTATCAATAAAACATTTGTAATTTTAAATAAAACGAAACAAAACAAAGCTAGTTCTCAGTAAGTCCTTTAAATATTAACGAGTTGAATAGTGTATAGGCATTTTGTTTTATATACTGATGTATACAGTTCGTCGTTATATAAGATGGAGATACAATCTGGAAAAACTTGCAGGAAGTCGTTTAAATCATCCAGTCCTCTTACGTTTCGTTCTTTTGGGAGGGCTAAACTTAACAGTGGACTTGTGAAAACCTATCGATTATAATGATAAGTTCGCGTAGTAGAAAAAGAAATACATTTTTTCATTTAATAAAGATTATACACAAAACATTCATTGAAAGTCATTTTTAATTTTTCTGTAAAATACGCCTTCGTAGCAAGAACTAAAAACAGGCGTCACGTTAATATAAAATTTACCATTATGTACAGAAAATAAATAGCAATGATAAAGGCATGAAATGATAAAAAGCTTGGCGTACTTATCAGAGCGAGACAGTATTTCATGCCGGCACACCGCCTCCAACTTTACAAGACACAGATTCGGCCGCACGTGGAATACTGTTCCCATCTCTGGGTTGGAGCTCGCCTATGCCAGCTCCTTCCATTTGATCGCATCCAGCGCAGAGCTGTTCGAATCGTCGGCTGAGGAACTGTTCGGACTAATTGCAGCCGCACAATTTTACCATCGCACATCGTGACAAAACTCGCGATACCATCCATACCATCTAGAAGTCTGACGGTTCACCACAGTTCGATTTAAAAGAAGTTTTCTTTCTCGCACAACTTCCTTGTGAAATCGGTAGTCGACCAAAGATTTTTTCGGACCGATACGATTTAGGGACCTTCAAGAAAAGAGCGTACTCCTTTTTGAAAGGCCGGCAATGCATCTGCAATTACCCTGGTGTTTCAGTTGTTCATGGGCGGCGGTAATCACTTACCATCAGGTGAGCCATATGCTTGTTAGCCCCCTCCCCTATAAAAAAATCCATCTCAGTCCACAGGGGTGACAACGCATCTGCATTTTGATTCTTAGTTGAGGATAGATGTAGATGTCTATGGGCAACAGCATCCACTTACTATCAGGTGGACTATGTGTTCGTTTGTTACCCTTATCGTATACAAAACACTATTAGGTATTTTTAGGTTAGGTACATGAAAAATATGTTTTGTTGTACGAAACCGTCGGTATTATTATTATTTTCACAGTGGTAGAGCCATGCGGCAGTTTTTGCTGTCGCACGGCTGGGCCGGCTCGAACCGGGGTGGTACCACGACCTCACAGAAAACCAGCGTGAAGTAGAGGTTTACCTCTGCGTTTCGTTTGGTGAGTGCAGGTAGCCGGAGGCCCTTTTTACTGGAAATGAGGCATTCCATCTTGGTCCTCACGGGTGACAGCGCATCGGCATTTTGATTTGTAATACAGGATAGATGTAGATGTCTATGGGCCGCAGCAGCCACTTACCATCGGGTGGACTGTGTGCTCGTTTTTCACCCTTATTCTATATATATTAGTGTAACCATCCACTTGATCGGTTTTTATAATAACACTAGTGATTCCTCCCCGGCCTCGCCTGGGTAGGATCTAATTATGTGGCGTTATTTAGATTTAGGTAATCATCAAAGACCGCTTATTTTATTAATTTTTCTATTTCTGAAAAAATCACCAAGGTTTTTGGATAAAATATAGCTTAGAACACTCCTGGCGTTTCTCTCTATCTGTTCTTCAAATTTCATTACATAGATAGATTAACAGACAGACAAAGTTGTTTAAAGTGGTTAATCAACGGATTCAACTCGGCTGGGCAGCGATCGGAAGATTACGACACATCTTCTCGTCAGGCATTCCTCAAAACTTGAAAACAAGATTGAACAAACAAGTCCGTATTTCTAGTGATGACTTATGGATCTGACATGTTATCCTTCACTGCTGGCCGTGTAAGAAAGCTCAAGGTCACAGAGTGAGCTATAGAGAGGCCTATGCTCTTGGTTTCTCTGCGACTTAAAAATGAAGATATCCGCAATAAAACTAGATTAACCGGTATAACTAAGGGATTAATAAGCTGAAGTAGCTCCGGGCTGGCCATATAGCTCGAAGAACCGGCAACTGATGGGGAAAAAAGATTCTCGAGTAGCAGCCTCGAGCCGGTAGGCGAGATGTTGCGGGGACCCCCACTAGATGGAGTGACGACCTCGTAAGACAAGCAGGAAGTCAATAAATGCAGGTGGTTTAGGTCCAAGCTTTGTGGTATTCCTTAGCCTCCATGTTCAGCAGTGCACTTGTGAAGGGCTGTAATGATGATGATGATTCCAATTAGTTATTACTTATTCCAATTAGTGACAACACGATTTGTAATAAAACTCTTCATGGGATTCCGCTTGGTAGATCTACCCAGATATCCTCTCAGACGTTTGTTGCTATTCAGTTAGTATAAATTTTGCAGATTAGGCACGCTTTATACACCTACCCACCTCTACTAATACTTTCAGCATGTTTTTCTTTTAATATTTTTTCCACAGTTTCTCCACACTGAACAAGTCCAGTTTAATGTACTTTTATTACAAGTAGCTGTAATCTCTAATATCAGTTCTGTTGAGGGAGGGGAGGGGAGGGCCTGATGATCCCATAGCACAGGGCAACCTAGTTTGGGTACCTATATGTTCCTGTATAGCTATATAAATGTGTTTATAGCTATTATGTATTCAGTTGTATAAGTTCATTGTTACTTAGTTTATTGTATTCTTCTGATCATATGTGGAGGAAAATAAATACCAAATTGTGTTTGTTATGTTCTGTCACCGTTTTGTATGTTTCATTCAGACTACAAATATTTCGCTACTCCTAAATGAGATAATTTAAAGTAAACTATAGAAAATAAAACATATGGTTGACGTGTGGTAGTTGTAATAAGAATCACCACCACAATTACACCATTTCGTCCACTGGGTCTCATAAAAGGCGATGTAGAAATCCAGAATACTTTATGGTCTCCGATGTCCCTGACAGATGGTGTATACTATTTTGCATACGCTAGGTGTAAATCAAACCATCGTGATAATACTACTAATAATTTCGGTCGCAGCGGTCAGTCTCAATAGAGACTAGCCACCTGCACAGGACTAGTATATGCTCAAGCACAGGTGCACTCTCTATTCCCTCACCATCATAGTACATTGGGACGGTTATCCGACACGAGCGGAGAGAAATTAGGCGCTGCACCATCGGCTTTACGGACTTTCCGAGGCACGGAAGTGAAAAACCGCTAATTTCCGTTCTATGAAAGGTCGAGGTCTATGTCCAGCAGTCGACTGCTGACGAGCTGATAAAGATCCCGCTGTAGTGCTGAATATTTGATACTACCATATTGCCATTATCATAATTACCTTTGTGACACCCACAAAGTATGACAAAATATGTTATTGATTGTTCTACGTAGTCTTCAGAAAACATTTACCCCTTCTGTTATGCTGTCTGTATAATAAGATGATACCTAGCTACCACAGTTTTACATATTTGCTTCCTCTCACTGTTAAGGAAGAGATGTACGAATTAGTCACGTATCGATTATTTTTTAAATAAAATGATGTGACAAACGACTTCCGACGACTCGAAACGACTACCAACAAGTGGACTTAGAGACCACCTGATGGTAAGTTTCCTTCGTAGAAATCACTTCTTTATTTTTTCGTTATAATGTGTGAAGAAGCACGCCGCAGAATCACCTTCGCGCTATTATGTCTATGTGTAAAGGAGCCGCGGTAAAATCCGTTAGTCTTCTTCTTCGTTTTTATCTATTTTTTTTTTCTTTTCAACCCTGGACGATCTCCCAAAATGTATTAATTTGAAATTACAAACCTAAAAAGATCTTCGATAACTTTAATTTTATACCAGTCAAATAACAATTAACACATTAACGTTGTAGAGACATTCTGCAGCTATATTATGGTTGTAGCACGAACGGGTAGGCTCGACTGAGGAAGAACCACGCTCTCACAGAATAACAGCTACACTACACTACACTATACAAAAAACAGCAGCGTTAAGATGCTGTTTTTCATATAGTGAGCTTAGAGAACTGGAAACCCTCATTCGGAAACCATCTTTCATTTTCACTGGAAACGAGACATTGTAGTTTCACCCTCAGAGGTGACAAAGCACCTGCAATTTGATTCGATTAAGAATAGATGTACTGGGCTGCACTAAAAGTATCAGGAATGGAATATTTCCACTGTTCCTGTCATGTTAAAATCTTTTTAATTGAAAACTCCTTGGTTTTAAAAAATCGAATACCACTTATTTATTTAAAAAAAGGTTCTCGGTCTTGTCACAAGGTTTTGTCAAACTTATTTAGTCGTTGAGAAAATGGAATTGACTCGAGAAAATTCAAGAGCGATGATTTATTATGACTTTCGAAGTGGTTTAACACAAAAACAGTGTGTTGACCGGATGATTTCTGCATTTGGTATATGAAGCCCCATCCAAAACCACAATTTATCGCTGGTTTTCTAAATTTCAACGTGAACGTGTCAAGCTCAGTGATGATCCCCGTCAAGGTCGTCCAAAAACTGCAGTCACCCAAGAAAACGTTGATGCTGTGCGTAAGCTGATTGAGGAAGATCGACATGTGACATACCGCGAAATTTAGGCAACTTTAGACATTGGCATGTGTCAAATACAAATAATCTTGCATGAACAATTAGTTGTAAAAAAGTTGTTTTCCCGATGGATACCGCATTTGCTCTGTGAAGAGCAAAAAGCGGCTCGCGTTACTTGGTGCGTCAGAACTCTCGAAAGATTCCACGCAGGATCCTCAAATGCTGTATACAATATCGTATCAGGTGACGAATCCTGGATATATGCGTACGAAACCGAAACAAAAAACCAGTCGCGAGGTTGGGTGTTCGAAAATGAGTTAAAGCCAACAAAAATTGTTCGTTCACGGAGTGTTGCAAAAAAATGGTGGCCACATTTGTCTCCAAAACCGGCCATGTTACAACTATTCCTCTTGAGGGTGCAGAATGGTATACTAGCATTTGTTTGCCACAAGTCGTTTTTGAACTCCGTAAAGAGAACTGCAACCGCCGCATCATCCTCCATCACGACAATGCGAGTTCTCACACCGCACACAGAACAAAAGAATTTTTAGAGCAAGAAAACATAGAATTATTAGACAATCCGCCGTACAGCCCCGATTTAAGCCCTAATGATTTCTATACTTTCCCTAAAATAAAGAATAAATTGCGTGGACAGAGATTTTCATCACCTGAAGAAGCTGTGGATGCCTACAAAACGGCCAATTTGGAGACCCCAACTTCCGAATGGAATGGTTGCTTCAATGATTGGTTCCATCGAATGGAAAAATGTGTCAAATTTCGCGGAGAATACTTCTAAAATCAAGAAATACATTTTTAAATGGTAATGTTGTGGCACTTCCTTGATTCCTGAAATTTTCAGTGCCGCCCTCGTAGGTTTCCCGTCTACGGACCACAGCATCCACTTAACATCAGGTGAACTGTGTGATCACTTGTCAACCTTATTCTGTAAAAAAACCACACCAGCTTATACTTTTTGTCGCACGGGCACGTCCGACATCACTTCCTCCATACACTTTTCCTCGTTCTGCTCTCTTATTCCTTCTTGTTCAAACATACTTGTCACTCATTTACAACCCCCTCATGTATTTCAAAGTACACCGCTGAACATTAGCCTCCACAAAGATTGCCTCATAATGATATCTGCCATAGTTGCCACGCTTGGCAGGCGGGTTAACAACTGCAGTTTTTTTATTTTCTAGCTGTTATTAGAAGGATACTTTTCCAATAAAATGAGTCTCCGGTTCTCTACACTCACCAGAAGAAACACAGCAGTGTCAAGCTGCTATTTTACGCTGGTATTCTGTGAGAGCGTGGTCCTTCCCCGGTCGAGACGACCCATTTGTGCTACAACTATACTACTAATATAGCTGCAGCATGGCTCTACCACGTAAATACTACTGCGTAGATACTGCTGTCAATCTCCCAGTTTGTTTCCCTATATCGTCTCTAACGACACCTACAAGACCGTATGTCCTTACTATGACGACATGTTTCAACATTATTGAATAAAAAGCCATTAGATCAATTTATTTTCAACATAAAAGCTGGAGAGCACTTGACTTCCTAATAGTTTTATGGAAGGACAGTCTGAAAGTGAACCGTAATGTCCTAAGTGCTTCTCGATATAAGCTGCGTTGCGTGCGACACCGTTTCATGGAACAGAAACAGAAACAGGAACTTTTTTATTCAATATAGATTATAAATAATACTTATTGAAAGTCACTCTTTTGTATAATTACCACTGGTTCGAAAAAAAACCTCTGTCCTGGGAAGAACCAGCCAGAAACCCAGCGGGACTTTTTTTTAAATAACAGCTTACAATCATGTATGTTACACAAATAAACAACACAACAAATTAGAAATAGCATGGTAGCGATCACCTCATTTCCAGGGGTTATTATCATCTATTAATTCTTTAATACTATAATAACCCTTTTTATACAAACTTAGTTTAATAAAGTTTTTGAACTTTGAGCAGGTCAAATTTTGTATATTTTCTGGAATTTTATTGTAAAAGCGTATACATCGCCCCAAGAATGAATTACTGACTCGATGGAGTCGAGTAACTGGTACTACTAGCTTGTGTCTGTTCCTAGTATTTACAGAATTAATATCACTTATTTTTGTAAAACTACTTTTATTTTTGTGTACGTACATTACATTTTCATAAATGTATTGAGAGGCCAAAGTTAATATATTAATTTCCTTAAATTTTTGTCGCAGCGACTCTTTAGGCTTTAAATCATAAATTGCTCTTATGGCCCTCTTCTGTAAAACAAATATAATTTCAGTGTCAGCTGCGTGTCCCCATAGCAAAATACCATACGACATTATGCTATGGAAATAGCTAAAGTAAACTAGTCTAGCTGTTTCAACACTAGTTAGACTTCTAATCTTTTTTACGGCATATGCTGCAGAACTAAGTCTGCTTGCTAGTTTTTCAATGTTGCAGTGAATAGGCCTTACATGCGTTCAATGCATTAGATACATATACAAAGTTCAACAATTATATGTATAGAAAGAAAAAAATTCACAAACACACATGCAAGCACACACGCGTGTACGCACACGGGATATCTTCTTTTAACGCAAAGGCTCTAACTAACTTGATACCACCTCTGTAAGCGTACTTACTCGGTGTTAGTTTTATATGTACATAAAGTTAAAAGTAACACGTGCGTGAAATGCTGACAAGAGGACAAGGACGCACTTAAATGTTCTTTAACGGGTTTTCTGAAAGGAAATTGCGGAGTTAAGGATTTGTCGCCATTAGTGTAAATGTTGTGAATTTATTACAATGTGTTAAAGATTACTATTAACTATATATAATATTAACTTATCAGGCTGGCGGGCAAGGTGATGAAACTAATGCGTTGAGGAAAAAAGAAAATATACTAAACCTAATCACAGAACACCAGCGTAATATAGCAGCTTATTGATACCGTGTTTCGTATAGTGACTATAGAGAAGGGAGACCATTTTTACTGGTAAGGAGGCATCCTATCTTAGTCCTCAGGGAGTGACAATGTATCTGCCACACGTGGACAGTGTGCTCGTTTGTCACCCTTATTGTGTAAAAAATAAAATAAAGATATGATGGTCGAACAGTAATTAAACACTCGATACCGTGTTTATAATAGTCTTTGGAGGAAACCTATTTTTGATGGTATATGACTTGATATTATCTAGCTACATTGACAATAGATTAAGTGACCAACAAAACTTACAGTCCAGCTGAAGGTAAGTCGCTACTGCAGTCCATGGACACCTGCAACCAATTTCAAATGAAGGAAGCTAGATGCGTTGTCACCTGTGAGTGAATTTCTCAGAGTGTTCAGGTTTCCAATGTCCGAAGGCGAGCACAGTATGAAACACACAACTGTTTCAATTATGACAATTTTATTCCCAAATAATCTCGACACACAACAAAAAATCAAAAACCCAACGCCATCTATGGAAGCGTCAAGTAAAATTTGCACATACAAAATATTAAACACACAGCCTATAACTAAATTTAAGTTACAGGGTAGATTACAAAGCGTACTAATAAATTATCATAGTATGACGATATATGTTTAAGCTGTAACAATAAAATGAGCCGTGGAAGCTCAGAGGCTAATCGCTCGCTGTAAATTTCACAGTACGCGAGCAACCCGGGTTCGATCCCCGCAGGCACCAATGAAATTGTTGATTGCAATTTTAAGTGCTGATTTACCACGTGCTCAGCGGTGAAGAAAAACACCGTAAGACAACCTGCATGTCTCAGAAATAAGAAAAAACAAGATTTCGAAGACATGTGAAGATCGCCAACACGCATTGGGGCAGCGCGCGGTGGACATTTCTTTGCCCTAAAACCTTCTCAGAAATGATAGGTCTGTTATCAGCAGTAGGACGTATATACGCTGTAATTTTAACTTTAACTTTTAACCTTAATAATCAAAGAACGTCTAAACAATCAAACAAACACCAAATTGGAATAGTGACATTTTCATTAATTTTAAATCTACCGTACATCAAACACAAAGGCAACAAACACCTAATAACAGTTTTCATAATTAATACCGCCCATAATTACTTGCTCTTTGTCACACAACTATTCGACGCAAGCACGCCACCTGTCGCACAGGACTCGGGACTCGCTAAGTCCCTGTCGTCATCTAGTTTGAAGGTTGGTTTTATTAATCAAAATAAGCATGCATTATTAAGTAGCCTATTATATCATTATGTCACAGAGATAGTTATATATTTAAAATGTTTTCTTTATAAATTAACATACCCTGTTTGTATACATTTTGTATATTAAATGTATATCATTCTAAGTACGTATGTAATTTCACCTGCCACAAAATCTCATCACTCCACGGGTCGACTGGCAGAGAATACCCGTAGGCATTAAGCCCGCCCTTTGTTACCCTATTTATTAACTAGTTAAAAATAAAGTTTAAATAAATAAATCATCATCATCATCATCATTACAGCCCTTCACAAGTCCACTGCTGAACATAGGCCTCCCCCAAAGAATGCCACAAAGCACGGTCCTGAGCCACCTGCATCCATCGACTTCCTGCATGTCTTACCAGGTCGTCACTCCATCTTGTGGGGGGACGCCCTACACTTCGCCTACCGGTACGAGGCTGCCACTCGAGAACCTTTCTTCCCCATCGGTTGTCGGTTCTTCGAGCTATATGGCCGGCCCACTGCCACTTCAGCTTACTAATCCGTTGGGCTATGTCGGTTACTCTGGTTCTACTGCGGATATCCTCATTCCTAAGTTTATCACGCAGTGAAACTCCGAGCATAGCCCTCTCCATAGCTCGCTGAGCGACCTTGAGCTTCCTCATATGGCCAGCAGTGAAGGACCACGTCTCAGTTCCGTAAGTCATCACTGGCAACACGCACTGGTTGTACAATTTTGTTTTAAGGTTTTGAGGTATTTCTGACGAGAAGATGTGTCGTAGCTTCCCGAACTCTGCCCAGCCGAGTTGAATCCGTCGATTGACCTCTCGGTCGAAGTTGGACTTACCTAGTCGGACTATTTGTCCCAGGTAAACATACTCGTCAACAACTTCGAGCTTAGTGCTCCCAACAACTACCGGCATAGGTGTGACATGGACATTAAACATAATCTTTGTTTTGTCCATGTTCATCTTAAGACCTATCCGTTGGGAGACACTATTGAGGTCATTGAGCATAGTGCTTAGTTCCTCCAGCGATTCTGCCATGAGGACTATATCGTCGGCAAATCGAAGGTGAGTGATGTACTCGCCATTGATGTTAATTCCGTATCCTTTCCAGTCCAGAAGCTTGAAAACGTCTTCCAATGCAGCGGTGAAGAGTTTCGGGGATATAACGTCACCCTGTCTTACACCTCTCTGCAATTGGATAGGTTTCGTACTCTGGTTCTGTACTCGGATAGCCATCGTAGCTCTACTGTACAAACACTTCAGCACTTCGATATACCGACAGTCAACTTGGCACCGCTGAAGGGACTGCAGCACCGCCCAAATTTCGACGGAATCAAAGGCTTTCTCATAGTCCACATACGCCAGACATAGTGGCAAATTGTACTCTTCGGACTTCTGTACAATTTGCCGTAGGGTATGTATGTGGTCTATGGTGCTAAAGCCCTTTCGGAAACCGGCTTGTTCGGGAGGCTGGAAGTCGTCAAGTCTGCGCGCGAGACGATTCGTAATGACTCTCGAAAACAGCACGTAGACGCGGCTCAGAAGGGAAATCGGTCTGTAGTTCTTCAAGAGAGCGTTGTCACCTTTCTTGAAGAACAAGACCACCGCACTTCTGCTCCACGCCTCCGGTGTAATGCCACCATGGAGGACGGAATTAAAGAGCCTCTGAAGGACTTCAAGTACCGGTCTTCCACCCGCTTTCAGAAGCTCCGCTGTAATTCCATCCTCGCCTGGGGCCTTGCCGTTTTTAAGGTTCTGGAGAGCCATTCTAATCTCGCTCAGACTGACGTTCGGGATATCTTCGGAATAGTGTCGAATAAGACTCGCTCTTGGATCGTTACTCACACTTGCGTGTGGCTCCAACGATGACGTGTACAGCTGCCCATAGAACCTCTCAATCTCACTCAAAATCTCAGGTGCCCCGGAAACGATGCTGCCACATTCGGTCTTCAGCTTTGACAGTTGGCTCTTTCTGGCAGACAGATCTCTGGCAAAGACTTTGGAGCCTTGGTTCCGCTCGATCGCTTCTTCAATACGAGCTGTATTGAAGTTGCGTAAGTCTCGCCGCATGCATTTGGAGATCTGTCTGTTCAGTTGCCTGTATGCTGTCAAATCTGTTGAAGAATGTAGCCTCATCTCCCGTCTAACAGCCATGATATTAAGAGTGTGATCGGAGAGTTTTTGTGTTCTTCTGCGGCGGGTCTTGCAGAACTTAGCTCCGACCGCATGGACAGTTTCCACGAGCTTGTCATTCATATCGTCCACTTCATTGCAGTCTTCTAGGCACTGAAAACGATTTCGTAACTCGAGCTGAAAGGTTTCGGGACTTTGGATTAGAGCACTAGGGGGACGGAGCGTTGACTTCATCAGACGAGACCTCTCCAACTTAACATTTAGGTTCAGTGTGCCTCTAACCATTCGGTGATCGCTGCCGGTTTTCACCCTCGCGATCACTGAGACATCACTGAACAGTTGTCGTCTGGTCGTCATAATGAAGTCAATCTCATTTTTTGTCGAACCGTCGGGGCTCGACCAGGTCCACTTCCTGTGGGGCCGCTTCTTGAAGAAAGAGTTCATCATAAAGAGTCCCTCTTTCTCCATGAAGTCGGCCAGCTGCTGGCCCCTTGGGTTCCGTTGCCCTATTCCAAATTTCCCTACTTTCAGCTCACCGTTCTCTCTTGTGCCTAGTTTTGCATTGAAGTCTCCCATTAACACCGTATATTGGGTTTTGGAGGAATGCATGGCTCTAGAGATATCCTCATACATTTCCTCCACCTCCTCATCGGGGTGTGCCGAGGTTGGTGCGTAAACCTGTATGACCTTCAGCGAATACCGTTTGGTGATTCTGAGTATAAGGTACGCAATCCTCGTCGACACACTCCCGATCTTTACAACGTTGTTAACGAGAGACTTGTGGACGATAAATCCGACACCTCCTTGGGACAGATGGTCGCCCTCCCGGTGATAGAGCAAGTTGCCGGATTCGAGGATTACCGTGTCCTCCCCCTCTCTTCGGACTTCGGATAATCCTATAATATGCCAGCGCAACTTGTCTATCTCTTCTTCCAGCTCCACGATCTTCTCTTCAGTCCTCAGGGTGCGTGCGTTGTACGTTGCCAGGTCGAGTCGTCGTAGGTGGCAACCGAACCTCCACCGGAGATTCTTAGCACCCCCTGCCCCGCCGTTACCATGGTCGCCACCGTAGCCAGGAATAGCGGGGCCGCCGGGGACTGGGGGCCGTCTCTTTGTTACTCTCGTCATTTGGGGGGTATTTGCCATAGTTGCACGCTTGGCGAGCGGGTTGGCAACCGCAGTTTTTTTTTTTTTGTACTTTTGGCTATTATCAGGAAGATGCTGCTGCCCATCTCCCGCCTGTTTCCCTTTGTCGCCTTTTACGACACCCACGGGAGGATATGGGGTAGTGGATATTCTTGACCGCCACTACACGGCAATACAATAAATAAATACATAAATAGATTTTATAGTTTGTTACACATAGTTACCGATGTTATTCTAAATGAGTTTACGCACGATGACAATTTCCACGTCGTTAGAACGCGCGACACTACTGCAAAGGGCGTGTTGTACTGATTTCAGTATTTCTTTTGCTTACGGACCATGGGCCTCTACTGTTATAAAATATTTGTCTTAATCGTCACGCTAAGCTAGAGTTGAAGACCAGAAATGAGGTGATCACTACCAAGCTATTTCTAATTTGTTGTGTTGTTAATTTGTGTTACATACATGATTGTAAGCTATTATTTTTTTAAAAAGTCCCGCTAGGTTTCTTGCTGGTTCTTCCCAGGACGGAGGTTTTTTTCGAACCAGTGACAGAAGTAATCAAACAAAAGAGTGACTTTCAATAAGTATTATTTATAATCTATATTAAATAAAAAAGTTTCTGTTTCTGTGTCTGTTTCAGAACCGGAGATCGTTTTTACTGGTAACAAAGTGTTCTATTTTAGAACACAGGGGAGACAACGCATCTATATGTTGATTCTTAATCAAGGATATATGTAGGTGTCTATGAACCACGGTATCCACTTACCACCAGGTCCACTGTGATGTGATCATTTGTCCCCCTTATTCTATAAAGTAAAAAGAAATACCAGACGTTTCCCTCTTAGAGCCTTGGTAGCTCTGATGGTTAGCGTTAGCTGTAAATTTCACAGTACTCAAGTAACCCGGTTCGATCCATACCGGCACCAATTAAATTGTTAATTGCAATTTTAAGTGCTGATTTACCACGTGCTCGGCGGTGAAGGAAAACTTTATGAGGAAACCTACATGTCTGAGAAAAAGAAAAAAAATCCAAGTCATGTGAAGTTCGTCAACACGCATTGGGGCAGCGCGGTGGACACTTTCTTGCACTAAAATCCTCTCAGAAATGAGGGGTGGCCTGTGCCCAGCCGTGGGACGTATATGTAACTGTAATGTTAGCTTTTACACATTAGACGCTGCTGGTCGTCCATCTTAGTAGAGTATTTTATCTTGAACGTAGGAATTTCTCCTTTGTCGTGGGGGCAGTTTAAATAGATTTTACAAGGACAAATATCCCGACTCGGAACAAGTATTTATAGGCCATAAAATACTTGTGTAAAATACCTGGGATTCGAACAGGCGGGTTTCTGCACTGCAACTCAGTATATTTACGAAAATGTAATTTATGTTAACAAAAACAAAGACAGTTTTAGTAATAGAAGTGATATATATATAGATAGTGACACTCTGTAAACAATAGAAACAAACACAAGCTAGTGATACCAGTTTCTCGACTCCACAGAGTCAGTAATTCATTCTTGGGCAATGTATACGAGTATACGCTATTACACAAAGTACCAGAAAATATACGAGATCTCTATTACCAAGTTTAAATATTTAACTAAACAGAAACTGTATAAAAAGGGTTATTTCATTATAAATGAATACATGGTTGATAACAACCCCTGAGAATGAGGTGATCGCTTCCAAGCTGTTTCTAAAATAAAATTTGTAAATAGTTTTTAATTATTTACTTATATTATAAAATTTATTTTTAATAAAATTCCCGCTGCGTTTCTTGCTAGTTCTTCTTAGACAGAGGTTTTTCTCCGAACAAGTGGTAAAGTAAAAAAAAATTTTCAATAAGAATTACTTGTAATCAATATTGTATAAAAAATATTATTTTCTATTCTATTCTATACTATACTATTCTATTCTGTACTACTCTAATCTATACTATTCTATTCTATACTATTATATCTATAGTATAGTATCTATAGTATCCATGGACTGCATCAGGTGGTCTATAATATATACTTCATCTACAAAAAAAACTTGCTGCGGTAAGTTACCGTTTTATAATAATTTAAAAATAAAAATTATGTACAACCGACTTTAATATAAATCATAAAGAATATCTCAAAGACTATTGGTCAGATCTTGATCAAATTTATGTGGGATCACATGAAAAGCACGAGCTTTCAAATAAAAAAAGAATCATTGCTATCGGTTCACGTAGAACAAAGTTATGAGGTAAAACACATAAAAAAAATATAGTCGAATTGAGTACCTCCTCCTTTTTGAAGTCGGTAGGAAATATCAATTTTGTTGAAGAGAGACATCAGTGTCACTTAGCCTTTACTTTCTTTAAAGATTTGATTACGTATCAAAGGTCAGAGTTAAGTGCAGTCACTATAAATACTCGCCTATAGAAAGTTCATAAAAGCTCGAGTTGGCTGAAAGTGTGGGATTTTTTAGCCGACTTCAAATAAAAAGAGGAGGTTTACAATTCGACCGTACCTAAGTTTTTTCTGTATCCATGTTACGTGATATCATTGCCATTTGTGAACCGATTTTGATGATTCTTTTTTATTAAATAACTTATTAAATGTCGTTCCATATAAAACTAAAAAAAAATACGAAATGTAGATTATAATGTAACTATTTAGATCATTAAAATAGTGATATTCGTTAGTCCACGCAAAAGGATAAATAAAAATTCTGGAGTTTAATTTTTCAATACAATATATCTTCCGACACCGACTTCAAAATTTGACATTATTTTGTTGCTTTATTTTAAGTCACAAGAAATATAATACTTAACAACATAATCAAGTGACGCTCATTGCAATTTGAAAGAGGGCAATTTTTATTCTACTCGTATATACTAAGTATTACCAACTACTACTAAATACCAAGTCACATATTTCTTAGCATTACTAGTTCTAAAATATAATTTTCGTAATATAAAACTCGCATCTTAGTTGTTTGAAGTCAGGTTTCACTTTTTATTAGAAGTTAATTTTTATCGTTGTTTAATTTTAACTTATTTTTAACTCCCGACGTTTTAGCACGCATCATCTATGGTCACGGGGGAACTAAGGTGTTTAAAGTTTTTATTTTCTACTCTTTATTTAGTCACAAGATTTTGCAGTGGTATGCTAAGATTTGGATTTAATTTTATGAGTTAGAAGAACTAAGTGGCATTTTCGCCATGAGTCTCGTGAGGTCCGCGGAGTTCACGTGCGGTGAAGTTACTAAAGGAACTCTATCCGCGACTGGTCTTCGCTGCTGGTGATAAGAGGACTGGTTCCCACGACACCACGGGGAGTAGGACTATCACGCATTTAAATTTTTAGTTTTAGTTTTTTATTATAGTTGTAGGTTTTGTTGTTCAGAAGACCTTTACACGAGCTTAAATTTAATGAAAATTGTAGATTTTGTACAATTTGATCATATAAAGCGTATTCTGCATGGGTCCTGTGTAACCATTTACCAAAATATATAAGAGAGTTGTCGTGAAGCGACAATTAATAAAGAAAAAGAACCTAACCTAAGACAACAAAACAACAAAAGTAGACCAAGAAAATAATATATTTAAATTTTTAAAAAGGTATTTACAATTTTATAAAAAAATGAAATATGATGATGATGGATGAAGTGAGATTACAATTAGATTTAAAAAAAAATAAAGATAGGAGAATAGGAGAATATAGTATTAAAGTGGAGCCTAAAGGTTGAAGTGACACGCTGCTTTTGTAGAAGTAGGCACACGCGGAGCTTGAGGTTTCTTAGCGGCGACGGCACGCAGCGCCTGGAGTAGGTGCGCTCGCAGCGTCCGGAGCCGGCGCACGTAGCGGCTGGGGTAGGTGCGCTCAGCACTTGGAGCAAGCAGTCGCAGCGCCCAAAGGTAGCGCAGGCAGTAGGTGCACTCGGCGCCTGGAGCAAGCAGTCGTAGCGCCCGAAGGTAGCGCGGCAGTAGGTGCACTCAGTGCCTGGAGCAAGCAGTCGTAGCGCCCGGAGTAGTGTGGCCCCGCGCTTGAAGTAGACTTCGCCAACGACTTCAAATGTAGATGGAGGCTTGCAGGATCCCGGGGCAATGCGGCCCCGGGATAAGGCCTTTAGTAGATGTTTCTCGTTTGAGAACTGAAGCGAGACTCCCTGTATTCTCCAATTTTTTTTTTTATTTCAAATGTCTGTATTGATATTTTAATTACTACAGAAAATTTACATTTATTAAAATATACAATACTAAAAACTACAATAATAATTAAAAAAAAACTAAAACTAGAAACTTAAATATCATATAGTCCTACTCCCCGCGGTATCGTGCCAAGAACGCTGGCTGCGTTTCCCCGCTGAATGGCTATACTTAGCGTTTGAGCAAGGAAAGAACCAGCCCTCTTATCACCAGCAGCAACGACCAGCCGCGGTTGGAGTTCCTTTAGGAACTTAACCGCACGTGGACCCCACGGACCGATAGTCTCTACAGCAAATGGCACAAATATGTAGTCATCTCTCAGAGACTCATATTTGCGCCACTTACTCAGTTCAGCTGCCTCTGATGCCGCCCCGGCTCTAAACGAGGTACCCCTGAGATGAGAGACCGCCAGAGTGTCTACGCAAGTAGCATCCCACACTAAGGCTTTACCTCTCTCCCAAGGGACCAATGTCATACCGTCGGGTCTCCTGCCATCGTCTCTAAATATTCCACAAGGCTCTAAAACCGAGGGAACATTTATAGAGACAAGAGCCCTTCGGATGACATCGTTCAAAGAACTGTGTCGTGAAAATCTACCAGCGCTTTTCTTACATGAAAGTCCGTGGAGCCCAAACTTGTCGACGCTGCTACCACAGGGACACTGATGGGGTTGACAAATCGCCGCTCCTAGTCGGATTCCTACGGCAATGCGTAAGCTTTCCGCATCAAGTAATGTGCCGAGATTACTTGATGGTAAAGCGTGTAACCAGTGAATAGATTCCTTAGTCGAAACAGCTAGAAGGCGTGCCTTATCCAGGTCACTCTGGAGATTATGAAACAAATCCTTCTGCACGCCCTGTACCAATGGAATATCCCACTGTTTTTGTTGGTTAACTTCCAGTGGAACATTCTCCAATTGTTCGGCTTTTATACCTTTTTAGAGAGAACGAGAAATTATTTAAATTAAAAGGAAATTTATTGTAAATGACCTAGAGCCATAGAGTATTTATGTGAAAATATTAAACTAAGAACATCAGACCAGTGACGAATTTGAATAAAAGTTACCATAACAACCATATGAATAATGGTTGTCAAATCTAACAATTTTTGATTTCAGGCTTATAATTGAAAAACCATTACATTTAAGTAAGAAATAAGATATTATTCATATAGGAAAAACTAATGCGCGGCAGCGCGCACGAAGCCTGAAATTGCAGAGTTACGGAGAACTCAATAAAAGACCGAAAAAGGTAAGACTCCATTGACAGCGATTTTAAAAGGTGCTGATAGTGTGAAAATACGAAGTGAAAATGATTTGTTATTGTGTAAAAACGTTACAGGATCCTATGGAAATAAAGGTGATGCAAAATATAAATGCAGAAAATCAAAAACAGAATGGAAAAATAGTGTAAAATGATATGTTAGTAGTATAACTGATAGCGTGAAAAGTGATGCAAAATGTGAATGCAGAAAATCAAAAACAGAATGGAAAAATAATGTAAAATGATATGTAAGTAGTATAACACTACAGAGTCTAAGAGCCTTCACATTTTCAAGAAACAACTAAACATATTTTCTGCCGACTTCCAAAAAGGAGACGGTACTCAATTCGACTGTATATTTTGGTTTTTTTATGTGTGTTACCTCATAACTTTTTACTGGGTGAACCGATTTTGATGATTCTTTTTTTTATTTGAAATCTGGTACTTCTCGTGTGGTCCCATATGAATTTAAACAAGTTCAGACCAATAGTTTTTGAGTTATTCTTAATAACTTATATTGATCAGTCCACCGCTGTGCAATTTAGAAGATGTTTTTTTCCTCGCACAACTTCCTTGTGGAATCGATTACCATCAGTGATTTTTCCTTCAAGAAAAGAGCCTACTCCTTTTTAAAAGGCCGGCAACTCATCTGCGATTCCCCTGGTTCCCCTGGTGTTGCAGTTGTTCATGGGAGGCGGTAGTCACTTACCATCAGGTGAGCCGCATGCTCTCTTGCCCCCTCTCCTATAAAAAAAAGTTGAAGTCGGCTGTACAAAATTTTTAATTATTAATCAATAAAACATATTATATGGTGAAGATTATTTGTTTGACAATTTTTAAATTTTACATATCAAATTTAATGAATAGAACCACACAACTTTATCTTCGTTATTTAATTTTAAGACATTATAATTTTAATTATTACATTAATTATAATTTCGGGAATCAAGGAAGTGACACAACATTACTATTTAAAAATGTATTTATTGCTTTTCGAAGTATTCTTCGCGAAATTTGACACATTTTCCATACTATGGAACCAATCATTGAAGCAACCATTCCATTCGGAAGTTGGGGTCTCCAAAATGGCCGTTTTGTAGGCGTCCACAGCTTCTTCAGGTGATGAAAATCTCTGTCCACGCAATTTATTCTTTATTTTAGGGAAAGTATAGAAATCATTAGGGCTTAGGTCGGGGCTGTACGGCGGATGGTCTAATAATTCTATGTTTTTTTGCTCTAAAAACTCTTTTGTTCTGTGTGCGGTGTGAGAACTCGCATTGTCGTGATGGAGGATGATGCGGCGGTTGCAGTTCTCTTTACGGAGTTCAGAAACGACCTGTGGCAAACAAATGCTAACAAACCATTTTACATTAACCGTTCTTTGACCCTCAAGAGGAATAGTCGTAACATGGCCGGTTTTGGAGACAAACGTGGCCACGATTTTTTTGCAACACTCCGTGAACGAACAATTTTTGTTGGCTTTAACTCATTTTCGAAAACCCAAACTCGTGACTGGTTTCTTGTTTCGGGTTCGTACGCGTATATCCAGGATTCGTCACCTGATACGATGTTGTATACAGCATTTGAGGATCCTGCGTGGAATCTTTCGAGAGTTCTGACGCACCAAGTAACGCGAGCCGCTTTTCGCTCTTCACAGAGCGAATGCGGTATCGATCGGGAAAACAACTTTTTTACACCTAATTGTTCATACAAGATTATTTGTATTTGACTCATGCCAATGTCCAAAGTTGCCTGAATTTCGCGGTATGTCACACTTCCTCAATCAGCTTACGCACAGCATCAACGTTTTCTTGGATGACTGCAGTTTTTGGACGACCTTGACGGGGATCATCACTGAGCTTGACACCTCCACGTTGAAATTCAGCAAACTAGCGATAAATTGTGGTTTTGGATGGGGCTTCATCACCAAATGCAGAAATCATCCGGTCAACACACTGTTTTTGTGTTAAACCCAAAGAGATTTAAAATATAAATATACTATAGAGCGGGCATTGGGAAAATTCATATACAAAAACTTTAAGCTCGTGCGTGTGTGACGCCCTCTAGCTAAAAATAGCAAAACTACGCTATCATTTATTAAGACAACATTTTAACTATTCTCATAATCTTTTTTTAAAAAAATAAATGTTATTCGATTTTTAAAACCAAGGAGTTTTCAATTAAAAAGATTTTAATATGACAGGAACAGTGGAAATATTCCATTCCCGATACTTTTAGTGCAGCCTATGTAATTTAATGCAGTTAATTATTAATATGTTAGTAATATAAATATACAAATAAGATTATATTATGTTAATGTAATTATCGGAAATTTGCCATTTTAATTGTAAAAATAATCTTGTATTCAATTAGTTTGCCTACCGAAAAATAGAATATGGCTATATTTTGTATTTTTGTTAAATTATTAAAATCTATTGTAACTCTTATATCACAAACGAATAAAATGAATTTGAATTTGTATTTAAATAATATAGCTCACGTTGGACGTAAAATAAACTGGCTGGCAGAGAATCAAAGTTGTCTGGCACTACTTTCGCCAATCCACTGGGCGAGCGTGGCGATTATGGCAAGTCTGCCTTTTTCACCATTCTCCCAAACGGTAGAAGCCCATGTCGTGCAGTAGATTTTTCCGGGCTGATGAAGAAAAAAAGTGGAATTATCGTTTTATAAAGTGTTCACAATAAACATAACGTGAAAATATTCTATGCAGGTAATACTTTAATACGAAAATCTTTAACTATCGGAGTATGTTATCTCTTAGTCGATAGTAGGGTTTCTGTTCCTAGCCTATTATTATGCCAAGTAACAGCGTGCATTGCTATGTTCCGATCTAGAAGGTTCCATATCTTCTCTTGGGTGTTGTAAGAAGCGACAGAGGGAAACTGAGACAGAAGATGGGCAGCAGTATCTTACTGATAACAGCATATTACAATAAAAAACTGCGGTTGCCAACCCGCTCGCGACGTGTAGCAACTATGGCAATATACCCCCTAATGATAAAACTTACAAATAGACGGCACCCGGTGGCCTAATCAATAGCCGACGGCCTCTAAGAATAGAGAGCTAGACCTACCTACATATACATATATTATGCTCGTCGCTCTATAACCTTGTCTTAGCTACCATCCCTACATATCCAAACCAACTTGCTTAACCAACTTTCCTTTTTTTTATAGGATAAGGGTGACAAACGAGCACACAGTCAGTGGTTGCTGTGGCCCATGGACATCTACATCTATCTTCGATTACGAATCAAAATGCAGATGCGCTGTCACCCGTGAGGACTAAGATGGAATGCCTCGTTTCCAATAAAAAGGATCTCCGGTTCTCTACACTCACCATACGAAACACGCCAGCGTTAAGCTGTTCTTTTACACTGGCTTCTGTGAGAGCGTGGTCCTTCACCAGTCGAGCCGACCCATTCGTGCTACAACTATAATATAGCTTCAGCATGGCTCTACCACGTATATTTCCTTCTACTCTTATTTCACACATAGTTTTATTTATTTCTTTTTCAAATAGGTTAGGTAGTTACAGACTATATACATCCCACTGCTGGGCAGCGGCATCTTTTCATTTTTGATAGAGTTTTACGGCGAGGTAATGTCCGTCGCGCTGTTCCAATGCGTGTTGGCGGACTTCACATGTGTTAGAAATATTTTTTATTATATATATTATTTTTTGTTTCCTCACGATTTTTAACTTCACGGCCGAGTACGTGGTAAATCAGCACTTAAAATTGCAATCAACAATTTCTTTGGTGCCGGCGGGGATCGAACCCAGGTTACACGCGTATTGTGAAATATACAGGAAGTGCTAAACCCCTGAGCTACCACGGCACATTAAATTATTTAATCTCAATTAACTACTTCAGAAAAAACATATAGGTACATAGGCATAAAAAATAAATCACAAATTACCGTAAAATATGTGAGACAAGTTAAGATAACGGTTATCACTATCATTTATCTAAACCTGTTACTATCCTATCGTAATTAGTTTTGATAACAAATTTAACAACAGAGACGAACTCGTACTCATTGTCAGTATTTTGTATTATTTTCAAAATTTTAGAAGAAGCGGTAAAATTAAAAATTTTGTACAACCGACTTCAATACAAATAAAATGAGAATATCATGAAAGTATTCGAAGTCAAGTCAATTTATATGGGACAACGTGAAAAGTACCAGCTTACAAATAAAAAAATAATCATCGAAATAGGTTCACCTATAAAAAAGTTCTGAGGTAACACACAAACAAAATACAATCAAATTGAGGTTGGAAACTAAAACAACAAGCATATGTTATGAACTGTTATAATCTTAACGAGAATGCTAATTTACCTATTGTATTTATCTATATTTATGTATTGTTCATAATACGTCTGCAAATTTTCAGATTAATAAGATAGTGGATAAAAAAATGACTGACTGTCTGTCAGATAATAGATAAAAAATGAAATAAAAGTTCCATTGCGTTCACACATACATGCGTATCAATTCAAACATACATTAAATTCTATTTGGCGGCTAATTGAATGTTCGATTTTTCTGTTCATGAATAAACCACAGAATGGATTTTAATGGAAATTTAATGAAGTATTCAGAAAGTGGTTCCTTGTCAATACAAACATTTTTTATATATGTGAGATGAAAAGTTAGTTTTAGTGAACTAACGAACAAACACACATACATAGATATTCTTTGAAAAATAAAATCGTACCCGGACGAATTTAAGACCTTCGAAAATCATAACATTCCAAGCGAAAATCTATACATATAATAAATCTGTAGAAAAGTCGTGTCTGTAATTCTAATATATTCTTGAAAAAACAAATCCATGGGACTAAATAAAGGGTTCTGCAGCCAAATTAGTGGTTTTTAGAATTTTTGTCTGTCTGTCTGTCTTTTTTTTTTATATAGACGAGGGGGCAAACGAGCATGCGGCTCACCTGATGGTAAGTGACTACCGCCGCCCATGAACAACCGCAACTCCAGGGGAATTGCAGATGCGTTGCCGGCCTTTTGGAAAGGTGTAAGCTCTTTTCTTGAAGGTTCCTAAGTCATATCGGTCCGTAAAAGTCGCTGGTGGTAATTGATTCCACAAGGAAGTTGTGCGAGGGAGAAAATTTCTTCTGAATCGCACAGTAGTGGACCGCCAATCATCCAGATGGTATGGATGGTAACGCGAGTTTTGTCGCGATGTGCGATGGTGAAATTGAGCGGCTGAATTAGTCCGAACAATTCCTCAGAGCACTTCCCGTGATAGATGCGATAAAATACGCAAAGAGATGCAACATTTCTACACAGTGCCAGTGTATCGAGCCGATCAGAAAGAACTCGGTCGTCGACGATTCGAACTGCTCTGCGCTGGACGCGGTCAAATGGAAACAGCTGGCACTGAGGTGCCCCGGCCCAGAGATGAGAACAGTACTCCATGTGGGGCCGAACTTGCGCTTTGTAAAGTTGCAAGCGATGTGGCGGCATGAAATACTGTCTCGCTCTGCTGAGCACGCCAAGATTTTAGAGGCCAATTTAGCCTTCCCTTCCAAGTGACCACGAAACTACACACTATTCGATATGTCGACGCCAAGGATTCCGATGCTAGCTGAGGCAGCAAGGGGAGTGCCTTGAAACTGAGGAGATACGACTAAGGGGTTCTTTTTAGCGTTAAACGCGCAAACTTGTGTCTTCCGGGGATTGAACTGGACTAGATTTAGTCGCCCCCGATCCAAAACTTTGTTAAGGAAAGACTCGACTTCAGACACAAGTTTGTCCCGGTACTCGGCGACGTTTTCCCGAGAAATATTGGCACGGCCGGTATATAAGGCATCACCAGAACTGTCGTCCCCATAACAATGAATGCTACCTGTTAGCAACATATCATAGATATGCAGGAGAAACAGCGTTGGTGATATCACGCAGCCTTGTGGCACCATCATTGATAGGCTTGAAATCAGAGAGTGCACCGTCTACTACGACTTTGATGCTCCGATCAGCAAGAAAACTGGTGATCCATTTGCACAATTTCTCGGGAAGCCCATAGGAAGGAAACTTCGAAAGAAGCGCTTTGTGCCAGACCCCATCGAAGACCTTCGCTATGTCCAAACTAACAGCCAATGCCTCCCCCTTGGACTCTATTGCTTCCGCCCATGTATGAGTCAGATAGACTAGAAGATCGCCAGCTGATCGACCCCGACGAAAACCGTATTGGCGGTCACTAATCAGCTGGTGATCCTCAAGGTACCGCATGAGCTGGCAGTTTATAATGGATTCCATTATATTGGATAACAAGGAGGTGATGGCGATAGGCCTGTAGTTGGACGGGTCTGAGCGGTCGCCTTTTTTAGGGATCGGGTGGACCAAAGCTGTCTTTCATAAGTTCGGGACTACGCCTTGGGAGTAGGAGTACGGGAAAAGACGCGTTAAAACTGATGCCAACTCCGGAGCACACGTCTTCAGCACAATGGGAGGGACTCCATCGGGCCCACTCGACTTGCTGACGTCCAGGGAGAAGAGTGCTTTGCGAACCGAGCGCTGTGTAAACAACACATCCGGCATTGAGCACTCACATCGCAGGATGGTCGGCGGTGTGTTCCGCCCGTCATCTAGAGTAGAGTTGGGCGCAAAGAGAGAACTTAACAGATTGGCTTTCTCCTTTGCGGCATGGGCCAGTGAATCTTCCTCTCTGTGCAGAGATGGAAGAGATGACTGACAGAAGTTCCCTTGGACAGCCTTGGCGAGAGACCAGAATGCACGAACTCCCGAAGGAAGGCGAACTAGTTTCTCGCCTTTTCTGCCGATGTGCTCAGACCTTGCCTTGGCAATGACGCTTTTGAAGGACCTGGAGGCGGAATTATACTTCTTTTTTAATGCGCTGGTGTTTACATCCCGAGACGTTGATGCGTCAGCCCAGGCCTGGTAGCACTCCTGCTTATAGCGTGATGCTATTTTACAGGAGCGACCAAACCATGGCTGGGATCTGCCTCCGATGGGCACCACAGAGGATTGAATAAAAAGTTCCATACCCTGAAGTACCACATCAGCAACAGAATCGGCAACAACGCTGGGATCTTCCGGCGAGAAGCAAACCCGCCCCCAAGGGTAGGATGCAAAAAAAGACCGCATCCCGTCCCAATCAGCTGACCTATAGTGCCAAACACGGCGGCAAGCTGTAGATCGCAATTGCGATTGGAGCGTGAGTGGCACCGTACTCCGGATCAGACAATGGTCCGAAGAGCCCAGAGGGGCATCGACGGAAACCTGATATCCGTCCGGATGAGAGGTCAGCAGAAGGTCCAACAGGGAAGGTACATGGTCTTCCACATCTGGGATCCGCGTAGGCGAAGTAACCAGTTGTGTTAGACCATATGCCAAAGCAAAGTCATAGACAGATCTACCCGCATGATCGGTTAAACGAGAACCAAGCCATTCAGCGTGGTGGGCGTTAAAACACCGAGTATCACCATCTCTGCGGATGGGACCTGCTGTAGCATGGAGTTTGCAGCCATTTGGACGTGGTCGATGAGTCGGTCTGTGTCGGCATTACCGCTATGGGCTATGGACCTATAGAGGCACCGGTAGACGCGGGGATGGTCGTCGCTGTCTACGCGCAGCCATAGGATGAACAGGTCCGTACCTTCAAGACTGGCGAGGCGTTGAAAACAGAAACAGGTGTGACGTATACGCAAACTTCAGCCCGGGCGCGAACGGAATTTTGCCCCAAGGAAATCGCGGGGTAACCTGAGTGTACCACGCGAGAGTACCCACGCTCAGGAGTGAAGTAGTTTTGTCGTGGATGCTCAGCGAGGGATTCTCCAGGGGTGCTGGTAGTAGTCCTGGGGTAGTCTTTTATGTAATTCCACTACCATGTCGATGGGGGGGAATTGGGCCCCCGGCCACCTACACTCACCAAGCGCAACGCAGAGGTAAACTTCTACTTCACGCTGGTATTCTGTGAGGTCGTGGTACCACCCCGGTTCGAGCTGACCCATCCGTGCGACAGCAAAGGCTGCTGCTTGGCTTTACCACTGTTAAACTTTTTGTCTGTCTGTCTGTGTATTCCGGATTCACGCAAAAACTATTGAACCGATTTACATGAAATTTTGTATGTAGGTAATTAGTAAACCGGGGCAACTTATAGGCTGATTTTTATCCGATTACGAAACTTCAAAAAAGAAGGTTAAGTATTTTATTTCATTTAGATGTTAATTTTCAATTATATCTTAGTTATAGGCGGAATGACGGGTGTTTGTCAAATAAATAACATATTTGTAAATAAAGTTTAAAATATAGATCTTGATAAAATAATTTGATACCGATTGATACCGATGACCGATTTGATATTCAAAACCGTGCCATCTATCATCAAATGGAAAAATTAGTTCATTTTGCCTTCAGTTACTAATAAATGAAATAATATAAATAACTTACATATATATGATTAAACTAGCTGTTCTCCGCGACTTCGCCCGCGTGTAATTTAGTGTTTTAATTATGTTGCGCGGAACCCTAATTCTTTTTCTAAAATATAAGTAGCCTAAGTTACTCCTTATAACATCAGTTATCTATTAGTCCCGTCGAAATCGGTCTAGCCGTTTCGGAGATTAGCCGGAACAAACAGACAGACAGACGCGTATTTCTGTCTGTTTGTTCCGGCTGATCTCTGACAGACAAAACGACAGACAGACAAAAATTTAAAAATTGTGTTTTTGTTTTAAGTACCGTATATACTTTCATATGCATTTATTAAAAAGTTTGTATTTTGACATTACGAACAGACACTTCAATTTTATTTATTTGTATAGATGATTAATTTTTAAAATTATTAAAAAGTTCTAACGTTTAGTTTTTTAATATATATATATATATATATATATATATATATATATATATATATATATATATATATATATATATATTAAGTTTTAGTCCACATTTGCATGCCGTGGCAGCCTAATAATTAAGATGACGCTTAGCTTTAGTTTTATATTAATTTTACCTTAAAATCCATGTATTAGTGTTCGTCTTGTTGGTTGTCCTTTTAAATAAATTAAAAAAAATGTATATATTATAGTTTATAGTAGTTATTTGTTATTTTATTTTAAAATTGTAATAATTTCGATAGATAATAGTGACGTCTATCAAAAATATGAAAATTGATAATAATTAATAATTTATTTCAATTACTAATATTTAATATGTAAAGTTATTAAAACTGGTCTGCCTGCAATTGTTACAAAATTTTCATTATCATTATAATTTTATTAAAGAGATTTTTATGTATGTCGTGGCCAGATCGTGGAATTGATTATGTATCGTAATGTCATTATATAGCTTGATAGCTTGACCAAATCAATAAATAGAAATCGTTTGAAGATATTAATAACTAAACACAACGTTGCTATTTCATAATATGGTCATATGACGATATCATTAAATCGTTTTTCACCGCTAGCGGCACTGATAGCGTATTTTTTAACAGAAACAGAACTTTTAATAGAATTGACATCACTTTATCCCTCATTGATATAATAAATAAATCTTCGCTTCTATTGCTGATATTAGTAGATGGTATAGTTTTGGCTTTCATTATTTCATCTAATGTTAGCGCTACCTACTTACTTATAAATAAACTAAAATGGCAAGTCATTGATAAAATGAAATAATACAATGCTACTGAATATACGATGTAAATAATTGGATCATTTATATTGCATTCATCCCGCGTTGGAATCAGCGCAGCGAACACTTTTTTGGCCAAAAAATTTTCGGGCTGTGCCCAGTTAACATGTATGTAAGCTGCTACTTTTTTACTTTTCATGGGGCAATATATGCAGTTTTATTTCATTCGTATTTTTTTTTTTGTTTTCACTCTGCCGTAAATATTAAGGCTTACAAAGATGAGAAGAACTCATTATCGTCAGTATATCAAAAGTCCACTGAAATGAACATAGGCGTCCGCCATAAATTGCCAAGTAGCTGGTAGTGATAGTTGCCACGCTTGGTAGGCGGGTTGGCAACCGCAGCTATTATTATTTTGATCTGTTGTCAAGAAGACGATGCAGCCCATTTCATCTCCAATTTGTTTTCCTATGTCGCCTCTTACAACGGGACGATATGAGGTGGTGGATTTTCTTTCACCGCCACAACAGGGCGAACATTTTTCTACTTCCGTTCATGAGTGTAGTGCTCTTCACGTTTTCTGTGAATAAAATTTATAAGGAATAAAACTAATTTTAAGGATTTTATCGCGTTTAATTTTAAATTTTTAAATTCCCGATGTTTTGGGCACTTTACAGCACCCGTGGTCACGGGACGGGCGGGAGAACTGAGGTGTTTGACGACTTGATGTCACAGTTAAAATAGAATAGAATAAATACAGTAGTAGTTTGAATTTAATTTTATTAATTATGGGGTCCTTAGCAGATGGTAGCACTCAGCCATCTTCCCTTTTAAAATTAGGATATTTTTAATTTTAATAGCCTCGCGAATCATCATTGGTAGGATTCGGTGTTCTATTGCAAGAATTTGTGGTCTATCAGATACGATATAATGGTTGGGACGATACTAAACATGTTGACATACTTTAGACTACCCGGAGCTTCGGTGCTTCACATCAACGATATGTTCTTTTACTCGCAACATTCATCCAAGATATTAAAAAAACCCGTTACATTAGTTTTAATCCATGTGTAGTATTCATTATTATAGAACTGTATTTATGAAATTAACTCTACCCGAAGATAAAAAAATATCTACATCTATTTTATGGTGCCAATCAATTTTATATAGGACCAATGATATGACTAAAATGTATCAAATAAACATTATATTACTTTGTTAAAACTAAATTAACTTTTAACTATGAATATATTTACAGAGTAAAATGTAAATAATAATAATACATTTTGATTTCAAGACTTACCTTATTTACCTTTCTTATAGATACATCGGAATCGGAAGGCACGCCCGATATAAAAAATAGTAGGTGTTTCTAGACATATATATTCACGTGTTTCTGTAGCATGTTACCAATCATCTACGTCTAATAGTATTTAAGAATAAAAAAATCTTTGACAGACAGAGACATAGACACCAAGGTGACTCTAAAAGTGATCGGATTTTTCGAAATTTGACACGGAACACCATTTAAAGATGTTCCTAAATTCAAGCGCACGCTAGCGAAGCCGCGGGTAAAAAGCTAGTTAATAATAAACGAGCTGTTCTCCGCGACATCGATTTAATCGAATTTGTTACGATTGCATTTCATGGGTTTTAATATTTTTGTGCGGAATTCTAATTCTTCCACTAAAATAAAAGTAGCTTAAGTTACTCCGTATAACATCTGCTATCTGCGAGTGAAAAATTCGTCCAAATTGGTCAGAAAGACAAAATTTTTAAAAATTGTTTTATTGTGTTAAATACCGTAAAGACTTTTATATGCATTCAGTAAAAATATGTTATTTTGAAATTACAAACACACACTTCAATTTTATTTATTTGTATAGATTAATTTGTCAGAATAAATTATCATCATCATTACAGCCCTTCCCAAGTCCACTGCTCAACATAGGCCTCCCCCAAAGAATGCCACAAAGCACGCTCCTGAACCACCTGCCACCGACGTTCTGAACCTCCGGTCCTATTACGGTCGTTATTCAACCTAGTGGTGACAGTCCTACACTAAGTTAAATCCTTACATGGAATTTAATCTCAAAATAAATTAAATCTTAAAAATACATTATGATGTTGCAACCCTCATAATACGAGTATGTTGGCTAAGTAAACTGGAAAGTGTATTTCAAATTTTTAAATTTTATATCAAGACTAGCTGTTCCCCGCGACTTCGCCCGCATATTATTTGGGGTTTTTATTTTTTGCGCGGAACCCTAATTCTTTTTCTAAAATAAAAGTGTCCTAAGTTACTCCTTTTAACATCAGCTATCTGCCAGTGAAAATCCCGTCAAAATCGGTCCAGCCGTTTCGGAGATTAGCCGGAACAAACAGACAAACAGACAGGCAGACAGACAGACAGACAAAAACTTTAAAATTTGTATTTTTGTTATTAGTGCCGTATATACTTTCATATGCATTTAGTAAAAGCTGTAATTTTGACATTACAAACAGACACTTCAATTTTATTTATTTGTATAGATAATATTTTTTACTAGCGATCTTCTTCGGCTTCGATTGATAGGCTTCGCACGCGTTATTTCTGGATCTCGGCAACAACGCCACCTACGTGGTCCATTTGTAAGTCTAAACCATCCAGGGACTCACTAAAACATACACAAAAATTTTCATCAAAATTGGTCCAACCTTTATCAAGTGATGATCTTTCATACATGCGGCAACTGATTTTTAAACCCCGACGCAAAAAAGGAGTGTTGCAACGCAAAAAAGGCCGGCCACATACATACGATTCCGTTTCGGAATACCGATTCAAAATTCCGAACGCAGCAAGTTCATATAAAATCTATGACCCGTCACACACATACGGTACTTTTCCGTACGAAATTTTGCGAGCAAAACGGGATTCCGTATGCGTGTAGCCGACACGTTCTAAATTCCGAAACGGAATCCCGAAATGGAATTCCGTATATTTGTGGCCGGCCTTAAAAGTTTGACCGCTATGTTGTGTATGTCTGTCTGTGGCACCGTAGCTCTTAAACCGTTGAACCGATCTGGGTGCGGTTTCTTTAATTTAACAGCAGGTTTTCTAGCGATGGTTCTTAGATATATTTTATCAACATCGGTTTAGCCGTTTGAAGATCATCAGCTCTTTTTTTCGGAGGTTTGTAAAATTTTCAATTAAACTTATTATTTAAATAGATGAAGCCAAATGAATCGAGCTTCGAAATAATACATTAGACATCGTACAATACTTTAATCCACGTTTATCAAGATGTTTTAGGATGAGATAATAAACTCTTGACAGACTGATAGCGTGTGACAATGACAAAGTTACCCACGTATAACGAAACGTACTTACGCGTAATCGCTCACTAGCAGTCTATAGCGAAGTCGTTTCCACCGGCTGTTTCTTGCATTGGTTACCAAATATATTTGAAATATGATATTCCATTTACGGATTTAAAGTGCTGTTAATTTAGAAATATTAGACAATTTAACTATTTTAAAGAGAGTGTGTGTAAAAATAAAAAGGCAAAACATGAAAATGACGGTCTCAAAATTTTTCCTGTTACTGTCCTTTCTCGCATGTACGTGCAAAGGCAGCAACGTGCTGGTGTTCTTTCCAGTGCCTAGCCGAAGTCACAGCAGCTTGGGCAATTCCATCGTGAATATTCTTCTCGACGCGGGACACCAGGTAAAGATTCCTTTTTTACAAATTTAAATTGGATTTTAAAAAACATGTTTTTTTCTGAGAGCCGTTGAAGTTCACAGTCTTAATGCTCGGTATGTTTTTTTTTCTCTTTTTACAAAAAATGTAACAATAGGATTATCTCCTGTGTCATCAAGGCAGTTTATATACATAGATTTTACTTGCACTTTTGTTTGACAGCTTGCACAGCTGTTCAATAAATTACCAGATGACATTAGAAACTATAAAACTACAATAACATGACATTGTTTTAAAAGTAAACCTAGGAAATACGTACGTACAGTGTAATCTTTTTAATACATGGTACCTAACATGTAAATAATTTAAGACTATATCGTTTCCAACATTGGAGGTAGATGTGATAATACTATCACATTATATTAATTACTTTGTATATCATTGTAAGTGAACCTTTGTATGTTCTTGTGTGAAAGAAAATTATTTATACCGATATTTCACAAGGACAAATATACAGACCCGGAACGATTATTAGTAGGCCATATAAAAGTTGTTCCGTGCGGAATTCGAGGCCGCGGCCCTTATTACTGCAACTCATTGCACACTCACTGCAATTTTCCAGCAAGCCTGATTTGATCCTCACGGGCACAAATTAAATTGTTAACTGCAATTTCAAATTAATCGATTCTACATGGAATTTAAACATAACCTAAAAAAAATATTTTTAAATGTGCATGACAAATGAGCACACAGTCCACCTGATTATTAGTGGATGCAATGACCCCAAAACATTTATATCTATCCTCGATCCGATCAAAATGCCGATGGGTTATCGCCCCTGAGGACTAATATGTTCATGTCTCCTTAAAAGTTTCCAGTTCTTGTCAGTCGTTATACGAAGTACTGCAGCATTAAGCTGCTATTTGACGCTCGTATTCTGAGAGCGTTATCCTTCATCGGTCGAGCCGAGCCATTCGTGCTACAATCATAATATAGCTGCAGCATGGCTCTACCACATTACAATAGTAATAATGACCATCAGTCGGAATTCCGTATACGGCGTCCAGTCTCAACAGACATTATCCATCTACCACAGGACAGGATTACAGTGCCCGAGGGTATGCAGAAGAGCAGAACTCTTATCCCCTTAACTCTCATAGTCCGATGGGACGGTATCCGACACGACCGGCTTTATGTGCTTTCCGAGGCACTGGGTAAAACACTGCCATCTTCCTGACACCGGACTGCTTCTGAGAATTTCTTAACCAAAAAACCCAATAACTGATTTTAGCCCGACCCGAAATTCGAACCTAGGACCTCAAGATAAGCAATCACTAGACCAACGAGGTAGTGGATACGGCATATCTTATCTATAGTAGGAAAGGCCCAAGTACAGCAGTGGACTGTCACAAGTTAATGGTTAATGTGACGAGGGAGTAAGGTGACCGCCACCATGCTGGTTCTACGAAAATTCATTTAAAAATTGTATAAACAAAATTATTGTTAAGTGAAATTATGTTTAAAAAAAGTCCGGCTGGGTTTCTTGCTGGTTCTTCCCAGGACTGAGGTATTTTCCGAACCGGTGGTAAATAAAAAAATGACTTTCAATAAGTATTATGTAATAGTCAATATTGAATAAAAAAAATGAAGAGTAGTACTACGGTACTAAAGTAGTACGGTAGTACTGAATATTTTAATTCTACACATAGATAACGTCAAAAACGAGCTAACAGTTACAAATAACAACTTTAAATAACATTTTGTTTTAAGGTAACCTGCGTGACTCCCTTTCCGTTGAAGACGAATCACACGAGATTGACATACACGGACATAAGTTCCGTACTTCAAGCAGCAACTGGTAAGAATCTAAACACATTTGCTATATTTTGATTAGAGGAATAACGATACGATGATGCAATTAGATTATTTTTCTACCAAAGTTATTATTTCACCATATCTATCCATATTATAAAAGAAAGTCTAGTATATCAGCAAAATCTATATCGGCAAGAACGCTAAAATGTTGAATAGAATCAGGCGTTACTGTTTGTTAATTAGCTAAGCCCCCATAATACAATAAATTATGTGTCTTACTTAGTTCAAAGAGCACCTTCAACCCCCCCCCCCCCCCTCATTGCATGCATTATACCCGTTACCACTAATCACCGCACCACTACTCCCAACATTACTACACTAGGAAAGACACACCACCGTCGATAATATGACGTGTTTCGCCTCTTAACCAGGCATCCTCAGGTGAAGTAGACTCTGGGGTTACCAGTCAGCCACCACAGAGCCTACTTACACGGATAAACACAATATTTTATTTTATTACAAGGATCAATAATTTTTATCGTCTTTAATTTACTAAAAAAACTCATTTTTGCAGACTCCGCGCGCAACGTCGCAGAGCTGTCTAAACCAAAAGGAAGCCACTGGGTGCTGCCTATGGGGTATAACTTCGCAAGTCAGGCGTTACGTCATCCTTCAGTCCAAACGTTGCTAAAAGACACCAGTAAAACCTTTGACGTCATTATCGCTGAATGGTTATACTCTGGCTTACTCGCACCGTTAGTACTTACTCTTTCAAAACACTATTTAGTGGAGTTTTCATTATCAGCCATCAGTATACGTGCATTTCATCAGTATACGGGGTAGAGCCACGCTGCAGCTAATGCTGCTGTATTTAGCATGGTGAGTGTAGAGAACCGGAGACCCTTTCTACTGTAAACGAGGCATTCCATCTTAGTTCTCAAGGGTGACAAGGCATCTGCATTTTGATTCTTAATCAACGATAAATTTAGATGTCTATGGACCACAGCATCCACTTACCATCAGGTGGACTGTGGACATAGGCAATTAATGATATAGTTACTTCATTATCAATCGCAAACTATAAAAAAAGTCTTAAAATGGTTAATAATTTTACCATTCTAAGAGGATAGTGAAGCTGTAAATTTTTATACAAAAAGCGATAACGTATATTTTTAATAATGTAACGTGATAATTTTTAGAAAATATATTCTAAGTCTATGGTTGTAGATATAATGAAAAATTAGGTCCATACGTTTTTATTTTAAAGAGATATTGCGGTGTACAATTTAAGTTATTAGCATCTAAATATCTATATTTTTGACTTAAAAACTTCCTCAAGCGTTATGTTCTTTTTTTTGAATTAAATTAAACAGAATTACTAAAAAAAATACGTACAGATCCAGATTATGGTGAACTGAATCCAATGAGACTCAAATTGTCTCATTACGTAAAGGTTTAGGGGGGTGAACACGTAATCGTCCGAAACAATATTTCAAAAAGGAAATGTATGCAACTGCCTCCAAGACTTGCAACTCTCTTTACCACACGATACGGTGATACGGGGCGAGCGATATGAAACGGATAGATAATAATATTTTTGAAAGTACCTACTCTCGCTGGCACTTCACAATCCTCATAAGATCTTTGAGATTTATCACTTACATGATTATATGTTTTAGTTTATCTTTATAAATTGATAATGCTAACAAATAGCAATGCTGGTAACATTACTATTACTACATTACATACACATATTACATTCTTTCACGTGGTAGAGCCATGCTGCAGCTATATTAATAGTATAGTTGTAGCACGAATGGGTCGGCGCGACCGGGGAAGAGCCACGCTCTCACAGAATACCAGCGTAAAATAGCAGCTTGACATTGCTGTGTTTCGTATGGTGAGTGTAGAAAACCGGAGACCTTTTTTACTGGAAAAGAGGTATTCTATCTTTGCCCTCACGGGTGACAACACATCTGCATTTTGATTCACAAACGAGGATAGATGTAGATGTATAGGAGCCACAGCAACCACTTACCATCAGGTGGACTGTATGCTCGTTTGTCACCCTATCTTATAAAAAACGTATTTAACTACACTGCTTAAGTACATGTACCAACATAATTGTGTATATACATGGTTATTTTGCAATAACCGGTGAAATTTGAATAAAAGGTTCAGAATAAGTAGTATGGGCAAATGTTGGAGAAAAAATAATTAAACCACCATAGACCACATACATACCCTTCGGCAAATTGTACAGAAGACCGAGACAATTTGCCACTGTCTTAAGTATGTGGACTATGAGAAAGCCGTTAAATATTCCGAAATTCCGTCGAAATTTGGGCGGTGCTGCAGTCCCTTCAGTGGTGCCAATTTGACTGTCGATATATCGAAGTGCTGAAGTGTTTGTACAGTAGGGCTACGATGGCTATCCGAGTACAGAACCAGAGTACGAAACCTATCCAACTACAGAGAGGTGTAAGACAGGGTGACGTTATATCCCCGAAACTCTACACCGCTGCATTGGAAGACATTTTCAAGCTACTGGACTGGAAAGGATACGGTATTAATATGAATGGCGAGTACATCACTCATCACTCACCTTCGATTTACCGACGATATAGTCCTTATGGCAGAATCGCTAGAGGACCCAAGTACTATTCTCAATGACCTCAATAGTGCCTCCCAACGAACCAATTTTAAGATGAACATGGACAAAACAAAGATTATGTACCTATAACGGCCATGTCACACCTATGCGAGTAGTTGTTGGGAGCACTAAGCTCTAAGTTGTTGACGAGTATGTTTACATGGGATAAATAGTCCGACTAGGTAAACTTCGATCGAGAGGTCAATCGACCGATTCAACTCAGATGGCCAGCGTGCGGGAAATTACGATACGTCTTCTCGTTAGGTATACCTCAAAACTTGAAAACGAGACTGTACAACCAGTGCGTGTTGCCAGTGATGATCTATGTATCTGAGACTTGGTCCTACACTGCTGGTCGTATGAGGACGCTCATGGTCGGTCAGCGACCTATGGAGAGGGCTATGCTCGGGATTTCTCAGCGTGATAATCTTAAAAATGAGGATATTCGCAGTAGAACCATAGCCCAATGGATTGCAACGGCTAAAGTGGCAATGGGCCGCCCGAAAAATCTCGATAAATCGACAAGAAAAAGGTTTTTGAGTCGCAGCCTCGTACTCATCATTCCTTGGAGGAGGCCTATGTTCAGCAGTGGACTTGTGAAGAGCTGTACGATATGTAATGAATAATGAAAAATCGATATCATAAATCACATTCAATTCGGGACAATTTCAAATAAAAGTAGAAGCCTTATACACTCGTATCTGCAAAAACTGCATTACCAATATATATCATTATTTATATATTTCAACTTAAGTTTAAAATTTGGTTACTCTTTGAAAAATAACCCTGTATATGTACATAATTTCATCTTTTATCATTTTGTGGTTTTTGTTGTTTGTTGCACCGCCTCTTATATGTCTATCTCTGTTTAGCTTTAATAATTGACTGGGAGAGAATGCCCTATGGCATTAAGTCCGCCATATGTACTACTTTGTGTATTGCCATATAAATATCTTTAATCATTTTTTTACGTGGCAGAGCCACGCTGCAGTTTTGTTTGTAGAACAAATGGATCAGCTCGCCCGGGGTAGGACCACGCTATCACAAAATATAAACGTAAAATAGCAGTTTCATGTTGTTGTGTATCGTATGGTGAGTGTAGAGAATCGGAAACCCTTTAACTGGAAACAAGGCATTCTGTTTAGTCCTCAGCGGTGACAACGCATCTCCATTTTGATTCTTAATCGGAGATAGATGTAGATGAGTATGGACTACAGAATCCACTTACCATCAGGTGGACTGTGTGCTCATCTTTTTACAAATTTATCGTATAAATTAATAAAACACCAGGTTGGCGGCAGTGTACGGATGTCCTCTGATCTGGTACGCCTCCAGTGATGTATCCTGGCAGTCGTTGCGCATGGTGCATGAAGCCAGTAGTCCAGCGTACAGTGTCGACGCCCAATCGCTGAGGGTACCCGCGTTGCCGTTCACCTTCGGTGAGAAGGCTCACCAACTGATGATGCAATTATATCTTAGTGCTTGGATATAGTGAGTATAACGATTTCTTATAACCACACTGACACTATACAATTGTCTGGCTCGTTGGTCTTGTGGGCGTAAACGCGACTGTTGATCTGTGGCCCTAGGTGCGAATCCCTGGTAGGGCCAATAATTAGTTATTGGGTTTTAAGGCAAAACATTCTTAGTAACAACCCGGAGCCAGAAAGTTGGCGGTGTTTCATCTCCGTACGTCGGTAATCTGTTGGTCCTGCACCTGATCTTTTTCTGGTCGTGTTGGATTACCGTCCCATGGGACTTTGAGATTGAGGCAATAAAGAGTACTTGTTTTTGCGCATTCACTCGGGCACTATAATCCTGTCCTGCACAGATGGCTAGTCTCCATTGAGATTGGGTGCCGTGACCGGAATTCGATTTGAAGGATACTCATATATATTGAATATAACTTAAAATTTAAAAAATTTGTACAACCGACTTCAATATAAATTATTAAGAATAACTCAAAAAATATTTACCAGACCTTGATCAAATTTACATGGAACTACATATGAAGCACCAGCTTTCATATAAAAACAGAATCATTGAAATCGGTTCACCCAGTAAAAAGTTATGAGGTAACACACATTTAAAAAAAACGTACAATCGAATTAAGTACCGTCTCCTTTTTGAAGTCGGCAGAAAATAGTGCAGTCTAGTAAGTATCTTTAACTTCCCATTTTTTATTTGTGGTAATGATCTTGATATTTCAAAATTCTGACAACTCAATATCTCAACTATTTTATTGTTTTAAATAGTAATTTGTACGTTGGTTTGTTCTTGTCAGTGACGCAAGTATCTTGCACGTTTCAAAGAAAATTGATACTACATGGTAACCACCTAGTATCAATAACAACATAAATTGTAAGACATGTCACTCAGAGGGGTAGGCAGAGACTCATTTGTATGTTATCACATTAAATAAAGGCCACCGAATTCCATTTGGCACGATCCTCACACACATCTCTCGCTTCTTTCACGTCTATATATATCTACGTACATCTAACATGCTCGTTGAGTAAGGGTACTTACTCATCAAGTATCTATTCATTCAAAGTCTAGTCTTTAGAACAGAGGATTCCCCACAGATTGTCTCAAAGAGGATATTTGCTGGTGAGTTGCAGGTGAGTTGGAAACCGCAGGTATTATTTTCTAGTTGGTTTTACGAAGATGCTGCTGTCTATTTCCTGGTTTGTTTCCCTTCGTTGCTTCTTACACCCATGTGACTATATGTGGTGGAAGAGATTTTTACACACGTTTTTTTTTATAGGATAAGGGTGACAAACGAGCACACAGTCCACCTTATGGTAAGTGGTTGTTATGAACCATAGACATCTACATCTATCCTCTATTACAAATCAAAATGTAGATGCGTTGTCACCCGTGAGGACTAAGATGGAATGCCTCATTTCCAGTAAAAAGGGCCTCCGGCCACCTGCACTCACCAAGCGAAACGTAGAGGTAAACCTCTACTTCACGCTGGTTTTCTGTGAGGTCGTGGTACCACCCCGGTTCGAGCCGGCCCATCCGTGTAACAGTAAAAGCTGCCGCGTGGCTCTACCACTGTTAAAAATTTCACAAACTACCTACAAACTCCTCCGTTACAGACTTTAAAGTCCGCTGCTGAACATAGGCCTCCTCCATACATTGCCTAACTAATAAGGGGGATATTTGCCATAGTTGCCATGCTTGGTAAGCGGGTTGGCAACGGTAGTTGTTTATTTCTAGTCGTTATTAGGAAGACGCTGCTGTCCATTTCCTGATTTGTTTCCCTCTGTCGTCTCTGACGATACCCACGGGACGATGGTAGTGTATATTCTTTCACCGCCACCGCAACCACCTAATATATTTAATTTTAATTAATATAAATTATAACAATTACTTGGGCGCATATAATTGTACGGTCCTTATTAACTCTGCCTATTTTTAATAAATAACTAGTTTCGCTGTGAGTGGTTAAATAATGAAAGTTTTCCTTGAAACCTACTTAAAATAATCCACCACGTTTATACTAGATGGCAGGACTACTTTCCTGCCTTGAGGCCCATCAGGGTAGGCATCACCATCTCACCTATTTCTGCCAAATAACAGTGCGTGCACTGTTCTCTTTCAGTCTGAAAGATAAAGAGAGCAGTATAATTATGCGACATTGCCATGAGTCAAATACAAATAACCTAGCATGAACAATTAGGTGTAAAAAAGTTGTTTTCCCGATGGATACCGCATTCGCTCTGTGAAGAGCAAAAAGCGGCTCGCGTTACTTGGTGCGTTAGAACTCGAAAGATTACACGCAGGATCTTCAAATGCTGTATACAACATCGTATCAGGTGACGAATCCTAGATATACGCGTACGAACCCGAAACAAAAAACCAGTCACGAGTTTGGGTGTTCGAAAATGAGTTAAAGCCAACAAAAATTGTTCGTTCACGGAGTGTTGCAAAAAAAATGGTGGCCACGTTTGTCTCCAAAACCGGCCATGTTACGACTATTCCTCTTGAGGGACAAAGAACGGTTAATGCAGAATGGTATGCTAGCATTTGTTTGCCACATGTCGTTTCTGAACTCCGTAAAGAAAACTGCAACCACCGCATCATCCTCCATCACGACAATGCGAGTTCTCACACCGCACACAGAACAAAAGAGTTTTTAGATCAAGAAATCATAGAGTTCGAGTTAGAGACCATCCGCCGTACAGCCTCGACCTAAGCCCTAATGATTTCTATACTTTCCCTAAAATAAAGAATAAATTGCGTGGACAGAGATTTTCATCACCTGAAGAAGCTGTGGACGCCTACAAAACGGCCATTTTGGAGACCCCAACTTCCGAATGGAATGGTTGCTTCAATGATTGGTTCCATCGTATGGAAAAATCTGTCAAATTTCGCGGGGAATACTTCGAAAAGCAATAAATGCATTTTTAAATAGTAATGTTGTGTCGTTTCCTTGATTCCCGAAATGTTCAGTGCCGCCCTTAAGGCATTCAATCTTGGTTCTCAGAGATAAGAACACAACTGTAGATTTCTTTGTTCGAATTTACTGCAGATGTCCAGTAAATTCGAACAATTCCAGTACCCAGTACCATCAGGTCGACTGTAAGTTTGTTAGTCACTCCATTTTTGGAACGAAGTTCCTTATCGGACGGTACGGGTTTGGCGAATGGGAGCTAGGCGACAAAAAGTTTAAGATTTTTTCGTCACTACCCCTTGTCTCATAGTGTGGCGACGAAATAAGGAAGTGAGATGGAATAATATCCATCTCCCTCGCACTTTTTCTTATCTTTCCATGAAAGAAATACTATTTTATTTCAAATGGCTAGACGCTAGTAATTCATTTATTTGTATTTGTTAATCAATAATATGATATCTACGTTTATCAATAATCATATATTACGCAAGGAACTTCGTTCCAACCGAGTGTTCCACGACACTCACGCATTTTTTTGTCATTAGAGATTCAAGGTAAGAAGCAATTTAATATCTCCCAGCTCAATTTACAAGTCCTATTTTGCCAATTTAAATATACCCACTTTCAAGGTTGGAGAAGCGATCACATACAACGACCGAAAAATTAATAAGTTTTTTATTACTTTTCCGATCCTCTACATCAAAATTGGTGTGTAAGGCGAATAATATGAAATGTGACCGGAATAGCAATGTTAACGGAATAGCATATGTTCAAATACAATCGGGGCATCTTCAAGGCAAGAGTTAATAGGATTTTGTTACGCAAAGTCAGTACGATTTACCATCTAGGGCTTCATCACCACGTATCACCAAGTGGGATTGTGGTCAGGCACTGGATTATAATACGTAAAAAAACTGCCCAGCTCGTAAATATTATTTTTTATTTTTTATGATTTAGAATTTTTGTCATAAATAACTATTTTCTACAGACTTCAAAAAGGAGGAGCTACTCAATTTGTCTGTTTGTTCGTTTATTATTTATTAATAACCAATTTAGATGATTATTTTTTTATTTGAAAGCTAGTGCTTCTCCTGTGGTCCATATCAAAACTGTTGGTCAAGGCCTGACTAATAGTTTTGAGTTATTCTTAATAATTTATATTGAAGTCGGTTGTACAAACTTTTTAATTTTTCATTGTTTGTCTGTCTGTACGGGCTAATTTTCAGATGGACTGAACTAACTGTAATAAAACTTCACGAAATGATTAGAGAGCAATGCAGAAGATTTCTAGGCTATTTTTTTTAAGAAAAAAATGAAAAATCTGTGGTCTCTGATTATCTGAAATTGAAAAGCAGGCGCAGCTGGGGCCGGTCACTAGTTTAATAATACTAATCATCATCATCATACAGCCCATCACAAGTCCACTGCTGAATATAACTCCCCACCCCATACAATACTACACAGCGCTTTTATATCTATGTGTCAACACTGTCTATACGCACTGGTAATTTAATAACGATAGAACCAAATTTCCCATTGCAGGCGCATCGCTTGCCTTTGAGAACGTAGTAGGCTCTTTCCTGAAAGTACCTCAGTTGTATCCGTCCAAAAACCGCTGGCGACATGAATGTGAACTGGTCGTGTGAAATTCCCACGCATGGTGGTGGATTACCAACAATCAAGATTGTGTTGGTAGTACATACTCGTAGTGTTGCGCAATGCGGCACAACAGTGCACAACACTATATACTACCAACACTATCTTGGCGCAGTGATTTTTGAAAGTTGGAATAAATTAACAACTATTCCTCGGAGCAGTCCTCTTAATAAGAACAGCAGCAAGTACAGTAGCGCGAAATAACTCACGTGCGAATTTCATGCATCTTCGCATAGCGATTAGATACTCAACACTAAAGTAATAGTCGCAGCGCGGATGCTCAACAATCTGCCAAGTTATAGGTACGACTTTCCATTAACTTCCATCGAGTTTGGTGTTGATACGTATTTTGGCTTAGCTTTCCATTGACTTCCATCGAGTTTGGGGGTTGATACATATTTTTACAGAAAAGTTACACTATTATAAGCACACACATAACGTTTCAATATGCGGAAACGCGTACTTTTTGAGAAAAAACATTATTTGTAAATTAATTATTTTTGCAATGTTTATGTTACATTCCTAGTTGACTTCCAGCGAGTTGGGGGTTGATACGTATTTTTACAGAAAAGTTACACTATTATAAGCACACACATAAAGTTTCAATATGCGGAAACGCGTACTTTTTGATAAAACATTATTTGTAAATTAATTATTTTTGCAATGTTTATGTTACATTCCTAGCGTAAAACTGGCGCCATTTTGTAATGTCATTGTCGTCGTCAGTACGGATGTCGATTCTTTCCGAAAAAGATAGATTTTTAAATCAATTCGAATCGTAAGCTGTCGTGATATCACAAAAAATGGGTTACATTTTTATAAGCACACACACAAAGTTTCAATATGCGGAAACACGTACTTTTTGAGAAATAAATTAATAAAAATCACTTATTTTAACAATATTTTGCTGTTTTTTTTAAATTAGTTTTACGGCTCTGGGTTCTAGCCCTTTTTAGCCTATTTTATTACTAATTTCCAGACATTCGTTGAATGGAGGGGGGGGGGGGAAGGAGGTGTAGGGGGACTAATTCAAATCGCCACCCATGAACAACTGCAACACCAGGGGAACCAGGGGAATTGCAGATGCGTTGCCGGCCTTAATATTGAAAGGCCTTTATATATTTGAAAGGCAGCAATGACCTCAATTCACAAAGGGGTCATACTAGAGAAAGTATTTTTAATAACGTTTGCAACTATATTTAACTTTTGTTTTAGCTATTTCACAAACTATGTAGAACTACCCGCATACCGAGAGATATACGCAGGCCCGCTGCAGCTGCGTGGGAAAACTCTACCGGAGTACGAGTCGCTCGTGTACAATGCCTCCTTTCTTCTTCTTAATTCCCACCCACCTCTTGGCCAGAATATTCCGTTGCCTCGCAACGCTAAGTATGTCGGAGGTCACCATATAAGTTTGACTCGAAAACCACTACCAAAGGTAAATACAATTTAAAATAAAATCAATATCGTCATTTTGAAAGTTACTTTAGAATAGAATAGAAAAGAATAATTTTTATTCAATAATATTACAAGTAATTCTCATTGAAAGTCTTTTTACTTTTACCACTGGTTAGAAAAAGCCTCTGTCCTGGAAAGAACCAGCAAGAAACCCATCGGTATTTTTTCGAAGTAAAATTGTGCAATAAAACACAGGTTGTACACACTACTTACAAAACTTATTTAAGAAACAACTTGGAAGCGACCACCTCATTCACATTCGTTATTTATTAACCTTGTGTTCATTATTTATATTCTAAAAGTAGCGGCACGAAATTCTAACAGTGACCGTTATTGCGCACAAGCTGATTGGCTTATTGCGCATACATAAGTCGCGATGATTGGCCCGTACGTATCCTTCGCACGCGCTGATTGGCTCTGTAATAACCCTTTTTGTACAGTTTCTGTTTAATAAAATATTTAAACTTGGTAACTTAGATTATTTACTCTCTAGATAGAGTAACGGCGGCTCAAAAGCGTCGAAAAAAATATCAGCTAACTGTTAGCCTCTAAAGCGATCCCCGCTCCTCAGTGTCAATTGTAACGTCAAGAGATACGCACGCACGGCTAATTTTTTGAGGTAAATTATTTTGGTGAAAATAACAATTTCCGCGATCGAAATCTGCAGAAATTACAAAAGACGTTTACAAACAACTAACAAAATCTCTTACCATCGGTGAGTAACTCAAAATTTGTAGTAATTTATGAAAACAAAACTAATAATTTGATAATTTTATTTACAAAATCAACGCGTCATTTTTTGGTGTTGCTAGTTTTAGATTGCAAATTTCCCCGTATAGTTGTCTTAAAAGCTGATGTATGTTCATTTTTACCCGACTGCACAAGAAGGAGGAAATACATCATGGTGTGTGTATGTATGTGTATGTGGCTATATTTCAAAAATTGTTTGGCTGAGCCTACAGCCTAAACGGATGGACCGATTGTTCTTGTTTTGCAAGCTTCCGCGCAGTCAGGTGTTTTTTTTTATTTAGTCTTAAATATTTTTTCTTTATTTTTTCTCTTTTTTATTTGTATTACTAAATAGTATTGTATAATAATTGTCAAAATCGAATGTGACTATTTGGATACACGATGTTAGGATACCTATTGATTTTATAATTAGAAGTATAATTAGAATTAGAATTATAAAAAAAAATATTTTTCTTCACAAACCTTTAATTAATTAGATAGTTGATTGGAGTCTCTATTTAAGCAAGTAATGTTTGTGTTATGGGTGGAAATAATGAGAAAAAGCCGTGGAGAAGTGTACTGGAAATCATCCAAAACCACAGTGATATAAGCTGAACATTTCCGTGAAAAAGACTTGTAGTTTAGTTGCAACTGAACACTCATGTGGTTCTCTTCACCAAGTGAATCTAATAAGACTGGTCGCCGAAAAATATTTGACCATACTCTGTTATCATATAGCTAAATTAGATAATGTAAAAAGTGATGCAACCTCAAAACCCATATTATTTATAAAACAAATTCAAAAAGAGGGCCATTAAATTAGTAGTTACAAACATTTAATGTTAAATAATGATAGGTTGAAAATAGAAGAGACTACTGTGTTCCTGGGGTTGACCTTAGATGCAAAGTTTCAATGGGGCACCCATATATCAACTCTTGCAAGTGGTACAAGAATGCAGGACGGAGCAATTCTTCTTAAAATAATCTATTAAATTTAAAAAAAATACGGTAAAGGGTACCTGCGGGATAAATTATTTAACTATGACGCAGACGAAATCGCCAGGCAATCTCTTGTATTTTTATAAGTCAATATCATACTTTAAACAATAAAACATATTTTGTAATTGCGTAATTGATTTTAATTTGATTATATTTTTCTTTACAAAAAAATTAGATTCTAACTCAACAAACAACTAAACACACAATTGAAAGCACCATATTAAAATATTATAATTTATGATTTTATTAACATGACAATTTTACAGTTTTTCCTCATTTTATCGGGATAGATCCATTAGCTGGTATCTCCCAGATACAAATGACACTGGTGTAAGTCATAGTTATTTATTCCGTTACCATAGCAACCGCTAAGCGTGTGTACGTGATCGCGCACAAACGCTTGTAAAAATTGGCCTGTTTTTGTTGCATCGCTCATTGCGTGACGCGTTATCTAGAGAGTAAATAATCTAAGCTTGGTAATAGAGAGACTGTATAAGATTTTCTAGGACTTTATTATAATATCGTATACATTGCCTCATGGATGAACTACTGACTTTGTGGAGTCAAGAAACTGGTAACAGTTGCTTGTGTTTATTCCTGGTCTATGACCGTCCCTCCTATAATGATTCCATTGCGGGACCATGCCTCTTATTAAAAAGACAAAAATATATTCAACAAGAGTGAGATGTCTAAAATATACTTTATGTTCATACATGCAGGTGGCTGCAATTGTCAAAAATTTGTGATAAATAATAACGTCAATGACGTTAAATTTTCGTGTACTATAAATTTCAAATCCGTTATATTAAAGTTTAATTTTTACTAACTACAAAATATCAGATATAGGGAAATTAATTTTTAGTAATTTTAAGATTCCAATTAATAGAACTTCAATAAAAAATACGTGTGCAAGTGTTCAGACGCGTTAAAAGTCAAAACTTAAGAAAAGGAGACAAAAACAATGGGAAACACTGTACTCGTATACTGAAATCTGTCTAATGAGGGCTAATAATTTTCCACCCATCAGATGTCGCTAGTTGTAACTGAGGTAAAGTTTTTTGTTACACAGTGTCAGTTAATTGAGAAATTCGTTTTAAATAATAGTTTATAATTATCTAGAGTATTATATTAATACACAACACAATGCGTCAGTAATTTTAATTTTTAATTTTTTGCACTTTATAACTTTTTTAAAACGTCGGCTTTTAGTTATATTTATAGTTAGGTTTATTCATTTCTAATGCAATTAATATAAAATACAACTAATAGTACAGAAAGAAACCTGTAATCTTTAACATTTTCCTAAGAAATTATCGTTCCCGCTATGAAATCTGTCAAATATTTTACCTCACTGTAAAGTGGCGCCGCCCTGGTGGCAGAAAAAGTCGTGGATGCCCTCATTCTCTCGCATCCTACCCGTTATGTTTGTCTCTTTTTAGTTTCACTTTTTCGCTTCATCAAGTTTCAAATGACGGCTTAAGAAGTTTTCAGTTCAAGAATAAACTTTTATTCACTTTTATTCAAATAAATAAAACTGATGTGTCTTTTGTAATATCATAATAACAGATTTTTAATAAATGCATATAAAAGTATATACGGCACTTATAACACAATGACATTTTTTTTAAATTTTTGTCTGTCTGTATGTTTGTTTGTTCTGGTGAATTTCCAAAATTGTTAGATCGATTTTGACGGGACTTTCACTTGTAGATAGCTGATTTTATAAGGAGTAACTTAGACTACTTTCAACTCAGAAAAATAGAGTTTCGCACAAACAATTAAAACCCCTGATATCCTATCCAATTGTAATTAATTCGACGCGGACGAAGTCGCGGGGAATAGCTAGTATTAAATAGAAATAGAACGAAATTATAGGTGGTAGCACTACTTTTATGGTTGGGAGTGCGCCTGGTCTCTACCACACTCTTATCTACTTCCGTTGCCAAATAGCAGTGCTTGTACAGCTGTGTTCCGATCTGAAGCTTATGAGATATATTATAGAGAACCAGTATAACTACAGGCTATGAGAGATGCCATCATAGTGTTCAGAAGTGTCAAAGCATATGTTGCTTTCTTTACTTAACGTTGGTCGCAGGTGTCCACGGTCGACAGTAACCACTTACCATCAGGTAGACTGTATGTTCGTCTGTCACTGCAATTTTATAAAAAAAAATACCGACCATCTTTAACATTTTCGGAAGGGTCTTTGTCCAGTTGTGCGCTGAAAATCACTGCCTTTGTTGTAGAAGACGATTAAAACATAAATTGTTTTCAGGACATGAAAAAGTTACTTGACGATTCCAAGAAAGGGGTGATCTATTTCAGCCTGGGATCCATTTTACAGGGCAGAGATTTGCCTGAAAACATGAAACGCGAACTAATCGATTTTTTTGGACAATTGGAGCAAACCGTGCTGTGGAAACTTGAAGAACAGCTAGCTGACCTACCACAGAACGTACATATATTAGACTGGGCACCACAAGATAGTATTTTAGGTATTTTTATTTTTTATTTAACAAAACCAAATAAATCATATTTCTGTTTATCTGTCTTAAGTAATTGATTTAATCTTGTTCGTTCATAATGCAGATATGAAATTCTTATTATCAGTTATTACTGATAATGGATAAACGTGATCTCTGATAAAATAAATTAAAAAAAGTGTGATGTGAAAACGACTTTACATAACAGAACATTTTGAGGGGAAAGATCTTTCTTTCGTCTAAATTAGTATTTAATCTTCTTTTGAAATCTACAATTATTCTTCTAATTTTGAGGAATGAAGCTCGTTATATAACTGATCAAAGCCTACAAATCGCGGTACATAAGTCTAGCGCTGAACGAAACGTGGGAGGATTGAATTGATTGAAGTGCACTAATAGCATTGCACGAATGCGACTGGAGAGCCAATCAGCGCGTGCGAATGATACGCACGAGCCAATCAGCGGAAATTATGCGCAATAACGGTCACCGCTAGAGTTTCGTGCCGCTACTTACGCTAACCAAATTTAAAGTATCCTTAGTTGTGAAATGGGCATAAGAATGACGAACTGCCTTCGTATTTTATTGTAGGAAATGCTATGGCCCATTGACATCTACATTTATCCTCGACTATAAATCGACCCCTGAGCACTTAGATGGAATGCCTCGTTTCCAGTAAAAAGGGTCTCCAGTTCTCTACACTCACCATACGAAACACAGCAGTATTAAGCTACTAATTTACGTCATTCCCCGGTCGATATGAAGCATTCGTGCTACAAATATAATATAGCTGCAGCGTGGCTCTATCGCGTATCAACGCTGATAATATGATTTGATATATAGACAATATAATTATGATAATTTTACGCGTCTTTGTTAGAGTACATCATAGTATTTCAGTTACCAATGGGTCTGTTTTCGTTTTCCATTCTATTTATACGATGCTATGTATCATTAATTTAAAAAAATGATAACAAAGTGGATCCCTCGTGTATTAACTTATCTTTATAACTACTTACTACTATGAACTAAATAAATTTTGAAGTTACGACCGTTGCGTTGGCAATTCCATGATATCAATTTAATAATGCGAACTGCGAGATGCGACTTTAAATTTTAAAAATAATAAATCATACATTAAATCAATTACAATGTAAGATTGGCGAGTAGTTTTTAAAATTATGATAACGGCTTTTATTTAAAGTATCTTTTGTGTAAGTGTCATAAAGACATGAATAACCATTTTTTAAATTTTTGTATATCTGTCTGTCCGGGCGTGTCTTCAAAATGGCTGAACCGTTTGTAAAGAAACTTCACAAACTGATAAATTCAGCAATGCCAGGAGTGTTCTAGGTTATATTTTATCCGAAATGCTTGGATATTTTATTAATATGAAAAAAAAATAGTGTCTTTGATGGTTATCTTAAATTTAATAACACTACATTAACAGATCCTACAACGGTGAAGTCAGAGCGGGTCCGTTACAGCCTTTAAAGTCCACTGCTGAACATAGGCCTCGCCCATAGATTGCCTCATAGGGTAAATATTTGCCATAGTTGTAATGTTACTGCTTAGAATAATAACACCTAGAACGATGGTTCCCTACAATGCGGACGTTCAAACGTGAGGCAAGAACAAATTTATGTTTGCGTAAGCAAGTTGTGTTTATGCTAGACGAAACGCACACAATTGAAAAAACAATGTTCCCAATACATTAAATTTTTCCCCAAAAGTAGGGAAGTTGAAACTATATTAAACTAACAGTTACGACGTAACGTATTACTGATATAAATGTGAAAATAAGTTTGTTCGAATTCTGTTATCGAAGTGTAGTCCGCCAAATTCAAAACATTCTTGAATAGGGTATTTGCCTGCCTAGCCAAGCACTTTTATGAGCCATCGAAATGTGATTGTAGCATATTTTTCTTTGTAACTGAATAGAGACGTTATAATTATGACTAATGCAAGTTTAATATACACACCCGCCCGATGCCCGACACACGACTGTTCGACGAACGATTGGTGAATTCAGTATGCATTATTCAGTTTGTTTTAACTAATTGGTTTTTAATAATCGTCGAATAATGGTGCATCGCACCTCACTGCATGCATAACGTAAGCTACAATACGAAAAACATAAGAACATTTTAATTTTGGCAGGTTTTACACAGTAGATGCATTCCAGCTTAAAGTTATTGAGAAAACTTTATAAGAAAAACACAAATGAATATTAAAATCATTTATATCAGTAGCCTTGTAACTGAAACTGTTTCCTGAACAACTGCCGCTTTGATGATACGAATCGTAAAGTATTTTCTTTTTTGGATTTTTGAACAGTCTAATTCTTAGGTAGCGCTCGACAATAAGTCTCCTCAAATTCGAATCATGCAAGTGGGAGTTAACGTGTTCTATAGAAAAAATACGAGTTCCTCCTAGGAATCTTCTCATAATTTGAAGTGTGACTTCTTTTTCGAAAATATTGCCTGAATTATTAATTTTAATTCTAAGTGTTACTGTTGATTTCAAAATTTCACCTCTCAGTGGGTCATGTGCTCCTGGTAGATTATCTTCCATACATTCTTCGATTATAGCTTGTTAAAAGTCCACTGCTGCTAATAAACATAGGCCTCGCCCATAGATTGCCTGATAGGTGGGATATTTGCCATAGATGCCACGCTTGCCAATCGCAATATTTTATTTTTGGTCGTTATTTGGAAGACGCTGTTGCCCATCTCCTGGTTTGTTCCCCTCTGTCGCCTCTTACGACACCCACGGGATGATATGGGGTAGTAGATACGTATTCTTACATCGCCACTACGCGGTACACGGTACAGGGCGGGTCGCTCGTCATTGACAATATATTCGTAACATTCACAGAGCATCCGAACACGGTTCTCTTCATCTCGCACGGAGGTCTCATGTCCGTTACGGAAGCAACACATCACGGCGTGCCAATTATTGGGATTCCGATGTTTGGAGATCAGTTCGTCTGCGTGGAACTTGTTACTCACAGGGGCTGTGGGATCAGGGTTGACTTCAACAATGACATGCCTACGAAAATTCGGGAAGCGGTAAACGAAATACTACGTAACCAAAGGTAAGTAGGGAGAGTTCTTCTTGTTTTATTTTTCATTATTTATTTATATATGTGTAAATGTATGGTATATGTTTATGCATGTATAGGTCGGGAAAAAAATTCTTCGTATTTTGCTTGTATAAATTTGAAGAAAAATCTCTTTGGTTGTGCTGTTTGTATCTGGCTTTAATATCAATACATATAGGTAAAAAAACACTTTTCCGACATTTTTAATTGCTTTTCTGTCCGCCAAAATGAGTGAATCTATCGAAGAAATTCGATTCATTCGGAAGTTTTATCACAAAAAAGGCAAAAATGCTACTGAAGCCGTGAAAAAATTCGTGACGTTTATTGACCTAATGCAGTTGTCAGTAAGAGTAGCACAAAGTTGGTTCAAGCGTGTTCAGTCCGGAAATGTTGACGTTATAGATGTAGCTCGTTCTGGCCCTCATACGGACAAAGTCGATGCCATTTTTGAGCAAGATCAGCATATTAATAGTTACGACATAGCTGAAAAATTGAGGATTGACCACAAAACAGTCTTGACCCATTTGAAAGAGTCTGGCTATACAAAAAAGCTCGATATTTGGGTACAACACGAGCTCACTGAAATAAACCTAATGAATCGCGTACTCATTTTCAATTCCCTATTGAAACGTAATGAAACCGAACCTTTTTTAAAAAAAAGATTGATCATTAGTGATAAAAAGTGGATCACCTACGACAAGAACGTGTGAAAAAGATCATGGTAAAAGGGTAGTCAAGCACCACAGTCTGTCGCGAAACCCGGATTAACACGCAATAAGGTGATGATGTGTGTATGGTGGGATTGGAAGGGCATCGTTTATTATCAGCTTTTACCGCTGGGCAAGATCATCGATTCAGATGTCTACTGCTAACAACTAATGATACTCAAGCAAGAAATTGAGAAAAAACGGCAGAAATTGATGCACAGAAAAGGAGTGGTTTTTCATCATGATAACGCCAGACCACACACATCTTTGGCCACTTAGCAAAAATTGCATCTCTTCAGAATTCTTTGGGAAGTGTTAGATTAACATCAAAAGAGGACTGTCAAAACAACTTGTCGTAGTTTTTGATCAAAGACCCCAACATTTCTACAGCAACGGGATTATGTCACTACCTACAAGATGGCAACAAGTTATTGAACAAAATGGCACATGTAATTAAGCTTTCAAAAAAAATGTCTTGAATTTGTATATAAAATACGAAGAAACTTTTTCCCCGCCCTATTATTAAATAAAACTATTTAATCTTATATATATATATATATATATATATATATATATATATATATATATATATATATATATATATATATATATATATATATTAATAATATGTTTAGAGCCGGTGTTGTGCAATAGGAGTCTCGAAGAGACGACTAAATATTTGTGTCACTTGCTGTTCACGTTCGGTGAAGTTCCTAAACGAACTGTATACATGTCTTGTCGTCGCTGCTGATGATACGAAAACTGGTTCTTTTTCCGCTCAAAGGTATTAGTCATTCAGCGAGGAAATGCAGGCAGCGTTCTTGTATACCGTGGCATAACGGACAGTATGATAACTTACGTTTTAATTTTCTAGTTTGTTTTAAATATGGTAATGTATGTATGTATATTTGAATGATTTGTACATATTTATTGTATAGTAAGTATGTATATTGCTCCACCGACCTTGTATTTGTGGCTTTGTTTCTTTACGCCTTTGGTGTCTGGAACAGAAAACCTAATAAGACCGTGAAATTGTTTAAGAGCCTTTCAAAGTTTTCTGTCTTCAATCTTTTTATTTTGTAGTGTAAAATATATTCATTCATTCATTCATTCATACATACATTCTTCTTCTTCTCCATTATTCCATAAAAGTCCGCTTCTAAACATGACCCTCCATCGTTTTAGGGAGGATTTACATTAATTGTCACGCTTGACGATACTGCCCGTCCTCGGTCTGGTTATTTTACGTCTGACGTGAACGAAATGCTTGTAACGTCATCTATCGGAAACCATAAGAATTTGCTCACTATTACCATAACTGCCCCTTACGACACCCATGAATGGAAATGGGTTACTGGATTGCCGCGCCACATATACAACACATATACAAATACATGTATAAGCATTATTTCCACTAAAAAGGACCAATTCAGAATCAAAATGCAGATGTGTTGCCACCTCTGATAAATAAGATGCAATGCCTCAATTCCAGTAAAAATAATCTCGGGTTCTTTACACTCACCATACCATTACGATATACCATATACATACCATACGACCCATTCGTGCTACAACCATTATATAGCTGCAGCGTGGCTTTTTTTTAGAATAAGAGTGACAAACGAGCACACAGTCCACTTGATGGTAAGTGGTTGCTGAGGCCTATAGACATTTACATCTATCCTCTATTACAAATCAAGATGTAGATACGTTGTCACCCGTGAGGACTAAGATGGAATACCTCATTTCCGGTAAAAAGGGTCTCCGGTTCGCTACACTCACCATACGAAACACAGCAGCTTTAAGCTGTTATTTTACGCTGGTATGCTGTGAGAGCGTGGTCCTTCCCCGGTCGAGCCGACCCATTCGTGCTACAACTATACCACTAATATAGTTGCAGCATGGCTCTACCACGTACCGTGGCTTTACCAAGTTATGTTAATTTATTGTACAAATACAAATATAGTAGTTATTCCCGATGGGATTCGATCTCGCGGCGAGGATATATTATATTTGTAGGTCTATGGGTCACAGCATCGACTTAAATCAAGTGAACTGAATAGCACACAATAGAATAATTTTTAATTCAATACAAATTACAAGTATTTCCCATTGAAAGTTATTTTTTACTTTTGCCACTAGTTCAGATAAACCTATGGCCTGGGAAAATCCAGCAGGAATCGCAGCAGGACATTTTTCAAATAAAGTTTAAAATGAGAAACATGGAAAAATTTCACTTAAGAAACATGGAAGCGACCACCCTGTTCCCAGGGGTTATTATCAACCATGTATTCATTTATATTATAATAATCCTTTTTATACAGTTTTTGTTTATTGAAATATTTAAACTCGGTAATAAAGAGACTTAGTATATTTTGATTTCTTATATTTACGCGAACACTACACTAACCTAATTTCAATAGAGAAGACGGCTGTTTGCTACCGTCTGCTTGGGATCTCATAATTAATAAAATTAAATCCCAACCCAAGCTTACAACTGCAAGACTTCAAGATACTGTAAGTTCATACTGCGTAGATCGGAACAAAAATTAATAATTTTTAATCTGGAGGTAGCCGTGGTTAACTATGATATTGGGACGTCATACACCTCAGTCCCCCCCGTGACCATGGGTGCTGTAAAGTACTCGTAACATCGGGAATATAAAATTAAATTAATATACGCGATGAAATCCGTAAAACTATTTGTATATTTCCCCATGAATGAATTATTGACTATATGGAGTTGACAAACTATTATCACTATCTTGTGTTTGTTTTTGGTGTTTACAGAGTGTATATCATTTTTCAATTAGGTATTAGTGTTGTGCAATTGTGTTAACTGTTATATGAAAAACTCCCCATGTCGTTTCAGCTATAGTATCAACGCGAAGCACGCCTCTGCAATGTTCCGGCGGCGTCTGGTTTCACCGCAGAAGGAACTGCTACACTGGGTCGAGCTAGTAGCTGACACACGCGGTGCTGCCTTCCTCCGATCTCCCGCTGTGGATATTTCAACAATGCAAAGACTGAATTTGGATATCCTACTGGTGATAGTACTACTGGTTTGGTTTCTGTCGAAAGTTATAAAAGTAATCAAAGCTCATCTCGGTGATCTAAGCGCGACGGCAAATTCGGTGAAGAAAAATGAATAAAATGTAAAAAATAATATTTATTAATAAAAAATGTTATGCGAGTATGTAAGCTTTTATTTAACCGACTTCTAGAAAAGAAGAAATTTTTAGTTCTACCCTATGTTTTATGTATCGATATCTTCGTTAGTTGGGATCTGATTTTAATGACTCTTTTTATTAATAGGCCCTACCCCAAAGATATTTCCATCTTTTTTATATATAGAATAGGGATGATAAACGAGCACCCTCACCCATATATTTACCCTCGATTAAGACTCAGCTTATCTGCAAGTTTAGCGTTGTCACCCCTGACTGGAATGCCACGTTTCCAATAAAAATGGTCTCCGGTTCTCTACACTCACCATACGAAACAGCAGGTTTAAGCTACTATTTTATGCTGGTATTCTGTGAGAAAGAAAAGTTCCACTCTTATAAGTGGAAAAATAGGATGAAACTTATAACACTATTATTAAGTGGCGAAGCTTGCGAAGTCCCTTATTGATTTCACGATGTCTGTCCGTCTGTCCGTCTGTCCGTCTGTCCGTCCGTTTGTCTGTCTGTCCGTCTGTCCCACGATTATCTCGAGAACGGTTTCGAATTTTCAAATTCTGTTTTCAGCAATCGATTACTGATCACCCAGGCATCTGAACCTCCTATTTTGAAACTGATTGCTCAACGGCAACCGTTAGAAACCGCTACAAAGCTGATTGCTTCGCCACTTTGCTATGCTGTTAGCTTGCTAGGTTTTTTAGAACACATTCAAGTTGTTATTAGCTTGTGATATTGCTTATTCTATTCAAAAGGGTCAACTGATTAAACTTTAACAAAAAAGAGAAGAAACTCTGGAAATTAATAATAATTTTCACATAATAGCTTCTTAAATCGGTGGCAAGTGTATGGAACAATTAAACTTCAGGTACTAAAATTAAATTAAGTGCAAGTTAGCTTTTTTTTTTACTTTTTAATTCTGTTTTTACTTTATTTTAAAGTTTAATATAATAGTTTTAAAACACACTAAGTCTTTGTTTACTCACCCATACCGATACTAAAAAGCAATAATTGTAATATTTAAGAAATGGAATTTTATAACATTGTAACGTTGCGCATCTTAATTTCCACTATAACAGCATCGCATCTCTTGAGTCATTTTTGGGCTATGCCAAAAGGATCTAATAGCCTCTTATAGATTCATCATCATCATTCATCATTACAGCCCTTCACAAGTCCACTGCTGAACATAGGCCTCCCCCAAAGAATGCCACAAAGCACGGTCCTGAGCCACCTGCATCCATCGACTTCCTGCATGTCTTACCAGGTCGTCACTCCATCTCGTGGGGGGACGCCCTACACTTCGCCTACCGGTACGAGGCTGCCACTCGAGAACCTTTCTTCCCCATCGGTTGTCGGTTCTTCGAGCTATATGGCCGGCCCACTGCCACTTCAGCTTACTAATCCGTTGGGCTATGTCGGTTACTCTGGTTCTACTGCGGATAACCTCATTCCTAAGTTTATCACGCAGAGAAACTCCGAGCATAGCCCTCTCCATAGCTCGCTGAGCGACCTTGAGCTTCCTCATACGGCCAGCAGTGAAGGACCAAGTCTCAGATCCGTAAGTCATCACTGGCAACACGCACTGGTTGTACAATTTCGTTTTAAGGTTTTGAGGTATGTCTGACGAGAAGATGTGTCGTAGCTTCCCGAACGCTGCCCAGCCGAGTTGAATCCGTCGATTGACCTCTCGGTCGAAGTTGGACTTACCTAGTCGGACTATTTGTCCCAGGTAAACATACTCGTCAACAACTTCGAGCTTAGTGCTCCCAACAACTACCGGCATAGGTGTGACATGGACATTAAACATAATCTTTGTTTTGTCCATGTTCATCTTAAGACCTATCCGTTGGGAGACACTATTGAGGTCATTGAGCATAGTGCTTAGGTCCTCCAGCGATTCTGCCATAAGGACTATATCGTCGGCAAATCGAAGGTGAGTGATGTATTCGCCATTGATGTTAATTCCGTATCCTTTCCAGTCCAGAAGCTTGAAAACGTCTTCCAATGCAGCGATGAAGAGTTTCGGGGATATAACATCACCCTGTCTTACACCTCTCTGCAATTGGATAGGTTTCGTACTCTGGTTCTGTACTCGGATAGCCATCGTAGCTCTGCTGTACAAACACTTCAGCACTTCGATATACCGACAGTCAACTTGGCATCGCTGAAGGGACTGCAGCACCGCCCAAATTTCGACGGAATCAAAGGCTTTCTCATAGTCCACATACGCCAGACACAGTGGTAAATTGTACTCTTCGGACTTCTGTACAATTTGCCGAAGGGTATGTATGTGGTCTATGGTGCTAAAGCCCTTTCGGAAACCGGCTTGTTCGGGAGGCTGGAAGTCGTCAAGTCTGCGCGTGAGACGATTCGTAATGACTCTCGAAAACAGCACGTAGACGCGGCTCAGAAGGGAAATCGGTCTGTAGTTCTTCAAGAGAGCGTTGTCGCCTTTCTTGAAGAACAAGACCACCGCACTTCTGCTCCACGCCTCCGGTGTAATGCCACCATGGAGGACGGAATTAAAGAGCTTCTGAAGGACTTCAAGTACCGGTCTTCCACCCGCTTTCAGAAGCTCCGCTGTAATTCCATCCTCACCTGGGGCCTTGCCGTTTTTAAGGTGTTGGAGAGCCATTCTAATCTCGCTCAGACTGACGTCCGGGATATCTTCGGAATAGTGTCGAATAAGACTCGCTCTTGGATCGTTACTCACACTTGCGTGTGGCTCCAACGATGACGTGTACAGCTGCCCATAGAACCTCTCAATCTCACTCAAAATCTCAGGTGCCCCGGAAACGATGCTGCCACATTCGGTCTTCAGCTTTGACAGTTGGCTCTTTCTGGCAGACAGATCTCTGGCAAAGACTTTGGAGCCTTGGTTCCGCTCGATCGCTTCTTCAATACGAGCTGTATTGAAGTTGCGCAAGTCCCGCCGCATGCATTTGGAGATCTGTCTGTTCAGTTGCCTGTATGCTGTCAAATCTGTTGAAGAATGTAGCCTCATCTCCCGTCTAACAGCCATGAGATTAAGAGTGTGATCGGAGAGTTTTTGTGTTCTTCTGCGGCGGGTCTTGCAGAACTTAGCTCCGACCGCATGGACAGTTTCCACGAGCTTGTCATTCATATCGTCCACTTCATTGCAGTCTTCTAGGCACTGAAAACGATTTTGTAACTCGAGCTGAAAGGTTTCGGGACTTTGGATTAGAGCACGAGGGGGACGGAGCGTTGACTTCATCAGACGAGACCTCTCCAACTTAACATTTAGGTTCAGTGTGCCTCTAACCATTCGGTGATCGCTGCCGGTTTTCACCCTCGCGATCACTGAGACATCACTGAACAGTTGTCGTCTGGTCGTCATAATGAAGTCAATCTCATTTTTTGTCGAACCGTCGGGGCTCGACCAGGTCCACTTCCTGTGGGGCCGCTTCTTGAAGAAAGAGTTCATCATAAAGAGTCCCTCTTTCTCCATGAAGTCGGCCAGCTGCTGGCCCCTTGGGTTCCGTTGCCCTATTCCAAATTTCCCTACTTTCAGCTCACCGTTCTCTTTTGTGCCTAGTTTTGCATTGAAGTCTCCCATTAACACCATATATTGGGTTTTGGAGGAATGCATGGCTCTAGAGATATCCTCATACATTTCCTCCACCTCCTCATCGGGGTGTGCCGAGGTTGGTGCGTAAACCTGTATGACCTTCAGCGAATACCGTTTGGTGATTCTGAGTATAAGGTACGCAACCCTCGTCGACACACTCCCGATCTTTACAACGTTGTTAACGAGAGACTTGTGGACGATAAATCCGACACCTCCTTGGGACAGATGGTCGCCCTCCCGGTGATAGAGCAAGTTGCCGGATTCGAGGATTACCGTGTCCTCCCCCTCTCTTCGGACTTCGGATAATCCTATAATATGCCAGCGCAACTTGTCTATCTCTTCTTCCAGCTCCACGATCTTCTCGTCAGTCCTCAGGGTGCGTGCGTTGTACGTTGCCAGGTCGAGTCGTCTAAGGTGGCAACCGAACCTCCACCGGAGATTCTTAGCACCCCCTGCCCCGCCGTTACCATGGTCGCCACCGTAGCCAGGAATAGCGGGGCCGCCGGGGACTGGGGGCCGTCTCTTTGTTACATTCATAGAGGGGTATTTGCCATAGTTGCCACGCTTGGCGAGCGGGTTGGCAACCGCAGTTTTTTTTTTTATTGTAACTTTGGCTATTATCAGGGAGATGCTGCTGCCCATCTCCCGCCTGTTTCCCATTGTCGCCTTTTACGACACCCACGGGAGGATATGGGGTAGTGGATATTCTTGACCGCCACTACACGGCATTATAGATTGTAAAGATATTATTCTTGTCTAGCAATCTTCTCCAGCTTCACACAGGGGATTTCTGGATCCCGACGACAGCGCCACCTTCCAGGTCCAATCGTGAATCTAAACTATCGAGGGACCCACTCAAACACACACACAAAAAATTTCATCAATATAGGTCTAGTCATTTTTGAGTTTTTGCGAGACAAGCTTACGGCAATTGATTTTTATTATATAGATGAAATGTAGTTATACCAGCGACGGAACTCATTAAAGCAAATTAAAAAACTGTGAGAGGCCCATTTCACAAAATAGACTACTCCTTCCATTAACCCTTTCAGAAATGAGAGAATGACTGAGCTGAACATTGAGCCGTACATCGACCAAATAATAGTTCCAACTTTGCAATACTTCAAGGATTAAAAAGAATTGCGTTAGCTTAAATCTTTATACTATATTATTAATTTTATCTTTTCTGAATAATTTACCGAAAGTAGAATTATCTATATCTATACGTACAAATAAATAAAATTGAAGTGTCTGTTTGTAATGTTAAAATAACAGCGTTTTACTCAATGCATATGAATGTATATACGGTACTTATAACAAGAACACAATTTTTAAAATTTTTGTCTGTCTGTCGGTCTGTCTATCTGTTTGTTCCGGCTAATCTCCGAAACGGCTGGCCCGACTTCGACGGGACTTTCACTGGCAGATAGCCAATGTTTTAAGGAGTAACTTAGTCTACTTATATTTGAGAAAAAGAATTAGGGTTCTGGGCAATATAATTAAAACCCTCATTCAATTACACGCGGGCGAAGGCGCACAGCTAGTATCAAATATAAATAGTTAGAAATATAAAACAGAAGTTAAAAAATTCAAAAATTATTAATCGATGCCAACACGATGACGTCAATGATAATTGTTTACGTGACCGTGTCAAAGTCGACATTAATTAAGATAATTAATAGAATCAGGCGATACTTTGTGGAAATCCATTATATTAAAGATGTCAAGAATTCATTTGTTAAGATCCGCGTAATAAAAAACCTCCCGTCCTCCCTCAATTGCGTACAATCACCACTAATCCCAGCACCACTACTCCCAACACGTGTAATAATAAGACACGTGTTTCGCCCTACACGATTCATCCTCAGGTGAAGTAGACTCTGCGGTGGCTGAACGTTGAAATAGCAGTAGCAAATTAATTTTTGACATCTTTGACATTAATTAAAATAAATAATAAGTTAAATCATTCAGACCTTTCAGAAACCGTTCAACGCACCAAATCAATAAGAATTTTCATCACTTGAATAAATTGAAAGGACACTTAACTTTCACTCCATAAATATATTTGTTTGTCCCATATTTTTTATACGTGGTAGAGCCATGCTGCAGCTATATTAATAGTTTAGTTGTAGCGCTAATGGGTCGACTAGACCGGGCTAGACCACGCTCTCACAGAATACCAGCGTAAAATAGCAGCTTAACGCTACTGTGTTTCGTATGGTGAGTGTAGAGAATCGGAGACCTATTTTACTGGAAACGAGGCATCTTAGTCCTCACGGGTGACAATGCATCTGCATTTTGATTTGTAATAGAGGATAGATGTAGATGTCTATGGGCCGCAGCAACCACTTACCATCAGGTGGACTGTGTGCTCGTTTGTCACCCTATACTATAAAAAAAAGTTTTTAATCATTAGTCCGTAAAATGTGGTAATCATTAGAAAATATCTTACTGTCTATGAAGTAATGTGCTGCCATCTGTATTTGGATACGTAAAATAGTAAAAATAATTTAAACCCCAATTTGGCTGACGGCTGACAACGCATCTGCATTTTAATTCGCAAACAAAGATAGATACTACGTAGCCGTGGCCCACAGACATCTACGTAGATGTCTGTGGGCTACGGCAACCACTTATCATCAGGTGTACTGTGTGCTCGTTTATTCCCTTATACTATAAAAAAAGCGTTCCTATACCATTTATCAAATGTCCACCGCTGAACATAGGTCTCTCTCATAGATTGCTGCATAGAAGGGATATTCGCCATAGTTACCCATCTTGACAGGCGAGCGTGCAACCGCAGTTTTTTTATAATTTTTTGCTGTTGTTAGAAAGACACTGCCTATCTCCTAGTTAGTTTTCTTTTGTCGCCTCTTACGACACCCAGGAGCGATATGGGGAGTAGACATTCGTACTCCTTCACTACACGGTCTTATCATTTATCCCATTACGATGAAGTTTCGATGAGATGTACAGGCACCTGTGAAGGATTCCGACGAAAACAGCATTGCAAGGCAGGACGAGCGTAATGAGTTACAGATTTTTTTTTATAATAAAACAGAGAGTAATAGTCAATTTATTAAATATAAAAGCCAATTTATATCATAGAACACAATTTGAGAGACAGAAACATTGATAAGCCGAGATAATGAAGCGGAGGCGCTAGGGAAATCTGTATCTACTGTCCGATAACAGAGTTAATAAAGCCACAGTGGAATGAGATAATGTAATCGACATCGATCTTTATTCTAAAAATGGATACGATAGCTTTCGAACTGTATAATATTATCAAACTTAGTTTCATGAAATATGTTTCAAATCCACAAAAAATGTAATATTTGCTTTCTAGTTTCTTATATTTACGGCAACCCTTCACATTGAATGAAACTAGTTTTCTAACTAATTCATAACATATTCGTAACTCAAATACACGCTTTCAGTATTTGCAGGTTTCCGAAATAAAAATTGAAAACATTTCAATTAACTTTATCATACATACAAAAACTTACGCGTATCACCCAGAGAAGTAGGCAAAGACTACAAACTTCCATTTAATAAGATTCTGACTCAACTCTCTCGTTTCCTTCACATCCATCTAATATAAACGCATATATCCTCGTTGGTTAAGGGTACTCTTAATTTAGCCTATCTTCAAAATATCGATAATTTTAATTTGGTCAATAAATTTTCATCTAGGGTGACGCTTGCCGTCTCTGCTATACTGTTCTGCAGGTTAAATAATATGCTTTGTCACTCTTTCCTCATTTATTCTTTACTTTCTTAAAACGACTTTGCTTGCATTGCCCTTCTGCAGCATATATTTGTATTGCTACTCTTTTCTCATTCGTTCTACTGACTATGTCGAAGATGAACCTAAATTATAAGGATCCAGGTAAACATTTCTGATTTATGTAAGCTATTACATATTACGTGTTTTGTTTATACATAGACCTTTATCCAATCTCGTCGTGTAATCCCATTTCGAGATTAAATTGGACTGTGTTATGCAAAAATTATCCATCCAACAAAAACAAAGTTATTCAGATTTTAAGCATTTTTTATGGCAGAAGTCCTATCATGTTATGTTATGTTATATGTAATTTTAAAGGAAATTGAATGTAGATTGTTAGATTACTTGTTATTTTTCAGACGTCTTTCATACTTGGAAATAAACTGAAAAAGAGCCTCTAGATTATTATTTGGTCAGTTTGTAGTTTGGATCTTACCGTGTTGTGGCGGTGTAAGAACATCTACTAAAATTGTACGCCATATCATCTGGTGGGTGTCGTAAGAGGCGAGAGAGGGAAACTGAAATAGGTAATGGGCAGCAGCATCTTCCTGATAACATCTTAATATAATAAAAAAACACGTTTACCAGCTGTGGCAACTATGGCAAAACTTCCCCTATGAAGCAATCTATGGGGAGGTCTATGTGCAGCAGTAGACTATTATAGGTTTGGATCATTTCTACACAACACGGTCCAATTGATCCTGCTTGATATGAAAAGCTTAGATGAAATTGAGTAAAAGTACATATTTTATTCTCATATGAATTCAAACTACATACATATGAAAATTTCAAGATAAAGAATTGCTTATTTCGACAAATCCCATGACATTTAACATAAAGTAAAAGCCGACTTCAAAAAACTAAACAGAATAACATTTAAAACTTTTTGTTAAAAGATTGTTTTCTCTTTTGAGTGGAATAAGGAATACCATAATCCAATGTCGCATAAATGCATTAAAAACTTCATCTCCTATTTAGCTACCCTTAGGGCTTGATTTTTTTTCTCCAGCCAGACCAACCCTGTATAATACATTTATTAAAAAAGGAATCTTCAAACTCGAGTCGCAATTGGTGAAGATATCGTGTAACATACATACAAAAAACACACATATATATATATATATATATATATATATATATATATATATATATATATCTCAAGGAATACATGAATGAAAATAACCCCTGGGAATAAGGTGATCGCCACCATGCTGGTTCTATGAACAATCATTTAAAATTGTATAAACGAAATTATTGTTAAGTGATGTTTGAACAAAAAAATCCCACTGGGTTTCTTGCTGGTTCTTCCCAGCACAGAGGTATTTTCCGAACCAGTAGTAAATAAAAAAATGACTTTCGCTTAAGAATTATGTAATAATCAATATTGAATAAAAAAATATTCTATTCTATTCTATTCTATTCATACAGTCGAATTGTGAACGTCGCAATTTTCGATGTCAGCTAAAGAAACCAGAAATCTGAAAACCATTGACGTTTATGAATACGATACACGAAATATTAAAAAATATGAAGAAAAGAAGTAAAACGTGTAACTTGTACTAGAACAAGTGTCCCCAAACTTACACGTTAGCAAGGAAAGAAATGTCATACCGATCTTGTTTTGGATGTTTTGTTTTGTGGTTACGAAACACGGAATATTAACTGTGATACGATACATAACTAAAGTTTATATAACCTCATACTATATTTATTCATTACCTACTGTCAAAGTCCACTGAACACAGACCTCCCATAGATTGCCTCATACCGAGTGTATAATGATACTACGAGTAAAAATAGGTATAAAGAAACCCCAGGGGTAATACGCTTCGATAGGTAAGCTATGAATACATTATTTCTCAATTGCTGATGAACAAAACAACACAATCCATTTCATGATTCTGATTATGGGAATAGATCACGCTTCTTTAGAATTATTTAAACTTCATTCCTAACCTAACCTAACTCACACACGCACACGCACAGATACACGCACACGCACACGCACTCGCACACGGACACCCACACGCACACGCACACTCACACATACACGCACACGCACATGCACACGCACACGCACACATATTCACGCAATCAATACCAAAAAATCATGTTTATGAAGTGCTAATTTTAAGTAGGTATCTTCACCCAGTAAAAAGTCCAATGGCTGCATTTTCGAAGCCACGTCGATGGGCGATCGGCGCACCACCGCCGGTCTGGTAAATAAAATTTATCGGAATCTCTTAATAGATCTCCTTGAAATTTCTTCGATTAATATTAAATTTAGCTCATTATTTAAGTCGTATAATCTTGTTAATTTATTCTTAGAACCGACACGTATTGCTGGGCGTAGTATAACCTATATAGATAACAATTTTACAGATGTTAAGCCCTTGCATAAATCAAATCACTCAATATTTGTGTATGTAAGACAATGATAGTGGTATCATTGTCTTACATACACAAAAACAGAAAAATTAGAAAGTTGTGCTTGTTCCAATAAATGAACATCATTTGGAGAGGTTTAGAAGTAACATAGTAAAAGGACTTCCATCATTTTCATATAAAATAGTGCTGATTATTACTATGGTGCATTATTTAAAATTATAATTTGTGAATATAATAGAATATTTAATTCTAAAACTTCCTCTATAAACAGTCGCAAATCATTTAACGAATGCATGCACACATGCACTACGCCGCATTTCATGTATCAACAGCTTATAGTACCTTCGATAGCAGTTAGACGTTTACTACTACATTCTACAACTGACACATTGTCAAAAATGCCCTTCCTCCAGAGGACTGCCCTCCCTTTCATAATACCGGCGGATGTGTCCACTCTTACCGGTATACTCACTCATCGGAAACAGTTCCCAGTAACGGAACTTCCTGATTGAGAGGCCACGTCTCCTGTAGGTACACTATATTACTCGTTTTACAAAACATCCTAATATCTTCAATAGAAGTCTTGAAATTTTTACAGTTAATATATAAAAATTACGTGTCACGTTGTTTGTCCGCGATGATAAAACAACTGAACAGAATTCAATGAAATTTTGTACACTCTGTGCAGTTCGGTCCAACGTGAGAGATACGAGTAGGATAGTTTTTAACCTGATAAGTGACACTCAATAATTTTTTATTACGAATTTAAGCATTTTTTATATGAAGGGTCGTCGAAAAGGGCAGAACAACGTCTGCCTGGTCAGCTAGTTAATTATAAAATTAAAAAGTTTAGATCGGATGTTAAGTTTTTTTTTTTAATATAAATAACTTGTTACATAAAAATCTATTTTGTTTTACAAGGGGTCGCTCGACTACCGATGCCAGAGTTGAGCTTATAAAACATATTTTTTGTGCATGGGAAAATTCAGAGGATACTTTGGGTGTATTTTGTGACCTTTCCAATGCCTTCGACTGTGTTCACCATGACACGTTAATCAGGAAGATAGAGTACTATGGTGTCAACCACAGAAATCTAAATAATATTATTATTTAGATTTCTGTGGTGTCAACTTATTATTTCATATTTAAGTAATAGAATGCAGAAAGTTATTATCAATAGTAAAAGTTCTTCCGACTCGTCCATAAAATAAGTGTCCCTCAAGGCTTAATTCTTGGCGCATTCCTATTTTAGTGTATATGACTTACTATTCCTTGTAGGGCATAATCATGATATAGTATTATTTGCTGATGATACTCCCTTGATTTATAAACTTAAACGTTATTTAAATGTGACGAAGTGAATAATGCTATATCAAAATTAGTGCATTGGTATAACGTTAATAATCTACATTTAAACGGTAATAACACTAAATGTATTAAATTTACAACAACGAATGTTAAAAATCTGACTACCAATGTGTTTTTAAATGGGGAATAACTGAGCCCTGTTGAATACTCTGTTTTTCTTGGCTTCACTCTCAACACAAATCTTCAGTGGGACCCCCATATTTCCAAACTAGCAAGCAGACTAAGCTCTGCAGCTTATGCTTGCCACTTAAAAGAGACAAACATACATATATACAGGATTTAGCCTGCGAGAGAATGAGATAGAATACAGTATACAGTGTTTTTCTGAAGGTTTCACTTCCACCGCGTGTGAATTGCACACATGTTTTTTTTTCATATTTTTGTGCACTTAAGACTACTAAACAATCAACAAATATTATCTAAAATGGAATAAACCCTTGTTTTGGATCAATTGTTCATTATCTTATTAATTTCTTATTTAAATAATACTTCTTTATGAACTGGTAACATTCCACTGCTAAATTAGCCAGTACCATAACGTTACCGTTACAAGGGTGTAACGTTGATAGGAACTAAAACGGTGGTGTATGAAATATTAAGGTAGTTTTTTTACAGGATATGGTGACAAACGAGCACACAGTCCATCTTACGGTAAGAGGTTGCTGTGACCCATAGACATCTACATTTATCCTCAATAAGGAATCAAAATGCAGATGTGTCGTTACCCGTGAGGACGTATGATAATATTTTATTTATTTTATTATTGGGTACCAGTGTAAATGTTTTATGATCTTTCATTCTTTGTATTATTGCGATACGAAAAGTTGAGATGTTCTGTGAGTGAAAACTTTAAAATACTTTTTAATTTGGCCCCGCCAACCAAATCAAACGCTTGGGCTTTTTGTAAATTAAATGTGACATAGGTGGACTAAAAATACTACCAATATAAAAAATCATCTCAAGAGTCATCACATAGCCACTTATTCTGAGCTAAGCAAAAGTGAAGAAAGTTCTACTACAGCAATTGCCGAAATCGTAAGTATCTATCTTCTATACAAATAAATGAAATTGAAGGGTCTGTTTGTAACATCAAAATAACAGCTTTTACACAAACATTTTTAAACAACCTAAAAAAGGCGACCGCTCAGACCCGTTCAACTACAGGCCTATCGCCATCACCTCCTTGTTCTCCAAAATAATGGAAGCCATTATAAACTGCCAGCTTATGAGGTATCTTGAGGATCACCAGCTGATAAGTGACCGCCAGTACGGTTTTCGTCGGGGTCGATCAGCTGGTGATCTTCTAGTCTACTTAACTCATAGATGGGCGGAGGCTGTAGAGTCCAAGGGGGAGACATTAGCCGTTAGTTTGGACGTAGCGAAGGCCTTTGATCGGGTCTGGCACAAAGCGCTTCTTTCGAAGCTTCCTTCCTATGGGCTTCCCGAGAAATTGTGCAAATGGATCACCAGTTTCCTTGCTGATCGTAGCATCAAGGTCATAGTAAACGGTGCATGCTCTGATTTCAAGCCTATCAACGCTGGTGTTCCACAAGGCTGCGTGCGTATATATATATATATATATATATATATATATATATGAAACAGCTACACTAGTTTACTTTAGCTATTTCCATAGCATAATGTCGTATGGTATTTTGCTATGGGGACACGCAACTGACACTGAACGTATATTTGTTTTACAGAAGAGGGCCATAAGAGAAATTTATGATTTAAAGCCTAAAGAGTCGCTTCGACAAAAATTTAAGGAAATTACTTTGGCCTCTCAATACATTAATGAAAATGTAATGTACGTACACAAAAATAAAAGTAGTTTTACAAAAATAAGTGATATTCATTCTGTAAATACTAGGAACAGGCACAAGCTAGTAGTACCAGTTACTCGACTCCATCGAGTCAGTAATTCATTCTTTTTCATGCTTTTACAACAAAATTCTAGAAAATATACAAAATTTGACCTGCTCAAAGTTCAAAAACTTTACTAAACTAAGTTTGTATAAAAAGCGTTATTATAGTATTAAAGAATTTATAGATGATAATAACCCCTGGAAATGAGGTGATCGCTACCAAGCTATTTCTAATTTGTTGTGTTGTTAATTTGTGTAACATACATGATTGTAAGCTGTTATTAAAAAAAAAGTCCCGCTGGGTTTCTTGCTGGTTCTTCCCAGGACAGAGGTTTTTTTCGAACCAGTGGTAATTATACAAAAGAGTGATTTTCAATGAGTATTATTTGTAATCTATATTGAATAAAAAAGTTTCTGTTTCTGTTTCTGTATCACCAACGCTGTTTCTCCTGCATATCAATGATATGTTGCTAACTGGTAACATTCATTGCTATGCATACGACAGCACTGGTGATGCCTTATATACCGGCCGTGCCAATATTTCTCGGGAAAACGTCGCCGAGTACCGGGACAAAATTGTGTCAGAAGTCGAGTCTTTGCTTAACAAAGTCTCGGATTGGGGCCGACTAAATCTAGTCCAGTTCAATCCCCAGAAGACACAAGTTTGCGCGTTTACCGCTAAAAAGAACCCCTTTGTCGTATCTCCTCAGTTTCAAGACACTCCCCTTGCTGCCTCAGCCAGTATCGGAATCCTTGGCGTCGACATATCGAATAGTGTGCAGTTTCGTGGTCACTTGGAAGCCCACATGGAATACTGTTCTCATCTCTGAGCCGGGGCACCCCAGTGCCAGCTCCTTTCACTTGACCGCATCCAGCGCAGAGCGGATCGAATCGTCGACGACCGAGTTCTTTCTGATCGGCTCGATACACTGGCACTGCGTAGAGATGTTGCATCTCTTTGCGTATTTTATCGCTTATGGGGAGTGCTCTGAGGAATTGTTCGGACTAATTCCAGCCGCCCAATTTCACCATCGCACATCGCGACAACTCGCGTTACCATCCATACCATCTGAATGATTGGCGGTCCACCACTGTGCGATTTACAAGAAGTTTTCTCCCTCGCACGACTTCCTTGTGGAATCAATTACAACCAACGACTTTTCCGGACCGATACGACTTAGGAACCTTCAAGAAAAGAGCTACACCTTTCTAAAAGGTCGGCAACGCATCTGCAATTCCCTCCCTGGTGCTGCAGTTGTTCATGGGCGGCGGTAGTCACTTACCATCAGGTGAGCCGCATGCTCGTTTGCCCCTATTCTATAAAAAAAACACTCACGCCTGTCACCCAGAGGGGTAGGCAGAGACTACGGACTTCCATTTGACGCGATCCTGAGACACCTCTCTCGCCTCCTTTACATCCATACGTCTACGCATACACGCTCGTCGGTTAAGGGTACTCCTAATCTGGCCCATTTTCAATGTATCGCCGATTTGGTCGATAAATCTTCGTCTAGGGCGTCCCTTCCCGACTCTGCCGTTCACTTCTGAAACATAAATTTGCTTTGTCACTCTTTTCTCGTTCATTCTTTCTACGTGACCAAACCACCGGAGCGTTCCTTTTCTAATCCTGGTCACAACTTCATCTTGCAAACTCCACTTTTCTCTTATCACACTATTTCTCACCCTGTCATTCAGATTCAGCCCTAGCATACTCCTTAATGACCGCATTTCTACTCTCATGCTTCTTCTGCCAGACCCAACTTTCACTACCATACATTAAGTAGGGGCTAACACAGCATTATGAATTGCCATACGTGCCTTATTTGACATATTCTGACTCCTCATAATAGCGTGTAGAGCCCCATTCACTCTATTTCCTGCGTTCACTCGTCGTTCTATATCCTTATCATATCTACCATCCCTGCTAAATAAACATCCTAAATATACAAACTCATCCACTTGCTCAATCAACTCCCCTTCTATTCTTATTTCACATAACATTTTACTTTCTTCTCTTTAAAAAAACCATCACTTTCGTCTTACTTGTCTTACTTTACTTTACTTAAAATTTCTCCGCAATCATGCGCATGGAAAAGACTTGATCCGTATACCCCATACTCTTTCTAAATCCAGCTTGCACATCCAAAATTTTTTCATCAGTTTCTTCCATAACTCTTTCAATTAACACCTTAGCATACAGTTTACCCACAATGCTAAGCAAGCTGATACCACGGTAATTTCTACAGTCCTGCTGTGACCCCTTTCTTTCATATATTGGGACTATAACCGCTTTGCACCAGTCTTCCGGTACCCGCTTCAGTTCCCAAAATAAATTAAACAAGGTGTACAGCAGGCCTGCAACCACACCCTCTCCAGCCCCTAGCATTTCAAGTGATACTCTATCATATCCGGCTGCCTTACCTGCTTTCATGCTTTTCATTTTCATGTTTTTCAAGCTTTTTACTGAATACATATCAAAGTATATACAGTACTAATAACAAAAGTAAATTTAAAAAAAATCTGTCTGTCTGTCTGTTTGTTCCGGCTAATCTCAGAAACGACTGGGATGATTTTGACGGGACTTTCACTGGCAGATAGCACATGTTAGAGGGAATAACTTACGCTACTTTTATTTTAGAAAAAAAAATGTATATAGTTGGAATTTATAATGTAAAATCTGTTTTATACTTTTCAAAATAATAATTTGGAAAACTCACTGAATACCATAACAGGCATTGTTAAAATAAATAATTTTGCATGCATATGCTTTTCTTTATTTTTATTAAATTACGATACGATTTTCCGAGATCGAATAAGATCGATTCAATGCAATATGATTAAATCGTTAATCGATTCACGAGATTACGATCCATTACGATCCAGAAGATCGATTCAAAACAAAAAATCGGCCATCCGTACTTGGCATGCCGTAGTTTTATTATTGATGGGCCGGTTGCCAACCGCAGGTTTTTTATGTTATTTGAGTTGTTATTACACAAATGCTGCTGCCTATCCTGTTTCAGTTTCCCTCTTTCGCCTGGAGAACTTAGTGGATATTCTTACAACGGCACTCTACACGGTCGGTATATATCAGCAAGGGTGTTTAAGTATTAATAATATGAATGTAATAATAAATCCTGCTTAACAGGAACTAATTATAAGATACTTGCGATACACAGTGGCTCCGCACGGGTGATTTCTGGAACTCGACAACATCGCCACCTACTCACTCAAATACACACTAAAGATTTCATTAAATTCGGTCTAGCCATTTTCGAGTTTTGGCGGGACTAACGCACGGAAATTGATTTTAATATAAAGAAAGAAGATATAAGAAATATTTTATTGTTTTAATGAAAATGACATCTATCAAACTTTCTTTGATATGAAAAATTATCTAAAATGTTATTTTTAATGTTAGTAAATAATAAATACCTGGTCTACAAGATGGCGCTGTAATAAGTCTTAACAGCGACATCTGTGTTATTATTACAATTAAGTTATTAACGGTACGCATCAACTAAGAATGTTTGATATTAGTTTATTATAGTATCATATTATGATGGCAGATGGCAATTTCGTATTTTTTTCTTCAACCGTCTTGGATCGCTAAGAATAAAAAGAATAATCAGACAATTTGCATAAAATAAACCGATTTATGCGATATATTTTCCACGTACTCATTAAAACATTAAATGCGTGAATAAAATGTGATTCATATCAGTGCCATCTGCACAATAGCTTCATGTCCATTAAAATTGGGGTTTAAATTATTTTTACTATTTTACGTATTCAAATACAGATGGCAGCACATTACTCCATAGACAGTAAGATATTTTCTAATGATTACCACATTTTACAGACTAATGATTAAAAACTTTTTTTTTATAGTATAGGGTGACAAACGAGCACACAGTCCACCTGATGGTAAGTGGTTGCTGCGGCCCATAGACATCTACATCTATCCTCTATTACAAATCAAAATGCAGATGCATTGTCACCCGTGACTCACGGGTGACAATGCATCTGCATTTATTCCATTTTAGTCCTCACGGGCCGTGAGGACTATAATGGAATGCCTCTTTTCCAGTAAAAAGGGTCTCCGGTTCTCTACATTCACCATACGAAACACAGCAGTGGTAAGATGCTATTTTACGCTGGTATTCTGTGAGAGCGTGGTCCTTCCCCGGTCGAGCCGACCCATTCGTGCTACAACTATACTACTAATATAGCTGCAGCATGGCTCTACCGCGTATAATATATTTGCGATTATTATTAGAACTTTGTTAAATAATTGTTCTAATAGTTTGAGATTAATAAAAGTGCAACAGATGGTGTCCTCATATTTTGTATCTTAATCATCATTGTCATCATTTCAGCCAGTCACAAGTCCAGTACTAGGTATACCCAGGTTTCCCCCAAGGAATGCCACAAACACGGTTCCCAGCCACCTGCATCACTTCATCTATTGGGGGGTCGTTCTACACTTCTATGCAGCAAAACGGTGGTATTATCTACTATGGATTTTTTTTAAATAAAAAAAATAAAAAAATTTTTGACCACAAACATCTGAAGGCAAAGTAGTGTGTCAGCCACAAATAGTCTAAAATGTTAGAAATGGGCACCGCACCGACGCGACAGTGTATCTACACTACATATTGAATATAAGTATTTTATGGCTTTTATCACTTTTATTTTACTTATTTATAATTCCCGACGTTTTGGGTGCTTAGCATGGTCACGGGGGGATACGCTCGTAATATTTACACGCGCCGTTTCGAGCCACTTTGGAATTAGACCTGTATAGTAGGTACACGAAATGACAGAAGATTGCCCCTTGATTACCTGAAATTCCGAATTTCATATCTAACATAATTATGGTTGTTAATTACTAAAAAGTGCCATTTTATCACTCATTGACTGTTTCACTAAGTCATCAAAAATCTAGGTTAAGTACCTACTTAGAAATTTCTAATTTGGCACCAAGGTAGATTGACATTGGACGTATATAAAAAAGAAAATGTAAAAACTACAAGTTTTTATATTCAGTGTCGACAAAGTTATTGGTGCAGTTATTTTTAACACTTGTACTTCAAACTGACCGCACTAATAAGCGGATAATAAAAATAATAAACAGTGAAGCTGAAGCGTAAACTCAAGAAAAAACGTTGAAGGTTGTGTTTTTATATATATTAATAAAAAGAAAAAAATATCTAAAATATAATTAATAAAAAACGTATTATGATATCCCACCAAAAATATAAATTTTCCACTTTTGAGGACTAAGATGGCATACCACTTAGCGTGTAATTCTACTTTTACTGTATTTATATCCTTCATATCGGAACACAGCGCGCACGGCACGGCACACGGCACACGGCGCACGGCACACGGCACACGGCACACGGTAGAAATACGGCAAAATGCTATTTGACGGCGATAAGAGACTGGTACCTATCCAGACAATGCAAAACAAATCCAAAAAAACCCAAAGCAAAAGTTTAGTATCTGAAAAGAGATAATTAAGGCATTATTTTGAACTACACGTTTATAAATTGCTTACGTACTTAAAATACTCTATTCTTTTAAATTTGGTTTATACGTTAAAAGTGATTTTTCACTATTTAAAAACAAATGTAATGTATGTTAAAGTTACAAATTAATTAATTGTTGCGATTTAACTTTTGTGTTGCTTCAACATGAAAATAATTAATGATTAAAGTAAACGAGTTCGCGGCACAAGCCCCCGTCGCGTCGGCGTCATTAATTTATTTCACCAACCCTATTTCCTGCCTTTCTGCACACGTCCTCGAAAAAAAATAGTTATTTAAAATGATTCCGTGGCTGTGGCATAATATAAATCTCTAAACTAAATCTATTTTCTTTTCACTTCCCAGGTTTTTCTACCTGACCTTTTTAAAAATGCAAAAAAATGACATAAATCTTGAAGATTTTGAATGTTCACCACGCCAGACGTGTTGGTTATTGGATACGAGACAGGCCGTCTCGTACTGTCACCAGTCTGAGCAATTTAAGTTCGGTATTTTTTAATAAACATGTCTATTGTAATTGCCATTTGTAAGTGAAGGAAAACTGGTAAAATAAAGGGGTACTTTAGCCAGTTCATAGGGGGTACCGTGAAAGAAAATAGAAAAAGCATCTTCTGACTCTGATCTATTGAAGTTTAACGCGCAGACGTTGAAAGAAAGGCTAATAGAAAGCGTATATCCTTATTAAAATATAGGAATTAACTTTTCGGGGAAATAAAGATTCGCTTGGATTTTTTTTAACAACACTGTTTTGTTTTCACGCGGGCCGACACAGAAGAAGTTAGTATGACTATGGAAATTCCACTATACTTCGAAGAGTGTGCGCAGAAATTGCACCACTTAATTTCTCTGTCACCATTCCAATCTCTAGACGGTTGGCTGTTCTCCACCTCTTTGTTGTCGACATGCCACGCGTTCGAACCAAACTCTTTTTTTCGTCGTAACCTGTCTTCCATCCAATTATGATGTGGGTGTCTTCAATTTTCTTAAGTTACGTCAATACACTTTACCATCCTCGGCTGCTTCACCGCTTACCATCAGGTGGGATGGTAGTCAAGCACAGACTTATAATAGTAAAAAAATAAAAGTCAAATTGAAATGTTTGTATTGACTTTATATGTTGCGGCTAAAACTTTTAGCATTATCGATATGTTGAGATAAGAGACAAGAACCAGGAGCCATATTTCTACCGCAATGATACATTACCCTCAAGGCCTGCTTGCGGATAGTGTCTCAGTAATTATGTCATATTAGACTCATTCTTTAGAAAGAGTTGGCCATGAAAACGATCATGGTAGTTGTTGTTAATATAGCTTCTTCTTCATCATCATCATATCTAAATCCATTGATGAATACGGCCCTCTCTCGGTGGAGGAAGGTTTTGTCGGAATCGTCACGCTTGTCAGACGCTGATGAATAAAAATAAGAATTTAAATAAAACCACAAACAACTTTAATATAATTGTGACTGCTATCGAATTATAAAAATAAAACTCTCCAACAAGTGCGCGTAGGATTCGTGCCCTCAGGGTTCTGTATAAACATATTTATGTATGTAGGCGGAAATTCTACTTACGAACCGACCATGCTGCATTGAAATGGCTATTGCAGTTCAAAAATCCGGAAGGACAAGTTGCAAGATGGATTGAACTACTGCAGGAATACGACTTTGTGATCGAACATCGCAGCGGGAAATCTCATGGCAATGCAGATGCATTGTCAAGAAGACCTTGCCCTGAAGATTGCAAGCATTGTACTAGGCAAGAGGGTAAGGAAGTGGTATCTGTGAGGATGCTCAAGACAGACCAGCAGAAGGACAGCCTACAACATGCACAGCAGGAAGATTCGGACATTAAGCCGATTCTGGAGTGTATGAAGGCCAGTGCTCCTAAGCCCAAGTGGAGCGACGTCTCAGCACTGAGTTCGAGCACGAAAAGCTATTGGGCTCAATGGGACAGCTTGCTGATTCAGGATGGAGTCCTGTGCCGTAAAAGGGAAAATGGTCGGGGAGACAGATGTCATTTGCAAATGGTTGTCCCTAAGGCTAAAGTACCGGATGTTCTACAGCTGTACCATAATGGTTGTTCAGGAGGCCACCTGGGAGTTAAACGAACTCTACTGAAGATCCGAGAACGGTTTTACTGGGTCCACTGTCGTGACGATGTCGAGGACTGGTGCCGCAAATGTACATGTTGTGCGGCTGTAAAGGGACCTCAACGTGAAATTGTACAATGTTGGTGCACCATGGGAGAGGATAGCCATTGACGTTGCGGGGCCGTTTCAGGAAAGTGAAAGTGGTAACAAGTATTTCATGGTTGTGATGGATTACTTCACTAAGTGGCCAGAAGTCTTCGCCATTCCAAATCAAGAAGCTTCAACAATTCTGTGCATTTCCTAGGTTGCGCTCGACCTCCGCCCCTTTGCGGCGTGATCCCTTACACACTTCCTTATCAGTAATGTCGGGTTGCGTTACACTAACCGGCGTGCTCATTATGGTCTGTTGAACCCAACTCCTTACGAAAGGTTCCACCTGAGTATTCCGCTCTTCATCATCCTCACTCGAGTCGATTTCCTCTTCTCGGTTGAGACGTGCCAACTCCAATTGAGACTTGGCTAAGGCAGCAGCTGCCTGTGCTCTTTCGAGCTCTGAGCGTTCGAATTTAATCCGTGCCTCTAATTCGGCTTTCAGCCTCGCCGATCGCGAGGACCTACTACCACTCTGTGACCCTTTGTCACTAGTGTGCCCGATTACTGTTCTTGACGATGCCGCTTCTTCGGTCCCTTGACCTACTTTTTCGACTATCGTTTCACTCCTGGATATAACGGATTTCTGTGCGGTGCTGGTCTGCGTACCACTGGTGTCCGTCCTGTTGCTTGTCGTTGCCACGGACGCCCCTGAGTCCCACGTGCCTGTGGACGCATCGGTGGTGGCCCCACTTGAAGGAGTTGCCCCACTCGAGGCAGTAGCTGTGGTCGCTCCAGATGATTCCGCCTCTTTAGCCTTTCTTGAGAGCCCTGTCCTTGTCCTGGTTCCCTCGCTCCTCTCGGTCTGGTCTTGTGCCTTCTTCATCTTGCAGGAAGGTGATTGTTGGCCTACGGTCCCTAACTGTCCCTACGGTCCCTACGGTCCCTACAACCCTTCTACACCCCAACCTAACCCCACTACCCCTCCCCCCTTTATCTACCCTACAACCCTACTCCCACCCTAACAGCCCTATCAGCCCTATCAATCCTGGACGGGGGCCTACCGTGGTGAGCCGTCCAGGGATGGAGTCGTGCAGGAATGAAATGGAGGAAAGGTTTAGGAACTGTCCCGCCAAGGAATATGGCGAAACAGTCGAGCTAGTAGTGCAAGCGCAGTCTCGCTCGAGAGAACTGCTCCACCTGAAGGTGTTGTGCCAGAGCCCGACCGGTTTGGCACCGTTAGGGGGCGGGATGTATGCTGTGCTCGCCGCCCAGTTGCCGGTGACGCTTCGTCCAGGCGCCCTCCTCCAGCCGCGATGCAGTCAGGTGCCACGAGCACACTCGCCTGGCAGCAGCAGCGGTGGATGCTTTTTCTTCTTTCTTGCACCCTTGTCTGGCAACAGTGAGTGCGTCCTCTTCTTTCTTGCACCCTTGCTTGGCAGCAGTGAGCGCTTCCGCCTGGTAACAGAAAACACCAAACGCTTTTGAGCGCTACAGGAAATGAAAACACAATCCCCGTAGAGGAAATGCCGAGCCTGATGACCCGACAGGAAATGCCAACTATAGCCGTCCAATGGAAAATGCCGAGCACGCTTGCCCGACAGGAAAAAATGCCAAGCCCTGCTTGGCTACGATGAGCGCCTTCAAAAGGCACCTGCGGCTGTATGCGATACGTACCCCATGCGAGCACACGCCCCTAGCCGCAATCCCGGTTTTTCTTTCTTCCGGTAGCTACCAGTATTCCAGATCCGGTCCTGCCTAAGCCCTGATGGGCCTACTGCGCTGGCCTGGTCTTCTTGCCTTTGGTCCTGTTGCCTCAGCTCAAACCTCCGGCTTTCTTCGGTCGCTGATCTTCACTCGGCTCCGAAGGTCCACTTTAATGGTATCCAGCAGCTCACAGCTGGTTCATTAAATCCGGCTTCTCGAAGGACCAGCTGAAAAGGAACGAGGTCCGCCTGTTTCTTGATCCAATCCGACTCGAAGGACCAATTGAAAAGGAACGAGGGAAGGGTTTGGTCACGGCTCGTTCAGCAGCGGATTCCGTAACCTCCTATGACACCTACGTTGGGTTCGGGTACAACGTATGTGAACCCCGTAACGGAGTAACACACAAGGGCGTCGGCCTCTACCTTTTCTACAAATAGGTTCAGGCGGGGATTACGGGTCATCCGAGGTCGTTCCGGTCCCAGCGCCTTAATTCTTCAATATGTGCCGCGCTAGGGACACCAGATGAACTGTAGTTATTTTTAAAGGTGAAGGATCCCTTGGGAATAAAACAGTATTTATCTTCAAACCGCTCCGTGAGAGAGTAATTACTTTCCCTATCACTTCCCTATATGCTTTTCTTTCTTAATTATCTGGTAGCTGGTCCCGAATGATTTGTATGTGGTGGTTCTTTTCCTTGTGGAGGTTTTACACGTTTCGAGGAGACCCTCTTTACATGGGCGGCATCTCAGGAGGACACGACCCCCCGGTACTGGGTGCTGCGTTGGCAGCTTGTGGGTTGGTGTGGTGCGCACTTAGCGCCATCAAATCAGGTGTCGGGATGCTCACTCATCCCCGGCGTCCCTGTCGGCGGGTGGTGAGCGTAGGAGTTCACGTGGGAGTGGTCGCCCGTCAGGTGGGCGGGCGTGTAAAGGAGCAAGATTTTGCAGGTGGAAATGTGGCCCGTTATCTGCGCGGTCGAACAACCGTCTCGCAGTACGGGCCACGAATTTGGAGATGGATTCGACCTTAAGGTCGCGTGCAATGATATCGTTCCTGACGTAGCGACCGGCTCCCACGATCACCCGAAGCGCAAGACTTTGCTGGGCTTGCAACCTCCTGCGCTGAGTGGTCGAGGTCAACGCGTACCAGGCTGGTGCTGCGTAGGTCAGCCGCGAGCGGATGTAGGTTTTGTAGATACCTATTTTCGTTCTTGTTGGGAGTTTGGATGCCATTATAGGATAGAGTTATGCTCGCGCAGCTCTGGCCTGTCTTACGACGTTATTGACCATCGGGGTCATGCGCAGCGAGCGATCTATCTGGCATCCTAGGTATGTGATGGTACTACTCCAACCCACATCCTGCCCGCGGAGTTGCAGAGTTGGAGGTGTTCTGGCCAGCCTGGTCATGAAGGCGACGGTCTTCCCGACGTTGACCGCCAGCCTCCATTTGTCCAGCTACTCAGGCAAGAGGTCGAGTACCCACTGCAACTTCTTAGCAGCTATATCCACCCGACGTGATGACGCGAAGTACGCACTGTCGTCGGCGTACAATGCAAGGACTACGTCATCTTCCCATTCCTTCAGATGGCCTTGAAGGGTGGGGATGTCGTTGGTGTAAACCGCGTACAGGTGTGGTGATAGGCAGCTGCCCTGTGGCACTCCGGCCAAAATCGGTCGTACCGCCGAGACAGCCCCTTCCAGGGTGACATGGAAGCTCCGCCCCTCCAGGTACGACGCTATTAACCGCACAAGCATGGGCGGTAAGGTGGTATGCTGAATGAGTTTGTAAACTAGCACTGCGTGCCACACCCTGTCGAAGGCCTTCTCCATGTCGAGAAGGACCCCCACACAGATGCGGCCGAAGTTATATTCGGCCGCAAGGTAGTGTAGCACGCGGGCCAGCTGAGAAGTGGTGGAATGTCCCCTGCGGAAGCCGAATTGCTCTTCCCGCAGGGTGACATGTGGAAGAATTCTGGTAAGGATGAGTTTTTCGAAGAGTTTTGCTATGTGCGGCAATAGCGTTATGGGGCGGTAGCTGGCCGGGAACCTCCTGTCTTTTCCCGGTTTTTAAATTTTGTTTTTTAAGTTTTTTTAAATATTGGCAATCCATCAAAATTAATATTTAATGATATTTCGTCTGGAGCTTCATGCCAACTATTCAATATTTTAATCAAAGAATTGGCTATTCCGTTGTGCCAGTATTCGCCACCTTCGATTTCTTTTATGTTGACATTTCGAGGAGTTGCTAAAATTGTTCTTGGATCAGTTGGTAATATTTGCGGAATCAAGTCGTTGATAATTGCCGCCAGATCTTTTATAGCAACATGATGAATACTCTTTTCTACAGCCCATGTTCTAATTTTATCCCTAAACAGTAAGTGATTTACATCATCGCTGTAGTTTCTGTCGTCATCATCTTCAGAACTCGATACTTTTTCTGAGTTATAATTGCCGGAGTTTAAAATTGAGCAATTAATTTTATCACCGAGGTAACTGGAAGAAGAACTTGGACACACACACAAATTTGTCGAATGTGCAACACTATTGCAGTTAATATTTTGTACGGAACCATCCTGTTTCAAACTTTTTGTCACGCTTTGCGTTACTTCCCGACTTGAAGGTTTTATTTCTTCTGTCTTCATAATTCTTTGGTACTCTTTCAATAATTTTCTTCTAATTCCCCCTGTTCTAACTTTCATTTTCCACGAAGTACTCGAATTCATATTTATAAAGCAATAAAATATATACGTCGGTAATATGGCCATCAGCTAGTTACACTGACTGATTACAATACCACATATGATACTTTTATTCAGATAAAGTGTGATTAAAGGTACTTATGTGAACCACTATAAATTAGAAGCCGTTAATTCGATACGCTTGTGAGTCTATAAGCAGCTGCGAGGCATCTAGTGAATGTTTAAACAGCCGCTATGCAGACACTATCAATAGCAGTATAAAGGCTGATTAGCGGTAGAAATATTCAGCATTAAGCTGTAATGTGGGCCACAAATCATTCATTATACAGCTATTAACTTCACATAAATTCACACGTGCCCCTTTAATAAGTCAGTGTAATAAGAGTTCACAAATTCCTTCTTAAACAGTATTTGGCGTAATTTCATGCACTAAAAAGCCCTTACTACGGTTAAGGCATTAAAAAATGTTAAAAGCTGAATAAAGTCGTTGAAAATATACCATTATAGAACTCTTAGCGTATTAATGGTAGTTTTGTTGGTCTTAAACAACCTTAATGCAGCTCTTAATCAGCCTAAGCTGTTTAAATATCACTGCCAGCTATTATGCAACTGCAGGATCACCAGTGTACTCTTAAAAGAGTCTTAATATGCGTAGAGTTTCAAATTGGTCTAAAAGTGAGTAGTTATACAGCTATCTGTGCTACTTGGGTAGTTGCAGATAAACTAGTTCATGAAGTCGTCTGTCGTTTTGGAGTACCCTTAGAGATTCACAGCGATCAAAGAAGGAATTTTGAGTCTCAAATATTCCAGAAAACTTGCAGAGTTATGGGTACTCATAAAACACGAACAACTTCTTACCACCCACAATCTGATGGAATGGTAGAACGATTTAATCAGACATTGGAGAGGTACCTGGCAAAAGTTGTGGAAAAACAGCAACGAGACTGGGACAGGCACATACAACCGTTTTTGTTGTCATATCGAAGCGCTGTTCACGAAAGTACATCAGTGACGCCAGCTTTCGCAAACTTTGGGAGAGAATTACGGCTGCCTGCAGACCTGATCACCGGAACACCACCTGATGCCCCACGCAGTATAACCGATTATGCAAATGACTTGCGGAACAAAATGAATGACATTTATGAGCACGTCAGACAGTCGGGCCAGCAAACGTCTGAGAAGATGAAACCACGGTATGACCGCAAAATGAACAACAAAGGGTTGACGAAGGTTCACTAGTGTGGTTACACAATCCAGCTCGCAGCAAAGGGAAATCTCCTAAGCTTCAAGCTAAATGGGACGGACCGTACCGGATTGTGACCAGGATCAATGACGTAACCTACCGGTTACAGAAAGGTGCCAGAGGTACTCCTAAAATCGTCCATGTGGATCGACTGGCGCGTTATTATGGGGCCAATAATGCTCGGGACGAGGGGCAGTGTTACGCGCCACTATAAATGTCTTGTACATGGCAACACTAGTAACACTAGCGCCCTCTAGTGTCGAGTAAAAGAAAGTATTGCGCGCCTTGTACATGGCAACACTAGTTACACTAGCGCCCTCTAGTGTCGAGTAGCAGAACTAGGAGAGTCGAGATCCTTCCAGAAATGTCGGGACCGATATGTACTCGAACATTCTAGATGTCGCTACAGTAGAAGGTTCTGGAAACTATCTGAGGCCCTATATAAGGCCGGTATAGACCACGACCGGGGCAGTATTGAATTGGCGATACAAGAGAATACTTCGAAGCGAAATAACTGCGAACTAAAGTGATTGTGTTTTATTATTAGTGTGATTTTAGATTTTAATTAGTGTTGTGTAATTAAAGTGTCAATTTTGGTAATTCAATCGGCAGTTTGTAATTGTCTCGAACCCCAAGCTCGTAACAATAGATTAGGTTCAACTTATGTCGAAGAACCGAATTGATTGACCCCGACTCCACCTGGTACGAGTCTGTCCTACTACCCCTAGAGTGGTTTTAAAGAGCCGGAGCGCGTAGGGGGAGCAGCCTCCGCCTGCTGTAACAAATTTGTTTCGCTAAGGCGTAGAGGCTGCTCTTCCCGCAGCGCCGGAAAAGTAGCACTCTCAAAATAGATACAGAAATCTTTCTTAATCAGTCCCCCTATATTTTATGATGAAGGGGATTTTTTTCTCATAAAATGGATTTATATTTACATTATAAATGCAAACATGAAAAAAATATAGATATTTTAGAAATCGATATTTTGGGAATCGATACATCAGCTAACAATTCGAATCTATTTAAAAAATCGATCTTTTTCGGAAAGAATCGACATCCCTACTGACAATAACAATAAAAAATGGCGTCAGTTTTATTGTAGGATTAGACATAAACAATGTAAGAATAATTGATTTTCAATAACTTTTTTCTCAAAAATTACGCGCTTCCGCATGTTGTAACCTTGTGTGTGTGCTTATAATAGTGTAACTTTTCTGTAAAAATACGTATCAACCCCTAACTCGACGGGAGTCAATGGAAAGTCGTACCCAAATTTTGTATATTTTCTGGGATTTTGTTGTAAAAGCATATATATCGCCCCAAGAATGAATTACTGACTCGGTGGAGTCGAGTAACTGGTACAACTAGCTTGTGTCTGTTCCTAGTATTTACAGAATGAATATCACTTATTTTTGTAAAACTATATTTATTTTTCTTTTTATATTTATTTTTTCGAAAGTTTATCGACCAAATTGGCGATATATTGAAAATGGGCCAAATCAAGAGTACCTTTAACCGACGAGCGTGTATGCGTAGGTATATGGATGTGGAGGAAGCGAGAGAGGTCTGTCAGGATCGTGCCAAATGGAAGTCCATAGTCTCTGCCTACCCCTCTGGGTGACAGGCGTGAGTGTTTATGTATGTATATTTATTTTTGTGTACGTACATTACATTTTCATAAATGTATTGAGAGTTCGAAGTTAATATATTAATTTCTTTATAAATATCAGTTACTCCATTCTAAATAGTCAGTGATTCCTTAATGGGACAATGTATAAGCTTTACAACAAAGTACCAGAAAATATGTAAGACCTAATATCTTTATTACGTAAAAGTAAACAAGGGTTATTATACTATTAAAGAATACACCTGATGAAGGGATAACAAACTCTGAGAATGAGGGGATCGCTACCATGCTGTTTCTAATTGTATAGCATTATATGTTGCTGGCTTCTTGCTGGTTCTTCCAGCCTGTGGTTAAAGCATAAACGACTTCCAATATGTATCCTTGTAAACTATATTGAATAAAAATTATTTTGTTCTATTATGTTACAATCTATTCATCCATCCCGGAAATCGAGTCTCGACGTTCTTTACCGGTTGAGTCCATTCGTGGTACAACCATAATGTACCTGCAGTGTGACCCCACCACGTGTACATTTCTATATATTCTATATATATATATATATATATATATATATATATATATATATATATATATATATACGAGTATATATATGTTCACTTCTATACGTACGTTCAAAAATATAGGCAGTTGGGTTAGTTAGTTAGTAAGTTCCCTACTTTTGACAAAATAATTAACTCGCTGAATTTCATAAATTATAGGTTACTAACGAACCCCCCATCGCACGGTTGATTTCTGGATCTCGACAACAACGCTACCTACCGGGTCCAGTTGTGAATCTAAACCATTTTCTAATCAACTTTATCACTCACACAAAGTTTCATCAAAATCGGTCCAACCATTTAGCAGAAGTTAGTTACATACACACGCACAGAAGACTTATGTATTGTATAATATACATATATTATACATATAAACCTATTTCTTAAGTCGTAATGTCTATTAATGAAGACCGCATCAAAACCTTTTACGTACTTTAAAAGATCTAAGCGTACAGACGGCGGGAAGCGACATTGTTTTATACTGTGTAGAGATAATAAAGTATATCGAACATTATAGATATGCAGGAAGTCGATGGATGCAGGTGGCTCAGGTCCGTGCTTTGTGGCGTTCTTTGGGGGAGGCCTATGTTCAGCAGTGGACTTGTTCACAAGTCCACTGCTGAACATAATAGGCTGTAATGATAATGATGATGATGATGAACATTATAACACAGTATTTTGAAGATATTTGAATACAACATTAAATTGAACAAAAACTCTTTAAAACATTAAAATTTGTCTAAAGAGAATCGGATTTTTGGGCCTGAAGTTAACTAATTGGTTTATACTTAAAAAAATTGGCTATATTTTTTTAAACTTAAATACAAAAAACTAGCTCCTTTTACAATCTAGATTTCGAAAAAACATTAAAATAATAAATAAGTTAGAAAATCGATTGTATTGATGAAATCGATTTTATATTTTATTATAACTATATTATTAACAGTGGTAGAGCCACGCGGTATCTTTTGCTGTCGCACGGATGGGCCGGCTCGAACCGGGGTGGTACCATGACCTCACAGAATACCAGCGTGAAGTAGAGGTTTACCTCTGCGTTTCGCTTGGTGAGTGCAGGTGGCCGGAGGCCCTTTTTACTGGCAATGAGGCATTCCATCTTAGTCGTCCTCACGGGTGACAACGCATCTACATTTTGATTTGTAATAGAGGATTGATGTAGATGTCTATGGGCCGCAACAACCACTTACCATCAGATGGACTATGTGCTCGTTTGTCACCCTTATCCTATAAAAAAAAAATAATAAATTTATTCGGATCCTAAAAAATTAAATGTTAAAGCTGATACATTGATATGATATATTCATTTGGAAATAAAATATATTATTATTCGCATAAGGAAAAAAGAAATAAACATTTTATGGAAATAAATCGATTACCATAAAGAATACACTAGTGAAATTCTCTTTTCTGTACACTATCTACCACTAGTAATTTCTAATAGTTTGGTTTGACAGTTCAAACTTCAAAACAATTCATTTAAAAGAAAAAAGAAAAAGACCAATTTTCGATTTGATTTGAAACGAGTGCAATAAAATCGATTCTCGGTTAAATCCAGTATTTTAATATCTATTTTTAATTATTTATCTGTGTTAACTAGGCAGATAAAAAACATGTCTACAAAATAATATGACAAAATACAAAGTATCAACATGCCAACAAATAACAGTAACAACAATAATTCAGGTAATCGATCTCAGATCGATATTTCTAATATTCATTTCAATTAGCTGTTGCTGTTTTAATTTTCGTTAACCGTTTCACTATTTCGTTTCCTAGAGATAATCTCAGCTTTCCTATGGTGATTTTATACTGATCCGGCTTTTATATTTTTAAGTAATTATAGTGAAAAATAACCTGTTACAGTGTTATTATAGTGAAAAATCGCCTGTTACAGTGTAGGTAATACATAAAATCACTTTTATTTATTCTTCAATAACTCAGCTCCTAGATTGACAAATCTAGCCAGATTTTCAGGTATGAATTGTTTATATATAAGCTTTCAAATGGTCCGACTTTCATCTTGTTAACATCTGGGCCCAAAAATGTATGGAGATGTCTCCTTCTCCTTTCTTATATTTAAGCGAATACTACACCTTAAATTAAACAAATTTTAGGGTTTTTTTATCGCGGAAGTGTGCAATCTGTGAACATATTAAAGATCGTTACCGCCATTACATCAGATTTTATAGAACACAAATCCTCGCGAAAGAACACCGATTCCTACGAAGCATGATTCGAGAGGCTATTGAAATTGAAAAAAAACTTTCTAATTTCAATAGAGAAGATGGATGGGTGCTATCATCTGTTTGGGATCCTATAATTAATAAAATTAAATGCAAACCCAAGGATACAACTGTTTGACTTCAATATTCTGTAAACACGTGTTGCGTAGATCAGACTACATATCTTCTTCTTTAAAAAAAAAAGTTACCCCCACACTAGGATTTTCTCCCGTGTCGTGGAGGCAGTTTACAAACACAAATTGCACAAGGACAAACATCCAGACCCGGAACAATTATTTGTAGGCCATACAAATAATTGTTCCGTGCGAGAATCGAACCCGCGGCCCTCAGCGCATCAACTGATTGCTAAGCCACTGCGCCACGGAGCCGTCAAATTAATCAATATTCAAAATTAAATATCAATATTCAAAAGCTAAAGGTAGCCCGGGGTAACTAGACATCGGAACGTTAACAGCACAGTCCCCCCCCGTCTCGTGACCATGGGTGCTGTAAAGCACCCGAAACTTCGGATACTAAAAAGTTAAAATTATACGGGATAAAATCCGTAAAATTGGTATCATTTCATCATCATCATCATCATCAATACAGCCCTTCACAAATCCACTGCTGAACATCTCCCACATGTAATGCCACAAAGCACGGTCGTGAGCCACATGTATATCCATCGATTACCTGCATGTCTTACCAGGTCGTCACTTCTTCCAGTGCGGGGCCGCCCAACGTTTCACCTACCGGTACGAGGATGCCTTTCTTCCCCTTTTTAGTATCATTAATTAATCTGAATCTCATTAATGTAAACGAAAATTATTCCAGAAAGCAACATTAATAAGTGCATAATATTATCTATATTAAAATTACAACTTCAAACTTACCTTGACCGGCTCCCTAGAATTGATCTAAAGTTGTAGACACACTGAAAACAGACCTGGGGTTATACAAACAAACACACCTATAGACTTGGGGCATTACGTAAATAGCCTATTAATACATTTACTACGCCGTTATTTGGTTCAAGGTTAGACATAGGAAAATCAATGTTTACCAAGATATTATGTACATGTGATATTATATATATATATCTATATATGTGTGTGTATATTTGATCCTCGATGGTCTGGAGAAATTGATTCAAACTAATTTTTAGGGTTCCATGCCTCAAAAGGAAAAAAAACGGAACCCTTATAGGATCACTTAGTTGTCCGTCTGTCTGTCTATCTGTCAAGACCCTTTTTCTCAGGAACGCGTGGAAGTATCAAGCTGAAATTCATATCAAATACTCAAGTCTACTGTCCATCGGAGCTGTGAAAAAATCAAACTTCTAAGCCAACGTAATCAAAACATACAACCGTTTATACCGCAAATTTTCGACATTCGCAAGGGAATCAAAACCTACAGGGTACTTCCCGTAAACTCAGAATCTTGAAATTTGGTACGAAGCAACGTATTACAGCACAGATAAAGGAAAAATTGCGAAAAGCATAAATTTTTAGTTATATCATATAATAAAAATAATTTTAATAATTTTAAACTTTAAACTTTAAAATCTACGGATTTGTTCAGAACCCTCGGTGCGCGACTACGACTCGCACTTGGCCGGTTTTTTTTTATAAAATTGAAACTAAAACTGAAGTGACAAACAAACTTACAGTCCACATGATGACCGGTGGTAATTGCACTTCTTGACCATTTGCAGTCAACTTCAAATAAAGAAAGGGCTACAGGGACAGATATCTAAGATGGAATGCTTTATGGCCTGTTACTATACTGACTTTCTAACTCTTCAGACTTAAAGACAGCAGCGTTCGCAGTGCTATTTTATGGCATAAATAAGAAACGGAATCCAGCCACTCCATTGTTTTTAATTTTCAATTATAATCTGAAACGATGGGATTTAAAAATATACACATGGCAGAATCACGCTGCAGACATTTAGTTATAGCACGAATGATTGGCTCGACCGGGAAAGGACCACGCTTCCGCAAAATACCAATTTTAAAGAGCAGCTTAATGGTACTGTGTTTCGTATGGTGAGTGTACAGAACCGGAGTGCCTACTATTCACTGAAAACGAGGCATTCTATCCAAGTCCTCAGAGGTAAAAACGCATTTATATTTTGATTCTTAACCGAGAATAGAGGTGTCTATAAGCTATAGCATTTACCGTCAGTTGGACTGTGTTCTCGTTTATCATCCTTAATCACTAAAATAAAAACATGCATGCGTATATCTGTGGAGTAAATTTAAAATAGCAAGCCGCTACTAGTGTTTCCTCCATTGTTATTGATGCGTACGTTAACCAAAAAGGGCTGGGTTATGTTAAATAAAGTATTTGAACTCAAAATGTAAATCCATCAGACTGTTTTGTTACATAGGATGCGTACCGACAAGGGAAATTAGACCTTACGGCTAGCGAATCGTGTTTGTGTTGTTATAGCTGTTCTAACGGCTCCGAGGCACAGTGGCTAACCAATGAATTGCGGAACTGAGCGTCGCGCGTTTGAATCTCGAACTGAACAAATACTTGTATGGCGTACAAATGCTTGTTCCGGATCTGGATGTTTGTCCGCGTGCAAATTGCATCCATGATAGCTCCTAGTACATTATTAAAACTAATAATTTTAATTGTTTTTTTATATCTTTATTATTAATACTTTAATTAAACAATATAAAATAATATAAGATAAAAACACAAGTATCAATGAAATGAAACTAATTTTACTGATTTTATCGCGTTTAATTTTAACTTTTTAATTGCCGGTGCCCATGGGCACCGGGGGAATGCGGTGTGACGTCCCGATGTCGTAGTTAGCCTGGGTACCTTCAGTTTTTGAATATTAATTTTTGGTCTGATCTACGCAGAATGAGCTTATAGTATCTTGAATTCTTGCAGTGAAATGCTTGGGTTTGGATTTAATTTTATTAATTTTAGGATCCGAAGCTGATGGCAGCACCCATCCATCTTTTCTATTGAAATTAGGATGTTTTTTTAATTTCAATAGCCTCGCGAATCATCCTTGGTAGGAATCGGTGTTCTTTTGTGAGGATTTTGGTCTATCAAATCTGATGTAATTGCTTGGACGATCTTGAACATCTAGAACACAAGTCTGCAGTCTCCTTGGGATGCTATAATCTATAAAAATAAATAAAACTGAAGTGTCCGTTTGTAATGTCAAAATTACACCTTTTTACTAAATACATAAGAAAGTATATACGATACTAATAACAAAAGTACAATTTTTAAAGTTTTTGTCTGTCTGTCCGTCTGTCTGCCTGTTTGTTCCGGCTAATCTCCGAAACGGCTGGACTGATATTAACGGGATTTTCACAGGCAGATAGCTGATGTCACAAGGAGTAACTTAGGCTACTTTTATTTTAGAAAAAGAATTAGGGTTCCGCGCAAAAAAATTAAGACCCCAAATAACACGCGGGCGAAGTCGCGGGGAACAGCTAGTAATTAATAAAATTAAATCTAGTTTGGGTAGACTGTGTGCACGCTTGTCACCCCAACCTTACTTGTAAAAAAAAATAGGTAAAAAAATTTAAAAATGTTAGCTGCAAAAGAATACCTATCGACTTCTAGTCCGCCCTCTTGACTTCCCTGCCCATGAGCTGTGGAAAGGCAAAGCACATTTTCAATTTGTGTGAATTAATAAACTCACCACTGATTTCGATTTAATTTGTTTGAGTGTTCCGCTCTTTGGCTCCGTCTGCGTCATTAGTCCACAGACTTTTTAATTGAATATTAATTCGATATCGATTGCTTTTATAACTTTATTGCATTTTATTTTTAGCCGACTTCAAAAAGGAGGAGGTTAATAATTCGACTGTGTTTTTATGTATGTTACGCGATAGCTTCGTTAACTGTGAACCGATTTTGATTATTATTTTTTTATTTGATAGTTTTTTATAGAATAAAGGTGACAAAAGAGCACACAGTGCTCTTAGTGTTAAGTGAATGCTGTGGCATCTAGATCTATCCTCGATTAAGACTGAAAATGCAAATGCGTTGTCACACCTGAGGACCAAGATATATAAGATAGCCTCGTATTTATAATAAGGCCTATTACAATAAGGGTCTCCGTTTGTCACACTCACCGTACGAAACACATTAGTATTAAGCAGCTATTTTACGCTGATATTTTGTGAGAGGGCAGTCCTTCCTGCAACCAATTCGTGCTACAACCATAATATAGCTACAGTACAGCTCTACCATGTACAAAAAGTGGTAGCAATAAGGGAATTAATTTTTGATGAAATTATTTAGAAGACATCAAGGTTATGATAGTACTGGCTCTCGCTACCCTTTAGAGCTGAACACAGCGGTGTGGGTACTGCGGTTTAGACGGGTAAGAGGGTAGTACCCACCCAGAAGGACCTTAATCAGAAAAGGAGTCCTACCTTGTAGTGAATAGCACTTGAAATTTCGGGAATTAAAAGTAAGTTGAAATATAAATATGTAGTTTTATTCAATGTATAGTATTCTTGTTACTGTAGGATACATTAGATTAGACCAGTCTTAAAGTGCAACTATGTAACACAGTCTAAAATTGTAACGGATCTGTGCACCTGTTCTGAATTGCATCATCTGACGCGCCTAGTCTATGACAGACGCAGTCGCCATGACGACGGGCGGCATCCCGGCCGTTGAACTCGGCGTTTCCGCGTCGCCCGCCCTACGCTCCGCCCGCCCAACATCTTTTTATTTGTAAACAATTGGATGACACGGCAATGTTATAAATAGTTCGCGAACTTTAATCGTAGGCCAATGTTTGCGATCGGATGGTGATGTTGGAGGGTTGCAGTGCGTGCAGTTCAGTTCAGTTTTCTTTGTTTGTGCGTTGACGGAGGATGGGTGAGGGAGGCTGCTGATGCAAGGTAGGTTCGATGCAACTATGCACAATTTTTTATAAGACCTTCCTGTATATGATCGATGAAAGATGTTATATTAAAACATACTTTAAAGGTAGGATTTTTGCATTGTGATTTTTGAATGTTCTTTTAATGTAAAACAACATTAAATAGTTCAATATACTGATGGGTACAGGCCTCTTCTCAGCAATTGAGCGGAGGCCTGTGCCCAGCAGTGGGATGTTTATAGACTGTAACTTTACTCTTTTTAACTTTATTGTAATGTAGGGCATCATCATCATTATAGCCTATCAAACTCCACTATTGTCCATGGTCTATGTTGCTCCATAGATTGTGGCTTGCCATAGTTGCAACGCTTTGCGTACGGATTTGTAACCGCAGTTTTTATTAAGAAGGAACGCACTAACAACATTCCGTTGATATTAAACATGGCTAATACCACTCTTACACTATATCAAATTGTATCTATGTATTGGATATGAACATCTAATATTGAATCTATACAGGGTTATTTTTCAAAGAGTAGCCAAATTTTAAAATTGAGTTCAAATAAATAATGATATACCGTTTTTGCAGTTCAAAATACGACTAAATAAGGTAATCTATTATGTTCTAAGTAGAACGTGTCATCGTTACTTAGGATTAGTGGTTATGATTACGATTGTCTTAGGTTCGATTTCTGACCTACATCATTAATAAGTGTAACAACCTGTCAATTTAATTTACTCAGTTGTGAATTATTTCTTTTATTAGTTGTTATTATTTAGTTAATATCTAGCTAAACCAATATAGTAATTAGAAAAATTCCAATGTTATATTTTAAGTTTTATTGTAGAACTCTAAAGAGTAAGCTATATGTACTATAATTAGCTGTAATAATATTTAGCAAACGTTTATACTTTAATATGCGCCTATCCTTATGCTACATAGTTGCGAGTTACTTTACTACTACTTTTATTTGAAATTATCCTAAATTGAATGTGATTTATGGGATTCAACGCTTTTACCTACCGATCAACCCTTAAGAATGTGTGCGTGCGCAGTAAGATCAGTTAAAATAATGCATTACCATGAATTTTTAATTTAAAAGATAAAAAGGACAGAATGTTTGAGATATTCTTTTCTTTCTTTCTTTTCTTCACCATTTGCCTATATTACTCATTCTGAACCTTCTCTGCAAATTTGGCCGGTTATTACAAAATAACCCTGTATATATCAATATCTATGTATCGGTTGATATCTACGTGATTCTGTAACTGTGTAAGGAAGTCGGTATTCAGGATTAGACGGTGATTCACAGTTTTTGATAGATTTGATTTACTTAGTGAATTTGTATGAATGTTATGTACTTTTTTTATTAAGTTTTCACTTTCCGACGTCAGAAACATCACATCCCATAACCAAAACTTATAGTTTTTTTTAACTCTAATATTTGTGCAGACTGCTGAAATAAAATTTGGTTAATACTAATGAAATGCCTATTTCGGTATGCCTATTATAGTTAAATGTACAAAAAGTTTATATGGGTACAATTATAATATATGAGTCATTACTTTAGAATTGTTATTAAACACGTTATTCCAGATTTTGTTTATTGCGAATTTGTGTTTTACTTTAAGGTTTAGGTAAAGGTTTCTTATATTTACGCAAAAACATTACAATACAACTTATTTAAGGATCTAACTTGCCGAATATGAGTCACAGTGATTTCGGCGACTTTAATCAAAGAGTTCTACCACCTGGATGTATTTATTGCATACCTTAAGCGAAAGCGCAAGGTATGTTCTACTATCGCCTAAAAATTAAGATTCCAACGTTTTATCGAATAAAATCGTATCTAGCAATCATATTATACATATAAATGGTATAAAAAGCACATTGTTAGAAAGATAAATGATTGTTGAACTTATTAATATTTTTTTAAATCGATTAATTGCAAATTTTAAATAAAAAAAGGGGTTTTAGTGGCTTATGGTGTGGATTTATCAAGTACAAGTACAAGGCTTGTAAACACTCTAACATTTGAAAATATCATTTGTTTAACTCAATCTATTTTTTAATCTCTTCATTTTTGTCATGTGGGAAGCCACTGAATGTAAATGGCAGTGTAATTTTGTTTTGTTTAGCTATAATTAATTTTTTTCGGCTCCAAAATTGCGAAAGAACAATGGCCAAATTTCTATAGGAGCTGGACTTGACTTTTATTTTTCATGTCCCAAAACAAGCTATAGCTAGATTGGTTTGTTTTTGTGTTGTAAACACCATCCCGTATGGAAATCATATCTAAATAGCCACAATTTTTTATAATAACGTCAACAATACTTTTGAGGTTAGCATCACATATGTAATCTTCTTCAGTGATATAAAATAAGAATTAGATTTGTATTATGATGTACGATTGTGTGTGATGGGCTTATGTTAGTGTAATAAAATAAAAAGGTGTGTAAATATGTACTATTATTGGAGAATTCCACTCGCGGATCTTAGAAATAGCTCTGGTATCAAGCTCAAAAACGAGATGGCGGCGAAGTGTAGCAATGCATATGTTACAATTAACACATAGCAATCGCAGGGCCAGTTGTCGTTGTTGTGTAGCTGTAGTCCGTATGATGTCTCTCACAAATTTGCAAGATGCCATATCGGTGTCCAGAAATCAAAAGCACAGAATAATCGTTACAAGTGGCAGTTATCAGTCCGTAAAACAATGCCGAAGTCAAAACAACAGAAGGAAATCTAAAACAGTACAGTACGTATTACAATCCACAACGAATGAAGCAAATAAGATGTATAGATATGTAGATGATTGCCGGGTGACAATCAATGTCGATCAATGACCACAGATTCTGTAACTTGAAGATGAAACATGATGTCACGTTGTACGTAATTGAACCAAATGCTTAGCTTACTATGAAGCTACATAATCATTTTTATGACATGAATCCAGTACAAAATAAATCAGTATAGTAGTTGATTTGATGCCTACATACTAATTGAATTAAATTACAATTAACAACTATTCAGAAAAACGTGAATAATTAGTCTTTGAATACAAAGTCCTTTCATACGTGAAATGAATCGTCATTAGGTGCGTTCCAGTGCGTTCAGAAACCATTATTTTAAATAATTTCGGAACAGTTACAAAAACAAAAATAAAAGGATAACTTTTTTTTGTGGCTACTTAGAGAGGTATTTTTGTGTTTTTTAAGACCTTAAAAAATAAGGATATTTTTCATAAATATTTCATATAGTGACGCCATCGTTTCATCGTCTGGTACGATTTGGCCAACCTTCTTTTCGTTGATTTGGTAGCCTTGTATGTAAATTAATTCTGTAAAGGGAGCTAATCCCGACAGAGTAGTTTACTCACTCACTCAGTTCGACGCACAGAGTACTTTTTATTTACTGGTCAGTCGCCGTCGTGAGTGGACATTGTTTCGGATGTTTGCAGCGGCTCAAAAAGATCGCTGTACAAATACACAATATTCGAATATCCAAATTTCTTAAATACCTGATTATAATAATAATAAGAGATTTTTTTATTACAATATTTTAAAAGCACAGAATAAATAATAGTAGTACGTACTAAAAGTAAGCAGTATCAATTTTTTTGTCATAGGTGTCATTTTCATGGTTTTCGAGGGTATTGAAGCCGATAGTGCTGTCGAAATGTAAAACCAAGATGGCGGCTGCAATAGGTATCAATTTTTCATCATGGGTGTCATTTTCATGGTTTTCGAGGGTGTTGAAGCCGATAGTGCTATCGAAATGTAAATCCAAGATGGCGGCTGCAATAGATATCAATTTTTTCATCATGGGTGTCATTCTCATGGTTTTCGCGGGTGTTGAAACCGATAGTGCTGTCGAAGTGTAAATCCAAGGTGGCTGCTGCAATAGGTATCAATTTTTTTTATCATGGGTGTCATTTTCATAGGTTTCGAGGGTGTTGAAGCCGATAGTGCTGTCGAAATGTAAATCCAAGATGGCGGCTGAATTAGGTACCAATTTTTTCGTCTTGGGTGTAATTTCCATGGTTTTCGAGGGTGTTGAAGCCGATAGTGCTGTCGAAATGTAAATCCAAGATGGCGGCTGCAATAGATATCAATTTTTCATCATGGGTGTCATTTTCATGGTTTTAGAGAGAGTTGAAGCCGATAGGGTTGTCGAAATGTAAATCCAAGATGGCGGCTGCAATAGATATCAATTTTTTCATCATGGGTGTCATTCTCATGGTTTTCGCGGGTGTTGAAGCCGATAGTGCTGTCGAAATGTAAATCCAAGATGGCGGCTGCAATAGGTATCAATTTTTCATCATGGGTGTCATTTTCATGGTTTTAGAGAGAGTTGAAGCCGATAGGGTTGTCGAAATGTAAATCCAAGATGGCGGCTGCAATAGATATCAATTTTTTCATCATGGGTGTCATTCTCATGGTTTTAGCGGGTATTGAAGCCGATAGTGCTGTCGAAATGTAAATCCAAGATGGCGGCTGCAATAGATATCAATTTTTCATCATGGGTGTCATTTTCATGGTTTTCGAGAGAGTTGAAGCCGATAGGGTTGTCGAAATGTAAATCCAAGATGGCGGCTGCAATAGATATCAATTTTTTCATCATGGGTGTCATTCTCATGGTTTTAGCGGATATTGAAGCCGATAGTGCTGTCGAAATGTAAATCCAAGATGGCGGCTGCAATAGATATCAATTTTTCATCATGGGTGTCATTTTCATGGTTTTAGAGAGAGTTGAAGCCGATAGGGTTGTCGAAATGTAAATCCAAGATGGCGGCTGCAATAGATATCAATTTTTTCATCATGGGTGTCATTCTCATGGTTTTCGCGGGTGTTGAAGCCGATAGTGCTGTCGAAATGTAAATCCAAGGTGGCAGCTGCAATGGTTATCAATTTTTTCATGATGGGTGTCATTTTCATGGGTTTCGAGGTTGTTGAAGCCTGTGCTGTCGAAATGTATTTAAACTACTTTAAAAAATTCCGTATAATCATGTTATACGTATTTTTTTTATGCGCTTAAGGTATGCCCAATTGGATTTACCAATTATTTTTATTTTATTTTTTAATCAAGATTTTCGGATTAAATATAGACTAGATCTTCCTGGTATTACACTCTACCAGTTCATAAAGCTTCATTAAAATCAGTTCAGCCGTTCCGAAGATTAATTACCTCGGACAGAGAAACAGACAGACAGGCAACAATTTATAAATGGTTGTTTATGTCTTAATGGCATGCAAATAACCTCTTGAGCTTAACAGAAGCCAGTTATTTCAATACTAAACACAAACTTCAGTAATATTTACTTTTAAAAACGTTTTTACGTGGTGGAGCCATGCCATACGAGTATATTATTATGGGTGTAGCATGAATGGGTCCGTTTGACCGGGGAAGGACAACGTTTTTACAGAATACCAGTCCAGAGAACCGGAGACCCTTTTTACTGAAAACGAGGCATTCCATCTTAGTCCTCGGGTGATTCAGCTCACCCGAGGACTAAGATGGAATGCTCGTTTGTCACCCTTTTGCTATAATAAAAACACTGCTTATTGACAACACTACAATGTTTTAGGTGCAAATATGGCGATTACAATTTAGTTTATTAACGCCAACTATTGAAATTATAGTACTGACAAGTGACACTTATTTCAGAAAAGTAAATAACGAATTGCATTTAATATTAAACTTTGAACCTTGGGTCCATTAAAGTAGGGATGCCTATCACTGAACAATGCGAATGAAAAAAAATACAATTGGCTCAAGCAATTCATCATCTCTCACGAATCTTATCTGAATATCGCTTTATTGTTTTAAAACGAGGTAATTAGGTGGCATTGGTGCCAAATATGGAGGACCTTAAGTGACTTCGCCAAGTCCTCCAACAAAGGACACGATTTCGGCTTATTGATTGTGACGAAAACAAATATGGCAGTTTCATGATCGTCATCCATTAATTTAATTCGGCAATGCATCACTAGACTGTCAGTCATGGACTCTGATCAGGGTTGTCACCACTTGCGACTTCGTCCGCGTTGCTTACACATCACTGAAGTAGTGCTCATAAAAATCGATGTTTCTTAAAACTTTCATAACTTTATATTAAATTAAGTTATCGCAATAAGTTTTTTTTAGATGAAGGCCAAGTGTCTAAGAAATAAAACTTAGAAAACCTAATTGAAAACTATTCAGTAGTTTTTGCGTGGTGCGCGCACAACTGCAAGCCTCTATCATTTTATTTATATAATAATAATAATAAGAATTTCTTTATTCAGGAAAATATATATAGATGATACAAATAGAATGACAAACTTCCAGTGTCGGGTCGGGGCGTAAGAGAATCTATTACCCCATTTCGTTCCGTCAGTGTTATAAGAGTTGTTGATGAGTATGTATATAAGTCCAACTTAGACCGAGAGGTCAATCGAAAGATTCAACTCGGCTGGGCAGCTTTCGGGAAATTAAAGCACATTTTCTCGTCAGGTATACCTCAAAACCTGAGAACGAGACTCTACAACCAGTGCGTGTTGCCAGTGATGACCTATGGAACTGAGACGTGGTCCTTCACTGCCGGCCATATGAGGAAGCGCAAGGTCGCTCAGCAAGCTATGGAGAAGGCTATGCTCGGGGTTTCTCTGCGTGATAAACTTAGAAATGGGGATATCCGCGGTAGAATCAAAGTGACCGACATAGCCCAACGGATTAGTAATCTGAAGTAGCAATGGGCCGGCCACATAGATTGAAGAACAAGCAACCGATGGGGGAGAAGGATTCTCAAGTGGTAACCTCGTACCGGTAGGCGAAGTATAGGGCGTCCTCCCATTAGATAGAGTGACAACCTGGTAAAACAAGCAGAAAGTCGATGGATGCAGGTGGCTCACGACACGGCATTGCTTGGGGGAGGCCTATGTTCAGCATTGAACTTGTGAAGGCGTGTAATGATGATGAAAATATATATATAATTCCTGTAGCCTCTTATTATAGCAAAACTGTAAGCTCGTTTGTCACGACAATTTAAAATAAAACAGGTTACAAGGGTTAGAGGGCCAGTATAATTTAATGTCTAGGGATGTTTACGGGAAGAGTTTACAGCAGGTGAGCTCCATCAGATGGACTACTCACTCTACTCTAAGTTTGTTGTTATTTTTTTATTTAGATTTACAATGGTTGTCCCTGCTTACCGTATTTGAGATACAATTATCTCTTTAGTCTGCTGTTTATTGATATTATTTGACTTCTATTTTTTTATAAAACTTATATGTGACAAGCGAAATCACAGTCTACCTGATGGTAGGCTGCTATGCCCTGGGTATCTGAAAACAACACCAAACAGAAGAAAGCTGATGATTTGTTATTACCTCTACAGATAAAGATGGAATGCTTCACGAAATCCCTGTAATTATACTGACTACCTACACCTTTTAGGACGGTAAACAGGAGTACAAGCACTGCTGCTTGGCGGCAAAACAGGTAAGAGGGTTATAACTACCTACCTAGGAAGGAAAATGGTCCTAACAATCTAGTTATTTTGATTATAGTTTTGTGTAAACCTTATTAATATTGATTTTGGATTTGTATTCAAATCGCGTAAATCAATATGTAAAGAGAGATGTCTCCTCCATAGTATAGCACAAAAGAATTAATTTCGAATACCAGTAAAAGCGACTGTGCAACTCTTCTTTTTCTTTCTTCTTCATCACTAATAGTCCATAGCTGAACATGCACATAGCGAGGATACATAGAGAGGATGTGTCATAAACGCATCGCCTGGCAAACGAATTTTATGTTGCAGCATAATGCAGCATGAATGGGTTTCTTCGACCGGGGGAGTACCATACACTTTCGTAAAATACCAACTTAATGCTGCTGTGTTTTGAAAGTAAGTGTTAATAACCGTAGACCGTTTTTCGACCGTTCGATATCAAAGCATTCTACTTTAGTATTCATGCGTGACAACATATCTGCATTTTAATTCTTAATCTAAAAGGCTCTACCACGATTTGCATAGTTCTACCACGCTGCAGCTAAATTATGGTTGTAACACAAATGGGTCAGCTCTACTGAATTAGGACCAGTTCTCACAGAATACCAGCGTGAAACAGTAGATCAATCCTTCTGTATTTCGTATGGTGAGTGTGGAGAACCGGAGACCCTTTTACTGAAATGAGGCATTCTATCTTAGTCCTCATGGAAGACAAAGCATCTGCATTTAAATTCTTAATCAACGATGGATACAGATTCACTTAACCATCAGGTGGACTGTGTGCTCGTTCTGTGTGCTCGTTTGTCACCCTTATTCTAAAAAAAGGTGGTAGGTAGATGTCTATGGATCACAGCATGCAATTATCACTAGGCGGACTGTCTTCCGAATCAGGGATCCAAAGTCTTAGCTATAGATGCCAACTGTCGAAGCTGAAGACCGAATGTAGCAGCATCCTTTTCAGGACACCTGAGATTTCATTTAAAATCTCAGAGAGAACGCAACGCCACACGCAAGTGTGAGTAACGATCCAAGAACAAGTCTTATCTGACACTATTCCGATGATATCCCAGGCGTCAGTCTGAGCGAGATTAGAATGGCTCAGCAATGGAGTAGAAAATGTAGGACGACCCTCCACTAGATGGAGTAATGACCTGCTCAGATCCGTGCTTTGTGGCATTCTTTGTGGGAGGCCTATGTTCAGCAGTGGACTTGTGAAGGTCTGTAATGATGATGATGATGATAATGAAAAATATGCGCCCATTTTTCAGCCACTGCGGTTCCGAGGCGTGCTTAGTTATTATTTCTCATCTTATGAGTTAAATTTTTAAAATTAATCAGACAATATTTAAAATGTCTTCCGAACCTGCATTAAGCTTGTCGAACCTTCTTATATTATAACCGCAAAATATTACAACACAGATGTGTTTGCGGTTCGATGTCCTAGACATACATAATATTTATAACATATACTCTCATCACTGGTGCTCAGAAGGGTAGGCAGAGTCTATGAACTTCGATTTGTAAGGACCCTGACACACCGCTTCTTTCTTCAATCGCTTCTTTCCCACAACGGCACTTTATAGCTACTTATACTATGTTTGTCAAGTATGCTATGGTACACTTAATTTGTCTCATCTTTATTTAATCGCAAATTTAGCCGATAAATTTCCATGTAGAGCTTTCTTTGCCGACTCTATCTCTTTCTTCTGATACGTAAATTTACTTTGAAAAGTGACAAAGGGAAAATCAGTATGACACATCATTCAATCATTAATGTCCTCCTTTTCGATTTTCGGTCAAGGCGCTAAGTCTAAACGTACTACTAATTTATTTTACTTTTTAATCAACTTAAGTTGAATTGTTGTTTTTAATAAATGTTTTATCTATTAACCCTTTTTTAATGGTCGAAGTAATATCACCAGTTCATGGTAACAACTAGAATGTCGTCTAAATCATCATCATCATCAAGGCGCGCCACTAAACCCGGTCTTTGACTACAGTTCAAATAGTTATAGTTAATAGTGTCCGAATAGTTACATTAAAATCTTCATCCTCTATTTTTCCACCTGTAGGGATAGAATTTTTACTTCAAATTTACATGGAGGACACTCCTGATATATACTCCACTTAATAAAAAAAAATAGTTTAAATAGGTTTAGCAGTTTGTCAGTGTACGTACGTAAAAAAAACATAGAACTTACTCATTTTTAAGCGTCAAGAAAAGAGTCTACTCATTTTTAGGAGACCGGCACCGCATCTGCATTTCCCCTGATGTTGCAGTTGTTCATGGTCGACGGTAGTCACTTACTATGAGGTGGGCCGCATGCTCGTTTGCCATGAAACTATGAGGCGTTGACCTTTTTCTTTAAAGTTAGTTAAATATTAAAGAAGAGCGAGTCAACCAATGCGACATTCTTTGTCCTTGCACTTGAGCAATAAATAATAACATATATATGTGTGTGTGTATTATGTAGGTGCGTTTTACATACACATACACAGGCTTTATACGTACATATATGTGTAATGCGTGATTTCTCTATGTGGGTGTCTGTAGGTTATCAGTGTAATTTGTCCGTGGCTGTTAATCGGTCTAAGGTTATTTGGGCTCGTTGACCTGCATCCAATCTGATGCATTGCTGGGGTGCGTGAGATCTATAAACATGGGTTGACAAACTCACAGGTCACTTACTAATCTTGGTGTCTGATCGTTTAATAACAAATTAATTGTCGGCTAGCTAGGCTGGCGGCTAAGCGTTGGGCTGGCGCTGGGGAACTCGGGTTCGAATCCTGTAATATCTATATAGCTTAGAAATATTATTGGTCTGGATGTTTGTCTATGTACAATTTGTGTAAATAAAACACCTCCATGATACAGGAGAAATTCCTCTGGTGTGGGTAATTTTACATAAGGGTAAATACATATATAAACAAAATATCATATTTGTATGGTTTTTTTGGGATAAATATGCTTTATGTATAAATTCAGAGGTATTAAAAAAATGTATGTTTGTATTTTCTGTTCCGATAGGCAGCAGTGTCTTCCTAATAACGACTAAAAAACAAAAACTACGGCCGCCAAGCCTCTTGCCAAGCATGGCAACTATGGCAAATACCCCCCCCCCCCCATATGAGGTAATCGATAGGGGAGGCCTACGATCAACAATGGGCTTCAATAGACTATGAGGGTAACGATAACGGTATTTAAAATCAGTTAATTCACATTTGATTTGTGTAGTCTTCCCAAAAATTAGGGGGAATTTTTTCATCGATTCCTTAAGAAGGAAAGCACAGTTACCATCTAAAGAGCACAGTTTAATTCAGATTCAGAACAATTCACGTTATATTTACCCGAGAATCAATAATTTGTTTAAGCAAAAATAATTTTTCGCACTATTATTTGAACCAAAAACAACAGTTCAGAGATCAGATAACTGAGCTTCGCAGACGCATTAATTATGGTATAAAACTGCTCGTACTTTAAACGGATAGAAGGTAGTTTTATTTATGCTGTCTCAAGTGCATAAGGGGGAAGTCCCGCCGATGTTATTCATACTTTTCGGTTGAAAGGCGCTATCTACAGTGCAGAAGTAGGGATGAAGTATTGAATAAATGTAGAAGGGTTATCTCTTGTGTTTATATAATTGTAACTTGTTGTTTTTTAAGAATAAGAGCGACAAATAAACGCAGAGTCTACCCTGATGGTAAGTATAAAGCGACTGTAGCATAAAGGTCGTGGGTTCGAATCCGCCATTCGATCACTGTCGTGAACCACTCCTACCAAAAGCATTTTTAGTAATGTAAATAACATTGCTAGTATTTAAAAAAAGTAGATACTTTGACCCACAGGCATCCACATCTATCTTCGTTTAAGAATCGAAATGCAGATGATTAGCCACCCCTCAAGACTAAGATGGAATGCATCGTTTCCAGTAAAAACAGTCTCCAGTTCTCTACACTCACAATACGAAAACAGCAGCTTAACACTACTGTATTTCGTATGGTGAGTGTAGAGAACCGGAGATTATTTTTACTGGAAAAGAGGCATTCCATGTTAGTCCTCACGGCTGACAACACATCTACATTTTGATTCGCAAACGAGGATAGATGTAGATGTCTATGGGCCACAGCAACCACTTACCATCAGGTGGACTGTGTGCTCGTTTGTCACTCTATCCTATAAAAAAAAAAACGAAACACAGCAACATTGATGTGCTATTTTACGCTGGTATTCTACATATAAGAGCGTGGTTCTTCCCCGGTCGAGCCGACCCATTCGTGCTACAACCATTATGAAATTGGCTGCAGGTGTCCATGAATTACAGTAGCCACTGTAAATTCATATTTTACATCTGTTTAATAAAAAAAAAGAAAAGGAAAAGGTCTCCTGTTTTCGCACTCAAAATATGAAGCATCGTTGAATTATGCTGCTATTACAAGCTGTGTGGAGGCACTTTCGTCGCGCCGTAAGCAAAACCCACCAAAGCCTAAATCGCGCTATCGAAGTTTTATAGTTAACGAGCTACGAGGGTGGATTGAAAAGTACTCGGCCTAACCAAGAAAATAAACACATACTAAATCAGTTATATTTTTATTTTTCTACATAATCACCATCAAGTTCAATACACTTTTGCCACCTCCCCTTCCAAGCATTTAGACCGTTGAAAAAAATGATTCTTCCTTAGAGTCAAAATATGCGTCTACAGCTGCTTTGACCTCGTCGTTTGTCGAAAATCTTTGACCTCCCAAGTGCTTTTTTAGGTTAGGGAACAGAAAGAAGTCTGATGGTGCCAGATCAGGTGAATACGGCGGATGCGGTAACAGTTCAAAGCCACAGTTGTGAATTTCAGCCATTGACTGTACTGACGTGTGAACACGGGCGCTATCTTGATGAAACAGGACTTTTCTTCTGAGCATTCCTCGACGTTTTTCTTTTATTTCCTCTCGTAAACGACGTAGTAAGGTGCAGTAGTAATCAGAGCTTATAGTCTGACCCCTTTCAAGATAATCAATCATAATCACACCTTTCGAGTCCCAGAATACTGAAGCCATCACCTTATTTGCCGACAAAATCGACTTAGCCTTTTTAGGGGGTGGTGAACCAGGTCTTCTCCACTGTTTTGATTGTTGTTTTGTTTCCGGTGTACAGTAATGAACCCATGTTTCGTCTATAGTAACAAAACGATTCAAAAAATCATCTGCATCGGCTTCAAATAACTCCAAACAGTCGCGTGAAATAGTCAATCGCGTCCTTTTTTGTTCAACTGAAAGCAGTCGCGGAACCCACCTCGCAGACACCTTGTGGAAACCCAACTCGTTGACAATGATGTTTTGAGTTCGTTCATAAGAGATGCCTATAATCTCGGCTATCTCTCTATTTTTTAATCTGCGGTCTCCCATTATTAAATCAAGTACTTTTTTAATATTTTCGTCAGTAGTTGACGTCGAAGGCCTTCCAGAGCGGGGTTCATCTTTCACACTCTCTCTACCACGCTTAAATTCTGCTATCCATTTTTTGACGGATGAATATGACAGAGCACAATCGCCTAATGTACTGACCATGTCATCATGGATGGCTTTTGATGATAGCCCCTTCTTATGGAGGTACTTAATGACGGCACGCTGCTCGATTTGCTCCATTCGCGGAAATTATGTCCGATTACTTTGTTAATAAATTTATAAAATCACAACTAATTATCGCACACGTTTCGAACTTCACACAATGAACTAGTCTGAATTGAACTAAATAATGTGGGTAGATTTGATTTTTAGAATTGAATGGATCTGTGTTAGGCCGAGTACTTTTCAATCCACCCTCGTATATATAGTACAGTTCCGAAATTACATACGGAGCGTTGGCCGCTCCCCGGGCTGAACACCTTGCCGGGCGGGAGATCTCCCCTTTTTCTTCCACGGCGGAAACTGGTGACCCCGACGTGATATAAACACGCAACATGTAAACTTCGGAAACTTCAACTTTCAAGCTTTCACCATCGTCCTCGAGTACCCCATCCATTCACTTCCGAACAGGTATTGTCGGCAGTTTTCAGATCCTGCAAGCCATCTAGCTTTACTAGATTCATCGCAGCATTGGAATAATGCTTCCTGTTCCTTTAAGCTACTCCCTGCGCTGCAATGTTTAACACGGCTCTGAGTATTACTGCTCGCCTCTGCTTCACGGCACTCTCGCAGATTACTTGCCTTCTTCTCCACTCACCGCAGACTACAAGGTAATCCCTGGTACTTGCGTCGTCGACAACTAGACATCTTGCCGACTCTGAAATTTAAATGAAATTGAATCGTCTGTCTGTAAATATGGAAATAAATGGCTTATATTATACTCAGGGGGTTATTTTCTTGCTACTAAGACATAAAGAACCATTTATATTATAATTATAATCTTCGGAATGGCTGAATCGATTATGATGAAACTTTACGAATAGACAGAGAGCAATGACAGAAGGTTCTAGACTATAATATATTACTTGAAAAATTAGATTAAAAAAAATTAAAAATTGATAAAATAAATGCCATTTGATTATCTCAAATCTAAATTAATAGATCCTATCCAAGCGAAGCCGGGGCGAGTCGCCAGTAAATTCATAAAAATCACTTTCCATATTTTCCACAATTGCAACGGTTGCTTATATTTCACATTCTATGCATTGCTCAGTTTAATTCACACAATATCGGGATGCATAAACATAAACACATGCCTACGCCATGATGAAATGTCTAGACTAACTCAGGAATTTAACAATGGCCGACTCGGCTCGCCAACACAGAATAGTCTGGCGTGATAAAAGGAATTAGATACGCTATAGATAAATGATATTACTCTGGTAAAGTACATTGCAGCACTGTATAAGCCAACGTCTCAGCTTTAAACGTAGCAGAGCCATGCTGCAGCTTTAATAAATTTGTAGCACGAATGGGTCGGCTCGACCGGAGAAGAATCGCGCTCTCACAGAATAACAGCGTAAAAAACAGCTTAATGCTGCTGTGTTTCGTATGGTTGGTGTAGAGAACCGATGAGCCCTTTTTCTGGAAACGAGGCATTCCATCTGAGTCCACGCTGGACATCTAAATTTTGATTTTTAATTGAGGATAGATGTAGATGTCTATGGGCCACAGCCACCCCTTACCATTAGGTAGACTGTGAGCCCGTTCGTTAGCCTTATTCTATAAAAAAAGACGCTTAAAACAGGTTGGGCATACATTTTGAGCAATTACTACACGGGACTCTATTACAAGATTATTTTAAAAAAAATCTTTAGCTTTATAGTTGGATTTTCTGCTATATCGTGGAGGCAGTTTCATAATTATGTAGTAGTGTACTCTCTAAGGTCGTCACAGCTTTTGATCAATGCGTGTAGTTATAGATAGATAAATAAATCATTTATTTATTTTTCCCTGAATTCCTCACGTAAATTCAGTGACTAAACTAGGTACATAAAAACTAGGTACGTGGTAGTGCCATGCTGCAGCTGTATTAGCAGTATAGTTGTAGCACGAATGGGTCGGCTCGAACGGAGAAGCCACGCTCTCACAGAATACCAGGTAAAATAGCAGCTTAACACTGCTGTGTTTCGTATGGTAAGTGTAGAGAACTTGGGACCCATTTTACTGGAAAAGAGGCATTCTATCTTAGTCCTCACGAGTGACAAAGAACGCATCTGCATTTTGATTCGCAAACGAGGATAGATGTAGATGTCTATGGGCCACACCAACCACTTACCATCAGGTGAACTGTGTGCTCGTTTGTCACCATATCCTTTAAAAAAAAACCTTATATTTGGATTTTCTGTTTTACAATTATGTAGTAGTGTACTCACTAAGGTCGTCACAGTTTTTGATCAATGCGTGTAGTTATAGATAGATAAATAAATAATTTATTCGTTTCTCCTTGAATTATTCACGTAAATTCAGTGACTAAACTAGGTACAAAGGAACGTATTACAAAAATAGGTACATAATATTAAGATCTAAAAGTTTGTGTGTTGAAGTATTATAAATAGGTCCTAGCTCATAGATTTATATTGCTCAGATAGCACACACTGACTTTCAGCTTTTACCCTAGAGATTACGAGACGAAAATGAGCTCAATAGAATAATGTGTGTAAATTATGTATGAATGAAATGTCCCTTCAGCTCTACGACTTGCATTTTGGGTTAATTTTAGTAAAATTACTGAAGGGGCGTGTAAGTGTGTAGGATTCCGCACAAGTAAAATGTAGTAATAAAGAAAATGCTGTATTTTATATCTGGCCAACGAAGTGTTTGGGAATACCTTGTTTTTGTTTAATTTTTTTTTAACTCTAGCACATTTTAAAATGCATTCCTGTCGTTGAACGACATCTAAGTTGGTTCAGTTGTTTATAGATAAGTGTAAAACGTTATTTACGACGTCTACCGAAATAGGTAGATGGTACATTACATGCAGTCAGCTGTTCGATATGGCGTCGCCTCGCCGCCAGAGTTCCCGCGTAAACACAGCCGACACTCGTGTCCAGTGGTGCACTATCGCAGCTAGTCTCGATTCCAGTGATAAGCCACTTTCAATTTTTTTTACCGCGTTCCATTTAAAAAATAGTTTTGCGTGCAGTGGTATTTAGTGTCGCGTATATTTTATAATCTGTCACAAATTGTAAGTATTTTTATCCAATCGCTTTAACATGTATTTTTTTTAAATGAACAGAAATATGTATTTCCAAACTTAAATTCAATATGCAATATTTATTTAATGAATTTAAAAATAACCTTTAATGATTGGACTGATAATAATGATAAAATATTTTAATTAATGGCTTAATTTAATCACTATCAATAAGGTTTTTGAAATAAGGTCGATAATTACTTTGTAATATATTAATTTATTCATTACAGCCTAACAAACATGCTGAATATAGGTCTCCCCATAGATTATTGCCACGTTTGACAGACGAGTTGGCAACCGCAGGTTTTTTTATTATTATTGAGTTATTTTAAGGAAGAAACTGTTGCCCACCACCTGTTTTAACTTTCCTCTCTCGCCGCTTCTGTATACCACGGGTGGATATGGGGTAGTGCATTATCCTACCTACCTTTCCTCTACACGGCCTACTTAAATTTATTGTGTAATATTTTAAAAATAACCTTATTCATTTATTTAGAATTAAAACCTAATTTTGACTATATTATTTACTGTTAACGTTAATGCATTTTTCTTTAATAACTTTATCTTGGATAAGTCGATTGATAATGATGTTTGCCGTCTGAAATCTGAATCAAGAAATAATTTAATCTAGTTATATCAAAATTTACTCACTATCAGAATTAAAAGTTTCGTGAAATAAGACAAAAGGTCGATGTTATTTCGACATTATTGTATTTCTAAATTCAGCAGCGAACATGTGAAGGACTTTGATGATGATGATGATGATTATGATGAAACATCAATTAGTTTAAATATGTTACCAACTAAATAGTACACTTTAAAAACGAGATAGTTTTCTTTATAATTTCTTCTGATAATTAAATATCATTGACTAACTTGAGTAATGCTTGGAAGTGATGTAATGGTAACTTTATTATGTTGTATAATAAAACTGCGGCGTTGCCAAGCAACTAGTTTTTAGGTCACAGGTCAAATACCCAAACATTGTAATTAATACAGGCGTGGCGCGTAGACCGTCGGGTTTGATGGGATGATATTTTCACTGTAATTTAAGGTCCTAGATTTGTATGTGTTTGTACAAGTGTTACTTTTATATTAAAGACGTTAAAAATTAATTAGCTAAAATCGCAGAAATAAAATTAAATGATACTATCGACGGTGGTTTGTCTATCATAGTGTAGTGTTGTTGGGATTAGTGGTGACGGGTTAATGCACGCAATTGAGGCAGGGCGGGAGGTGCTCTCCAAACTAGGTAAAACGCATAATTTTATTTTATTCCGTTGATCTTAGCTAATTGGCATCTGTTTAACACCCTTATTATAATTGATTTCCGCAAAGTAACGCCTGATTCTATTAATTGTTTTTTAGATCCAGAAAAATTTCTATCTCTGTTGATACTTTAATATTGTGTTTTATAAAGTGGCAAATAAGAAGAAAACGAGAAAAGATCTTCTTTTCAGCTTGTTAACGTCCATTGCTAGACATATATACCTTCAAGAAAAGAGCCTACTGCTTTTTAAAAGGCCGGCAACGCATCTGCAGTTTCCCTGGTGTTGCAGTTGTTCTTGGGCGGCGGTAATCACTTACCATCAGGTGAGCCGAATGCTCGTTTGCCCCCTCTCCTATAAAAAAAATGCAAATACTCATCCTTTGCCAGATGCCAGTGCCAGACGGTACTCATAAATTCCATCTGGGTAGGAACACAAACCACCCTCTTACATATTTCTGCAGTAGTTCAGCTGCTGTAGTCAGTCCAGTTTCCAATTGTAAATTAGGAGGCAATTTATTTTAGTCCTCGGAGGTGACAATGAAATGACTATTTACCATCAGGTAGGTAAGTTTAGTTTCTTTGTTCAGTATAATAAAAAATATGCCTGTCCCGTGGCAGGGCTTTGCCTTCAAGGCATAGGGTTTGATGGTATAAGGATATATCATGATTTCTCAACTTATTTTGATTTTATCGCGTTCAATTTTTTTATAGAATGGGAGTGACAAACTAGCACACAGTCCACCTGATTGTAAGTGGATGTTGTGGCCCATATACATCTACATTTATTCTCGAATAAGAATCAAAATGCAGATGCGTTGTCACCCCTGAGGACTAAGATGGAATGCCTCATTTCCAGTAAGAAGGGTCTCCAGTTCTTTACACTCACCATACGAAACACAACAGCATTAAGTTGCTATTTTACGCTGGTATTCTGTGAGAGCATGCTCCTTCCCCGGTCGAGCTGACCCATTCCTGCTACAACTATAATATACTCGTAGTAGCAGCGCGGCTCTACCACGTAAAAATCTTCCTGTTCTTGTTTCTAATTCCCAACGTTCCGAGTACTTTATAGCTCTCATGGCAACGGGTCTGAGATGTTTTAGGTCCCGATGTCATAGTTAACCTACTTTAGCTTTTAAATATTAAAATTTTTGGTTCGATTTCCGCTGAATGCGCTAACCCTATATCTTGAAGTCTCAACAGATTGCAAATAAATAGCGTTTTTCTTTTTATAAATTTACATTACCAGTCCAGCACTTTTTTTAGCTTTTATTAGCTTCGCGTGTAACTATCTATGTAACGGAATCTTTTAATGTGATATTCACCAACTAGCAGACGGCCGGTTGACTCGGAAAATTGGCTGATGATAAAACAAGGGTCCCTAGGATAATTCTCTCAGGAATTATCACGACTCATGGTCAATGCGTTTTTTTTAATTTTCTTAAATTCTAATATTATTATTTTAATAGTTAGTGCTAACACATTCTTTCTTATAATGAATTATTATTATTATTTATTTATTGCATTACTGTGTACAATAGTCAAAGATGACTTAATATAAAAGGTATCAACAGCGTCAGTTTATACTAAATTTAAATGCCATAGTATCAACAGTTTGCTTACCAGGCGTGCAATAGATTTACAATTAATAAAATAGATAAAATATTTGAAAAATGCTTACAGGAATGGAAAACACGGTATTAACTCTTAAAATCATAAAATAATTTTAGCTTAAAAAACATATGTTACATCAACCAGTTTTTTAGCTCGTATTTCATTTGGTTCCGTTTATTGTTTTAAATAATGATGTCCTCCAAACCGAATTTCGATCACGGCGGCCAGTCCGAACGGAGACTAGCCATCTGCGTAGAACACGAATGTATGCGCAAGCAGGTGCACTTTTTATTATCTCACTCTCATAATCCGATGTTACGGTAATCTGACACGACCGGAGAGAAATTAGGCGCTGAAACAACCGCTTTACGTGCTTTCCGAGGCTCTTACTGAGAATTTCATGTCAGAAAACTAACTGAATTAAAATAAAATAACTGATTTTAGCCCGACCCGTGATTCGAACCCGGGACCTTATGGTCAGCAACCGTGTGTACAACCACTAGACCACGACGCAGTGTTGTAATATAACAAATGAACATATTTTTAATAGTCGTACGTCACATTAAATTCAATCGTCCAACTATTACAATGTTTATAAAAATATATAGTTAATATCATTAACTAGCCATTATTATCAATTAAGAAAATTTTTAGTTTATGATTTTATGAGGGAAATTAAATAGTTGTTTATTGCTGCCATAAAAAGTTTATAAACGCCAAATGGCGCTGTGCATGTAACAAAAAAATAAAACTTTTAACATTAATATTTTTAAAACTCGTTAGGTAAAACTTGGATGAGTTATGACAAGTTGAAATTGTGTACACAAACAAATTAAAGTAAGCACTAATACCGTCTGTTTTATAACTTGACAATTGGGTCAGCAATTATTCCCGCCACACAGATTTATTCCCGCTTAAGGATAAACTTATAAAAAAAAACAACAAACAAGATAGATTCATAAAGAAGGCGTTTAGTGCAAATTACTTCTTTATTTAGGTACTAAATTAAGTAAAAATTAAATAACTGTAATGGTGATCTAATTTGGGATTTATTTTATAAATAATTTATAGATATACACTACCTTAGTTATTCTAACGGACATATAAACATTTACCTATTTAGCACAAACCACATTGATTATTATTGTACGGTCTTTACAAACCGCACATTTTTGCACTTAAGCATTTTTACCATATTGTATCATTTTTCATTCTCATCCATTCAGTACGCAATCATTCGCCGTCGCGCATTGTACTCACTATCAATAATATCAGAATAAATTACATAATCAGTTCAAGTCCTTATCATTTTTATCAACTTCTAAGATTGTACAGCACACCAGCTCGTACATCTTAATGGTCCTTCGAGCCGGATCTGAACCAGCGACCTATGGATATATATCTTAATGGTCCTTCGAGCATTGATCTAGTGCCGGTAAGAGAAAAGCGGGACCACGCGGTTCGACAACGTGACTTCGTTTCGCCGTTTAGTGCTGCCCACGTATTACCGCCTACTTAGCAAAAACGCTACAAGTTATTTTTAAAAGCTATTGCGCAGTGAACAATTTTCTGCTACCGCATACATCATCACCAGCAGCAGTGATTGGTAAACATCACGCCATCACTCACGAAAAACATTTTTTGTCTTGTGTTTCTGTGTCTGAAGTGCAATAGCGAATCGGTCGAGTCGGCCTCCCACAAGCGGGTCTCACCGACGAGATTGAGAAGGCGCATATATTGCATTAGGATACCGGAGCACTTAGCAACAGCATCACCTCCGTGACTCGGAAGCATCCGTCACCGGATTATCAATCAAATCGTCCATTAATCAAATAAAAATGGAAGATTTACTATCAACTCAGCAACAACTTCTTCAAGCAATGGAGCAGTTATTCACCAACTTCAAGAAAGATGGAGCTGAAAGAAAAACCCCATCTTACATATCAAGGCGACTAGAGACTCTGGATCAGTACTGGAGAGAGTTCCAAGCCAATCATGTCAAGTTGTGTGAGTACGAGGACCAAGACTACACTTATTTCTTGGAAAATCACTTCGAAAAAGCAAAGTCATATTACACCGACTGTCGGAGAATTATTCAGCAACACCTATCTACTGATCAAGAAAAGAAGTCAGTTCTGAGACCTGCTACTCCTTTAGCCGGCGTGACTACAGATTGGCGTCCACCATCAACGGCTGCAACAGCGTCCCCATCAGGTCAGGCCAGCACCAGCCGAGTAGACAGAGGTAACCACAGCAAACTTGACGAGATGTACCGGAAACAAAAAAGCAATTTTAAAGCACTAGAACGAGCAATCAATGCCACTAATCTCGAGTTACTTACCGAAAAGTGGGAGCTCGAGGACAGCTTACGTGACTTACAACTTCGCTGGAATGCCGTGGACTCCTTACACTGGGAGATCGACAGCGAGCTTACCACAGAAGATGTGCAGTACGAAAAAACATACTACATGTTCGAAGACAGCTACAAAAAGATCAAAAAATCAATCAACAGCAAGATGTGGTCCGTATCTCATCAAAAGCATTCTACGCCAAAAATGGAAATCCCTACGTTCAGCGGCAACTATCAGCAGTGGTCATCTTTCAAAGATCTCTTCATGGAAATGATCCACAAGAATAAATTCATTTCAAATGTGCAAAAAATGCAACATTTAAAAAGCAAGGTCAAGGGAGAAGCCGAGAAACTAATACAACATCTAAATATTAGTTCAGAAAACTATGAAACATGCTGGGAAATTCTGAATCATCGGTATAACAACAAACGATTGATTTTTAGTTCTCACATGAACACGCTTTTTGGCTTGCCAACAATACAACACCAATCATCATTTGCCCTGAAAAAATTGCACGACACCACAAAAGAGTGTCTAAGTGCCGTAAAAAACTTAGGCGTGAATACATCAAGTTGGGATCCTTTGGTGGTACATTTGTTGATGCAGAAATTGGACACTGATACACACAATGACTACTTCGAATATCTTGAAGATCCGAGGGAATTGCCGACGCTATCAGGATTTCTAACTTTTTTGGAAATGCGATTCACAGCATTAGAATCGTCTCGACGCAAGCAAGAAGCGCCGCGGAGCAATCAGCAAGCTACCTATCAAGATTCCAAAAAAGCTCAATATTCCAAGGCATACCCGGGTGCATCAACTAAGGCATTTATCAATCATACAAATGTGAAGTCATTGAAATCGTTAGCAAGGAATAAATACACGTGTCCATTGTGCAATGAACAACATGGAATTTTCCACTGTAAATCGTTTCTAGGTCAGACACCAGAATTAAAACGAAAAACAGTGGCAAAATTGAATTTATGCGAAAACTGTCTTTTTGATCATAAAGGCAAGGACTGTTTTTCCGACAAAAGATGCGCGCATTGCAAATGCGGTCACAATACTTTATTGCACGAAGCATACGCATCAAATATCAACGCGAGCGAGCGAGACAGCAACAAAAGAGTTACACAGCAAAGAAACGTGACACATGTTTCACAAGAAAACGTCGCCGAAATCCTCCTGGCAACAGCCCAAATCAAGGTGCTATCAGCTGATGGAAGCTATCTGACGATGCGAGCGCTGATTGATCAAGGGTCACAAACATCACTTATAAGCGAAAATGCCGCTCAAAGACTTGGCCTTCCACGACAACGTTGCAAGGGTATTATTTTCGGGATTGGCACAAAGGAAAATAACTGCAAGGGTATCATCACTATAACAGCATCATCTATGAATTCAGAATACACATTCAATACTGACGTCATCATCATGAAAAGTTTGGTAAACAATCTACCGAACAGATCCTTTGACAAACCGTCATGGAAACGTCTTGAAGGCATACGGCTTGCTGATCCAGACTTCAATATCAGCCGTCCCATAGACATATTACTGGGTGCGAACATCTACTCGAACATCATCATGAGTGGAATCATCAGAAAAGATGAAAATCAACCGATTGTTCAGCAATCACGACTCGGTTGGATCATCTGCGGCAACCTGAAGTCTTATCAGTGTAATGTTGTTCTGCACGATTTACAAAATATTCAGAGGTTTTGGACAATCGAAGACATAGCAGACAACAAAATAACAATATCATCCGAGGATCAATACTGCTTGGAGCATTATAACAACACAACAACACGACGAGAAGACGGTCGATATGTTGTACGTCTGCCCATGAAACCAGGCTTCGAAGAAAAGCTGGGTGATTCAAAGCAGAAGGCCGTGGCACAACTTTATCAGCTGGAAAAGAAATTCGCCAAAAACGAAGACCTCGCAGCAATGTATAAAAACTTTATGCGCGAATACATTGAATTAGAACATATGCAGCAATGTACTCGTAACAGAAACACGATCCCGGCAACGAGTTGCTACCTGCCACATCATTGTGTACAGCGCGCCGAATCGCTTACAACTGCATTACGCGTCGTATTTAACGCGTCGTCAAAGACGTCATCAGGCTACAGCCTAAACGACTTGATGTACAACGGACCCAATCTGCAAGCAGACTTACTATCATTGATCATAAGTTGGAGACAGTATAAGGTCGCCTTCACTGCAGACATCGAAAAAATGTTTCGAGCGATCCTCTGCAATAATAACGACAAACATCTACAAAAAATCATATGGCGTGAATCATCAAATCAGCCACTTCAAGAATACGAACTATTAACTGTGACGTACGGGACGAAAGCAGCGCCGTTCCTGGCAATGAACACACTAAAGCAATTAGCACGCGACGAAGGACAGCATTTCCCTGAAGCAGCTAAGGTGTTGAAGAGAGACTTTTTCATGGACGATGTCTTAAGCGGTCAGCACAGCATCCCAGCTGCTCTAAAATTAAAAACAGATCTGATCAACCTACTCAGATCAGGGGGGTTTAATCTACGAAGGTGGTGCTCAAACAGCAATGAGTTACTACAAGCAGCAGGATCAGACACAGATAGCAATCATCAAATTGGGTTTGATTTCAAGCAGAAAGAATCAACAAAGACCCTGGGACTGCGCTGGAACCCTCAGAAGGACGTCTTCACCTTTGAGCTCAAAATCAACACATCAACAGACAAACCAGCCTCAAAAAGGTCACTACTTTCAGACATCTCAAAGGTTTTCGACCCGGCCGGGTGGCTCTGTCCTGTAACAACAAGATTGAAACTCTTATTCCAATCAGTCTGGAAAGAAGATTTGAAGTGGGATGACCAACTTCCACTAAGCATTGAAGAAGAGTGGTCTAAGATCAAACATGACCTCGAAGGCATCAATCAAATCCAAGTACCAAGATGGCTTCAAAGTTATGAGAACGACGACATTGAGCTACACGGGTTCTGCGATTCCTCAGAACGTGCCTACGCTTGTGTTATCTACAGCAAAATCAAGAGCAAGAAACAAGGTGAACAAGCAGTAGTTCTGATAGCAGCAAAATCAAAACTAGTTCCGACATCAAAAATCATATCATTGCCGAAATTAGAACTGTGTGCCGCTCACTTATTATCAAGACTCATGCAGACAGTCAAACACAGTCTATCAGAGCAAAACATCAAGACCTTCGGCTGGTCAGACTCAACAGCTGTGCTCGGCTGGATCCAAGGCGACATCAATCGCTGGAAGCCATTCGTCGCCAACCGTGTACAACAAATCAAAGAAATCATACCTGCGGACTGTTGGCAGTATGTCAAGTCGACTGATAATCCAGCAGACTGCGCCAGCCGTGGGGTATCAACAGCAATCCTCAAAAATCATCCCTTGTGGTGGCAAGGCCCATCATGGCTGAAAACATATCAAAAAGAAACCACCACAAAAACATACACTACGAATCAAGAAGTGAAGAAAGCAATGCAAACCAACGTCACTATTCAACGTCACAGCTCTGACGTAATCGAAGCGTTGATAAACAAACATAGCTGTATGACGCGAGTGACGCGTATACTTACCTGGGTATTGCGGGCGGTGTCGAATTCCAAACCGAAGACGCCGTATCTAACTGCACCTGAAATCAAACAAGCAAAATACATTATTATAAAGCACATACAAGAAAAGTATTTTTATGAAGAAATACTTACCATCAAGAAGCAGGGGAAAGTGAAGCGTAACAACAAACTGCTGTCCCTTAATCCATTCTTGGATAAAAACGATCTTCTAAGAGTTGGTGGCAGGATCAATAATGCAAGCATCGATGAAAACATGAAGCATCCTCTCATCGTGCCACACAGCGGACACTTCACTGAGCTCATAATCGATCAGGCACACAAGGCCACCTTCCACGGTGGAGCCCGCCTGACTCTATCGCATCTGAGACAGCATTACTGGATTATTGGCGGCAACAGGGCTGTCAAAAAACGCATCCGTGAATGTGTTGTCTGCAGAAGACACAACCCAATCAAACAGACTCAAATCATGGGAGACCTACCGTCAGCAAGATGTAACCCAACCAGGCCATTTTACCACGTTGGTACCGATTACACCGGTTTCATCGACGTGAAAGCAAACAAAGGACGAGGCATAAAAACGACGAAAGGATACGTCGCAGTTTTTGTGTGTATGGTCACTAAGGCCGTACACCTGGAAATGGTATCAGACCTCTCCTCATCAGCATTCCTCGCAGCACTCCGACGAATGGCAGCGCGCCGTGGAGCACCGCGTCACCTGTACAGCGACAACGGGACCAACTTCGTCGGCGCCTACAAACACTTACAGCAGGAATTCATCAATCTTCGACAAGCCTTGGACGATGATTTCTTCGCAGCAATATCAGACATGGAGATCGAATGGCACTTCAACGCCCCCTCGTGGCCTAGTGCAGGAGTTCTATGGGAAGCGGCGGTGAAAAGCCTAAAATTCCACTTACGAAGAGTCATCGGAGCACAAAAGCTTACATTTGAGGAGCTATCAACATTGTTGTCACAACTACGTCATGAGGCCACTGAACTGGACTACTATCATCATATGTTGCTCGGTCAGCAATACACGCGCTCGAGACGCCGGCGCGGGCTTATCAACGGTGTCGGATACCTAGCGCACAGCTTGTTCGGTGTGTTAGACGAAGAGTTTGCTCAAAAATACGAGAGAGACATCAATATAATCAGGATGAATCAGAAACATCTTGCTCTTTTATGGAAAAATCAAACATCCGTGGTTGAAGCTGAATATAACCTTTTGAGTCGAATCGAAGAGTCTATTAACAAGCAGTACAAGATCTTCAATGCCCACATCATAGAGCTAGAAAAAGAAGCCAACATCATAACAAAGGAAATTCAGACCGAAAAAATCATCAATGAATTTATTCTCTCATCCATGATAGCAAACAACATTTTGGCCAATCTTAAAAACATTCAAGAAACGTTGGTGGAGACCATCACAGACATCCACTATGGGCAGTTTAATGTTTATTTATTAACGCCTGAACAACTGAATGAAGAGTTAAATATTATCTCTGGCCAATTATCAAAGGAATTAGCTCTGCCTATAAACAACATCCAAAACAACTTATCCAGACTCTATCATTTACTGGAAGTAAAAGCAAGGATGACAAGCCAATACTTTATTTTCGAGATCAAAATCCCGTTGGTAAGCAGGGATACCTACGAGATTTACAGGCTTATATCTATCCCGCAGCAAGTACAAAAACAGATGGTCCGCATCACTCCTATCGCAGATCATATCGCGATCAACATCCAAAAGGACTCGTACGTACCATTATCAGAAGAAGAAGTTCGAAGATGTACACAGTTCAACGCTGAGACTCACCTTTGCCCGCTACAGAAACCTATTTTCCATATGAATTCGGACGATATTCTCTGCATCAAAAATGAAGACACAGGTCAGTGTGAAATCAAAACTTCGCCCTGCAAGGATATATGGGTTGAACTTAACAAACTAAATACGTACCTGTACTTTTGCTGTAATCAAAGGATGATAAGAATAATATGCGAGCATCATGTTACAGCGCAACGACTTAGCAAGGCCGGTATTATCATTCTCGAGGACGGCTGTTTCATTAAAAGTGAAACATTGACAATATTTTCACACAGAAAGCAGGTCACTAATTATAATATCAAGCCCGACCTTGCAAAGATAGACATACCTCCAATCAATGATGTCATCAACCTATCTATTCCTCTCCAAAGGCTCGAGAAATTCGACGAGTCAGAAAATGAGGAGAATCGAAAACACTTGTCAAGTATTGGACACCAAATAGAGCAGCTGAAGACAAGCAACGCTGATACAGAGATGGTAAATCAGTTATCAAACCACGACCTACATCAATATGTGCTTATTTATCTTCTGCTGGGAGCAGCTATACTAGCATCAACATTAATCGCCTTGCGGAGTCTACGCCGCTGATGCGCCGCACGTATACAAGGTCCCTCTCAAAGCGAAAGATCAGCTGGCTTGAATGTACAGTTCACTGGCACGAACCGAAACACAGAGCAAGCAACATCGGTCGAGCCCCGCGGTATCGCAGTTACGTCATCGGGTGAACTGAGTGCACGCGCACTGGATAAGTCGACGTCGCCTACAGTTTGCAAACGTTTTTGTGATCTTAGTGCAGTGTAGTGAAGTGTGAAATTTATAAGTTTTTTAATTGAAATTTATAAGCTAATTTTTATAGTATAATCATCGTTATCAATTAGTATCAATTTGTAATCGCCTATCAATCATCATCTGTTCTCTCTCTCTCTCCCCGCAGCATGTACGGTCTTTACAAACCGCACATTTTTGCACTTAAGCATTTTTACCATATTGTATCATTTTTCATTCTCATCCATTCAGTACGCAATCATTCGCCGTCGCGCATTGTACTCACTATCAATAATATCAGAATAAATTACATAATCAGTTCAAGTCCTTATCATTTTTATCAACTTCTAAGATTGTACAGCACACCAGCTCGTACAATTATTATTATTAGATTAACATAATATTATTTTATTGACATCTTATCGTTAAAATGACTGTTAAAACTATAAATTGATAATTGTACTATTTCTACGCAGATATCGGTAAGACATGTAAATGATCCTAAAAGTTATAATGCTTACTTGCTTGCTTACTGTGCCATGTCTTTGAAATAATAATTACATAAACATAATATGTATATACATACTACATACCAGTCAAAAATATCACCCTTCTTGTGGGCTTCTTAAATGTGACATGAAAGTTAACGTGGCATTGCATTAATTGAATTTAGGTATTACTTTATAACTATATTTATCATATTTTTTTTTTAATTTTTACACGGATAAACGGACATAATATACGAGTAGAAACATAGCGAAATAAAAATCAATGTTTTTTATTGCAATGGTATGGGAAAGCATCAAATAATTCACTGGTGACTTACACTGTAGTGACATAAGGAGCTAACCATGTTAGTTTAGAGCTACTTTTCTAGTTATGCCACAACATATTAAGTAATTAATATGTTTAAATAGACTGCACTATTAATTAATGATCACATCAACGATTTAAGGTCAATTATCTGTTGTAACTTTGTTTTCACAATTACAAATATTTGAGATTGTATGTTTCGAACACGTGTTTCTAAATAACTGCACATCTGTTGGCGGGTTTGTGTTGTCTATTTAGGTATCATTTGCCGCCAATTTCAGAGTACGAGGGCAGCACGAATAGTAGAGTTGTGTATCGGCTAGCAACGCAAAGTCAGGAATTTCCATTTGGAAAAATTCAAAATTAGGGGCTTTTTAGGTGCTAATTAGGTGCCAAGTTTAAAAATTAGGTGCTCTAAAATTTTCACCGCAACGAACTGTTGAAATTTGCGTTGCTAGCAAAACGTCTCGCTTGCAACGCAATGAAGTTATTAAACTTACAATAAATATTAATAGCAAGGAATTAAGTGCTAATTAGGTGCTGCAAGTATACGCAGTAACAAGGCGCCCCTAATAAACATAAAGTCGTTATTCAGAACATAGCAGATGCAAAATTCAGATTTCCTGAAAATCAAAATAGAATCAAATTGCTTTCAGAAAAAGTCCAATTTAGGGGCTTTTTAGGTGCTAATTAGGTGCCAAGTTTAAAAATTAGGTGCTCTAAAATTTTCACCACAACGAACTGTTGAAATTTGCGTTGCTAGCAAAACGTCTCGGTAGCAACGCAATGAATTTATTAGATATACGAGAAATATTAATAGCAAGGAATTAAGTGCTAATTAGGTGCTGCAAGTATAGGCAATGACAAGGCGCCCCAGATAAAAATAAAGTCGTTATTCAGAAAATTATTCGGCAAAGCAAATGCAAAAATCAGTCTATCGTACTTACCACCTTGAGATTCCATCGATTTTGATTCGATAAAATGACTAGAACTATAGAACTTTGTAGATGGCGATATTTATTACAAAGCAATTTACTGGAAAGAAAATATCCTTTGGATTTAGTACACTAAAGTTTAGGCTTCACATGTCTAAATACATTAATTGTAACATTTATTTGGTTGAAAATTATATTAAATAATATTATAAATCTAAAATATTATTTAATATAATTTTCAACCAATTTTCAACCATTTTCAAATATAATCATATTAAATCTGAAAAACAAAAAATGTCGTTCGTACCTTATAGCAAGATAATTGTGGTTTTAAATCCGATAGCTTCCAGAATATTACCGTCATCTACATGCAACCTCAATAATCTTTCAGCACCTAATTAGCACTTAATTTTTAGGCACTGATAAAGAATAAAAAATACCGTTCACACATTATGGTAAGGTAATGGTGGTCAAGGGCCCCATAATTCCCAGAATAATATCTTAATCTGTATCAGGTTTCGATAATCGCTCAGCACTTAATTAGCACTTAATTCCTTGCTATTAATATTTCTCGTATATCTAGTAACGTCATTGCGTTGCTAGCGATACGTTTTGCCAGCAACGCAAATTTCAACAGTTCATTTCGGTGAAAATTTTAGAGCACCTAATTTTTAAACTTGGTACTTAATTAGCACCTAAAAAGCCCCTAATTTGGGCTTTTCCTAAAAGCATTTTTGATTCTTTTCTGATTTTCAGTAAACCTGAATTTTGCATCTGCTTTGTTCTGAATAACGACATTATTTTTATTAAGGGCGCCTTGTCATTGCGTATACTTGCAGCACCTAATTAGCACTTAATTCCTTGCTATTAATATTTATCTTATATGCAATAACTGCATTGCGTTGCTAGCGAGACGTTTTGCTAGCAACGCAAATTTCAACAGTTCGTTGCGGTGAAAATTTTAGAGCACCTAATTTTTAAACTTGGCACCTAATTAGCACCTAAAAAGCCCCTAATTTTGGATTTTTACAAAAGCAAATTCCCGACTTTGCGTTGCTAGCGATACACAACTGAATAGTAGGTACATAGAATTTTAAAACGTGGTAGAGTCATTGTTTGCCAAAGATTGCTTGATAAATATATTGATTTAAATGAAATCAATAATGAAAATCTTGCTTTTAATTATATTTCCATATAACTCATGAAATTTAAGGATGAAATAAATTTTCTGTATTGAGAAAATAATGCTTAAGAACTGACGTGTAACGAATATAATATTGTATGTGGAAGTCTTGAATCGTTACCTAACTAACCTACCACTGTTTTGTGTGTTCGTTCGTTCTAATTGTCAACTTTTTAAGAGGCCCGAGGTATTTGTCCGACAGGGAAAGGGCCACGCTCTCAAAAATGCTGCTGTATTTCATATGATGTGTGAGAACGGGAAATCCTTTTTACTAGAAACGAAGCATTTCATCTTAGTCCTGTAGTCCATAGATATTGTCGTCTACCCTCGATTATTGTAAACGAAACGTAGCAGCATTGAGCTGCTATTTTACGCTACACACATGTGAAGTACATCTAGTACTCTAACAATTCGAAACCCATTAATTTTACGCCGCTTTTTGCACGTTTTTTCTGTATAGTTTCTGCAATCTCGCGCTGTGATGATTGCGGATTGCGGCATGAAATCGTTCATGCATGTGCGTTGCTTCTACCGCCATTTTAGATTTTTTAAGGACGTATGTCGCAGTATAGATAGAGCTTTCCGTTCTTTAGTAAGTATGTACTATCAGTCGGTTCCGCTCTATGCGGGAAATATTTTCTAGTACTTTAAAAATTCTAGACCCGAGACACGATAACCTCACGATGTCTTTGTTGATATTTGTTTTTATATTATAGTTTTTTTAAACTTGGGGTTTGGTGTGGATTGTGGTTAGGGTTGCCATCTTTTTTATATAAAATATGATATTTCGACGGTTATCTGTAATAATATAGAAGGCCACAAATATACTTATAAGTATACATTTTAATTCTTATTTTTTGCCGCTTTGAGACTACATTGTTTAATAAATCTCATGCTAGAGTTGTTCTTTTTTAAAGTATATTAGTTTTGGCTACTAAATATGTAATTTTTTGAACGGAAGTATTAAGTAAGTTAGGTAGTTCATGTTGTGGTGAGAAATCAATCATACTTGTGCAATACATTTGGAATTTTTAATTTAAATTTTTGTAGGACGTATAAGTTTTTAGGGGAAAAAGTTTCAGTTTTTTCTTATTGACAAATTCCTGATCCAAAGGCCGTGCTCCTGCTAATAGAGGCTAATAATCTTACGCACACCAAATGCCGTTAGTTGGGAGTAAGCTGAACTCATTTGTTACGCAGGTGATCACACAGTTTCATCATTATTGAAAAGTTGCGTTTTAAATAAAAGTATTTCGGTTTATAGTGTATATATACATAACAGTGTCCCAGTGGGGGTATTCTTTAATTTTTACACATTTTTAATAAAAGAACTTCCCCCGCTATGAAGTCTGTAAAATATTTTACCTCATTTCTAAGTGGCATCGCCGTGGTGGCCGAAAATGTCGTGAATGCTTAGAATTTCATATCACACGAGCAAACCGATCAAACACGTTTTTTTTTAAATTTCCTTGGCAGTGAAGGAAAATATTGAGATTAAGCCTACATTGTTCAGAAAATCCAAAACTGCACGCCTCATGAGCGTTTCATTTAATTTTGATGAAAAAAATAAATTGTATTCCTAACTTTTAAAATATATTATTTACGTGTTTTCAATTTAGCGCTCTATTATTTTAATAGGCAGTGTCACCTATAGAGAAAAAGAAATATTTACCAAACTAAATCGATTACACAAAGAATAAAAAATAAATACAAAATCAACACCTACTTAATAACACTTCGCTTTATGTGGCGTGGAATTATAATTTTGTCAGGGATGAAACCTATTATAACTAGCTATTATACAATACTTACGATTAGATTAAATAAAAACTAAATTTCATCTAAATCGTTAGTGTTACGAGAAACCAATTAGCCAAGTATAGATAGATACTTCAATTTTAATTTTATGTAAATGAAAAATCAAAATAGCTGCCGCATATGAGCTGAGGGGGTTATTAAATTTAATTAACATTAAGGCGTTAAATACCATTTTTTAATTCTTCCTGCCTGTCTTCGGAATGGCTGGACCTATTTTAATGAAACTTGACGACCTCTTGCTATGTAGGTAATATTTTATCTGAAAAAACTTGGATAAGTTTAAAAAAAAAAGGTTTTTTTTAAGTATTACACTGCAACTACTAAGAACAGCTTACTTAAAGTAAAGGATTTGTAAGAAATTTTAAGTCATTTAATCGTACTCATCTTGATATCAAAATATCGAAAGCATCAACCAACATGCAATTGCCCTGGAGTTGCAGTTGTTAAACACTGCAACACGAGCGGCGGCCGACACTTACCGTCGTGTGAGCCGCATGCTCGTTTGCCTCTTCTTCTATAAAAAAATTATCACATGAGCCATTAGCGCGTTTCTAACTCTGGCATAGTTAATAAAAAATAGAAAAAAAATTAAAGTAATAATAATAAATATGTCTGCCAGAGCGAATTTTGGTCACGGCGGCCGGTCTCAATGGAGAGTAGCCACCAGCGCAGGACAGGATTGTAGTGCATGAGTGTATGCGCAAACACAGGTGCTCTCTCTATTCTCTCATTCTCATAGTCCGATGGGATAGCAATCCAGTATGACCGGAGAGAAATCAGGCGCAGGAGCAACGGCTATACGTGCTTTCGAAGGGTAAAACACAGCTAAGTTTCTGGCAGCTGCTACTGAGAATTTCTTGCCAGAAAAAACCAATGATTTATTTTAGCCCAACCCGGGATTCGAACCCGGGATCTCATAATCAGCAACCGTGTCCACGATCACAAGACCAACGATGCAGTCAAAAGATTACACTAACTGTACCTTTAACCTAATTAAATGACCTACTTTACATAGCCAGCCTTATATAATTATCGAATGGAGAGCACTAGTTTAGGTAAGTCTATAAAAAACACTTAACCGATATCACGATTAGACAGGTTAGAGTTATCATACCCGTTGTGATAAGATAAAAAAAATCATGAACAGTTTAGTCTTCTTTACACCTAATTTTTTTTATAGGAGTGGTGGCAAACGAACATGCGGCTCACCTGATGGTAAGTGACTACCGTCGCCCATGAACAACTGCAACAACAGGGAGGGAATTGCAGATGCGTTGCCGGCCTTTTAAAAAGGAGTACGCTCTTTTCTTGAAGGTCCCTAAGTCGTATCGGGTCCTAGCTCTGAATATTAGAGCTAATATTGGTAAAATGACATTATGTCCTTGATACCCTCTTAAGGTTTTTTTTGTCTCGGACTAGTACTAACCATAAGTCTCTCATCTCAAGAATAATTCGGAGATAATTAAGAGAAGATATTCGTGAAAAATATTATGATTGAAGGCCATCTTTTTTTCCTTCCACAGTTACGTTCTGTATAGTGTTGAGTTTAAAGTGGCAGTCACTATAAACTCAACACTTCTCTAAGAAACAAAGGAGAATATAATACAAAAAAGGAGGAAAAAGAAAAGAGCTCAACTTGTGCTGAAATTATCTCGCTCCCGTATAGCGCTGATTTAGGCATTAAATTTAATTGTTTGCAGCTATATTTTAGTTCAACCACGATTGGGACGGCTCAACCGGGGAAGTACCACGTGCTCACAGAATACCGTGGTAAAATACGACACAATGCTGCTCTGTTTCGTATGGTGAGTGTAGAGAACCGGAGACTCTTTTTACTGGATACGAGGCATTCCAACTTGGTCCTCAAGGATGACAACGAATCTACATTTTGATTTGTATTGGAGGATAAATTTACATGTCTATTGACCACAGTAACCACTTACCTTCAAACGGACTGTGTGCTCGTTTGCCACCTTCTATAAAAACGTCTCTAAGTGCCATTTTGCGTGTACCCATAATATTTTGGTTATATACAGTCGGGGTCATTAACATCAAAACAACACAGGATATTAACTGAATTAGGTTTCAGTCATATCGAGCTAGCTCCAGCCGCGCTAGTTCATTAAGACTAATTACTTACGCTAAAGCACGCACTGTCTAGAGTTATGGACCGATCGCGTGAATTTAAACTTAGAATTTAGGGTCCTTGTTCGATTCCCGACAGTAAAAAGTATTATATTATAATATATAGCTATTGTAGATAAAATAGTAATTTATAAACTAGTAAATTATTACACACCGTGTAGTGGCGGTGTAAGAATATTTACTACCCTATATGCTGTGGCTGTCGTAAGAGGCCACAGAGGGAAATAAATCAGGAGAGGGGCAGCAATTCCTGTTAACAACTCAATGAAACAAAACTATGATTGCTCACCATCATTGTGAGGTAATTTATGAGTTCCGTACTCAGCAGTGGACTTTCGATAGGTTGAAATAATGATAATGATGATGATCATAATTAAAGAACAAATAACTGTGATGATCTAACTATATAGTGCCATTGAACGACTTAATATTGCTCTTAAATAATATCAGTAACGCTGTTGTGTATCCTATGGTGAGTGTAGACGACCGGAGACCCTTATTACGTTACTTGTTCAAATTCGTATTCAAAATAATTTATTTGTAAAACACAGGTAAAAAAGTTACAAACTTGGTGGAAAAGGTATGATAAGTATCACTATGTTTCGCCTTAGAAGGCATACAAATATTTGGTTAACATGATCACCACTTGCATTATTGTTATTTGTGTATGATACTTGTAACGAGATAATCGTTACGAGGAACATTTTGAGATTTAATCGAGGATTAATGTCTAATCTAAAGGCCACAGTATCCACCTACTATCAGGCATACTGTTCTCGTTTGGCTCTTATATTGTATAAAAATAATAATATTAATATCTTTCATATTAATATACACCTTTTATAAATGAATGAAGACCTATCATTAATCTAAGAATATAACGTATTACGTACACGCGAAATGCAGATGCAGGAAAAAATGTAAATTTATTATAACTACAAGAGCAATTAAGGCACAGTAAATATATAGTAGGAACAGTATGGAAACTTCCTACAAACGCTCGAAATGGCACACTCACACAAACATGCGTAACGACGAGACTTCTAAGCGCTCGTCGCGGTGCTTTCAGTAGCGAGTGTCGCCTCAAGACTTTAAAAATGCCACGAACGTATTGCGTAGTATACGGCTGTTTGAACTCGGCTTCATCAAAACCGGAGCTATCTTATTTTAAGCTTCCTGCTGATTTCGAAAGGTAAGAATGATTTTTATTTTCATTGTTATAATCGTTATCGAATTATAAGTCCGTGTGATTGATCATAATGAATTCGTGAACTTATTTGTACATCCAGAATGCGGCGGTTTTGAGGCTATTTAAAGCTGATAGTGCAATAGTGGTAACAAAAAGTAAATCCAAGAAGGATGCTGCAATAATAGTATCATTTTTTTTCGTCTTGGGTGCTATTTTCATGGGTTTCGAAGGTGTTGAAGCCGATAGTGCTGTCGAAATATAAATCCAAGATGGCGGCTGCAATAGGTATCAATTTTTTCGTCATGGGTGTCATTTTCATAGTTTTTGAGTATGTTGAAGCCGATAGTGCTGTTGAAATGTAAATCCAAGATGGCGGCTGCAATAGGTATCAATTTTTTCATCATGGGTGCATCGATCACTAATAAAAAACATGGGTGTCATTTTCATAGTTTTCGAGGATGTTGAAACCGATAGTGCTGTCGAAATATAAATCCAAGATGGCGGCTGCAATAGGTATCAATTTTTTCCGGCTAATCTCCGAAACGGCTGGACCGATTTTGACGGCACGTTCACTGGCAGATAGCTGATGTCATAAGGAGTAACTTAGGCTACTTTTATTTGAGAAAAAGAATTAGGGTTCCGCGCTAAAAAATAAAAACCCTAACACGCGAGCGAAGTCGCAGGGAACAACTAGTGAAGAATAAAGGTACGTTTTCATCCCGTACGTTCCTGCCAAAGCTTTCAAAAGGTTACGCCGTAATGACAAAGTTAAAGATCTATTGTTCTACAAGTTGTTGTGTGTTAATATTAAATTGTTTTCCGTGTTTAAACTATCGTTTTTTGCTGAGATTATCTATTGAGATTGTAAGCTAGTTATTTAAATTTGATTGAATGATAAAAAAGCAATATCAAAACATTAAAAGTTACAACCCTATTGCTTCAATGGAGCGTAGGTAATTATATCCTCAACTAGGCTTAGTTTCCATACTGTTCATATTTATACTGTGATTAAGGGGCTACTCCATGCGAACGACCTTGAGCGTTTGTGTGCCGGCCGCGCCAACTCCCTACAATATAGGATCGCGTAAAAAATAATATGTAAGACGCCACCTACCATAGTTTTGTATAACTCAATGCCACCTACTGTACGGACGTATTTTTCAACATCAATAAACTATTTTATGGAAATACACACAGCGTACAACGATAAATGTATTTTAATTTTTTTATTCGGTATATTAGTTGCATTATATTAGAATTATGTATTCTGTATCTAATTATGAAATTTTATAATTAATTATATATTAAAAATGAAGCATTGAAAATTGTGAGTTTAAAAGATACCTCCTCACTATAGGTAAATAGATAGATAGCTCGCCTTTTGTACAAATATTTGGTGCAATAAAGAATAAACAAATAAATAGGATGTTTCGCAGAGTGAGAGTAATATATAATGAGAGTCGTGGAGGCAGTTTACAAACATAAATTGCACAAGGACAAACATCCAGACCCGGAACGATTATTTGTAGGCCTTACAAATATTTGTTCCGTGCGGGATTCGAACCCGCGGCCCCCAGCGCAACAACTGATTGCTAAGCCACTGTGCCACGGAGCCGTCGCCGGGTTATAGGTAAAGTGACCATACGTCCCGTTGTCCCCAAATAAAGCTCCGGGACACAAAATTGTCCCGTAACTCTTTGGATGGAAGTATTCAAAGCCAACAATCTTCAACATAATTTTTTTAATCGAATATATTTTATGTCCACCTGGTACAAATGCTCCGATAGAAAGAGTATTTTTTTTATTTTGAATAAATTGTGGACGTCTGAAAGAAACACTTACGGTTCCAGTTCTAAAGGCGATGTTGAAAGATAACAATAAAAAAAAAATTGAGCAGAATTTTATTCTTATTTAAAATCATCACCAACTTTATTAAAACAAATTTAATCCACTGACAAATGTAATTCATAATTTAAAAAAAATGTTGCATTTAATAATTACCTATTTTTAAATGCAACATTATTTTTTAATTTATTGTATAAAGTTATAGTTTTTAGAGTATAAATAAACCCATGTCCTGTTTTGAGTTAAAAAATAAATGGTCAGCTTAGTCTTTTTAGTTAAATTTAGTTTTAAAAATTTTTAGTTTATAGTAAAAAGTAGGTATATTAGTACCTACTTACATACTTTTTACCGAATTATAAGTATAGAACACCTTATGTACTCAATTATTTTTTGAAAAAGAAGAAAAAACAAGCAATGAATAATATACTATATTTTAGCAAAAAACTATAACTTAGTAATACTAATTATAATTATAACTTAGAACATAAATGAAAAACTCATAACCGACCCAGGATTCGAACCCGGGACCTCATGATCAGCAGTCGCACTACTACAACCACTAGACCAACGAGGCAGTACTACACCTGAAAAAATATTGTAGTTGGTTACTACGATTATTTTTAACTGTATACTATACTGATAATATTGAATTAGCCTTTTATAGTGTAAATTATAATATTTGTCGAAATGTTAATTATGGATTCGAACCTTACATGCTAATGGTGCTTCATTTTTTTTATTTGCATTTACTTCAAAGAAAATACACGCAAAAAGCTTCATCGCGCAGTAAAAAACACAACAAATATATGTATAACTAATACGAAAAATTATACCCAAAACAAACAAATAATACTACCTATAAAATAACCTAATAAGTAATAATATTATCGACTGATAAGATCGTGAGCGTGTGCGCAGGCCGATGCTCTAACGAACGACACAGGTTCCACGTTCGAGAGCTCAACGCTCAATGATCCAGCAAGCCCGTGGGCAGTGAATACGCCCAGATTTTAAAATAATTTCTTAATAAAATCAAATTTTGGTCTTTTGAAAAAATTTTTACTATAGAAATGTTCATTAATAAATTGCCTATCCATTGGTGTAAATCGCAAAATAAAATAATACTTACTTTACGAGGAGATGCATGTTATCAATAATAATTTCACATTTATGTGGTTTCGTTGTAAGGAGATTATATTAATATTTATTCCTTTAAAAAAAAATTGGATACAGCTCTTATGAAATCAAGATTATGTAGAAATATAATGTGTTTTTTATTTGTTGATATATCTTTTAAATAAAAAGTAGATAGCTCCTAAAAACCTCACAAATAACGACTAGCGCGACATTTTGTTCAACCCGCGCCGTTTCAGCGATATAGCGCTATATATTTTTCTAAGCAGATTTTGTATATTCACGTAACAAGTGTCCTTACGCGATACACTCACGATCCTACCCGTCCCCGTGAGACCCACCAGCCACGTGGCGACGCCGCGCCGCACTCCATGGAACCAATCCCCCCCTCCCCTTAATCAATAGTTCACTGACACAGGGCCCGCCCTACAATGAGGTCACTTTTTACGGCAGTAACTCGGTTGTTGCTACGTTAGTTAATCATATCCCGCTGTTCATGTAGGGTGTTGCACTAATTGACATTAAGTACAAATATGATCGTTACGAAAACTATTATTTAACTATTTTTTTTTATAGGATAAGGGTGACAAACGAGCACACAGTCCACCTGATGGTAAGTGGTTGCTGCGGCCCATAGACATAGAAAGAGAAGAAAGAAAGACATTTATTCACTGGAACTGTACACATCACAAAAATAAAAAATAAAAAGTTAAAAGTATGGTAGATTAAAATTACAAGAGTGTATCGAGCCAGTGAAAAGGTTATGACTCAGCGTAATGCTGCAGGGTAACCTACAGCGCTGATGATTCTGCCATAACCACAGAAACACGCACTATCCGCCTGGAAGTGTTTATGACATACATTTCGATAATTTATTTATAAATTGAATTATTTCCTTGCTAATAAATATACCTACATATACATTTAGGGATATACACACATACATACATACAAGACATATTATACATAAATATATTCATATCACATTATATTCTATATAAAACTAAAAAGGTTTCAAAAACATATAAAAATAAACGTAACAATAAGCTTTGAAAATGCACACTAAAAACAAACATATAATGCTCAAAGATGCTGGAAGATAGGCTCAAGGTTGAGCTTTTTGTGAGTGTAATAAATGATTTTTATAATGGGATTTAAAATTGTACTTTGAATTACACTCACGAATAGGTGGAGGAATGTCGTTCCAGCACCTTGTAGCTATATATTTAAAACTACCTCTGAAAGCTGCAGAACATTAAGTGGGATTGGCAAGCGGGTTCGTACAAGACCTAATGATGTTTTGTCGATTTCTCCATATAAGTTTATCATATAAATATAGGGGTAACTTAGTTTTAACAACATCAAATAGAAGATTAGCGAGGTATAGTTTCTGTCGCGCTTTCATTTTCAAAATACCTGCTTCATTGAAAAAAGGTGTTACGTGGGACCATTTTGGTATTGAGAAGAAGTATCGTGCACATGCATTTTGTATACGTTGAATTAGACGTTGTGACTTTTCCAAAATACAGGGTCCATAAACTGTAATGCAGTGGTTTAATTTTGAAAGAACGAGAGATTCACACAGTCTAATTCTAAAGTCCAACTGAATGTATTCGCGGATTCTATATAACACCTTTAACCTATAAAAGCAGTTGCGGACAAGCTCGAGTACGTGTTTTTCAAAACGCAATCTGCTATCCATAACTAAACCGAGGTTACGAGCTTCAGCTACACGCTCCAGAGGGATGTTTAACAACATGATTTTAGGGTTTGATTTTCTAAAAATTTGGTTTGGTCTTTTGATCCTAAAAGCATATACTTAGTTTTTAGCGGGTTTAAAATGAGGGAATTTTTCTGTGACCATATTGCAATTCGATTCAGGTCCTCATTGATGTTACTAATTGTGAAATGAAATTCAAGAGAATTGCAGGAAAGATATACCTGTAGATCATCAGCATATAGGTGGTATTTGCAGAAGTGCATACAGTTGTTATATCAGCAGTGTAAATTATAAATAACAATGGTCCTAAGATAGAACCCTGTGGAACACCTCTATTAAGTGGTCGTTGTTCAGAAACAAGGGAAGACCCATTTGGTTGATTTAATATTACTTGTTGTGAACGGCCGCATAAGTAACTTTGAAACCATTTTATGGAAGATGTTACAAAACGATAAAACGATAGCTTAGACAGCAGCAAATCTATCTTAATAGAATCAAATTCTCTTGAAAAATCAAGCAGGGTAAGGATCATAGGATGCGTTAATGAAATGATATCATTTCATTAACGCAATCCATTTTAATTACACTTTCCCAATCTACTGAGGCAATCATATTATCAAAGTGAATTAAATTGATTTCTTTTATAGGTCTATAATTAATACATTTTAAATGAGGTTTGGGTTTTATTATTTTAAGGGTTGCCAGAATCATTGCATGTGCTCCAAGATCATTCACATGGTTAACTTGTATGCCCTTGACTTCAGCATCAGTACAGACGAGGTCTATTAACGTCTCGCTGTGAGATGTAAAATGTGTGGGTTCTTTAACATAGTTTATAAGACTAGTATAATGCAGAAATTGTTGAAGTCTCAAGGTCATATTATCGTTTTCATTAAGAACATTTATATTAAAATCACCCAATAACACCACTTTGTCATAACACGAAAATGTTGCTAATGAATCAGTGAGAGCGTCGAAGAAAGTATCAACATTTACCCATTGGGGTCTGTAGGCTGTGCCTATTAAAATTCTAGTCGAGTTGATGACAAGTGATAGCCACATTTGTTCAACGTCACCAATCGAAGAAGGATGCGAACAAGTACGGACTGGAACACCACTTCTAACATAAAACCCGACACCGCCGCCACGACTCTCCGGTCCTAAGCCATGTTTCATTTATTGCCATTAAATCCGGTGACAATCGCTCCAGTGTAACCTGGAACTCATCATGGTTAGTGCCAAGAGATCCAGCATTAAAAAGACCAATTTTCAGATATTTTGAATTGAATTAAAACTCTTAAGAAACCACAACAGTAAATAACAGTGGACATCCAGCCCGATTATTATAAGCGAATATACTCGACCGACTAAGAATAATAGTAAAACCTTATATGTTACAATTAGAAAATATAAAAACACCAAAAGCACCGAATGCGTGTAAATATTATTTGCAGATAAACATTTAACTCAGAACTAAATCTATTAAAATAACACGTAATAAAAATATTGGGAATCACAGGACTACGGTACACTATACACATATAATATGAAGTTCCATTTGCACACGAGTACATATATATCATATGAATATTACCGCCGTACAACAATACATATTCAGATATATATACATATTTATATGTGTTGTGTAGTAAGTGAAATAGTAATAGCATTTTATAATTATATTTCGTAAAATAAATATTATGTTGGTAAAATATTTGAAATGCATTAATAGGGTATATTAAGTCAAAGAAATAATGTATAATGAAGAATATTCTAATTGTTATAGATATGGCCATCATTTGTTCAATGAACAGTAGTAGAAACGTTGTCATCAACACACATAATACGACACACACCTTAAACGATAGAAACATGATTATGCTATGTATACAGTTAAGCAAAGTAAGCGGCTTAGCCAATGAGAAAAACACAAACCACATTAATATTAACAGTAGCAGTAGTAATGAAGTTACATTTTTACAAATGAGTTCAATTAGCACATAAATAATTGCACTAAAATTAATCAAAATTATTAAAAAACCTATACAAATAATACAGGTTGAAAGCCAAAGAAACAAAAGAAAAATTATATAACTAAAAAATACGAGTAGAAGTAATGAGGTTAATTTTTTATAAATACGTTCATTTAGCACATCTATATTCACACTAAAATTAAAGAACTTTATTAACAAAGTTATACAAATAATACAGGTAAAATACCAAAGGAATAAAAGAAAAATTATATAACTATAAAATAGAGGTAGTGAGGTTACATTTTTATAAATAAGTTCTATTATCTCATTTATAATTACACTAAAATTAAACAAAATTTTTAACAAACCTATACAAATAATACAGACAAAATGACAAAGGAATAAAATAAAAATTATATAGCTAAAAAATAGGAGTAATGAGGTTATGTTTTTATAAATTGGTTCATTTAACACATTGATAATTACACTAAAACTAAACAAATTTATTAACAAATCTACGCAGATAATAATACAGGCGGAGTGCAAAAGAAATAAAAGTAAAATTACATAACTTAAAAATAGAAGTAAAACTTTAAAACATTTATAAAAACATGTAAAAACTTTTTTTAATTGGCTATTTCGAACTATTTTCTGATAAAACACCAAAAATACGTTCAATATCAGCAATAGATCGCAATTGGTGTATTTTCGAACTATCACTCTGTCTAGCAAATATACGTCCCTCCTTCGTCCAAATGTATTTCCAATTAAGACCACTCCCAATATCACGTGCTTTTCCAAATAATTGACGATTAGTACTAGTAAGCCTCTCATTGAGATAAAAAGGTCTAGGTTCATGTGATGGGAGGCCAAGATCTGCTGTTGTAGCCCCACGGCGAACACGAGCATTTCGTAACATTCGTCTCGAATAATTCGACGACAGAGGCGTACCACAATATGACGATGACGTGGGGGACGTCCCAGGGCTTGTGTTTTTAAATCAGAAAAGCGCTGACTATTTCCCACTCTACTGGCGCTAACTATGTCACTCTCTTCGAGCTGAGTGCCCAACTTGGCTGCTACCGCAATAACGATGTGTGGAACTGATTCATTGCTATTTTCCGGGATACCAGAAATGTCTAAGTCATTTAATAAAGCCTGTTGATCACGCTCATTAAGATTTACTTGTAACTGAATCATGGTATTTCGCAAATCCTAATATGTGAAAGGTAAATTTTGGTTTTTTAAAAGATACAACTCAGCCTGTAGCTTTTCATTTTCACTCTCTAAAAGAGATATTTTGTTACTGAAAGACGATATGTCAGTTTTTACCTGTACTAGTTGAGCAGATAAAAAATCTGTAGTTTCCGTAAATTCTTTTTTGAGTTTAGCCACTGGTATATCAAACTCTTGCTTAATCTCCTTAGTAATTGAGCTACGCATATGATTTAATTTCGTATCAAGAAGGGAAGAAAGTTGCTCAAGGGAGATATTTATACATTTGTCTGACTGGCGTTGTAACATACTACTGGTGATGATCATATTAGGTTGCTCAGTAGATAGCGACTCATTTTGCTCAGTAGATAGCGACTCATTCAGACATCTACATCTATCCTCGTTTGCGAATCAAAATGCAGATGTGTTGTCACCCGTGAGGACTGAGATGGAATGCCTCATTTCCATTAGCGTTCATTTGTCGTGGCATAACTGTATCGTCACAATTATTATAGTACGAGCTTATTTTGATATAAACACGTTAGGGTCGCGCCATGAATAAGGTCGGTTCTACTGGGAAAGCCTACGCGCTCACATCGTGAAATAGCAGTTGATGTGTTGTGTCCATAATAATGGATTCCATTATTTAAGAGAACATGGAGGTAGCACTAGGCCTGTTGAACGAGTCTGATCGTTCACCTTTTTTAGGGTTCGGATGCACTAAAGCTGTCTACCATGAGTTACGCCTAGCCAGTAGGAGTACCAGAAAAAATGCGTTATAACCGGTGCCAACTCCGAAGCACACGTCTTCAGCACAACGGGGGGAACTATATCAGGCCCACACGTCGTTGACGTCTAGGATAAGGAGAGCTTTGCCGACCTAGCACTGTTTAAGCCGCACATTCCGCATAGAGCACTCAAAATGCTGGATGATCCGTGATGCGTTCCCGTCGTGATCGAAAGTATTGTTGGAAGCAAAAAGAAAGTATAAAAGATCGGTATTCTCCTTTGCGGCATGGTCCAATGAATCGTCCTCCCTGTGCAGAGAAGGAAAAGATGGTTGACAGAAGTTCCCTTGGACGGCATTAGCAAGAAACCAGAATGCAGAAACCAGAATTTTAATAGTGGTAGAGCCACGCGGCAGCTTTTGCTGTCGCACAGATGGGCCGGCTCGAACCGGGGTGGTACCACGACCTCACAGAAAACCAGCGTGAAGTAGAGGTTTACCTCTGCGTTTCGCTTGGTGAGTGCAGGTGGCCGGAGGCCTTTTTTACTGGAAATGAGGCATTCCATCTTAGTCCTCACGGGTGACAACGCATCTACATTTTGATTTTGAATAGAGGATAGATGTAGATGTCTATGGGCCGCAGCAACCACTTATCATCAGGTGGACTGTGTGCTCGTTTGTCACCCTTTTCCTATAAAAAAAAATGCACTTGTTCCCGAAGGAAGGTGAATTATAGTGTCTCGCCAATACCGGCGAAGCTCTGACTTCGCTTTGGAAATGACTATTTTAAAGGACCTGGAGGCGGAATTATACTTGTTTTAAAGAGTGGTGGTGTTTACATTTCGAGACGGCGAAACGTCAGCCCCGGCCCGGTAGCAAACCTGCTTATGGCGTTATGCAATTTTACAGAAAGGCACAAACATGGCTGTTATCTGTCTCCGATGGGCACCACGGATGATGGAATTTTATCACTTTGAATAAAAATAAGTCTGTCCGTTTGTCTCGCTAAAATTCGAAACTGGCACTACCAATTCTGATGAAATATTTTGTGTGTTTGAGTGGGTCCCTGGATGGTTTGGATTTACAATTGAATCCTGTAAGTGGCTGTTGTGGAGATCCAGAAATCACCCGTGCGAAGCCGGGGCGGAGCGCTAGTAATATAAAAAAGTGAAAAGCATATGGTTGCCAAGGCCAACACGTTTCAAGGGTATCTTGATATCGTTTTACGAAAGTCAAACTCCTATATTTATTTAGCAACTAGCCGTTCCTCGCAACTTCGCCCGATTGGATTTCATGGGTTTTAATTTTTTTTTGCGCGGAACCCTAATTCTTTTTCTAAAATAAAAGTAGCCCAAGTTACTTCTTATAACATCAGCTATCTGCCAGTGAAAGTCCTGACAAAACAGGTCCAGCTGTTTCGGAGATTAGCTGGAACAAACAGACAGACAGACGGAAAGATAGACAAAAATTATAAAAAATGTATTTTTGTTATAAGTACCGTATATACTTTCATATGCATATGGTAAAAAGCTGTCATTTTGACATTACAAACAGACACTTTTATTTATTTGTAGAGATACATAAACCAAATTGAAGCACCAGAAACTATAAAACTAACAGATTTACGACTAGTCTATTTGCATTCAAATACAACAGGCGTCGGCAGCACTTCAAACTTGATCACTGTAATAAATATTGTAATAAAAGTATTTATTTGCTGCTTACGTCAAGTGAGTATAGTTCTTATAAAGTAACTTGAGCTCGGGCCTTCACCTTGATCGTTTTGGAGTTCATTTGAAACTATCGTTTCTAACAATATGGTGAGAGAATTTCGTCTTGTTATTAAACGACTTCGAAGGTGTTTCTGTGTTCGACTGTACGTATTATTTATTAAAAAGGTTATAGGTACTTCAGCGATGGTCCCACATAAATTTGGAGAAAATTTAACCCCCAAGGATGGCCAGATAAGAGACGCAGTTTTTAATGTAACTATTAAGATATTATTTTTTATATGAGAGGGGGCAAACGAACATACGGTTGACCTGATGGTAAGTGACTACTGCCGCCCACGAACAACTGCAACACCAGGAGAATTGCAGGTGCGTTACCAGCCTTTAAAAAAGTAGTAGGCTCTTTTCTTGAATGTCCCTAAGTCGTATCGGTCCGAAAAAATCGCCGGTGCAAAATTATTCCACAGAGTGGTTGTACGCGGAAGAAAACTCCTAGTGAAACGTACAGTGGTGGCTCGCCAAGCAACCTGATGGTGTGGATGGTATCGGGAGTTATGCCGCGATGCCTGTTCGTGAAATTTGGTGACTGGGATTAATTCGAACAATTCCTCAGAGCTCTGCCCGTGGTAAATGTGAAAGAAAATGCAAAGGGATGCAACATATATTCGCAGCGCCAGTGAATCGAGCCGATCGGAAAGGACTCGGTTGTCGACGATTCGAACCGCTCTGTGCTGAATACGGTCAAGTAGAAGGAGCTGGCACTGGGGAGCCCCTGCCCAGAGATGGGAACAGTATTCCATGTGAGGTCGAACCTGCGCTTTGTAAAGTTGAGGCGGTGTGACAGCATGAAATACTGTCCCGCTCTGCTGAGCACGCCAAGCTTTTTAGAGGCCAATTTGGCCTTCTCTTCCAAGTGACCACGAAACTTGCACGTGACTCGATATATCCACGCCGAGGATTCCGATACTAGCTGAAGCAACAAGGGGAGTGCCTTGAAACTGAGGAGATACGACAAAGGGGTTCTTTTTAGCGGTAAACGCGCAAACTTGTGTCTTCTGAGGATTAAACTGGACTAGATTTAGTCGCCCCCAATCCGAGACTTTGTTCAGCAAAAACTCGACTTCAGATACAAGTTGATATTCCATAGCTTATTCAAAAGGGTAAAAAATTTACTTTTAACAAGAAGCAAAAAGGTTTTAATTCTTGTCTATCCTACTATACCTTAACACAGACTTCGGAATTTAAAATTATTATTTTTTTTTATTCCTCGTAGATGCCTTTTTTGTTACACTGCACTGTCACAAAGCTGTCATCGTGACTCAACATATTATCTTTATATATAAAAAGTACGTGTCACGTTGTTTGGCCGCGATGGACTCCTAAACTACTGAACTGATTTCAATGAAATTTTGCACACTGTGTGCATTTTGGTCCAACTTGAGAGATAGGATAGTTTTTATCCCGCTAAATGACCCTCAACATTTTTTATTGAATTTAAGGATTTTTATAGGAAGGGTCGTTGGAAAGGGCAGAACAACGTCTGCCTGGCGAGCTAGTATAATATATTACGCTATCGAAGTTTCTGAACGACTCTAAATATATAAAGAATAAGCCCCGTACTACTGTACAGCGTGCAGTACATTTCACCCAGCAAGAAATATCTACTTTTATCATATGTACCTCGCACAACTGGGAATAGGCCTTTTATTTTATAGAATAAGGGTGACATACGAGCACACAGATCACCTGATGGTAAGTGGACGCTGTGACCCACAGAAATCTACATTGTCACCCGTGTGGCCTAAGATGGAATGCCTCGTTTCCAGTAAAAAGGGCAACTGGTAATTCTTAATCGAGAATAAATGTAGACAGCTATGGGTATGGGTCAGACCATCCGCTTACCATAAAGTGGACTGTGCCGTTTTTCACTCTTGTTGTGTAAAAAAACAATGTACGATCATTGCGTGTAGTTGAGTAATTGGTATTAATCAATTGTTTTTTCATAACGCCGCAGATTTACATGGAATCGGAGTTCACTAAATAATTTACTTATTTAGGAAGTTCCGGTAACAAGTTATACGTGATAACGACCACATAATGACATGTAATAACTTAAACGGAACGATAACTTGATTTGACGAGTAACACGTAATGTAACAATCAACGTATTTCCCTACTCCTGATTGATTGTTGCTTCCATGAATAACGTTATTTGTAGGTCAATTAATTTATTTTATATTGATATTAATGTCATGACGCCAGAAGTGCTACTCTACCAAATAACTTTGGCCGCTTAATAGGTTAAATATATATTTTGTTCCCTACTAGATATAACTTTGGTCTCTTAGTAAAATGCATATTTTTATTCAAGAAAAAAGGTGAATCTGAATGACAGTGTGAGAAATTATGTGATAAGAGATAAGTGTGGTTTGCAAGATGATGTTGTGATCAGGATTAAAAAAGAAGTGCTTCAGTGGTTGAGGAAAGAGTGACAAAGCAAAGGGACGCCCTAGATGAAAGTTTATCGACCAAATTAGCGATATATTGAAAATGCCCTTAATCGACGAGCATGTACGAGTATCTATGCGTAGACATATGGATGTAAAGGAGGCCAGAGAGGTGTTTTTTTATAGGATAAGGGTGACAAACGAGCACTCAGTCTATCTGATGGTAAGTGGTTGCTGCGGCCCATAGACATCTACATCTATCCTCGTTTGCGAATCAAAATGCAGATGCGTTGTCACCCGTGAGGACTAAGATGGAATGCCTCATTTGCAGTAAAAAGGGCCTCCGGCCACCTGCACTCACCAAGCGAAACGCAGAGGTAAGCCTCTACTTCACGCTGGTTTTCTGTGAGGTCGTGGTACCACCCCGGTTCGAGCCGGCCCATCCGTGCGACAGCAAAAGCTGCCGCGTGACTCTACCACTATTAATATATTGGTAGTGTGTTAGGATCGTACCAAACGGAATAGAATAGAATAGAATATTTTCTATTTAATATAGATTATTACATAATACTTATTGAACGTTAGTTTTTTATTTACCACTGGTTCGGAAAATACCTCTGTCCTGGGAAGAACCAGCATGAAAGACTTGTTTTTCAAACATATTTCACTATATAATAATTTTGTTTGTACAAGTTTTAACTGAATATTTATAGAACCAGGTATTGTAAATTTAATACATTTTGTCTTATTGCCGTTTAAGAGCATATTGTTGGCGTTAAACCAATGTACTAATTTCGATAGACCATTATTTACATTGTCAAAATTAAATGACTGTCGTTTGAGGAAGTCCGTAGTCTCTGCCTACCCCACTAAGTGATAGTCGTGAGTGTTTATGATTATGGTTTATGATATGATAAAAAACTAATAAACTAAGAGGAGATTTACTCTTTACCATCTTCAGTTGCATCACCACTTACCATCTACCATCATAGTAGTCAAGCACTGGCGTAGAATAGTGAAAAAAAGAATCAAGCTACAGAAGGACCACGCTTGCACTAAATACCAGCATAATAGTGCTTTTTTGTATGCTGAGTGAAAAGAACCGGAAACTTTTTCTTTCTTTTTTTTTCAAAAGACCTTATCCACACACTAGGATTTTATCTTTTATCGTGAAGGTAGTTTACATATATAAATTGGACAAGGAGCATCATACACTTTTTACTGGTTACGAGACATTGTATCTCTACCCTCAGGCGTTACAGTGCTATTGTATTTTAATTCTTATTCTAGCATAGATTTAGATACTGGATTGCGACTGTTATTATTACACTTATTTCTGTAACAAACATATTTCGGAGGTGCCTTAATAACGAGCGATTATGGAACGAGTTTTCTACCATTGTTTATACACCAATTAATTCTTAAATCATCAAAGTTCACCCACTAACCACTGCCTTGTTGATTAGCCAAACACGCCACAAATCAAAGTCGCATAAATTATTACGAACGTTCAAACAAAGTTCTTAATATAGTTGATATCCTTTAAATAAGCTTCGTTAATGTGGGATATAAACGTATTTGAAATGACTTTCGGCGCCGTGCCCGCTCTTGTGATAAATTTCTCCAGTTTAGTTTTAAATAAACTAAATGGATTAGAGATACGTTATCGACTTCTTACTGAAGTAGACTTTGCGGTCAACTACCGCGAAACGCGTATCGTATTATCAACGGTGGTGTATTTTCTAGTGTAGTGGTGTTGGTAGAAGCCGTGCTAGGATTAGTGGTGACGGTATCCCGGTGTACGCAGTTGGGGACGGCGGGAGTTGCTCTACAAAATAGATAAGACACATCATTTTATTTTGTAACGCGAATCTTAGTTTATTAATTATTAACGTCTTTATTATAAATTATTACCGCAAAGTAACACCTGATTATCTTAAAATTTTTATGTCATAAAAATAAAATGTAACACTCCCCTAAGTTAGTTAAGCGTCCGCTTTAAGTCTGACAGTACGCGAACAACTTAGTGATAGAGCCATGTTTATATTATGACTAGCTATTCCCCGCGACTTCGCCCACGTGTTATTTGGGGTTTTAATTTTTTTGCGCGGAACCCTAATTCTTTTTCCAAAATAAAAGTAGCCTAAGTTACTCCTTGTGACATCAGCTATCTGCCAGTGAAAATCCCGTCAAAATCGGTCCAGCCGTTTCGGAGATTAGCCGGAACAAACAGACAGACAGACGGACAGACAGACAGACAAAAACTTTAAAAATGGTGTTTTTGTTATTAGTACCTTATATTCTTTCATATGTATTTAGTTAAAAGCTGTAATTTTGACATTATAAACTGACACTTCAATATTATTTATTTGTATAGATTATAGCAGCAGTGGGTCGGCTCGACCGGGGAAGGACCACGCTCTCACAGAATACCAGCGTAAAATAGCAGCTTTATGCTACTGTGTTTTTGGTATGGTGATTGTAGAGAACCGAAGAGACTACTGGAAACGAAGCATTCCATCTTAGTCCTCACGGGTGAAAACGCATCTGAAAATAGATGTAGATGTCTATAGGCCACAGTATCCCCTTATTCTATAAAAAAAATTTAAAAGAAAAGTCGATAAGCGATGAAGATACATATAAAAATCTTTAAATTTACCAATTTTAGATTTAAATAACTACAGACCGCGATGTCTAAAACCAAAAGAGTTCACGTTGACTATAAAATGAGTAAATTCTTCAACGCTACACTTAAAAATAGCGGGTTGGAACATATTTCAGGAGTCAGAGGAATTTAATGAATTTCAAACTACAGAAGGCGATTATTTTAAGAGGACTTCGCGACGCTCGGATAGATTCCTTTTCCCTTCTAATTAACTCACGATGTGGTTTTTAAAGATAATATTTAATTTAACATTAGGAACCCGCCCCGACTTCGCCTGGTTCCATTAATGTGGCGTCATTTAATTTAAGCTTGACAACGCATCTGCATTTTGATTCTTTACTGAGGAGAGATGTAGATGTCTATGGGTCACAGCAACCACTTACCATCAGGTGGACTTTGTGCTCGTTTGTCACCCTATCCTATAACAAAAAATAATCTTTAAAGAACATTTATTTTATCAACTTTTCGATATCTCAAAAACTTTATACATATCTAACATATAAAAAATTATATTTGTGTGTTCGTATTTATACGCTGTCATACCGTTCATCAGAGTATGGTAAAACTTTATCAACTTATTGCTTGCACTTACGCGAAGGTTATAAGCATGGTACAATTAATTTACAATAGGTGGCGCGCGTATTTAACCGACAATTTGAAAGTAATATATAATTCAATTTCAATGAATGTGTTATCATTTTAATTAATCTGGGGGACGGCAGTGCCTCCGCCAAGTGGAGTAAAAAAGCGGCACGGCCGTACCATCCTATTCTCGAAGCATTTCAGGCCATTTTCGACCCACTATATCTTCGTTTCGTTTAAAACCAGAAGCTTGAATTTATTAATTAACTTTTAAAAACAGGCATTGTATAAACACCATATATTTCAAATTTCATTCAATTTAAACTAGCAGTTTAAGAATTATAACTAGTCAAAGTTTCTTAATTTTGTCACTCACTGACTGACCGATCATCAAAGCTCTAAGGAACTTTTAGCAGACTTAGAAGCTTCAAATTTAGAATACAATTAGTGTTTAGTGTACAAATCAAGGAAAAATTAAAATATTTTATAATTTGGGTCCAGTTTTCTAGATAAAACAACTGTATAAATAACTTTGTACTCCTATATACAAATGTAGTATTACAAAGTTTCATTTGCAGTGAATGAATCAGTGAACCTGTATATTATGTATAATATAATGGAATAATAGATGCAGTTAGGTAAATCGATATAATTGTGTTCACTTGTAAACAAAGGTAACTTGTAAAATGGTCAACGGAATGAAAAAGCAAGAATGGGACATGTCTTGTGAAGTTAAAGTATTAAATAGACTAAATTGCCCGAAAATCCGTAGTTGGTATTCAACATAGATATAATAATAGGAGGAGATATGCCCGGTAGTTGAAAATGTATCGGAACCCGGTGTCTCCAGTTGGCCCCTACCACACGCCTACTACTACACTTGCAGATCAGTAAAAGCAATAGATACACAGTCGCGCAAACACCCGCATTTTATAAATCAGAACGTACTACACAATCAATTATAAACCGTATCCCTACAGCAGCAGCGTGCATTTACCATGCACCGTACTACTTACTCACGCAAAAATATCAGTCGCTATCGTTGTGCTGTGCATTTTAAAAACAAAAGTCATTTATTTTACATATACATTAGTGATTGACTAAATTGGAAAGTTATCGATTCTCTTCCATTTATACTAAAATTGCACTAAAATTGAAAATAAAATAAATTAAAAACGATATGCACAGGAAATTATATAATAAAAATAAACAATATGTAGCTAACCGTAAAGTATTAAGTACCTAACCTACCTAACAAATACAATAAAAAAATCCGGTTATGTTGGTTTAGATTGTCATAGCGTATTGAAAAAGTAGGTATTTTGGCATATGGTACTAGTTTTTGTAGGGAACCAGTTTGGTGGCCTTCCTGTGGCATCAATTTATTTCTATTTTAAATTAGCATCTTTGGGAAGCTGAAAATGTACGATAATAATTTATTTATCATTTACATATATCCTACACAATTTCTTAACCTCACCATGTACCTGGCAAGCCTTTTTAAAAAACCCCTGGTTGGTTAAGATATTGTTAAATATATGAAAACAAACACACACTCATGCAAAACAAATAAATAGCCAGGAGAATTTTTTTGACTTATTTTTAGCAAAAGTCACTATTCTAATATTATTGATTCTTTGATCTCTTTGATTGAATAAGATTATTGAATTCTGAATTTCTGAACCATGCCAATTAGGTATAATAACGCATTCGCAGCTTTTGAAAACATAAAAATATGGAATTAACACGAAGATAAGGCATGATATACTATAATTCAACCCAAAACACTTCACCGATGATTAACCTAATTATTTAAGGAACTTACTTTAAGATCGCTAGTTACGAATTCAGTGTAATAAACGGTGAAAATAATCAAAATAATTAAATACCATTATGTGTTATGACCTGGCAACATACAACGCACGGACCCTGAGGACTGACGAGAAGATTGTGGAGCTGGAAGAAGAGATAGACAAGTTATGCTGGCATATTATAGGATTATCCGAAGTCCGAAGAGAGGGGGAGGACACGGTAATCCTCGAATCCGGCAACTTGTTCTATCACCGGGAGGGCGACCATCTGTCCCAAGGAGGTGTCGGATTTATCGTCCACAAGTCTCTCGTTAACAACGTTGTAAAGATTGAGAGTGTGTCGAGGAGGGTTGCGTACCTTATACTCAGAATCACCAAACGGTATTCGCTGAAGGTCATACAGGTTTACGCACCAACCTCGGCACACCCCGATGAGGAGGTGGAGGAAATGTATGAGGATATCTCTAAAGCCATGCATTCCTCCAAAACCCAATATACGGTGTTAATGGGAGACTTCAATGCAAAACTAGGCACAAGAGAGAACGGTGAGCTGAAAGTGGGGAAATTTGGAATAGGGCAATGGAACCCAAGGGGCCAGCAGCTGGCCGACTTCATGGAGAAAGAGGGACTCTTTATGATGAACTCTTTCTTCCAGAAGCGGCCCCACAGGAAGTGGACCTGGTCGAGCCCCGACGGTTCGACAAAAAATGAGATTGACTTCATTATGACGACCAAACGACAACTGTTCAGTGATGTCTCAGTGATCGCGAGGGTGAAAACCGGCAGCGATCACCGAATGGTTAGAGGCACACTGAACCTAAACGTTAAGTTGGAGAGGTCTCGTCTAATTAAGTCAACGCTCCGTCCCCCTCGTGCTCTAATCCAAAGTCCCGAAACCTTTCAGCTCGAGTTACAAAACCGTTTTCAGTGCCTAGAAGACTGCAATGAAGTGGACGATTTGAATGACAAGCTCGTGGAAACTGTCCATGCGGTCGGAGCTAAGTTCTGCAAGACCCGCCGCAGAAGAACACAAAAACTCTCCGATCACACTCTTAATCTCATGGCTGTTAGACGGGAGATGAAGCTACATTCTTCAACAGATTTGACAGCATACAGGCAACTGAACAGACAGATCTCCAAATGCATGCGGCGGGACTTACGCAACTTCAATACAGCTCGTATTGAAGAAGCGATCGAGCGGAACCAAGGCTCCAAAGTCTTTGCCAGAGATCTGTCTGCCAGAAAGAGCCAACTGTCAAAGCTGAAGACCGAATGTGGCAGCATCGTTTCCGGGGCACCTGAGATTTTGAGTGAGATTGAGAGGTTCTATGGGCAGCTGTACACGTCATCGTTGGAGCCACACGCAAGTGTGAGTAACGATCCAAGAGCGAGTCTTATCCGACATTATTCCGATGATATCCCGGACGTCAGTCTGAGCGAGATTAGAATGGCTCTCCAGCACCTTAAAAACGGCAAGGCCCCAGGCGAGGATGGAATCACAGCGGAGCTTCTGAAAGCGGGTGGAAAACCGGTACTTGAAGTCCTTCAGAAGCTCTTTAATTCCGTCCTCCATGGTGGCATTACACCGGAGGCGTGGAGCAGAAGTGCGGTGGTCTTGTTCTTCAAGAAAGGCGACAACGCTCTCTTGAAGAACTACAGACCGATTTCCCTTCTGAGCCGCGTCTACGTGCTGTTTTCGAGAGTCATTACGAATCGTCTCGCGCGCAGACTTGACGACTTCCAGCCTCCCGAACAAGCCGGTTTCCGAAAGGGCTTTAGCACCATAGACCACATACATACCCTACGGCAAATTGTACAGAAGTCCGAGGAGTACAATTTGCCACTATGTCTGGCGTATGTGGACTATGAGAAAGCCTTTGATTCCGTCGAAATTTGGGCGGTGCTGCAGTCCCTTCAGCGGTGCCAAGTTGACTCTCGGTATATCGAAGTGTTGAAGTGCTTGTACAGTAGGGCTACGATGGCTATCCGAGTACAGAACCAGAGTACGAAACCTATCCAATTGCAGAGAGGTGTAAGACAGGGTGACGTCATATCCCCGAAACTCTTCACCGCTGCATTGGAAGACGTTTTCAAGTTACTGGACTGGAAAGGATACGGTATCAACATCAATGGCGAGTACATCACTCACCTTCGATTTGCCGACAATATAGTCCTTATGGCAGAATCGCTGGAGGACCTAAGCACTATGCTCAATGACCTCAATAGTGTTTCCCAACGGATAGGTCTTAAGATGAACATGGACAAAACAAAGATCATGTTTAATGTCCATGTCACACCTGTGCCGGTAGTTGTTGGGAACACTAAGCTCGAAGTTGTTGACGAGTATGTTTACCTGGGACAAATAGTCCGACTAGGTAAGTCCAACTTCGACCAAGAGGTCAATCGACGGATTCAACTCGGTTGGGCAGCGTTCGGGAAGCTACGACACATCTTCTCGTCAGACATACCTCAAAACCTTAAAATGAAATTGTACAACCAGTGCGTGTTGCCAGTGATGACTTACGGAACTGAGACGTGGTCCTTCACTGCTGGCCGTATGAGGAAGCTCAAGGTCGCTCAGCGAGCTATGGAGAGGGCTATGCTCGGAGTTTCTCTGCGTGATAAACTCAGAAATGAGGATATCCGCAGTAGAACCAGAGTGACCGACATAGCCCAACGGATTAGTAAGCTGAAGTGGCAGTGGGCCGGCCATATAGCTCGAAGAACCGACAACCGATGGGGAAGATAGGTTCTCGAGTGGCAGCCTCGTACCGGCAAGCGAAGTGTAGGGCGTCCCCCCACTAGATGGAGTGACGACCTGGTAAGATATGCAGGAAGTCGATGGATGCAGGTGGCTCAGGACCGTGCTTTGTGGCATTCTTTGGGGGAGGCCTATGTTCAGCAGTGGACTTGTGAAGGGCTGTAATGATGATGAATGATGATGTCACATCAGTCTTCCCACCGGGCTGAAACGGTTGACAGATTGAAAGAATAAACTATAATAGCAATTCGCCAATCGACATTGTTGTCAATAGCATACGTTAGTGGATCTGCGCAAGCAAGCTCTATTTAATATTTCTATGGTATTCAAGAAGTAGATGGTACCGGAAAGGAAAAAAATAGGACTATCTACAAAAAGAGATGCCATCAAAAACATAATTTGTAAAAAAATCCAAGTCTTGCAACTCAGTTCTTCTACCATAAAAAGTTGTGAGATCCATGTAATACTAAGTCTAATCTTTTATGTTTTAAATACATAGATTGACTTGGCCATCGCATGAATACACAATGTATCTCATAAGTATTACATATTATATTAAATTAGATAGTTTAGTGCGATTGCCAAGTCAATCTATGTGTTTAAAACATAAAAGATTTTTGATATTGATATGGTCACTATAAGATGTTATTAGGTTAGCTAATTACGTAATAACTTAAGACCGAAGGACCTTTAAAGTAGGGACTGAATAAATTAACCGACTTGGTATTACATGGATCTCACAACTTTTTACGGCAGAAGAACTGAGTTGCGAGACTTGGTTTTTTTACAAGTTATGTTTTTGATGGCATTTATATAACTCTTCCAAATTTAAAACATTTCCACTATTATTTCTTTTGCCGCAGTAACGCATCCGGCGCATAATTTATGACATATGAATAAATTTGATTCATCAGAGATATATTTGCCACAATTACCACGCTCCGCAGGCGGATTGGCAACCGCAGTTTTTTTATTTTCTAGTTGTCATTAAGAATTTTAAATTTTTAACAGTGGTAGAGCCAGGCGGCAGCTTTTGCTGCCGCACGGATGGGCCGGCTCGAACCGGGGTGGTACCACGACCTCACAGAAAACCAGCGTGAAGTAGAGGTTTACCTCTGCGTTTCGCTTGGTGAGTGCAGGTGGCCGGAGGCCCTTTTTACTGGAAATGAGGCATTCCATCTTAGTCCTCACGGGTGACAACGCATCTGCATTTTGATTTGTAATAGAGGATAGATGTAGATGTCTATGGGCCGCAGCAACCAATTACCATCAGGTGGACTGTGTGCTCGTTTGTCACCTTTATCCAATAAAAAAAAGAAAAAAAAAGAATACAGTGCTGCCCATCTGCTGGTTTGTTTTCCTCTTTCGGCTTTTAAGGCAACACGGATCGATATGACTACAAAATATATGTTAGTATTTTTTGTTAATTTATCTGACGTGCAGAACTCCTCACGATGTTTTCCTCCGCCGAGCACACGATTTCGTAGGTACGAGGTACGAACCTATGTTGCTTGCGTACCATGTAAATTACAGCAGGCCCTTAGCCCTCGAGCTAACTGAACGAAATTAAAGTGTCAATTTTTATGGAATAAGAGTGACGAACGAGCACACAGTCCACCTAATGGTAAGTGTGTCTGTGGTCCATAAATTCAATGAAATTAATACTCAACTAAGAATCAAAATGCAGATGTGTTGTCACCCCTGAGGACCAAGATGGAATACCTATTTTCCAGTAATGTCTCCGGTTCTCTACACTCACCACACGAAACAAAGCGGCATTAAGCTGCTATTTTACGTTGGTATTCTGTGAGAGTTGGTCCTTCCCCGATCGAACCGACCCATTCGTGCTATAACTATAACATAGCTGCAGCGGGGCTCTACCACGTAGAACGTGTTTGTCTGTAATTCCAAAATAACTGCCTTATATTGAGCTCAGGGGGTTATTTAGACATAAAGTTAGTTAAAAGTTACAGCCTATATACGTTCCAGTGGTGGGCACAGGACTCCTTTAATTTCTGAGAGGGTTTTAGGGCAAGGAAATGTCCGCCACGCTGCCCCAATGCGTATTGGCAAAATTCGCATGTCTACGAAATATTTTTCTTTCTTATTTCTTAGATATACAAATTTCCTCATGATGTTTTCCTTCACTGCAGAGCACGTGGTAAACTAGTACTCAAAATTGCAATTAATAATTTCATTGGTGCCGGCGGAGATCGAACCCGGGTTGCTCGCGTACTGTGAAATTTACAGCGAGCGCTAAGCCCCTGAGCTTTCATGGCTTTAGATATAAAATTACATAACATTTGTTTGTATGTCTTGTATGTCTGTCTGTCCGAGCTAATTTTCGGAAAGACAAAACCGTTTGCAATGAAATTTCAAGAACAAATATAGAGAAGTGTCAGGAGTGATCCAGGCTATATTTTATCCGACAAACTTGGATATTTAAAAAAAAACTAAATATTGGCAAAATATCTTAAATATAAATCTCTAAGGTCTTTGATTGTTTTAAATATAAATACCGCCACTTAATAGATCCCAGTCGAAGCCGGCGCGGGTTGCTAGTGTTAAATAAAATATTAATAATAATATTTGATTTATGTACCTCATCACATTATTGCTTTGTTAGAAAGCTATTAATGACACTATTCTTTTAAAACAAACCGCTTTCACTGTCACCCTCTCAAACAATCACAGCAAACAATGAACTTATCCGTTCCTAAAAGTGTGGGATCCCTAACGGTAAATATTGCTTACCTGGACTCCATTGACCGATACCTGAGTCACCCCAGGCCAATCAGTCTCATTTTTGTGATCTCAAAATTCTGACGTATTGACAATCAACATTGACGGATGCCATAATGCTGGATCTACCTGCAGTCTAAAGTTGTGTTTACACCAGCTGATATATCAAGCAAGCTATGCAAGCAAGTTACTTTCATTATGCGTTTTGTGCAATGAGTTTGGTACTTTGATTATGTTTGTGTTGTTTAAGGTAAGTATTGCAAACTGCAGTTCGCAATACTTACCTTCGTTCGAATTTTTTATTTTATTATTATTTTTATCATAAATGTTACGACTACATTCGGATTTTTTTGACTAAAGGATAAAAATTAAAGGATAAAAAAGTGGAGTTGAAATTTTCACAGAAAATAAAAAAATATTACATTTAAAATAAATTAAAAATTAAAAGGGCCTCCCCTACAAGAAACGTGTATCACGATGGTACGGAACCCTTCATGCGCGAGTCCGACTCGCACTTGGCCGGTTATTTTATACCGTCGACGTTGTAACCACTTAAAACTTTATTTTACAATTGCTTTGACGGTAACAGGGATCAAACTCAAATCAGCTCGCTTACTATGAATTTGTGGGGTTATCCCCTGAGTTATCAAAACTTGAATATTGAACGGTTATAGAGATTGCTTTGTTTTTTGTTTTAGTTACAAAACTGTATTTAATCATTCTTACAATTCATTTCTTGTCACACACTCACTCACACTCACTCCTGTGGCACAATAACCCCGAAGTGATTCTTGGCTTTCGACACGAGAACACGCCACTTCTTCTCCCGGCCAAGCTCTCGCCAGATGCCATTAGTTTGAAGCGCGCGCAGGTTAGCTTCTAACTAGAGCGACCCTCCAGCGATATTTAGATCTACCAACTGGACGTCGGGCAGTCGGTCGACCCAAATATGCTCTCTTGATCATCTCACATCCGTTTTTCACGACCACGACTGAGCCATCGGAAGCGATGTGCTTTTATTTCTCCAATGATGTCTGGCTTAGCCAGGAGTTTCATTTCTTTTATTATTAATTTCTTGTAATTTTTTTTCTAGAATAAGCATCATAAACAAGCACACTGTCCACCTGGTAGTAAATAGACGCTGAGGCCTATAGACATCTCTTTCTATTCTCGATTAAGGTTCAAAACGCAGATTTGTTGTCACCCCTGAGGACTAAGATGGAATGCTTCGTTTCTATTAAATAGGGCCTTCGATTATGTACACTCACCATACTAAACACAGCAGCGTTAAGCTGCTATTTTACGCTAGTATTTTGTGAGAGAGTGGTCCTTCCCATTCGTGCTACAACTAAATAGCTGCAGCATAGCTCTACAACGTATAAATATAATTTTATTCTGTTAGGTTAGCTTGGCACATAAAAATATTACCATCAGGTTTTTAATATTTTTTTGTTTAAAATATTATTAGCCACGGGAAATAAGCCCCTACGATATGATTGTTTTCATATAATGTGTAGTATTCTATCTTAGTCCTTAAGGTTGACAACGCATTTGCATTTTGATTCTTAATCGAGGAAAGATGTAAATATCTACGGGCCACGGAATTCTCTTACCATCAGTGCTCGTTTATCAGTGGACTGTATGCTCATTTTTCACCCACATGCGTAATAAATACCCAAACGCGGCTCAATTGTATGATGCTATTAAGTAATTTGCTGTCTCTTTTACTTTAAGTCAAAGTGATTGGGACACCACGAGTCGAACGTTTGAGTACTTGGCCATTGTTCAATAAAAAATCCATTAGATGACCACAAGTCCATTTATCGCGGTCTCTAACAAGACATGCATATCTGTTCTATTTACGGAAGGACCCACACGCAGACAGACTAACTGCATTAGACGTCTGCGACACCATCGAGTTCACACTACTAGAATTCACAATGGCACAAGGAACACATTACATTCTGTTCCGACTGTAACGGCCGGAAGCCCAGAAAATATAATACAATATTCTCTTTGCGTACGTGTTATAAAGTGCCTTATGGCGTAATATAAAATGCAATGTAACTAAACTGTATTGTGTGATAGCGGTATAGGAGATCCCATCACCACACTATCATCATCTTAATGGCTTCCGACAGATATCGGTATGATAATATTACGTAGTATAGCCATGCTGCAGCTGTATTATGTTTGTAGCACTGTTCGACTAGGGAAGGACCACGCTCTCAGAGAATACAAGTGTTGCAAATCGAAACGCAATAATGACAAATAGTCCGAGCCAAGCAAAAAATTCAGCACAAACAACCAGCCAATTAAAATTCAAGAATTCAGAGCAATCCAGGTCTTCAGGTCTCAGGCGCAAAATTAGGAAGTCGTCGTCTACGAAACTTCCATACTCAGCAGCGATTCATACTTTTGTAAGCAGACTTTGTTAGACTCACTTAGAATTCCCATTTTTGAGCACCGGAGTAGATTATTGCGGGCCTGTGCTGATAGTCAATCGTAAGAGTAGAGGCAGTACCTTAATAAAATCTTACATATGTATTTTTATTTGCTTAGCAGTGAAGGCTGTCCACTTAGAACTCGACACGGATCTCACGAAGGAGGCATATCACGCAGCCTTAAGTCAGTTTGTAGCTCGACGAGGAAAACCGCAGCGCATTTATTCAGATAACGGTACTAACTTCGTAGATAGGTGCCTGCAATTAACTCTCTTCCTTTCTTAGGCACACGTCAGATCACATAACTTCGGACACCGCAGAACAATGTATAGAATTTAAATTTATACCAGCCTATTCTCCTCATTTTGGCGGAATGTGGGATGCTGCCTTAAATTCTGTCAAACATCATCTGAGACGCATTATGAGCCTCACTCACTTCACATTTGACGAGCTTTCAACTTGTCTGAGTCAGATTGAAACTGTCCTAAATTTCAGACCTCTTACACCCTTATCATACGATCCCACTGATCTAACATACTTAACTCCTTCCCATTTTCTTATTGGACGGACAACTACCTCAGTTCCGTATCCACAAATCGAAGACAGGCATATCCACTCACTATCTAAATTTGCGCGAGTGGAGAAGCTTAAACAACATTTTTGGAAGTGTTTTGTTAATGATTATATTCATCTCCTACAGCAAAAGAAGAAATGGCGCATCTCTTGCGGGGACCTGACTGTAGGAGAAATGGTTTAGGTGAAGGAAAACAATCTTCCCCCACTGTTACGGCTTCTGGGGCGCATCACTAAACTCATTCCGGGAAAGGATGGTGTTGCGAGAGTAGCTGAAGTCCAGACCAAGAAAGGGCATCTTGTTCGGGCCTATAATCGCCTCGTTACTTTACCAATTGAAGCGGACTAGACCACTTCAACGCCGGGGAGCATGTTGCGTTTTATCGTAAATCGAAACGCAACAATGACAAATAGGCCAGAGCTAAACAAAAAATTCGAATTAAAATAACGGTTCTAGACTTCATTAATACACGATATCATAGTTTAACTTAACACAGTAGCTCACCTTTTATGTACGTTTGTAATTATCTTTCAATATAGAAATCCTGTTTTCACCATACAATTAAAGTCAAGATTTTTATTTTGGGAATTCGATTACATCAATTTATTATATACATCACCCAAGAGCTCATGCCGCATTCAGGAACAGGATCTTGGGCAAACAGCCATCGTGAAATACTAGCTAAATGCTGTTGTGTTTCGTATAGGGAATGAAGAGAACCCTTTTACTGTGACAACGCATTTGTTTTTAATTTAGATTCGAAGATGTAGTTACAGCATTACCTTAACATTAGATAGACTGTGTGCTCGTTTGTCACCGTTATTCCATAAAAAAACTCATTCAATCAAGACGTGAAATACATCGACTGGTGATAGGAAGCACTGTTACCTAAATCGTAAAACGCGTCTGCTATTGAGTTTGACAGTTCGCCTGCTAAACGTGGCAACTGTGACAAATTCTCCCGTCATTGAAAAGGGTCCTCGCCCATAAATGGACTTTTACTGTTAGACGATGAGAACTAAACTTTGCAAGTAGGCTAAAGGTTCCAAATATAAGACCCCATTTTTATTGCTGCGTATTTCTTGTAAAATATCATTATTTCGGGGAACAAGGAGGTGATCGCAATAGGCCTATAGTTGGACGGGTCTGAGTGGTCGCCCTTTTTAGGGATCGGGTGGACCAAAGCTGTCTTCCATGAATTCGGGACTACGCCAAGGGAGTAGGAGTACCGGAAAAGACGCGTTAGGACCGGTGCCAACTCTGGAGCACACGACCTCAGCACTTTTTGGGGGGATTCCGTCAGACCCACTCGACTTCTGGATGTCCAGGGAGGGGAGTACTTTGCGAACCGAGCGCTGTGAGAACAGCACATCCAGCATGTAGCACTTACACAACGGGATGGTAGGCGGTGTTTCCCCCCGTCATCAAGAGGAGTGTTGGACGCAAAAAGGGAGCCTAAAAGGTCGGCTTTATCTTTTGCGGCTTGAGCCAGTGAGTCGTCCTCCCTGTGCAGAGATGGTAGTGATGGCTTACAGAAATTTTCTTGGACAGCCTTGGCGAGAGACCAGAATGCACGGGTTTCCGAAGGAAGGTGAACCAGTTTCTCGCCAATTCTGCCTATGTGCTCTGACTTTGCCTTGGCAATAACTCTTTTGAAGCACCTGGAGGCGAAGTTATACTTATATGCTGGTGTTTACATCACGGGTCGCCGAAACCGCAGCCTAGGCTTGATAACACTCCTGCTTACTGCGTAATGCAGTCTCACAGGAGCAACCAAACCAAGACTGAGATCAGCCTCCGATGGGTACCACCGATGATGGAATAAGTATTTCCATTCCCTGTAGCACCACATCAGTGACAGAGTCAGCAACAGCGCTGGGATCATCCGGCGAGAAGTAAACCCGCCCCTATGGGTAGGATGCAAAGAAAGACCGCATTCCGTCCCAATCCGCCGACCTGTAATGCCAAACACGGCGGCAACCTGCAGAACGCAACCGCGAGGGGCGCGTCAGTGGCATCACCCTCCGGATCAGACAATGGTCCGAAGAGCCCAGAGGGGCATCGAAGGAAACCTGATATCCGCCCGGATGAGAAGTCAGCAGAAGGTCCAACAGGGAAGGTGTATATGTTCCTCCACATCTGGAATCCGCGTAGGCGAAGTAACCAATTGTGTTTTGTTCGTCAAAACAGATCAGGGATTATCGTGTAGGTTTCGATTTTAGACCCTGGAGCACAATTCATTAAATCTTGTTCAAAGAAATATTATTGGAGGCACATAGATTCCGCAAGTTCGGACTACCGTTATTCCAGTCTCATTAACATTGAACAGTCTGTGTGGACAAAAATGTATGTTTACCAGTAATGCTGGGTCATTAAAAATCGAAAAATGATTTTACATCTACATTGAATCATCTAATCCGTGCAGTGAAAACAATCTGATCTTTCAGTCAGGACACAGCAAAGTGTCTGCGTATGAAGCCTCGTAACCATTTCTTACGAGCCATAGAAGCCTTTTATAAACTAAACCATCGTTAAGCTAACTGAAATCATATATTTTGTTTTATCATTAAAACGTAAGTCATAAAATAGTTGTGCATTGACACTACGGCCTCCGACAGTTCAGGTGCAGGGTGTTTGCCTACAAGTGTATTTACTAACGTGGAAAGCTTACATTTTTCCTGACATAACGTTCCAAGGTGCCACTTGGAACGTCATATCCTTTTGACGCTTTTTAATATCCTGTTTGTTTACGTCTGACCGGATTTACAGCACGTGATACGTGATGATCCCAAATTGTTCTGTTAATTGGCGGCATTTGCAATAAATATAAAGGTTAAATGAAAGCTATTGTTTGTAACTAAATCCCAAAATGGGGTACCTAATATGAAATATCTCATTTTAGGAGCTCACTGGTGATAAACACAATAAAATTAAATGGAGTATTAAAATTCACTATTTACAGATATCACCAATCTATATTTAATCTGATTGTACTCATATTTAAAGATTTAACATACCTTGCAAATGATAACGAAAAAAATTCGTATCCGTTCCCTATAAAAGTTGAGATAGTAGGGTATTTTCTCACCAGCTTAGCGGTGCCCAAATTGTCCACGTTTGAAAGCGTGCGAATGATTGAACCTGCGATAGCTCACGACAAGTAAACGAACTTTCAAATATTCAACTATTTCATTTTAGGAACCTATCTCTTATTAGACATAAAGATCCCTACTCAAAAACTGTAAGAAATAACGGTCTTGAGCTGTTTCCCATCTCGACGCCCAGCAAACATTGGATCAGCTCTACATTTGATGGGGGGTCGCCCTACACTCGGCCTCCCTAGACAAAGTAACAAAAAATTTTTGGCATTTCTGTGAGTTATATGGCTGACCAATCGCTTCCTCAGCGAGACAATCCATTTACTTATGAGTTTATAATCATAAAAGTTATTGAACTTTTCAGTTTTACGATTTCATAAAGTTATGTGAATGTTTTCCTTATAAAATATAGTCTATATCCCTCTTGATATATTCTTCGTTCTTGTAGTTTCATCGCAATCGGTACAGCCATTCCGAAAATTAGCCCAAACAGACAGACAGACAGACAATTTTTTTATCATGTTTATTCAGTCTTAATAGCATGCAAATTACTCTGTTTGCTTAACTGGCTTCTAAATTAATTCGATATTACAGACAGACTCTTTAATTTTGTTTATATGTATAGATATTAATTTGTTGACACAGATTTTTTTAGCATTCAGTACGCATATTGCATAATATTATTAAAGCATAATACGTTCGTAGATTTACACTTCTCTAGTACTCGTATAATGTAGTACTGCATATGTATTACTATTCGTATCTTATCTATATTTGCATATTTGCACAACTTATAAATATTAGAAATTATGCAAATCTTTAATCTTAAACATGCAAAGAGGTTTTATTGACACCGTGTTGACAACTTGTCTGTCACATATGGTTTGACGGATAAATTATGACAATCATAGTTTATGAATATCATAATTATTGTGAATATTAATTAGTTTTAATGCGTATATTGTTTGTCACCTTTAAAAACTATAATAAGTTACAATTTCGAATTGATTTGTGGTTTGAATTTTTTGAATTTGCATGGCGTGCAGCCATGTAAAAAAGGTTAAAGTAAGAATCTGTATTTGGTTACCCTTTCAACACTAATGATGTTATTTTAATTTAATTCTCTTCTTAAATTAATTTCAATAATTTTGCATAACTATTTTCTACCGACTTCAAAAAGGAGACGGTACTCAATTCGACTGTATGTTTTTTATGTGTGTTACCTCATAACTTTTTACTGGGTGAATCCATTTCGATGATTAATTTTTTATTTGAAAGCTGGTGCTTTACATGTGGTATCATATAAATTTGATCAAGGTCTGACTAATAGTTCTTGAGTTATTCTTAATAACTTATATTGAAGTCGGTTGTACAAATTTTTTAATTTTAAATTATAATTAATCCGAAAATAACCTGTAACTTTGTAACATAAGAGTAAAGTAAACCTTTCTACGTAAACTTCGTAGTGTAAAACAATGTATGACTTTTATAAAATACTTGAAGATGGAAGAATCCATTGGTAGTTGCCAACTAGGAAAAAAAATTCTTCTTAACCAGTACGCTGTCGATGGTTGCTTTAACCGTCACGCTTTGCAGGCAATGATTACAGTCCCAGATGGTACCAGAAGTTATTTACACATCTTTCATGCTACTTCCTCTTTATGAAGCTGCTATTTTACGCTAGTATTCTGTGAGAGCGTGGATCTTCCCCGGTCGAGCCGATGCTGTGGCGCAAAGACATCTACATTTACCCTCGATTAAGAATAAAAATGCAGATACGTTGTCAACTTTGAGGACTAAGATAGAATACCTTGTCTCCCTTAAAAAGAGTCTCCAGTTCTTTACACTAACCATACGAAACACAGCAGCATTAAGTTGCTATTTTAAGCTGATATTCTGTTAGAGCGTGGTCCTACCCCGGTCGAGCCAACACATTCGTGCTACAATTATAATATAGCTGCAGCGTGGCTCTACCACGTATAAAATATATAAATATGTCTATAGGTTACTAATAATATTTTAAGAATTATATAGTTCTACCCGTCGCCAGTCTGCGCGTTTTTTTTCTGGCGTAGACGAGGCGTATACTCCCATCTATCGAAAGCCTTAAGATTATCCTGGCTTTTCTATAGTCAAGTTTTCTACACCATAGAACGAAGGTATCAATTTTAATATTATATCGCCGCCACACGGCTTGGCTATTTCTTCGTATTGTTATTTATAGTTGCCAATGTTTATAAATAAATACACACGAAAATAGACAATAAAGTTGCTTATATACAGTATGTTTAAACAGTCAACTACAGAAATTGGTAAAGCGATCCTATTGCTATTTACGTGGTAGAGCCATGCTGCAGTTATATTATGGTTGTAGCGCGAATGAGCCGGCTCGACCGGGGAAGGACCACGCTCTAACGGAATACCAGCTAAAAATAGCAGCTTAATGCTGCTGTGTTTCGTATAGTTACTGGAGACCCTTTTTACGGAAACGAGGTATTCTATCGTAGTCCTCAAAATTGACAACGTATCTGCATTTTTATTCTTAATAGATGTCTTTGTGGCACAGCATCCACTTACTATCAGGTGGACTGTGTGCTCGATTGTAACCTTTTTTCTATAAAATAAATAAATAAAATAAATGAACGACTGGATTTCTTTTCACTAACCTTATTCTAGCAATAGCCGTAAAAACACAGTACGCAGGCAACCTGGGTTTGATCCCCGCCAGCACTAGTGAAATTGTTTATTGCAATTTTAAATGATTCACCACATGCTCGGCGGTAAAGGAAGAAATCGTGAGGAAACCGGCATGTCTGAAAAATAATATATTTCGTTTAAAGATGTAAAAAAGTACATTTACTGACCTCTCATTTCTGACAGGGCTATTTTTAGAGACTTATTTTAGCTGTAACTTTGACTTTTTCTTTTAATACATATTGGTTTTATTTTACGAAAAGACGAGTTAAATAAGTGTTTCTCTGATTAAAAACTTTATCAGGAAAATAGTTGTAAGTAAATCTCATCGTGTATATATCTAACCGTGCAGGTTTAAAAAATTTCATTACTAATATTCCCTTTAAGCACTCCTGGTAAGCTTAAAATACTTGTGTTAGGAGTGGTTCATGACAGCAGTATAATGGCGAATTCGAACCCACGACCTTTTGAGTTCGCAGTCTGGACCATGCCATTAGGCTACTGTCGCTTAAGATCTGCATAAAAAAAACAAAATGGAGTCAACTTTTTGAAACATATAACAATCTGTACACAGGCGCGATCTATAACTATGGGCAAGCATAAAATATAAGACAACTTGATTAAGAGAAAGTGAACTTTCGGCGTCGCATTTTTACAAAACAAAACCACATATTATGATTTTAAAATGTGTCGTACTTTTACCAATAGTCTACCATAGAAGGCAGTAACCTTTAAGCAGTCGCTTAACAAAACCTTCCCCGTGGGTTACCTCATAGGGGAGATTTTGTTACAATAGCCAAACTGCGGTTGCCAATTCGCCTGCCGCGCTTGGCAGGTGGGCCCGGCTTATTTAGAGTTCTACTTTCTACCTTACGTGTCTCTTATTGCTAATCTTAAACTATTATTTCTATTTGATTTATTTGTTTTTTTGTTTGTTTTCAGGTTTGATTCCATATAAGTAGGTTTTTTTTTAAATATTTTTAAGTAATTTTTATTTATTTTATTTTAATAAGATTTTGAGCAATTTCTAACAATTTATATTTTCTTCATACCATTCCATCATCCCGCGCCATCCTGTATAATTCATAACGCAAATCTGCGTTTCCCGACAATCATTATTAACCACAAATATTTATTGAAACATTAACTCATTACCCGGTAAATTAATTTAAGGGAATTCCTTTGTTTACCTATAAATCGCGTTTTCCTCCTGTATATTATTATAAATTGGCAATGACATAACATTGGATCATCATTTCGGTTTACAGATGCGGACGCAAAGCTACACTAGAGTTATAAAGCCTTGATTGAAGGAGAAGATGACCAGGGAATCTCCTGCAGCACACGATGTCTCCAGATGTGGAGGATTGCGAAGAGGTACAAAATAAAATAAGTATAATAATTACTTTCGGGCTTGTTTTTATTTTACTGATTTTGATTTGTTTTTGAAGATTTTTCTTCTGTCCTTATTTATTGCTTGGTCTACTGTTGGACATGGACCTTTCCACTGTATTGATTCGTCTTGTTCGATTCGTTCGTTTGATTATAATTCGTCTTTGTATTGTTGGATGATAAAATAAACAAACACTTACTTAACTTCACAATGTTTATTTTGCCACACACAATGTTTTTATTTCGTTATATTACAAGTCCACAAACACAAGCAAATCTTATAGCATGAGATACTTGCACAACACAGAAGTATACAGCAAGAAAGTCAATAGAATAAGACGAAGAAATTTAGCGGAACTATACAGTACAGCGTAATTCTTTAAAGAGTCACGCTTGGCAGATGGATTTACTGTCTCGTTACCAGACGTCTTGTATATGTATTCGTGTAATTATAGCAAATAATAAAGTAAATGAAAAGTAATATAAATTTTTTGGTAAAGCACTCTAAAAAGTACCTTTCAATTTTTAGGTGGAACGGCTAAATGGAGAGGAATTTCAGGAGGTACCTGTCCATCAAGGCAGACGTATCCAGCCAGAAGATCCACCACCTGTGCAAGCTTGGACCGAAAACGAGGAGCTAGAACGTTCAGGAGGAGACAGCCGGACAAATAGTCCAGGAGAAAATAGAAGATTATTGGGACACGATGAGGCGCTCCCTTGTAACAAACCCAAGCCTCGGCTTCAGGCTGGCTTGACTCTCGGCGTCTGGGGAGTGCCCAAGGAGAGCAATAAGAAAAAACCAACAAAATGCCAGGTAGCAGGCTCTACAAAAGGGACGAAAACGAAGTTTCAGAAGAGGAAAGAGAAACTTATTGCAGTATTGAAGCCGCCCTACTTCATTCTTACCATGATTGTAACTATAGTAAGTTCAGGTATCTACCACTATATTCTCTTTCTGTCGAATATCATCAAAACTAGGAAGAAGCCTCATCATGAGGCAGTCAAGTAACTGATTGTTTTAGCTAGTGAAAATGTGGGAGAATATTTTAATATACATAAGTAAGCGTAACATTCAAAACAGTTCGCCTAATGGTGTGTTTTGTTAATTCAATAACCGCTTATCCTTTACAGGTGTGTATTCACGTGTGGGGCACGGACTCGATGCGCGCCCAGCTTGAATGGGCGCCGGGAGCGTGGTGGCGGAAACCTTGGAGGTTGCTCACGTACGGCTGCGTCCACGCCAGCAGTGCTCATTTAGCACTGAATGCGCTTGTGGCTCTCGCTGTAAGTCTACGTCTAAATAAAGATCGATTAGTAGGTTCGATATATCGGCATATATAGCATGCGGCTCAACTGATGGTAAGTGACTATCGGCGCCCATGGACAACTGCAATACCAGGGGAATTGCAGGTTCGTTGCCGGCTTGTTAAAAAAGAGTAGACTCTTTTCTTTGTCGTATGGATAGCGGAATTGTTATGCCAGACGGAGTTTCAGTCACAGTGGCCAGTCTTAACGGAGACCAGCCATCTACGCAAGATAGGATTGTAATGCTCAAAATTCACTCACAGTCCGATAGGACATTTATCCGACACGTCCAGAAAGCGATCAGGCGCAGGAACAATAGACCAAACGGAGTGTAGACTGACACCCTACTAGATGGTGTAACTAAGAGCGTATTTTGTGGCATTATTTGGGGAGGACCTATGTTTAGGTAGAGCTGTAATGATGATGATAACTGTCGAATTATCCACGCATTCGAACCAAGTTTGTTTCGTCTTTTGTACTGCGTACGGCACAGAAATAGAATAAACAATATTGGAGTGGGCTATGTTGCCGGCGTCTGTATTTCCATCGGTTTACAGTTTTGGTGTCTACAAGACAAGAATGAAAAAGCTTTTGTTACGTTAAGACAGTGGTATTAACCATCTATGGCTTCATCACCACGATGATAACATCAAATGGGGTTGTAGTCAAGTACTTAGGGTATAATAAGCTAAAAAATTGTCACGCCTGTTTTCCCCGAGGGGCCAGCAGAGTCTAAAGAGCAGCAAGATATCAGACCACGCTTAGGTAACAAAATATGAGTTTAGAAATTGTAAAAGAAGTAATAGATGCCTATCGCTATTCCCTACATAATCGAAAATTCAATTTCCCATAAGTCGCTTTTTAAGGCGAGTAACACTTGTCCCATTATTGTTTTCTTGAGTCTTACATAAACATGAGATCTATAAATCCCAAACATCATTTATGATATCGTAGGAAGGACACCTTTTCTAATGGTACATACCGTTGTTCCAGGTGGGTTGGCGCTTAGAGCTGGAGCAAGGCTGGCGACGCGTGGCGGTGGTGTGGATGGGGGGCGTGGCGGCGGGAGCGCTGGGGGCAGGTGCTCTGCAGCCACATGTGCGAGTGGTGGGAGCTTCTGCCGCCGTATACGCACTGCTCACTGCGCACCTGCCTAACGTTTGTCTCAGGTAGGAACAGAGGTCTTTTTTAATAAATTAGGGTGAGAAACGAGCACATAGTTCACCTGATGATAAGTGGATTCCGTGGCCCATAGACCTCTACATTTATCCTCGATTAAGAATCAAAATGCAGATGCGTTGTCACCCCTGAGGTGTAAGATGGAATGCCTGATTTGCAATAAAAAGGGTCTCCGATTCTCTATATATATATATATATATTCAATAGGCTGTCCCTATGCTTATTTAGGTTTGAAGTAAAATTCTACTGTTTTAAGGGTGATTTAGAGGATGAATATTTTACTGTAAATATTAAAACCAAATTTTAGTTACCTCAGTTATCTGCGCTTGAGATGTAGCCTGGGCCTCTCAAAGGGGTAAAAAATTAACTTTTAATCAAAAGTAAAATGTCTACTTTATTTTAAAATAACAAAAAAATAAATACCACACAATCTCTCCTGAACTCGAGGCTTTAATCCTACGATACATTAGCTCAACACCGACTTCAAAAGCTTTTTTGTAGAAATTATTTTCTTCGTTTAGGTTTTATCGGTTTCTATTTTTTATTAAAAGTACAAAAAATATTTCTTGTTTTTAAAGTTAAGTCCCACACTAGGATTTTCTGATAAATCATGGAGGCGTTTCACGTACATACTTTATCCATGGACAAACATCCAGAACCTATGACTATCGGTCAGCGTACATTAGTAAAGTCAGAAAACAAGCTCGATCCGCCTTAAGAGTTGAACTTTAGCTTTGACCTCGTTGTTTACATTTCGATCAATATATTTAAAGGTATATAAGTGTATAAAGAACCACTCCTAGCGAGGTTCTTACTTACTTAGTCAAGTTGTCATTAAACAGACAGTCCGTCTTTTGGCTACCTTTATTACGCCATACAATGGAGGCGTCAGTTAGATGCATTATGCTGTTGGAAGTACAGCCACAGAATAATCCTCGGAAGTAGGCCTCAGTGGCTTCCAATCGTACGACGAAACTAGACTAGACTAAACGAGAATAATGTTTGCCTTGTGACACACTTTGCTGAAGCGAGACTTCCCAAAAGTAGTTAACTTTAGTAGAGATAATAATTGGCAACTGTACATCAAAAACATATGAGTATAGCTATCTTTGATATTGAAAAGAAGCTAAAAGCGGACTTCATTGTCCAGATTCGGTCACATCCCGCTGTGGTGGTTCCGCCCGCTGAGCGTGGTGGTATTGGGCGCGTCCGAGGGCTGCTGGGCACTGCTGCGAGCGCCTCCCGCACTCCTCGTGCCCCCCTCACCAACCGGTCCTCACGCTCCACCCAACTATGACCACGTGGCATGGGCCGCGCACGTGCTGGGAGCCGCTGTGGGCGTGCCACTCAGCTTCATCATCTTCGACGGTAAGATTAAAAATAATAATAATATAAACTTATATAAAATAACTTTTGATAATAATATTAAACACAATTTTAATAATAACATATAAAATGTTGTTGGGAATGAGGGTAGAAAATAAAAGAAACTACGAAGAAGTGAGGTTAGAACGGATGTAGAACTGAATAATATACTCAACATTACCTCACTGCGGTACCTCTATGTTAGAGGTTCGTATCACCAACAGGGCGTTCTAAAAACTTTGCGGAGTTCAATCATGAATAAAGTTGTGGACCAAATGGTTTTCCGGCTACAGTTCTAAAGGCTTAAAGCACCTCAGATATCTCCTGAGCTAAAACACTTGTTCCGTCTCAATTTAGAACTGGAATAGTTCCAAAATCCTGGGCGATAGTCAATGGGCAACCTGTACCAAAGAAAGGAAGCCGTGCCGACCCAGCCCATTATGGGCCAATCTCAATTTTCCTCCATACTTTGCAAGATTATGGGAGCGTATATTTAACGCCACGCCAAAGACCATCAGTACAGATTTGGCGTTTACATGCAGTTATTATCTTTCAAAGCAGTCTATCAAAAGTAATGAAGAACATTTTTTACGTGGTAGAGCTATGCTGCAGCTATGTTATGGTTGTAGCACGAATGGATCGGCTCGAGCGGGGAATGACCACGCTCTCACAGAATAGCAGCGTAAAATAGCAAAACGCTGCTGTGTTTCGTATGGTGAGTGTAGAGCCCTGGAAATCCTTTTTACTGGAAACGAGGCATTCCATCATAGTCCTCACGGGTGACAACGCATCTGCATTTTGATTCGTTATCGAGGATAGATGTAGATGTCTATGGGCCAAAGCAACCACTTACCATTATGTGGACTCTGTGCTCGTTTGTCACTTCTATCCTATAAAAAAAACATAGGTCTCCCCGATACAAGGATTTGCCTGAATCGTTACGATATCCGTAGGATGACTTTGTTTTAGAAAGTACTTAATTGTAAAATCTATCTATTGATGTTTTCAAATAGTCTATTTTATATTTATTGCAGGTGAAAATTACAAGAAACCTTACATCGTGGCATGTCGCGTGATCTCGGGCTTAGTTCTAACGGCTGGTGTGATTACTGCAGCAGCGCATTACGTCTTCTGGTACGACGCGGACCACTACACCTGAACGAACTCTAGGACGGACAATTTGGGGTTATACCCGTGGAAATCCAGATGATATTAAGAGCTTAAATATTCATGCAATTTTGATGTGGTGTGAAGGAATCCTAATAACTTCCTAATGGGCTACACAGGGCTCGTTGCTACAAATTTTCGAATTTGTTTACATGCCAAAATTGGTTTATTGACATTTGAAACATCACAAACATTTCTTTATTAGAGAGATAAAGTCTAATGACGTCATAGTTTTCACGGTCAAACAATAATATTCATAGTTTTATATTTTTAAATACTAAAAGTCAAATTTAACTTAATAAGAAAATGGCCCAAGCTTTAAGATTACTAAATGTGGCAAATTTTAAATGATGTAGTAATTTATTAATGACATGCTACCCAATTAATAATTATTAATTTGAAAACTTAATTGGACTTAAAGGTTGATAGCATCACACAATTGGTTTTGTCCGTCCGTTATTCATTTATTAGGAATAACAGTCAACACGGACATGCGACTTTTATATTAATACATACTACTAGAATACAACAAACGCAAATATACTTACAAATTAAAGATGTGTACACACGTATCCCCCTAATGAGGTCGATAGCGATAATTCACGACTTTTTTCTGCCACCAGTGTCATGAATGAGGTGAAATGTTTGGTGGGCATATAATTAGTTTAATGTTATACACACACATACATACACACATATATATATATATATATATATATATATATATATATATATATATATATTATTTTATGTATTACTTATGTTTTGTATTAATCAGTTTAGAAATAATACACGTGGCAGAGCCATGCTGCATCTATATTAGTAATACAGTTGTAGCACGAATGGTCGGCTCGACCGGGGAAGGACCACGCTCTCACAGAATACCAGCGTAAAATAGCAGCTTAACACTGCTGCTGTGTTTCGTATGGTGAGTGTGGAGAACCGAAGACCCTTTTTACTGGAAAAGAGGCATTTCATCTTAGTCCTCACAGGTGACAACGCATTTGCATTTTGATTCTTTATTGAGGATAGATGTAGATATCTATGGGTCACAGCAACCACTTACCATCAGGTGGACTGTGTGCTCGTTTGTCACCCTATACTATGAAAAAAAAAACTTAATAACAGATATTCCTAAAAGTAGAAAAATTTCAGTAAAGTTAAAAATGTACAAAAAATTAAAGAGCAAACCACTGAGGCATTTTTTTGTGTAATTACACACTGTAGAAACCAATAAACTTATTCTTCTCAATTTTAATTTAAGTTATGTAACAAATAACTTCACCTCAGTCCCAACTAGCGACATCTGGTGAGCAAAAGATAATTAGCCCTCATTGACCGAGTGTTGTGTTACAACGCACCTTTGTTGAAAGACATTGTACAACAATGAACGAAAAAAAAAGAACATAATTAGATTTTACAAGTATTCCTTATTTTATATTTAGTTAATTTTCAGCAACAACGAATTGTATAAGTACTTGTAGTTAAAAAAGTAGTGTTGAAAACATATTTTACATGTTTTATACACTATATATATGATACAAAATTTTCTATAAGCATACATATCCATCAATTTATCATACAACTTTTGAATTTGGTAAGAATTTGAAAATTGATGAAAAATATCATTAAAATTATGACATAGCAGTTTAACAAATAATGTTAATAAAATTAGCACATATCCGTTTAACAAAAATGTGTATTGTAAGAATGTAATCTTTTCCTTAGTGAAAAACAAATCAATTCATTTTGTACATGTTAAGTTCTACAATAAAAGCGTACACTTCGCTTACACGAGCACAAAGCGTTGGTATACTTCTGTAAAGACGCACACAAAAAAAATTTTTTTAGTTAAAAATATTTCACTAATCTACTCGTCAATCCACCAGTGTGTGTGACGATCGCAGGTATCAATGGACTGCGGATACCGCTTACCATCGACTGTTGTCTTGTAGTTGTTCTAATCGTGTAATAATATTATGAATGTTGAAAAAGAATCTTCCGCAATTTGTAGACTCCAAATCTACATCCATCTATATTGTTAAAGTAATACGATGGTATTTTGTAATATATACCTAATTATAATTGTATTTAACATACTATTGTGAACTAGCTAGATCCCTTAAAACTTAAGCTTTTTTACATACAAAATGACTGAACAAGTGGTTGCAATATTGTCTTGAAGAGCTAGATAGGATTAATTGATAATTTATAGATTTCTATGAAATCGAGTTTTTTTGTTTTGTATCAAAACATTATATTTAAGTCGACATTTCGAAGTTAATCTGTTAATAATTATTATAAGCATTACATTATGATTATTATGATAAGTACTTAAGTTATGATTGATTATGAAATTAATTAAAAATAAATTAATGTTAAAATTATTAAGTTTTTGATGAATCGAAGAATGAGGTGCTAAATTTAGATTATTACGTCGCGTAAGCGATAGACTATTGATTTTAAATAAGGCTCGAACTTACAGTAGTTATTAAAACAATGTTATAGGTGTCGAGGTTCAGGGGAGAATCCTTAAGAGCCAAGTGTATTTCCGCTTACATTGGGTCGACACCATAGAGATTATTTAATCTAGTCCACATGTTAATGAAACAATTGTAATTAGCTTCTATTAAATCATTTGTATAACTACATATTGTCTATTGAGTATTCTATCTGTAGTAATTTTAAGAATCTGTACCCACACTTATCCTCCTTGCTTATTACTCATGTTTGGCAACTTACGAAGTCAAAAACCCGATTATGACACAGCGGGTTTTATAATGTTTAATTCACTGCACTAACTATAAATACATGTAACGATTAAATACATGTATATACGAATTAACAAATTTTAAATATGAAATCCATTCCGTTCTGTTGATCTAACCTATTTCACCAAAATTGTTTCATACATTTTGATACTTTATTTCTAATCTAAATATAATAATAATAATAATTAATAGAATCAGACGTTACTTTGCGTAAATGCATTATAATGTTTTTATAACTTAATTTGCTTAATTCCGCGTAAAGAGGTTTTTTAAGTTGTAAGAAGTTCCTTACGCGGAATTGAGCAAATGAAGTTATAACAATTTCATTATAATAATAATGCCAATAAGGTACTTGTCAAAAAGCACACTCTGTTTTCGCTGTGCTGTAATCGAATAAAAATAGACTAAAATAGTCCAGTGTTGACACCCAGATGTGTGTTATCACTAAATAGCATCAACAGCTTACTTAATTCCTTGGTTTCTTAATTTCACATCATCTAAATGTACATACTTTTTTACCAGGAATTTGTCAACTTGATTGTGACTTTTTTATGTTATGCATTGCCTGTGGTTGACTTCAAAATAAAATTTGATTTAAATTTACTCGTTTAGCTTTCATTATTATTAAATAGTGGCGATAAACAAGGACATGACTATTAGCGTACCTCGAAGCGCGCCGTCACTGGAGTCCCACATCGTTGTCGGCGTAGTTTAGGTAGGGTCCAACATAAAGTACCTTGGTCTCATCCTCGTTATTCTAATATGACAGTGTAGCGTTGGTACATGTATAACCTATTTTACTTTTTTATAGAATAAGGGTGACAAACCATGATCCACCTGATGGTATGTTCTGACCTCGGAGTTAGATGCAGATGGCCAACTCAATGCTGCAGGCATTCATACAAACCACCACACAAAGGAATTTCGATCCGTCAGAAACACTGTCACAGTTATCACAAGTATCGTTAGAAGTTAATCATAGTCGCAGAAGCTCAAGCTTATTATGGCACAGGCGCCTCTGACAGCGCTTTCTGTATTCTCAACCTTATAGCTAGCGAGATAGACTCTTTTTTTTATAGGATAAGGTTGACAAATGAGCACAGAGTCCACCTGATGGTAAGTGGTTGCTGCGGCCCATAGATATTTTCAGAAGAAGTTTTCTCCCTCGCACAACTTCCTTGTGGAATCGATTACCACCAGCGATTTTTCAGGACCGATACGACTTAGGGACCTTCAAGAAAAGCGCCTACTCCTTTTTAAAAGGCCGGCAACGCATCTGCGATTCCCCTGGTGTTGCAGTTGTTCATGGGCGGCGGTAGTCACTTACCATCAGGTGAGCCGCATGCTCGTTTGCCCCCTCTTCTATAAAAAAAAAATATCTACAATTATCCTCTATTACAAATCAAAATGCAGATGCGTTGTCACCTGTGGGGACTAAGATGGAATGCCTCATTTCCAGTAAAAAGGGCCTCCGGCCACCTGCACTCACCAAGCGCAACGCAGAGGTAAACCTCTTCTTCACGCTGGTATTTTGTGAGGTCGTGGTACTACCCCGGTTCGAGCCGGCCCATCCGTGCGACAGCAAAAGCTGCTATGTGGCTCTACCACTGTTAAAACTTGCTTTGTTGTCTCTTGAACGAGTCCAAAGGATAACATTATGTATAATTTGCTATTAATTAATAGATATAACTTGCTATAAACGTTGTAGACCACCATGCTGCAGCCATAGTACATGGTTGTAGCACGAATGGGTCGGTTCGACAGAGAAAGGACCACATTCACACAGAATACGAGCGGAAAATAGCAGCTAACTGCTGTTGTGTTTCTTATGGCGAGTGTAGAGAAACGGTGACCCGTTCACTGAAAACGAGGCACTCCATCTTAGTCTTCAGCGATTACAATACATCTGCATTTTGATTCTTAATCCAGTATAGATGTAGATGTTTATGGGCCAACGCATACAATGGTATGCCATTAGGTCGAATGTGTGCCCGTTTGACTCCGTTATTCTCTACAAAAAGTAAGCAAACAATCTAAACACCTAAATTTCTGGACTAAAAGCCTTCTTTATTTGAAAATTGTTTTTGTCTTGAATTTCTTTCTCTTTTTTTTTTCACTTACCATCATTTGCAATGTTAGTTCGAAGTTAATAAAAAAAATTTTAGAAACATTTATTCATCATATATAAATATTTATTAATGTTTAACTAAAGTATTTTCTTCTTGCTCTCCCGTTGTCTGCTTTATTAACTACTGAAATTTTACAGCTACAGTTTTTAACAGTGGTAGAGCCACGCGGCAGCTTTTGCTGTCGCACGGATGGGCCGGCTCGAACCGGGGTGGTACCACGACCTCACAGAAAACCAGCGTGAAGTAGAGGTTTATCTCTGCGTTTCGCTTGGTGAGTGCAGGTGGCCGGAGGCCCTTTTTACTGGAAATGAGGCATACCATCTTAATCCTCACGGGTGACAACGCATCTACATTTTGATTTGTAATAGAGGATAGATGTAGATGTCTATGGGCCGCAGCAACCACTTACCATCAGGTGGACTGTGTGCTCGTTTGTCACCCTTATCCTATAAAAAAAAGCTAGGCATGGGCCTCTTTCATTGTAGGCAATTGCACAATTTGCCTTGCACTCTTGGCTAGTGGATTGACGATCACAGTACCAGACGTTTCGGACCTTTAATGCCGGTGCCAGAGCCCTGCTGTATTTTTAAACACTATAAGATTTTGTTGGCATTTTCTAAAGTCGTCTCGCACCACACTCACGGTATTAATAGGTTTAGATAGATTCTCTTACCGCCACCATTATTACAGGCTATAACAAGCCACTGCTAAATATAAGCCACCCCATAAATTGATTCATATATGGATTTGCTTTAGTTGCCACGCTTGGTGAGCGGGTTGACAACTGAGGAAGTTGTGAAGTGACTGAAGAATTAATGAAGAAGTTGGTGCAACCCATCTCATATTTCAGTTTTCTCTGTCGCCTCTTACGATACCCACAGGAAGATGTGGAATAGCATACTTCGTAAAAATATTTAGTTTTTAAAGTTTGTCACTCAAATTCGAACGAACCTTCAGTCCATCTGATGATAAGTGGCCGATTTAGACTATGGACCTGCAAAAAATTACTATCAAATGCCACAGACTTGGTAGAGCCCCACTGCTGTTATATTATGGTTGCAGCACGAATGGGTCGGCTCAACCGTGAAAGGACGACGCTCTTACAGAATACCAGCGTAAGATATCAGCATAATACTGATGTGTTTCGTATGGTGAGTGTAGACCGGTCTTAGGACTCAAGGGTCACACATCCGCATTTTAATTCTTAATTGATGATAATGTGTGTATATGGGCCACAGCAACCACTTACCATCTGGACTGTGTGTTTATTTTCATCCTTATTCCATAAAAAATGCGTTATCACCTATGAGTAAGATAGATTGACTCACATTGATAATTATACTCTCTATACCCTACAGACCAGCAGTGTACGCTGAAGTTGCTGCAATTTGTCAACGAAATATATTTCTTAGAGTTATTTTTAGTATGCATCGTATACTCAAAGAGATTTAAATATATGGGACTTAAATGTCTTTGCGTATACCTTATACAATGGAAGTAAAAGTAAAGAAAAAAATTAAGCGACATTTAGATTCCAATAATTTATTTCTTTGATCCTAGCAAACTATTAGACGTAATATAAAATTAACTACACAATTATGTTGGCAAGTCATTGCTCTGGTGAACAATTGTCAAAAATTGATGACATCTTTTTTTGCTTTGGCGAAACTCGATATTATCAATAGTGCACTTTAGTAAAACGTCTTCGGTAAAAGTATTTAGGTATGAGATCAGCATCAAAGGGCGTCGGTTAGTATAGCTTCAGGCAATAAATATTTGATTTCTTTAAACTATGTAGCAACCCGGCCAGTTTTGTTTGGACGACATCTATTATATATAGTGTCATTATTAAGATTAATATTTTATGGTTTTTTCAAAAAATTCTTAAATTTTTTCAGATAAAATAAAACCTAGATTCTTTCTGACATTCCTCTCTATCTGTTTGTAACGTTTCATCACAATCGTTTCAGCCATTCCGAACATTAGGCAGGACAGACCGATACAAATTTTTTAAAACTGGTTATTTACGTTTCAATTGCATGCATTTGTATCAAATTACAGCTTAATAGAAATGAGTTATTTCAATATTACAGACAGACACATCAATTTTATTTATATATTATATAAATGCATGTATTCTAGTAATATATAACATAATATCCAGTTTTTGAGGCCTGTTGCATGCTGTAAACAGTAAACTACTCAGTCGCATAGCTTGACAACGTCATGTAAAGGTCCTTAAAACGAATTCTTCGTACTCTGTACATTAATTTTAACCAAGGCATTAAATGTGAGGGAGAATCATTTTGTTTCAGTTCCTTAATAATTTGTCACTTCGATTTATCCAGTCTTATTTCAACAGCTTAAAGGCCTACACTGCACACCAATCTCGGTGCATCTACACTCTTGACACGGCGTTGATAGCTCCGTTATTATCCTTCCAACTCTATACATTTGTCCGTAGATGTTGCAACCAGCTAATTTCAATAATCCTGGTCCAAAACCACCCAAAGAATTAAAAGAAGTAGGTCTATGACTTTCTTGCGGACCTGAAGTGTATTGTCCAAATTCACTTTTTTTAGTTACTTCTGCAGGCTTCGATACAACAGTTGATTTTTGGGTAACAGGTCTTCTAAATGGTGGAGGCTTTCTCGTAACAATGGGTTTGAATGGGACTGGTACTGGACGGGGAGTAGTTTTCCTTATAGCAGTTGCTTCTCCTAGAATTAGATGATCAATACGGTTTATGGTATTTTGTGGTGGTTGCATTTTTGGCGGCATGTATTGTGGATGGTGCGTTGCAGGCGTTGCTGTTGTTACCGGTTGTCTATTGCTACTTGGTCTTGGTGTACTATTTATTGGTATAGGCACCGGTAATTTTGTCACCGGTGTTGATTGAACTGCCGAAGTCGTAGTTGTTTCATAACTATCACTTAGTAGAAGTTTTAAAACGCTCCCAAATGAGAATCCTTCATCATCATCATCGTCATCATATTCTTGTGAATTATTACTATGTGCGTCTGATTCATCGACGATTGTTGTTGGTGTACTAGCTATATTTTTTTCAATAGAATTTGTTTCTAGTTTCATTGCGGTTTCTTCCGCTTGAACTGTTCTATTAATTAATGTAGACGAGTAGTTATAAACTATGTTTGGTTGCGATGTTGTTGTAACTACATGGGATATTATTGTATCTTTTTCTGATAAAGGCACTTCCGTTAATAATTCTGTCATATTATCTAAAGATATTTCAGTTTCATTTAAAGTTGCTTGTGCACTTCTTGTGGATATGTATATTGGTGCTGGTGTAGTCTTATTACCTGAAAATAAAATAATAATTAGTTCGTTACAAGCAAGCACACAGCTCACCTGATGGTAAGTGGACGCTGTGGCCCATAAGCAGATGCGTTACCAATCCTGAGGACTAAGGTGGAATGGTTTGGATCCAATAAATTGGGTTTTCAGTTCTCTACACTCACCATGTGAGACACTGCAGCACTAAGCTGTTATTATATTACTCTGGTACTCTGTGAGAGCGTGGTCTTTCCCCGGTTAAGACAGCATGGTTCTATCACGTATAAAACGTCTTCTTTATTTGTGAAGCTTGCAAATTTCTTTGAAATTTTTGTAATAATTTGAAAAATAAATACAAAATCAGATAGGTACCTTCATTACAAATTAAATCACCACAGCATAAATCTGTCGAGCTTGAACTAGACGGTCGTCTTTTACATCCTGGAGGATTATGGCAAGGACGTTGAGAGCAGTGCAAATCACCCCAAGCACAAGTGCACACCGAACATGCTAAATTTATGGACTCTCCTTCAAGAACCCTTCGGCCGTCTCCAGACACACAGTCGCCTTAAAAGATTGAAGTTTATTAAAATCTCACTATATTACACATAAAAGTATTTTAGTTCTCCGTAGGTTGTTAAAAGTGTAATATTTAGGTGACAGGTGATTTTAATTAGATGATTAAAATTCGTAGTAAGATATTATATACTTAATGCATACTTTACCTTTGACAGTATCTAGTTGCATTGAAGTGGTTAAATGTGGTATAATGGAACTGGCTGGTGTGCTAGGGTATACTCCATAATAATCATCTATGATGCTTGGGCCTTTTGGTATGAAACCTCCTGAAATAGCAAATATAAATTATACATTGGTTTTTCATTCAAACATGTGATGACTTGCTGTATTATCGAAAGGGTCTAAAAAATTATCAATTAACTTAATTACAAATAATATCAATGTGCTATACCTTCAGTTTCCATTGGAGGTGAAAACAAATTTACTGCTGGAGTCTCCAATTCAAACTTTGTGCTTGGATTTGGTACTTTGGTCACCGGCTTATTTCCTTGCGGTACGTTGCCGGCTGGTCCAGATACAGTATATTCATGCAATGCGGTGACTATATCACTAGTAATACTGGGATATTCATTGGTAATGTCCACTTCATGAACAGAAAGTGGATATTGATGAGGTTTAACTTTCTTCGATAAAAATATTGGAAATTGAGTTGGATTATAAAAGTCTTCTCTTCTTGTTGCATAAGAAATATCTTTAGATCCTACGCTAGAATAATAAACTGGATATTTATCTTGTCTTTCTAGACTCGGGTACGTTAAACTTTCTTTCGACGATATATCGTCATCAACGACAGCATCTGCTGCAACGAAGGGAATTATCCTAAAACATAAATTGAAATGTTATAATATTTATTTATCAAATAAATATATAAAAAGAAATGTGTATTATTAAATAGTCACTTTAGATTTGGTAACGATGGCGGTAACGTAGGCTTATTGTAATTACTATAATCGTAATCTTCCTTTGTTTTCTTCGAAATATTAAAAGCGTCGTTCACTTCTGTGGATACCGGCGTTGTAGTAGAAGTTACAGTAGTGGAACGCGTTGGGTTGGTTCTTACAGAGCTATTTAATGAACTAGTCACATTGATGGTAAAAGATTCATTGTCATCAAAATCTTCATTATAATTTTTCTCAGTTATGATGTCGTTTGGATTATAAGTGTGAGTTTCCAAGGTTGGCATGATATTTGGTATACGAGGTTGAATATCAGACATTACCACATATTTCTCTGTGTCATTATTTTCCGTCGAGTTCAGAGTTATTGTTGTAGAAGATAATTCTGCGGTACAATTAATTGTTCCATTAATCATTATTTTTATGGTTCCATCAGGTTGTTCTGTTGTTTCGTCTTCATATGACATTTCTGTTGTAGCTTCTGTTACTAAAGTTGTCGTTCTCTCAGTCGTTTCGATAGATTTAGGTGTCGTTTGCATGGTCGTAGTGGTAACATTTTCAATTTCTTTTTCGCTTGTGCTATAAGAAACTGGAGAATCGCTTGTTTTCCTTTTCACTTTTGTTGTTGTAATCAAATCTTTATTTACTGTTGTTATTGTAGGCGTAGTTTCATTCGTTTCGGTAGTCGACATTATTGTAGTAGTTTCATTAAAATCTGACATTTCGTCGTGCAAAGATCGATCCTGGTTTCTAATTGAAATAAGAGCGTTGTCTATTATCGGCTGAAGATGAAAACCAGGTAGTCCTATAACAAAAATTAAGATAATATTTATCTAGTCTCACAAAGTGCGTAACCTTAAGAAATTGTAAGATTATAACAAGAATATTAATCAGTTTAATCTGTGTGTATACTGTTTCGTATAGTTATATCAACGAGTACCGATCGACGAGGGGGAGCAGAGCATAGCAGCAATATAAGCAAAATAATACTAATTTGTAAAATGAGATTTTATCTTAAATTTTAAGCGAAAGTGTTTTTTATACCACATAACATTCTGATTAAAACACCGAACCCAAATTGAGCAATTCTTTACTAAAAACTAATTCAATTTTCAGTTTAATCTGTAAAGACAGAATTTTGAATGTTATTATTTATTGTTATGACTATTTGTTGTTGAAACTAGGATATGCATATTTTGGTTGGAAATATCGGTAGTGTCTGATAAAAATGTAAGATTATACTTACCGCGTCGCTGTTGATGATCACATTGATATTGATGTGGACAGCATTGCCCTGGCGCCAGAAGGGGCTTACATCCAAGCAATGGTGGAGCACAAGCCAAGGGCTGGCATCTCACAGAACCACGAAGACAGAAGCAGTGAGAACAATTCGTGTTGCTTTTTGATACAACCTGCTCCCCTTCCATTACCCATTTCCCCTCCACTTTGCAATCTGAAATTAATGATATACTTGCCATTAAACAATTTAAAATAAAAAAATATTTGATTTTGTTACTTTTTATGCATGCCTTAAGCGAAAGCGCAAGGTATGTTCTACTATCTTTAATATAATGGACACATAAAATTTTTACTTCTTTGTTTAGATATAACAATCATAATTAAAGCATTTTTCACTATTTTAATATCAACTAACTTCGGAATAGAAGAGAATAGAATAGAAACATTTTTATTCAATATAGATTACAATAATACTTATTAAAATTAATTTTTTACTTTTACCAATGCTTCGGAAAAAAACTTTGTCCTGGGAAGAACCAGGAAGAAACCCAGCGGATTTTTTTTAAATAAAATCAATTTACAATATATTATTTTATACAATTGGTATAGGCATTAGAAACTGCATGGCAGCAATCACCTCATTCCCAGGGGTTATTATCACTCATGGACAGTTTAGTAGTATAATAACTCTTACTAAACAATTTTTGCTAAATAAAAATTTAAACTTTTTGATAGACAAGACCTGCATATTTTCTGGGACCTTGTTGTAAAAGTATGCAATACGCATTGACCCATGAAAGAATTACTGACTCTTTGGAGTCGAGTAACTGATATAAGTATCTCGTGCTTGTTCCTAGTATTTACAAAATATACATCACTATTTTTACTAAAACTATTTTTGTTTTTGTGTACATACATTTTTTTTTGTAAATATTTTGAGAGTCTAAAGCAAATAAAGTGGTAGAGCCACGCGGCAGCTTTTGCTAACGCACGGATGGGCCGGCTCGAACCGGTGTGGTACCACGACCTCACAGAAAACCAGCGTGAAGTAGAGGTTTACCTCTGCGTTTCGCTTGGTGAGTGCAGGTGGCCGGAGGCCCATTTTACTGGAAATGAGGCATTCCATCTTAGTCCTCACGGGTGACAACGCATCTACATTTTGATATGTAATAGAGGATAGATGTAGATGTCTATGGGCCGCAGCAACCACTTACCATCAGGTGGACTGTGTGCTCGTTTGTCACACTTATCCTATAAAAAAAATAAAAAAAAATTATATATATATATATATATTTCGTTAAATTTTTCTCGAAGCGATTCCTTCAAACCTAAGTTATAAATTGCTCTTATGGGTCTCTTTTGGAAAACAAAGATAGATTCAATTTCAGTCGCATTACCCCATAACTAGATTTCATATGACATTATGCTATGGAAGTAACTAAAATAAACTAATCTAATTGTTTCAGCACATGTAAATCATTAAATTTTTTTACAACATATGCTGCAGAACTAAACTTGCTAGCAATTTTATATATATGAGGGCCCCGTAGAAGCTTCGCTTTAAAAGACTGGATTTATTCAACAAGGCTCAGCTTCTTCCCATTTAAGACTGGTATTCACTTGTTTAACATGGTGAATTTAATACATTTCGTTTTATTGCCGTTTAAGAGAGAATTATTAACGTTAAACCAGTGTACTACTTTTGATATAGCATTTTTCACTTCGTTATATGTTAATAATTGCCTTTTAAGTCGCAAAATCACCCCCCCGAACGGGTTCCCGCCTTGTCGTGGTGGGGGCTTAGTAGCCGTGGCTTGGTCACCCACGGTGAACAAAGAGGGGTTCCCTTGGCTGGCCCGTGGTGTAGGGCCGGCCCGAGGTGGCCACTCCGAGTGGGCTTGACCAGCCCACTTCGGATGTGTGTCGGTGGGCTGCTGCGAGAGGGGTGTCCTCCCCACCCCTACCTCTGCAGCCGGGGTGGAGTCGCGGAGGAAGAGGAATGTTGGTATGGCGATGCGCCACTCGCCCTATCCTCCGCGACTCAAACGGGGCCGCACCGTTGATGCGGTGGTGGTGGGGCTGCGGGGGGAGAGGAGTGCCGGTATTGCGAGGCGCCGCTCTCCCTACCCTCCGCAGCCGAATTTTGGTTGGCGGCGGAGCCATAGACCAGATCCGCCGCTGGGGTCAGGAAGGCTGGTGCTCCTGAGTGCTAGTTTTTTTTGGCCCCATGGCCTTCGCGCATCGGACACGGGGGCGTCCGTTGTGCATGTGAAATTGGAGGCCGAGGAGGAGGGCGCGCCATGTGTTCTGGTGCGCCTTACCGGAGAAGGAGATGGGGGAGGAGTGTTCGTCTCCCGCGGAGGGGCCGCCATGGGGCGGCCAGCGCAGGTGGGGCCGCGGAAGTGTGCGAAAGCGTTCCCGTGGCCCTGCCAATATGCGACTAGGGTGGAACACCATGGGGTTTTAGTCGGTGCGAGTCCGACATAACCCGTCCTTGCCCCCGCGAGGTGGGTATGCGTAGGCATTTCCCCATGTAAAAAAAAAAAAGTCGCAAAATCAACGAAGTGTCGTCAGCAATAGAAGTAATGGATTGAACTGATTTCATATAAATTATGAGAAAAGTGATAGAAAAATAGCCATTTTCATATATTTTAAATATAAACTAAACAGATCTACGATGCGCCTTAAGGATTGAGTATCGCAATTGTCAACTATTATTTAGTCCTTAAGCTAAATGAGCTAAATGTAACGGTTGTGGCATTTTTTTAATAGGATAATGATGACAAACGAGCACACAGTCCACCTGATGGTAAGTGGTTAGTGGTTACTGTAGCCCATAGACATCTACATCTATCCTCGATTACAAATCAAAATGCAGATGCGTGACCCGTGAGGACTAAGATGGGATGCCTCGTTTCCAGTAAAAAGGTACTCCGGACGCACCCTACGAAACACAGCAGCGTTAAGCTGCTATTTTACGCTGGTACTCTGTAAAAAAAAAATATTTCGAAGACTTGTGAAGTTCGCCAACACGCATTGGGGCAGCGCGGCGGACATTTCCTTGCCCTAAAACCCTCTCAGAAATGAGAGGAGGCCTGTGCCCAGCAGTGGGACGTAAATAGGCTGCAACTTTACTACTTTACTTTTACTCTGCGGGAGCGTGGTCCTTCCCCGGTCGAGCCGACCCGTTCGTGCAACAACTATACCAATAATATACGAGTATCTGCAACATGGCTCTACCACGTAACAAAAACCTTACTGTAAGACTTATCTCTTATCTTTAGGACAACTTATTTCTTTATTTTTTTTAAACTAGCAATGCTTTTAACATTGGATAATATTTTAACTACTTCTGGTAAGCTTAAAACGCTTGTGTTAGAAGTATTTCACGACAATAGTCGAATGGCTCGAATCGACGACTCCGTGGCGCAGTGGCTTAGCAATGAGTTGTTGCGCTGTGGACCGCGGGTTCGTATCCCGCAAGGAACAAGTATTTGTATGGCCTGCAAATAATTGTTCCGGGTCTGAATGTTTGTCCTTCTGCAATTTGTGTTTGTAAACTGCCTCCACGATACAGGAGAAAATCCTAGTGCGGGGGTAACGTTTTTTAAAAAAAAAAGGTGAATTCGAACCTATGACCTTTTGAGCTCGCGGTCCGCACCCTGCCATTAAACTACTATCGCCTAAATTTATAAATTTACTTTATATTATTATTATCGGTAAAATTTAAAAAGAATCGATTCTTCATTTTTTTTTAATTTAATCTTGACGCAAGAATACTTACCATGTAGATGTCGTTCATCAGGAGGCTTAGTGCTGACGTGATCACAGTAGTACCTCTGAGGGCAGCAAACCCCAGGGGCAGGCCGTGCTCGACATCCGTCTGGCGGCGGCAGGCACTTCGGTCTCACGCAACGACGAGTCCCGCCCAAACAGAAGCACTGCTCGCATGCTGTATTGGAGCTCATTGCAGATCCCGCTGCGTAAGCTGTGCCACCCTCCACGCACACTGGAAAAACTGTTTTTTTTCTTTGGGTACAAACAGTCATTAACAAACATTTTACATAAACTTAACATTACCTGAAAAAAGACAAAAAGTGCGCAAATATTTCATACTTATCCTACATCATTAGGCTCTTAAATCTAAGACTTTTTCGTACTATGCCCTACATACAAACATTTTTTTATAGGATAGGGTGACAAACGATAACACAGACCACCTGATGAATAGAATAGAATAGAATAGAATAATTTTTATTCAATATAGATCACATGTGTAATTCTTATTGAAAGTCATTTTTTACTTTACCACTGGTTCGAAAAAAAACCTCTGTCCTGGGAAGAACCAGCAAGAAACCCAGCGGGACTTTTTTCTTAAAGCAAATTTTACAATAATGGTTGTACAAACTATATAAGTACAAAATTTATTTTAAAAACAGCTTGGAAGCGATCACCTCATTCCCAGGGGTTATTATCAACCATGTATTCATTTATACTATAATAACCCTTTTTATACAGTTTCAACTTAACAAAACATTTAAACTTGCTAATAGAGAGAGCCTGTACACTTTCCGGGTTCTTGTTGTCATAGCGTATACATTGCCCCAAGAATGAATTACTGACTCTGTGGAGTCGAGAAACTGGTATCACTAGCTTGCGTTTGTTCCTAGTGTTTACAGAATACACATCACTTTTTTTACCAAAACTACCTTTTTTTTGTGAACATACATTAAATTTTCGTAAATATACTGAGAGGCCAAAATTAATATATTTATTTCTTTAAATTTATCTCTAAGAGACTCTCTCAGTTTTAGGTTGTAAATAGCTCTAATGGCCCTCTTCTGTAAAACAAAAATAGTTTCTGAATCAGCCGCATTTCCCCATAGCAAAATCCCATAAGACATTATGCTATGGAAATAACTGAAATAAACTAATCTAGCTGTCTCGACACTAGTGAGACCTCTAATCTTTTTTACAGCATAGGCTGCAGAACTTAGTCTGCTTGCTAGTTTGGATATATGGGGGCCCCACTGAAGATTTGCGTCGAGAGTGATGCCAAGAAAAACAGTGGATTCAACAGGGCTCAGTTCTTCCCCATTTAAAAACATATTGGTACTCAGATTTTTAACATTCGTTGTTGTAAATTTAATACATTTAGGTTTATTTCCGTTTAAATGTAAATTATTAATGTTAAACCAATGCACTAATTTTGATATAGCATTATTCACTTCGTCACATTTAAATGATTGACGTTTAAGTTTAAAAATCAAGGAAGTATCATCAGCAAATAATACTATATCATGATTATCCTCTACAAGATGTAGATAAGTCATTAATATACACTAGAAATAGGAATGGGCAGAGAATCGAGTCCTGAGGGACACCCATTAGTACAGGTGACCCGGAAGAACTTTTACCACTGATAATAACTTTCTGCATTCTATTACTTAAATATGAAATTATAAGTTTAAGCGCTGTGTTCTTGACACCATAGTACTGCAGCTTCCTGATTAATGTCTCATGGTGAACGCAGTCGAAGGCCTTGGAAAGGTCACAAAATATACCCAAAGCATCCTCTAAATTCTCCCATGCACAAAAAATATGTTTAATAAGCTCAACTCCAGCGTCAGTTGTTGAGCGACCCCTTGTAAAACCGAATTGATTTCCATGTAGCAATTTATTAATATTAAATAAACTTAACATCTGATCTAAAATTATTTTTTCAAAAATTTTACTAAATGTTGGTAGTACAGAAATTGGTCTAAAATGGTAAGTGATTGCTGTAACCCATAGACACCTACATCTATCCTCATTTGTGAATCAAAATGCAGATGCGTTGTCACCCGTGAGGACTATGATGGAATGTCTGCTTTCCAGTAAAAACGGTCTCATATACATTTGATCAAGGTATGACCAATAGTTTTTGAGTTATTCTTAATAATTTATATTGAATTCTTTTGTACAACATTTTTAATTTGAAATCATAATTTATCCGAAAATAACTTGTAACTTCGTAACATAGAGTAAAGTAAACCTTTCTACGTAAACTTCTCAGGCAAAAATTAATGTGTGACTTTTATAAAATACTTGAAGATGGCAGAATCCATTGGTAGTTGCCAACTGGGAAAAAAATCTTGTTAATAATTACGCTGTCGATGGTTGCTTTAACCGTCGCGTTTTGCAGGGATTGCAATCCTAGACATTATTTACGCATATTTCATGCTACTTCCTCTTTATTAAGCTGCTATTTAACGCTAGTATTCTGTGAGAGCGTGGTCCTTCCCCGGTGGAGCCGACCCATTCATGCTACAACTATACTACTAATATAGCTGCAGCATGGCTCTACCACGTATAAAGTGGTTTGCTGTATCGTGGCTACATAAGAAAAGTTATTAGTAAATTTTCTCGTCCTATGCATGTTGTAAGACCACCAGCGGTATAACCCTTTCGAATTTATACTAGAAATTCATAGACCGGTGACGGGAAGCAACTTTAAGCGTGCCAGACGTCCGTAACCACGATCGCTAAACCGCCTCCCAAGCGTGGCCATCACGGTAAACTCTTTCTGCCATGGGAGAGGTATAAAGTTATCCTTTAATAGACAACTTTTGACGTGGTAGAGCCATGCTGCAGCTATATTAATTGTACCTATAGTTGTAGCACTAATGGGTCGGCTCGACCGGGGAAGGACCACACTCTCACAGAATAACAGCGTAAATATCAACTCAATGCTGCTGTGTTTCGTATGGTAAGTGTAGAGAACCGAATATTATTTTTACTGTAAAAGAGGCATTCCATCTTAGTCCAAAGTGCTCGGCTGACAACGCATCTACATTTTTATTCGTAAATGAGGATAGATGTAGATGGGCCACAGCAACCACTTACCATCAGGTGGACGCTGTGCTCGCTTGTCACCCTTATTCTATTAAAAAAGACAATTCTTTTGTTTACTTTTGTTAGGCTTCAAATTATAAATCGACTTACCATGACCATTAGACGAGGCTATATCAGGGTGTTCGGTTTCAAATCTGGCAGAAGCACCGCGTTCCATTGTTATTGCACCATCTAGAATGATGTTTATATAAACAATATCATTTACTTACATAACATTCAAACATATACGAAATTAGGCATTGCCTTGCATTACATATGGCTAATATTACAAAGCCATAATAAAAAAATTAACACCCCGTGGTGTCGTGCCAGAAACATTGGCTGCGGCGTTTTCTCTCTAAATCGCTGTAACCAGCTTTTGAGCAACAAAAGAACCAGCCCGATATCACCAGCAGCGATAACCAGTCGCCGATACAATTCCTTTAGTAACTTTACCGCACGTGGATCCCACGGACCGATGGTCTCTACAGCAAATATATTATACTTAGTCGTCTCTCAGAGAATCATTCTAATGTTGGAAGGTGTTAAATAAAAAGGAGACGTGTTGCTCAGTTTAAGACTTTAATTATATTGAGCAACACGTCTCATTTTAACTAACACCTTCCAACTTTACATGGCGACCCTGCCAGGATTCGAACCTGGAATCTTCTGATTGTATTTGGGTCACATACTTAGTTCAGCTGCCTTTGATGCTGCCCTGGCTCTAAATGAGGTATCCTTGAAATCAGAGGCTGCCAAGGTATCTATGCAAGTAGCACCCCACCTTTACCTCTCTCCCAAGGGAACAAATTTATACCGCTGGGTCTCTTGCTATCATCTCTAAGTATTCCACAAGTCTACAACCGATAATATTTTGTCATAAAATTACGAAATATTATTATGTTGATTGCTAATGTTAGTTGATCTCCTTTTTTAAACAAAAAGAAAATCTCGTACGCCAAAGATACAAATTGCTAACATCAGCGTGTACAGGCAAATTAGCTTGTTTGACGTGATGGTGAAACAAGCTAATTTACCTTTCACGCTGGTGGATGGTGATGGTGATTGATGAATTAAACGTTCAAGGTATCCTTTGTTTTCCTAGCCTTTAGTTTCTGTATCTTGAAGAGCTAAAAAATCACTGTGTTTTATAGAGATTACCAATATAATACAACCTATATAACCTTATTATCTTCAATAAACAAAATTGTAGAAAAGTATGTGTGTGAACAAATTTATAAATTCTACAATACGCATAATGTAATATATGAAAATCAGTTTGGTTTTCAAGCTGGGAAGGGTTCAAATGATCTTTTGATGAAGTTAACAGATGAAATTAACGAGTATCTAAATAACAAAAACCATGTACTCGTCCTATTTATTGACTTTTCACGGGCATTCGACACTCTTGATCATAAAAAAATCATCACTAAGTTGGACAATTGTGGAATACGGGGACCTCTTCTGAAATGGTGTACAAATTATCTCAAAAATAGGAAATTCTCTGTGAAAATAAATGACACACACAGCGACCCAGTGACTGTAACTGAAGGCACAGCACAGGGATCTGTGCTTGGCCCCCTCCATTTTCTATCATATGTAAACGACATGCATTTTTACATAAATCACTGTTCATGCTACCAGTTTGCTGATGACACATGTTTGCTAGTCGCCGATAAAGACCCTGATATAGCATGTGACCTGTTACAGTCTGACTTTAATATGCTTGCAAAATGGTGTCATGATGCCGGATTGGTTCTGAACTCCTCTAAAACCAAGCTGTTACACATAAAGTCTCCTTATATCAAGTGTACTTTATCCAAGCACATTATTGCTCACAATCATAATTGCCTTCACTCGACTTGTAAAAACACTTGCAGTTGCCCCTCTATAGATCTCGTCAATACCCAGACATATCTCGGAATGCAGATCGATAGTAAGTTTACTTGGCATAACCACATCGAGGGTGTTTGTAACAAATTAAGACAATTCTTAGCTAATATTATAATACTGAAGAACAGAATTCCGTTCCCAGTTAAGATGATGTTATATAACTCTCTGGCAGAATCTTATATACAGTATGGTTTAGGTAGCTATGGTCGTACATTTAATACTTATTTAAACAAAATATATAACCTCCAGATAAGAATCCTTAAAAACATTGTAACAGACAAAATTCGACGTCAATTTCATGATGACGATAGTATGCTCTTTAAGCACTGCAATATACTACCAGTTCATACACAAGTCAAATATTTACTTTTAAAAAAACACTTTTTTAATGAAGAGTTGAAATTAGAAATTAAGCATCCCGTGTGTACGCGCGCCTTAAACAGCCGCAAGCTGCAGACGAGCCATGCAAACAATATGTACGGGGAACGAACGGCAAGTTACATTGTTCCACGACTTATAAACAACCTACCCCCAGATTTCCGCGATAACTTAAATATAAAAAACATTAAAAAAAAACTTAAATTGTACTTTTTGAATAATTTATAAAAAAAAAATACTTAATACAGCGTATATGCGTTTGCTCAGGTCCTAATTAGGCTGTAATGTTTCCTTTTTACAAACTATATTAAATATACTTAATGTAACGTCGACTCTGGTCGCGTCATCACAAACCTTAGTGGTTTTCTGTATGCGACTTTTTAGTAATTTTTTTTTTGTAATGCTTTGTAATATGGTAAATAAATAATAATAATAAAAAAAAATAATTATACCAATATAACCTTTAAAATTACCTTTAAAATATAAATTTATTTTCATTGTTTTATTTAATATATTGTAAACAAATAATATGCCTACCAACCTAGTTGTAACTAACAAAATAGGAGTCCTTGTTACATGGTAAAATGAATTCTCTTTCTTATTCTTCGTTTTTAAAAAGACAATACTAATAATCACCTTACTACGAGTTTCTGAGTTTGCAGTCCGCACTCTTTATCATCAGGCTACTTGCGCTTTCATATTGGCTTTCGTAACATAATCTTTCCAATTTTTGCTAACAAGAAGCATTGTTACGATATGGACGATAAAATATTCAGTATATTATCTGTGAGGTATTCCATTTTGACGGGTCTGTGACGCAGTGGCTTAGCAATGATCTGCTGTGCTGAAGGTTACGGGTTCGATTCCCACACAGAACAAGTATTTGTATGGCCTACAAATAATTTTAACGGGTCTTAGTGTTTGCCTTTGTGCCACTTTGTGTGTGAGAAAACGTTTTTAAAAAGAACATAAAATTCCAGAATGACATCACATCGCATTTCTATCCTTATTTCTCTCTTTTCTTCTCTGTTTTCTTAAAGTTTGTTTCAACTGTTCATGGGCTCAATGTAACTGCTTACAACCGGGTGAACTATGAGCTTGTTTTTTGCTCTTATATTACATTTTTAACGTGGAAGAGCCACTGCAGTTATATATATATATATATATATATATATATATATATATATATATATGGTTCGGCTCGACAGGGCTATGACCACGCTGGCACGTAGGCAATACTATCGTAAAATACCAGCTTAATGCTGCTTTGATTCGTACGGTGAGTGTACAGAACCAAAGACCCTTTTTACTTGGAACGAGGCATTCCATCTTAGTCCTTGGTGGTCATAACTCATCTGCATTCTTAATTGAGAATAAATGTAATAGTCCATGGGCCACAGCATTCACCTACTGTAAGGTGGACTGTGAGCTTATTTGTCACCCTAATTCTATAAAAAAAGATATTAATCGAAGATAGATCGAGGTGACTACACCACTATCCACTTATCATTAGGTGGACTACGTACTCATTTCTCACCCTTTTCATGTAAAAAATTAGATGTTTATACCTCGACAATGCAACTCAGGGCAGCATACGCCTTTGCGGTGCAAGGTGTGGCACTGCGGGGGTGGCGGCTCTGGCAGTGGGGCGCATGCGCGGCGGCGGCAGGATATCGCACCACGAACACACTGGCACCGTAGACACATCTCGCGTGTGGTCACCACAGCGCCATCCGCGTACCACCGCCCTTCGTATTGGCAATGGGATGATAGCGAAGCTTCTTCTGAAACATGTTATTCACTCTTTTAGCTATATCTGTAGCCAAGTTTCGGTAAGTTTCGTCGTTAAGTTAATCTGTTGGTTTCTGTATTCTATGTATTTATCGGTGTAGACAGTGTCAGCCAATGTTCGTGGTTCCTGCGATACAAGTCTAGAGTTCTGTGTAGAAACCACTGTATTGTTTTATTATGTAATATATTTTTGACGAATTAAATTTATTTCTCCTCTTATAAATGAAACGAAGCCTGTGCCCAGCAGTGGGACGTATATATAGCCTGTATCTTTACTTTATTTTTAAATATATTTTTATTTCTATATTTCTAAGTTGTTGTGCCTTCATGCTACATTCTGTCCTAAGTGTAAGACAATCTAATTATAGACTGTGGTTTCATTATAGACTTAAGAGGTGATAATACATACGTAGATGAAATGGAATTTTTATAGAATAAGGGCAACAAATGAGCACACAGACCACCTGATAGTAAGTGAGTGCTGTGTAGGGATGGGCAAAGGAAAAAAATATATCGATATATATCGAATCGATATATTTAAACAGTATCGATATATATCGCGTGATAAGTATCGATATATCGATATATCGTCATCATTAGCATGATGTAAAGATAAGGTCCAAAATTTTATTTACTGAGGGTTGGACGACGAAAAAAACGATACAATATTTTAAAATATATCGAAATTGATACGAGTTTGATACTCTAAAATAAATATCGTTATACCAATATATCGTGATTTATAATATCGACGATATATATCGATATTTTTATTAAAAAAAAGATATATCGATATCTTTTACCCATGCCTAGTGCTGTGGCCCATAGACATCTACATTTATCCTCGTTTGCGAATCAAAATGCAGATGCGTCGTCAAGCTTAAGAATTAAGACGGAATGCCTTGTATCCAGTAAAAAGGGTCTCCGATTCTCTACACTCACCATACGAAACACAACCGCATTAAGCTGCTATTTTACGCGGGTATTCTGTGAAAACGTCGTTCTTCCCCAATCCAGTCGAACCATTCGTGCTATAACCATAATATAATTGCAGTGTGGCTCTACACGTGTCCTCTCTTTGTAGACGTCCTCACGTAACTTAAGAGCCTAATGCGTAGGGTCTGATCAAAACAGACAGTACTCTAAAAACCTACCTAATAGAAAGACGACATTAATCATCATTTCCTATTTAATTTAGATTAAATACTTTCAGTATTTATATTTTTTTATAAAGAAACAGCCGTATACGCACTGTTGTTTGTAAAACTACGTAAGAGGGTAGTATATATCCAGACAGATTCCTAGGCAGACAAGTGTTAAAATTAAAACATTTGTACAACTGACTTCAATATAGATTACTAAGGATTACTCAAAAACCACTGATCAGATCTTGATCAAATTTATATGGGACCACTTGAGAAGCACCATCAAATAAAAAAAGAATCATCAAAATCTGTTCAGTTAGAAAAAGTTACCTCATAACTTTTTCATTAGAAAAACACACACATTAGAAAAATACAGTCGGATTGAGTACCTCCTCCTTTTTGAAGTCAGTTAAAAAGGAGTCCTACCAGTAATCTCGTTAAGCATAAATGAACAAAAACAAACGACAGACAAAAATTCTTACCCAAAGCTCTACTGCGGTCGCGTTGGGCATCATCTTGGTTAGTTTCTGTAAAGAAAAAATAATGCTGATTAATGATAAAAATAAATTAAAATAAATAAAAGAAGAACTCAATTTATTATTTTCATTTCTCTATTTCATATATTTCTTATTGGTGCTACACGAATTAATTTAAAAGATACATATTATAATGTTATCAACGATAATCTTCCGCCAGTTTTTGATTTCAAACAACATCAGTACCATGAGCTTATCAAAAAAAGGATCTATAGAAAATCTAGTGCCTGTAGTTGAAACCACTATTTTATTCAGAAGAAAAAAAACTTGGTGCTTTTAACTTCTTGAAAAAGAATGGCAACACTGTTACTGTTTGTTTATTATTTAAATATTTTAATTTGTTTTACGCACATACCCAGAATGTCACGCTACGCTAGTTTTAAGATTTCTTGTTTATTGTTACGCGTGTATATATTATATTATTATTTATTTAAGTTTCTTGATAGTATGTATTTAACTGAAACTGTATGATCAGTGTTGCTTACGACAGTAACTGGTTCTCATAATTGACTACATCATTTTTGTAAAAACAATCCTTTATATTAGGAGTGAGGCTTTTTTTTGTATTTTATGTACAAATACAAACTAGTTTATTTCGGTAACTTTGCCTAATACAAGTTCAAGTAATTGGATTTTCTTACTTTTATTACGCTGGGCCTCGAACGTATCACCCACTGTTTAATAATTTCTTCTATATATATACCATTATTATAGGAACCAAGAACAATTATAAATAAGCTATAAGTACTGTTACTCATTAAAATGCACATCTCTTATAAAGTAACACTGAAATAATAATAAAATATCGAAATCTAAGCGATTAATTAAAATATTTTTTTTAAAGTGGCCGCTTTTGTTTGAAATTGTCCTTCACTATAGATTTACACACGTCTTTGTAGATATTTGGATACTGCTAGCTATAGTTCACATTCTTGAGCGATTCAATATCGAAGTTAAAACTAGTGAATATATTATACTCTATGGTTCGAAGTTTCTTACATAATAAACGCATTCCAGATTTGAATTTTAGGTGAAATGATTTTATTTTTTATTTTAAACTGTAAAATTATTTATGGCCAGAATAATCAAATAGTTATTTCATGTAAGAATATTTTTAATTAATTTAAATTACATCGTAATGGTTCTCATAATAAGCGAAGTTAGTTCTTCATTTGCTTTTGCATTTGAACGATAAAATGAGAGTAACAAAGAGTGAGGCTGGTTAGGCGAGCAGCGGGTGTTAACAACTGGTCCTTTCGCAGTAAAAACTGGGACCAGCCTTGCGCCCGAACACCTTATTCCATCCTTGTCACACAAAGCCAGAGACCATATTAGTGGTGTTGCGACGATATTGTAGCTCTGATAACATTTTGCGAAGCTATAAATTCATATCTACACGAATACTACGCTCTTATAACTAATATTAAGTGCCATTTCAAAATAAGTTAAAATTAGATAGATACCTCTAAATTGTACACCAAAACAAAACATGAACGAAGAAAGGAAAAAAAAACTTTAAAATTAGTTTCATGTTTTTTCGTGAATAGACAAACATCCTTTCCATTCTTTTAAATAGAATAAAAGTCAAAAGAATAAAATAATAATAAAGAGACATTAAGAATAAGGTTGACAAACGAGCACACATTTTACCTGATGGTAAGTGGATGCTATGGCCCATAAACGTCTACGTTTAACCTCGATTAAGAATCAAAATGCAGATGCGTTGTCATCCCTCAGGACAGGACTAAGATGAAATACCTCGTTTCCAGTAAAAGGAGTCTCCACGGTTCTCTACACCCACCATACGAAACACAGCAGCGTTAAGTTGCTATTTTACGCTGGTATTCCGTGAGATTTAATTTATACAAACACTTGTTTCGTGCGGAATTCGAAACTGAGGTCTTACAGCACCACAACCAAAAGCTAAGCCGCTAATGAACCATCAAAATGTCATTAAAATCAATCATGTGGTTCCATTTAAATACAAAGATCGTATATTGATAACAAGGGTATTCCCAATCGTGCTCACAACTTCATTTAATCCAAGTTGTGGCAGTATCTAGAAAGAGACCTTGACTACACGAAGTCGAATATTTTTTTAATATTTTTTTTGTGTCAGCTTTGATTATTGATCTTCAAATAGATTAAACAGCGGTGTTCAACAACAAATGCAACACCAAACTTCCAAACTTTGACAAAGGCCTGCCTATACGGCAATCTATGAGGAAGGCCTATGCTCAACAGTGGACTTATATAGGCTCTAATTGATAACCAGTGGAGGCCTGCTCATATTGACCATGATGTTAAACAGATAAACGTCCAAGCTCATCATTTCCCAATCCACAACTCCTTCTACGTGGTAAAGCAAAAACAACTCAAAGCTTAAATCGCTACATTTTGCAATGTAACCTTACCCTTATCGGTAACATATGGAGACCGATATATAACGGTACCGTTGTGATGTTATGATATCAGTGGATACAATCTTACTTATCAAATAGCGTCATATATGATTTATGTGAATAATTTATTCGAAACTAATGACATCAGGACGTCATACAATGACGTCAAACACCTCAGCCTAACTAATATTCGTATACTGATTCTGATCTAAATGTTTAATGATATAAATAGCATTAAAGAATTTGGATCAGATATCCGGTTGATATCTTGTACACTTATGTACGGAATGTTGAATATTGCAAAGCATGAGCTATTTCCTAATGAAAATTTATTTCGAAATGTGAGATCAAATAATCATTACTCTCTTAGTTAATATTGACAGGGCTCCTCTAACTTCTTGACTTCTTGACTTGTAACACCGACGTTCCGGGAAGTCTGCAGTGTGTGAACATGTTCAAGATCGTGCCCGCCATTACATTAGATTTTATAGACCACAAATCCTCGCAAAAGAACACTGATTCCTACCAAGGATGATTCGCGAGGCTATTGAAATAAAAAAAACATCCTAATTTCAATAGGGAAGATGGATGGGTGCTGCCATCTACTTGGGATCCTAATAATTAATAAAATTAAATCCAAACCCAAGCATACCACTGCAAGACTTCAAGATACTGTAAGCTCATTCTGCGTAGATTGGACAGAAATTAATATTCAAAAACTGAAGGTAACCGGGCTAACTGTGACATTGGGACGTCAAACACCTCAGTCCCCCCCATGACCATGGGTGCTGTAAAGCACTCGGAACGCCGGGAATTAAAAAGATAAATTAAACGCGATAAAATCCATAAAAATTAGTTTCATTTAATGTGTAGTCTTCGCGTAAATATAAGAAATCATTTTAAGAGGGTTACGAAACAATTAGTTCTCCGCGTTTATTCAGTATGTATTAATTTTTTTGACTTAGTGTGTTAAACGAGCACACAATCTACCTGATGATAAATGGATGATGTGGCCCAAAGACATCTATATTTATCCTTGAAAAAGAATCCGAATAAGAATCATTTTAACAGTGGTAGAGCCACGCGGCAGCTTTTGCTGTCACACGGATGGGCCGGCTCGAACCGGAGTGGTACCACGACCTCACAGAAAACCAGCGTGAAGTAGAGGTTTACCTCTGCGTTTCGCTTGGTGAGTGCAGGTGGCCGGAGGCCCTTTTTACTGGAAATGAGGCATTTCATCTTAGTCCTCACGGGTGACAACGCATCTACATTTTGACTTGTAATTGAGGATAGATGTAGATGTCTATGGGCCGCAGCAACCACTTACCATCAGATGGACTGTGTGCTCGTTTGTCACCCTTATCCTATAAAAAAAATCAAAATAGAGATGGGTTGTCATCTCTGAGGACTAAGATGGAATGCCTCGTTTCCAGTAAAAATGGTCTCCGGTTCTCTACATTCACTGTAAGAAATACAACAGCATTGAGCTGCTATTTTACGCTAGTATTCTGTGAGAGCGTAGTATAGCTGCTGCTGCTATAATATAGCTGCAGCGTGGCTCTACCACATACAAAAGACGGCGGTGTAACCATCTCATATTATTTTATAGTGTTAAAGTAACAGGCAACACATAGCCAACCTAGCGGTAATTAGCTACTTTACTTGCGATCTACTTCAAACGAAGAATGCCACAGATGTCGTGTATTCACAGATGTCCATCCATCATGAGATACTCATGCACGAGAACAGTAATGGAACACCCCAAACACCAGACATCTGAAATACCCACAGTCTATCATTTAACATTTAGTGTATCATAGCCTTTAAACCAAAAAACATCAATGTATATGTAGAAAGTGTAATTGAGTATAGTACAGAGACTAATTTTGTAGTTAGGAATAATAATTAGTTCGTTTACACGAATTAATTATCCAACGAGTCGAAGATAAACTAGTAATGGAATACGACAAGTGTACCGTTCCACGTCAGAGCCAAGACTGTCTTAACGGCGGCCGCTCCGTTCGTTTTACACAAGCGAAACGGGCGCCACCGCAGGTGTAATGGTGCAGGTGTGCCGAACACGTGTTATTTACAAGAATTCTATCTAGCTACACCGACGCCGCCGCACGTGCAATGGTGCTGGTGCCGTCATATACACTGCTGTTATAGAAAAGTTTTCCTGCGTGTTTATCTGCATTATAACAATAGGTTAATATGTCAATACTTATATCCTCCAGACCATACTTCGGTCACGGTAGTTTCAATAGAGACTAGTCTTCTGTGCTGGATTTTATAACTCTCTGTTCCCTCACTCTCATAACTTCCATGGGACGTGAATCCGACATGATCGCAGGGAGATCAAGCGCAGGATCAACGGCATTACTTGCTTCTCGAGCCACGGGGTTGAAAACCCGCCAATTTCCTGACCCCCAGACTGAGTACTGAGTATTTCTTTACAGAGAAATCCAATACCTTAACGACTTGGGATTCGAATCGGGAACCTCATGTTTAGCAATCGCGCCAACAAACACTTGATAAACGAGGCAGTTAATATACGTTTCTCGCGAGGCAGCCAATGTTACTCATGACAGTCAAAGCTAGAAGAACTGAAAACCCACTAGGCAGAAATATTTTCAAAAAGAAAAAATAAACGGTGCACGTGGCTGTTGCCAATGTTGGGAGAAGAACGATGGATCTACTTCCATTGCCTTGTGAGAAGTCTCGGAAGCTTTATATAATTTAAAAAAAGTTGGGTACCTTTTACAATACTTAAAATAAGTTATAACACGCCACACAAACACATCTTCCGTGCGGGATTCGACCCAGCGGCCCTGCACTGCCACAACCAAACGCTGCCGAACCGTCTGAAGTAACACTTATCTCTTCATCTATACTTATAAATAAAATTGAAGTGCCTGTCTGTAATACTGCAATAACTGACTACTATTAAGCTGAGGAAGTTATTTTCATGATATTAAGACTTGAATAACAATTATTAAAATTTTTGTGTTAAAAATTTTTTTGGATAATTAAAAGAAATACGAAAAATTTATAAAATGGTATTTGATCTTGCATTTAAGTAACTCCACATTAATATATCCGGGGCACTCGTTCGAAAAAAAACATTAATAAAAACAAATCTAAACGAAATAAAATAGTTTTGGTTTTTGACTTTGTGACAACAAGTAGCGTATAATCTCGTTAAAAATGTCCCGTAAGTTTGATCAAAATATTGAGAAATTATAAAAATCTGTTTTGAACCTCCACCAACAGCACTTCGCAAGGTGAATGGCCTGCGACCGAGACGGTGAAGATCCTAACAGCAGGCTCAGGCAGGATTCTGTGAGACGCGTGGGAACCGGCGACGATGAATTGATGAATTGACCGCCCACGGTTAGTAACAGTAACGCACGCAGACCAGTTCACTGTCATTATAGAATCGAATGGGTTTTCCGTTTACCTTTATTACAAATGAATATTTGACAGAAAAACAAACATAAACAAATATTTTGTTAAATAATGAAGTTCTTTTTATTGTTTTTTTTTTATAGAATAAGGTTGACAAACGAGCACACAATCCACCTGATGATAGATGTTGTGCTAATAGAGTCTATATTTATCATTATTTAAGAATCAAAATGCACATGTGTTGTCACCCCTGAGGAACTAGATGGAATACCTCTATTCCATCAATAATGGTCTCCAGTTCTCTTCACTTAACATACGAAATACAGCAGCATTAATCTGTTATTTTACGCTGGTTTTCTGTAGCAATGTAGGCCTTCTACGTTCGGGCTGATCCATTCATGCTACAACCATAATATAGCTGCAGCGTGGCTTCACCACGTGGATTATTGTACTTGATACCGTTCACATAGAATACATGTATACATTAGTAACATAATCCTGTCATGTTTCGTATAGTTTTCATCACTTCAACTTAGACCTTGGGGACGATAATGAAATGGTATATTTATTATTTTAAATAAATAATTGAGGTTACATGTAGATGCTTGTAGGCCACATCATCTACTTACTTGAATTTAGAGATTCAGAAACTATTTTTGTTTTACAGAAGAGGGCCATTCGAGCTATTTACAACCTAAAACCGAGAGAGTCTCTTAGAGATAAATTTAAAGAAATAAATATATTAACTTTGACCTCTCAGTATATTTACGAAAATTTAATGTATGTTCACAAAAACAAAGATAGTTTTAGTAAAAAAGAGATGTACATTCTGTAAACACTAGGAACAAACACAAGCTAGTGATACCAGTTTCTCGACTCCACAGAGTCAGTAATTCATTCATGGGGCAATGTATACGCAATTACCACAGGGTCCCGGAAAGTGTACAGGCTCTCTCTATTATCAAGTTTAAATGTTTTGTTAAGTTGAAACTGTATAAAAAGGGTTATTATAGTATAAATGAATACATGGTTGATAATAACCCCTGGGAATGAGGTGGTCGCTTCCAAGCTGTTTCTAAAATAAATTTTGTATCTACCAATCATTAATGTAAAATATGCTTTTTTTAAAAAAGTCCCGCTGGGTTTCTTGCTGGTTCTTCCCAGGTCAGAGGTTTTTTTTCAAACCAATGGTAAAGTAAAAAATGACTTTCAATAAGAATTACACATGTAATCTATATTGAATAAAAAATTATTCTATTCTATTTTATTCTATTCTTTAAACGAAGCGTTTGTCATCCTGAATTTTTAAGGACATGTAAGATTTCATTTCTTATGCCATATACTTCTGTGTACTAAATATCGGGAATTTTTCAATAAAACAAAAAATACAAATTATTCATCTAAATTTATTTTATCGCCTTCAAAGTAGGCCCCATCGCTTGCAATACAACATCTCCAACGCTTCACCCAGTCTTCCATACATTTTTCATAGGCTATTTGCGGTATTGCCTTTAGCTCATTCAGCGAATTTGTTATGGCTTCTATCGACTCAAAACGTTTTCCTCGAAGTGGTAATTTTAACTTGGGAAATAAAAAAAAGTCAGACGGAGCCATATCAGGTGAATACGGTGCTTGGTCGAGAACTTTTGTTGAATTTTTCGCTAAAAACTCTTTCACTATAATGGCTGTGTGTGATGGTGCATTATCATGGTGCAGCATCCATGAGTTGTGTTGCCACAAATCTGGACGTTTTCGGCGGATACTCTCACGCAAACGCTTCATGACGCCTAAATAATATTCTTTATTCACTGTTTCTCCCTTTGGAAGGAATTCGGAGTGAACCACACCACGGTAGTCAAAAAAAAACTGTCAGCATCACCTTGATTTTGGAGCGACTTTGCCGTGGTATTTTAGGTTTCGGCTCGTTTTCGAGACACCATTCTGAAGACTGTTGGCTTATTTGCATGTCGTACTCATAAACCCATGTCTTGTCGCCAGTTATTATACGTTTCATAAAGGTCGGATCCGTAGAAGCTCGGGAAACCATGTCTTCAGCGACATGCTTTCGCTGCGCTCTTTGAACAAAATTGAGCTCTTTTGGAACTAGTCGAGCGGCGACGCGTTTCATGCCTAAAATGTCAATGAGAATGTTGTGGACGGACTTAAAAGATATGTTCACCTCACTAGCCAACTCTCTCAGACTCATACGTCAATTTTCGAGCACTAGCTTCTTGATTTTGTCGATGTTTTCTTTGGTCGTAGCGGTTGAAGGTCTACCAGAACGAGGCAAGTCTACTACTACTTCTCGGCCTTCTTTAAAAGCCTTATACCATTCATAAGCCCTTGTTTTCGATATACACGATTCGCCGTAGGTATTTCGCAACATTTTTAGTGATTCACCACATGAAATATCATTCGAAACACAAAATTTAAGGCACACTCTTTGTTCAACAATATTATCCATTGTAAAAATCGCCGAGAACTCAAAACTATGACCAACAAAAAGTGTAGTTTAAAACAAATTAAATGACAGATCCCGCTCAAACTTTGCGCGCTAAATCAGTACAGTGCTACCAACATGCAGTAAAAAAATTAGAACGACCTCTTTTACGCGGGTCTTTTTATTGACATATTCCCGATACTTTTTACACAGAGTAGTACATACATATATCGGTGACCCTTTTTACTCGAAACGAGGCATTCCATCTGTACATTCATTCAACGCAACACAGCAGCATTAATCTGATATTTAATTTTGATATTCTGTAAAAGTGTGGCCCTTTCCCGGTTGAGCCTACCCATTCGAGCTAAAACCATAATATACCTGCAGCGTGGCTCTACCACGTACGAAAATAATTAAATTTAATTAAATGTCCTCCAGACCCAATTGCGGTCATAGCGTCCAGTCCCAACGGAGTATATCCATCTGCGTTGGTCAGGAATACAGTACACGAGTGTGTGCGCAAGCATACGTGCACTCTCTTTTTCTCACTCGCATATTCCGCTGTAGACAAGGAAAAAACACCGCCAACTTCCTGTCTTTGGGCTAGAAAAATCCAATATTGGCCCAAGCCGATATTCGACTTCTAACGAGGCAGTCAAATTTTTAATACAATTTAATTTTTAATTGTAAATTGAATAGCAAAAGCCTTATAGTGGTAGAGCCACGCTGCAGCTATATTACGGTTGTGGCAGGAATGGGTTGGCTCGACCGAAAAAGGAACACGCTCTCACAGAATACGAACGTAAAATAGCTTAATGCTGCTGTGTTAGTCTTCATTTACACAAAATTCCTCCATTTTTATTCTTAATCGAAGATAGATTCAAAAGTGTTTGAGTTAAAGTATCTACTTACCATCAGGTGGACTGTATGCTCGTTTACCACCCTTATCCTATATAAAAAAACTTTATAATTATCAGTGTAAAGTCAAGAATCCCTACGCTATAGTAGGGTGTATAATTCCCAGCGCAGATCGTGGGTGGTCCGAGGCGGCGACCTCAAACTGCGAACTCTACAACGCAGCGTCTGTATCTGACGGTGCGCTGCGGTTTACTTTTTTTTGTATTAAAGATGAGAACGTACTCGAAGTAATTTCTGAGATCCACGTGAGAACTTTCTTTATTACTTTAAAATAATGACTTTTTGCAAAGTGCCGTCTGGTTTTATTACCTTATTTATGTACCTGTCTTGCTTTTATTTCACACAACGATTTATATACAAAGGGACTTTTTCCACTTTAAAAAATGCGTGAGTGTCGTGTAACACACGGTTGGAACGAAGTTCCTTTCGTAGTATATTATTATTCATAAATTTATTAAATGATTGATAAACAAATACAAATTAATGAATTACTAGCGTCTATTAAAATGAAGCGTCATTTAAAATAAAATTTCTTTCATGGCAAGATAAGAAAAAGTGCGAGGGAGATGGATATTATTCCACCTCACTCGCACTACAGAAAGGGTCGTGACGTGACGGAAAAGTCTTACAGTTTTTCTCGCTTTGCCCCCATCCACCAAATGCATACCGTGCGATAAACTCCGTTCTAAAAGTCACCTCAAAATATTTACGTGGTAGAGCCATGCTGCAGCTATATTATGGTTGCAGCACGAATGGGTCGGCTCAACCGGGGAAGGACCACGGTCTCACAGAATAACAGCGTAAAATAACAACTTAACGCTGCTGCTTTTCGTATGGTTAGTGCAGAAAACCGGAGACAATTATCACTGGAAACGAGGCATTCCATCTTAATTCTCAGGGGTGAAAACGCATCTGCATTTTGATTCTTAATCGAGGATAGACGTAGATATCTATGGGCCACAGCACCCACTTATCATCAGATGGACTGTGTGTTAATTTTTCACCCTTATTTCTATTCAATAAAACATTTTACTAATTGATGAGTGCCGTGTAGTGGCGGTTAAGAATATCCACTACCCCATATCTTCCCGTGGGTGTCGTAAAAGGCGACAAAGGGAAACACGCAGGAGATGGGCAGCAGCATCTTCCTGATAGTAGCCAAAAGAACAATAAAAAAACTGCGGTTGCCAACCCGCTCGCCAAGCGTGGCAACTATGGCAAATACCACCCTATGAATGAATGTCACAAAGAGACGGCCCCCAGTCCCCGGCGGCCCCGCTATTCCTGGCTACGGTGGCGACCATGGTAACGGCGGGGCAGGGGGTGCTAAGAATCTCCGGTGGAGGTTCGGTTGCCACCTTAGACGACTCGACCTGGCAACATACAACGCACGCACCCTGAGGACTGACGAGAAGATTATGGAGCTGGAAGAAGAGATAGACAAGTAACGCTGGAATATTATAGGATTATCCGAAGTCCGAAGAGAGGGGGAGGAAACGGTAATCCTCAAATCCGGCAACTTATTCTATGCCGGGAGGGCGACCATCTGTCCTAAGGAGGTGTCGGATTTATCGTCCACAAGTCTCTCGTTAACAACATTGTAAAGATTGTGAGTGTGTCGACGAGAGTTGCGTACCTTATACTCAGAATAACCAAACGGTATTCACTGAAGGTCATACAGATTTACGCACCAACCTCGGCACACCCCGATGAGGAGGTGGAGGAAATGTATGAGGATATCTTTAGAGCCATGCATTCCTCCAAAACCCAATATACGGTGTTAATGGTCTCCCATTAACACCGTATATTGGGTTTTCAATTTTTTCAATTGGGTCAATGCAAAACTAGGCACAAGATAAAACAGTGAGCTGAATGTAGGGAAATTTGGAATAGGGCAACGGAACCCAAGGGGCCAGCAGCTAGCCGACTTCATGGAGAAAGAGGGACTCTTTATGATGAACTCTTTCTTCCAGAAGCGGCCCCACAGAAAATGGACCTGGTCGAGCCCCGACGGTTCGACAAAAAATGAGATTGACTTCATTATGACGACCAGACGACAAATGTTCAGTGATGTCTCAGTGATCGCGAGGGTGAAAACCGGCAGCGATCACCGAATGATTAAAGGCACACTGAACCTAAACGTTAAGTTGGAGAGGTCTCGTCTAATGAAGTCAACGCTCCGTCTCCTTCGTGCTCTAATCCAAAGTCCCGAAACCTTTCAGCTCGAGTTACAAAACCGTTTTCAGTGCCTAGAAGACTGCAATGAAGTGGACGATATGAATGACAAGCTCGTGGAAACTGTCCATGCGGTCGGAGCTAAGTTCTGCAAAACCCGCCGCAGAAGAACACAAAAACTCTCCGATCACACTCTTAATCTCATGGCTGTTAGACGGGAGATGAAGCTACATTCTTCAACAGATTTGACAGCATACAGGCAAATGAATAGACAGATCTCCAAATGCATGCGGCGGGACTTACGCAACTTCAATACAGCTCGTATTGAAGGAGCGATCGAGCGGAACCAAGGCTCCAAAGTCTTTGCCAGAGATCTGTCTGCCAGAAGGAGCCAACTGTCAAAGCTGAAGACAGAATGTGGCAGCATCGTTTCCGAGGCACCTGAGATTTTGAGTGAGATTGAGAGGTTCTATGGACAGCTGTACACGTCATCGTTGGAGCCACACGCAAGTGTGAGTAACGATCCATGAACGAGTCTTATCCGACATTATTCCGATGATATCCCGGACGTCAGTCTGAGCGAGATTAGAATGGCTCTCCAGCACCTTAAAAACGGCAAGGCCCCAGGCGAGGATGGAATTACAGCGGAGCTTCTGAAAGCGGGTGGAAAACCGGTACTTGAAGTCCTTCAGAAGCTCTTTAATTCCGTCCTCCATAGTGGCATTACACCGGAGGCGTGGAGCAGAAGTGCGGTGGTCTTGTTCTTCAAGAAAGGCAACAACGCTCTCTTGAAGAACTACAGACCGATTTCCCTTCTGAGCCGCGTCTACGTGCTGTTTTCGAGAGTCATTACGAATCGTCTCGCGCGCAGACTTGACGACTTCCAGCCTCCCGAACAAGCCGGTTTCCGAAAGGGCTTTAACACCATAGACCACATACATACCCTACGGCAAATTGTACAGAAGTCCGAAGAGTACAATTTGCCACTATGTCTGGCGTATGTGGACTATGAGAAAGCCTTTGATTCCGTCGAAATTTGGGCGGTGCTGCAGTCCCTTCAGTGGTGCCAAGTTTACTGTCGGTATATCGAAGTGCTGAAGTGTTTGTACAGTAGAGCTACGATGGCTATCCGAGTACAGAACCAGAGTACGAAACCTATCCAATTGCAGAAAGGTGTAAGACAGAGTGACGTCATATCCCCGAAACTCTTCACCGCTGCATTGGAAGACGTTTTCAAGCTTCTGGACTGGAAAGGATACGGTATCAACATCAATGGCGAATACATCACTCAACTTCGATTTGCCGACGATATAGTCCTTATGGCAGAATCGCTGGAGGACCTAAGCACCATGCTCAATGACCTCAATAGTGCTTCCCAACGGATAGGTCTTAAGATGAACATGGACAAAACAAAGATCATGTTTAATGTCCATGTCACACCTATGCCAGTAGTTGTTGGGAGCACTAAGCTAGAAGTCGTTGACGAGTATGTTTACCTGGGACAAATAGTCCGACTAGGTAAGTCCAACTTCGACCGAGAGGTCAATCGACGGATTCAACTCGGCTGGGCAGCGTTCGGGAAGCTACGAGACATCTTCTCGTCAGACAGACCTCAAAACCTTAAAACGAAATTGTACAACCAGTGCGTGTTGCCAGTGATGACTTACGGAACTGAGACGTGGTCTTTCACTGCTGGCCATATGAGGAAGCTCAAGGTCGCTCAGCGAGCTATGGAGAGGGCTATTCTCGGAGTTTCTCTGCGTGATAAACTCAGAAATGAGGATATCCGCATTAGAACCAGAGTGACCGACATAGCCCAGCAGATTAGTAAGCTGAAGTGGCAATGGGCCGGCCATATAGCTCGAAGAACCGACAACCGATGAGGAAAAAAGGTTCTCGAGTGGCAGCCTCGTACCGGCAGGCGAAGTGTAGGGCGTCCCCCCACTAGATGGAGTGACGACCTGGTGAGATGTGCAGGAAGTCGATGTATGCAGGTGGCTCAGGACCGTGCTTTGTGGCATTCCTTGGGGGAGGCCTATGTGCAGCAGTGGACTTGTGAAGGGCTGTAATGATGATGATGATGTTAATTGGCGCGGCTATAGTTCCGGTTTGAGGGGTAAGCGTGGCATTAGGTAGACAAATCAGCATAATTTTAGGTTGCGAGGCATTTATCCTAAAAGGCATCAACAAGAGGCACATACATTATACGAGTGAGTGCCCAGAAATGGACTGCTAACACGTTTACTGTTCCAGTGTTATACAAAGATATTTTGCAAAGACCAACGAGACAATCAATATACCCAGAACCACAGAAGGGAAACAGCGGCTTAATTCAAGCTACTGAAATCCATTATGTGTAAATTGTGTCGTATCTGCTCAACTTTGGTAGAATTTCGACAGTGAACTGCTATGTTGCTAAATTTTCACTGTAATTATCAATATTATTCATAGATTTGACGTAATAAACGAATTTAAAGTTCACCAAGAGGTAAGTAGTTACTGCAACCCGTGGACACATGCAACTTCAAACCGTGAAGGTATACTATATAAATGACTCTCTACAGGTAAAAAAGAGTTGACAGGTAAGAGGATAATTACATACACACAAAAACTCCTCAGCAAAAAATCAACTAGTACTAACAATAAATAATAAGGTGGGTCCGCCTAAAACGGGCCGGTTACAAATAAGGTCCATCTCTTCAAACTTATCGAAATTAATACTTAAACCAAAATGGATATCGTGCTGCCACTCCCCAGTAACCAATTATAAAAGTGCACCGGCGTTCATTGCTTTCGCAGTGGCCATTTTTTCAGTGGCTCAAAAGGTATGATTTTTCTGGTATATAACGCCTAAAATCTTGCAGTTCAATTATGTGCCTTATTTAGAGCCCTAGTGCTGTATAGGGACCATAGATAATCTTTTAAAAAACTTATTTTGTAAGTACCTCGCCCATGGTACCTTGTTTATGTATAATATTTTCCCTTCAAATATAAACAGATTATTTGATTATGATGTTTTACAAATGAAAAGACTTCCCAAAATTGATTTATAAGGATTTCCAAAAACCCGGCCCTTATTAGATGCAATTACCTTAGTTCTTTTACTTTTTGTCGTACTCTACGTACGTACATGTTAAAATCGACTTGCGAAAACACTGGATAAATTACGTATCACTGTAATAATCACTTGTCGTCATTAGCGACATTTTGATTTTTATTTTCCCACTGTACTTATTTATGTAATTTTAATGTATATTATTTAATATTTTTCGCATATGAATAAAATATTGTATATACAATATAAAAAACTATAAGCCTACAATATAATAACTAACTAAATAAGCATAAAGACTTCTTATCATACTTGGCACGACACCACGGGGAGTGGCAACAGCCCTTGGTATCGTGCCAAGAATGCTGACTGCGTTTCTTCGCTGAATGGATATATATACTTAGCCTTTTACGAGTATATATATATGCCTATTTACTCTTATGAATGTGTATAACATTTATTTATTTATTTTGTATAAATTAATGTGTTATTTTGTTATTTAATTTAAACAAATTTATTAATATATACAACATTAAAAAAATATAATAAAAAAAAAACTAAATCTAATAACTTAAATATCATACAGTCCTACTCCCCGTGGTATTGTGCCAGGATCGAAGGCTGCATTTCCTCGCTTAATAAATTAAGGACAATACTCAGCCTTTGATCGAGAAAAGAACTAGCCCAGAATAATATAATATATCGACCTCGACGGCTGCGTGGCTCTGCGATGAGTTGCAGCGCTGAGGTCCGCGGGATTTTCGCTCGAATCCCGAACGGTACAAGTATTTGTATTATCTACAAATAATTTTTCCGGGTCTGGATGTATATCATTATGAAATTTATGCTATGTTTGCTTCGTCTTTTGTAATGCATACAACAAAGGAATGGAATAATTTGCCGGCGTCTATCTTTCCGTCCTAATACAATCTGAGCGTCTTCAAAGCAAGAGTGAATAGGCTTTTGTTACGTTAAGACAGTGCGATTATCGTCTAAAACTAAAAAAATGTTTGTAAACTGCCTCTACGATAAAAAAGATAATCCTAGTGTGAAAGTACGGAAACAGAAACAGAAACAGAAACTTTTTTATTCAATATAGATTATAAATAATACTTATTGAAAGTCACTCTTTTGTATAATTACCACTGGTTCGAAAAAAACCTCTGTCCTGGGAAGAACCAGCAAGAAACCCAGCGGGACTTTTTTTTAAATAACAGCTTACAATTTAAGAAATTTTTTTAAAGAAATTTAACATTTGATCAAGAATAATTTTTTCAAAAATCTTACTAAGTGTTGGTAGTACAGAAATAGGTCTAAAATTGGCGGGGTCTAATGTACCACCAGATTTAAATAAAGGTATTACTTTACTATACTTCATTAAATCAGGAAACATACCAGATTCGATAATAGTATTAAAAATAATAGCTAAATGAGGCGCGATTGTATCTATTATAGACGCAATAACTTTAACGGAAATCCCTCACAGATCCGCAGTTTTCTTAACATCAATAGTTTTAAAATATTTTACAATATCTTTTAATGATACTTTATGAAATGTAAAATTCTTTGTACACGCATTTACATTTTGTTTAAGTAATGATTCAGCGACAGCAGGAGAAGAAATCAGTGACTTAGTGGTTAATATCGGAATATCAGTAAAATATTTCTCAAAAACCATTGCAACGTCCTGATCTGATTCGGTTAATTTGTTGTTAAAAGTTAACTGGTAGTTTGAATTGCGAGAGTTGATCGTTTAACGTTTAACGTTTTTAACCATAAAAAATTGGTTTAGTTAATTTAGGTTTTAGGTATTAGTGTGTAAGTTTATTACAATATATACCACCTCCTAGTATCCAACAGTTCAATTTTCTACTCAATGTTTCTTTTTTAGTTGTCTGGAAGGGATCACTGTTTATTGGTTTTTCTTTATTATATAATGTAAATAATATATTATTGAACATTTGTGATGAATATTAATCTTTAAGTAGGTAGAATAATTACATAGATAAGAAAGGTACAATGACATTTATTAGTTAATTTATTTAATTGTTTGATTATTTAATTAATTTATTTTGTTTATCTAAGTTAAGTTTTAGCAATATAATAAGGACGTTGCTGTAATATTCGTACACAATTTATTGTTAATGAATAAAGACATTGATTGATTATTAATAAGACCGCCTTATTGTTTTTATCACCTATGTTTTAATTCCTGTAATCTGGTTTTTTTCGTGTTTGTAGTGTTTAATAATATATAATAATAAAAAATCGACTCGCTGATGACGAGATTTCAGATTTTTATTTAAAGTTTTTATTAGAAATATCACAATTGCAATATCGTCTACATAATTACATTAAAAAGTTTATATTTTGCAACCCTTAGGGAAGTAATATTTCTCTAAATGTATACGGGCCCATCCCTTTAAAACTATTATATATTTAATTACTTATTTAATAAAAGAATCATCAAAATTGTTTCACAATTAACAAAGATATCGCGTAATATACATGCAAAAAAGTTGAGGAAATAATTTTATACGGGTATATACTAGACAATAAAGTATATAATAACAGTAATCATCTTTTGTCTACATGACCTAGTCTAGACTCCCAGACACTTTTCGTCGTCAGTATCGCTTTGCAGACGCTTTGAAGCTCTTAAAAAATTACATTCATTACTTACATTCTGAAGCTCCATTTATATATATGTTAGCCTGACAACTATTTTAGAACGTTTTACAAGAAGGCAGGTCTACCATCCCCTAGATATTAGTACATGTCTTACTCACGCTCATGCGCGCGGATAATGCCCTCGCGCTCATGCCTACAGAGGCATTAAATTGGGTCTGTTATCTGATACCTGGAAAATGGCTCACTTGCCAAGCTAGCAGGTAGGCATGCGATCATAGTACATACGAACACTACTCAATCATACACATTTCGTTCGTCAGAAAATGAGTGACGTCTGGTGGCCTTGGCATCTTGGGCTAATAAACATTTAGTCCGGCTGTCATTAAAACTTAGAACTTGTGTCTGTAGTCACGCTATCACGAAATGTTTCCATTACAAATGAGTTTCTAAAGACTGCAACATTATGATCATAATATTTATTTTACACTAGCTGTGCCCGCGGCTTCCTTCACATATAATAACTATTAGTTAATTATATACTCTGTTAATGAGCTGTTAATTTTTTTGCACGGTACCCTTATTAAGTGGCAAAGCTTGCGAAGTCACTTATTGATTTCACGATGTCTGTCCGTCTGTCCGTCTGTCCGTCTGTCCGTCTGTCCGTCCGTCAGTCCGTCTGTCCCACGATTATCTCGAGAACGGTTTCGAATTTTCAAATTCTGTTTTCAGCAATCGATTACTGATCACCCAGGCATCTGAACCTCCTATTTTGAAACTGATTGCTCAACGGCAACCGTTAGAAACCGCTACAAAGCTGATTGCTTCGCCACTTTGCTATGCTGTTAGCTTGCTAGGTTTTTCTTTTATTAAATTAAAGCAGCTCCTTATAACATCAGGTATCTGCCAATGAACGTCTCGTCAAAATCGGCCTAGCCGTTTTGGTAATAAGGCGGACTAAACAGACAGGTGGACAGAGAACATTTTTGAAAATTGTTTTTTTTTTTGTTATAAGTCCCGTATATACTCTCATATGCATTTATTAAAAAAAAAACTAATATTTTGACTTTACAAACAGACACTTCAATTTTATTTATTTGTATAGCTATTCCGTTAAAAGTTATGGATGACAGCCTACGATGGGAGAGAACTGGAACGCGTATTTTGGCCATTACTCTCATTGTTCATTGTTTTAAATCTTATTGTAGAGAATCAAGGTATAATTGGCCGACTTTTTTTAAACTAAAGTAGGTATAAAACATTAGCATAATATATGGAGATTAACACAAATTGAGAAGTAATCTAAATACATTAATGCAAAGAAAAACAGGATAAATTTTGTAGCATTAGGTTCTTAAACATAATTACAATATTTTTACGTATTATAAATAATATATTAAAAAGTTAGCCAAGTGCGAGTCGGACACGCGCATGAAATTTCCGTACCATCGTAAAACACGTTTCTAGTAGCCCCTTTAAATTTTTAATTTAATTTAATTTTTATTATTTGTTGTTATAGCGGCAACAGAAATACACATTCTGTGAAAACTTCAACTTCAACCTATTACGGATCATAAGATACTGCCCGCTGACAGACAGACGGAGGGATAGCGGAGGCTTAGTGATAGGGTCCCGTTGGTTATCCTTTGGCTACAGAACCCTAAACATGACCAAAATTCGACCTGGTGGACATTTTCTCAGTCTTAAAGGAGCCTAGCCATCTGCGCAGGACAGGATTAAAGCGCCTGAGTGTATGCGCAAGCACAGGTGCAGTCTCTGACTCCGGACTAACTTCTGCCAACTTCCTGACCCCGAGCTGTTAGTGAGAATTTCTCAATAGAAAATTCCAATAACCTATTTTTGGCCCGACCCGGGATTCAAACCCAGGACCTCATAATCATCAGTCACATTTACCTCCACACTAACCAGACTGTCATGTTAATACAACCCAATTCTTGACTGCAATTCCACCTGACGATAAGTGGTGTTTATCGCGCCCTAGTCTTAAAACGTACTGCTTTAGCGTAAAAATGCCTAATTAATTAATAGTAATAATTAAATTAATCTTGCCTTGAAGATGCCCAGATTGTGATCGGACAGAAAGTAAAAATAACTATTATTACATCTTTTCAATATTACAATAAAAAACTTACAATATTACAATAAAAAAACTGCGGTTGCCAACCCGCTCCCCAAGTGTGGCAACTATAGCAAATATCCCCTCATGATGAAAGTTACGACGAGAAGGACCCCAGTCCCCGGCGGTCTCGCAATTCCCAGCTACAGTGGCGACCATGGTAACGGTGGGGCAGGGGGTGCTAAGAATCTCCGGTGAAGGTTCGGTTGCCACCTAAGACGTCTCCATTTGGCAACATACAACGCACGCACCCTGAGGACTGACAAGAAAATCCTGGAGCTGGAAGAAGAGATAGACAAGTTACAGCTTGTATTGAAGAAGCGATCGAGCGGAACCAAGGCTCCAAAGTCTTTGCCAGAGATCTGTCTGACAGAAAGAGCCAACTGTCAAATCTGAAGACCCAGTGTGGCAGCATCGTTTCCGGGACATCTCAGATTTTGAGTGAGATTGAGAGGTTCTATGGGCAGCTGTACACGTTATCGTTGGAGCCACATGCAAGTGTAAGTAACGATCCAAGAACTAATCTTATGCAACACAATTCCGATGATATCCTGGACGTCAATCTGAGTGCCATTAGAATGGCTCCCCAGCACCATAAAAACAGCAAGACCCCAGATGAGGATGAAATTACAGCGGAGTTTCTGAAAGCGGTTGGAAAACAGGTACTTGGATTCCTTCAGAAGCTTTTTAATTCCGTCCTCCATGGTGGGACTATTCCGGAGGCGTGGAGCAGAAGTGCGGTGATCTTGTTCTTCAAGAAAGGCGACAACGCTCTCTTGAAAAACTACAGACCTATTTCCTTTCTGAGCCTCGTCTACGTCCTGTATTCGAGAGTCATTACGAATCATCTCGCACGCAGACTCGATGACTACCAGCCTCCCGAACAAGCCGGTTTCTAAAGAGGCTTTAGTACCATAAACCACATACACACCCTTCGGCAAATTGTACAGAAGACAGAAGAGTACAATCTGCCACTTTGCCTTGCGTATGTGGACTGTAAGAAAGCCTTTGCTTCCGTCAAAATTTGAGCGGTGCTACAGTCCCTACAGCGGTGTCAAGTTGACTGTCGGTATATCGAAGTGCTGAAGTGTTATATTGAAGTGTTGAAGTGCTTGTACAGTAGGGCTACGATGGCTATCCGAGTACAGAATCAGAGTACGAAACCTATCCAACTGCAAAAAGGTGTAAGACAGGGTGACGTTATATCCCCGAAACTCTTCACCGTTGCATTAAACGACGTTTTCAAGCTGCTGAACTGGAAATTTTGTACTTAGTTTGTAAAAACTTGTACATACAAACGACTTCAATATAAATTATTAAGGATAACTCAAAAACTATTGTCAAGCCTTGATTAAATTTATATGGGACCACATGACAAGCACCAGCTTTCAAATACAAAAAGGATAATCAAGAACGGTTCAACTAGCAAAAAGTCATGTGGTAACACACATAAAAAACATACAGTTGAATTGGGTAGCTCCTCCTTTTTGAAGTCGGTTAAACCATTATAAATGTTCATTCATGTTTTATTGGCGTGCAAGTAACCCCATTAAGTAAATATATGGCAGTTATATCGATATTACAGACAGACTCTTCAATTTCAATTATATGTATAGATTTTATTGCCAACATTCTTTCTTTCCATCCGATTACTATGTGGATGTCTTTTAAGTAAAAGTGAATAGGTATTTATTAAGAGGAAAAAAGTATTTTTTTTTACTTATTATAACTTAGTGCCTGACCACAATCCGTCGTGGTGGTAAGTGGTGATGTAACCCTAGGTGGTAAATTACATTGTCTTAGCGTAACAAAAGCCTATTCACTCTTGCCTTAAACATTTTTTTACTTTTACATTTTAACATATTCAGATAAATCACCCACATAAACACTCACCAACAGCTGGGATTGTAGTCAAGCACAAGCTTATAATAGTAAGTAAGTGGACATGCAAATGTATGTAAAACAAATTAAAAAGAACTTAGATGAACAAAGAAATTTATGTGACTGCCAACGACCTCGTTGCTTCTACAATTTTTTATGAATAAAATTATTTTTTTAACAACGCGCTATTGTGTTTATGAGTGTCAGTTGAGCTTTAGTCCGAGTCTGTGAAAAGTTCATAGAAATACCTGGTGTGAAATCGCAATTACACGCATCCACTTTAACTGTATCATAAGACAATGGATTTCCCACGGAGGGGACTTGAGAACAGACTGATGGTCCGACTTCCGTCCGTCCGAGTACGGCCAACTTGATGAGAAATATCGTGATCAGACTGTTGCATTTAAAAAGCCCTTTTGAATTTTTCGTTACACTAACCCTATAACTGTCGTATCGTTTTAGCAGTATGATTCTGAAAACATCTCAAAAATAATAAACCTTTGCGATAGCCAACGCGTTTGGAACTAATGCATATATATTCCTATGAAGCAAGCTTTGAGGGTGGCCTAATTTCAGCAGTGAACATCTCATCACCATCATTTTCGTTACGACCTACCAAAGTGCACTGATGAATTCTTATATTTACGCGAACACTACACATTTAAATAAAACTAATTTTACGGATTTTATCGCGTATATTAACTTATTTTATATTCCCGATGTTTCGAGCACTTTACAGCACCCATGGTCACGGGGGGGACTGAGGTGTTTGACGTCCCAATGTCGTAGTTAACCACGGCTACCTCCAGATTAAAAATTATTAATTTTTGTTCCGATCCACGCAGTATGAACTTACAGTATCATGAAGTCTTGCAGTTGTATGCTTGGGTTGGGATTTAATTTTATTAATTATGGGATCCCAAGCAGATGGTAGCACCCAGCCATCTTCTCTATTGAAATTAGGATGTTTCTTGATTTCAATAGCCCCGCTAATCATCCTTGGAAGGAATCGGTGTTCTTTAGCGAGGATTTGTGGTCTATCAAATCTAATGTAGTGACGGGGGCGATCCTGTACGTGTTCACAGACTGCAGACTTCCCGGAGCGTCTATTCTTCACATCAGCTATGTGTTCTTTAACACGGGTTTTTATAGATCTTTTAGTTTGTCCTATATAAGAGAGACCACATTCACAATCAAGCTTGTACACTCCTGCATCTTGCAGAGGAATATTACACTTGACTTATGGTAAAAACTGACTAATCTTCTTCGGCGGCTTGAAATATGTTTTAATGGAAGCCCGCTTCAAGATGTAGCCAATCTTGTCAGTGACACCTCTGACATATGGCAGTACAGCAGGCACTCGCTTGACTGTGGCCGGCTTCACTCGTTCACTGTGACGTAGGCGCGGGACCCGAAGCTTATTGTCGTGCATAACTTGCTTGACGTGTTGGAGCTCGGCGGCCAGGTGTTTACTGTCACAGATCCTCGTGCTCTCTGAAACAAAGATTTACCCACGGTAGCTAACTGTGAAGGATGGTGGTGAGTATCACCGTTTAAATATCTATCTGTATGGGTCTTTTTTCTATACACAGTGTGGCTCAAGGTGTTATCAGGATTCCGAATTACTAACACATCTAGAAAAGCTAAAGAATTGTTTGCCTCTAACTCCATTGTGAACTGAATTTTAGAATTTAAGGAGTTAAGAAGGTCTAGAAATGCAGTTACTTTATCTAAAGGGAGAATTGTGAAAGTGTCGTCTACGTACCGCTTGTAGAATCTTGGGTTTACGGGAGAAGTACGCAGGGCTTTCTCCTCAAAATCCTCCATGAATATATCGGCAACAATGGGAGATACAGGTGAGCCCATCGCCACTCCATCTACTTGCTTGTAGAACTCCTCCTTCCACAATAGGTAGCCAGATGTAAGGCAGTGTCTAAGTAATACTGCATATTCTACGGGCATGTTGTTTTGCTCTAGCCTTCTAGTAACAATCGAGATGCAGTCTTCAACAGGTAAGCATGTGAACAGAGACTGCACATCAAAACTGACCATAGTTTCATTGTCTGCCAGATGTAGGTCTTTAATCTCGCTGACAAAATGGTAGGAATCCTTTGTGTATGCTCTTGTATGTCCCCTGAGCGGTGAGAGTATATTCGCTAAGTTTTGAGCCAATTTGTAAGTTGGTGAATCGATTTGGCTCACTATAGGACGTAGTGGAGCATTGGGCTTGTGTATTTTTGGTAACCCATACAATTTCGGTGGTTTGGCACACGTAGGTATTATCGATTTTACGTCTAGATTTAATTTTCGGAGTGTTTCTTTATGAGATCACTAGTTGTTTTGAGTGTGTTATTTGTTGGGTCATTTTTAACCTTTTTATAAGTACTTGCATCCGACAAAAGTTCTTGTATTTTAGAATTATAATCCGACGTATCCATGACTACCGTGGCGTTTCCTTTATCTGCGCGGAGGATCGTGAGTTCTCGTTTATTGCGTAGGTTATTCAACGCTTTAAATTCGTCTTTAGGTAGATTCGGTTTTGGTGCTGAGCTTCGACGTAACATAGACGAAATGTCTTGACGTATCGCTTGCAAATCTTCCTTTTGCATATTGTTTTTATATAAACAGTCCTCGACGCTGCAAATAATTTCTTCGTACGGTAATTTTTTAGGTGTTAAAGCAAAATTAAGACACAGACAGATTATAGACCGCGCTTAATCTATGAACTACTAACTACGAACGCGGATCATTAGTTAGCTACCGTGGGTAGCTAGATCCTCGTGCTCTTTGTTTCAGAGAGCACGAGGATCTGTGACAGTAAACACCTGGCCGCCGAGCTCCAACACGTCAAGCAAGTTTTGCACGACAATAAGCTTCGGGTCCCGCGCCTACGTCACAGTGAACGAGTGAAGCCGGCCACAGTCGAGCGAGTGCCTGCTGTACTGCCATATGTCAGAGGTGTCACTGACAAGATTGGCTACATCTTGAAGCGGGCTTCCATTAAAACATATTTCAAGCCGCCGAAGAAGATTAGTCAGTTTTTACCATAAGTCAAGTGTAATATTCCTCTGCAAGATGCAGGAGTGTACAAGCTTGATTGTGAATGTGGTCTCTCTTATATAGGACAAACTAAAAGATCTATAAAAACCCGTGTTAAAGAACACATAGCTGATGTGAAGAATAGACGCTCCGGGAAGTCTGCAGTCTGTGAACACGTACAGGATCGCCCCCGTCACTACATTAGATTTGATAGACCACAAATCCTCGCTAAAGAACACCGATTCCTTCCAAGGATGATTCGCGGGGCTATTGAAATCAAGAAACATCCTAATTTCAATAGAGAAGATGGCTGGGTGCTACCATCTGCTTGGGATCCCATAATTAATAAAATTAAATCCCAACCCAAGCATACAACTGCAAGACTTCATGATACTGTAAGTTCATACTGCGTGGATCGGAACAAAAATTAATAATTTTTAATCTGGAGGTAGCCGTGGTTAACTATGACATTGGGACGTTATACACCTCAGTCGTCCCCCGTGACCATGGGTGTTGTAAAGTGCTCGAAACGTCTGGAATATAAAATAAGTTAATATACGCGATAAAATCCGTAAAATTAGTTTTATTTAAATGTGCACTGATGAACATAGGCTTCCCCATGGATAGCTTATCAGGGTGACATCCACAATAGTTGCTACGCTTGGCCGGTGAGTTTTTTTAGTTTTCTAGTTATAACAAGAAAATTAAAAAAAACGCCCGCTGTCTTATAAGGCAGACACTGCTTCCAATGTTTCTTACGACACCCACGATATTGAGTATTGGAAATTTTAACTCCGAGTGGACGTTTCTGGTAAATAAATAAATACGCTGCAGCTTTAGCTACTTTACTAACTCTTAAATACTCACTATATACCTGACTGAGTTTAAACCAGTTCCACCAAACCGATTGAGATGAAATTTTGCACAAATTTGAAGTGCTAGTGGCAATACGACTTTATATTCTATATTTTTTTACGACCCCTTAATATGGATATTTAGAGAAAAGGTTTGGAAGCTCTCTGATTTTTGATTTTTGAGAATTGATTAATAAAATATTAATAACAACCCTGTTAGTTCTCTTGCAAGTTAAATCGATAATTTTTCTGTGGTGCCTTTATAAAATATATACATGTCTCTTTGTGGATCTTTTATAGAATAAGTGGATGCTCTGACCACAGTTTCTACATCTATCCTCGAATAAGAATCAAAATGCAGATTGTCACGCCCGAGAACTAAGAGGGAGCATTTTCAATAAAAATGGTCTCCGGTTCTCTACAGCCATCATTCAAAACAGCACAATTGAGCTTGTAGTTAATTACGAGCTATCTATTCCCCTCCAATACCTATACCAATCGTCCACGAGATGGGCAGCAACATCTTCCTGGTAACATATCAAAATAATAAAAAACTGCAATCGTCAATTCGGTTGCAACTCGATGATGAAATTGCATCTTTATTATGTCTTTGTGGCTAATCACCTGAATTTTATTCCCAAAGGACTTTACTAAGTATATGTTTATTCTTAGAAAGAAAGAAATGACAATGGCCTCCAGACAAGTTCAATTTTGCATCAAAAAACAACGATACATGACTCGTAAAAGAACCCGACGGTCGACGGCTATTATATATTCCGGTTGTGCCGCGAACAAGCAAACACGCGACGTTTGTCTTCGAATTCATTCACAACTATCGACATATACCGCCAACATGTTGTTAGCGACTATTAGGCGCGTATTTCTAAGTAATAATGGTCAATTTCGTATAGCAAGCATTATTATCGATAGTTGGTAGAGCTATCGAATAGCGGACTGGAGCATTAGCATAGATTACCACTGCATTAACTTATCGTATAAAATTTGTTCGGATGTGACACAACATACGTAATAGCACTTTTTTGAAGTCAAGTTTATTAATGTTTTTTTATATTTACGCGACTCCCACACATTCATTTAAAACTATCTTCTAATCACTTTGTATAGTATTTTTCACAATCCCCAAGTCAGCTTTCAATTGATAATTTTAGCTGATCTATCAGAATAAGCTGAGAACTTAAATTTTATTAGTTGCGGGATCCCAAATATAATATATATAGGATAATTTTATACGTGGTAGAGCCATGCTGCTATATTATGGTTGTAGCACGAATGAAGGACCACGCTCTCATAGAATACCAGCGTAAAATAGCAGCTTAATGCTGCTGTGTTTTGTATGGTGAGTGTAGAGAACCGCAGACCCTTTTTACTCGAAAAGGGGCATTTCATCTTAGTCCTCAAGGCTGACAACGCATCTGCATTTTGATTCGCAAACGAGGATGGATGTAGATGTTTATGGGCCACAGCAACCACTTACCATCAGGTGGACTGTGTGATCGTTTGTCACCCTATATCTATAAAAAAATAGACAGATTGTTACGCTCACTCACTTCTACTGAATGAGTATGTTTTTATTTTTTAGGCTGGCGAATATATATTTATTTCATTTGTAGTCTGGGTGCTGCCGTCTACTTGAGATTTTGTAATTAATATATGTAATTAAATCCAAACTCGTAACCAGGAAGTCTTATTCGACACTATTTCGAAGTTATCCCGGACGTCAGTCTGAACAAGATTAGAAAGCATGGCAGCGGCAAGAATGACAAAGCCCCAGGTGAATGTGGAATTACAAATTTTTCGACCACTGTGAAAAGTTTTACGCAATTTCAAGACACTTCGGTTCAAATTTAATAATTGCATAGAAATAAACTTTATTTGAAAGTAAGAAACCTTATTTGTTGATCATGAGAACACGCTCAAAAAAAGCTTTAAACCTATGTACGATAGTAATAGATCAAGTTTTATTTTAACTCCTCCCGGCCAGTTTCAGCTAAAAAAAACCACCCGTGAAAATTTTTGGAAGCCATTAGCATCGCAGAAGATATAGTGTAAATGTTCTTCTTTAAAAATGACATGGTTAAGAGCTGACTTCAGGTGGTAGGGCTCCTTTTCTGCCTAGGTTTGTCTAGATAGCCCCTTAAAAGTGAAAAATAGCGGAAATATATGATGAGTTTTGAATGTAACTATATAGACATTATACGCGGTTATATCACGAATGGGTCGGCTCGGCCGGGGATGGACCACGCTCACACAGAATACCAGCGTAAAATAGCAGCTTAACGCTGCTGTGTTTCGTATGGTGAGTGTAGAGAACTGGAGACCCTTTTTACTGGAAACGAGGCATTCCGTCTTAGTCCTCACGGGTGACTGCATTTTGATTCGTAATCGAAGATAGATGTAGATGTCTATGGGCCACAGCAATCACTTACCATCAGGTGGACTATGTGCTCGTTTGTCACCCTTATACTATAAAAATAAAAATAAAAAATAGACGACAATGAAATTTTGATTATATACTAGTACCTAAGTCCACTTAAAAGAGACAAAAAAAATATTTTTAATAAAAAACCAGCCAAGTGCGAGTCGGACTCGTGCATGAAGAGTTCCGTACCACCGTAATACACGTTTCTAGTAGGGGAGGCCCATTTAATTGTTTATGTATTTTAATTTTGTATAGCGGCAACAGAAATACACATTCTGTATATTTCTGTTTCAAATTTCTACTGTCTACCTATTACGGATCATGAGATACTGCCCGCTGACAGACGGACGGACAAACGGACGGATAGATGGATGGACGGACAGCGGAGGCTTATTAACAGGGTCCCGTTGGTTACCCTATGGGTACGGAACTCTAAAAAGTAGAAAAAATGTGTCTTTAATACTTCTTACACTATGTCTTAGCACTAACTTAAGAATGTGAAGTTATTTTATTAAGTACTTAAAAGACGGCTTCTAGTTTTTATTAAAAGCTAATTTTAAATTCTTAATTTATGCAAGATATATTCGTTTGTCATTTTTAATAAGACTTATCACATATTTAAAAAAAATACTGTAATCCAATTTTACTGAAAACCAAACTTAGCGTTCAGATCACGAAAAGAAACGGTTACTCGTTATGTTAACTATGAATGCCATTGTTATGTATGAACCAGTCACATAGTTCTAATATTTTAAGTGACAAGCAGTGTGCTACCTAGGTGAACATTGGGTTGTCTTATTTGCTCATAAATATGCTTATTTTTTAAATAATAAGGGTGGGAAACGAGCGCACAGTCCACCTGATGATAAATGGATGGTGTGGCTCATAGACTTCTACATTTATCCTCGATTAAGAACCAAAATGCAGATGCGTTGTCACCCCAGAGGACCAAGATGGAAAAGTTCGTTTCCAATAAGATTGCTCTCCCAATCTCTCCACTAACCATTTCTAATTCTATAAAAAACTTTTCGTGTCGAGCATTGGCATCACAAATTTAAACACTGCTTTTCTAAGACGTCGGTCGCGATAAGGGAACAGAATAGAATAGAATAGAATAGAATAATTTTTTATTCAATATAGATCACATGTGTAATTCTTATTGAAAGTCATTTTTTACTTTACCACTGGTTCGAAAAAAAAACCTCTGTCCTGGGAAGAACCAGCAAGAAACCCAGCGGGACTTTTTTCACAAGTTCTAACCTCTATGTCAGCAGATAAGAACAAACTTGAGTTTCTCAAAATCATTGTTCACGCGTTGCTCATTATCATATTCATGCATAGACACAACTAAGCAAAAAATTTTAATTAAAAGTTTATATTATAAAGGTTACTAACCTATAAAAAATCTTTCCTCGATTATGAAAAGAAAAAAATCTTTGCGAATTTAAATAAATTGTAATTACTAGAGAAATAAATTAAAATGTAATTTGAATTATATATGAATGTCACATTTTATTATTTCCAAAAGATGAAAAGATGCTAACGTCCCCTTAAATATTTATACAGAAATATTAAAACAACATTTTCCATATACGGAATGTAAATAGTTGAACTCCGAGTCCATGATATCAATATTATAGTTGACCCGTTTATAAATAGGATATTCGTTAATTCTAGTTATTAATCGTCATCAACAGCAGCATAACGCTGGTATCCTATATTAACACATGGATGATAATAACCCCTGGGAAAGAGGTAGTCACTTCCAAGCTTTCCAAACATTTTCTCTTAATCTTGAATTAGTTTTGTAAGTAGACTTTGAAAAATAAAAGAGAAGACGCTTATAAGATGTTACTTTACTTTTAAAAGTCTTAACCTGAATTTAATCAGTCAGGATTTTAGTTTAATTTTATCAACTAAAACATCTAAGTATCAGAGACGACAACACGTCTATAGTCTCCTTTTCTAAGGTTTAAGGCTAAGGTTGGCTGCAGGTGACCATTGACTATAATGCGGTTTGCATCAGGTTGACTGCACGTTCGTTTGTCACTGCAGTTTTAGATTTAAAAAAATTGTAGTCATATTTAACACTCACATATTATTCAAATATAAAAGGGATAACACTTATATCATTCAAAGATAAGTAAATATTCTAATTGCGTTAATTGATTTGCAAACAAGGATAACTTTACGTGAACCATATCAACAGAGCGATCGAGCGCCCGTTGAACTCTTGTCTAAGACAGCTCGCCGCTACGTTGACGACGCGTCGAAAAGTGAAGCTATACAATTAACAAAAGTTAATTTAAACCATAATAGAGCACTATTATGGTTTACATTAACTTTTAACAAACATTTTGCTATATATCATATTATGAACCACCTAATAAAACCCAGGTTTTCGACATAAAGAGAACCGTAATATTTTTGTTGCCGAGCTATTAACGATTGGCGTAAACTAATTCTGACACTGAACCTGTGCACTGAACTGTCTTAATATGGCATAACAAAACTGAAATATCTTCATTCATTTAATATAAGAATTTAAACACAGTTTGTAAAACATATTTGTTTTTCATTTCTGCTATAAATAGAATTACATTGGCAGTGTTAATTTTATTTTGTATACTCGTATTTATTAATAATGCGTTTTTATAACATTGTTTGTTTAAAGTTCCAATATTTTCTGCAGAAGTAAACTAACTGAAGAGTAAACAAACATTAGCACTATTTTTCTTTCTGCGTCAATTTATTATATACTAAGCAGTGTTAGTAGTATACTTATTATTTTGAAAAACAAACAAAAAAACTAATTACGATCGGCGATTCAATTTAAAGCCCATAAATTTCTCGTAATAACCGAAACAAATATTCAAAAGATACTTACATTTCGGCGAAAGCAAAAAGCATAACCGAACGATAAAAATAAAAAATATCATATATATTAAAAAATACGTGGTCCCGAAATTCGGGATGAGACCGACTACCCGAAAGAGGCAATAAGATCAAAAACTGGCGGCACGGGGCACGTAACCTTAACATATGTCACTAGGGTCGTTGACCGAGTATTTGCATGAACAAAAGACCTGTGGAGGCGCTTGCCAGCAGCACGGCAACTGTCAGGAACTCAACCCACATGGTGGCGTGCGTCGCCAACCACGCTCCGCGCTGTACTGACTACTGAATCTGATAATTAAAATCAGTGCCATCGTTACCTTGCAGTGGATCTCACCCGGCTCTGCCCACCCTCTTCATAATTACACACGTACTGTAATGCCACCTTACTTCTTCACATGTTTTCCTTAATCATTCTAAAATTATACATGCTTGTAACTTATTTTCCTTTTATATAAATAATTTAAGCGTGAAATAATATAGAATACAGTAGTAAAATAGCAGCTTAGTGCTGCTGTGTTTCGTATAGTGAGTGTAGAGAACTGCAGACTTTTTTACTGAAAACGAGGCAACGAGGATAAATGTAGATGTCTATGAGCCGCAGCATCCACTTACCATCAGATGGACAGTGGACTCGTTTGTCACACTTATTCTATAAATAATAGAATTATCAGTCCACTTGATACTAAGTGGTAACTGCAACTAATCGACACCTTCAACCAACTTCAATCACTGAGGAATCGAATAGAATAGAATAGAATCATTTTTATTCAATATAGATTAGATTACAATACATAAAAAATACTTACTGAAAGTCATTTTTTATTTTTACCAGTAGTTCGCAAAAAACCTCTGTCCTGGGAAGAACCAGCAAGAAACCCAGCGGGACTTTTTTTTTAAAAAAAAAGCACAATTTTTTTTTTATAGGATAAGGGTGAAAAACGAGCCTAAAAAAGAAAAACACCTGATGGTAAGTAGTTGCTGCGGCCCATAGACATCTACATCTATCCTCTGTTACAGATCAAAATGCAGATGCGTTGTCACCCGTGAGGACTAAGATGGAATGTCTCATTTCCAGTAAAAAGGGCATCCGGCCACCTGCACTCACCAAGCGAAACGCAGAGGTAAACCTCTACTTCACGCTGGTATTCTGTGAGGTCGTGGTACCACCCCGGTTCGAGCCGGCCCATCCATGCGACAGCAAAAGCTGCCGCCTGGCTCTACCACTGTTAATATATTATTTTATACAATTGTTATGAAAAGGTTTAGAAACATCATGGTTGCGATCACCTCATATTCCAGGGGTTATTATCAGTCATGTACTCTTTAGTAGTATAATAATAACCCTTAATAAACAACATTTGCTTAATATATAATTTAAACCCATTGATAGAATAAGTCTGCATATTTTCTGGGACTTTGTTGTGAAAGCGTATACATTGCCCCATGAAGGAATTACTGACTCTTTGCAGTCGAGTAACTGGTATAACTAACTTGTGCTTGTTCCTAGTATTTACAGAATGTACATCACTATTTTTAATAAAAGTATTTTTGATTTTGTGTACATACATACATTAAATTCCCGTAAATATATTGAGAGGCCAAAGTTAATATATTTATTTCATTAAATTTTTCTCTTAGGGATTCCTTCGCACCTTGGTTATAAATTGCTATTATGGCTCTCTTTGGAAGGTCACGGAAGTGTTCTCATATTTAAGGGTTCTCTTATTATTATTAATCATTTATTTTCAGACTCAGGTCCATATATGTTAGTATTGGTACAATTTTTCTTACTAGCTAGGTTAGTAAAAACTGAACAAAATCTATGTAAGACCTAATACAGAGTCTAAACTTTTGTCTTGTGAGCTTATGGAACTCTTAAAACATGTAGTTCAATAAACCTTGCAAGCAGGTTAGAATCCACTCTGTTGCTAATCATCTCTATGACTCTGTTCGGGCTCCCTCGCACGCGTCGTATAAGAGACTCCACTTTTTTCCTCATGATTGCGTAAAAATCATCCGTTTTTGCATCAGCAAACATACTTGATGCACTGCAATAGCGAGGGAGCCCCAACAAGGCCCTGAACATATTATTATATTGAATTCGCAGGACATTGTATGCTCTTTGGGTGAAATTGGTCCAAAGACTGCTCGTGTAAAACGATTGGCAGGAGGCTTTGAATAAAGTAATTTTGACCGGTGCTGTGCAGCGAGCAAACCTATGAACCAACATATTACCACGCACAGACAATGCCCTGCGCTCTCTTTCTATATCTAGGTCATCAGACAAATTCTCATTAATGATGTGGCCAAGATATTTAAACTGTTTTACACGAGCTTAACCTTCTAATTGAAAAACAGATACTAGGCGAAAGACATACTTAGAGGAGTAACATCAACCCAGACGAATGTCTTTTACACCTGCTACTCTTGGACTACTACCTTTCCTTCCTTGGAGTCCATCTGAGTAGGTAGCACCCTCTTACATATTTCTGCCGTCAAATAACAGTGCTCGTAGAAACCCTGCTGTATTCCAATCTGAAGGATGTGGAAAAGCAGTATAATTACTGTTGTGAGGCATTCCATCTTAGTCCACAGACGTGTCAACGTATCAGTAGCCTCTTTTACTTTAAATTGGCTGCAGGTGTTTCCATCAGGTTGACTGAAAGTCCGTTTGTAACTTCAGTAGTATAAAAAAAACCTACTAGATAGGCGAAGGGTCCCTTCCATAGTAAGAAACTTTTTATCTACATACATTTATACAAATAATAAAATTGAAGTGTCTGTTTGTAATGTCAAAATACCAGCGTTTTAGTAAATGCATATGAAAGAATATAAGGTACTTATAACAAAAACACAATTTATTAAATTTTTGTCTGTCTGCCTTTTTTTTTTACATTGGGAAATGCCTACGCATACCCGCCTCGCGGGGGCAAGGACGGGTTATGTCGGACTCGCACCGACTAAAACCCCATGGTGTTCCACCCTAGTCGCATATTGGCAGGGCCACGGGAACGCTTTCGCACACTTCCGCGGCCCCACCTGCGCTGGCCGCCCCATGGCGGCCCCTCCTCGGGAGAGGAACACTCCTCCCCCATCTCCTTCTCCGGTAAGGCGCACCAGAACACATGGCGCGCCCTCCTCCTCGGCCTCCAATTTCACATGCGCAACGGACGCCCCCGTGTCCGATGCGCGAAGGCCATGGGGCCAGGAAAAACTAGCACTCAGGAGCACCAGCCTTCCTGACCCAAGCGGCGGATCTGGTCTATGGCTCCGCCGCCAACCAAAATTCGGCTGCGGAGGGTAGGGAGAGCGGCGCCTCGCAATACCGGCACTCCTCTCCCCCCGCAGCCCCACCACCACCGCATCAACGGTGCGGCCCCGTTTGAGTCGCGGAGGATAGGGCGAGTGGCGCATCGCCATACCAACACTCCTCTTCCTCCGCGACTCCACCCCGGCTGCAGAGGTAGGGGTGGGGAGGACACCCCTCTCGCAGCAGCCCACCGACACACATCCCCTCCCATCCATCACATGGCCACCTCGGGCCGGCCCTACACCACGGGCCAGCCAAGGGGTTCCTCTTTGTTCACCGTGGGTGACCAAGCCACGGCTACTAAGCCCCCCCCGCCACGACAAGGCGGGAACCCGTTCGGGGGGGTTTGTCTGTCTGCCTGTCTGTTCGTTCCGGTTAATCTCAGAAACGACTGGACCGATTTTAACGGGACTTTCACTGGCAAAGATCTGATGTTATAGACAGTAACTTAGGCAGTTCTGTCCAAAAAAAATTAAAACGTTTGAAATTCAATCGTAATAAATTACACGTGGGCGAAGTCGCGGGGAACAGCTAGTATAGAATAAGGGCAAACGAGCATACAGTCCACCTGATGATATGTAGATGCGGTAACACATAGACAGCCACATCCATCCTCGATTAAGAATCAAAATACAGCTACGTTGTCACCTCTGAGCACCAAGATAAAATGCCTCGTTTCCAGTAGATAGATACAGATGTCTATGGACCACAGCATCTACCTACCATAAGATAGACTCTGTGCTCGTTTGTCACCCTATTCTATAAAAAATAAGAATTTAACGGCTCGGTATCGCAGTGGCCAAGCTTAGTTTAAGCGCTGCAGCTGCAGGCCGCTGCTTCTATCCCGACACGCAACAAGTGTTTATAATGTAAATTAACGCCTAACTTTTGATTTTGTACCGTGGGTTCGTAAGAGGCGACAATGGCAAACTGAAATAGAAAATCATCAACATCTTCCTGATGACAACTCAACAGTCTACACATGTAAATAAAATTGAAGTGTCAGTCTGTAATATTGAAATAAATGGCTTCTATTAAGTTCACGAGGTTACTTTCATGCAGACATGAATAACTATTTAAAAAAAATATCTGTCTGTATGTCTCTCCCGGCTCTTCAAAATGGCTGAACCGATAGTTCTCTCCTTCTTATCTTAAGGGAAAAATCAAATTCTCCTTCTTATCTTAAGGATAACTTTCAGTACCAATATTCTACTCATGATAGAGTTCCCCGTTCCCAAAATAGTCTTAAAATTCGTATTCCACCACATAAGAGTGGTTTCTTTAATTCCTCTTTTACTGTGCAGTCTATACTGCTCTGGAATGCCTTGCCTGTTGATATAAAAAAAACCAGTAACAAATATTATTTTAAAAGACTAGTACGAGAATTCTTTAACAGAAATAATACCATCTGATATATCCGATTTTTGTTTTTCTCCGTCTTTCGCTTTGTAATTGATATTTTATATAATATGTATTTTATATAATATGCATCATGTTATTTTATTTTTGTGTTGTATTATTTTATATTTATTTAGAGATTTTGTATATATAAGTCTCCGTTTATATATACTATTTTTTTTTCTTTGTTACAAAGTAGATAATATTAAGTTGTATAGTTTAAAAATATTTTATTTATTTGCTTTTTGATATAATGTTTATGTTTAGATATAATGTTTTTTTACTTATTTTTAATTTATGGAGTGGTTGCATCTACCACAGCTTCTCAAATCATCCAGGGTTGACTGGTAGAGAATGCCACAAGGCATTAAGTCCGCCCTTTATATCCCTTATTATAAGGTAGATGTAAAGAAGAATAAATAAATAAATAAATAAATAGTATTGAAACACCACGAACATATACAGAGTAATGCCAGGAGTGATCTAGGCTATATTTTACACCAAAAACCTTTGATTCTGATGATTGCCCAGACGAAGCCGGGGCGGGTCACTAGTATAATAACAAATTGCTCTCGCCTCACGTCTGCCAACCGTGGCAACTATAGCAAACATCCCTTATGAGGCAATCTTTGTTAGTGTTCTCCCTTTAGAATAGGGCTATTGATTAGCGTTTTGAAACACCTGTTTTAATTAATTATTTACCTGTGTTAACTGTTACAATCTACTTAAGTCCCCTGCTGAACATAGGCCTCCCCCATAGATTGCTTCATGTGTGGAATATTTGCCACAGTTGTCTTAGATTGGTGTTGCAAGCGAGATGGTAACCGCAGTTTTTTTTTAGTCGTTATTAGGAAGATGCTGATACCTATCTCCTGATTTGTTTTCCTCTGTCGCCTCTCACAACCACTGGATGATATGGGACAGTTTATATGCACTGCCACTACAAGGTCTGTTTAATTTACCTATGTTGTAAAATATTATGTATACCTTGCACATTTCATAGCTTATATGTGCCATCACAGATATCATCCATTGGAATATCAATTGATATTTTTATAAGGTAAGTGAGGGGTAATATGGTCATTTTAGGCTTTGTCGCAATATAAAACCATAACTAGGAGGAAGACAGAGACAAATATACAAATTCGTATACTGTAACTAATATATTACGAAAAAATTGCAAATAAGCTTTGGTACCGGTAGCTTTGGTAAAAGCTTTAACAGTGGTAGAGCCACGCGGCAGCTTTTGCTGTCGCACGGATGGGCCGGCTCGAACCGGGGTGGTATCACAACCTCACAGAAAACCAGCGTGAAGTAGAGATTTACCTCTGCGTTTCGCTTGGTGATTGCAGGCGGCCGGAGGCCCTTTTTACTGGAAATGAGGCATTCCATCTTAGACCTCACGGGTGACAACGCATCTACATTTTGATTTGTAATAGAGGATAGATGTAGATGTCTATGGGCCGCAGCAACCACTTACCGTCAGGTGGACTATGTGCTCGTTTGTCACCCTATTCCTATAAAAAAAATATTAGGAACACTTCGAAAAACGTAAATGTAAAATAATCTAACTACACTACACAATACTAATATCGCCTACAATACTTACTATAATGTCAACTATCAAAATGGCGTCGATAAAGCAGCGCTCTTTTGACCCTTTATTATTTGATTGACTCTCTTGTATATATACAGTAATCTATGTAATTAACTGATGAAGAGCTATCGTATCACAGAGCCATCTAAGCAAACAAGGCTTTAGTTTTTGAGTTTTAAGAAACTGAATATTATAGAATAAGGATGACAACGAGCACTCAGTCCACATGATAGTAGGTGGATGCAATGACCCATAGACATTTAGATTTATTCTCAATTAAGAATAAAAATGTACAATAGATGCGTTGTCACCCCTGAGGACTAAGATGGAATGCCTCGCTTCAAGTAAAAAGGGTCTTAGAGTCTCTACACTCAGCATATGTGACTCAGCAACATTAACTGCCATTTTTGGCTGGTATTCCGTAAAAGCGTGATCTTATCCCGGTCGAGCCGCTCCATTCATGCAGCAATCATAACATAGCTGCAGTGTTGCTATGCCACACATCAATTGTATAAAGTAACAAAATTGTTTTATATATTTGTTCTTTAAATAAAGATATCAAGCACCGTAAGATCAGTTACACGTGCTGTTATATAAACAATATAAAAATTTTATCCCGAGAGGTTTTAATGCAATACATCTTGCGGTTTTCCTCTCCGATTTCCTACTTCCAAGATAGAATCCCTTCTCACGTTTTACAGGTCTATGTAACCTAATTATATAGATCTACATCGTGGCATGGTAGCGATAATTTAACGATATACCTCGACCAGGTGGATTCGAAATATAATAATTTCTTATATTTACTGGAACACTACACATTTCAATGAAACTAGTTTTTAGGGATCATCCGTTAAATTTTATTTAATAAATAATACGTATGCAAAGTAATTATAATTTTATTTTCCACTCGAACAAAAACGTCTCTATGCTGGGAAGAATCACCAAGAAATACAACGAGATATTCCTTATAAAAGATATATATCGTTGTGTTGCGTGTGTGCATTTTCGTCGTACGTTCGACTCTCCCATTCGACTACTGTGATGAATCACTCTTAACACAAACATATCAAAGCTTAATTAAAGTTGTTAACATGAGTATTAATAATGTAAAATTTTATTTTTTACTACTAGTATTGTTTTTATTTAAAAAATAAATAGAAAATATGCACATCATATTAGCAATAGCTTTTAGCGTGTGATAGGATTCCTTATTTACCTAAGAGTAAGTCCTTCTGCTAGCTAGTACCTTTTAATTGGGTTGATATAAACTAATTTACTTAATTCCGCGTAAAGAAAGAAAATTGCTCAGTTTTAAGGGAACCTCCCACCCTCCCTCAATCGCGCGCCCTATTCTTGTCACCGTCAATCCCAGCACTACCATCCCCAGCACCACCACAATAGGCACGACAAACCACTCTTGAAAATACTGGTCAGGACACATCATTTTCTTTCTTTACGAGGAATAAAGCAAATTAGTTTATAACAACCCTATTAAAATGGATATTCGCAAAGTTACGCCTGATTCTATTAATTACTACATTTTTACCTGTTTCTGCCATCAGTTAGCACCGCTAGCACTGTTGTGTTCCTGGCTGAAGGGTGTAGAAAACCAGTATAAACACAAGCTGTGAGGTATTCCATCTAGATGCTCAGAGGGGACAACGCATCTGTCGCTTTGTTTTAAGTTCACTGCAGGTGTCCGTGGACTTCAATTATCATCAGGTGGACTCTAAGTTCGTTTGTCACTTCAGTTTATAAAAAAGCGCTTACTTCATTTCAAAGGCCTATTAACATTCATATATTATTTTAATAAATCTTTTTATACAAATTTTGAACTTGGCAATAAATAAACTTTATTTTCGTTGTAAAAGCGCATACATTGCACAAGGAATGAATTACAGACTCTGAAGAGTCGAGTAAGTTGGTGATTGAAATACATATATATTTGTCGTATGTTCTATAATCAAATCCCAATTAATATAAGAGACTAATAGCCGAATACTCAATCGCTACTCAATTTTAAGATGTTATTAAATCTCGTGGTGTCACAGTCAATGTGTCTTAAAGTGATAGAGACAACTTAACGGCAACTTAAAATTAATTATCGTTTGAGCTCGTATTTGGGCATGAATGTATTGTGCGGGTCACTATAACTCCCTCTAATCTTAAGGCATGACATAAAAAATGTCTAATCTATCTATATTCTAATAGAAGGTTAGGTTGAGTTAGTGCCTCAGGGTTGTCGGTAATAGTATTCGTACGTCAATTCACTCTTTCTTACCAGACCGTAAAAATGCACTGCTGGATATGGACCTTTATCGTTATAGTAAAAGTTTGCCATGATTGTAACGTATGGCAGGAAAATTGACAATCGCAGGAGCAGACGTCTCGCACCTTTGACTCTGCTGCCCGTCACTGGCTTGGGTATTTGAAGTCAACCGTATACAAGATGGTTAAACTGATATCTTTCATAAAAATCCTTCTCTTCGCCTCCTCATATTTCTGTAGGGGTTTTAGGGAAAGGAAGTGTCTGCCGCACTGTCCCAACGCATGTTGCTTACTTCACATATCTACGAAATATTTTTTTATTTTTCAGACATGCAGATTTTCTCACGATTTTCTTCTTCACGTTTGAACAGTTTCATTGATAACAGCGGGGGTCGATCCCGAGTCACTCGTGTACTGTACAATTTAAACTTAAGTTACCACGGCTCTCCCTCTTTAGGTATAGCCCTTTTCGTTGAAGGGTAATACTTAACCTCTAGCTGAGAATACAACCAGTAGCAATCTAGTCATGGATTAAACTCCACACAGAGTGATACAAGTATATAAATACTGTTGCTGACTTTGCTCCCTGTGTGTGGCCCATAGCTCGACGTAACGTGCGAGTAATCAAATGCTTTTTTTATTGGATAATGGTGATAAACAAGTGCATGATGGTAAGTGGTTGCTGTGGCCCATAGACATCTACATCTATGAGGACTAAGATGAAATGCCTCTTTTTCAGTAAAAAGGGTCTCCGGTTCTCTACGCTCACCATGCGAAACACAGCAGCATCAAGCTGCTATTTTACGCTGGTATTCTGTGAGAGCGTGGTCTTTCTCCAGTCGAGCCGATCCATTAGTACTACAAATATACCAGTAATATAGCTGCAACATGGCTTTACCACGTATAAAAGTTATTAGGTCTACATGAAAGATGTATTATAATAAGTTTGCCATTATTAAAGTACATGAGCTCCTGTTAACTTGACTATCTAGCCATGCTACTCATAACATCCCTGTGTCATGAATACAATCACTGTCGCGTAAAAAAAATTAAAAGCTCTTTAAAAACGTGTTCCTCAAGCTCGAAGTCCAGATCAAATTATTCGAATACCTGTACAGAAAATAAAAACCTTCACCACATTTATCGATAGAGTTATTACAGAAGTATTTAACAATATACAATGACATGTCTTGGCAAAGCTGGTCTCGCGTTAGGGCTAACAAGCGAACGAGGCTTTTTTATAACGAACAAACAATCGAATAAAGTGGACTTAATTGATTTGTAGAGCTACAATGTAACGCTTGAGGCCACAAAGTCTGTACCTAATTTATTCTTGGGACGATCTATACGCTTTTACAATAAAACCCCAGAAAATATACAAAATGTGACTTCTGCCAAGTTTAAAACTGTATTATATAAAGATTGTATCAAAAGGGTTACTATAATATTAAGGAATTTATTATAATAACCCGTGAGAATGACGTAATCGCTACCATGCTATTTCTAGTTTATTTTGTGTTGTTAATTATTGTGTAACATTAACTTTAATGATTGTATACTGTTATAAAAAGTCCCGTTGGATTTCCTGCTAGTTCTAACCAGCATAATTCGATAATTTCTCGCACGGAAAAAATAATTACTTCAATATTCGCACTTAGTGCAAAAAGTTCCTGTCTGTCTGTGACATTCGAATCGAATACTTGACGAACGAAACCTTTCCGCTTCCGAGAGAAATCTTTCCGAGATATTGTGAAAAACCATGGCAGGACAGACTTATTTTCCGAACCAGTGGTACATCAAACATAAGAGTGACTTTCAATAAGCATTATTTATAGTATATATTGAATAAAAAAACCTTTCTTTCTTTCTTTCAACAACTTGAGGAACAAAGCTGAGGAAGTCGGCGCGATGCAACTTGAGGATAATTAAATATGTGTTGATAATTAGTTCGTTTCCAGGGAAGCGACGTGACCGCTCGTGGCTGGCTCTAGTGGTGTAAAGTGGAAAGATCCGTCGAGGCACAGCAGCCTGTTGCCAAGATGAATAAGCTGTAGTTTAATGAGTCGTGGATGATTGTTTTAAATTTAATATACGAAAATCTATAGATGTATGAGTTGTACAAATATACATATAAATAAAATTGAAGTATCTATATCTATCTGTAATATTGACATTACTGGTTTCTAGCTCAGGTGGTTATTTTGCATGCTATTGTATGTATACATAAACAACCACTTTTTAAATTTGTCTGTCTGTCCGTCTATCTGTCTGTTCAGGCTAATCTTTGGAATGGCTGCACCGATTGTGATCTAACTTTATGAACAGAATCGAGAGCAATGCCAGAAGATATCTAGGCTATATTTAATCCAAAATACTTTGATTTTTTTTTAAAAGATGATGGAAAGTTTGGTAAATATGGATAAAAATATCCCCCCCCCCCTCTATGCGGGAATCTAAGCAGTGAACTGTTAATAGACTGTAGGTATATTGATGATAGCTAGCACTATTTAAAATTTTTGTTTTAACAAAACACCGGAATTTTATTTTGTTAGAAAAGTATTCCGCTTATAGCTCTTCTCGCATGTTTAAAATGATAGCATACAGCATGAAATATAATTTATATGCTTGGATTAGATCTACCTATGTAGCATTACTTAGATTAAAGATAATTATAGACCATTTCCACTCATATACCACTCACAGAATATTATATAGCAATTATATAGCAGCTTAAGACTGCTGTGTTAAGCTGCTATTTTACGTTAATAAAGTAGTAAAAAAGGCATTCCATCTTAGTCCTCACGGGTGACAATGCATCTGCATTTTGATTCTTTATTGAGGGTAGATGTAGATGTTTATGAGTCACAGCAACCACTTACCATCAGGTGGACTATGTGCTCGTTTGTCACACTATCCTATAAAAAAATATGCGTTATCACGTGTGAGGACTAAGATGGAATTCCTCGTGATAAGTAAAAGGGTGTTATCGGCTCTCTACACACACCATACTGAACCCAGCAGCAATATTCTGCTATTTTACGCTGATATTCTGTGAGAGCATGGTTCGGTTCCGGTCGAGCCGACCCATTCGTGCTACAACCATAATATAGCTGCAGCATGGCTCTACCACGTCATATATATAACCAAATTTAACGTCTTTTAACCGTTTAATTGTATTAAAACTAAGCCATACAAACCTTCTCGAATGGAATCAGCTAGACGGGAAGCGCCCAACACTAGTAGGCGGCTTTTCAGAGCAAAAAGCGCACGCTCCCAGGCTGCGCCCGCGCATCCTGTGGACGTGACACCCGCACCGGCGTACGTGTGTTTGTGGGGTACTTCATACTGTCGCACACATCGCTACAACGTTCGCTTTTTAACCGACTTCAAAAGCGGAGGAGGATCTTTATATGTAAGAAACGGCTGAACTGATTTAAATGAACCTTTCTAATTAAATAGGCATCTCGTTGGTTGTCCCATATAAATTTAAAAATTTCGCCTGTAAGGGTGGAAATAGGGGTGAAGTTTTTATTATACATAATAATATATGCGACTTTCTAGTTGTTACCTTGACCTTGTGATTTCGCTCAATTTAAAAGACCAAATAAATGAAAAACTTTACGTAAATAAAAATAAAAAACCGACTTCACAAACTAACAAGTGGTAAATTAAAAATTTTGTACAAACGACTTCAAAATGAACATAATTTGTTGATTTTTTAAATTAAATGGGACCACCTGGGAAGTATTCCTTTTAAACAAAAAAAACAATTTTCCAAATCGGTTCAGGCGTCTCTGAGTAATCGGTGAACATACATAAAAAAAAGATTCCGACGAATTGAGAACCTCCTCCTTTAATGAAGTCGTTTGAAAAGGATAAAATAATTTTATCATATTGCCTTCAGAATTCTTAAAGGAAATTATTCCATTCACTTAGTTTTTGAAATCGGTATATTATTGAAACGAAATTCCTTATCGCACGGTACGAATTTTACGAATGGGGGCTAGGCGAGAAAAAGTTTAAGATTTTTCCGTCACGAGCACCTTTCTTTACGTGGGAGCGTAATGGATATCCATCTCCCACTTTTTCTTATATTACCATGAAAGAAATATTACATTTAATGACGCTTGTCTTTAATAGACGCTAGTAATTCATGTATTTGTATTTGTTAATCAATAATATAATACGTTTACATTAATAATATACTACTTAAGGAACTTCGTTCCAACCGAGTGTTCCACGACACTCACACATGTTTTTCTTAAATTAAAATTTCGTTTTTAAGTTCTGAAATATGTATAATATATAACTAGTATAAAGTTTAATAAGCGTAATCATGTTACCTCACATGACAGACTTCGATTTAAATATCCAAAGTTTTCCTGTAAGTTGGTTCCCCGCCAATACCTAATCGTAACTTTTCTTTTCTTTGAAATATGCATGGCTGAGAAATTAGATTTTTTCTAAAGACATAAAGTCTACGGCGGCGCTGTAGTCACGGCGCAAGCGAAACACACCAAAGCCTAAATCGCGCTATCAAAGTTCTGCAGTTAATGCGCTATATATAGAACAGCGCCGAAATTACACACTGAGCGTTCGCCGTTCCCAGGGCCGAACACCTTGCCTCACGGGATATCTCTCCATTTCCTTCTACGTCCAAACGTCCCTTAACACGCATTTGAAATAACGCGGTGAGCTCATCCTTGCCCTAAAACTCGCAGAAAAATTAAATGACGCCATTGTATAACAGTGGCTCCTACATAGGGTACTTTACTTTACTTTTTACTTGAAAGTAAATGACAAATTTCAATTTCATATTATCGTGGCAATAGATCTGTGGCGATGTGTGGCAACCTTCGGAAACTGCAACTACAAACCTTCGACATTCAAAAACCCCTACCATTAACTCCCGAGATTCGCCTTCGACAGTCTTCAGCCCCCGTAAGCCAGTCCAACTTGTTTTCATCTTGACTCACTGCAAATTTGTATGATGTCCCAATGTCATAGTTAACCACCGCTACCTCCAGATTAAAAATTATTAATTTTTGTTCCGATCTACGTAGTATTAACTTACAATATCTTGAAGTCTTACAGTTGTATGCTTGGGTTGGGATTTCATATTATTAATTATGGGAAGCAGATGGTAGCACCCAGCCATATTCTCTATTGAAATTAGGATGTTTATACGTGGTAGAGCCATGCTGCAGCTATATTAGTAGTATAGTTGTAGCACGAATGGGTCGGCTCAACCGGGGAAGGACCACGTTCTCACAGAATACCAGCGTAAAATGGCAGCTTAATGTTGCTGTATTTCGTATGGTGAGTGAAGAGAACCGGAGACCCTTTTTACTGGAAAAGAGGCATTCCATTTTAGTCCTCACGGATGACAACGCATCTCCATTTTGATTCAGAGGCCCATAGACATCTACATCTATCCTCTATTACAAATCAAAATGTAGATGCGTTGTCACCCGTGAGGACTAAGATGGAATGCCTCATTTCCAGTAATAAGGGCCTCCAGCCACCTGCACTCACCGAGCGAAACGCAGAGGTAAACCTCTACTTCACGCTGGTTTTCTGTGAGGTCGTGGTACCACCCTGGTTCGAGCCGGCCCATCCGTGCAACAGCAAAAGCTGCCACGTGGCTCTACCACTGTTTGTCACCCTTATCATAAAAATTTGTTTTTTTTATTTCAATAGCATCGCGAATCATCCTTGGAAGGAATCGGTGTTCTTTAGCGAGGATTTGTGGTCTATCAAATCTAATGTAGTGACGAGAGCGATCCTGTACGTGTTCACAGACTGCAGACTTCCCGGAGCGTTGATTCTTCACATCAGCTATGTGTTCTTTAACGCGGGTTTTTATGGATCTTTTAGTTTGTCCTATATAAGAGAGACCACATTCACAATCTAGCTTGTACACTCTTGCATCTTGCAGAAGAATATTACACGTGACTGATGGTAAAACCTCACTAATCTTCTTCGGCGGCTTGAAGTATGTTTTAATGGAAGCACGCTTCAAAATGTAGCCAATCTTGTCAGTGACACCTCTGACATATGGCAGTATAGCAGGCACTCGCTCGACTGTGGCCGGCTTCATTCGTTCACTGTGACGTAGGCGCGGGACCCGAAGCTTATTGTCGTCTAAAACTTGCTTGACGTGTTGGAACTCGGTGGCCAGGTGTTTACTGTGGGTAAATCTTTATTTCAGAGATCCTTCCTGCTCTCTGAAACAAAGATTTACCCACGGTAGCTAACTGTGAAGGATGGTGATGAGATTAACTGTATAGGTATTTTTTCTATACACGTCGGGAATATAAAATAAGTTAATATACGCGATAAAATCCGTAAAATTAGTTTTATTTATAAGGTGGCACTTACTCCAGCTCATCGTTCCATCTGGCATCCCTTGCAAGTACATAGCACGGCATGCATTACATACCGGCCATATTGTTCGCACAGGTGTCACTTGCGCTTACACAAACAGCATGCATTTGCTACCGGCATTAAGCACGCACCAGCAACCAGATCGCACTATCAACCTCCAATTTGAGCAGGGAGGCGATGTGGCGGCCCTGTCTTTGAGCTACAAGCGAAACGCAGCGAAACGTAATTCACGCTATCAATGTTCTGAAGTACTGCGATATACGAATAGCACTGTAATACCACAGGGAGCGTTGCGTTGGCCGCTCTCCGGGCTCATCACCTTACCGGGAAATCTCCACTTCTCCTTTCACGGCTAAAGATTTTTTAACGAAACCAATCTTGTATTTCAGATTATGTGTTATTACGTGCACCTCGCATGACTTTCTCTGTCTCCTCAAGTGTCATGTCGACCGTCATCCACGTCCAGAACTCCTTAAGATAGCATCGAGTACTATATTCAAGATTGATAAAACTAATATTGTAAATTAAAATCACGCCCAAAATGTAAAAGATTTCATAAATGACGACGCTTGTGTGAGAGAGAGGGCCAGCAGTGAGCCGCATTACTTTATTTTATTTTTTTTACATTTAATATTCTTCTTCTTAATCAGCCTACAAAACGGTTCCGTTGATAAGTTTTGCCTTTATCACCACCTTGTATAAATACATTGGCGATACATTACAGTTTCCGATAAGAATCCATGGGATCTTTCTCGGATTTTCCAGATTTGCCTCTTACTACATTTACGTGACGAAATCGTAAAGTTTAAATGACTTTCAATAAGTATTATTGTAATATATATTGAATAAAATTGATTCTATTCTATTCTATTCTATTATATTCTAACTGGGTGACTACAAGACCAAAATAATACTAATTATGAAGTTTAATTCTTCTGATTAAGAAAGAGAATCAGGCGTTACTTTGCGGCAATCCATTCTATTATGTTAATTTCTAAAATCTTTAAGAAAATAATTCTATAGTAATAAGTCGCAAGCATCTGTGTTTTCATTATATTACAATGTGGGTGTCTTTAAGGCAAGAGTGAAAAATTCTGTTAAGTCAGTGCGTTTCACCATCTTCGGCTGCATCACCACTTACCATCAAGTGGGAAGGTAGTCGAGCGATGGCTTGAAAAAATATAAAAAAATCTGCAACTAACTTAGAAAACAATTTAAAAAACAAAATAGCCTCAACACCTCACTTTCCTCGTGACCATGGGTTAACATAAGAAGTAGCGGAAACATAAGAAATCTTTAAATAAAATAGCCCCGAAACCGTAAGGTGCTAAAAATCTTAGGAGCAAACGTCGTGCAGTCATTATTTCGTTACAGTGTACGCGTTATGAAAATGCAAAACGCGTCAGTGAAAGTTGTTGTTAAAAGATATTTTATCTCCATGCGGGCCGGGAAACAGTGTCGGCGACATTTGCAACGTTGCAACGATATCCGCGAGAAAATGCAATGCAACAATGTTTGTGACAACTGTTACTTAATCATAAAGATATGTGCATTATCTGTACAAGGCAGTTGCTAAAAGTTTAAGAACCATAGACGAACACATATAATGATACAAATATCGAAAAAATGTGCCGTGTAGTTAAGGTGTAAGATAGTTTACGTATCATCTCGTTGGTATAGTGGTTATAAATGCAGTTGCTGATCATGAGATCCCGGGTTCAAATCCCAGGTTGTACTAAAACTCAGTTGTTGGATTATCTGTCAAGAAAAATATCTCGGTCAGTCAGCAGTCTGGAGTCAAGAAGTTTTGTTTCACCCCCGTGCCTTGGAAAGTACGTAAAGCTGATGGCCCTGCGCCTGATTTCTCTCCGGTGGTGTCGGATCACCGTCCCATCAGACTATGACAGTGAAGGAATAGAGAGGGCACCTCTGCTTGCGCATAGAATCCTCTCCTGCGCTGATGGCTAGTCTCCGTTGAGATTGGTTACCGTGATCGAAATTCGGTGTGGAGGACATTATATTATCATCTCGTGGGTGTCTTAAAAGGCGACACAGGGAAATCTCCCTACAAACAACTAAAATGATATTTTCTATACGATAAGAATGACAAATGAGCACATAATACACCTAATACAAGTGGTTCCTGTGGCCCATAGACATCAACATCTATTCTGCATTAAGAAAAAAAAAGTGCAGATACGTTCCCAGTAAAAAGAGTCTCCGTTTCTCTACACTCACCATACAAAACATTTCTGCTTTAAGCTACCATTTTACGTTGGCATGCTATGAGAGCGTATTTCTTTTCCGGTCGAGCCAGCCTATTCGTGGTATAATTATAATATAGCTGCAACATGGCTCTACCACGTATAGTAACTACAATGTACGAACCGCCTTCCAAGTAAGACAACTATGCCAAATATCCTCCCTATGAGCCAATCTATGAGGGAGGTGTGTATCAGTAGTAGATTTTTGAGAGAATATGATGAATAAATGAATGCATGACTACAAATATCCTTGAGTAAAATATTACAAATAGTCGATAATTCATGAAGTAACGGTATACAAATAAGCCCCCCAAATCAATATAAGGTAACTATTTTGATATTACAAACAGACACTTCAAATTTTATTTATATGTATAGACATGACAATAAATATTATTGTAATTAAGTCAATATGTGTAGGGTGTACCGACACTAAGGTACTTGTACAAACGTCGGTACACACCCGGAGGAGCACTATAATTTTGCTTTTATAAATAATAATAATATATAATACATTTATTTCGGTACTCTTGTTAACAGCATAATGCTGAGACTTCCCAGTAAGTAGTCAGAGGATACTAGTGTTGGGAATGACTCGCTACTTCCCTTAAAGATTACAAAAAATTATGATTACAAAGTGTTTAACCTCTAGAAATTTGTAATTAGTATGTGTATATTAAGGAGTGTGTGAATATGAGTGTAGGGGTGTTGTTGTATGTATGATGTGGGTGTGTGTGTGTGTGTGTGTGTGTGTGTGTGTGTGCTGGTGGATGAAGAAATTTAAGTAAGATAATACCAGCTATAGAAGAATACCAGCGTGAAATAAAGGTTTACCTCTGCGTTTCGCTTGGTGAGTGCAGGTGGCAGGAGGCCCTTTTTACTGGAAATGAGGCATTCCATCCTAGTCCTCACGGGTGAAAACGCATCTGCATTTTGATTTGTAATAGAGGATAGATGTAGATGTTTATGGGTTGCAGCAACCACTTACCATCAGGTGGACTGTGTGCTCGTTTTTTGCCCTTATCCTATAAAAAAAACGACGGGTTGCACTCCGGGAGTGCCGGCAGAAGTGAAAACTTAAATATTAACGTTGTGCATTTTTGATATTTTGGAATGGCGGAGATTATTTATTATTATCTTATTTCATTTATTTTCATTCGAAATTATTTGTTTGGTAAACCTACACCGCACATGTGCTTATTGTGATGTTATGAAAATATAGGTTAATGCTATAAAGTATAAACATATTACAAATATTACATCTATAATGTGTAAGTACATATGTATCTATATTAATAATTTCGTCAAGCAGTACAGTAGACTCGATCGAAACCTAATCTTAATAATGATTTCTTATATTTACGCGAACACTACACATTTAAATAAAACTAATTTTACGGATTCTATCGCGTATATTAACTTATTTTTTGATTTTAATATTTTGATAATTTGATTTTAATAATTGCATTGAAACTTTAAACAAACGCGAAATATCGAAATATAATGAATGCAAAGACAAACATATAGAAAAATACCAAAAATTAACTATCAAATCAAATGCCAAACATCCATGTCAACGTAGAAACGAAACGCAACAACCGTTGACCACAGACGCAAACAATAAACAACGCACGATCTATAATTTGTCAAAAGAAACACTGGACGAACCTACAATAAAAGTATTGTCGAAAGGCTTGAATTTTGCTATAACGCCGCAAAAAATCCCGTACGAGGAAATTATCTGCAGCGTAGAAAACTGTCTGTTTAAGAACAATATCGGTAAACAGGATTTAGAGGCTATACGTCAAGACATTTCGTCCTTGTTACGTCGAAGTTCCGCGCCGAAACTAAATCTCCCCAAAGAGGAATTTAAAGCGTTGTACAACTTACGCAACAGACCAGAGCTCACGATTCTCCGCGCGGATAAAGGAAATGCTACGGTAATAATGGACACGTCAGAGTATAATTCTAAAATACAACAACTTTTATCGGACGTAAGTACATACAAAAAAGTCAAAATAGACCCTACAACTAATACACTTAAAACAACTACTGATTTAATAAAGAAATACTCCGAAAAATTAGATCTCGACGTGAATTCGACAATACCATCATGTGCCAAACCACCGAGATTGTATGGGTTACCGAAAATACACAAACCAAACGCTCCACTACGTCCTATAGTAAGCCAGATCGATTCACCAACTTATAAGTTGGCTCAACACTTGGCAAAAATACTGTCACCACTAAGAGGACATACTAGAGCGCACACAAAGGATTCATACCGTTTTGTTAGTGAGATAAAAGACCTACATCTCGCTGACAATGAAACTATGGTCAGTTTTGATGTTCAGTCACTATTCACATGCCTACCTATTGAAGACTGCATCTCAATTGTTACTAGAAAGCTAGAAGATAACAACATGCCCACAGAATATGCAGTATTACTCAAACACTGCCTTACATCTGGCTATTTATTGTGGAAAGAAGAGTTCTACATGCAAGTAGACGGAGTGGCAATGGGCTCACCTGTATCTCCCGTAGTCGCCGACATATTCATGGAGGACTTTGAGGAGAAAGCCCTTCTTAATGCTCCTGTAAATCCAAGATTCTACAAGCGGTACGTAGACGATACTTTCACAATTTTACCATCTGACAAAGTAACTGCATTTTTAAACCACCTTAATTCCATAAACCCTAAAATACAATTCACATTGGAATTAGAGGCAAACAATACTTTAGCTTTCCTAGATGTTTTAGTCATCCGAAATCCTGATAACACTATTGGTCATACTGTGTACAGAAAAAATACCCATACCAATCGATATCTAAATGGTGATTCGCACCATCATCCTTCACAGTTAGCTACCGTGGGAAAATCTTTGTTTCAGAGAGCACGAGGGATCTGTGACAGAAAACATCTGGCAGCCGAGCTTCAGCACGTCAAGCAAGTATTGCAAGACAACAAGCTTCGGGTCCCGCGCCTACGTCACAGTGACCGAGTGAAGCCAGCCACAGTCGAGCGTGTGCCTGCTGTACTACCCTACGTCAGAGGAGTCACAGACAAGGTTGGCTACATCTTGAAGCGAGCTTCCATTAAAACATACTTCAAGCCGCTGAAGAAGATTGGTCAATTTTTACCATCCGTCAAGTGTCATATCCCTCTACAAGATGCAGGAGTGTACAAGCTGGATTGTGAATGTGGTCTCTCGTACATAGGACAAACAAAAAGATCTATAAAAACCCGCGTTAAAGAACATATAGCTGACGTGAAGCACCGACGTATCGGGAAGTCTGCAGTTTGTGAACATGTTCAAGATCGTCCCCGCCATTACATTAGATTTGATAGACCACAAATCCTCGCAAAAGAACACCGATTCCTCCCAAGGATGATTCGTGAGGCTATTGAAATTAAAAAACATCCTAATTTCAATAGAGAAGATGGATGGGTGCTGCCATCTGCTTGGGATCCCATAATCAATAAAATAAAATCCAAACCCAAGTATACCACTGCTAGACCTCAAGATACTGTAAGCTCATTCTGCGTAAATCGAACCAAAAATTAATATTAAAAAACTGAAGGTAGCCGGGCTAACTATGACAGCAGGACGTCAAACACCTTAGTCCCCCGTGACCACGGGTGCTGGAAAGCACCCGAAACGTCGGGAAGGTAAAAAAATAAGTTAATATACGCGATAGAATCCGTAAAATTAGTTTTATCTAATCTTAATAATAAAATTATATTGATTAATAAATGAAAATTAATTAAACCTAACTTACTTCCTCTCCTACGCTGCGCCAGCTGTCTACTCTCCGTCCGTCTTACGAATTTTCGATCAGGACACGTGACCTGACGCGAGTAACACAACGCCGCTAAAGAAGTTTTCACTTCAAAAAGAAGACTAGTTGCCTTGCAAAATAAAATTTCACTGATCAAATATTAAAGTCGGCATACTGTTAAACTGTTATCTGTAATTGTATAAAATGTTGGTGAGATAGGTTTCAGACAATTCTATTTAAAAGATTTTCAACCTCGGCATCATTCAGTCAAGTCAGTGTTTTATTGAAATTTTTTTATGGAACAGAAAACTTCTTTTTTTTTCTTTTTTTTATAGAATTGAGTGACAAACGAGCACACAGTCCACCTGATGGTCAGTGATTGCTGTGACCCATAGACATCTACATCTATCCTCAATAAAGAATCAAAATTCAGATGCGTTGTCACCCGTGAGGACTAAGACGGAATGCCTCGTTTTCAGTAAAAAGGATCCCCGGTTCTCTACACTCACCATACGAAACACAGCAGTGTTAAGCTGTTATTTCACGCTGGCATTCTGTGAGAGCGTGGTCCTTCCCCGGTCAAGTCGACCCATTCGTGCTGCAACTATACTACTAATATAGCTGCAGCATGGCTCTACCACGTATAAAACGTTCTTTACCCGCGTTGAGCGATTTTTGGTAGGGCAAAAACTTATGGGTTCGCGTCACCGATGACCTCGACATGCTCGTGACGTATTCCTAGACCTAGTTGGCATATTCCAAACCAGCAGCCTGTGTACATGTATACACATATATCATTGAGTTTTCACTTCTGTCGGCAGTCCTTATGACTGCCTATGTTTTTTTTAAATTCGTTTACTCTGTTTGTTACATAAATGTTCTTCTATTCTAAGAATGAAAAAGAATACTACTTTATATTTATGATTATTATAATAAAATATGAATATAGACAATAAATCAAGTTAGCTAGCAAATAACTTTTCACTACGGCGCTTCGTTTTAAAATGCCAAATTCTCCTGCGGGTGTACGCCAAAATAAATGTGAATGTATAAATAAAAGAGATAGGGAGATAAGTATAGATAAAATAATGAAATAAAATGAATGAAAAGCATGAAAGCAGGTAAGGCAGCGGGATATGGTTGAGTATCACTCGAAATGCTAAGGGCTAGAGAAGGAGTGGCAAGCCAGCTGTACACCTTGTTCAATTTATGTTGGGAACTGAAGCGAGTACCGGGAGTCTGGTGCAAAGCCGTGATAGTCCCAATATGTAAAGGTAAAGGGTCGTAGCAGGAATGTAAAAACTACCGTAGTGTCAGCCTTCTTAGCATTGTGGAAAATCTGTATGCTAAAGTACTAATTGAAAGAGTTATGAAAGAAACTGATGGAATGGGATGAACGGATCAGGTCTTTTCCATGCGTATGATCGCGGAGAAGATTTTGGCCAAAAATCAAAAACGTTTTTGTGTGTTCATGGACTTGGAAAACGCTTATGATAAAGTGGATAGGGATGTGTTATGACAAACACTGAACTCATTTGGGTTGAGGGCTGGGTTGATACAGGCATTAAAGCCTCTTTAAAGGGACCCTAGTGCTAGTATCATATAGTACAGGGTCAACGGGGCCTACTCAGACTGGTTTGACATCCACAAAAGTGTCAGACAGGGCTGAGTGGCTTCCCCGTCGCTGTTCAACCTATTTATATACACTTTTTTTTAGAAAATTTGAAAGTTGAAGAATACGGGTTAGGAATGGGCGAGTTAACCGTCTAATACCTTTTGTACGTCGATGATTAAGTCATATTTGCGTCGTCGGCGGCCGAGTTGCAAATGATGCTTACGTTAATGAACAAAAAACAGAAAGGGGAATAAAAGTGAACGCAAGTAAGACGAAAGTGATGGTTTCTGAAACACTAGAAAGTAAAACGTTATGTGAAATAAGAATAAAGGGGGAGTTGGTAGATGCAAGTAAATGAGATTGTGTATTTGGGATGTATATTTAGCAGGAATGGTAGATATGATAAGTATGTATAACGACGAGTGAACCCAGGAAATAGAGAATGCCATCAAAAACATAACTTGTAAAAAAAGCCAAGTCTCGCAACTCAGTTCTTCTACCGTAAAAAGTTGTGAGATCCATGTAATACCAAGTCGGTTAATTTATTCAGTCCATAGATTGATACATAGATTAACTCGGCAATCGCATGAAAACACAATATATCTCACAATTAATACATATTATATTGAATTAGATTGTTTAGTGTGATTGCCAAGTCAATGTATGTATCAATCTATGAACTGAACCGACTTGGTATTACATGGATCTCACAACTTTTTACGGTAGAAGAACTGAGTTGCGAGACTTGGCTTTTTTTACAAGTTATGTTTTTGATGGCATCTCCTTACTTTTTGTAGATAGTTATATCTAAGTAGCTATTTACACCTATTATTCCATTATATATATATATATATATATATATATATATATATATATATATATATATATATATATATATATAGGTACACTGATTCATTCACTGCAAATGTAACTTTGTAATACTATATGTTTATATGGGATTACAAAGTTATTTATGCAGTTGGTGCATATCGAAAACTGGACCGAAATTGTAAAATATTTTTATTTTTCCTTAATTTACATATTAAACAATAATTGTATTCCAAATTTGAAGTTTCTATGTCTGCTAGAAGTGCCTCAGAGTTTTGATGATCGGTCAGTCAGTAAGTGACAAAATTAAGAAACTTTGACTAGTTATAATTCTTAAACTACTGGTTCAAATTTAATGAAATTTTAAATATATCGAGTTTATACAATGCCTACTTGGTTAGTAATTCAGGTTTCTAGTTTTATCCATAACGAAGTTATAGGGTTTCGGAAATGGCCTGAACTGATTCGAGAAAAGGATGGTACGGCCGTGCCGCTCTTTTGCTCGACTTGGCGGGGGCACTGCCGTGCCCCCAGAAATGGGGCTCTACACACTATTGTGGAAAGTCAGAATGTGACAAAAAAGGCACGTATGGCTATTCACAGTACTGTGTTAGTCCCTACTTTAATGTATGGTAGTGAAAGTTGGGTGTGGCAGAAGAAGCACGAGAGAAATGCAATGAAGAATGCTTTAGAGATGCGGTCATTAAGGAGTATGTTGAATCTGAATGATAAAGTCAGTAATGGTGGGATAGGAAAAGAACGTGGTTTGAAAGATGATGTTGTGACCAGGATTAAGAAAGGAATGCTTCGGTGGGTTGATAATGTAAAAATTTACCATTACCATTAACCAAATTGGCGATATATTGAAAATGGGCCAAGTTAAGAGTACCCTTAACCGACGAGCATGTATGCGTAGGTATATAGATGTGGAGGAGGCGAGAGAGGTGTGACAGGTTCGTGCCAAATGGAAGTCCATAGTCTCTGCCTACCCCTCTGGGTGACAGGTGTAAGTGTTTATGTATATGTAAATGTTTATCAGCTCGTTCACACATACTGACATATTTTTGTTAAATAATAATAATAAAAATAATAAAATATTTATTTGCATAAAACATGGTACATTTTGAGGTCTTATAATATAGTGTGAACATGCATGTTTTACCTATTTATCAGTATGCAAATATTAAGTCGACATGCAATAATTGAATACTTAAAATTACAATATTACAATAACGTTTCATATCAAAATTTTAAAAAGCAGTATAATGTCAATAAAGGAGAAGGAGACGGCTCCATACATTCTTGGGCCCAAGTGTTAACAAGATGAAAGTAGGACCATTTGAAAGCGTATATATAAACAATTCATATCTGAAAATCTGGCAAGATTTGTCAATCTAGGAGCTGAGTTATTGTAGAATAAGTAAAAGTGAAATTATCTATCACCTACACTGTAACAGGTGATTTCTCACTGTTGTTACACTGTGACAGGCTATTATTCACTATAATTACTTAAAAATATAAAAGCAGTATCATTATTAAATCACCAAAGGAGCTGTGGTTAATAATGAAATGCAACGGTGAAACGATTAACTAAAGTTAAAACAATGACAACCAAGTGAAGTGAATATTAGAGATATCGATCTGAGATCGATTACTTGAATTGTTTATGTAACTGTGACTTGTTGGAATTTTGATATTTTTCATTATTATTTTGTAGATATGTACGCAATTTTTTTTTTATTTCCCTAGTTAACACAGAAAAATAATTGAAAATAGATATTAAAATGCTCAATTTAATCGAGAATCGATTATATTGCGCTCTTTGAAAACGAATCGAAAATCTGTCTTTCTTTTAAGCAAATAGTTTGAAGTTCGAACTGTCAAGTCAAGTTTTAAAATGAGAAGTCATCTATTGGTAGATAACGTTCAGAGAAGAGAATTTCACTAATGTATTCTTTATGGTAGTCGATTTATTGCCATAAATAATACACTACAATCGATTTCCTAACTTATTTCTAATTTTAATGTTTTTTCGAAATTTAGTTTGTAAAAAGAGCTACTTTTTTGTATTTTGCTTAAGAAAAATATGGCCAATTTTTTAAAGTATAAACCAATTAGTTAACTTCAGGCCCAAAAATCCCATTCTCCTTTATGATGTAAAAAGAGAAAAAATTAAAAATATACAGGCATGGTCATGTCATAATGCATAATGTCAAATTAGTATAATGTCAATCTTACAAATTCTTATTTATTTGTCAATTTAAAATTTCAAATAAAAACAATTCGCTTGAGGTGACCTTCACGGCAGAATTTAATAAATTCATTTACGTCATAAAAACAGTTTTCAATGGGAGTCCCAAACGTAGATAGAGGATAAGTCTATGGTCCCGAAAATAACTTTTTTAAACAGATTAAATGTCAAGTTTTGAACATGGTTCGGAAGTAAATTAAATAGTTGAAAGTACATACTATAACTATTTCTAGCAAAACAAGTTGTGGCTGCTTGGGGCACAGATAACTTCCACGGGTACCTTCTTGTACCACCACGATCATTATGTTGTATTGTGAAGTGGTTAGCATTTTTTGGTCAATATTAAAATTTCATATAGAAGGTAATGTAAGAATTTTTAACTTCCTAAAGAGAGGTCTACATGATTCCATTTGACCGACACCGCATTTAGATCGTATACATTTCTTCTGTAGTATAAAGACACGAGAAATGTGTGTCGAATTTCCCCACAGAATCAGTCCATACCTCAGTATAGAACCAACGTATCCATGGTATGCCATCAGAGCTGTCTTAAGGTTAGCTAATTTTGACAGACGATACAGAGTGAACACAAACCTATTAATCCTCTGGCATACAGTTTCGACGTGATTCTGCCATGTGAGTTCGGAATCGATCATAATACCGAGAAAGTTCTCTGATATGGTCATGGCAATGGGATCGTTACCATGGTGTACCGATAGTTGTTGGGGTTTTCCATTTTTGTTTTAAAATCGTATACACTTTGTTTTACTTGTATTAATTTTCAAATCATTATATTTTAGCCAATTCGTTATATTACTTATTTCATTATTTATTTCATCATTATAGTTAGTGTTAGGTTTTTATGTATAGTTATAGAAATATCGTCAGCATAGAGTGTAACAGAATATTGCGTACAATTTGGAAGGTCATTGATGTACAGAATGAAGAGTAATGGTCCTAATATATTGCTCTGTGGGACACCTCAGTTATTCGCCCTAATCTCTGATCTGTACACTTTGACACCCATCATCCAACCTCGGTACTTCCACAAACTGAGTCCTTTCACTGAGATAGCTCCTTATCTAATCATAGGCCGGTCCTCGCACACCATAACGCTCAAGCTTATTAAGAAGAGTCCTATGATTGACAAAGTCAAAGGCCTTACTAATATCGAAAAGGATGGTGGATACGGGAACCCTATTGCTCATATGAATCGACATTTTCTCAATAAGGAAGTAACAGACCAGTGCTGTTGACCTTTTCTTGTGAAACCCAAATTTTTCCTCCCTAATTATGCAGTGTTTTGTGAAAAAAAGAAATTAATCTGAACTGCATGATTTTTTCGAATATCTTTAACAAACTGGGATAAGTGCAATGGGTCTGTAGTTGTTTAAATTATGCCTCTCTCCGCTTTTAAATAGTGGCTTGACAATGGACATCTTGAGAGTGCTCGGAAATTTACCCTCTTCATAGCCCTTGGAACCTATGCTGGCACATTTTGTGAATCGTTACAAAATGTGCCAGCATAGGTTCCAACTCACTTGCGCAAGCCTTAACTATCTTCGTGCATATCGCATCATGACCTGTGGAATTTGTGTTGTTCAGAGTGCTTATCATTTTGATTATTTCATTTTCGTCGGTAGGATTTTAAAAAAAACACAAATATATTGGTAAATCCAATTGAGCATGCCTTCGCATTAAAAATAACGTATAGCATGATTAAACGGATTTTTTTAAAGTAGTTTAAATACATTTCGACAGCACTATCGGCTTCAACACCCTCAAAACCCATGAAAATGACACCCATGATGAAAAAATTTATACCTATTGCAGCCGCCATCTTGGCTTTACATTTCAACGGCGCTATCGGCTTCAACACCCTTGAAAACCGTGAAAATGACACCCATGTAAAAAAAATTGGTACCTACTTCAGCCGCCGTCTTGGATTTACATTTCGACAGTACTATCGGCTTCAACACCCTCGAAAACCATGAAAATGACACCCATGATGAAAAAATTTATACCTATTGCAGCCGCCACCTTGGATTTACATTTCGACAGCACTATCGGCTTCAGCACCCTCGAAAACCATGAAAATGACACCCATGATGAAAAAATTGATATATATTGCAGCCGCCATCTTGGCTTTACATTTCAACGGCGCTATCGGCTTCAACACCCTTGAAAACCATGAAAATGACACCCATGTAAAAAAAATTGGTACCTACTTCAGCCGCCGTCTTGGATTTACATTTCGACAGCACTATCGGCTTCAACACCCTCGAAAACCATAAAAATGACACCCATGATGAAAAAATTTATACCTATTGCAGCCGCCACCTTGGATTTACATTTCGACAGCACTATCGGCTTCAGCACCCTCGAAAACCATGAAAATGACACCCATGACGAAAAAATTGATATATATATTGCAGCCGCCATGTTGGATTTACATTTCGACAGCACTATCGGCTGCAACACCCTCGAAAACCATGAAAATGATATCCATGATGAAAAAATTGGGTACCTACTTCAGCCGCCATCTTGGATTTACATTTCGACAGCACTATCGGTTTCAGCACCCTCGAAAACCATGAAAATGACACCCATGATGAAAAAATTGATATCTATTGCAGCCGCCATGTTGGATTTACATTTCGACAGCACTATCGGCTGCAACACCCCCGAAAACCATGAAAATGATATCCATGATGAAAAAATTTGGTACCTACTTCAGCCGCCATCTTGGATTTACATTTCGACAGCACTATCGGCTTCAACACCCTCGAAGCCCATGAAAATGACACCCATGATGAAAAAATTGATATATATTGCAGCCGCCATCTTGGATTTACATTTCAACAGCACTATCGGCTTCAACACCCTTGCAAACCTTGAAAATGACACCCATGACGAAAAAATTGATACCCCTTGCAGCCGCCACCTTAGATTTACATTTCGACAGCACTATCGGCTTTAACACCCTCGAAAACCATGAAAATTACACCCAAGATGAAAAAATTGATATCTATTGCAGCCGCCATCTTGGATTTACATTTCGACAGCACTATCGTCTTCGACACCCTCGAAAACCATGAAAATGACACCCATGATGAAAAAATTGGTACCTACTTCAGCCGCCATCTTGGATTTACATTTCGACAGCACTGTCGGCTTCAACATTCTCGAAAACCATGAATAAGACACCCATGATGAAAAAAATTATACCTATTGCAGCCGCCACCTTGGATTTACATTTCGACAACACTATTGGCTTCAACACCCTCAAAAACCATGAAAGTGACACCCATATTGAAAAAATTGATACATATTGCGGCCGCCATCTTGGATTTACATTACGACAACCCTATCGGTTTCAATACCCTCGAAAACCATGAAAATGTCACCCAAGACAAAAAAAATTATACTACTTACTTTTAGTACGTACTACTATTATTTATTCTGTGCTTTTAAAATATTGTAATAAAAAAATCTGTTATTATTATTATAATCAAGTATTTAAGAAATTTGGTTATTCGAATATTGTGTATTTGTACAGCGATCTTTTTGAGCCGCTGCAAACAACCGAAATAATGTCCACTCACGACGGCGACTGACGGCGAACCATAGATAAATATAAATGTAGCAAGCTAATGCGGCGAACTGATATATACAGTAATCTATGGCGATGGCCAACTGAGTTAGTGAGTAAACTACTCTGTGGCTGCAGCTCCCCATTTACAGAAATAATTCTATACGAGGCTACCAAATCAACGAAAATTTCGCCATTTTCGAGCCGAAAAAAATTAATTATAGCTAAACAAAACAAAATTACATTGCCATTTACATTCAGTGGCTTCCCACATGATAGATGAAGAGATTAAAAAATAGATTGAGTTAAACAATTGATAATTTTAAAAGTTATCGTGTTTACAAGCCTGATGAATCCACACCATAAGCCACTAAAACCCCTTTTTTATTTAAAAATAGCAATTAATCGATTAAAAAAATATTAATAAGTTCAACAATCATTTATCTTTCTAAAAATGTGCTTTTTATATCATTTATATGTATAATATGATTGCTGGATACGATTTCATGCGACAAAACGGTGGAATTTTGATTTTTAGGCGTTAGTAGAACATACTCACGCGCTTTGCGCTCGGCATGCAATATAGATGCGGAAGTAGTTTCGATGAACTTCAGCTTACTTAAATTATTTTGATAGTTATCAGGTACATGTGTCGAGTCTATAAAGTGATTATTAAATGCGTTTGCAATATCTGAAGGATTATCTATAATTTTATGATGGTACTCAATATTATGTTTGTCATTTACTTCATCTTTGTTATTAATTATATTCCAAGTGGCTTTGCATTTATTCCTGGCTGTATTAACATATTTCTCATTAGTAATTTTTTGAGACAGTAGTATACTTTTCCTAAGTATTTTAGAGTACTCTCGGTATTTATTTTTAGTATTATATGTGTGCTTTTCATAATAAAACAAACGTAACTTTTTTTTAGTCTAACATGATATTTTTAAGCCCTTGGTTAGTCATTTTGATTTTTGTTTACTTTATTGAAAATTCTGATTTTGTATTTAGGAAAACATAAATTACATAAGAGAATAAGTTCATTATAAAATAGTGTGAAATCATCATCTACATTTTCGATCAATAAGGCTTCGCCATGGGTAGCTCGTCAACATATTTGAACTTGTTCAAGTTGTCAATAAATAGCGGTGCTTTACGTAATTTCACCGGTACAGACAATAGTTGAGCTGTATTATGGTCTGATAAGCACACAGCTTTAGTATATCCGACTGCTTCCTTTATATTGCTCGCGAAATTATCTATACAAGACTCACATTGTGTAGGTGTTTTAATATGCAAGTCCAGATTGTAGCTAGTTAGTATTTCTATTAATTCGTCCAACGTATCGCTTTTTTTAGGGTGTCAATATTCCAGTCCCCTGTAACGATTCTCTGTTTTTAAATGAAATTAATTTGTCCAGAAGAATATGTAGTTTATTAAAAAATATTTTTACGTTCGCTGTTGGAGTACGGTAAATACACACAAGGATTATCTTATACTCTACTATTTCTAATCCACAACATTCGAAAGTCATTTCTGATGCCAATTCCTTTAGAAAAGGTAGTTCTTTAGTCGTTATTGAGTACAGTGTAAAATACAAGAACCACCACGCCTTTGCTGTGACCTGCAAAATGAAGCGCTTAATTTGTAGCCTTTGAGGTTTATGTTTAACTCATAATGTTTCCTGACAAACGTTGAAACGTTGTTGAGTCGATAATAGGGAAAGAGTGTTCATACAATTAGCGTTAGTGTATAAAAGGAGAAGGAGACGGCTCCATACATTCTTGGGCCCAAGTGTTAACAAGATGAAAGTAGGACCATTTGAAAACGTATATATAAACAATTCATATCTGAAAATCTGGCAGATTTGTCAATCAAGGAGCTGAGTTATTGTAGAATAAGTAAAAGTGAAATTATCTATCTATCACCTACACTGTAACAGGTAATTTTTCACTGTTATTACACTGTAACAGGCTATTTTTCACAATAATTACTTAAAAATATAAAAGCAGTATCATTATTAAATCACCAAAGGAGCTGTGGTTAATAATGAAATGAAACGGTGAAACGATTAACTAAAGTTAAAACAATGACAACCAAGTGAAGTGAATATTAGAGATATCGATCTGAGATCGATTACTTGAATTGTTTATGTAACTGTGACTTGTTGGAATTTTGATATTTTTCATTATTATTTTGTAGATATGTACGCAATTTTTTTTTATTTCCCTAGTTAACACAGAAAAATAATTGAAAATAGATATTAAAATGCTCAATTTAATCGAGAATCGATTATATTGCGCTCTTTGAAAACGAATCGAAAATCTGTCTTTCTTTTAAGCAAATAGTTTGAAGTTCGAACTGTCAAGTCAAGTTTTAAAATGAGAAGTCATCTATTGGTAGATAACGTTCAGAGAAGAGAATTTCACTAATGTATTATTTATGGTAGTCGATTTATTGCCATAAATAATACACTACAATCGATTTCCTAACTTATTTCTAATTTTTATTGTTTTTTCGAAATTTAGTTTGTAAAAAGAGCTACTTTTTTGTATTTTGCTTAAGAAAAATATGGCCAATTTTTTAAAGTATAAACTAATTAGTTAACTTCAGGCCCAAAAATCCCATTCTCCTTTACTTAGCTTAGCTTAAAGCTATGTCTACATGACACATAGCTTTTGTATGTTTTTTCCTTTTTTAGTTCTGATTAATTCCTCTTTGTGTATATTTTATACCTTTTCATGGAGGACGGTGTTGATTACACAGTGAGGGCTAATAATCTGACGTTCACTAGATATCGCTAGTTGAACTAAGGTGATTTTAGTTGTTACGGAGATGACCATCTGCACAGTGTCATCATCATTGGAAAATAGCGTTTTAAATTAAAAAAAATCAGTTTCTTTCTCATTGCTGTATTCTTTAATTTTTAGACATTTTTAACTTTTTAATTCTTCTACTTTTAGGAACATCCATAGTTTGTTTTATCTACTTCTAATCCAATTTATATAAAACATAACTAATATTTTAGAAAGAAACATTAGTCTACACTTTTCTAACAAATCATTTTTTTCCCCGTTATAAAATCTGTCAAATATTTCATCTCATTTCTAAATGGCACCACCCTTCATCATCATCATCCATTGGCAGAAAAAGTTGTAAATACCCTCATTATACCAATTACTTATGGGATTTGTGTATATTGTGAAAATACATAAGCGTTGTAACGCGCCGCGTTATGCAAACGCTGCAAAATTATAAATCCATTACTTTTATAAAATTAATGTCCACTTAACATTGTACGAAATAGGTTGTTACCATTCTTTTATAGGATAAGGGTGACAAACGAGCACACAGTTCATCTGATGGTAAGTGGTTGCTGCTACCCATAGACGTCTACATCTATTACAAATCAAAATGCAGATGCGCTGTCACCCGTGAGGACTAAGATGGAATGCCTCATTTCCAGTAAAAAGGGTCTCCGGTTCTCTACACTCACCATACGAAACACAGCAGCTTTAAGCTGCTATTTTACACTGGTATTCTGTGAGAGTGTGGTCATACATGGTGTGGTCCTTCCCCGGTCGAGCCGACCCATTCGTGCTACAACTATACTACTAATATAGTTGCAGCATGGCTCTACCACGTAAATAAATAAAACCATGTTATTTATTACTTATTATCAGGTATAATCTTAAATTATCATTTTAAATAGGTATTAAAAATGTTAATAATCTCCTACAAATATGTATATATATATATATATATATATATATATATATATATATATATATATATATATATATACGAATTGATACGATTATATAATGTATCTTACAATAGTAAGACACATTATATTTAAAGGTATTGAGTCTCGATTTCTAATCAAAAACTCGAGCTTAATCCCTCTCCTGAAATTGTTGAACGTAATTTTTATGTTGCTTTACCTCTTCGGCGGTGAAAGAAAACATCGTGAGGAAATTACACTTCAACAAGCGTTACAGTTATGTTAATAGGTTTAGGCTGTAAATTTATTTTAAATTTATACGTTTCCAAACGTAAAAAGATCAAAGCTGTAGCGGTAAACAGTATTTATAGGTCGACGCTAATCTGCAAGGGTGCTCAATTGTCAACCTTATACTGTAAAAAAAAAATTAGACGAGGGAACGTTGTTGCCAATCAGCCTGGCCAACGAAGCAATAATTGTATTATATTTTTCCAACATTGCCCTAGCTGAAAATGAGACATTCCATCTTAGGCTGAGAACTGACCACGCATCTGTAGCTTCCTTGTTTGAAGTTGGCAGCAGGTGTCCATGGGCGGTCGTTGGGGCTTCGAAGAACACTTCGAGCGCCTTGTCCCCCGGATTGAGCGGGTGCTATGCATAGACTGCTGCTCAACCTAGGGATGTAAGAGTGATACGGTCCGTAGTCTTGTACGGGGCGCCTGTTTGGGCGAAAAGGCTGGTCATCCGACGCTGTAGAGCTAAAATCTACAGGGTGCAGCGGACGATGGCCATACAGATCGTGCGAGGATACCGCACGATATCCTTTGAGGCGGCGACAGTCTTGGCTCGCTTTCCACTTCTGGACATACCAGCGGACATGGATGCGAGGGTGTACAACCGGACTCGTGTCCTCCGCCAGAGCATCGGGAGTGAGCCAGATGAGGTGTTCGAAGGAGTCAAGCGGCAGGAACGACTTAACGCATTCGTAACGCCTGGATGCATCGAAGAACAGGAAGACTCACCTACAGACTTACACAGATAATGACCGGGCACGGGTGCTTCGGTGATTATTTGTGTAAGAAGCGAAGGCGAACTGCTTCCACTGCAGTGGACAGGAACAGGAATCCGCATCCCATACGCTGGTAACATGCCCAGCGTGGGAACGGGAGCGGACGGTCCTGGTAAGCCGGATCGGTCAGAACCTCTCCCTGCCAGAAGTCGTGTCGGCGATGCTGAGCAGGTACGCCGTAGCCGCCTTCTGTGAATCCGTTATGGTCCACACGGAGGCTGCTGAACGGTGTCAGGAGAGGACAGATCCCGCTTGGAGACGACGTCACCAAGGCGTTCGTCACGGCCCTCCCCTTGATGATGGTGCTCCTCTACCAGAAACGAAGCCTCGGGGGTTACGGGAGCTCGGGGCGGGGGCCCCGAGTGTCTAGTGATGTAACACCTGAGGGGGACGGTGATATGAAAGTGGACTCGAGCACCGTGATAGCATTATGAGGAGCAGTAAGGACTGCCCCCGGGACGTGCTTTAATATAGCAAAGCGAGAGAGCGACCCCGGTTGCGTTCCGAACGGAGATCCCGGGACCCCTCATATACACTGATGGTGACCACCGTGGGGTTTTGGCCGGTAGGAGTCCGGCATAACCTTTCTGTTGCCCCCGCAGCAGAAGGTATCTATGAGGATTTTCCCATGATATACGACGAGGTGTCCATGGGCGGTAGACCCTGTACCTTCAGGTGAGGTATCTACTGCAAGTTAGCTTGTCACTTCAGTTTTTAAAAATAATATTTGTCAAGTACAGTAATAAATTCTGTTCCCTACGCTATCTATCTATTAATCGAGCCTCCGCTGTACCTCATGTCGCGTTGAGAGAGGCATCCTAAAAATCTGTTCAAAGCTTATTACACCATCTTGTAAAGGATGTGTAGCATTCGTCCGGCTCCAAGTCGCTTGTTAACTCCGTAATAAAATGCTAATGGACCTTTTTTGCCATTTAATTAAATTATAAATGGGTTGGTCGGACGTTTTGCGAGGGCTCATGTCTAAGAATCGAACGGGGCGGGCGGCGGCGTTTGTGTGCGCCCTTACTTGAGACGGCAGATAATTGATACAAAAAAACATTGTTTAATTGAGGCTCGCGCGGCATGAGCTAGGCACGGAGCTAAGAGACAGGAACTTTGATAATCACGGTTTATGTACCGACGAAGTTATGAGCTTGTGTCTCGGTCGGCTATGGTTTATGACCACTGGTTATTCAACTTAGTAACTGCTTGTGTTTTTTTAATTTTTTTAAAAAGAATAGGGGTGACATATAAGTACACAGTTCACCTGATGCTATAGGTAAGGTAAGTGTATGCTGTGGTCCATAGACATCTACATCTATTCTAGATTACAAATCAAAGCGCAGATGTGTTGTAACCATGAGGACTAAGATTGAATACCTTATTTTCAGTAAAAAAGGGTGCCTGGTTCTCTACATTCACCATACAAACAGCAGCATTAAGCTGCTATTTTACGCTGGTATTTTGTGAAAGTGTGGCCCTACTCTGACGCGAATCACGTTTCCGCTGCTTCCCTTTGCCGGTCTGGGTATTTTACGCCTGTTATCAGCGAGATGGCTAAAACGCCATTTAGCAGAAGCCTTAAGATCTTTTTGGTTTTTCCCATAGTCGCCTCTTATGAATCTATAAGAGGAAATGAGGTGACAGGTTTTTTTACACCACCTCTACACGATTAGTGGAATTTTACGAATTGATACGATTATATAATGTGTCTTACTATTGTAAGATACATTATATAATCGTGGTGTTACATCACTAGACACTCGGGGCCCCCGCCCCGAGCTCACGTAACCCCCGAGGCTTCGTTTCTGGTAGAGGAGCACCATCATCAAGGGGAGGGCCGTGACGAACGCCTTGGTGACGTCGTCTCCAAGCGGGATCTGTCCTCTCCTGACACCGTTCAGCAGCCTCCGTCTGGACCATAACGGGTTCACAGAAGGCGGCTACGGCGTACCTGCTCAGCATCGCCGACACGACTTCTGGCAGGGAGAGGTTCTGACCGATCCGGCTTACCAGGACCGTCCGCTCCCGTTCCCACGCTGGGAATGTTGCCAGCGTATGGGATGCGGATTCCTGTTCCTGTCCACTGCAGTGGAAGCAGTTCGCCTTCGCTTCTTACACAAATAATCACCGAAGCACCCGTGCCCGGTCATTATCTGTGTAAGTCTGTAGGTGAGTCTTCCTGTTCTTCGATGCATCCAGGCGTTACGAATGCGTTAAGTCGTTCCTGCCGCTTGACTCCTTCGAACACCTCATCTGGCTCACTCCCGATGCTCTGGCGGAGGACACGAGTCCGGTTGTACACCCTCGCATCCATGTCCGCTGGTATGTCCAGAGGTGGAAAGCGAGCCAAGACTGTCGCCGCCTCAAAGGATATCGTGCGGTATCCTCGCACGATCCGTATGGCCATCGTCCGCTGCACCCTGTAGATTTTAGCTCTACAGCGTCGGATGGCCAGCCTTTTCGCCCAAACAGGCGCCCCGTACAAGACTACGGACCGTATCACTCCTACATCCCTAGGTTGAGCAGCAGTCTATGCATAGCACCCGCTCAATCCGGGGGACAAGGCGCTCGAAGTGTTCTTCGAAGCCCCAACGACCGCCCATGGACACCTGCTGCCAACTTCAAACAAGGAAGCTACAGATGCGTGGTCAGTTCTCAGCCTAAGATGGAATGTCTCATTTTCAGCTAGGGCAATGTTGGAAAAATATAATACAATTATTGCTTCGTTGGCCAGGCTGATTGGCAACAACGTTCCCTCGTCTAATTTTTTTTTTTACAGTATAAGGTTGACAATTGAGCACCCTTGCAGATTAGCGTCGACCTATAAATACTGTTTACCGCTACAGCTTTGATCTTTTTACGTTTGGAAACGTATAAATTTAAAATAAATTTACAGCCAAGCCTATTAACATAACTGTAACGCTTGTTGAAGTGTAATTTCCTCACGATGTTTTCTTTCACCGCCGAAGAGGTAAAGCAACATAAAAATTACGTTCAACAATTTCAGGAGAGGGATTAAGCTCGAGTTTTTGATTAGAAATCGAGATTCAATACCTTTAAATATGTTAAAATCATTAGGTACGTCTGTTAGTGACCTTATACCTAAGTACTGAACAACTTGACCGATTTAGTTTGGGTAATTTTACACAATAATAATACATAATAATTATATTGTTATGTCGGGGAGATTTTTCTTACCAATGCTTGTATCCGATATATGAAAATGTACCTATTCAAGATATTAACAAATTTTATATATGTCAACCAAAATTTCTCAGGCATATTGGCTTATGTATTACCAAAAATTCACAGATCTTCATCTAATAATACTTCATGACTATGCTTGTATTTGATAGATGGCGCTGTATCAATTTTATATTTGCTGACCAAAATTATCCGTTGTTTTAGTGCCAAAAAGAAAATCCCAGAAGCAGCAATCTTTAGGTGGCACTGTGAACGAGATATCAATGAATTTTATATGTATGCTGTAGAAAAGTGCGACGTAAATTCGAAGTGAATCTCATCGCGCCATCTATCGAACAAATCAGAACTACAATTTTAATCTAATCCACGAACTTCAGACTTCGTTGAATCTAATTTAAAAAGAAATGGAAACTGATGCTACCCATCTCCCGTTTTATTTCCATTTGGCACCACGGGATAAAATGACATAGTGGATTAGTAGGATAAAACTTATAAAAAATCTTCGGACGATTAAGATTATTTCAACTAAATTAAAAAAATAAGTTGGATGTTGAACACGGACATATTCTGTGTACAGTAGGTAAGAAGATTGTCGGTAATTAGCCTTATTTTAAAATAGAATATATAGGAAACAAGCGAGTATGTGGCTTACTTGGTGGTAAAAGAAATCCGCCGCTAAAGAATATCCGCGACAACATCGGGATTACAGTCCCAATTAACTGCAAGTAATGGTTTACCTCCAAGCCGGTCTACTGTTACATGATTGATGTGGTATGATACTAATAGCCCTAATTTTACTAACAACCAGCGATCCGTCCCGGCTTCACACATCTTGAAAACAGCGCCACCTACCGGGTCCAAATGTGAACCTAAACCATCTAGGGACCCATTCAAACACAAACTAATAATTTAATTGGTCAAACCTACGGAGCAAATACAAAGATTTGTACTTGCACCGTAGTCAAACCATTTTCGAGTTTCCAGTTCTTGTACTATTCTCGTACTATTATTTATTCTGTGGTTTTAGTGAGACTAACAGACAGCAATTGATTTTTATTTATAGATATTTTTCAACACTATTTTTATATATAAAAATTACGTGTCACGTTGTTTGTCCGCGATGAACTCCTAAACTACTGAACTGATTTCAATGAAATCTTGCGCACTGTGTGCAGTTTGGTCCAACTTGAGAGATAGGATAGTTTTTATCCTGATAAATTTAAGTTCCCCGTTGCATCTTTTTACCCGACTGCCAAGGAAGGGTTATGTTTTTCGCGCGTATCTTGTATGTTTGTAAATTTCTTTATTACCTCATATTTTACAAACGGCTGGATTTATTTTAATAATTAATGTATCGTTTTATTCCTCTTAAAAACCCAAGTGTTCTTAGATAGCTTTTTGAAAAAATAAACAAAATGGCGGATTTTTGTCGCAAAATAGTAATGTTTTATACACCTTCAAAAATACACCTTCTGTTAAATCTCTTTCACTGGTGGACATGGAGATGATTGCTTCGGAACTTAAAAGCTTATCTTCACAGATGAACTCACTTCCTACCTTAATAGCAAGCGTCAAGGCTATACAACGTGATGTGGCCGACCTAAAGTCCATAAAGGCCGATATCGAAGATCTTAAGCTTATGAAGCTGGAGATGGCTGATATGAGGACTTCATTGGAATTTGTTCAGTGTTCTGTTGAATCATTGAATAGTACGATCACAGAAATAAATCAATAAATCCAGACTTTGCTGAAGACAAAAGATGATGTAGTTCAATTGAAGCAACGTCTTGAGAACTTTGAAGAGTCCATGCGAGAATTTGAACAAAGGTCTCGTATGAATAACATCGAGATCAAAGGAGTACCGATGTCTCCATTAGAAAACCTTTTCGAGATTTTTAGAAAGCTAAGTAACATTGCGAGGATTCCTATGCGTAACGATAAACTAAATAAAACAATTATCATCTCAGTGCATAATAGATACCTTAAGGAGGACTTCGTAGCCGCAGCGAAGAAGCGCACCATTGTTCCAGCGGACCTGGGATTAAGGTGACAATAGAATCTTTATCAATGACCATCTTACTCTGGGAAACAAGATGTTGCTAAATAAAGCCAAAAAACTAGCCAAGGAGCGGGGGTTTGCTTATGTTTGGGTAAAGGGGTGCAAAATATTTGCAACAAAAAACCCAACGTCTCATATAATTACAATAAAATCTGACTCCGATTTAAAAAAGTTTTCCTAGTCATTGGAATTAACATTTTGATATTGTTAAAGTCATCTTCCTCGTTTAACTGTGTTTTAGTTAGTTTGAGAAACGCTTGCTCTCTAACATTTAAGTTTGTTTACCTGCTTGATATCGTTATGCATTCACGTACTCCCGCTGCACACTTGTTTACTCAATCATATTATATCGCTCCACCGTCTATTTGCTTTTGCATTTTTGTATCTTTTGTTTACGCTTATAGCCTTGTTGTATTATTAGTTTTTTTTAATGTTGTCTACAAATTTAACATTTTTTTACGCGTCTTTTCAAACATACTGCTTTATTCCGTCTTTCTACACTTATTACTTGTTGTTATAACTAATTATGTAGGTACCTACTAGTTTTAAGGTTCAAAAATGGCGATCAATATATATTACCAAAATGTACGTGGTTTACGTTACGTACAAAAACTTCGGCCTTCTATAGAAATATTAACATAAATTCTTACGAATATTATATGTTTATCAGAAACTTGGTTGAATGAAAGAAGGCGGGACCCAATTGCAAATTATAAACCGAAAGAAAATTAATGGGTTCCGCATGCTATTAAGTTTAATTTGGGTATTTAACTTAGGCTTTCAGCTCATAGTATAGTCTGTTAAACCGAAGTAGAGTTTACTTTGTTAATACTATATTTCAATTATGTTTTCTATTCTCAATTCTGTTTCGGTCGTTTTAGTGCATTACTTTTAAATTGTCTTTTTTTGCAGTCGGGTTTTTGATTTTTTAACGCGCTTAACTCTGGAACTACATTGAGAAATTTCATTTGGTTACACCAATGGACAGACTGATTTCTGAGCATGGTTAAGGTATTTATTTTCATATGTGGTAGAGCCGTGGAGGTAGCACGAATGGGTCGGATTGACTGGGGAAGAAACACGCTCTCACAAAATACCAGCGTAAAATAAGAGATTAATGCTGCTGTGTTTCCATAGAGTTTCTTGTGGTGAGTATAGACAGGGCCGGATTAACCTTTAGGCAGAGTAGGCAACTGCCTAGGGGCCCCGCATCGGGTAGGGGCTCCGTGCGCGCACAAATATAATGGAAAATGTTTCATACCGAGAAAATTTTATTGGAAAATTTGTAACCTCAGTGACAATAGGTATTATTACGTTTTAACGACGCATACTGTCAGTTGATGAAATACTTCATACATAACAAAAGCATCTAGTATCGAGTTGTAGAACTAATAATATGGGTACGTTACATCCCTTTATGCTGACTGCAAAGGGGCCCCGAGAATTCCATTGCCTAAGGACCCCGACATGGTTAATTCGGTCCTGAGTATAGAAAACCGAATACCCTTTTTACTGGATACGAGTCATTCCATCTTAGTCCTCAAGAGTGAATGCAATGGGAAAGGCACATGTCCATGTACAATATAGACTTCAATGTGCTGATGACGAAGAAGAGAGCCAAAAATTAAGGGATATTTGAATTGGGAATGTTCGTAATTTTATTCTATGTATGTATGTAATTGTAATTTGTTATATTTTAAAATTTTTGAACTTTCGTTTTCACAACTATCCAGTGCCTCATAAATTAAAAACTTTATTTCGCATAACTTATTTAATGTCCTGGTATTTTATTATTTTTAATAAAATATGGTAATCTTCATGTATTATTTTTATAATCACTAAATACAAATAGGTAATTTAAAATTAAAAATTTTGTACAACCACAATGTTTGTAAATATAAATTATTAAGAATAACTCAAAAACTACTGGGCAGACCTTAATCAAATTTATATGGGACCACACGAGAACCAGCTCTCCAATAAAAGAGAATAATCGAAATCGGTTTACCCAGAAAGAAGTTATGAGGCAGCACACATAAAAAAGCATACAGTCGAATTGAGTACCTCCTCCTGTTTGAAGTCGGTAGAAATTAAAGATATTTAATTTGAATAAGATAGTTAATCAATCTTTCCCAAAAAAATATGACAAGATATATTACTTACAGATTTTAAAAATATTTTTTGAAAAATTATGCATTCCATTTATTGGTTTAGAATACCGCCACATTGTCGGCCTGAACTGGGAAATAACAAACATAAGAATTCAAATAACACGATAAAAAATTCAAGGCTCGTATTTCCGTTTTATTGTAAAAAACATAAAGCCTCATAAAGCAACATTGGTCGCCGACGTACCGGAGTTGTTCTGCTCCTGTGTTGCTGTATGGTAAAAAGTGTAGAACATAGACTTAGATTATATTTTATTTTATTTATTTATTTATACACTTTATTGTACTAAAGGTACAAGCGGCGGACTTAATGCCATATGGCATTTTCTACCAGCTAACCGGAAAGTTAGTGGGAGATGTGTGTGCTGCAGCGGGCTAGTATGAAAACCTAAAATTGATAGAGGAGAATGCCAAATCCTGCTCCACCTTGTACAAAAAAGGTAAAAATATGAAACTAATCTTGTGAATTTTGAAGTTTTTTGTAACAAATCGTTATTTTGTACAACTTGCGGTAAAATATTATTTAAAAGAAAAGTAATTCAACGATTAATATTTATATTTCCAGTCTTTTCTAGTAACATCTCCGCTTCTTTGTACGAATAAGTACATACGCACGCATGAAATATCAAACAAAACATATTTCTAATAAAATATATTGTATGTTTATGTCATATAAAAATGTTACTTATCAATTTTTATTTTCAATTATTATTATAAGTCGATAATAATCATGAATTGCATTAGATAATTACTGAATAACAATCATTGATTTTCGTGCATTTTGTGAAATGATACATTGTGTCAATATCGTAAGTACGTATGTCAAATTAAGTACCCAAGAGTACCCTAAACCGTAGAGCATGTATGAAGGGAATAATGAAAGTGGACGAAGCGAAACAAGTATGTAAGGATCGTAGCAAGTGGAAAGAAGTGGTCTCTGCCTACCCCTACGGGAAAGAGGCGTGATTATATGTATGTATGTCAAATTAATGTCGAATATTTTCACACAGATTAATTCGTGCTTATGAAATATATTGATTATGATTACATCACATTTTTGTATGTGCTGATTCCCGCTTTCTTTACCCTTGCATTTTTTTCAGCTTTTGCTGAAGACTTATGATTTTATTAATATACAGACTCGATCACGCCTACTTATTGACTTACTGCTAATTACTACGGACATTCTGATAATTGCATCCACGATGTTGAGGTGCACTAATTGTCGTCTTTGTGTCGATAGGATGCAGGGGCATTTTGTGTCCTCATTTCGATTTATAATCTTAATTCTTCTTTTAACATGGAGATCTTTGCAACAGATAGTATATTTAGTTTTAAAGCTATTTATATAGTTGATAATTTATGGTCCTACCATTGTCTTAAAATTAGTTAATAATCTGTAAATATTTACACCTTTTTCAGACACGTCATAATAATATGTATCTTGAAAAATAATTTTGTAAATAAAATAACTCGTTTACGTTACTAGGACTTCGATTTTATGAAAAACAGGTGGTGCTAGTCTTATACTGTGTAAGGATACAAGAAAACCCTCTTTCCAATGTTACTGATCATTATATTATTATGCTACTTAAGTTCTTAAATTCTTATTTAAGAACTTAAGTAGGGGAGGTCTTCGCTGAAAAAAATTTAAGTAACTTAGGCACATCTCAAGACTAACTTATCAAGGATCACTGATGTTCAAATCTAACCCAAACTCTTTCTATCTGCATCCTACTGACGAACAAGAAATGAGCCGAATCTTTAACAACCTAAAAACCAACAGTTCTCGAGGATTAGATCATGTCACTGTTACGCTGCTTAAAAAGTCCTGCAGTAATATTATTATTCCTCTCATTCACATATTTAATTTAAGCCTAGAAAAGGGAGTTTTCCCCGAATCCTGGAAAACTGCAGCAGTGTCACCTATTTTTAAAAATGGCTCTCCAACCTTGCCGAAAAACTACAGACCAATCTCTTTACTTAGCATCATATCGAAAATTCTAGAGAAGATAGTGAACAGGCAACTTGTCCGTTTTCTAAATAAAAATCGGATTATCTCGGATATGCAATATGGTTTTTGACACTGAAAATCGACCGACGACGCTGTAGCAGCACTAGCTGACCAGATATCACAACACATGGAGAGTGGGAAATGTTGCATAGGTGTTTTTCTCGACCTGTCGCGAGCTTTTGACACCGTCTCTATTGGCCTCCTCTTGAAAAAGCTAGAAGCCGCTGGAGTAATGGGAAATACACTTCAATGGTTTGGAACTTACCTTAAAATGCGAAAACAGTGCGTAAAAGTATAAAACACACTAGTAGGCAACTGCATGTTAATTTTGGCGTTCCCCAGGGCAGTACCCTTGGACATACTCTCTTCACTTTGTACTTGAACGATATCTTCGAACAAAAACTGCCTAATTCAAATGTAATCGCTTACGCAGATGATACAACCATATTGTTTCACGATACGACATGGAGGCGAGTAAACAGTATCGTGGAACAAGGCCTATCTCGGATTACCATGTCCTTAAATGTAAATCTACTTACACTAAATCAGAAACAGACTACATACATATGCTTTTCTAAAACTATACGAGCGAGTCCTCCGATTGCTATTCCTTTAACAATTCATTACTGCAGGAATGATTATACCTATCTGCATGGCTGTAACTGTGAACCGATTGCGCGCTATAAAATGACCAAATATCTTGGAGTTATCAAAGATGAAAACCTAACGTTTGATGCCCATATTTCAAATCTGTCTTCCCGTGTGCGAAAGTTCATTTTTGTGCGGGACAAGTGAAAACAAATAGTGATAGGATAATACATAAATAAGACAAAACATTTTTAAATTAATGGAATAAATATGATAGTTAGAGTTTGTACTTAAATAGGATATAAGCGTTTATGTTATATTAATAAAGATTTTTTTATAGTATTTGTTTAGAGTTACACATAAAATAGGATATAAGCATTTTATGTTAAGAAAATAATAGTGTAGAGCTTATATTTGTATAATAGAATTAGTTGGTCACTTTGTATAGTAGAACTAGCTTAAGGTAAACAATGTAACGTCGACGCCGTTTGTACGATACTTACACCGTATATATTGACCCAGCCGAGGTAATATAAAAGAGGGGCGATTTTTGTCGTTCGACACATTCATTCCGCCTCTGGCAGCGCTCTCGTGCGGTCGTCTCAGGTAGTCCGCGCAGCCGTCCCCGTACGGTAGTGCTCTCTCGCTCTCGCGCCTCCGCTGTCCTGCTCGCGCTGTACAGCGTCGACGCCTTGGTGAGTCATTTTTTGCTTTCAGTTCTTGCCCCCCTGTCTTCGGGCGGGGAGGTTTGACTGACCTCCGCTTGTTACCTGTTATATTTTTTGTTATTTTTTGTTAACTATTTCTATTTTGTTTTCGTTATTTATTTTTATAACGTGTACGTGTATACTGTTTCTAGGGAGTTACTTGCTCTTTTCAGAGCAAGGCCCTGCTCTTTTAAGAGTAAGGGCATTACTCCTGGAATAAAGAACGTCCCGTTCTTCTGAGAACGGTGATCCCGCCCTTACTGTATAGGTTCAGAACGTCTCTGTTCTTTTCAGAACAGCATCCCCCCAGCCCCATTCGTTTCTTAGCATCATGTCTAAACAAGACCTTATAGGGTCCATCGTATCAGGCCTTAATAGGCTAGACAATTCGGCTCTCGCCGCAATCGTGGCAACCATTGCCTCATATGCCCCTCAGGCAACTCAACCGCCGCCCGTTATAGCGGCCTACCTAGAGTCCAAGAACTCTTTCGCCCCTCTAGAAATGGAGTACGCATGCTCCGAGTCTGAGTCCACTGCGTCGGCCCCCCGGAAGAGGCCCGCCACCTATTCTGGCACCGATTCATCGGAGTCCTGTGACTCCGACGGAACCGGTGAATCGTCCTTCACGACTGTCTCGTCAAAACGCGGCGGTAAACGCACCGCGAAAAACCGCACACCTCCCGTCTCAGCGGCCCCTGCCGCTCCTTCAACCTCCGCAGCCACCGTTGCTGCCTTAAACCCCGCAGCTCCCGCTGCCGTCCCTGCCCCCGCAGCCCTCGCTGCTGCTACGGCTCCCCTAATGTCAATGGACATCGCCCCACCATCCAAGCCAGCTTCCCGCTGTGCCCCAGTCCTTGCAAAGAAGCAAGTCCCGCCCCCTGTCTTCCTAAGAGACAAGGCAAGATTTACCAAGCTGTCTAAATCCTTATACGACGCAGGCATTAAATATGACCATGCGATTAACCTCGGGGAGACTATTAAAATCATTCCCAACTCTATCGATGCCTTCCGTAGTATCACCAAGCTATTCACAGCTGAACAAGTCTCCTACCATACATACGCTCTTCCGGAAGAGCGTAAAGTCAGGGCCGTCATCCGCGGCATTCCATTCGAATTTTCCAACGAGGAAATCCTTGAGGATCTTAAGTCCCAAGGTTTCCCTGTAGAAGCCGTGCACAAAATGCACAATAGAACGGGCCAGAGGTTCAATCTTGCCCTAGTCATTCTAACCAACGTGCCGGAGGCAAAAGCCATCTTCCGGCAGGTACGCACAGTGTGTGGCCTGTCGAGAGTGAGGGTTGAGCCCCCACATAGGCGCGGGTGCCCGGCGCAGTGCCACCGCTGCCAGCTATATGGTCATGCGGCGGCCAACTGCTCCGCCCCACCCAGGTGCGTTAAGTGCCTTGAACCCCACAACACTAAAGAGTGTCCTCGGCCCAAAGACGCCGAATCCCCACCCGCATGTGTCCTGTGTAAACAAACAGGCCACCCGGCAAACTACAGAGGCTGCCCCTGCGCACCTCATCCTCGCCCCAGTAGGCAAGCTCCACCGCCGGTCAATGATCGCTCATTCCCGGCTCTTTACCAACGGCCCCGTCAGGGCCTTTCTCAGCCCATCCCGGGTTTCTCTCGACCCTCTCAGGGTCCCCTTAGGCCCCCTCAGGGCATTATTCGGCCCCCTCCGGGCTTCGCTAAGCCTATGCAGCCTCCAGTCTTTCCCTGGAGCTCCAAAAAGGCAGACCCACCGCGGACAACAACCTCCGCCCCACAACAATCACAGCCCTCAATGGCTGATGACCTAAAAACGGTATATTCCGCTATTAGGAACATCGACGTTGGGGAAATCGCTGTGTTAGCACGCAAATTGCGCGCTGCAAGGTCCCCTCAGGACCGTCTCCTCGCTCTTGCAGAGCATCATAATCTTTTGTGCTCGTTGTAAGTTAAGTTAACTTAATTAACTTAACTTACAATGACAGAGCAGGTTGCTCTACCAAAGTCTCACGGTCGTATCAAACCTAAGGGTTTATCGCTTGTATCCTTTAATATTCGCGGTTTGCGAAATAACCTCCCAGAACTTAAGCTCTTTCTTCAAAATCGTGAAGCCGATTTCCTCCTCCTACAGGAAACTAATCTCAAAACTAAGGACACTAAAGGCCTTTCTATTAAAAACTTTTCTCTTCTTCGTAATGACAGGCACGACCGCCGAGGTGGCGGTACGGCCATTTATTACAAGAAGTCACTCCACTGCTCTCCCATTTCTACTCCGCAGCTTACCAATATGGAAGCCACGGTATGCAGGCTAGCTATGACTGGACATCAGTCCATCTTTATAGCCTCCTGTTACATCCCTTCAGGAACCCATCCCCTCAAAAAAGATTTTGATTCTATTTTATCTTTAGGCAATTCAGTCATTATGTTTGGAGATTTTAACTCCAAGCATACTGAATGGACATGCCGTACTACCTCCCCTAGTGGCAAGATACTGCTCGATATCACGCAGTCTCTTGACCTCACCGTTCACAGTCCCCTAGGTGCTACTCACTATCCCGATGTCACCGACCACGCTCCCGACGTGCTAGATTTTGCACTACTCAAAAGTGTTTCCCTCAACCTCAGGGCAATCGAGACACTAGACGATCTAGGATCCGACCACCGACCGGTCTCCCTCATTCTCGGCCATCAGCCACCCCCCTCAACACCCTCGACTAAAACCTTCACAAATTGGAAGGGCTTCAAGGAGTCCCTAGCGAATGCTCTGGACTCACAGGACTCTCCCATCTCCCTATCGTCGGACTTAGACAGTCCCGAAAAAATCGACACCGCGGTCGATTCACTCTCCACCCTTATTAAAACCTCCCTTAAGGAGAATGAAAGGGTAGTCCCGGTTGCTAATAATAGTGGGCTTCCCCTACATATTAGCAACCTATTAAAAGCCAAGAAAGCTGCTTTCCGGAGAGCAGCAAAATACCCCACGCCCGAATATAGGCACACGGCTAATCGTCTTCAACGAGAACTCCGTTTCCGCCTCTCTGAATTTCGAGACCTCGAAAAGAGTAAACTCATGGAGAATATCTCTCCCTCTCATACAGCGTACTATCGGATGGCAAGAGCCCTCCGTATAGACGCTATCACCCACACTCCCCCTCTCTCCCGTCCCGACGGTACGGTAGCCTTCGAGGACGAGGAAAAGGCTGAGTGCTTTGCAGACAGCATTGCCGCTCAATGCTCTCCTAGCTCTCAACCCGTTGACCCTTCACACGTCCAGGCAGTGGAAGATGAGGTCCGACGCCGGAACTCACCCCCTACAGCCTCCGAACCTATCTCTGTGTCCAATGATGAGATTTCATCCCTCATCAAAGGACTTAAGCCCAAAAAGGCTCCGGGCGCGGATGGCATCTCCAACCAAGCCCTTAAACACTTTCCTGAGCAGGTGTTAACCTTTTTATCTATTATCTACAACGCCTGCTTCAACCTTAGTTACTTTCCCACTACGTGGAAAGAGGCAACTGTGATTGGTATTCCCAAGCCAGGCAAGCCTCTCAACCTCCCCTCCAGTCATCGCCCCATTAGCCTCCTCAAGGCCATGGGCAAGCTTTTTGAAAGAGTCATCCAAAATCTCATGAGGCGCCATCTGTTTCCCACAGACGGTGACCCTCTTATCATTCCCCATCAATTCGGTTTCCGAGCAAAACACTCCTGCCCCCAACAAGTTCACCGTATTGTGGAATATATCCTCAGCGGTTTTTATCCCCGTCGTCATAAGACTATCGCGGTCTTTTTCGACATCGCCAAAGCCTTTGATAGAGTCTGGCATACAGGCCTTATCTACAAACTATACAAAATAGGTCTCCCCGATCGTCTAGTACGTCTCGTGGCCTCTTATCTAAATCATCGTACCTTTCGTTTTAGACACGAAGGCACGCTATCTTCACAGCGCCCCATCAAAGCTGGTGTCCCTCAGGGCTCAGTACTTGCTCCTCTGCTGTACATCCTGTTCACCAACGATATTCCCATACCGCCGAAAGGTGTTCAGCTCTCCCTCTTCGCAGACGACACTGCTCTCTACTGTAAAGGTATCTCGCTACCTTTCATACGGAACAAGGTCCAAAAGTCAGTTGATAACCTAGGAGCTTGGTTCAAAAAATGGCGCATCGATGTGAACCCGGAGAAGAGCTCCGCCGTTCACTTCGATTATAAACGACGCCGTATCAAAAACACTCCACCAATACGTATGCTAGGGACCCCTGTCCCCTGGCATACGTCTGCCAAATATTTAGGTGTCACTCTAGACACAGGGCTAACTTTCAGGCCCCACGTCAAAAGAGTAACCCGTCACGCACGTTTTTACCTGAATAGGCTCAACAGTATGTTGGGCCGACACAGTAAAATGTCCCTCAGAAACAAGCGTACCCTTTATAAGGTCTGTATACGACCAGTCATGTCCTACGCGGGCCCCATTTTTGCCCACGCTAACCCTAAAATTATTAATGAACTCCAAGTAGTTCAAAACCTTTTCTGTCGTCGAGCTGCGAACGCACCTTGGTACGTCCGTAATGCCGACCTTCATCGGGACCTAGAGCTCCCTACAATTCAACAATTTCTTAAAAAACTCTCTGAGAACTTCTTCAAAGCCTCAGAGTCGCACTCCAATCATCTTATTCGTGAGGCAGCCACTTATGCAGCCCCACACCCCTCTCGCTATCGAGTCCGCAGGCCGAGAAACTCTCTCTCGGACCCACCTAATAAACTGTCAAACGACCTGAACTGCCTCATGGCGGCTCAGGCCAACTCTAATTAAATTATTCATAATTAATTTGCCTTCGTAGGCACTCCCTCAGCGGCTCGTAGCCGCCTGCGCCCTCTTTTCCCAAAAGAGGGTCGCTTCCGATACGGCATAAGAAGCTTTAAACAGCTAGTTGCCACTCCCCAAAGGCGGTTTTTAGCGGGTATCACTTAGGTCCCCCGGTAGGCAGTGAGTCCCGCATAACCAGGACAGACCGGCTGTCGTGGTATGCGTAATGCATTTTCCGCCTCCCTCTGTGGTAGCCCATTTCCAATTGCTTCGGGCGCAAAAAAAAAAAAAAAAAAAAAAAAAAGTCGTTCGACATTCCGCCTCTGGCACCGCTCTCGTGCGGTCGTCTCAGGTAGTCCGCGCAGCCGTCCCCGTACGGTAGTGCTCTCTCGCTCTCGCGCCTCCGCTGTCCTGCTCGCGCTGTACAGCGTCGTCGCCTTGGTGAGTCATTTCTGCTATCAGTTCTTGCCCCCCTGTCTTCGGGCGGGGAGGTTTGACTGACCTCCGCTTGTTACCTGTTATATTTTTTGTTATCTTTTTTGTTAACTATTTCTATTTTTGTTTTCGTTATTTATTTGTATAACGTGTACGTGTATACTGTTTCTTGGGAGTTACTTGCTCTTTTCAGAGCAAGGCCCTGCTCTTTTAAGAGTAAGGGCATTTCTCCTTGAATAAAAAACGTCCCGTTCTTCTGAGAACGGTGATCCCGCCCCTACTGTTAGGTTCAGAACGTCTCTGTTCTTTTCAGAACAGCATCCCCCACCAGCCCCATTCATTTCTAGCATCATGTCGAAACAAGACCTTATAGGGTCCATCGTCTCAGGCCTTAATAGGCTGGATAATTCGGCTCTCGCCGCAATCGTGGCAACTATTGCCTCGTATGCCCCTCAGGCACCTCAACCGCCGCCCGTTATAGCGGCCTACCTAGAGTCCAAGAACTCTTTCGCCCCCTTAGATATGGAGTACGCATGCTCCGAGTCTGAATCCACTGCGTCGGCCCCCCAGAAGAGGCCCGCCACCTATTCTGGCACCGATTCCTCGGAGTCCTGTGACTCCGACGAGTCATCCTTCACGACCGTCTCCTCAAAACGCGGCGGTAAACGCACCGCGAAAAACCGCACACCTCCCGTTTCAGCGGCCCCTGCCGCTCCTTCAACCTCCGCAGCCCCCGTTGCTGCCTCAAACCCCGCAGCTCCCGCTGCCGTCCCTGCCCCCGCAGCCCCCGTTGCTGCTACGGCTCCCCTAATGTCAATGGACATCGCCCCGCCATCCAAGCCAGCTTCCCGGTGTGCCCCAGTACTTGCAAAGAAGCAAGTCCCGCCCCCTGTCTTCCTAAGAGACAAGGCCAGATTCACCAAGTTGTCGAAATCATTATACGACGCAGGCATTAAATATGACCATGCGATTAACCTCGGGGAGACTATTAAAATCATTCCCAACTCAATCGATGCCTTCCGTAGTATCACCAGGCTATTCACAGCCGAACAAGCCTCCTACCATACTTACGCTCTTCCGGAAGAGCGTAAAATTAGGGCCGTCATCCGCGGCGTGCCATTTGAATTCTCCAACGAGGAAATCCTTGCGGACCTTAAGTCCCAAGGTTTCCCTGTAGAAGCCGTGCACAAGATGCACAGTAGGACGGGCCAGAGGTTCAACCTGGTCCTAGTCATCTTAACCAACGTGCCGGAGGCAAAAGCCATCTTCCGGCAGGTACGCACAGTGTGTGGCCTGTCGAGAGTGAAGGTTGAGCCCCCACATAGGCGCGGGTTCCCGGCGCAGTGCCACCGCTGCCAGCTATATGGTCATGCGGCGGCCAACTGCTCTGCCCCACCCAGGTGCGTTAAGTGCCTTGAACCCCACAACACTAAAGAGTGTCCTCGGCCCAAAGACGCCGAATCCCCACCCGCGTGCGTCCTGTGTAAGCAAACAGGCCACCCGGCTAACTACAGAGGCTGCCCTTGCGCACCTCATCCTCGCCCCAGTAGGCAAGCTCCACCGCCGGTCAATGACCGCTCATTCCCGGCTCTCTACCAACGGTTGCCCCGTCAGGGCCTTTCACAGCCCATCCAGGGCTTCTCTCGACCCTCTCAGGGTCCCCTTAGGCCCCCTCAGGGCATTATTCGGCCCCCTCCGGGCTTCTCTAAGCCCATGGAGCCTCCAGTCTTTCCCTGGGGCCCCAAAAAGGCAGACCCACCGCGGACTACCTCCGCCCCACAACAATCACAGCCCTCAATGGCTGATGACCTAAAAACGGTGTATTCCGCTATTAGGAACATCGACGTTGGGGAAATCGCTGTGTTAGCACGCAAATTGCGCGCTGCGAGGTCCCCTCAGAACCGTCTCCTCGCTCTTGCAGAGCATCATAATCTTTTGTGCTCGTTGTAAGTTAAGTTAACTTAATTAACTTAACTTACGATGACAGAGCAGGTTGCTCTACCAAAGTCTCACGGTCGTATCAAACCTAAGGGTTTATCGCTTGTATCCTTTAATATTCGCGGTTTGCGAAATAACCTCCCAGAACTTAAGCTCTTTCTTCAAAATCGTGAAGCCGATTTCCTCCTCCTACAGGAAACTAATCTCAAAACTAAGGACACTAAAGGCCTTTCTATTAAAAACTTTTCTCTTCTTCGTAATGACAGGCACGACCGCCGAGGTGGCGGTACGGCCATTTATTACAAGAAGTCACTCCACTGCTCTCCCATTTCTACTCCACAGCTTACCAATATGGAAGCCACGGTATGCAGGCTAGCTATGACTGGACATCAGTCGATCTTCATAGCCTCCTGTTACATCCCTTCAGGAACCCATCCCCTCAAAAAAGATTTTGAGTCTATTTTATCTTTAGGCAATTCAGTCATTATGTTTGGAGATTTTAACTCCAAGCATACTGAATGGACATGCCGTACTACCTCCCCTAGTGGCAAGGTACTGCTCGATATCACGCAGTCTCTTGACCTCACCGTTCACAGTCCCCTAGGTGCTACTCACTATCCCGATGTCACCGACCACGCTCCCGACGTGCTAGATTTTGCACTACTCAAAAGTGTTTCCCTCAACCTCAGGGCAATCGAGACACTAGACGATCTAGGATCCGACCACCGACCGGTCTCCCTCATTCTTGGCCATCAGCCACCCCCATCAACACCCTCGACTAAAACCTTCACAAATTGGAAGGGCTTCAAGGAGTCCCTAGCGAATGCTCTGGACTCACAGGACTCTCCCATCTCCCTATCGTCGGACTTAGACAGTCCCGAAAAAATCGACACCGCGGTCGATTCACTCTCCACCCTTATTAAAACCTCCCTTAAGGAGAATGAAAGGGTAGTCCCGGTTGCTAATAATAGTGGGCTTCCCCTAAATATTAGCAACCTATTAAAAGCCAAGAAAGCTGCTTTCCGGAGAGCAGCAAAATACCCCACGCCCGAATATAGGCACACGGCTAATCGTCTTCAACGAGAACTCCGTTTCCGCCTCTCTGAATTTCGAGACCTCGAAAAGAGTAAACTCATGGAGAATATCTCTCCCTCTCATACAGCGTACTATCGGATGGCAAGAGCCCTCCGCATAGACGCTATCACCCACACTCCCCCTCTCTCCCGTCCCGACGGTACGGTAGCCTTCGAGGACGAGGAAAAGGCTGAGTGCTTTGCAGACAGCATTGCCGCTCAATGCTCTCCTAGCTCTCAACCCGTTGACCCTTCACACGTCCAGGCAGTGGAAGATGAGGTCCGCCGCCGGAACTCACCCCCTACAGCCTCCGAACCTATCTCTGTGTCCAATGATGAGATTTCATCCCTCATCAAAGGACTTAAACCCAAAAAGGCTCCGGGCGCGGATGGCATCTCCAACCAAGCCCTTAAACACTTTCCTGAGCAGGTGTTAACCTTTTTATCTATTATCTTCAACGCCTGCTTCAACCTTAGTTACTTTCCCACTACGTGGAAAGAGGCAACTGTGATTGGTATTCCCAAGCCAGGCAAGCCTCTCAACCTCCCCTCCAGTCATCGCCCCATTAGCCTCCTCAAGGCAATGGGCAAGCTCTTTGAAAGAGTCATCCAAAATCGCATGAGGCGCCATCTGTTTCCCACAGACGGTGACCCTCTTATCATTCCCCATCAATTCGGTTTCCGAGCGAAACACTCCTGCCCCCAACAAGTTCACCGTATTGTGGAATATATCCTCAGCGGTTTTTACCCCCGTCGTCATAAGACTATCGCGGTCTTTTTCGACATCGCCAAAGCCTTTGATAGAGTCTGGCATACAGGCCTTATCTACAAACTATACAAAATAGGTCTCCCCGATCGTCTAGTACGTCTCGTGGCCTCTTATCTAAATCATCGTACCTTTCGTTTTAGACACGAAGGCACGCTATCTTCACAGCGCCCCATCAAAGCTGGTGTCCCTCAGGGCTCAGTACTTGCTCCTCTGCTGTACATCCTGTTCACCAACGATATTCCCATACCGCCGAAAGGTGTTCAGCTCTCCCTCTTCGCAGACGACACTGCTCTCTACTGTAAAGGTATCTCGCTACCTTTCATACGGAACAAGGTCCAAAAGTCAGTTGATGACCTAGGAGCTTGGTTCAAAAAATGGCGCATCGATGTGAACGCGGAGAAGAGCTCCGCCGTTCACTTCGATTATAAACGACGCCGTATCAAAAACACTCCACCAATACGTATGCTAGGGACCCCTGTCCCCTGGCATACGTCTGCCAAATATTTAGGTGTCACTCTAGACACAGGGCTAACTTTCAGGCCCCACGTCAAGAGAGTAACCCGTCACGCACGTTTTTACCTGAATAGGCTCAACAGTATGTAGGGCCGACACAGTAAAATGTCCCTCAGAAACAAGCGTACCCTTTATAAGGTCTGTATACGACCAGTCATGTCCTACGCGGGCCCCATTTTTGCCCACGCTAACCCTAAAATTATTAATGAACTCCAAGTAGTTCAAAATCTTTTCTGTCGTCGAGCTGCGAACGCACCTTGGTACGTCCGTAATGCCGACCTTCATCGGGACCTAGAGCTCCCTACAATTCAACAATTTCTTAAAAAACTCTCTGAGAACTTCTTCAAAGCCTCAGAGTCGCACTCCAATCATCTTATTCGTGAGGCAGCTACTTATGCAGCCCCACTCCCCTCTCGCTATCGAGTCCGCAGGCCGAGAAACTCTCTCTCGGACCCGCCTAATAAACTGTCAAACGACCTGAACTGCCTCATGGCGGCTCAGGCCAACTCTAATTAAATTATTCATAATTAATTTGCCTTCGTAGGCACTCCCTCAGCGGCTCGTAGCCGCCTGCGTCCTCTTTTCCCAAAAGAGGGTCGCTTCCGATTCGGCATAAGAAGCTTTAAACAGCTAAGTTGCCACTCCCCAAAGGCGGTTTTTAGCGGGTATCACTTAGGTCCCCCGGTAGGCAGTGAGTCCCGCATAACCAGGACAGACCGGCTGTCGTGGTATGCGTAATGCATTTTCCGCCTCCCTCCGTGGTAGCCCTTTTCCAATTGCTTCGGGCGCACAAAAAAAAAAAAAAAATGTCGTTCGACACAGTCGGCGGCCAGCTACCTCAAGGAAAACATCGAATATAGAAGAAAGAAAATATCTCGGCGGTTTTATTCTCCACTAACCCAGCACACAATTGTGCCTGTACGGCACAATTTTCATTATAAAGAAACTGCTAGTTTTTACTCCTGTGGATATAATACGTCTAGTGTACTTTGTACTATGCCAATCTATACTGCAGTAATGCATTTGTGTTTGGGGCCGAACTGGGAGGACTGCATTTATGACATTGGAAAGGGCTAAACGTGCACTAATTAAAGTAATATTGAATAAACCATTCACATAACCTACTAACTCCCTGTATGAAGAATTTAAAGTACTACGGGTAAGACAGCTATTTATTTACAATGCCACACTCAAAGTGCACAAAACTGTAAGATCGCGCCCGGATTATAATGATTTAAGAAGCAAACGAACCTTTAGAATCCCCGTTCCAATCGTAAAGTCAGACCTAGCTAAAACTTCACTCATCCCTTCATTTACAATAGAATATTAAAAATGGGTAAATCCAATTGGGCATGCCATTAGTGCATTAATAAATTACGTGTAACATGATTATACGGCATTTTTTAAAGTAGTTTAAATACATTTCGACAGCACTATCGGCTTCAACACCCTCGAAAACCATGAAAATAATACCTATGATGAAAAAATTGGTACCTACTTCAGCTGCCATCTTGGATTTACATTTCGACAGCACTATCGGCTTCAACACACTCAAAACTCATAAAAATGACATCCATGATGAAAAAATTGATACCTATTGTAGCCGCCACCTTGGATTTACATTTCGACAGCACTATCGGCTTCAACTCCCACGAAAACCATGAAAATGACACCCATGATGAAAAACTTTATACCTATTGCAGCCGCCACCTTGGATTTACATTTTGACAGCACTATCGGATTCAACACCCTCGAAAACCATGAAAATGACACCCATGATGAAAAAATTGGTACCTAATTCAGCCGCCATCCTGGATTTACATTTCGACAGCACTATCGGCTTCAACAACTCGAAAACCATAAAAATGACACCCATGATGCAAAAATTTATACCTATTGCAGCCGCCACCTTGGATTTACATTTCAACAGCACTACACTACACTACACACTATTTAGTCCGTTCTACTATTATTTATTCTGTGCTTTTAAAATATTGTAATAAAAAAAATCTCTTATTATTATTATTATAATCAAGTATTTAAGAAATTTGGTTATTCGAATATTGTGTATTTGTACATCGATCTTTTTGAGCCGCTGCAAACAACCGAAACAATGTCCACTCACGACGTCGACTGACGCCGAAATGAGTGAGAGAGTAAACTACTCTGTGGCTGTAGCTCCCCATTTACAGATATAATTTACATACAAGGCTACCAAATCAACGAAAATTTCGCCATTTTAGAGCCGAAAAAAATTAATTATAGCTAAACAAAACAAAATTACACTGCCATTTACATTCAGTGGCTTCCCACATGATAGATGAAGAGATTAAAAAATAGATTGAGTTAAACAATTGATATTTTCATAATTTATCGTGTTTACAAGCCTTGGGGAGATGATAAATCCACACCATAAGCCACTAAAACCCTTTTTTTATTTAAAAAGAGCAATTAATCGATTTAAAAAAATATATTAATAAGTTCAACAATCATTTGTCTTTCTAACAATGTGCTTTTTATATCATTTATATGTATAATATGATTGCTAGATACGATTTTATTCGATAAAATGTTGGAATCTTAATTTTTAGGCGATAGTAAAACATACATTGCGCTTTCTTTTTTTTTGTAACAAAGTTATTTAAATTTACACTGTTAAAGTTTTACATTCTGCCAAGCTGCTCAGCAGTTTTCGCTTTAGACATGCAATACATTGCGCTTTCGCTTAAGGCATGCAATAATTGACCTTAGAGACCGCTCACTTTCCTCATGTAAAACCTTACTAAAGAACATGTTCTATACTCTAACATATAATGACATTGAAGAGCTAATTAAATAGCACATATGGCACACAAACACACACGCGCGTGCTTGCGCGCGCACTCGCACACACACACTCATATTCACTCACTCACAAACTGGATCGTACTCATTCTTATTTCAACTATTACAGAGTCATCTAAAAGCGCTATAGTTAATTTTTAATTTTAATTGTGTAGTGAAATAATACCACCATATTATTTGTACTAGAAATATTACTTTTAGCCTCCGATATCAATTATGTTATGTTAAAACTACCGTATAATATATCTTTAAGTAAATGTTGTCCAGTGACAAACTATTTAGTAATATCGCATGCCAGGGTCCTGAGATACAAAGCTGCGCTTAGTTTAGGACCCGCAGTTACCTGTGTTTTTATACTAATGTTATTAAATAAAAAAATAAATATATCATTAGCGCCTGATCATTTATATTCTGAAATTACAATGAACTGCAACGAATGCTGTTCTAAAAAATAAGGTAAATGTAATTATTAAAGTCCAGTTTAAAAAAAAATCGCAAGTTCTAGAGATTTCAAATTATATAATTTGGATGAAGTAATAAAGTAGAAAAAAATGTTGCATACGGCATTCGTGTACACCACACTTTTGGGTGGGGCAAAGTTCTATAGAGAATCTGGCATTCTCCTTTCACACATATACATACACACACACATACATACACACACATATACACACATACACGTAGATCAAACTTATTGAAACATATATAATGACTAATTTTGTTTTATTTTATTTTTTTAATTTGTTCAATTAGAGGCAATTATTTTAATTATTAATGTTGGATGTATATATTTTTTTTAATTTAATATAATTTATTTTGTAATTTAATGTTATGTGTTTTATTTAATTAAGATTATGACATGAAATTGATTTAATGTTAATTTAATGTATCTAATGTTACAAGCGTGTTGGATACTATCATCTGTTAGCTTGTAAGCATGTATATAATAATAAATAAATAAATAAGGATATAACAGATTATACGTTATAGATATTTATGTGTCAGGTGAGCCCAAGTAATGTTCCTACAGTTTTGTTTTAAAAATCTACTTGTTAGGGGATTTTCTTTTTGCTAAGGGAAGCGCATTCCAGAGTCGTACAGCTGTAACAGCGAGTTTGAGAGGAAACCAGTACGGTGAGAGGCAATTTGCAGTACGAGATTGTTATGAGAACGAAGATTGCAATAATGGGAAGAACCCAGGTATTGAAACTTACATTTCAAATACTCTGGGGCCAATGGATTGTCAAGGATATTTAACCATTTAAGTTGAGAGCGATAGAAAGAGATGTGGTCATACTTTTGAGGACCGTAAATGAAACGTATACAGTTGTTTTATTTTTATTTTGTTGCATTTTGTTTTTATTTTCTTCAATCAATCAATCAATTTATTTTGATTGATTGTTGAGTAGTCGATCCAATTTATTGACCAAGTAATTGTCTGCATCTAAGTAACACACATCGACATAATCAAACATAGGAAGAATAAGGGATTGAATTAGAATTTTCTTCGTACAAGGCGGTAATATATGTTTAAATCAGTACAATTTTCTCAAAGTAGTATAAATTTTACGGCTAACTTCCTCAACATGACTGGGCAAAGTAAGAGAACAATCCTAAGTTTAACCTAAGTCCCTAACATGAGAGCTGTACGGAACTAACTCGCCATTATAAATCAGTGTATCTATTGATGTATGATTAAGTTTACCTAGTTAATGTGCGCTACCTAATACTATAGCTTGGCATTTACCGGGATCAACAGTGACCCGGCACAATTAAGATCGGAGTTAATTACGGTTACAGCATTATTTATGTTAGTAGCATCGGCATGAGCATACAGTTGCAAATCGTCGGCATACATATGGTAAGAGGCACGAAAATTGCAAGTAATCATATTAATAAATATATAGAAAAGTAATGGAGAGAGAATTCCACCTTGCGGAACACCAGTGGCCAATCGGACACCATACCGTCGACACAGACCGCCTACTAGCGACCACGAAGATAGGAGGAAACCCAATTCCGTGCTCATAAGGAAAAACCTATGTAAGACAAGATGGCGATGAGAATATCATGGTCAACGGTATTAAATGCGAAAAATCTATTAAACCTGACACCGTCAACTTTCCAAACTCCATGTCATCATGCATATCTTCTGTTATTTTTAAAAGCACCGTTGTGGTGCTATCTCCAGGTCGAAATTCTGATTCGTGTTGGTGATTTAATAAGTTGCTTTTAGTTAAGTAAGTTTGTATCTGTTTGAGCGCTACAGCTTCTAAAACTTTTGATAATAACGGCAAAATCGAGATAGGACGGAAGTAGTTGAGAACACTGACACTGGGCATAGAGATTTTTGGAAGAGGGAAAAAAAGGCCTCTGCCAGCATAAAGGAAACTTCCTAGTAAGCAATGAGCGGTTTATAATGGAGGTGAAAATTGGTACAATATGTTCTGAACATACGATATCGTAGTTCTTCCTATGTTGTCATGACCGACTTACTGCCTTTGACTTAAGTTTATGTAATACTTTTAAAACATCCTCCTCAGTGACAGTAGAAAAAGAGAAAGAATCAGTATGCGCGGATGACATGGAAATAATATCCGAAATAGTTTTCATTTTAATGTGAGATGGGAGACAAGCTGATGAAGAAAAATGAACATTAAGATCATTTAATGGGAAAATATCTGAAATTACTTATTTTTTAGTTTTACTTAGACCAATAGAGTGAATAAACTTCCATGTCTCTGATGGCGATGAATTATTTAGGAAATTATGAAAATATCGGCGTTTAGCGGACCTCACCACCTGATTGCAGCGATTCCTAGCCTTTTGAAAGCCTCCCAGTTCTGTACAGTACGGCAAGATTTATATGTGACAAAAGCTCTGTTGCGCCTGTTCATTGCCAGGCGTACGTCGCTAGTGATGCACGGAACTGATGGGCGTTTAATTTTAACCTCGCGTGCTGGCGCATGTGTATTGTAAATATTCAATAATTTAGAATTAAACTCCATAACTATGTCATTAATTGAATCTGTATTTAACACCGTAGACCAATCAATGGCAGACACATCATTAATTAAGCTATCTCTATTTAATCGAGCATAGCTGCGTAACTTTATTGCGATATGTTTAGGTGGTTTCAATTTATATGAGAGAAATATTAAGTCATGGTTCAAAAAACCAGGAGCTGGGAACTGACCATGACTCGCAACTTTATCAGAAGATGTAATAATTAAATAGATCCATTAATCAGCGGTAGAAAAATTAGAGTGAGTAGCTTTAAGGGGAAGAATGGAGAAGTTGACCGAGTTTATGATGGATCGTAACTTTTGAGAATTAGAGAGTTTTTTAAAAGGTACTGGCATAAGTAGATTCTAAGTCTATGGTGTTGAATATAATAATTCAAATATTTATATTAGCGCCACCTAGGTGACAGTGCATAAAACTTTGTAGACTGTACCATTACACAAGTTGTATTCACGTGAAATGTAAATGTTTATGTTTCTCGTTCAAAGATGGCTCTTATTTACTAAATTATCAGAAACTATTTTAAATTTTCATAAACTACGGCAATTTTGTAACCACAAAAGAGGAATGTCAATTAATCAGTTTTGATAATTTACTTCGATAGCCTAATAACTAAGAGTGACAGTCTGAGAAAGCAAGCTATTCATTTTATTTACGTAGCAATATCCAGCAGTGAAACTAGCAAATTAACAAAATTAAGAAAAAGTATTTAGATAACCTTTACTTATATATTATTATTCTAAGATGTTATGTATATAATTTTTTTTCCAGCGTCTATTTGAGTAAACTCCTCTGAAACGGCTGGACCGATTTTGATAAAATTTTGTGTGTGTGATTAAGTTGATTCGAGAATTGTTTAGATTCACAATTGTACCTGGTAGGTGGCGCTGTCGAGAACCAGAAATCACCCGTGCGAAGCCGGGGCGTATCGCTAGTACTCATATAAAACAATTTTTAATTTCTGTTTTTTTTTTTATTACCGATTTGCCGTGTAGTGATATCACACGATTATATCCATCACCACCTTTTGTCCCGTGAAGGTCATAAGAAGCGACTAAAGTAAAGCCCAGAAAGATCTTATGACTTCATATGTATGGAACCAGCTCATGTTTGCCAGGTGTGAAAAGGATACCAATATCAAACGCGAGTACATCACTTACCTTCGATTTGCGGACGACGTAGTCTTTATGGGAGATTCGCTGTCTTTCAACGCATAAATTAACATGGATCAAACAAAGGATATGTGAGATAGACAAGTTGCGCTGGCATATTATAGGATTATCCGAAGTCCGAAGAGAGGGGGAGGACACGGTAATCCTCGAATCCGGCAACTTGCTCTATCACCGGGACGGCGACCATCTGTCCCAAGGAGGTGTCGGATTTATCGTCCACAAGTCTCTCGTTAACAAAGTTGTAAAGATCGGGAGTGTGTCGACGAGGGTTGCGTACCTTATACTCAGAATCACCAAACGGTATTCGCTGAAGGTCATACAGGTTTATGCACCAACCTCGGCACACCCCGATGGGGAGGTGGAGGAAATGTATGAGGATATCTCTAGAGCCATGCATTCCTCCAAAACCCAATATACGGTGTTAATGGGAGACTTCAATGATAAACTAGGCACAAGAGAGAATGGTGAGCTGAAAGTAGGGAAATTTGGAATAGGGCAACGGAACCCAAGGGGCCAGCAGCTGGCCGACTTCATGGAGAAAGAGGGACTCTTTATGATGAACTCTTTCTTCAAGAAGCGGCCCCACAAGAAGTGGACCTGGTCGAGCCCCGACGGTTCGACAAAAAATGAGATTGACTTCATTATGACGATCAAACGACAACTGTTCAGTGATTTCTCAGTGATCGCGAGGGTGAAAACCGGCAGCGATCACCGAATGGTTAGAGGCACACTGAACTGAAATTACGACAAAGGCAACGAGGAGCAACTTCAAAGGTGCAAAATGTCTAGTGCTACAATCGCGAAACCCTTTACACCAGGAGGTCACGTGTATACGTGATAGAGCCAAGCTTAGTCCTAGTTTTAGGCTTAGTCCTCAGGGTTGACAACGATATATTAGATGTCTATGGGCCTTCGTTGATACTAATTTTGATAAATATGACGCATGACCGTGTAGTGACGGTGTAAGAATATCTACTACCCCATATCGTAAGAGGTGACATAGGGAAACAAACGAGAAGAAGGGCGGTAGCGTCTTCCCAATAACAAATAAAAACTGAAATACTGCGGTTGCCAACCCGCGTGCCAAGCGTGGCAACTATTGCAAATATAAGGCAAATGGTGAGGCCTATGTTCAACAGCGCACTTTTGATCAGTAACGGTTGATTTAAAATATGTTACCTAATGACTTATCTTACTAAATTATTATAAAAAGACATTAATGTAAATATGTTTGGACCTAGTGAATAATAATACACTTGCATCGTGGTCTATTACGTTAGAAAATATAATATTAAAATGTCATAACTAAGGTTATGAACTATTTTGTACGATTACATGCACACTCACTGTAAATCAAAATGTCAGCATCGCTGGAGACTAGCGCACTTTCTAAAGCATTAAAATTGTTAAACAGTTGTTTCTCTTATAATAAATTCAAACTTCAACTTTAGACACGTTTTTCAACTCATGTCCGTGAAATATATATACTTATAACGGACTGTATTCACAAAACCCGGTCAATTTAATTATATCATATTTTGCCTACTCATATTCGGCATTTTTAAAACTGTTTGGACATTATGAATAATGCCCTATATACTCTAGCATGAACAGAATTACCCGATCAGAGAGAGACTACACAAAAAGCCGGATGGTAACTGATTGCGCTGCTGAAGGTGTTAAAGTGCACTGACTTCGCTTAGCAAAAGCTTATTCACTTGTATATTATAATGGGATGGAAAGACAGATGCAGGCGATTTATTCCACTCCTTTGCTGGACGCATTTTTAACAAAAAATTAAACCTTTATTAACATAAAAACAAATAATTTTTTTTATGGAACAGTGGGCAAACGAGCACGTGTCTCACCTAATGGTAATGACTACCGCCGCTCATTAACAACTGCAACACCAGGGGTGCCTTGCCAGTGTTTTAGAATGGAGCTCTTTTCTTCAAGGTACCCTAAGTCATATCGGTCCGGAAAATCGCAGGTGGTAAACGATTTCACAAAGAGGTCGTACGAGGAGTAAATGTCCTAGTAAAACGCACTGTGGTGGACCGCCAAGCATCCATATGGAGTGGATGATATCGTGAGTTTTTGATGGGTTTTTTTGGCAGTAAAATTTTTGAATGCGTAGTATTTCGATAACAAAGGCGTGAAGATCCACCGAGCGTCTAGACTGATGATAAAATGGAAAGGGAGGAATAACTCCTAAGTCATGCAATTAATGCACACACTGTCTGAAATATATCTTGTATAACACCAAAACGCTGACAATTTTGCGCCTGTGCTCCAGACTGGTAAGGTTGATTTTTTGCCATGGTGTCACCAGTAGGTCTCTAGGCACAGGTTATAAGAGTTAAACCACGATAGAAGTTCCTCTTCTTCATTAACATAAAGGTCACAGCTGCACATAGGCCTACTGCTTTGAAAGGAGTATTTATCAAATCGCTACCCTCGTTAGGTAAATTAGCGAAATTGAAGAACACAAAGAAAGAAGTATCCATCCATCCATTATCGTTCCAGCATATCAAAGTCTACTGCTGCACATAGGCCCTGCGGATTGCCTCATACAAGGATATTTACAAGACTGGCCATGCTTGACACCTTAACAGGCTAGTTGGCAACCGCACATTTCTTTTTTTTATTTTTTATCAGTACAATTCTGCTGCCTATCTTCTATTTCAGCGGAAGCCTCTTACGACACCAATATGGTTACCAGATCCCACAATGAGTTTTCTTGGCAATATACCTGACTTTTCAATAAATTTCCTGACATTGACGTAGAGGCAGCAAATAGTACGAGAGCTGCTAGACATTTTTGGATAGGTATTTGACAAGTTTTTAGCGCGGCTCAAATACCTACCCAAAAATGTCTTATTTTATAGAATAGGCTGACAAACTGTTTAAGAAATAAGGGTGACAAACGAGCGCACAGTCCACTTGATGGTAAGTGGTTGCTGTGGTCCATAGACATCTACATTTATCCTCAATAAAGAATCAGAAAGCATATGTGTTGTCAACCTTGAGGACTAAGATGGAATGCCTCTTTTCGATTAAAAAGGGTATCTGGTTCTCTACACTCACCATACGAAACACAGCAGTGTTAAGCTGCTATTTTACGCTGGTATTCTGCGAGAGCGTGGTCCTTCCCCGGTCGAGCTGACCCATTCGTGCTACAACTGCACTACTAATATAGCTGCAGAATGGGTCTACCACGTAAAGAAACCAGCTCTCCTCATAATATACATATATATTACATATACATATCATTGTAAAAACTCGCGCATGTGCTTGAATATGTCAAGCGCAATAAAAAGTATGAGCCAGATCAGATGAAGGAAATAATTTAACTTCGGGATTGATTCATATATTATTATTTTTTGTATGTAAACTGTTTAATATATATATTAATTTATATTTCTAATATTTTTTTTTTTATTTAAAAATTACTGACAATTTCAAAGTTTTCCTATATTTTCCCTGACAGAGAGCTAAAATTCCGGACATGTCAGGAAAATTCCTGTCATCTGGTAACCCTAAATGAGAAGACCATTTCTTCTCATTTAGGGTTACCAGATGACAGGAATTGAAAATGAGAAGAAATGGGATAGTGTATTAATTTACACTGCCGTGGCACCTAGCGAACAGTAGAGTATGAAGTAAATATTCTGTGTAAAGCGTACGTTTTTCTGTATGAACTTTAGGAAGTTCATTACTTCTCCTCATTTTCATCCAAATTATATATACCGTTATTCTTTTAAGTGCAATTCCACCAACATGTACATATAATAAAAAAAATCGGAAATGGATCTTTTCCCGTGTAGTGGCGGTTATGAATATCTACTACCCCATATCTTCCCGTGGGTGTCGTAAAAGGCGACAAAGGGAAACAGGCAGGAGGTGGACAGCAACTTTCTGATAACAACAAACTTACAATAAAAAAAACTGCGGTTGCCAACCCGCTCGCCAAGTGTGGCAACTATGGCAAATACCCCCCTATGATGAGAGTAACAAAGAAACGACCCACATTCCCCGCCGGCCCCGCTATTACTGGCTACGGTAGCGACCAAGGTAATGGCGGGGCAGGGGGTGCTAAGAATCTCCGGTGGAGGTTCGGTTGCCACCTAAGACGACTCGACCTGGCAACATACAACGCACGTACCCTGAGGACTGACGAGAAGATCGTGGAGCTGGAAGAAGAGATATACAAATTACGCTGGGATATTATAGGATTATCCGAAGTCCGCAGAGAGGGGGAGGACACGGTAATCCTCGAATCCGGCAACTTGCTCTATCACCGGGAGGGCGACCATCTGTCCCAAGGAGGTGTCGGATTTATCGTCCACAAGCCTCTCGTTAACAACGCGGATTTATCGTCCACAAGCCTCTCGTTAACAACGTTGTAAAGATTAAGAGTGTGTCGACGAGGGTTGCGTACCTTATACTCAGAATCACCAAACGGTATTCGCTGAAGGTCATACAGGTTTACGCACCAACTTCGGCACACCCCGATGAGGAGGTGGAGGAAATGTATGAGGATAACTCTAGAGCCACGCATTCCTCTAAAACCCAATATACGGTGTTAATGGGAGACTTCAATGCAAAACTAGGCACAAGAGAGAACGGTGAGCTAAAAGTGGGGAAATATAGAATAGGGCAACGGAACCCAACGGGCCAGCAGCTGGCCGACTTCATGGAGAAAGAGGGACTCTTTATGATGAACTCTTTCTTCCAGAAGCGGCCCCACAGGAAGTGGGCCTGATCGAGCCCCGACGGTTCCACAAAAAATGAGATTGACTTCATTATGACGACCAGACGATAACTGTTAAGTGATGTCTCCATGATCGCAAGGGTGAAAACTGGTAGCGAACACCGAATGGTTAGAGGCACACTGAACCTAAACGTTAAGTTGGAGAGGTCTCGTCTAATGAAGTCAACGCTCCGTCCCCCTCGTGCTCTGTTCCAAAGTCCCGAAACCTTTCAGCTCGAGTTACAAAACCATTTTCAGTGCCTAGAAGACTGCAATGAAGTGGACGATATGAATGACAAGCTCGTGGAAACTGTCCATGCGGTTGGAGATAAGTTCTGCAAGACCTGCCGCAGAAGAATACAAAATTCTTCGATCACACTCTCAATCTCATGGCTGTTAGACGGGAGATGAAGCTACATTCTTCGACAGAATTGACAGCATACAGGCAACTGAATAAACAGATCTCTAAATGCATGCGGCGGGACTTACGCAAGTTCAATACAGCTTGTATTGAAGAAGAGATCGAGCGAAACCAAGGCTCCAAAGTCTTTGCCAGAGATCTGTCTGCCAGAAAGAGCCAACTGTCAAAGCTGAAGACCGAGTGTGGCAGCATCGTTTCCGGGGCACCTGAGATTTTGAGTGAGTTCTATGGGCAGCTGTACACGTCATCGTTGGAGCCACACGCAAGTGTGAGTAACGATCCAAGAGCGAGTCTTATCCGACATTATTCCGAAGATATCCCGGACGTCAGTCTGAGCGAGATTAGAATGGCTCTCCAGCACCTTAAAAACGGCAAGGCCCCACGCGAGCATGGAATTACAGCGGAGCTTCTGAAAGCGGGTGGAAGACCGGTACTTGAAGTCCTTCAGAAGCTCTTTCATCCCGTCCTCCATGGTGGCATTACACCGGAGGCGTGGAGCAGAAGTGCGGTGCTCTTGTTCTTCAAGAAAGGTGACAACGCTTTCAGGAAGAACTACAGACCGATTTCCCTTCTGAGCCGCGTCTACGTGCTGTTTTCGAGAGTCATTACGAATCGTCTCGCACGCAGACTTGACGACTTACAGCCTCCCGAACAAGCTGGTTTCCGGAAGGGCTTTAGCACCATAGACCACATACATACCCTTCGACAAATTGTACAGAAGTCAGAGGAGTATAATTTGCCACTATGTGGGGCGTATGTGAACTATGAGAAAGCCTTTGATTCCGTCGAAATTTGGGCGGTGCTGCAGTCCCTTCAGCGGTGTCAAGTTGACTGTCGGTATATCGAAGTGCTGAAGTGTTTGTACAGTAAAGCTACGATGGCTATCCGAGTACAGAACCAGAGTACGAAATCTATTCAATTGCAGAGAGGTGTAAAACAGGGTGATGTTATATCCCCGAAACTCTTCACCGCTGCATTGGAAGACGTTTTCAAGCTTCTGGACTGGAAATGCGTATCATTTATTAACATCAATGGCGAGTACATCACTCACCTTCGATTTGCCGACTATGTAGTCCTTATCGTAGAATCGACGGAGGACCTAAGCACTATGCTCAATGAGGTCATTAGTGTCTCCCAATGAATAGCTCTTAGGATGAACATGGACAAAACAAAGATCATGTTTAATAGAATAGAATAGAATACAATCATTTTTATTCAATATACATTACATGTGTGATTCTTATTGAAAGTCATTTTTTACTTTACCACTGGTTCGAAAAAAATCCCTCTGGCCTGGGAAGAACCAGCAAGAAACCCAGCGGGACTTTTTTTTTAAATAAATTTTACAATATAAATGATTACGAACTATTTACAAAATTTATTTTAGAAATTGCTTAGAAGCGACCACCTCATTCCCAGGGGTTATTATCAACCATGTATTCATTTATACTATAATAACCCTTTTTATACAGTTTCAGCTTAATAAAACATTTAAACTTGGTAATAGAGAGAACCTGTACACTTTCCGGGACCTTGTTGTAATAGCGTATACATTGCCCCAAGAATGAATTACTGACTCTGTGGAGTCGAGAAACTGGCATCACTAGCTTGTGTTTGTTCCTAGTGTTTACAGAATGTATATCACGTTTTTTACTAAAACTATCTTTGTTTTTGTGAACTTACATTAAATTTAGCGTAAATATACTGAGAGGCCAAAGTTAATATATTAATTTCTTTAAATTTATCTCTAAGAGACTCTCTCGGTTTTAGATTGTAAATAGCTCTAATGGCCCTCTTCTGTAAAACAAAAATAGTTTCAGAATCAGCCGCACTTCCCCATAGCAAAATCCCATAAGACATTAAGCTATGGAAATAACTAAAATAAACTAATCTAGCTGTCTCGACACTAGTGAGACCTCTAATCTTTTTTACAGCATAGGCTGCAGAACTTAGTCTGCTTGCTAATTTGGATATATGGGGGCCCCACTGAAGCTTTGCGCCAAGAGTGATGCCAAGAAAAACAGTGGATTCAACAGGGCTCAGTTCTTCCCCATTTAAAAACACATTGGTATTCAGATTTCTAACATTCGTTGTTGTAAATTTAATACATTTAGTTTTATTTCCGTTTAAATGTAAATTATTAACGTTAAACCGATGCACTAATTTTGATATAGCATTATTCACTTCGTCACATTTAAATGATTGACGTTTAAGTTTAAAAATCAAAGAAGTATCATCAGCAAATAATACTATATCATGATTATCCTCTACAATGGAAGGTAAGTCATTAATATACACTAGAAATAGGAATGGGCCGAGAATTGAGCCCTGAGGGACACCCATTAGTACAGGTGAGCCGGAAGAACTTTTACCATTGATAATAACTTTCTGCATTCTATTACTTAAATATGAAATAATAAGTTTAAGCGTTGTGTTCTTGACACTATAGTACTGTAGCTTCCTGATTAAAGTCTCATGGTGAACACAGTCGAAGGCCTTGGAATGGTCACAAAATATACCCAAAGCATCCTCTGAATTCTCCCATGCACAAAAAATATGTTTAATAAGCTCAACTCCAGCGTCAGTTGTCGGGCGACCCCTTGTAAAACCGAATTGATTTCGATGTAGCAATTTATTAATATTAAAGAAACTTAACATCTGATCTAAAATAATTTTTTCAAAAATTTTACTAAATGTTGGTAGTACAGAAATTGGTCTAAAATTGGCAGGGTCTAATGTACTACCAGATTTAAATATAGGTATGACTTTACTATGTTTCATTAAATCAGGAAACACACCAGATTGGACGCTTATATTAAATATAGTGGCTAGATTAGGTGCTAATATATCTATTATAGATAAAATAACTTTAACGGAAATCCCCCATAAGTCGGCCGTTTTCTTAACATCAATAGTTTTAAAATATTTAACGATATCTTTTGGCAGTACTCTATGGAATTTAAAAGTATTTGAACAAGCGTTTACATGTTGTTTGAGCAATGATTCGGCGACAGTAGGAGAAGAATTTAATGATTTTGTTGTCAAAAAAGGAACATTAGTAAAATGTTTCTCAAAAGCCACAGCAACTTCTTGATCAGATCGCGTTAAATTATTGTTAATATTCAATTGAAAATCCGAGTTTCGCGGTTTGACCTTGCCCGTTTCACTATTTATTATTCTCCAGGTCATTTTAATTTTGTCGGATGCAGTTTTAATTATGTTGCTTAAATGTAATTGTAATTTTAAATGGGGAGAAACTGAGTCTTGTAGATACCACCATTTTTCTTGGAATCACACTAGACGCGAAGCTTCAATGGAGCCCCCATATATCAAAACTAGCAAGCAGACTTAGTTCTGCAGCATATGCCGTAAAAAAGATTAGAAGTCTAACTAGTGTTGAAACAGCTAGACTAGTTTACTTTAGCTATTTCCATAGCATAATGTCGTATGGTATTTTGCTATGGGGACACGCAGCTGACACTGAAATTATATTTGTTTTACAGAAGAGGGCCATAAGAGCAATTTATGATTTAAAGCCTAAAGAGTCGCTGCGACAAAAATTTAAGGAAATTAATATATTAACTTTGGCCTCTCAATACATTTATGAAAATGTAATGTACGTACACAAAAATAAAAGTAGTTTTACAAAAATAAGTGATATTCATTCTGTAAATACTAGGAACAGACACAAGCTAGTAGTACCGGTTACTCGACTCCATCGAGTTAGTAATTCATTCTTGGGGCGATGTATACGCTTTTACAACAAAATTCCAGAAAATATACAAAATTTGACCTGCTCAAAGTTCAAAAACTTTATTAAACTAAGTTTGTATAAAAAGGGTTATTATAGTATTAAAGAATTTATAGATGATAATAACCCCTGGAAATGAGGTGATCGCTACCAAGCTATTTCTAATTTGTTGTGTTGTTAATTTGTGTAACATACATGATTGTAAGCTGTTATTTTAAAAAAAAAAGTCCCGCTGGGTTTCTTGCTGGTTCTTCCCAGGACAGAGGTTTTTTTTTCGAACCAGTGATAATTATACAAAGGAGTGACTTTCAATAAGCATTATTTATAATCTATATTGAATAAAAAAGTTTCTGTTTCTGTTTCTGTTTCTGTTTCTGTAAAGCCTTAGCAGTGGAGCACACTTTTTTAAATATTTTAGAATATGTTTTTACATAATCTCTAAATATAACACTACTATTATATGATCTGATGACTATTATATGATTATGACGATGTAAATAATGCTCTATCGAAATTAGTACATTGGTTTAACGCTAACAATAAGCTCTTAAACGGCAATAAGACAAAGTGCATTAAATTTACAATACCTAATATAAAACATTCGAATACCGATGTGCTATTAAATGGGGAGGAGTTGAGTCTTGTGGATACCACTGTTTTTCTCGGTATTACTATTGACGCGAAACTTCAATGGGGCCCCATATATCTAAATTAGCAAGCAGACTTAGTTCTGCAGCATATGCTGTAAGAAAGATTAGAAGTCTCACAGATGTTGAGACAGCTAGATTAGTGTATTTTAGTTACTTTCATAGCGTAATGTCTTATGGAATTTTGCTATGGGGTAATGCGACTGATATTGAAGCTATATTTGTTTTGCAAAAGAGAGCCGTTCGGGCGATTTATAACCTAAATTGTAAAGAGTCCCTCAGACAAAAATTTAAAGAAATAAACATATTAACTTTGGCATCGCAATATATTTATGAAAATGTAATGTATGTACATAAAAACATAAATAGCTTTAATAAGAATAAGGGTGTGCATACTTTAAACACTAGGAACAAACATAAGCTTGTAATACCAGTTACTAGACTCCACAGAATCAGTAATTCATTTATGGGGCAATGTATACGCTTTTACAACAAAATCCCAGAACATATTCAAAGTTTATCAATAAACAAGTATAAAAGTTTTAATAAAGAAAAACTGTACAAAAAGGGTTATTATAATATCAAGGAATACATGAATGAAAATAACCCCTGGGAATAAGGTGATCGCCACCATGCTGGTTCTATTAAAAATCATTTAAAAATTGTATAAATGAAATTATTGTTAAGTGAAATATGTTTGGAAAAAAAAGTCCCGCTGGGTTCCTTGCTGGTTCTTCCCAGAACAGAGGTATTTTCCGAACCAGTGGTAAATAAAAAATGACTTTCAATAAGAATTATATAATAATCAATATTGAATAAAAAATATTCTATTCTATTCTATTCTATTCTATTCCATTCTATTCTAGATCTTTCATCATAAAGCTCGTATAACCTTTGCCTACTTTTATAAATTCCTACTCTCGCCCATTCATTAAATGATTTGCGACTGTTAAAAGAGAAAGTTTTAGAGGTAAATATTCTACTAAATTCACAACTTATAATTTTAAATAATGTAGCATACAAATAATTAGCACTATTTTTAAACGAAAGTGATGAAAGTCTTTTTATTATATTACTTCTAAACCTCTCCAAGCGATGTTCATTTATTTGAACAAACACAACTTTCTTATTTTTCTGTTTTTTGTGTATGTAAGGTAGTGATAACATGTCCACAGTGATCTGAACTTAAATTTTGAATAATTGATTTATGCAAGGGCTTAACATCTGTAAAAATGTTATCTATACAGGTCGCACTAGGCCCAGCAATACGTGTTGGTTCTAAGAATAAATTTACAAGATTGTACGATTTAAACAATGAGCTAAACTTAATACTAATGGAAGAAGTTTCAAGGAGATTGATATTAAAGTCTCCACATATTACAACAGACTTGTTCTGTTTACTAAGTTTGAGTAAAACTTCTTCCACAATCCTTTCAAAATGGTCATAAGTAGTACATGGGGGTCTGTAAACACTTACAACAATGAGGTGCTCGAGCTCGACACAAGCCATTTCTACAGTTCGTTCGACAGAGAGGCTCACAATATCCTTACGTTCTTTATATAATAATGACTTATCTGCTAATATTAAGGAGCCACCACGTAAACTTTTTTCTCTTTTGAAGGAACTGACCACCTGGTGATTTCTGAAATTAAACATGAAATTATAATCTTTTAGCCAATGTTCAGTAATATAAATGATGTGTATATTGTTACTATTTAAAAACAATTCAACTTCCAATTCTTTGCCCAACATGCCTTGTATATTTTGATGCACCAGGTGTAAACAATTTTTATTACTTATTTGTGGGCTGTATTCAAAATTAATTAAACTCTTATTATTGCTAGAGATTGCCTCTATTGTCACATTCACTAATTTAAATTAGTTGGAACTGATTCCAAATTAAATGTCAAATGATTATGCTCAATAAAAGCAGTCTTGGTAGCCAAAAACTTGGCTGAGTTAAAAAATAAATAATAAGATAGCACATTTGCTATCAGTCTTAAATTATATTTGGATAGGTAATTCCTATCTTTTGTCCAAAACTTTTTTATTAAGTTATTTATGTCAATTACATGAAATTTATGATTATTTTCATTACAATTATATGTCAAATTTAAATTATTATTATTACATATTAAATTATGCATTTGTATATTTAAATTATGTCTTAAATTATTTTCCTGTGGCAATCCTTGTATATAAGGCAGTGTGAACAAGACAATTTTGTGTACATTTAAGTTATTAAGTTGTTCAATATATCTTAATAACCGTTTGTTGTTTACACTGCCTCTTCTACCAACAAAAATTATTATTGTACTATTTGGGCAAAATTTAGTAACCATAATTTTATTTAGGATGTCACTAAAAGATGCTCCAGGCATGCAGCAATTTGTAACTTTTTGTCCCTTTAAAGAGAAATTTAAAGTTATGCCTAGATTTTTTCCTATGTCATCGCTATACACAATTATATTATTTTTGTTAATATTTAAGTAATTTTTTATTTTAAGCTCCTCTGCTATGGCACTGTCATAGAGTTTTGGTGGTGGTATAATATTATCAGCACACACCGACTCTGAAGAAGCTGGTATTGAATGCTGACACTCACATTGATATTTAACTAAAGAGTCAAACCGCTCCTCATTATATTTACAAGTCTTTACTAGGTTATCCATAGTCAATATGTGTTCTTTTATTTCATTTTGGGCTGATTTATATTTATTGGACACAGTTTGAAGGGAGTTCATAAGTGATAATATTTCCGATTTAAGGCACTCTACTTCAGTCTCATAACATTTTTTTATGTTATCCACCTCAATTGAATACAACTTAAGTTCATATAACAATGTTTGCTTTTCTTTACATACATTAACATAATTTTTGTTATTAATCTTATTTCTTATTAATTTTTGTACTTTCCTTATGTATTTATTAACTTTTATATACTTCTTCAATTTGGTTTTACTGCAATTAATCCTTACTGTGTTTCCTGAAGTGGAAAATTCGTCACCAGTGTCCATATCACACCTATGCCGGTAGTTGTTGGGAGCACTAAGCTCGAAGTTGTTGACGAGTATGTTTACCTGGGACAAATAGTCCGACTAGGTAAGTGCAACTTCGACCGACGGATTCAGCTCGGCTGGGCAGCGTTCGGAAAACTACGACACATATTCTCGACACATAGTCAGACATACCTCAAAACTTGGAAATGAGACTGTACAACCAGTGCGTGTTGCCAGTGATGACCTATGGAACTGAGACTTGGTCCTTCACTGCCGGCCGCATGAGCAAGCTCAAGGTCGCTCAGCGAGCTATGAAGAAAGCTATGATCGGAGTTTCTCTGCGAGATAAACTCAGAAATGAGGATATCCGCAGTAGAACCAGAGTAACCGACATAGCCCAACGGATTAGTAAGCTGAAGTGGCGAAGAAAGGTTCTTGAGTGGCAATCTCGTACCGGTAAGCGAAGTGTAGGGTGACCCCCCACGAGATGGAGTGACGACCTGGTAAGACATGCAGGAAGTCGATGGATGCAGGTGGCTCAGGACCGTGCTTTGTGGCATTACTTGAGGGAGGCCTATGTTCAGCAGTGGACTTATGAAAGGCTGTAATGATAATGATGATGATGATCTTATTAACAAATGTACGTGAAGGTAACATTATTTATATATATTAATAATTCTTTTACGTGGTAGAGCCATGCTGCAGCTATATTAAAAGTATAGTTGTAGTACGAATGGGTTGGCTTTACCGGGGAAGGACCACGCTCTCACAGAATACCAGCGTAAAATAGCAGCTTAATGATTTTAGTATTGTGTAATGTAGTAAGTTTTTTTTAAGTTGATTTTTCGAAGTGTTCCTGATTAGCTAGTTTAGTAGAGCTAGTTTGCTAATTTTTTCTCAATAATTAGTTATAGTATACGACTTTGTGTCTTTGTCTCTGTATTCCTACTAGTTTTGGTTTTATAGGGCGGCAAAGCTTAAAATGACCATATTACCCTCACGTACCTTAGTTGTAATATAAATATCAGATCTTGCAGTGAAATTGTTGCCCGACTTGATATGTTGTCTTATTATGTACCTAATAGTTTGTTTATGGAAACTTTTGTAGCTATATGGTCTTTTTAAAATAAATGTAAAATATAAACTATATGTTACAGACGTATACTTATATGTTGTTGTAAGAATTTTTGTCAAAAAACTAGGAGATGAACAGTAACATCTACCTAAGAACAACAAAAAAAAAACTGCGTTTGACAACTCTGCGAAGCGTGCCAACTACGGTAAATATGCAATCTAAGTTGGAGGCCTATGTTCAGCAGTGGTCTTTTAATAGGCTGTCAGCCATGACAGTTTTCTTGCAAGAAAAACTAAAAAAAAAGTTGGAGGTTTAATTTTAAATTTGAATAATTGTTTGTTTCGACAGTCCGCTCACGAATAGTATGCTACCTTTCCCTTATCGTGAACAGCATTCTTATTTGGTATAGTATGTGCCAAATCGATTGAGAAAAACGGACAATGACCTTTCGGTCGTTTAACCAGGGGTTACAAACCTTCAATATATAGGCACATTTTATATGTAGTACTTTCTTTATTTATAATGATTTTTTTATAATGATTGATATAATATATATTTATTAACTATTATTAAAAAGTTATGTGAAAGATCGCTGTAGAAGAAAAATCATCTATTGTTATAAAGTACTTTATTCATTTAACAACAAAAAACATTAATTTATAACACATATAAAGATTCGAGTGATAACGACACCGAATAAGTACGTACTTATGCAAAAGATAAAACTTTATTTTTAATATTATATAAGAACTTTATTTTTATTCGGTGCAATCATCACTCGTATCTGCACTTGATGAACTATCTGTAACATTAATTATAAAGCGATCTGCAGTTTGGTCAATTCTATCATCCATGCCACGCATTTTTTGTTCAACCTTAAGGACATGCTGAACACAGTTTTTCCATTTATCTGGCGTGATTTGAGTTAAACCATCTTTAAGTAAATTTTTAACATCTTTTAACTTGAAAGTTGTATTTTTTCGTGCAACGTACCCTTTCACATCTGCCCACACAAGTTCAATGGGGTTAAGCTCACAGTGATAAGGAGGTAACCTTACCACTGTGATGCTTTTTTCTTTTGCCATCTCGTCGGTGACGTAACTTCGATAGTTATCTTTAACTGCCTTTATTTTTTCCATTAAGTGGGTCTTTGTGTCCGAGGGCACGTATGCGATCTGTTTAGATTCTAGCCATTCCTGCATATTTTGTTTCCGCCAAGACATTGTTGGGGTTTTTTCTAAACGTCTGGAGTGGTAACTAGCGTTATCCATAACTATGACATCGCCGCTTTGCAGTTTTTCTATTACTTTTCTAAACCAGTCCTCGAAATGGAGAGCGTCCATACTCTCATGGTAGTCACCAGTAGATGATGATTCAAATACCCAATCACATCCCTCCAAAAAGCCATTTTCATTGCCAACGTGTACAACTATTAATCGCTTTCCTTTACCCGAAGGGGCTTTCGCGCCAGTAGAGTAGCCTTCTAACCGTGATTGACGAGAAGATTCAATTGTGGTGTCTTCCCATACCTTTCCCATAGTATGACCTGCGTTAATCCATGTTTCGTCAAGGTAAAAAATGTTACGTCCCTCGTTTCTTAATATTTGTATTTCTCTCAAATATCTGGTACGCCACAGAACTATCTCTGGGCGATCTATTAGACCACTTTTTCTGTTTCTCTTTATATATTTGAATTTTAAATGGCGCAACACACGTCGCAGGGAAGTTTTGCTCAAGTTTGGCAACTGGTCATCTTGATTTATACTGAGCAAAATTTTGTCTAAAGTCGGTAATTCTCCTGCAAGAAAGAACTGATGCACTTTCGCTCTTATAGCCGATTTATCAAAATCGTCCAACTTGTCAATTACAGACTTTTTTCTTTTATTAATTATTCCCTTTTCTGGTATTTTATGGGAATCTCTATACACGCTTAATACGCGATATATAGTGCTCTTGCTGACTCCTGAGATCTCCGAAACCTTTTCTACCATATTAACGTTTGAAGGATACACGTCTTCGGGCCAGGTGTTTTTGACATATTTGTATACATTAATGATAATCTCTTGTTCCCCGACCGACAAAGTGGTAGGTTTTCTCTTTTTTACTGGTGACGTTAAAGGTGCTCCAGAAGATGGGCCTGTAAATAAATGACAAAAATATACTACCATAGTACTACATCACATAAATACATATTGTTTTAGAAAATAAATACCACATGGTCACATAAAAAGAGCGCTTTAAGAAATAGAAAGGCTACGTCGTCGCATTTGTACCTATTTGTACGTACCTGCTACGTTTATTATGGGTCGGCGACGTCTCTTTCCACTTGATGTTGAAGGACCGGGTCGTTCACCAAATTCTCCTGAACTCATGTCGATTTAGTAACGACCGTCACAGTAAAACTAATATAACAGATTCAAAAAACAAAAACTTAACGATATAACAAATTTAACAGTAAAAACTCAACTAAAACAATGCAATGAATGCTATGAATTACCCGAGACGTACACACGCAAGCGCTATCCGAACACGAATGAAAACAAAATGGCGGACCGGCCCAAAAAAGGTGACGCATCTCTGGCTGCCATTGTCACGTTTCTTTTAGAACGAACTGACGTAACGCGCGTTTTGTTTATTTTAAAGGGATGAATTTGCAAAAGCTCAATATGGTGATTATATTGCTTCAAATATTTTTTTAATATGAAACTGTTATTAAATGAATTGCTGCGTTACTTACCATAAATTGAAATATAAAATATAACACATTTTTCGCGATGTACCGTAAGATTTTACTATGTTTATAGGAACCACAGACAATATTATTTAAGAAACAAAAAAACAAAACATATGTGCTGACCTAGAAGTGGGAATAATATCAATATTTAAATATTGTTATCACATCTAAATTGAGATTTTGTAAGTTACGCCTTTTGACACTCGGCTCATATCTGAGGTCATTGTCCGTTTTTCTCAATCGATATGGCACATACTATAGTAATGAATTTAAAGAAAGTTTTTTGTTTGTTGATTCTTAAGCATTCAATAACAAAGCAACATTCAACGGCTCCGTGGCGCAGTGGCTTAGCAATGAGTTGTTGCGCTGGGGACCGCGGGTCCGAATCCCGCATGGAACAAGTATTTGTATGGCCTACAAATAATTGTTCCGGGTCTGGATGTTTGTCCTCGTGCAATTTATGTTTGTAAACTGCCTCCACGATACAGGAGAAAATTCTAGTGTGGGGGTAACGTTAAAAAGAAAAGAGAAAAAAAATCATAAAATACCTTATGAGGTGATCGGGTTTCTTCTTGCCTAAAAGTGTGTTTTTTATAAAGGAAAGTGTAACAAACGAGCACACTGTCTACCTGATGGTAAGCCGACCCCGAGCTACGTCTATCCTCTATCTAAGATTAATCGTGTAGCGGCGGTGTATGAATATCCACTGCCCCATATCGTCCCAAGAGTGTTGTAAGAAATGACAGAGGGAAACTGAAACAGAAGATAGGCAGCATCCGCCAGATAACATTTCAAAACAATTAAAAAACTGTGAATGCCATCCCGCCCGCCAAGTGTGGCAACTATGACAAAATCCCCTCTTTGAGGCAATTTATGGGGATGGCCTATGTTTAGCAGTGGATGGATGTGGATGGATCTATAACTAAGAATTGCTAAGTTTGTATTAAGAATTATCAGAAGGGCTGTAATGATGATGATGATGAATCATCAGTCGTTTAGGAAGTGGTGATAGACACATTCGTTTTTTTTTGAGAAAAATTCTCGATAATTACTCTACTAAACACTCATGCTTATGTTGGATTGATTCACAACAGTAGTCGAGTTACTGATTCGAACCCACCACCTTTAAGTTGACGGTCCGCATACCATTAGGCCACTATCGCTACACAGTTTCATAACCTTTTAAAAAAACAGTTACAACCGGTATACGTCCCATAGCTGGGCACAGGCCTCCTCTCATTTTTGATAGGGTATTAGGACAAGGAAATCGCCGCGCTGTCCCAATGCGTGTTGGCGAACTTCACATGTTTTCAAAATATTTTTTCTTCTTATTTCTCAGACATGCAGGTTTCCTCACGATGTTTTCCTTCACCGCCGAGCACGTGGTAAATCAGCACTTGTAATTGCAATAAACAAATTCATTGGTGCCGGCGGGGATCGAACCCGGGTTGCTCGCGTACTGTGAAATTTGCAGCAAGCGCATAGCCTCTGAGTTAAAACAGCTCATAACATTGCATTGCGCGTAACCTTTCAAATTAAATTAATGTGAATAGTTTGCAAGATAGGATCCGATTGTGTACAAATACTTGTTAGACGGTGCTTCGAATATTGTGAAACTATCTGACAACAATGTCATTAAATTGAGTAATGTTTATACAATCAACAATTGTACAAGTACATTCTCAAGTATGTCAGTTGCTGGGCATCACCTAGCTAGAGCGGGGACACAAACTCCGTAGCTAATAACATTAAACATTGATGGAGCAATTACAGCCTATAAAAGTTCCCTGCTGAACATCCCCCATGGATATTATACAGTTTGGAAGATGTATTTGAAACTGCAGGTTTTATTATTTAAACTCTTAACAAGAAGATGCTGCCGGCTATCTCACGTTTCAGTAACTTATAGACGAATATCGTCGATTAAAAATCTAAATGCAGATGCGTTGGTAAATAATACTTTATATTATCTACAATATGCAACTGTTTCATTTTAGTCATCCACGAGCCCATTGCTCGTGGATGACTAAAATGAGACGGTTGGATGTTGCTTTTGATTATTAAAACATTTACGTCGAATGCAGTCTCTTTTTATAATAACGGTGACAAAGGAGCACGCAGTTCACCTGATGACATGATGTGGTTCATAGACCTCTACATTTATCCTTAATTAAGAATCAAAACGCAGATGCGTTGTCACCCCTAAGGAAAGAGATAGAATGCCTCATTTCCAATAAAAAGGGTTTCTGGTTCTCCACACGCGTCATACGAAACACAGGAGCATTATTCTACTATTTTACGCTGGTAATCTGTGAAAGCGTGGTCCTTCCCCGGTCGAGTCGACCCATTCGTGATACAACCATTGAGATATTATGTACTACGTACGTAAGTACATTATACTTCAATGGATACAACCATAATATAGCTGTAACATGGCTCTACCGCGTATAAAAACGTATAGTCTGCCGAACTACATAAAAAGCCCACCAATATTATGTAAACTGGTAATAAAATTGCAGTTAAATATATTTATCGAATCGTTTTCGATACTTTCCCCGAAGAACATCGACACACGTCTCATAAGCAATGCCGATTATCATTCTCTTTGTCTGCACCGTGTCGCAATGAATCGTGCTGTAACCGGTGTCGTGGGGACGCGTATTATAATGTGGTAAGTATTACAATAATATATGTAATTCGCGTCATAGAGATCTGCGAGGAAGAGAAATGTGTTGAGTAGCCAATGAGGGCATCCACGATTTTTTGTGCCAAAAGGACGGCGCCATTTTGAAATGATGTGAAATATTTGATATATTACATAGCGGTTCTAATCTAATATATTTAAATTAATGTTTATTTGTTCGTATTTTATACACTGCCATACAGATCGTCAAGTTGCGATAAAACTTCATCAACTTATTGCTTGCACTTGCGCGAAGGTTATAAGCATAGTACAATTAACTTATAGTAGATGGCGCGCGTATCGTACCGACTATTTGAAAGTTATATATCATTCAACTTCAATGAATGTATTATCATTCCTAACTAAACAATATGGGTCTTCCAAATTTAAAACGATATTTTCACAATTATTTTTTCTACTACCCCATTTAGACTCTCGCCTCGCGACTCGCCTCGTACCTCGCCTCGCAGTTCGCGTGTTGTTGCGATGTAACGAGTGCCTGTTTACACTCTCGCGATGCGTTCAGTTTGCGTTGAACCAGCAACGATTGAAGACGTCGAAATAATAGCGGCGTCAACTCTTGCCTTAATAAATATTTATCGATGCTTGACCATTTTAAAAAGAAGGAAATTAAAAAAATTCATAGATTTTTTCAAAGATTTCATAGATTGCTTTTTTCTTCGTAGGTGTTGACGAAAGGTAGCCATAAGCGAATTCTTTTTACTTTGAGCTCTGCTAGCGGTTTGCACATAACCTCGGAAATTCTATTCCACGCATCATTTACTTTTTGGGTATTTATATGCATAATATAAATAGTAAATAGTAGGAGAAAAATTCACGACCTGCTGGTATTATATAAAATAGTAAACGGACAGACTGCCTGTTGTGAACTACTACAATATTTTTCCCTAAATGTACCATACAATATCCCTCGTTGTCCAATAACAAAACTGTTACACACTTCTCAATTCAGGACTAACATGGGGTCATACGCCCCGGTACCGCGAATGTGTGACACCTATAATTCACTCTGTGGTGTGTTGCCTATTGTCGATATTTTTCATGATACTTTCCTTAAATATAGAAAAAATGTAATAGATCACTATTATAAATAATTTGTGAATAATTTAATTATAATTAAATATCCACGTTCCCTACAGCTGTTGCTTAGTTATGTGCATGTTTTTTATTGTCTTGGTTATAAATTATCTTTAAGTATTATTGTTTGTGACATATTTCTTTATAAGCTATTGTAGCTCTGCCCTGTCTTAATTTTTTATACCTATATGTAGTATTTTGTAATGCTGTGTCACCTATAAGGGTGCACACATCAGTCCCTAGATTAAGCTCACGTTCAATTAAATGTAATAATGTGTGCACTGCTGGTGTCCTATGAATAAATAAATAAATAATAAAATATATCCCAAATTATTCGCTCAGCCTGATAGAGTTCCAAGAACTGCAGCGTTTCTTCTTGCGAGCAGTCCATTTTTAATTGAAGTAAAGATGAGACGTATTTACGCTACCAGGTTTTAAAACCAGGTATTCACTTCAAAGTACGGCGCTCTGGTACGAGCAAAAAATACTGCATAGGAAAATTATCCATATCTCAATAGTAATAAGAAACTCAATCGTATTTGTGAACGAAAAATACTTTGAACTTCAAAGTATTTTTTTATTTATACGACTGCTCTTTTTTCATAATAGGATAACATGGAACACGGGTGAAATTCCTATGCAAGTATTTTCAAATTTTGACACCACTTCCCTTCCTTCCATCCTTTTAAGACCAAAAATTACTTGCAAGTATGAAAATACTTGCATAGGAAAATGATCCATATCTCAATTATATTAATTAATAAAAGTTTTAAAATTTTTAAAACTTTTATTAATAAGAGTCCTAAGCCAAAAAGTAGGAAGGAAAGATTTCATTTCGTTAACAAAAAAATTACAAACGTTCAGTATAAATTTTTGCCCGAATCAAATTAGGCATTCATATATATATTGACACTAACAAATACTTTCAAGTATTTTTAAAACCTGGTTTTCGACCCTGGTATTTTTCCATACTCGTACTTAGAAGCCCTGGTATTAAATTTTGCAAGTATGTCTCATCTCTAAATTGAAGTCGAACGTGTAAACCCAACCAAACAACACAACCTGCACGGAAGGGCGCCGTAAACAAACTGAAACGAGAGCGCGAGTGTAAACACCACGCTCGCGTCGCTCGCGAGTCCCTTTGCCTCGTGTCCAAAAAACCGCCTCCGACGCAAGCGCCGCGAGTGGCGAGGCGAGCTGCGAGGCGAGCCACGAGCTAGCGTTTACACTCGCGCCTCGTGGCTCGCCTCGCGACTCGCCTCGTCGCTCGCGCGAGAGTGTAAATGGGGTATGAGACTGTAACGCTGTAGAAAAAAAAAACATAACGCAAACGGCTGTAGTTTGTTGTACAAAGGTAAGGGCTAATGTTTCTTTTTGTAATATAAGTTTAATTTTATATTAATCCGAGTAAAAATAAATAAACCAAACGACGACTATTCCTTAGAGTAGAAAAAATAAAAAATCAATAAAAATGTGCAAAAACTAAAAGAGCAAGCCACTGAGGCATTGCTTTGTGTATTAAGATAATAATCTAGTAACTGATAAACCTTTACTTAAAATTAATTTCTCAATTAAATGACATTGTTTAACAAAATAATTTCTACTCAGTCCGCACAGCTAGCGACATCTGGTGAGCGGGAGATTATTAGCCCTTATTGCTTCATAAACTGAACAGAGTGTTTTCAAGACTACATGGGGTAATCCTCATAAATGTTTGGCCGCTCAAGAAGAAGCAGTTTATGTAGCATACGTAGCGATTAAAACACCGCGGTAGATGTCCTCGGCGCCAACGAGGGGTCACGAGATCTCCATATGGAACGCGACCGCAGCCCCTCTACTTGCTGTATATTCAGCTCGTCTAGGGTATACTAAGAAACCCCGAGCCTCTCCAAGCTGTTATGATGATTCGAGGCCACGTCAAATCATCGTCCTCCTCGGGTTCGAAAATCGGGGCTGTCGAGGCTCCTACCCCGATCACTCATCATCATCATCATTACAGGTCTTTACAAGTCCACTGTTGAACATAAACCTCCCCCAAAGGATGCCACAAATCACGATTCTAAGCCACCTGCATTCATCGACTTCCTGCATGTTTTACCAAGTCGTCAATCCACCTTGTGCCGGGCGCCCTACACTTCGTCCGCCGGTACGAGGCCGCCACTCGAGAACCTTTTTTTAAATTAATTATCCGATTATTCGTGACTGCAAAAACCCTGTTATTGTTAGGGGTAAGACTACCCACTTTTTAAAATCGAATTGAATTTGGATACCAATTTATCTGGACTAAAAATTCAAGTAAAGTTACAATCTATTTGCGCCTCCCTGCTGGTCACAGTTCTCCTCTCAGAAACCCCTTTACCCTCCGTAAAAATGATTCTGAGAGATTAACGGAATAATCAAACCAGCTCACTGCTCCAGTGCGTGTTGGCGGACTTCACATGCCCTCGACGTGTTTTATTTTACAGACATTCAGGTTTAAGCAAAGCAATACATTCGAATTGCAACCAAGAGTTTAATTAGTGCCGGCGGGTACCGGACCCGGAACGCTTGCGTACTATGTAAAGTACGGCTGGCACCTAACGCCTAGACTATACACGGCCCTGCTGATTAGCGGCTAAAAAACGTAAGAGGGTGGTTACCCAGATGTCTTAGGCAAGAACGGAGCTTCCAACCTAGTTAAGTTTCCGGGACGATTACTGAGTTTTAAAAATTAAAACTTTATTTAAAATACATACAAATTGAATTAAAATTATTATTACTGGTCGACTTAAGCGAGTCAGCTCTGAGTGAAGGTTCAGACGGGCTCAGAACAGGGTAGACATGGATAACTCAGCAAAATTCCTTGCGTTAACTCAGTAACTCAGGCGCAGTTTACTGCGCCGGCTCATAGCGTTAACACAAAATTGTGCCAAAACGAAACCATCCGTGTGGCCAGAAAATGTAAAAATACATATTAGGTACTACTAAATACTATGTATGTATAATTTTTTTTTTATATTTAACGGAGTTGCAGCTTATAAAAATAATATAAAATAACAACTGTGCGCCAACATATTTTGAAGAAGTAAGTTAACACATCGGCGCGGCGCAGTGAACTGAGTTAGCTTTACTGTTACCCAAGCTTAGAACAGGGTCCCAAAGACACAAGTTTGCGCGTTTACCGCTAAAAAGAACCCCTTTGTCGTATCTCCTCAGTTTCAAGGCACTCCCCTGGTTGCCTCAGCCAGTATCGGAATCCTCGGCGTCGACATATCGAGTGACGTGCAGTTTCGTGGTCACTTGGAAGAGAAGGCCAAATTGGCCTCTAAAAAGCTTGGCGTGCTCAGCAGAGCGGGACAGTATTTCATGCCGGCACACCGCCTGCAACTTTACAAGGCGCAGGTTCGGCCTCACATGGAATACTGTTCCCATCTCTGGGCAGGGGCTCCCCAGTGCCAGCTCCTTCCACTTGACCGCATCCAGCGCAGAGCGGCTCGAATCGTCGACGACCGAGTCCTTTCCGATCGGCTCGACTCATTGGCGCTGCGAAGAGATGTTGCATCTCTTTGCATTTTCTTTCGCATCTACCATGGGGAGTGCTCTGAGGAATTGTTCGGATTAATCCCAGCCGCCAAATTTCACGAACGCACATCGCGGCAGAACTCTCGATACCATCCACACCATCTGGATGATTGGCGGTCCACCACTGTGCGATTTAGAAGATGTTTTCTTCCTCGCACGACTTCCTTGTGGAATCGATTACCATCAGCGATTTTTCCGGACCGATACGACTTAGGGACCTTCAAGAAAAGCGCGTACTCCTTTTTAAAAGGCCAGCAACGCATCTGCTATTCCCTCCCTGGTGTTGTAGTTGTTCATGGGCTGCGGTAGTCACTTACCATCAGGTGAGCCGCATGCTCGTTTGCCCCCTCTCATATTAAAAAAAAAAAGGTTGTGCTCATAGCCAACCGAAAATAGGTCAAGTGCGAGTCGGACTACGGACTCGCTTAAGATTAATACATTGCATTCTTACAAAGAAGAAAAATGTGTGACGCTCTGACCAAGTCCATGTACAGTATACAGGTCCATGTACAGTGTACAGGTCTACGCGGGCAAAGTCGCGGGCAAACTCTAGTAAATTGATAAACCTGTACAATTTTAAACTGCTGAATTATAAACACTGCTATATTATGGGTCGGCTCGACCAGGGTAGGACCACGCTCTCACAGAATATCAGCGTAAAATTGCAGCCTAATGCTGCTGTGTTTCGTATGGTGAGTGCAGAGAACCGGAGACTCTTTTTACTGGAAACCTGGCATCCCATCGTAGTCTTCAGGTGTGACAACGCATCTGCATTATGATCTTTAATTGAGGATAATTTATAATCAAAATATTATTTTTTAGGCAAAAGCTTTTTTTAGGCACAGAGAATATAAACATGAACACTTTGTAAGACTTTTTTTATAGGAATTGGGTGACAAACGAGCACGCAGTCCACCTGATGGATGATGGTAAGTGGTTGCTGTGGCCCATAGACATTTACATCTATCTTCGTTAGCGAATCAAAATGCAGATGCGTTGTCACCCGTGAGGATTAAGATGAAATGCCTCCCCAGCGATGAAACGCTGGTATTCTGTGAGGGCGTGGTCCTTCCCCGGTCGAACCAACCCATTCCTGTTACAACTATACTATTAATATAGCTGCATCATTGCTCTACCACGTATAAAATAATATGCTTAAGTTGTTTAGAAATAACATTAAAATGCTTACGTTTCATTTTCCTTTTTTTAATTTAATTAAGGCATTAGATATATTAGCCTATCCACCTCAATTAGTGTTGTTGGCTAGCCCACAATGCCCGCAACGGTGGATCCGCGCTTACCCATAAATACCTTAAGATTGGATTCCATACCCTGGTGGTCTGATAACTTTGTAAGGACTGTTGGGTGATTATTTTGTGTATTCTTTTGATGTCAATCACGATTTTGGAACGGGGAGATATGCGCAAGTCTTAGCATGCAGCTACGCAGGTTACTTGTTACTAGAAGCGGCCCCACCCGGCCTCGCCTTGATCTATTAATTTAGTGTCATTTAGACTTAAGATAATCATCAAAGACCATTTATTTAATCATTGGAGTCCCACCTATTGTGCTGAAGACGTGTGCTCTGGAGTTGGCACCGGTTTTAACGCGTATTTTCTGGTACTCCTACTCCCTAGGCATAGTCTCGAACTCATGGAAGACAGCTTTGGTGCACCCGATCCCTATTAACCGCCAGCTCGTGCGGTACCTTGAGGATCACCACCTTATTAGTGACCGCCAGTATGGTTTCCATCGGGGTCGCTCAGCTGGTGATCTTGAGTCCAAGGGGGAGGCGTTAGCCGTTAGTTTGGTCATAGCTAAGGCCTTCGATTGGGTTTGACACAAAGCGCTTTTTATATGAAGATTATAAATGCGAATATTGGTGACATAAATGAAAATTTCGAAATTGATTCTATTCTAAATAATACCCAAATATATTCTGAACCAAGTGACATTAATGAAGCTTTAAATATTTTTTATATAGAACCAGCTCGTAACCGCCGCGTTCCTGCCGCAGAAGAAATATTTAAGGAAATATCAGTTTAAATTTGGAAGAGTTATATTGTTTAATGAGAAATAATAATGATTACATTAGATACGACAACCAGTGCGTGTTACCAGTGATGACTTACGGATTTGAGACGTGGTCCTTCACTGCTGGCCGTATGAGGAAGCTCAAGGTCGCTCAGGGAGCTATAAAGAGGGCTATGCTTGGGGTTTCTCTGCGTGATAAACTTAGAAATGAGGATATCCACAGTAGAACCAGAGTAACCGACATAGCCCAACGGATTAGTAAGCTGAAGTAGCAGTGGGCCGGCCAAATAGCTCGAAGAACCGACAACCGATAGGGAAGAACGGTTCTCGAGTGGCAGCCTCGTACCGGTAGGCGAAGTGTAAGGCGACACCCCACTAGATGGAGTGACGACCTGGTAAGACATGCAGGAAGTCGATGGATGCACGTGGCTCAGGACCGTGCTTTGTAGCATTCCTTGGGGGAGGCCTATGTTCAGCAGTGGACTTATTGAAAATCTGTAATGATGATGATGATGACATTAGATAACTTTTAAATAAATTTGTCGGCACGATACGCGCGCCACCTGCTCTAAGTTTATTGTACTATCCCAATAACCTTCACGCAAATGCAAGCAATAAGTTGACAAATTTTACTGCAATCTGATGAACCGTATGGCAGCACATAAAATACGAACATGCAAATATTATTTTTTATATTAGATTGACCAATATTTAAATGCCTTTAATTTTTAAATATATGAAATCAATGAAACTATGAATAGCAATTATTTAAATAATAACGCACGCATAATATTTATTAATTATCTATCATCAGTTGAGAATCAAAATGCAGATACTTTGTCACCCCCTGAGGACTAAAATGTGACGCCTCATTTCCATTAAAACGGATCTTCGGTTCTCTACACACATCATATGAAATAGAACAACATTAGACTGCTATTTCACGCTTGTATTCTGTGAGAGCGTGGTCCCTCCTCGGTGTCGGGCCGACCCATTCGTGCTACAACAGCTGTGGCGTGACTCCACCGTGTCGGGCTGTGCTAACCATGTAGTGGCAGTGAAAGAATATCCACTACCCCACATCGTCCCGTGGGTGTCGTAAGAGGCGACTGTGGGATACTGAAACAGATAACAACTCATAATAAGAGCCAGTAGCCATTAGGCTACTGGCGCTTATTATGCCATTAGGCAGGGCCCGGACCGCGAACTCGATAGGTCGTGGGTTCGAATCCGCCATTCGACTACTGTGACTAAGTGAACCACTTCTAACACAAGCATTATAAGTTTACCAGAAGTGGTTAAAGGGAATATTAGTGATGTTTAATAGATTACTAGTATTTTTTTAAATAAAAAATAAAAATAATAAGGAAAAACTGCAATTGTCAACGCGCCTGACAAGCGTGGCAACTATGGCAAAATCCCCCCAATGTGGCAATATTTTAGGGAAGCTATGTTCAACAGTTGACTTTTATACGCTGTAATGAAATGAAAATTGACTGTGTAGTGTCCAATATCGTTCCGTGGGTACCGTTAGATGCGACAGAGAGAAACAAATCAGGAGATGGACAGCAGTGTCTTTCTAATAACAACTAGAAAACAAAATTGCGGTTGCCAACCAACCTGCCAAGCGTGTTAACTATGACAAACATCTTCCTTATGAGACTTATGAGAATTAGGGAGATTTGAGTTCATCATTAGAGTTTGGTAGGCTGTTATGAATAAATATTAAATAAAAATATTCTATTCAATTCCATTCTAAACATATGGCGTTAAGTCTGCCTTAGTACAATTTTGTACAACACAATTTAAATAAATAAATAATTAAATGATTCATGCGGGATTCAAACCTGCGCTGCGGTCCTATATTGCTACAACCAAACACTAATGGCCAAATACTCAAACGCTACTCAATTTTAAAATGTCGTTAAGTCTCGTCGTGTCACAGTCATTTTCACTTAAAGTGATAGAGACAGCACGAGACTTAACGGCATTTTAAAATTGAGCAGCGTGTGAGTATTTAAACATTAGCCACTTAGAGTATATATAAGTAAGTATTTATACTCTAAGCTTAACCACAATCTACCGAGCCATCAAATGATCAACTGACATTTTATCAACTAGTAACTCATGCGACACACGTCTGCAATAATTTCTGTTCATCAATTTGGTGAAGTGTGTCACGAGACGCCATTATTATGTCATAATTTGAATATTGTAAATTGTTTCTACACATGCAACGTTGTCAAGGTCCAATTAAACTAACCACAACCATTTTGCAACGCGTTCACGCTTCACTTCCTTCGTATCGGATTGCAGTTATCTCGTTTCAATCAAGATGGTATTAGCTTCATGACACATTCTAAAATGAACGCAATTCAAGTGTGCCAGTCCACACAATGTCTTCCAGACCGAATTTCGCTTATTGCGACCAGTCTCAACGGAAACTAGCTATTTGCGAAGGACAGGATTATACTGACCGAGTTTATGCGCAAGCACAAGCGCACTCTCTATTCCCTCATTTTCATAGCACGATAGGACGGCAAACCGACACGAACGGAGAGAGATCATGCGCAGGACCAACGGCTTCACGTGATTTCCGAGGCAGGGTGGTGAAACACCGCCAACATCCCGACTCCGAGCTGCTACTGAGAATTTCTTGACAAAAACCCAATAACTGATTTTGGCCCGACCCGGGATTCGAATCCGGGACCTCATGATCAGCAATCGCGTTTACAACCACTAGCCCAACGAGACAGTCCCATACTATAGATACTATAGAGAAACGATATCTTCTGACCAACTTCATATACCTAGGCATAAGTTTGATAAGTTTGCAGAGCTGCTACTGCACCCCATGGACCCTATAACTCACTTTTTTTTTATAGGATAAGGGTGACAAACGAGCACACAGTCCACCTGACGGTAAGTGGTTCACTTGAAACAAGAATAAGGCAAATACGCTCTAAATTTTTAATTTAAACCTGTCATGTATTTAAGTACATCATTACATTTCGATAAGTCCCACCATACTCGTTCCAATAGAGGTAGTAAAAGTGAAAATTTGGTTTGTTCGAAATCACTAGCGACAACAATTCTTTATTTATAATAATATTATATTTTTTGATATACTGATAATTATATATATTTTTATAGAATGACAAACGGACACACAGTCCACTTGATTGTAAGTGGATGCTGTGGCCCATAGACATCTACATTTATCCTCGATTAAAAATCAAAATGCAGATGCGTTATCACCTCTGAGTGTTTAGATGGAATGCCTCATTTCCAGTAAAAGGGATTTCTGGTTCTCTACACTCACCACACGAAACATAGCAACATTGAGCTGATATATTTGCTGATATTTAGTGAGAGCATGGTCGAGCCGCCCCATTCGTGCAACAACCACAATATAGCTGCAGCATGGCTCTATCACGAAAAAGTAATAACTGTAATGTAATAAGTGTATAATATATAATTTTAACTAATTACTGCGACTATTTGCCATGGAGTTCGTTATATTAGGTGGTAGAGCTCCCTTCCTGCGTAAGGGTCCACCTGGGTAGGTGCTATCCTCTTACCTACTTTTGTCACCAAATAGCAGTGTCTGCACCGCAGTTTTCCAGTCTAAAGGTACAGAAAGACAATATAGTTTCAGACTAGATGGCCCCGTGGCGCAATGGCTTAGCATATGCGTTGCGGCGCTAAGGCCACGGGTTCGAATCCCACACGGAACAAGTAGACCATACAAAGGTCTACAAATAATAGTTCGGGGTTTGGATGTTTGTCTTTGTCAAATTTATTTATGTAAACTGCCCCCCACGATAAAGGAGAAAGTCCTAGTGTGGAGGTAAAGTTTTTTAAAAAAGAAGAAAAAAAGAAACTAGCATTTCGTCAGAGGTGACAAATCATCTGTAGCTTGCCTTAGTTCTTTTTATTTTAAAATGTAAATGTAAATATCATCAAATGATATGGTAAAATATTTTAAAACTATTGATATTAAGGAAACTTCAGATCTGTGGGGGATACCCGTTAAAATTATTGCGTCTATAATAGATACAATCACGCCTCAACTAGCTATTATTTTTAATACTAGTGTCGCTTATGATGTATTTCCAGATTTAATGAAACATAGTGAACTAATACTTTTATTTCAATTTGGTAGTACATTAGACCCCGCCAATTTTAGACCTATTTCTGTATTGCCAACTCTTAGTAAAATTTTTGAAAAAAATATTCTTGATCAAATGTTAATTTTTTTTAATGCAAATAATTTACTTCATAAAAATCAATTCGGTGTCACAAGGAGTCGCTCGACAAGTGATGCTGGTGTTGAGTTGATTTGATATTTTCAATGCATGGGAGAATTCACAGAATGATTTGGGTATATTCTGTGATCTATCCAAAGCCTTCGATTGTGTTCACCATGACATATTAATCAGGAAACTACAACACTACGGTGCAAGAAGTAATGCTCTTAAATTAATTGTTTCATATTTAAAAAACAGAGCGCAAAAAGTTGTCATTGATAGTATGAGCTCTTCCGGGTCGATAGTACAATTGGGTGTGCCTCAAGGCTCAATTCTCGGCCCCTTTCTGTTTCTTGTATATATTAATGACTTAGCTTACATAGTAGGAAATAACCATAATATACACTTCTTTAATTTTCAAATTAAGACGACTATTACTAAAATATGACGAAATAAATAATGCTGTATCTATATTAGTAAATTGATTCAATGTTAATAATTTGCATTTTAAATGGCACTAAAACGAAATGTATGAAATTCATGACTCCAAATGTCAAAAAATTAAATACTAATGTAATTTTAAATGGGGAGAAACTGAGTTTTGTAGATACCCCAATTTTTCTTGGATTCACAGTAGACGCGAAGCTTCAATGGAGCCCCCATATATCAAAACTAGCAAGCAGACTTAGTTGTGCAGCATATGCTGTAAAAAAGATTAGAAGTCTAACCAGTGTTGAAACAGCTAGACTAGTTTACTTTAGCTATTTCCATAGCATAATGTCGTATGGTATTTTGCTATGGGGACACGCAGCTGACACTGAAATTATATTTGATTTACAGAAGAGGGCCATAAAAGCAATTTATGATTTAAAGCCTAAAGAGTCGCTGCGACAAAAATTTAAGGAAATTAATATCTGTCAATACATTTATGAAAATGTAATGTACGTACACAAAAATAAAAGTAATTATACAAAAATAAGTGATATTCATTCTGTAAATACTAGGAACAGACACAAGCTAGTAGTACCAGTTACTCGACTCCACCGAGTCAGTAATTCATTCTTAGTGCGATGTATACGCTTTTACAACAAAATCCCAGAAAATATACAAAATTTGACCTGCTCAAAGTTCAAAAACTTTAGTTTGTATAAAAAGGGTTATCATAATATTGAGGAATTTATGGATTTAATCCCTGGGAATGAGGAGATCGCTACCAAGCTATTTCTAATTTTGTTTGTATGGTTAATTGTGTAACAAACATGATTGTAAGCTGCTATTTAAAAAAAAAAGTCCCGCTGGGTTTCTTGCTGTTTCTTCCCAGAACGGAGGTATTTTTTCGAACCAGTTGTATTTAACTAAAGAGTGACTTTCAATAAGCATTATTTATAACCTATATTGAATAAAAAAATCAATTTTTATGTTTCTGTTTCTGTTTGGAGTTGACTGCGGGTTTCCATGTGCAGGTGGTAAGGCTACAGTAGCCACCTACCACCAGGTGAACTCTAAGATTTAAGAAAAAAATTAGTTACATGAAAACTTAATAGTACTAATTATTCGCCATAACAACTATTTGCGGCATCTTTAATTTAAACACGTTCTTAAAATTATTGCCCTAGACCACGAAATGTTAAACCAAACCCGACAATTTAAAATTTACCTAATCACTGCACCTCTGAGGTACTTTTTAAGTACATTCTACTTAAGTGGAGCGAAAGTACGTAAGTTGTCAATGTTACTTATTCATACAGCACGCGGCACATGTTTCAATTACAAATGCGCAGCATTTCTCTTTGGAAGGTAGTGCGTATGTTATCTCCAAATTATTCTGTATTTTGTGTTTTTAATATATGTGAGGGGGATGAACGAGCACACAGCTCATTTGATGGCCAGAGAATGCTTATTGTGATAATGTAATGTACTCCAAGCCGAATTTCGGTCACAGCGGCAGTCGCGATTCCCCGCAATTCCTATGGCGTTGCGATTGTTCATGGGCGGTTAACACTGACCATCAGGTCAGGTGAGCCTCTTCCTCGTTTGCCCGCACTTCTTAAAAACAAGACTAGCCATCTGCGCAGGACAATATTATAGTGCACGAGTTTATGCGCAAACACAAGTAGTCGGTCTATTCTCGCACCCTATAGTCTTATGGGACTATAAAGCACGACCGGAGAGAGATCAGGCGCATGACACGTGCTTTACGAGGCATAGATGATGCGGAGGACGGTAAAACATTGCCAGCTTCCTGACTCCAGGCCGCTACTGAGAATTTCTCGGCAGAAAACCTAATAACTATTTTTGGCCCGACCCGGAATTCAAACTCGGGACCACATGATCAGTAATCACGTTTACAACCACTAGACCAACGAGACAGTCCCATACTATCGATACTATAGAGAAACGATATCTTCTGACCAACTTCATATACCTAGGCATAAGTTTGAAAAGTTTGCTGAGCTGCTACTGCACCCTATGGACCCTATAACTCACTTGAAACAAAGAATGAGGGAAAATGAGGGAATTAAATGAATGGAACTCAGTCCGCCGCAATGCTTTATTGCATTTCTTCAAAATATTTTTATTCCTCAGGTTTCCTCACGATGTTTTCCTTCACCACCGAGCACGTGTCAACAGAACTTCAATTTTTTTATTTTTTTTTATAGGATAAGGGTGAAAAACGAGCACACAGTCCACCTGATGGTAAGTGGTTGATGCGGCCCATAGGCATCTACATCTAGCCTTTGTTACAGATCAGAATGCAGATGCGTTTTCACCCGTGAGGACTAGGATGGAATGCCCCATTTCCAGAAAAAAGGGTCTCCGGCCACCTGCACTCACCAAGCGAAACGCAGAGGTAAACCTCTACTTCACGCTGGTCTTCTGTGAGGTCGTGGTACCACCCCGGTTCGAGCCGGCCCACCCATGCGACAGCAAAAGCTGCCGTCTGGCTCTACCACTATCCAATTTACAATGAAATTAAATACATTAAATTCTTCAACGTAACAAAAATATTTTATTATGTATGCATTTACTCCAAATCATCCTATTTCAACATTATTGATCTGTGTATAGTGTCTAGAGGGACATGGAGAATTTGATAATCAAATAACATAACATAGAGTCTTCAGATTATACATATTTATGGTATACATTTGCATAACTCCCGGATTTAGTCGTCTTGCGCATCTAGTAGAAATTTTTATAACGACGTCGTTATGTATTTCGACATCATATACACAAATCTATGAATATTAAACAGTAGTGGACCGATTGGAGTCAATCACCGCAAAAAAACCTGCCATTATTATTGCGATTTTTAATCAGTATCATTTCTATCCAAGCGTCTATGTATCTCGACAGTATAGAGTAACGAAACACAGACAATTTTGAATGGATAATTTGAAAAAAAAAAGGAAGTTAACACCAATTTTAGATGTAAAAAAATGTTGTATACGTGGCAGAGCCATGCTGCAGCTATATTATGGTTGCAACACAAATACAAACCCCACTCGCACAAAACAGCCACATAATGCTGCTATGTTCGTATGATGAGTGCAGAGAACCGGGGACCCTTTTTACTAGATACGAGGCATTCCATCTTAGTCTTCAGGGGTGACAACGCATCTGCATTATGAATCATAATCGAGGATAAATGTAGATATTTTTGGACCATAGCATCCACTTGCCATCGAGTTCGTTTGTCACCCATATTCTATAAAAAGTTCCAATATCGTAATGCGATGCAATTCCAAATTCTAGCCACATCATCTTCATAGTTGGCAATCCGTCAATGCATACTTTTAGAAATTTTATAGCACGCATGGACACATTATAAAATTTACTCTAACCAACGGTTTTTTTGGACCGTCAGAACTGAAGAGTCTTCATCATCCATCTGCCAATACGCATTAGATTAGCTCAGCGGACTAATTGATCCATAAACCTGTTAGAAGTGAGAGGAGGCCTCTGCCTAGTCATGAGACGTACATAGGATAAAGTTATAGCCTTTTTAGCAGCTTTTTTACTTTGCATCACAGTCACTTACATACACACAATACATATATACGGGTGTGTATACACTGCCTTCTGGATGGTAAAATATTCTTCCATAATTGCTTCTATGTATGACTCCTTTATGATAAAACTTTATCATTAAACTCTCATTGTTATAATAAAAGAAAAACAAACATTTAGACAAAGCTCAACCACTTTATTACTAGGAATAAAAATTTATGTACAAACATACAAAAGAGATGATATCGTATCACATTCTTGTACTTGAGTCACCAATAAATTAAATATTAATTAACATTGGCGGGTTACCGCAAGGTGCCAAGTTGGAACCCAGTAACATCTTAGACATATCGATTTTCCAGAACACCTTTAATTTCAAGCTTCCTGGTAATTTTACAGCATCAGTAACTTTTCTATAAAATTTTCACTTTTGACTAAGTCTTTTTTACACATTAATAACTTTTTAATGCTGTAAATTTTTGGTATCTAACTTTCTTTTCTTACTCGATCGTTTACGTCCATATACGTTACTGAAGTCCAACTACTGATAATACTTCTTAATTAAAACCTAGTGGCGACCAACTTGATCGACCTGGCTTTGCAAGTTGTTGATCACTTCCTCGGGCACGTGGTCACCGAGAATGAGTCTCAGGTCGATTTTCTGGTTGCCGGGAATAGACTCGTATGCTGCCAGCTCAATGCCTTCTTGAACCTGATGAAGAAAACATTTTTTTTATATTTGCTATGTTATAGAACCTTCGAATTATTCACAAAAATATGAAACAAAAGATTTTAAGAATTTGGATTTTTTTAAAGTTATGTCTTTGAAATTTTCAAGTGCCATGATTTTAACGCTGGTTTAAAATGGCGCGGTAATCCCTTGCAAATTATTTGTAACCCTTAATCAATTTCAGTAGGGAAAAAGATGTAAAAGAATAACTTTTTAGTCAAACATTATCTTTAAACTGTTATAAATATAATCAATAGTCCAAATTAACCAATTTAATGAGATTAAAAGTTATTACTTTTTGGATTTCGGCATCTTTGGGAATGAGGAAGGTGTTCTGAGCCTGTTTGATGGCTTCTTTCGTGAAGGCAGCACCTTCCCTCTGTGGCGCAGCCGCCACCGCTGCCACAACCACCAGCATGCACAGAGCGATCTTCATTTTGCGTTTGTTCGTCCAACCTACACGTCTGTGAAATAAATATTTATTGTTATACATTTGTTACTGTTAAATATTTTCATGTATGATTCTTCTTTTGTATCTTCATGGTCTTGTAACAATCCTCTGTTAGCCAGATGCCTTATCCGTTTTCGGGCAAACATGCCTTAGTCGTCACGTTTCGCAGCAGATTGACGATCGTAATACAAAATACTTGCCAACTTAAATTTACTCGATAACTTGAGAAAAGCTTGAAAAATTTTATGACTTTCAACAGATTGCGAGATAACTATCTTGTTTACGACAGAGGTAAAATACCGAGATCAGAGATAGGAGCAGCATCAAAATATAAATCACTTGGTTACGTATCTATTACCCTATATAAAACTAATGTTTATTTATAATTTATAAGGTGTACACACTATCGTACGATTCTATGCAAAGTATTTTTAATTCAATCTGAAACCAATTCAGTCTACATAATATGATCTAAACAGTTCCAAAACAACAAAATATATTCTAGAAGCTCGGTATCACTAATTTAATAATAAGTTACATAAAAGTGAACAAGATCTAAGTAACCGTTCACGTGCACTGTCGAGCGCCAATGCTAACCGTCACTTTTACTATTGCACGTCATTTTTCACTTCGAACAATCAAATTAGAGCCTTTCGAAACAGTATGAAACACTTTCCTCTACATCGATTCTGTGACGCTAAATTCGCTAAGTCCTAAGCTAATGTTGATAGGGTATGGTGGAAGCTCACCTGCTAGTCTGCCGAGTGCGGCGCGCGTGTACTCAGCCGCCTCATATAGGTGCCCCCTCCCCTCCCGCTACACTTTCACCGCGCTCTGCGCCTGCGCAACCGTCTTGATCATCGATACATGGGCTACGAAAGAAGCTCATCTTATTCGCTGATATCGTAATGTATTACAATCAAATTTTATTGTACTAAAATGCATCATTGCAAGTGTATATATTGACTGTCTCGTTGGTATAGCGGTCGTTATCACGGCTGCTGATTATGGTCCCGGATTCGAATCCCAGGTTGGGCCAAAATTCTGTTATTGAGATCTTTTGTCAAGAAAGCACGCAAAGCCGTTGGTACTGCGCCTGACCTCTCTCCGATTATATCGGATTGCCGAAACATCGAACTATTAGACTAAGGTCGTAGAGAGTACACCTGTGCTCGCGCACACACTTGGACACTATACTCCTCTCCTGCGCAGGTGGGTAGTCTCCGTTGGAACTGGCCGCCGTGACCGAAATTCGGTCTGGAGGACACTATGGTCTCTCAACCGTTGATCTTTGGATCTAGACATAACCGCATACGTAACTGCCTTCTAATCTCTTATTTGCTTCTTCCGTTCGTGTAAAATGTTACAAATATAAAATTATATAACACTAGCCATTTGCCCCGACTTCACCTGGATAGGAGGATTAAACATCATTTATTTTATCAAGTTTTCGTTTCTTTTTCATATATCTTTAAGTTTTTCGGAAAAAAACGCATTGCTCTCCATCTGTTCATCATAAATTGTCAGTACAATCGGTTCAGCCATTCCGAAGATTAGCCAGGACAGACAGACAAAAATTTTAAAAATGGTTATTTATACCATAGCATTCAACTAACCCCCTGAGCTTAATAGAAATAAGTTGTTTCAATATTACAGACAGACACTTCAAATTTATTTATATGTTGTTTTTTTATTTTTATAGAAAATTAGTGACAAGCGAGCACACAGTCCACCTGATGGTAAGTGGATGCTGTGGCCCATAGTTATCTATATCTATCCTAGATAACGAATGAAACTGCAGATGCGTTGTCACCCCTGAGGACTAAGATGGAATGCCTCGTTTCCAGTAAACAGGGTCTCCGGTTCTCCACACTCACCATACGAAACACATCAACTTTAAGCTGCTATTTTACGCTGGTATTCTGTGAGAGCGTGGTCCTTCCCCGGTCGAGCCGACCCATTCGTGCTATAACTATACCAGTAATATAGCTGCAGCAATGGCTCTACCACGTAAAGATTAGATTTAATGTTGTATAAGACGTACATTTATTATGTGTTAGTGGCGTAGGTAAGATATCACCTCATTTCGTCCAGCAGGTGTAATTTTCTTAGGGTTATGGGAAATAACACAATCTTATGTCTTTCGATAGATGGCGGTATTACCATCTTCTTTACACCACATGTATAATACTCAGATAGGCGGTGGAGAGCTTTGTCAAAGATGCTATACGTCTGTAACCGTGACGTGAATTCGCCTGCCAAGTGTACCGCTGGCCACCATCACCGGAGAGCCATCTGTGCAGAACAGGATTATAGTGTACGAGTGTATGCGCAATCACAGGTGCACTCTCTGTTCCCTCACTCTCGTAGTCCGATTGGACGGGAAACCGATACGACCGTAGAGAGATCAGCTGCAGGACCAATGGTTGTACGTGCTTTACGAGGCACGTGGGTGAGACGCCGCCAACTTCCTGACACCGGGCACCCATAGAGATTTTTTTGGCCCGATCCGGGATATGAACTCGAGACCTCATAATAATCAGCCGTAGCGTTTCAACCACTGTTCTATTCTAAATAAACAAATTAAACAAATCTTTCTTACAATGAAAGAGGCCCATTACCAGCTGTGAACTTGAATGAAGGAGATGCTAATGAATAGAAAGGGTTATAAAAGTAATCAAGTAGTTAGATACTTAAGTTACAATGTTGAAATTTAACTTTGAGATCAGGTACTGCTAACGAGGCATTCCATCTTATTTCTCAAGGTGGCTATGCATCAGCATTTCGATTCTTAATCGAGGATAAATGTGAGTCACGTCATCCACTGTCACGATAACAAAGTACAGGCCTCCACATATGTATGTCCCATAATGGGAATATTGGCCATATTCGCTACGCTTGGCAAGTGAGTTTGTAACTGTGTTTTTTTTTTATTTTCTTGTTTTTATAAGGAGGACGCTGCTGCCCACATCCTGGTTTGTTTCGCGCTGTTACCTCTTTTTCTTTTTTTATAGGATAAGGGTGGCAAACGAGCACACAGTCCACCTGATGGTAAGTGGTTACTGTGACCCATTGACATCTACATTTATCCTCGATTACAAATCAAAATGCAGATGCGTTGTCACCCGTGAGGACTAAGAAGGAATACCTCATTTCCAGTTAAAAGGGTCTCCGGTTCTCTACACTCACCATACGAAACACAGCAGCATTAAGCTGCTATTTTACGCTGGTATTCTGTGAGAGCGTGGTCCTTCCCCGGTCGAGCCGACCCATTCGTGTTACAACTATACCAGAAATATAGCTGCAGCAAGGCTCTACCACGTTTCAAAAGCATCTACTGAAAGCATCCACGTGACGATATGGGGTAGTGGATATTCTTACACGGCCACTACAAAGTGACACATTACAGTGCGTTTATCACAAAAATCCAATGCTGAACGTATGTTTCTCCCATAGATTGCCTCAAAGAGAAGATTTTGCCATAGTAGCCACGTTTAGCAGGCGAGTTGACAACCACAGTTTTTTATTATTTTAATCAGTTATCCGGAAGATGCTGTTCTCCATCTCCTGTTTTGGTTTCTCTGTCTCTCTGACGACACTCACGCTCGATACGGGGTGGGTAGTGGTATTCTTACACCGCCACTACACGGTGTTGTTTGCGGAATCGCTAAATTAGTGGCCCTACAGCGAAAAGGACAATTAAATACAGTGAAACACAAAGCTATATCGTGCCAAAATGAACTTGTATTTCTAAATACGTCCGTGATACTACTCTTAAGTTTTCGAAATAATCATTTTCCTTTTAAAGGGGTAGTGTAATAATACAAATGATTTCTGTATAAAAACTGTAATTCTTAAATAATTTGCCATGTCATTGACGGCTCCGTGGCGCAGTTGCTTAGCAATGAGTTGCAGCGCTGAGGGCGAATTCGAATCCCACACAGAATAGGTATTTGTATGGACTACAAATAATTGTTCCCGGTTTGGATATTTGTCCTTATGCGATTTATGTATGTAAACTATCTTCACGATACAGAAGAAAATCGTAGTGTAACGTTTTCTATTTGATAGAAAAAGTTCTGTTTAGAGAACACGTTTATTCTGTGTTGTTACAATCGTCGTACAGAGCACTGTTATTCTCTATACACAGAATAACAGTGCGAAATACTGACAGAATAACTTTGTCGTACTTCGAAAGGTGAGTGATGAAAACCGGACACATTTATACAATGTTAATTGTACAACTTCATACGAGATTGTGTTGTGTTTTTTTAAATGTCCCGCTGAGTTTTGTGCTGGTTCTTTCCAGGACAGGGCTGTTTCCCAAACCAGTGATAAATTAAACATAATTTCTTTCGCTATCCACTGCTGCTGAACATAAGCCTTTCTCATATAGTGCCTCATAAGGGGGGGGGGGGGGGGGGTACTTGCCATTGTTTCCACTCTTTGCAGAGTATGTTGGCAACCGCATTTATTTATTTTTTTGAGCTGTTATGTGTATTATTTCAGAAGAATGACTCAGTAATTTAGTATTATTTATCATCATCATCATCATTACAGCCCTTCACAAGTCCACTGCTGAACATAGGCCTCCCCCAGGGAATGTCACAAAGCACGTTTCTGAGCCACCTGCATACATCGACTTCCTGCATATCTTACCAGGTCGTCACTCCATCTAGTGGAGGGACGCCCTACACTTCGTCCGCCGGTACGAGGCCGCCACTCGAGAACCTTTTCTCCCCAACGCTTGTCGGTTCTTCGAGCTATATGGCCGGCCACTTCAGCTTACTAATCCGTTGGGCTATGTCGGTCACTCTGGTTCTTCTGCGGATATCCTCATTTCTAAGTTTATCACGCAGAGAAACTCCGAGCATAGCCCTCTCCATAGCTCGCTGAGCAACCTTGAGCTTCCTCATACGGCCAGCAGTGAAGGACCACGTCTCAGTACCATAGGTCATCACTGGTAACACGCACTGGTTGTACAGTCTTGTTTTCAAGTTTTGAGGTATACCTGACGAGAAGATGTGCCGTAGTTTCCCGAACGCTGCCCAACCGAGTTGAATCCGTCGATTGACCTCTCGGTCGAAGTTGGACTTACGTACATACTCAACATACTCGTCAACAACTTCGAGCTTAGTGCTTCCAACAACTACCGGCATAGGTGTGACATGGACATTAAACATGATCTTTGTTTTGTCCATGTTCATCTTAAGACCTATCCGTTAGGAAACACTATTGAGGTCATTGAGCATAGTGCTTAGGTCCTCCAGCGATTCTGTCATAAGGACTATATCTTCTGCAAATCGAGGGTGAGTGATGTACTCGCCATTGATGTTAATACCGTATCCTTTCCAGTTCAGAAGCTTGAAAACGTCTTCCAATGCAGCGGTGAAGAGTTTCGGGGATATCACGTCACCCTGTCTTACACCTCTCTGCAATTGGATAGGTTTCGTGATCTGTTTCTGTACTGTATTATTTATAATTTATTTTAAATAAATATTCTATTTATATTTATTTTTTTACCGGTTTAAATGCATTATATCTTCATCGGCAGCTCTATCAACGTGTTTATATCGTAAGTGTTTTATTATTAAACTAGGTAATCAACGATCTTACGTTACGCCTAATGGTAAGTAGCTAACATAGACACCTGCAGTCAACCTCAAATAAAAAAGGCTGTAGATGCATTGTAACCTCTGAGGACTAAGACTGAGATTTATAGATCGTACTTTGACTTTGCTCAGACTTAGCTTACGAAAAACTTAGCTGAGTATATGCTTAGCATAATCTTTGATTCCGAATTTATAGTTGTACGTTTTTGACTTTACTGTATATAATGAAAATCATATATATATAATTGTAGAAGCGTGCACGTCGCGACCCCTGCCAGCCCTTTTCAGGGCTGCAATTCTACACAGCTGCGCACCCATGCTAACGAGGGTTAGGGCGTCCCCCCAAGGCGACGCACACCAGCTAGTCCCCGTTGGTGTGGAATGCAGCGCGCAAAGCGGCGATGGGGACCGCCACCCGTCACGCACAGCCCGACACGGCGGAAGGTGGAGGACAGAGTGCAGAGTTGGCACGTGGAATATTAGAGGAGGCATGAAAGATAAGACGAATGAGTTGATTGAAATAATGAAAGAAAGAGAATTAGATGTCGTGTGTATGTCGGAGACCAAACGGAAGGGCAGTGGTACTGAAGAGCTCCCTGGCGGGGCGTTAGCTCTATGGTCCGGAGTCCCGGAAAGCGAGAGCGCCCGCCAGGGAGTGGGGGTGCTGCTGTCGTCTCGGTTGGTCGATGTTATGACTGAATATAAGATTGTGAACTCAAGACTTCTCTGGGTTCGCTTTAAATTGGGACTGACGAAGTTATTCCTTTTGGCTGTTTATGCGCCGGTAGCTTCGTCGTCCAGGGCTGAGCTGGAGGAGTTTTGGGAGAATGTAAGAGAAGTTCTAGATTTGGCTAGGGGAAACGAAAGAATTGTTGTATGTGGTGATTTGAATGGATGGGTTGGTACCGCTCGACCAGGGTACGAGTCGGTGCTTGGAAAGTTTGGCGATAAAAGGGTTAATGATGCTGGCAAGCTTATACTGGCGGTATGCAAGGAAAAGGGTCTTCTTGTGACAAACACTATGTTTAATCACAAGAAGATCCATATGTATACTAGAGAAAGTAAGAATGAGAGAAGTATGATCGATTTGTTCCTGGTGGATGACCGACTGCGAAAACAGGTGATGGATACGCGAGTGTTCAGGGGTGCTGACCTGGGAACGGATCACTATCTAGTGATTACTAGATTTAGGGGTCTGTTCGCGGGTTGGCGCTACCGGACGGCGGTTACAGAACCACAGTCGGTCTGTCGCATCCGAAGTTGGAAGCTTCAGGAAGCGGATACTAGGGACAAATATCATGCGAGGGTAGCCGAAAAGCTTGACACCATCGATGGCAGAAATGAATGTGTGGAGAGAACATGGCAGAACCTTAGGGATGGAATGGTAAGTGCAGCGGAAGAAGTGTGTGGAACAATAAAAAGAGGCAGTAGTAAAAGAAGAGATGCATGGTGGAATGATGAAGTGAAAGAAGCTGTAAAGAAGAAGAAGAAAGCATGGTTAGACTACTTGGCCTCTAGTAATGATAAGGATATGAGAGAGAAGATGAAAGAAAGATATAAGCTGCAGAAAGTTCACACGAAAGCATTGATTGAGGAAATGCGTGAAAGGTGTAGAATGGAAGCGGACAAAAGGTTGTCGCACAACTTTAAGGAGAACTCCAAACTCTTCTGGAAAGAGGTTGGAAGGACCCGAAGTGGTGCGACGGCCTTAAGAATGAACAAAGTGCTTTCGAGAACTAATGACGTCCTCACAGAAAAATCGGACGTCATGCAGCGATGGAGCGAATTTTATAGAGAAATGTATGCGTGTGATGATCTTAGTGAGGGATCCGGGGATGACGCCGTGACTGGTACGCCAGACCTGGACCTCGATGACACTGAGGTCATCAGTATGAAAGAGATTGAACGTGCGATTCGAAGTTTGAAATGTGGTAAGGCTGCGGGACTAGACAGAGTTACTGCTGAAATGGTCAAGTATGGTGGGCCTCGCGTCTGGGACAGCTTTCATCTGCTGTGCAATTTGTGCTGGCGGACGGGGGATGTCCCGGATGATTGGCGATCCGCAGTCATTGTGCCTTTATATAAAGGTAAAGGTTCACATTTTGACTGCGGGTGCTATCGGGCGATCAGCTTGACCAGTTTAGCAAGTAAAGTCTACTCGAAGGTTTTGACACGTAGGATGCAAGAGAAATCGGAAAGATTTCTATGGGAGGCTCAATGCGGATTTAGACCTGGAAGAGGATGCACGGATCAAATGTTTTCTCTCCGCATGATCACGGAAAAGCTTCTGGCTGCTAACCAGAGGATTTTCTGTGCTTTTGTGGATCTTGAGAAAGCATTTGATAAGGTTGTAAGGAAGAAAATGTGGGAATTGTTGCCGGGGTACGGTGTGGATGGTCGATTGCTAAGGGCTGTGCAGTCACTTTACTGTGACTGTAAAGCCTGTGTGCGGGTAGGGCATGACCTGTCACCCATGTTTAGCGTCCAAACGGGCGTAAAACAGGGTTGTGTCATGTCTTCCTGGCTGTTCATACTGTATCTCGACAGCTGTTTACAGAAGTTGAAAGATAGCTGTTTGGGTGTGAAATTGGGTGACATAAAAGTAAATTGTCTGCTGTATGCTGATGATGCAGTGCTTATTGCACCATCAGAGGCAGAACTGCAGGCATTAGTCACGTGTATGAAAGAGGAATGTGAAATTAAAGGTCTCCGTTTGAATGCCAATAAAACTAAGGTTCTGGTATTTGAAAGGGACGAAGAGAGAACGAAGTGTGAAATATGGGTAAATCAGGAATGTCTAGAACAGGTTAATGAAATTGTATACTTGGGGAGTGCTTTTAGCCGGGATGGAAGATGTGATTTAGATGTGGACAGGCGTGTCGCTGCCGGGAACAAAGTCAATGGTGCCCTGACTGCGTTAGTCAAAAGGCAAGGCGTAGTGAAGAGTGCACGCCTTGCAATACATAACGCAGTATTGGTACCGACTTTGTTATATGGCAGCGAAACCTGGGTATGCCAGAAGAAGCATAAAAGCAAGTTGAATGCAGTGGAGATGCGATCTCTTCGTAAAATGTGCGGCGTTACCATGGCCGACCGAAAGCGAAACGAAGAGATTCGCAATATGGCAGGTTTGAAAGATGACCTTATCACAAAAATTGATAAGGGCGTGCTTCGATGGTTTGGGCACGTTGAGAGAATGAGTGAAGACCGAATGGTGAAGAAAATATATAGCGCGAAAGTTAATATTAAAAGGTGTCGAGGTAGACCGAGACTAACTTTCGAAGACCATGTGAGCAAACTGCTCGAAGAGGGGAGGGTCAAGAGTACTCGGATACCTAGACGTGCATGTATGAAGAAGATTATGAATCTGAAAGAAGCGAAAGAGGTATGTAAGGATCGTGACACTTGGCGATCTGTTCTCTCTGGCTACCCCGTCAGGGATTGTGCGTGAAGATAAGAAGAATATATATATAATTGAAATCAGGCCAAATTGTATTTCAAAAATAATTTAATATTACATGAAATAGAAAACGGGCGTATGAGAATGGGAACTGAGTGCAAAATCAGAAAAAAAGAAAAAAATAAGATTTTGAGAAATTCGAAATAAGATTTTAACAAAAATGTAATTAGGTAAATATAAAATGGATTAATACTATTTAAAACTAGAAGACGGCCTAAAACTACCTATTTATTGTTATAATTAATTAGAGTAACATAAAAACAACCATTGAAAATGAATATGGTGGTTTTGAATAATATCCTGAGTTTCGCGCAAGTCGTCGATATCTTTGACTTAGGCTTTGCTAAGCGCGTACTCAGCACGACTTCGAAGTTAGCTCTATATACCGACATTGTCTCTGCTCGAAAGTAAAGTCTGGGCAAAGTCAAAGTACGGTTTATAGATCTCAGCATAAGACGGAATACCTCCTAGCCTATAATTGTACTGGCTTTATACCCTTCAGAGTGGAGACCATAGTTGTTGCCATAGTTGTAATGTTACTGTTGATTTGAAAATTTCACCTCTCAGTGCGTCATGTGTTCCTGGTAGATTATCTTCGATACATCCATCAATTACAGCCTATTAATGTCCACTTCTGAACAAACGGCTCCCCCACATATTGCCTCATAGGGGGGATATTTGCCATAGTTGCCACGCTTGGCAAACGGGTGGGTGACCGCAGTTTTTATTCGTTATTAGAAAGACGCTGCTAGGCATCTCATAATTTGTTTCCCTGTGTCGCCGCTTACGACACGCACGGGATGATATGGGGTATCGGATCGGCAGACCGGAACAAGCCAGTACAATCACTATAACATATTATAACCATAGCGGCAGAAATACTTAATAGGTTGATACCTACAATACCCACATATAAAATTATAATCAAGAATTGGTGGTGCCTACAAGAGCCATGCTGCATCTATTTTATGGTTTTACAACAAATGAGTGAGTTCGCCGGGGCTGGAGCACGCACTCACAGAATACCAGCGTAAAATAGCAGCTTAATGCCGCTGTGTTTCGTGTGGTGAGTGTAGAGAACCGGAGACCCTTTTCATTTTTATTCTTGGTCAAGGATTCATGTAAATGTACGATGTGTAGCTTACCGTGATGTACAGGAAGCACCTTAACCCTGAGCTACAATGACTATTTATTTATTTATTTTATTTAACAACTTAAATGTAACACGTTAAGGCCATGTGGCATTCTCTGCTATTCAACCCTGGGTGCCAAAGACAATTATAGGCAGGTGCGAAACACGACGTTGGCGACGTTTCACCCCCTGCCGCGGAAAACACGTAAAGCCGTTGATTCTTCGCCGGACGTGTCGGATTACCATCATATTGGATTTTGAGATTAACGGAATATAGAGAAGGATACGTAAGCATGCGCACACACTCGGCCACTATAATTTTGTCTTGCGATGATAGCTAGTCTCCATTGAGACACTCCTTGACTAATATTCGGTCTGGACGACATAAAAATATTTACCTATTCTTTGTATATTTTTTTGCCTAACTACAAGACAAAAGCAACAACTCAACGATTCATATATAAAAGTAAGCACAAACACTTCTAAATTTAATTTAAAATTTAAATAAATTAATTACGGGAATTTAACGTATTATACAACAGGTTTTTGTTTTGTTTATTAATCTGTGAAATGTATATGACATTCGAATAGAATATTATACAACTATACGTTATAACTGGTTTATTAATAATGTTTAAATTATTTTTATTTATTAGATTTATTTGCTAAAAATATGGACAGATAACTATGGTACAATTCAAGCACACCTGTTGCTATGTGATTGTGAATAGCACGCAAATTTACATAAATAACTCACACAAATGGATTTTATTTCATATTAATAATTAAATTTAATTAATAATTTTATAAATTATTTCTTTTATAGGATAGGGTGACAAACGAGCACACAGTCCACCTGATGGTAAGTGGTTACTGTGGCCCATAGACATCCACATTTATCCTCAATAGAGAATCAAAATGCAGATGCGTCGTCACCCGTGAGTACTAAGATGGAATGCCTCTTTACCAGTGAAAAGGTTACCCAGTTCTCTACACTCACGATACGAAACACAGCAGTGTTAAGCTGCTATTTTACGCTGGTATTCTGTGAGAGCGTGGTCCTTCCTCGGTCGAGCCGACCCATTCGTGCTACAACTATACTACTAATATAGCTGCAGCATGGCTCTACCACGTATAAACTTCATATATTATAACCTACACAATTCTCATATTATATACTAGTCATTATTACATATTATTACACAATTACCTTATTAATCAACTTATTATTATTTGATTTAATATTAAACATTAATATAATTTAATAATTTATTTCGACTAATTGAAACGAATATAAGTTAATTTGAATAAAATAAAGTAGGTACTCGTAGAATGTAATTAAATTGAAGATAAGGTTAACAGGTACTAGCTCCTGATATACAGGACTCCTAGGTGGAAAATGATTCCTACTAGTAAGTTACTGTGTCTTGTAATGTCGGCGTCTCTCTTTTATCTAGCTGTCTTCAAAGAAAGAGTGCATAAGCCTTTTGTTACGCTATGACAGTGAGATTTACCATCTAGAGCCTCATGAACGCTTAACTCCTGGTGGGATTTTAGTGAAACAGTGACTTCTAATACGTAATAAAGACCGTTCCTTAACTGGCATCATGTTGGAGTTACAACTTTTTCGTCTCTTATCTTCACTTGACTACATGATGCCGGAATGCTGGGTCACATTTTTGTCACACATTTGATGAGTCGATTTTTTATTGTTACAATATACAATATACATATACAATATACAAATATACAATATTAATAATTTTAGTTATTTTTTATAGAAATATATTAAGTGGATACTGTGGCTGAAAGAAATCCGACTTCGATTGAGAATCGAAATGCAAAATGCGTTGTCACCCCTAAGGACTAAAATTGAATGCCTCGGTTCCAGCTTAAAAGGTCTGCGGTTCTCTACACTCGTTATATGAAACTGCTATTTTACAGTGGTATTCTGTGAGAGCGTGGTCCTTTCCCGCACGGGCCGACTCATTCGTGCTTCAACCATAACATTGCTGCAACGTGGCTGTACCATGTATGAAAAGAAATATAAATTATACAAATTTTGAATATGGCTTTGAATAGAGAAGAACCGGAGACCCTTTTTACCGGTAAGAAACTATGTTATCATAGTCCTCATAGTGCCAGTTCTTCTGCGTTTTGGTTTGTAATTGAGAGTAGTTGAAGGTGTTTATGGGCCACAGCAACCACCAACAAACAGGTGGACTTTGTGCTCGTTTGTCATTCTAACTCCCATTGAAAATATTAGCTTGTCGCTTTTACCATACAGTAAAGAAAAGGAAAGTAAGAGCCAATATAAATCTCACTGTAAACAGGCCACCTTCCATCTTTCAGAGGCTTTTAAGCAGAAATATGTCTGCCACGCTGCCCGAATGACATCACATACTATGTAATAAAAAATCTACTGCTGCATATGGGCACCCACTATGAACGATTCTATAAAATAAAAAAAATATATAGCTGAGCAAATATAGTAATAATGCCGTGTAGTGGCTATATGAGTGAATGCAGTCCACCACATCATCTCTTGGGTATTTTAGAGCCGAAAGGAGGAAACGGAAATAGAAAGAGATGGGCAGTGGCGTCTTCCTACATCTCAATAAAAATATTTTTATAAATTGCGAAGGCCAACTCGCCCGCCAAGTGTGACAACTAAGGCAAGTATATATGAGGACCTATGTTCAGCTATGAGTTATGAATGGACGAATTTATATACCAGCCACAGCTGGCTGTAAATATATCGAATAAAATTATGTCATACTAGAGGCGCGCCCCAAATTTACCCGGATTGAAAAAATCTTGCTTAAACGTTTGGTAGGTATAATTAATTTTAAAACTTCATATTATACCACGTTTTATGTTCGGCTTTTTGTCATTTTAAAATATCCTTATGATTCTTGGTCCCTTGCATTTCTTGATACGCTGCGCCGACCGCCACCATAATTATTATGTCGTGCAAGTGGTTTCTTTTTTTTAATAAAAAGGGTTGCAATCGGTTATTCTTAAAATATAGACATATATTTTGTCGCGGACTTTTGTTTAGCACTTTTCTAGAGGAACAATTCTTCCATACATTATTTTCGTGCAACTAACTATTGATGCAGCGCACGATGTGGAAATTCTCAAGAGGCACGAATTCTTCCGAATTAGTCAATTGTCAATCAAGTCGAAAAAAGTCGAAACTTTTATCAATAATATTATTTGTATACATACACATAAATATACCCTATGTCCATCTGGAATAATCTTTTAAAGGGTGAAGGAAATTTTCAGATAGGTGCAGCGGTTCCGGAGAATACCCTCCTCATATATACAAACTCACAAAGTTCGCTCTGTATTTTATAAATTAATAAGTATAAATATTTATATATATTAGTAATATACGTTTAGATGTTATTTGTAAGCAGCTTCAGTCTATTGCCACAAAAACTAACCAAACCAACAAAGTTGCTTGGGAAGAAGGTAAAAGAGATTCTGTACGAAGTCACCCACGTGTCCACTTTCCTTATTTCTATTAAAAATGCCGGTTAACGAAAGCAAAAACCGTGCTCAGGCGAATCTTGTACCGGTTCACTAATATTAGAGTACACCAAACCGAAACAACATTGCGAGGAATTGAAAGTGAATTTTAAGTATCACTGTATGTCATTTAGAGCTTACAACATTGTCTTGAAAATATCGACAGTACAAATCAATTATAAAACGATATTTGTTTTTGTCAATATACATAAAAGCTACTAAATAAAAAAAAGGAAAAAGTTATTCTCAATATACTTTTACCATCATTTCCATGGTAGAGCCAAGTTACAGCTATATTATGGTTGTAGCACGAATGGGTCAGCTCGATCGGGGAAGGACCACGTTCTCCAGCGTACCAGACTAATCAACAGACAACCAAAATACCAGCGTAAAATTGCAGCTGTGCTTGGTATGTTCACTGTAGAGTCCCGAAAACTCTTTTTCTGGTAACGAAGCAGTCCATTTTAGACCTCAGGGGTGACAACGCCACTGCATTTTGATTCTTAATGGAAGATAAAGGTAGCTATTTATGGGCCACAACATCCACTTACCATCAGGTGGACAGAATGATCGTTTGTCTCCATATAAAAAAATGGCAAACTCAGACACTAATTTTCATCAATAATTCGACTTATTTACATGAAACAACCACGAAATTTCTTTATTTATTAAATTAAAGGAGGTCACAAATAATTGTAGAAATTGTATATAAAATTATTACACAGTTTCATAGTGCAATGGCTAAGCATTGAGTAGCACTGAGGAGTCCGGGTTCGAATCCTGAATGGAACTAGTATTTGTATGGCCTACAGCTAATTGTCCTTGTTCTTGTTGTATGGTGAATGTAGTGAACTTGAGACCCTTTTTTTTATAGGATCGGGTGACAAACGAGCACACAGTCCACCTGATGCTAAGTGGTTACTGTGACCCATAGACATCTACATCTATCCTCAATAAAGACTCAAGATGCAGATGCGTTGTCACCCGTGAGGACTAAGATGTAATGCCTCTTGTCCAGTAAAAAGGGTCTCCGGTTCTCTACACTCACCATACGAAACACAGCAGCGTTAAGCTGCTATTTTACGCTGGTTTTCTGTGAGAGCGTGGTCCTTCCCCGGTCGAGCCAACCCATTCGTGCTACAACCATAATATAGCTGCAGCATGGCTCTACCACGTAGAAAAATTTGGAATTATTTTTTTATTAAATTTTTATAAATTTTTTTCTTTACTGGAAATGAAACATTCCTTCTCAGTCCTCAGTGATGACAACGATATGATTTGACATTAACACAATATGGCGTCTCAAAATGCTCAAAATGGCGTCCGTAGACAGAGAACAAACTGCGACAGTAGCGCCAAGTGGCGTAGAATGGAACTAAGCTATCACGGGCCTGGTGACAACGCATCTGCATTTTGATTTCAATATGAGGATAGATGTGGATCTCTATGGGCCACAGCATCCACTTAACCTGACTTCATCTTTCGTCACCCTTATAACCACGCAGCCATCCACCACCCTTATTCTATAAAAAAAAACAAATATCGGTATAATCTCACAAAGTCTTTTTGTTGAAACAGGCTTCCCTTCCGTTTTGATAATATAACAAATAGTCTAAGAAGAGTATGGCATATCGTTGCACGTGCTTATTGCCCGGTTATTACAAGTTCCTGATTTTTTTTAAAAGAGATTTCACTTATGACTTTTTTTCAACATTTATAGAATCAGGCGTTACTTTGCGGAAATCCATTATATTAAAGTTGGTAAAATTACCTTGCGTACATCCGTTCGATAAAATAAAATGATGTGTCTTACCTAGTTTGAAGAGCACATCCCGCCCTCCCTCAACTGCGTGCACTATCCCCGTCACCACTAATCCCAGAACAACTACTCCCAACACCACTACACTAGGAAAGACACACCAATGATGTGTCTTACCTAGTTTTAAGAGCACCTCCCGCCCTCTATACCAACCTTAGTTTTCTTCATCTCCGAGAACATTAATATTATCATTCGCTTGTTTTCTTTCTCTCTGTTTCTCTCTATGTTCACATTTCTTATCATAATTTGAAATGAAATTAAGACCCTTCATCTAGCCGTTAAGCACAGATAAATAGGTCAGTAAGAGTCCGAGAGAATTTTGGAGAGGATTTGCTTTAATTGCCACCCGACTTCTTGCACCTGTGGCGCTACTTCCCGTCTCCGGTTTAAATATTTTATATCTGATGGTTACACCACCATCTATTTAATTTCATGAATTCTTTTTGCAGATGACGGATGCCATTTTCCATACTCGCCTGATCCTCGATTTAGTAATGAAATACTTGGCATCTATACAAATAAATAAAATTGGAGTGTCTGTTTATAAAGATTTTGACCCGTCTGTCCATTTGTCTGTGTGTCGGTCTGTCTGTCCGTTTGTTTGTTTCGGCTAATCTCTGAAATGGCTGAACCGATTTTGACGGGACTCTTACTGGTTTTATTATTTTTATTTTATAAAAATATTATTAGGGTTCCGCGCAAAATAATCGAAACCCATGAAATTCAACCGTAATAAATTCCACGAAAAAATCGCATAAAGTCGCAGGAAACAGTTAATAATTATTATAAACTTATGTAATTGATGTGCATTATTAATTGTCTATCGATATAATATGTCTTGTAACATCACTAGTGATGCTCATACAAATTCACGGTAAGCGTACGCGGAAGCGGTAGGTAAGTGGGCTCCAATCTAAGCATTAAGTTAGAAAGGCAACACAAAGGTCGGTAAGGGGAGCTCGATTGAACTTTGTTTAAATTACGCCATACTAATTAGAAAGGCTATCTTAACTCTCAAATAAAATCCTTAATTATTATTAAGCAACAATTTATTGAAAGCGCGTCTCGAATATACTTTTAAAATTAATTAATTTCATATCTTCATGCAGCCCAATATAGCTTGAGCATAAATAGGTTGCTTTGACTGAGGAATATACTTGCGCAAAATATTATTCATTCATCCACTACAACGTATAAAAGTCTAGAGCTGAACATAGGGCACCACTTAGGGGAATTTTGCAGTCACACACTTGTACTCATACATATGGAATTCCGTTTCGGGATTCAGTTTCGGAATTCCAAACGGGTCGGCCACACACATACGGAATCGCGTTTTGCCATCAAAATATCGAACAGAAAACACCCGTACGTTTGTGACGGGTCACAGATTTTATATGGACTTGCTGCGTTCGAAATTCCGAATCGGAATATTGAAATGGAACTCCGTATGTATGTGGCGGGCCTAACTTCTCAAAAAACTTTATTTGTATGTGTGTGAAATAGATATGCCATCAAAAACATAACTTGTAAAAAAACCAAGTCTCGCAACTCAGTTCTTCTACCGTAAAAAGTTGTGAGATCCATGTAATACCAAGTCGGTTAATTTATTCAGTCCCTACTTAAGGGTCCTTCTGTCTCAAGTTATTACGTAATTAGCTAACCTAACAACATCTTATAGTGACCATATCAATATTAAAAATCTTTTATGTTTTAAATAGATTGACTTGGCCATTGCATGAAAACACAATGTAACTCTCAAGTAATACATTTGACATTAAATTAGAATGTTTAGTGTTATATATATATATATATATATATATATATATATATATATATATATATATATATATATATATATATATATATAATCAACTAACACTATTATAGTCCCGTGGGTGTCGTAAGAGGCGACAGAGGGAAACAAACCATGAGATGGGCAGCAGCATCTTCCTAATAAACACTAGAAAAAAATTATGGTTAAACTCCCTTATGAGGCATTCTATGTTGAAGCCTATGTTCGGCAGTGGACATTATAGAGAGGTTGTAATATATGAATAAATGTAAACATCAAGTTGACAATTACTGATGCAGCACGGTTGACTAACTGCTCCATAACTCTCTCAGAAAAGAAGAAGGAGGCTTGAGCCTAAAAGTGGGGTCTATAATGGCTGTAATTTTAACCCAACTTTTACATTCTTGAAAGGACCTTTTCAACAGTGGTAGAGCCAAGTGGTAACTTTTGCTGTCGCACGGATAGGCCGGCTCGAACCGGGGTGGTACCACGACCTCACAGAATACCTGCGTGAAGTAGAGTGAAACCTCTGCATTTCGCTTGGTGAGTGCAGGTGGCCGGAGGCCCTTTTTACTGGAAATGAGGCATTCCATCCTAGTCCTCACGGGTGAAAACGCATCTGCATTTTGATCTGTAACAGAGGATAGATGTAGATGTCTATGGGCTGCAGCAACCACTTACCATCAGTTGGAATGTGTGCTCTTTTTTCACCCTTATCCTATAAAAAAGGACCTATATCCAGCTGGACCTTTACAGAATATGGGTGACAAATGAGCATACAGTCCACCTGATGGTAAGTGGATGCTGAGACATATAGTCATCTAGATTTATTCTTGATTAAGAATCAAAATGCAGATGCGTTGTCACCCCTTGTGGCTAAGATGGAATGCCTCGTTTCCAGTAATAAGTGGTCTCCGATTCTGTACACTCAACATACGAAACACAACAACGTTTAACTGCTATTTTACGTTGGTATTCTGTGAGAGCGAGGTCCTTCTCCGGTTGAGCCAAACAATTCGTGCTACAAGCACAATATAGCTGCAGCCTGGCTCTACCATATTTTGCAGCGTAGTTCTACCACGTGGCACTTAAAATGTGTATGTGAAGGGAAAATACATTTGAGTGTGATGAAACCGTAGATAGTGAGAGGATCTGGTCAAGGCGTAACATTTAGGTACGTAACATAGGCACTAATTGATTGCCAACAAGTGCACAAGGAGATCCAAGGAGAGGCGAAACGTTGTAAATAAATTGGTGCTCACCTTATCGATATAGTATACATACTTTACAAGATTATTTATTTTACACCGAGCTCCAAAAAACAAAAGGTGTTATATTCGTCGCGTTTGTTTTTATTATATGTATGTTCACAGACTTCTCGAAAACGGCTGGACAGATTTTAATGATTCTTTCTTTTTTGTATAGAATAGTTAGTTCAGGGTTGTTCCCATATAAATTTGAAAAAAAATTCACCCCTGAAGGTGGAGAAATAAAAATTGTAGCATTAAATTTAACTTTCTATGCAACATCTATGAACTTGTTATTTTCCATTGTCCTCTCAAAAGGGTATAATAATTATTATCGAACTTTAGAAAAAAAAATTATATTATATAATTTTTTTCTAAAGTTATAAGCCGATAACAAAACTTTACTTCACTTAATAGCTTCTGAAGTCGGAGATTGATTCAGACCGTAATTAAATGTCTATATATCGTTACTGGTTTTAATCTCTAATGTATCGTTTCATAGTCAAAGTCAAAGTCAAAATCTTTATTTGCAGAATAAAATGTTTAGGTAATACAGGTATTTAGTATAAGAGTAAGTCTCAATAATATTCTACCGGTAGTTGTACCGGTGTGCAAATATATCTTAAAATAATCAAATTTAATTGTACATATATGTCAAAAGATTAAATAAATTATATAATACATTAAATAATACTACAATTAATTAAAATATTCCTTAACACTATAATAACACTTGTCAAGAAGCCATTTCATCTCAGATTTGAATTTATTCAAAGGCATTTCTTTTAAGTTATTGGGCAATTTATTATATATTTTAATAGCCATTATAGGAGCACTGTTTGCATAAAATCTAGAGCTGCATTTGGGATGAAATAATCTATTTTTATGCCTTGTTTGCCTTTCGAGAGATTCAGCGTGGGTTTTGAAGTAATTCGGGTGTCGCTTTACAAAAATACATATTTCTCGAATATACATGCATGGCAACGGCAATATGCGTATCTTTTTGAACAAAGGCTTGCAGCTATCAAGAAACCACGCACCACATATCGCTCGCACACATTTCTTTTGTAATTTAAACGCTCTAATCACATCAACAGAATTTCCCCACAAAGGCAGAGCATATAATAATACTGACGACACATAACCGTAATAAGCAGCTAGGGCTACTTTTTGTGATATTGTTTTTCTCAATATTTTTAAAGCATATACAAACCGGTTTAATTTTGTACAAATCTGGTCAATGTGAGGCTTCCAGTTTAAATATTTGTCAATTTTTATACCTAAAAACATAACTGATTCAACATTTTCTATCTTTGAATTTTCATATTTTATATTCATATTTATAGGTTCCATTTTGTAATTTCCAATTTGAATTATTTTTGTTGTTGTCAATATTAAGTAAAAGATTATTTGAATTAAGCCATGTCACAATAGTATTAATAGAATTATTTATTTCGGTTTCATATATGTCTTTTTTGGTGCATTTAAATATAAAAGTTGTGTCGTCTGCGAACAAGATGCATTTATGCCTGGTTATTTTAGACAAGTCATTAATATATAGCAAAAAGATTAAAGGTCCTAAAGTACTACCCTGAGGGATACCACGGTCATTAAATCTAAACTGTGAACGATGTAGTTCTTTGGTAAATATGCTGTCTTGTCGTGCTTGCGTTAGCCGAGTGATTCCTGTGCATTGTTTTCGGCCTTGCAAGTAACTGCTTAGCCATGTGTAAGCCGCACCTCTTATCCCGTACCTTTTAATTTTTTTTAAAAGAATTTCGTGGTCAACAAGATCAAAAGCTTTGGTCATGTCCAGCATGAGAGCAGTTACAGGAGTTTTTCTATCGATACTCTCTGCTATGTCTTTAATAAAATTGAAGCATGCTAAAGTAGTGGATCTGTTTTTGCGAAAACCGAATTGATCTTCAGTTAAGATACCAAATTTTTGTATAAATTTACTTAGTCTATCGTACATAGTTCTCTCAAATATCTTTGATATTACGGGGATCAAAGTTATTGGTCTATAGTTATTGAGATCTTTTTCATCTCCTTTTTTGTGAACTGGTTTTATTATAGAAATCTTAAGATGTTCCGGGAATGAGCTCTCGACAAATGATAGGTTTATAAGGAAACTCAGTGGTGTACAGATATAACAGGCACATGACTTTAGTATTTTGGTACTGAATTCGTCGTAGCCAACTGAATCCGTGTTTTTTAATTCTTTGATTATTTTCTTAATTTCCACTGGTTCTGTTGGTTGTAAGAAAATTGTATTTGGATTTGTATCTATAATTGGTTGAGCAGAATTGTTACGAGACTTATTTGTATTATTGATGTTACTTAGGTCAATAAAAAAATTGTTAAATAATTCACATATCATGTCAGGGTTACTAATTGTTTGGCCATTAAATTTAATTACGTCAATTTTATTAATTTGGGTAGTTTCATTTATACTTGAATTTACTGAATTCCAAACAGCTTTGCAAGTATTTTTACTATTAAGAATGTATTTTAAGTTGGTTTTTTGTTGAGCCTTATATATGCACTTTTTCGAAAGGTAGTTATATTTTTCGTATTTATTTTTATTTAACATTTTATTACTTTTTGAGTATTTATAGGTTAGGTAAAGTTTTCTTTTCGTAATACTTGATTTTTTATACCTTTTGTTTTCCACCTACCTCTATTACACATGTTGTTTCTCGTGAGTTTAATTATAGGAAAGCAAAGTCCATGAAATAGAGTTAACAAGTTATGGAATGATCTATAGGCCTCATCAATACTGGTCTGATCGTACACTTCCGAAAAAGAGAGATACACTCAGTTATAACTGAAGTGACTGCCTCGTTGGTCTAGTGGTTGTAGTAGTGCGACTACTGATCATGAGGTCCCGGGTTCGAATCTCTGGTCGGGCCAAAAAATCAGTTATTGAGTTTTTCCATCAAGAAATTCTCAGTAGCTGCTTGGAGTCAGGAAGTTGGCGGTGTTTCACCCCCGTGCCTCGGAAAGCACGTAAAGCCATTGGTCCTGCGCCTGATCTCTCTCCGGTCGTGTCGGTTTACCGTCCCATCGGGCTATGAGAGTGAGGGAATAGAGAGTGCACCTGTGCTTGCGCATACACTTGGGCACTATAATCTTGTCCTGCGCCGATGGCTAGTCTCCGTTGAGACTGACCGCCGTGGCCGAAATTCGGCCTGGAGGACATTATTGTTATAAGTGAAGTATTGTATGTTCTTATAAGAAATAAAATTCTTTCTCTCGAAGTCCCAGTTAAGGTTCCTATAAAAATATTTTGAAGTATTAAGTGGTAGGATTCTTTTTCTTGTTAGAAGGCCATCTGCGCAGGTCTCTAATCTATTTCTGCCACCAAATAGCAGCAGGAACGTGAACTGCTGTGATCTGGTGTAAGCCAGTAAAATTACAATCTGTGAGGTATTCCATCTTAATTCTCAGCGGTGACAACGCACCGGTAGCGTTTTTTATTTAAAGTGGGTGCCCGTCGGTTGCAGTTGCCACTTACCATCAGGTGGACTGTAGTTCGTATGTCACTTAAATTTTTTAAGAAAATTTCCCTGCACAGTTAAGGCCGGCCACATACATACGGAATTCCGTTTTGTGATTCCGTTTCGATATTCCGATTTGAGATTCCGAACGCAGCAAGTTCATATAAAATCTATGACCCGTTATACACGTACGGTAGTTTTCCGTTCGAAATTTTGCGGGCAAAACGAGATTCCGTATGTGTGTGGTCGGCTCGTTCGGAATTCCGAAACGGAATCTCGAAACGGAATTCCGTATGTATGTGGTGGGCCTTACTTAGCAATTTTATTGCTTGATGACGCAACTTTTTTTATTTCAACTCTACGGCCGGCCACATACATACGGAATTCTGTTTCGAGATTCTGTTTCGGGATTCTGTTTCGGGATTCTGTTTCGGAATTTCGAGTGGGTCGGCCACACATACGGAATCCCGTTTTGTCCGAAAAATTTCGAACGGAAAACCACCGTACGTGTGTGACAGGACATAGATTTTGGACTTGCTGCATTCGGAATCCCGAAACGGAATTCCGTATATCTGTAGCGAGCCTGTTTAAAGTAAATTTAATAACTCGCTACTTTTTCTAATACTTTTATAATTTTCGGCAAAACAATGCTCCATGGTTTTATTATCCATTTATTAATCAATACATCTTAACACACATCATCTTAAGTCCACTGATGAACATTCTTTCCACATCAAATGAGAAATTTGGCATAGTTGGCACGCTTGGCAGGCGCATTGGCAACCGGAGCCTTTTATTATTCTTGTTTGTTATTAGGTAGATGTAGCAGCTCATCTCCTGTTTTAGTTTCGCTCTGTCTTACAACATCCACGGGCGAAATGGGGTAGTGGATATTCACTCAGTATAAACGCTGGCTTATAAAAAAATACTGTCCAACTTATAATTCCTTTCACGTTAAAATTAGGCCTAAATACTGCACACATAATGTCACACACAGTAAGTAATTCACACTAAAACCCTTCTAATTTAATCAGCGAGTTTCTTTTTTATAGGATATAAGATGACAAACGAGCACACAGTCTGCCTGATGGTAAGTGGTTACTGTAACCCATAGACATCTACATCCTCGATTACGAATACGAATGCAGATGCGTTGTCACTCATGAGGACTAAGATGGAATGCCTCGTTTCCAGTAAAATGGGTCTCCGGTTCTCTACACTCACCATACGAAACACTGCAGCGTTAAGCTGCTATTTTACGCTGGTATTCTGTGAGAGCGTGGTCCTATCCCGGTCTAGACGACCCATTCGTGCTACAACTAATATAGATGAAGCGTGGCTCTACCACGTATAATAACTAAGTTTAATTTTACTCTAACCTTCCTATAAATAAGATCGCGCGTTTTAAACCTGCAATACTCGTATATCACAACATTGTTACGTAAGGTTACGTAGCGGCAAAAGTAGTTTTGAATTTTGATCTCGTTACGCGAATTTGAACCAGTTTCCTTATAAGATAAGCCGACAGTGCTATCTTGTTTCGGTTCGGCTCTTCACATCTACGTCTACGGTCGCATGCATTACTTTTTTTTGTTCAGCGAATTTAACCGTGGACTAACGAATATGGCAAACAATTATGAACTATAGAACGTGAGGTCGTTTTAATTTTTTAATGTTAATATTATTAACGTTGTTTAGTTTTATTTAAAAAAAACTATTTCACTTTCTTTCTTAGACACGTGACTCTACCACGTTAACGTGAAGTACGTTGTGTAGCTATATTATCCTGTATGTGCCTACATGTGCGGCTATATTATGATTGTAGCACGAATGAGTTGGCTCGACCGAGGAGGGGCAATGCTCTCACAGAATACCAGCGTAAATCACACATAAAGCATAAAAATTACGAAACACAGCAGCATTAATCTGGGCCCGCGACTTCGTTTCCATAGAGTATATTCTTCTGCCTCTTTTTACAATTTTAAGTAAGTACTGATTTACCGCGTGCTCAGTAGTACAGGACTGCTTTTCAGCCGATGTGTGCGTCTAGGTAGGTACCCTTACTTTCACGACTTACTTTCATTATCATTACCATCATCATCACTACAGTCCTTCACTAGTCCACTGCTGAACATAGGAGTCCCTCAAAGAATTCTACAAAGCACGGTCCTGAACCACCTGCGTTTATCGACTTCCTGTATATCTTACCAGGTCGTCGCTCCATCTAACGGCGGACCGCCCTACACTTCGGTAACCGAAAAAGATTGTTACACTTTCTTCCCCATTGTTTGTTGGTTAATGGCGAGCTAAATCACTCCGGCCGGCCTCTTATCACTCTACTACGGATATTCCCATTTTTAAGTTTATCACGCAGATAAACCCAATAACCCTATCCAGAGCTCGCTAAGCAACCTTCAGGTCCCTTATACGGTCAGCAGTGCAGAGTGATGTAGAGAACCGGAGACCCTTTTTACTGGAAAAGAGGCATTCCATCTTAAGCCTAACGGCTGACAAAGCATTTGCATTTTGATTTGCAAACAAGGACAGATGTAGATGTCTATAGGCCACAGCAACCACTTACCATCAGGTGGACTGTGTGCTTGTTTGTCACCCTTATCCTATAAAAAAATATGATAATCTCTGATTTATTGTAATAACTGAAGATGAACCTTTAATAAAAAACATAAGGTCTGAAAATTATAGCAGCAATTTTTCGACGAATAACAAAGAGGTAAAGAGGCGCGGGGAAAGAGCGAGGAGTGCTGGCGCAACAGCTATCAAGGCCGCATTGAGCAACTTGATGACCCGGGCTAGTACCGATGCAATCAACGATAAGGCTGAGACGTGTCTATAAAGAGTAGACAATACTGGCAAACCATGGGTTTTTGGCGACCGGAGTCTCTCGTGCAGAAAAAGCTGCCCCTTTCCTCTCCCCACTACTGTTCGTAAGTATTTACATCGGTAATTATTAAGTGGCGAAGCTTGCGAAGATACTTATTAAGTAGTGAAGCTTGCGAAGACACTTAAGTGGCGAAGCTTGCGAAGGCACTTATTGATTTCACGATGTCTGTCCGTCTGTCCGTCTGTCCGTCTGTCCCACGATTATCCCGAGAACTGTTTCGAATTTTCAAATTCTGTTTTCAGCAATCGATTATTGATCACCCAGGCATTTGAACCTCCTATTTTGAAACTGATTGCTCAAAGGCAACCGTTAGAAACCGCTACAAAGCTGATTGCTTCGCCACTTTGCTATGCTGTTAGCTTGCTAGGTTTATATAGTTGCATTATTACTATTATTATAAAAACACATAACACCACATAAAAAAACAATGGAACACGCCTATCACCCAGAGAAGTAAACAGGGACTACGGACTTCCATTTGGTACGATTTTGACACACCTCTCTCGCCTCCTTTTCAAACATACACCTAATACTCTACGCATACATGTTCGTTGGTTAACGGTACCCTCTATTTGGCCCATCTTTAATATATCGCCCATTTGCTTTATCACTCTTTCTTCATTAACTCTTTCTACATAACGAAACTATCAAAGCATTCCTTTCTTAATTCTGGTCACAAAATCATCTTGTAAACCACACTTTTCTCTTTTCACACAAATTCTCATCCTGTTATTCAGATTAACATAGGTAACAATTACTATTACTTAAAACAAGAAAATTAATTAAAATGTTTCAGGTAATTAAGTCAATGGATTTAGTACAACAAATTGAAGATGCTGCATGAAACCGCAGACATCATGTTATAAAAATATAACGCAAAAATAAAGTTATAAAGAATGCACAATAAAAACGTATGGATCTGAGTCGTAGTCCACCACGGCTGTTCATTTTGGAAAGCTTATAGTCGCTCAGTGAGTTATAGATAGACCAATGTGCACAGATACCTACACTACGTAATAGAACTCGCGATAACATAAAAATATGTATAAGAGAAATGTATATAACATGAGTATATTATTGTATAACACATTACCTAAGAATTTAAAAGAAAAAGAAGGGGTCTCTTTTAAAAATAATTTAACAAAATGGTTATTGGAAAATTGTTTCATTAGCCTAAAAGAATATTTAGAATGGAAAAATTAGTTCAATGATTTATGTGATCCACTTACAGATAGTTTTTTTTTGTATTATGTACCTAAATATTTACACGTCTGCGAGCAAACTAAACACATGTACACTAGATTTAACTTAAGACCCTGTCAACTGTGTTTCTTGCAAATAAAGAATTTGTATTTGTATTTGTATAAAACATCGTTCTGAACGAATTTCGGTCAAGGCGGCAGTCTTACCGGAGAGTAAGCAAGCACAGGTGCACTCTCTATTCCCTCGCTCTCACAGCCCGATGGGACGTTAATCCGACACGACTGAAAAAAGATCAAGCGCCGGACCAACGGCTTTACATGCTTTCCGAGACACGGGGGTGAAACACCTCCAACTTCCTGACTCCGGGCAGGAACTGAGAATTTCTTGACAGGAAAATAGATTATTTTGGTCGGAACCCTGATTGGATCCCTGAATGATCCGAACTGGTGTTCTGTGAGAGCGTGGTCCTTCCCTGGTCGAGCCGGCCCATTCGTGCTACAACTATACTACTAATATAGCTGCAGCATGGCTCTACCACGTATAAGATGGAGATGTAACGATGATGATGGTAATGATGATGAACCTTGCAGAGGCCTTTTTACTGCAAACGAGGCATTTCGAGGGTAACAACACATCTGCATTTTAATTCTTAATCGAAGAGAAATGTAGATGTCTATGGGTTACAGCATACACTTATGATAAATATGGTGGATTGTGTACTCGTTTCTCACCTTTATTCTACAAAATTTTTATTTTTTAAATTTAACTGTGGAAGAGCCAAGCGGTAGCTTTTGCTGTCGCACGGATGGGCCAGCTCGAACCGGGGTGGTACCACGACCTCACAGAATACCAGCGTGAAGTAGAGGGTTTACCTCTACGTTGCGCTTGGTGAGTGCAGGTGGCCGGAGGCCCAATTCCCCCTCCCCCTCTCCCATCAACATGGTAGTGGAATTAAATAAAAGACTACCCCCAGGAGGGTACCAGCACCCCTGGAGAATCGCTCGCTGAGCATCCACGACCAAACTACTCCACTCCTGGGCGTGGGTGCTCAGGCTGCCTCGCGTATTCTAGGGGGGGGGGGCGAAATTCCGCTCAAGACGAAACCTGCTCGGGGCAAGCGGAGCAAGAAGACAACCCCTGCCACGCTTACCGTGGATTTCTGCAATATCAGGGGACTTCATTCAAACCTTAACGCCGTCCACTACCATCTGGAGATAGCTAAGCCGGCCTTGCTCTTTCTAACCGAGACACAGGTGTCCTCTCCGGCTAATACTTCTTATCTCTCCTACCCGGGGTACAAATTAGAACACTCGTTTGTGCCCCGGGCTGGAGTTTGCGTGTATGTCAGAGAGGACATCTGTTTTCGACGCCTCGGCAGTCTTGAAGGTACGGATCTGTCCATCCTATGGCTGTGCGTAGACAGCGACGACCATGGGGCGGCGACGCGGGGCGTCTACGGGTGCCTCTATAGGTCCCATAGCGGTAATGCCGACACAGACCGACTCATCGACCACGTCCAAATGGCTGCAGACTCCGTGCTACAACAGGTCCCATCCGCAGAGATCGTGATACTCGGTGATTTCAACGCCCACCACGCTGAATGGCTTGGTTCTCGTTTAACCGATCATGCGGGTAGATCTATCTATGACTTTGCTTTGGCATATGGTCTAACACAACTGGTTATTTCGCCTACGCGGATCCGAGATGTGGAAGACCATGTACCTTCCCTGTTGGACATTCTGCTGACCTCTCATCCGGACGGATATCAGGTCTCCGTCGATGCCCCTCTGGGCTCTTCGGACCATTGTCTGATCCGGAGTACGGTGCCACCCACGCTCCAATCGCAGTTGCGATCTACAGCTTGCCGCCGTGTTTGGCACTAAAGGTCAGCTGATTGGGACGGGATGCGGTCTTTTTTTGCATCCTACCCTTGGTTTGCTTCTCGCCGGAAGATCCCAGCGTTGTTGCCGATTCTGTTGCTGATGTGGTACTTCATGGTATGGAACTTTTTATTCCATCCTCTGTGGTGCCCATCGGAGGCAGATCCCAGCCATGGTTTGTTCGCTCCTGTAAAATAGCATCACGCTATTAGCAGGAGTGCTACCGGGCCTGGGCTGACGCATCAACGTCTCGGGATGTAAACACCAGCGCACTTAAAAAGAAGTATAATTCCGCCTCCAGGTCCTTCAAAAGCGTCATTGCCAAGGCAAGGTCTGAGCACACCGGCAGAATTGGCGAGAAGCTAGTTCGCCTTCCTTCGGGAATCCGTGCATTCTGGTCTCTCGCCAAGGCTGTCCAAGGGAACTTCTGTCAGCCATCTCTTCCATCTCTGCACAGAGAGGACGACTCACTGGCCCATGCCGCAAAGGAGAAAGCCGATCTGTTGAGCTCTCTTTTTGCGTCAAACTCGACTCTAGATGACGGGGGAACACACCGCCGACCATCCCGCGATGTGAGTGCTCCATGCCGGATGTGCGATTTACACAGCGCTCGGTCCGCAAAGCACTCTTCTCCCTGGATGTCAGCAAGTCGAGTGGGCCCGACAGAGTCCCTCCCATTGTGCTGAAGCCGTGTGCTCCGGAGTTGGCACCGGTTTTAACGCATCTTTTCCGGTACTCCTATTCCCAAGGCGTAGTCCCGAACTCATGGAAGACAGCTTTGGTGCACCCGATCCCTAAAAAAAGCGACCGCTCAGACCCGTCCAACTACACCCATGTTCTATATACGATACTTTTGAAAAAATTATGGAGGAAGTTTTTGCTAAGCTTAATAAACAGAATAAATCTGTTGTAATATGTGGAGACTTTAATATCAATCTCCTAGAAGCTTCCTCAATCAATATTAAATTTAGATCATTGTTTAAATCATATGGTCTTTTTAATTTATTTTTAGAGCCAACGCGTATTGCTCAATCTAGTGCAACATGCATAGATAACATTTTTACAAATATGAAGCCATTGCATAAATGTATAATTCAAAAATTAAGTTCTGATCACTGTGGACAAGTAGTTTCGTTACCTTATGTTCACAAAAAGCAAGTAGATGAGAAAGTTGTGTTTGTTCCAGTAAATGCACGTCGCTTAGAAAAACAGACACAGGTTTTATGATCTTTACCATGAAAGGTCATATAACCATAGCGTCGAATTTAGAGAATATGTAAAAAAATATTCAAAAATATTTAAAAGAGTGTGCTCCACAGCCAAGTCTTTGCATTTGAGCAATAAAATTAAAACGGCTTCTAATAAAATTAAAATGACATGGAGTATAATTAATAGCGAAACTGGTAAGATCAACTCTCGCAATTCAAACTACCAGTTAAGTGTTAATAACAAATTAACCGAATCAGATCAGGAAGTTGCAGTGGTTTTTGAAAAATATTTTACTGATATTCCGATATTAACCACTAGGTCACTGAATTCTTCTCCTGCGGTCGCCGAATCATTACTTAAACAAAATGTAAATGCGTGTACAAAGAATTTTACATTTCATAAAATATCATCAAAAGATATTGTAAAATATTTTAAAACTATTGATGTTAAGAAAACTGCAGATCTGTGGGGGATTTCCGTTAAAGTTATTGCGTCTATAATAGATACAATCGCGCCTCATTTAGCTGTTATTTTTAATACTAGTATTGAATCTGGTGTGTTTCCTGATTTAATGAAATACAGTAAAGTAATACCTTTATTTAAATCTGGTAGTACATTAGACCCCGCCAATTTTAGACCTATTTCTGTACTACCAACACTTAGTAAGATTTTTGAAAAAATTATTCTTGATCAAATGTTAAATTTCTTTAATATAAATAATTTACTTCATAAAAATCAATTTGGTTTCACAAGGGGTCGCTCGACAACTGATGCCGGTGTTGAGCTGATTAAATATATATTTAATGCATGGGAGAATTCACAGGATGCTTTGGGTATATTTTGTGACCTATCCAAAGCCTTCGATTGCGTTCAACATGAAACATTAATCAGGAAACTTCAACACTACGGCGTAAGAAGTGATGCTCTAAAATTAATTATTTCATATTTAAGTAAGAGAACGCAAAAAGTTGTCATAAACAGTATGAGTTCTTCCGGGTCGATGGTACAGATGGGCGTGCCTCAAGGCTCAATTCTCGGCCCCTTTCTGTTTCTTGTATATATTAATGACTTACCTTACATAGTAGGCGATAACCATGATATAGTATTATTTGCAGATGACACTTCTTTAATTTTCAAATTAAGTCGACATTTGCTAAAATATGACGAAGTAAATAATGCTATATCTAAATTAGTAAATTGGTTCAATGTCAATAATTTGCATTTAAATGGCACTAAAACGAAATGTATGAAATTTATGACTCCAAATGTAATTAAATACTAATGTAATTTTAAATGGGGAGAAATTGAGTCTTGTAGATACCACCATTTTTCTTGGAATCACACTAGACGCGAAGCTTCAATGGAGCCCCCATATATCAAAGCTAGCAAGCAGACTTAGTTCTGCAGCATATGCTGTAAAAAAGATTAGAAGTCCAACTAGTGTTGAAACAGCTAGACTAGTTTACTTTAGCTATTTCCATAGCATAATGTCGTATGGTATTTTGCTATGGGGACACGCAGCTGACACTGAAATTATATTTGTTTTGCAGAAGAGGGCCATAAGAGCAATTTATGATTTAAAGCCTAAAGAGTCGCTGCGACAAAAATTTAAGGAAATTAATATATTAACTTTGGCCTCTCAATACATTTATGAAAATGTAATGTACGTACACAAAAATAAAAGTAGTTTTACAAAAATAAGTGATATTCATTCTGTAAATACTAGGAACAGACACAAGCTAGTAGTACCAGTTACTCGACTCCATCGAGTCAGTAATTCATTCTTGGGGCGATGTATACGCTTTTACAACAAAATTCCAGAAAATATACAAAATTTGACCTGCTCAAAGTTCAAAAACTTTATTAAACTAAGTTTGTATAAAAAGGGTTATTATAATATTAAAGAATTTATAGATGATAATAACCCCTGGAAGTGAGGTGATCACTCCCAAGCTATTTCTAATTTGTTGTGTTGTTAATTTGTGTAACATACATGATTGTAAGCTGTTATTTAAAAAAAAAGTCCAGCTGGGTTTCTTGCTGGTTCTTCCCAGGACAGAGGTTTTTTTCGAACCAGTGGTAATTATACAAAAGAGTGACTTTCAATAAGTATTATTTATAATCTATATTGAATAAAAAAGTTTCTGTTTCTGTTACAGGCCTATCGCCATCACCTCCTTGTTCTCCAAAATAATGGAAGCTATTATAAACTGCCAGCTCATGAGGTACCTTCAGGATCACCAGCTGATTAGTGACCGCCAGTACGGTTTTCGTCGGGGTCGATCTGCTGGTGATCTTCTAGTCTACTTAACTCATAGATGGGCGGAGGCAGTAGAGTCCAAGGGAGAGGCATTAGCCGTTAGTTTGGACGTAGCGAAGGCCTTTGATCGGGTCTGGCACAAAGCGCTTCTTTCGAAGCTTCCTTCCTATGGGCTTCCCGAGAAATTGTGCAAATGGATCACCAGTTTCCTTGCTGATCGGAGCATCAAGGTCGTAATAGATGGTGCATGCTCTGATTTCAAGCCTATCAACGCTGTTGTTCCACAAGGCTGCGTGCTATCACCAACGCTGTTTCTCCTGCATATCAATGATATGTTGCTAACTGGTAGCATTCATTGCTATGCAGACGACAGCACTGGTGATGCCTTATATACCGGCCGTGCCAATATTTCTCGGGAAAACTTCGCCGGGTACCGGGACAAACTTGTGTGTGAAGTCGAGTCTTTGCTTAACAAAGTCTCGGATTGGGGCCGACTAAATCTAGTCCAGTTCAATCCCCAGAAGACACAAGTTTGCACGTTTACCCCTAAAAAGAACCCCTTTGTCGTATCTCCTCAGTTTCAAGGCACTCCCCTTGCTGCCTCAGCCAGTATCGGAATCCTTGGCGTCGACATATCGAATAGTGTGCAGTTTCGTGGTCACTTGGAAGGGAAGGCCAAATTGGCCTCAAAAAAGCTTGGCGTGCTCAGCAGAGCGAGACAGTATTTCATGCCGGCACATCGCTTGCAACTTTACAAAGCGCAAGTTCGGCCCCACATGGAATACTGTTCTCATCTCTGGTCCGGGGCACCCCAATGCCAGCTCCTTCCACTTGACCGCATCCAGCGCAGAGCGGTTCGAATCGTCGATGACAGAGTTCTTTCTGATCGGCTCGATACACTGGCACTACGTAGAGATGTTGCATCTCTTTGCGTATTTTCTCGCATCTATCACGGGGAGTGCTCTGAGGAATTGTTCGGACTAATTCCAGCCGCTCAATTTCACCATAGCACATCGCGACAAAACTCGCGTTACCATCCATACCATCTGGATGATTGGCGGTCCACCACTGTGCGATTTAGAAGAAGTTTTCTCCAATCAATTACCACCAGCGAATTTTCCGGACCGATACGACTTAGGAACCTTCAAGAAAAGAGCTTACACTTTTCTAAAAGGTCGGCAACGCATCTGCAATTCCCCTGGTGTTGCGGTTGTTCATTGGAGGCATTAGTCACTTACCATCAGGTGAGCCACATGCTCGTTTGCCCCCTATTCCATATATATAAAAAAAAATAGTACATTTAATTTTAAATAAAACTAATTTTACGGATTTTATCGCGTATATTATCTTATATTTATATTCCCGACGTTTCGGGTGCTTTCCAGCACCCGTGGTCACGGGGGACTGAGGTGTTTGACGTCCTGCTGTCATAGTTAGCCCGGCTACCTTCAGTTTTTTAATATTAATTTTTGGTTCGATTTACGCAGAATGAGCTTATAGTATCTTGAAGTCTAGCAGTGGTATACTTGGGTTTGGATTTGATTTTATTAATTATGGGATCCCAAGCAGATGGCAGCACCCATCCATCTTCTCTATTGAAATTAGGATGTTTTTTTAATTTCAATAGCCTCGCGAATCATCCTTGGGAGGAATCGGTGTTCTTTTGCGAGGATTTGTGGTCTATCAAATCTAATGTAATGGCAGGAACGATCTTGAACATGTTCACAAACTGCAGACTTCCCGAAACGTCGGTGCTTCACGTCAGCTATATGTTCTTTAACGCGGGTTTTTATAGATCTTTTTGTTTGTCATATGTACGAGAGACCACATTCACAATCCAGCTTGTACACTCCTGCATCTTGTAGAGGGATATGACACTTGACGGATGTTAAATATTGACCAATAAGACCAGCGGCTTGAAGTATGTTTTAATGGAAACTCGCTTCAAGATGTAGCCAACCTTGTCTGTGACTCCTCTGACATAGGTTAGTACAGCAGGCACACGCTCGATTGTGGCTGGCTTCACTCGGTCACTGTGACGTAGGCGCGGGACCCGAAGCTTGTTGTCTTGCAGTACTTGCTTGACGTGCTGAAGCTCGGCAGCCAGATCTTTTCTGTCACAGATCCCTCGTGCTCTCTGAAACAAAGATTTTCCCACGGTAGCTAACTGTGAAGGATGATGGTGCGATTCACCATTTAAATATCGGTTGGTATGGGTATTTTTTCTGTACACAGTATGACCAATAGCGTTATCAGGATTTCGGATGACTAAAACATCTAGGAAAGCTAAAGTATTGTTTGCCTCTAACTCCACTGTGAATTGTATTTTAGGGTTTATGGAATTAAGGTGGTTTAAAAATGCAGTTACTTTGTCAGATGGTAAAATTGTGAAAGTATCATCTACGTACCGCATGTAGAATCTTGGATTTACAGGAGCAGTAAGAAGGGCTTTCTCCTCAAAGTCCTCCATGAATATGTCGGCGACTACGGGAGATACAGGTGAGCCCATTGCCACTCCGTCTACTTGCATGTAGAACTCTTCTTTCCACAATAAATAGCCAGATGTGAGGCAGTGTTTGAGTAATACTGCATATTCTGTGGGCATGTTGTTATCTTCTACCTTTCTAGTAACAATTAGGATGCAGTCTTCAATAGGTAGGCATGTGAATAGTGACTGAACATCAAAACTGACCATAGTTTCATTGTCAGCGAGCTAGATGTTTTAGTCATCCGAAATCCTGATAACGCTATTGGTCATACTGTGTACAGAAAAAATACCCATACCAACCGATATTTAAATGGTGAATCGCACCATCATCCTTCACTGTTAGCTACGGTGAGAAAATCTTTGCTTCAGAGAGCACGAGGGATCTGTGACAGAAAACATCTGGCCGCCGAGCTTCAGCACGTCGAGCAAGTACTGCAAGACAACAAGCTTCGGGTCCCGCGCCTACGTCACAGTGACCGAGTGAAGCCAGCCACAGTCGAGCGTGTGCCTGCTGTACAACCCTATGTAAGTGGAGTCACAGACAGGGTTGGCTACATCTTGAAGCGAGTTTCCATTAAAACATACTTCAAGCCACTGGTCTTACTGGTCAATATTTAACATCCGTCAAGTGTCATATCCCTCTACAAGATGCAGGAGTGTACAAGCTGGATTGTGAATGTGGTCTCTCGTACATATGACAAACAAAAAGATCTATAAAAACCCGCGTTAAAGAACATATAGCTGACGTGAAGCACCGACGTTTCGGGAAGTCTGCAGTTTGTGAACATGTTCAAGATCGTTCCTGCCATTACATTAGATTTGATAGACCACAAATCCTCGCAAAAGAACACCGATTCCTCCCAAGGATGATTCGCGAGGCTATTGAAATTAAAAAAACATCCTAATTTCAATAGAGAAGATGGATGGGTGCTGCCATCTGCTTGGGATCCCATAATTAATAAAATCAAATCCAAACCCAAGTATACCACTGCTAGACTTCAAGATACTGTAAGCTCATTCTGCGTAAATCGAACCAAAAATTAATATTAAAAAACTGAAGGTAGCCGGGCTAACTATGACAGCAGGACATCAAACACCACAGTCCGCCGTGACCACGGGTGCTGGAAAGCACCCGAAACGTCGGGAATATAAAAATAAGATAATATACGCGATAAAATCCTTAAAATTAGTTTTATTTAAATGTGTAGTGTTCGCGTAAATATAAGAAATCATTACATTTAATATTGACGAAAAAATAAATTATCATAAATAAATCGATTACACAAATTATAAAATCGATATAGGCTGTATGGTACATTTTTGTCTTTTTTTATCAAGAGCTACAGAATAGAATGAAAGCGCCTTGAAAGTTTTAATAGCAATAAATTGTATTAAAAAAACTTGAAAATCATTTAATAAAATGTTAATAAAAAAACGACGGTTACTAGGCTAATGATATTGTAACGACCCCCCCCCCCCCCTTTCTCATCTCTTCACTCTTTCTATATATATTTATACCTTTATTTCCTTAGAATTTATTTCTATAAGTTATACAAGTATATCTAACTTACGTGACCAGTATATTAATCATACATTGATCTTTCTAAAGGTTCAAATATAGGCCGTATAATAAATTTATGGCGTGATCGTCTTAGTTAGGACCCTTATTTACGTTGTGTTTGTATAGTAACTTAGTTCTTTTAGGTGTATCTTGGAAGAATGAATATTTGCGAGAGCAATCGAAAGCTGTTGGTAGTGTCTTATAAGCTAAAGAACCCCGTTCACGAAGACAGAGCTCAAATAAAAGTTAAGAACAATAAATTGTCCTTATTCCACTTGTATCAGGTTCACAACAGTCAATTCCTTATTAATTAATCCCTTCCCGCTTGGAAAAGGCTCACAATATTTATATCAAATACCAGATACAAGGGCTTCGCTCTTCCACATTTAAAAAAAATGTGGAGGAGGTACACGGCTCCGCACACGCCGCGCACGGTGAGCGCCAACCATTTTAATGCGCTCACCCCGAAGGGTACGCAAATTTGGGAACTGGACCGTAGTCCACAGCAAAATAACTGGCGAACCAGTAAAAGAGGACTTGGCCCCTTGATAGTGCGTAAGCACAAACATCGACCGAAGTCGCGCATGTCAATGCGTGTAAACGCCATACAGAATACGATCAAATCCAGCCACAGTGAATGTACGTCACACGGGTTAGGCAACAATAGGCACACTGGCCATAAAAAGCCGTCCGTGAGCGACACCACCTGCCAGACCGCCGTTCCTGCAGACGTGATGTAAGTGTAAGGCATCACCACCAATTGCATGGTCAGCACGGCCAATTGGCCGCAGAGCGTGTCATGAATCTACCGCTCACCTCAAGGGAATGGGGTCCCACGTTGCGCGGCTTTCGGCCGCAGCCTTGAGAGCCTCCTCAGATTCTCCCTCCAGCTACCACCCGCATGAGGTCGACACATATGCTCCACCAACCAAAACAATGGCAGATATAGCCAATAGGCAGTTATAAGATATTAGTAATAATTCGCCATCAGAAAGGGTTTGTGTCACTGACGTTGAGTATATGCATTTTTCGATCATGTTTGTCTCACCCACCAACAAGTTGCCTTCAATCTTTCAAAGGTGGGAACTTTATAGAGATATATTAATATGTTGTTATATAAAACATGATGGAGGGCAGACAGTCTGCAGCCCCGCTATGAAGGGACCCGACTTGGGCAAAGCTACTTGGGTTGTGAATCAAACCAAGATGCAGAGAGCGCCATTGAGAAGAGCGACCCGCCAAACAACCATCGCAGAGACGCAATGCTGCAGAATGCAACAAGCATCAATACGACTATCGTCAGGCTTACACCATCCCAAGGTCCCCCATACAGTCCCAGCAGACAGCACCACCCGCAAAATACAACTAACGTGTCACAGTAACACGCCACTAAGACGTCAGTAGCCAAAACTCCACGTATCATAGCGCTATTGCACTAAGACATGGAGTTGAGTATGCTTGTTGCACTTAAAAGTACTACCAAACACACTCACCCTAATCCGAAAGATAGCCGACGTATCATAACGCTATGCGTTAAGACGCCGCCCACAAACGGTAGGGTTGTGCGATGTCCACGGGCAAGTCGTATTGCTACAACAAACCCGCTTACCACCGGCACTAAGATGATATGCCAAGGACACATCGGTTAGCGAGTCCAAGTTTACCTCGGTCTCGGATGCTGTGAAACAATCTACACGCCACTATAATAATCCTTTTCAAGTCCCAATTCTTTCAATATAATGCTTTTACATATTTGAGACCTTCAACATATTTGCTTTATTTCATAGACCATACTATTGTATGTCTTATTCATATGGGACTTCAAGTCATAACTCTGCTATCATAATGCTTATTCATCATAAAGACCTTCTATATTAATGCTTTGGTTCGTTAGACCTTACTATTATAAGTCCCTAATATAGGACTAGTCATTGTGCAACACTAGTACTAGCAGTCGGTCAGCCGACCACCCCATATATATGTATAACCTTGGGTATGTGTTTCCGGCAACGCCCCTTATTATGGAGACCATTACAAGAACACTTTCATCAACTTAAGAAATTTTCCGACTAATACAAGAACACCTTCTTCAAATTTTTATCCATTTTGTCTATTATATTACAAATGTTATTTATCTTTATTATTGTAATATAATCGGCTTGTATTTATATAATTTAATATATTTTGAATATCTTAAACAAGATTTTAATAAATTTAGAGATTTTTTAGAGACAATTTATGCGTTAACTATACTATAATATTCAATATTCCCAATGAACATATTTGAACTTTATACTTAATTTTAAACATTTTAATTGTTTAAAATATAATTTCTAAGACATTTTTAAATGCCTTTACATTGAATTTAATTATTATTTATTAATAATAATTATGAGGCGTCACAATATGAAATAGGGAACCAGTTAATGTGAAGTTTAAGGTAATAATAGAAAACCCGGTCTCGTTACGTCAGTTTTATAGGAGTTATCGTGACCACATATAAAATCAACATCCGGACGTCCCCGTAAATTTTTTCAAACCATTTTTTATCAAAGCAGCAATATAAAATGATTTTTAGAAAATAAGAGATGGATTAATTAGTATTTTCTTGATATATTGCTACTCATATTATCGTATAAGTGCAATATGGTTATGATAGAGGCATTTTAAGAACACAAAATTGCTTTTTTTTATAGGATAAGGGTGACAAACGAGCACACAGTCCACCTGATGGTAAGTGGTTGCTGCAGCCCATAGACATCTACATCTATCCTCTATTACAAATCAAAATGTAGATGCGTTGTCACCCGTGAGGACTAGGATGGAATGCATCATTTCCAGTAAAATGGGCCTCCGGCCACCTGCACTCACCAAGCGAAACGCAGAGGTAAACCTCTACTTCACGCTGGTATTCTGTGAGTTCGTGGTACCACCCCGGTTCGAGCCGGCCCATCCGTGCGACAGCAAAAGCTGCCGCGTGGCTCTACCACTGTTAAAAACTGCTTGATCTTGACGTATCGAGAACAATACACTGCCTATTCCTAATAATGCTTCGCATTATGCGGCGTGCAATAAAATAAAAGAAAAATATAATAAAATAGCACCAAAATAAGAAACGTTGTTTCTAGCATTACACTAATTCGTATTTATATATAACTCAATGCAAGTCAGATAAAAAAAATGTTTCTCCAATTTTTATTTCTTTCTTCATTGTTGGGGTTAGTAGGAAGACCGAATGTGGTAGCATCGTTTCCGGCACACCTGAGGCTTTGAGTGAAATTGATTTTGAGTGAACCACGTGGATGGAATTACAGCAGAACTTCTGAAAGCGGGTGGAAAACCAGTACTTGAAGTACTTCAGAAGTTATTCAATTTCACCTTCCATGGCGGCACTATTCTGGAGGCGTGGAGCAGAAGATGGTCTTGTTCTTCAATAAAGGCAACAACGCTCTCCTGAAGAACTACAGACCGATTTCCCTTCTGACTCGCGTCTACGTATTGTTTTCGAAAGTCATTATGATTCTTCTCGCACCCAGATTCGACGACTTCTAACCTCCCCAACAAGCCGGTTTCCGAAAAGACTAGTACCATAGACATATATTATATCCTTCGACAATTTGTACATAAGACTGAATATTACAATCTGTCACTTTGCCTTGCGTACGCGGACTATGAGAAAGCCTTTGATTTCGTCGAAATTTGGTCGGTGCTACAGTACCTTCAGCGATGCAAACTTGAATGTCGGTATATCTAAGTGCTGAAGTGTTTATACAGTTGGGCTACGATGGTTATCTATCTATCTGAGTACAGAACCAGAGTACGAACCCCATCCAACTGCAGAGAGGTGTAAGACAGGGGGACGTTGTATCTCCGAAAATCTTCACCGCTGCATTGGAAGACGTTTTCAAGCTACTGGACTGGAAAGGATACGGTATTAACATCAATGGCGAGTACATCAATCCCATTCGATTTGACAATGATATCCTTAAGCTAGAATCGCTGGAGAACATAAACACTATGCTCAATGACCTCAATAGTGCCCTATGATCTCGATAGTGCTTCACAACGGATGGGTCTTATGATGAACCTAGACAAAACGAAGATCATGTGTAACGTCCATTAGTGGCTATTATTGTTTGTTTCACTTATTAAATTTATGCATGTTGTACATTTAAATTAGACTCCATTATTGTTGCTCATATTGGTGCTATGTCCTTTAAACGATGAAAGATTATGTTATTGCAAAGATGTTTTGACCTATAAAATTTAATTATTATTTCTATTAGTGAGAACCTGTTGTTGGCTTCTTGTAAATTTAATATGTTATTTACTGAATATTTGTAAGATGTTGGTTTGCCGTAACGTAAAAAATATCACATCTATGCCGATAGTTGTTAGGAGGACTAAGCTAGAACTTCTTGACGAGTATGTTTACCTGGGACAAATAGTCCGACTAGGTAAACATACTCGGCCGACAAGTCAATCGACGCATTTTACTTGGCTGGACAGCGTACGGGAGATTACGACATATCTAAAAATTACCAATCATTAAATTAGCACGTTTGTCTGGAACATCAGTATGATTTTCAGATTAATTATTTTACTTTAAACTCTTCTACATATTTACTCAGTGGCGTAGCTAAGTAACCAAGGGCTCCGAGACAAAAATTATATTGCGACCCTATTTAAACTAAACTAAATAATTTAAAGAAAACTATTTCATCATCAGCTTCATCATCCTTGTCGCCCACTGCAGGGCATAATAAAGCAAAGCTGCTTAAAGTATTAAGTGTAACGCATAAATAATGACGGAGTAGATTACAGTTAATAATATAGGCAAACAACATAACAGTGAAAGAGCCACACGGCAGTTTTTGCTGTCGCACGGATGGGCCAAACTAGATGGAGTGACGACCTGGTAAGACATGAAATGAAGAGCTGTAATGAATAAATGTAATGAATGGGTGGATTGGCTTGAACCAAGGTGGTACCACGGCCTTACAGATAATCGGAGTGAAGAACAATTACTCGCGTTACCATCCATACCATCTGGATGATTGGCGGTCCACCACTGTGCGATTTAGAAGACGTTTTCTCCCTCGCACAACTTCTTGTGGAATCGATTACCACCAGCGAATTTTCCGGACCGATACGACTTAGGAACCTTCAAGAAAAGAGCTTACAGCTTTCTAAAAGGTCGGCAACGCATCTGCAATTCCCCTGGTGTAGCGGTTGTTCATGGGCGGCGGTAGTCACTTACCATCAGGTGAGCCGCATTCTCGTTTGCCCACTATTCCATAAAAAAAAAGTAGAAGTTTACTTCCCTTGATAACTGCAGATGGTCGGAAGTCTAATCCCTCTCCCCCTTAACATGGTAGTGTAATTAAATAAGAAACATTCCCAGGAGGGTACCAGCACCTCTGGTATTGGATAATCCCTGGCTGAACATCCACGCAATCTACCCTACTCTTCATTAGCGTTTAACCAATCATGCGGGAAGATCTGTTTATGACTTTGCCTTGGCATATGGTCCGACACAAATGCTTACTTCGCCTAAGTGGATTCTAGATGTGGAGGATCGTGCACCTTCCTTGTTGGACCTTCTGCTGACGTCTCATCCGGACAGATATCAGGTCTCTGTCAACGCTGCTCTTGGCTCATTAGACCATTGTCTGATCCGGGCTATGATGCCACTCACACTACCATCGCGGTTGTGTTCTGCAAATCGCTGCCGTGTTTGGCACTATAGGTTGGCCGATTGGGACAGGATGCGGTCTTTTTTGCATCTTTCCCTTGAGGACAGGGGTACTTATGCTTCCCGCCGGATAATACCAACGTGATTCTGTCGCTGATGTGGTACTTCAAGAAATAGAACTCTTTATTTTATCATCTGTGGTGCCTGGTTTGGTCGCTCCTATAAAATTGCATCGCGCTATAAAAGGAGTGCTTCGCCATCGCTGATAAGAAGTATAATTTCGCCTTCAGGTCTGTACGATACGGTTTACATAGCGCTCGGTGCGCATAGCACTACTCTCCCTAGACGTCAAGTCGAGTGCGCCTGATGGAGTTCCTCCCATTGTGCTGAAGATGTATGCTCCCTAGTTGGCACTGGTCGTAACGTGTCTTTTCTAAAACTCTTTCTCCGCGTTTTTAGGCGTAGTTCCGAACTCAAAGAAGACAGCTTTAGTGCACCAGATCCCTAAAAAATAACCGAAGAGTCGATCGCTTAGACCTATCCAACTTGTTCTCCAAAATAATGAAAACAATTGTGAACTGCCAGCTCATAAGTTTGAGGATCACCAACTGAAAAGTGACCGCCAGTACGATTTCCGTCGGGGTTGCTCAGCTGGTGATCTTCTGACTTACCTGACTTATCGGCGGAGGCAAAGAGGGAGACCCTGGCCGTTAGTTTGGACATAGCGAACGCCTTCGATAGGGTTTGGCACAAAGCGCTTCTTTCGAAGCTCCCTTCCTAAGGGCTTCCCGAGAATTTGTGCAACCGGATCAGCAGTCGTCTTGCAGATTAGAGTAGTAGAAGGTGCATGCTCCATTTACAAGCCTATTTATGTTAGTGTTCCACAAGGCTACGTGATATTATCTACTCTGTTTCTTCTGCTTCTTAATACATACATACATATAATCACGCCTCTTTCCCGTAGGGGTAGGCAGAGACCACTTCTTTCCACTTGCTACGATCCTTACATACTTGTTTCGCTTCATCCACTTTCATTATTCCCTTCATACATGCTCTCCGGTTTAGGGTACTCTTAACCTGGCCTTTTTTCAAGACTTCTTAATAATATTTTGCAAACCAGTAACGTGCACTGGTGATGCTTTATACACCGGCTGTACCTATTTTTCACGGCAAAACGTCACCGAGTACCGGTACAAACTTGTGTCTGAAGTCGAGTCTTTGCCGGATACGGTCTCGGATTGGGGCGACTAAATCTTATTAAGTTCAATATCCAGAAGATACAAGTTTGCGCGTTTACCAATAAAAAGAACCCCTTTGTCACAACTCCTCAATTTTAGAGCACTCCCCTTGTTACCTAAGCCAGTATCGGAATCTTAGTCATTGACGTATCAAAAAACGTGCAGTTTCGTGGTCATTTAGAAGGGGAATGCTGAATTAGACTCGAAAAAGCTTGGCGTTCTCAGCAGAGTGGGACAGTATTTTATGCCGGCACACTGCTTGCAACTTCACAAGTGGCAGGTTCGGCCTAACATGGAATACTATTCTCATCCCTGGGCCGGGGGTTACTAGTACCAGCTTATACCGCATCCAGCGCAGAGAGGCTAGAATCCTCGATAACCGACGAAGACGAAAGATGTCCCTTTGCATTTTCTATAGCATTTACCGCAGAGAGTGTTCAGAGGAATTGTTCGGATTAATACCAGCCACAAAATTTCTTCAACGCATTTCACGAATCCACATTCGAGATGTTTGACGGTGCACTACTGTCGGACCGATACTACTTAGGGAGCTTCAAGAAACGAGCTTACTCCTTTTTAAAAAGCCGGCAATGCGCCTTTAATTCCCCTGATGTTGTACACGGTGATCGACACTTGGCCATCAGATGAGCCGCATGCTTGTTTGTCCCACTTTTCTATATAAAAAAGACAATAAAACGAAGTAAACAATTGTCTTTAACTTATTGACTTATTAACTTATTTTTTATCTTCTGGAAGTGGGAGTAATTTTTGTGATTTCAGTTCAAGCCGATCGCGGTCAGGAGCCAAAAAGTTAAAACTCGAAAATTCTTTATACAGCTAGGATAGTACATAATTTTTCGAACGTTGTACTTGGAGGCCGAGGGCCCCCTTTATCTAGGGCGCCCCGGGGTGTTCCGCGCCTAACCCCTGGGTAGCACTGCATTTACTGCCGTGGCTATAGTCAACTTCAAATTTTGTCCTAACGTCAGCTAGTTTTGCGAACAGTGATTATCGTGGGACTTATAGATTCCATTTTTATGTGGAACTTATATCAAAAAAAAATGTTTCAATTGCGTTACTCGTCTAGCATGTCGATGACATGACTACTGGGATATCGCAGTTTGTGATTGTGTAGGCGATGACCATGCCACCTACCACTTTTTACAATTTTCTATCAGAACAGTAGGTTGCTGTATCAGAACAGTAGGTTTCTGTTTCTTGTCTATATCAATGATTTACTTTAAAAAAGGGTTATTTTATAATATTAAGGAATTTATGGATGATGATAACATCTGCGTGTTGCCAGTGATGACTTATGGATCTGAGACGTGGTCCTTCACTGCTGACCATACGAGGACCCTCAACGTCGCTCCACGAGCTAAGGAGCGGGCTATGCTCAGGGTTTCTTCGCATGATAAACTTAGAAATGAGAATAACCTTATTATACTTCCAATTTTCCAATAATTTTGTCAAAATTCAATTTAAATAAAGTTTGGAAAATCCAAAAGTGCACGACTCATAATGCTCATATGATTATCATATCATCATCCTATACTTTATATATACATCCTACTTACTTTTAGTACATACCACTATTATTTATTCTATACTTTTAAAATATTGTAATAAAAATCTCTGATTATTAATCATTAATCAAGTATGTATGAAATTTGGTTTTTTGAATATTTTGTATTTGTACAGCGACCTTTTTGAGCTGCTGCACACAACCGATACAGTATCCACTCACGACGACGGTTGACGCCGGACTGAGTGAAGCAGTCTATTTAGTAAAAAAATTACATACAAGGCTGCTAAAACCGAAAATGTAGACATTTTGCAGCCGAAAAAAATGAATTATAACGAAACAAAACAAAATTAAACTGCCATTTACAATCCATGGCTTCCCACATGATAGATGAAGATATTAAAAAATAGATAGAGTTAAACAATTGGTATTTTCAAATGTTATCATGTTTACCACTCCATGTGGACTTGATAAATCTACACCATAAGCCACTAAAATCACTTTTTTATGTAAAAATAGCCATCAATCGATTTAAAAGAAATATTTATAAGTTCAACAATCATTTATCTTTCAGACACTGTGCTTTTTATGTAATTTCAATGTTCAATATGATTGTTAGATAATATTTTATGAGCCAAAACGTTGGAATCTTCATTTTTAGGCGCTAGTAGAACATACCTACGCGTTTTGCACTTAAGGCATGCAATAACATATTTTTCAACTTTTTGAGAATCAAAATTCGCTCTGTAGAATTATGTTAAAAATTAAATAAAATTAGTTCTGAAAAACTTGATTTATAAAATATTTTGTGAAGCTAATAAGATTCGTCCATCGCAGTTTTCATAATATAATGTACTAATCTAGCCATTATAAAAGTTTTATTGTTTTTGAGAGTGATTTTGCCACTATTTTCCAAGGGTCACTGATATATAATATTTATACGTGGTAGAGCCACGCTGCAGCTATATTTTGGTTGTAGCACGAATGGGTTGGCACGACCGGGGAAGGACCACGCTCTCACAGAATACCAGCGTAAAATAGCAGCTTAACGCTGCTGTGTTTCGTATGGTGAGTGTAGAGAACCGGAGAACCTTTTTACTGGAAACGAGGCATTCCATCTTAGTCCTCACGGGTGACAACGCATCTGCATTTTGATTCGTAATACAAGATAGATGTAGATGTCTATGAGCCACAGCAACCACTTACCATCAGGTGGACCATGTGCTCGCTTGTCACCCTTATCCGATAGAAAAAAAAATTAGCACTTAGTCAGCAATAAATGTATCTTCAGAATAAAACTGGATGCCTTTGGTCATTAGTTTTGGTTTAAATATCTCCTAAGTATATACATAATGCGAAAAATAAATATTTGGTTGTTTCTTTTACATATATTTTATCCTTGTGAACCTTTAGTAAAAAAGTAATAATACAGAAAATGTGAATGTTCAATGGTAAATTAAAGAAAAATATCGTAAAACTTTATGATAACGATTTTTGAATTTGGATTTGAAAACAACAGATAAAAAAAGAATCTTAATTTGTAGTCGCATGGATGAAAATCCACAGATAAAGATGGAGTTCTCATAAATAACATACTAATTATTATAATAACATTAATTCAAAGTTCAAATTACAAACGAATTGGATAGAATAACAATAAAACTAACAATTCAGTCTAATTTCTTTTATTTGTAAAAAAAACAAGAATTATTTTAAATAATACAATGAGCACATGCGCTTATTGCCCGGGAAAAGAAACAAATGGTCTTCCGGAGCAAGAAGGAGCATTTAGATAAATCTAACTTCGATCGCAACAAAACATCCAAGCCGATGCGAAGCCTAACTGGATTGCGAGATCTAATTGAGAAAATCAAAGAGCATCTGTTTTGAAGATATCGGAATTTTTTGTACGAATCGGAGCAAGGAAAATATAATTTAACATATTTTGCGCTTTTGCGCGACACATAGTTCTAACCCCTATAAATACTGTCATTTAGTGCAATAAATAAAGACTATGTGCAATCACATTTACACTCTAAATGATCTATATCTATATTCATAAGGTTCATAATTGATTATATCAAATTCGTTTTGTACCAAATGTTGTTGCATTCTATAATGAATGAGCATATTGGCTTATTTTACGGCTTCAACGTACGACCGATCTGGCTTTGTTCTTACATTATCAATACTAAAGGAACTACAACTATGCGGAATGATCGCGATTTGACAGAGTGCGTCATGTTCTAGATACGTAGCTAGCAGTAATGGCAACGTGGCGCCGAGCTGCGAGCAGCGCCCGCCATGTCTCGTGTTGACTAGCTTGGTTGCTTACTTATCAATCATTTTACTCCCGTTTCTCACTAAAATAAATAACTTATCTAATAAGAAAAGCCTTCGACTTCATTCTTAACATTGACGTTGCGATTGGTGCTGGTAACGTCAAACCTCCATCTTAGACCCTTTTACTTCTAGATTACTATAAATAATTTGTCCAGCTAGTACATTTACCAAATTTAACCGGTCCAGCCCGGTCTTGATTTAAAATAATAATAAAGCAGCTAAGACATATTTTGCCATAGCTCGCAGTTCAATTGACAGTACAATTAAATTTGATAGGGTAATTTATACTCTATATCTAATAGTCTCTACATTAACTTATAGTTTCAAGAACGAAACTTATTCACTATAAAATGCCGACAAGCTGAGGTTCCTTCAATAGTCCTCTAGGCTTTCACTGCGCTGAGCTGGAGGCATCAGTGGATTTTTCCACTAAACTGTCTCCGGCTTCTGTAGTGGTGACACTGAGATCTGATGCAACTGTAGTTTCATCTGAATTTGTTATTTTTTCTGTTGACGGTCCCGAAGAATTTGCAACTCCATCTGTGGTTATTTCATCCACAGCAGGTGTTTCGTTACTTTTTTTCATTATTACTTTAGTTGGCCGTCTATTTATTGTAGGTACATAAGATTTTGTTATAATTTCGATATCTTTGTTCTGAGTTTTATTTTCAGGTTTGTCATCTGATACGTTGTCTATAATAGGTCGTTTTGTTGTTGGTTCTACTTTGTCATTCGGAGGAGGTGAGTCAGTTATTGAGTCGGTCTCGTCATCTTCAATCTCAACATTCTTATGTTTAGTAGCAGCTGATTTAGTTTTTAAAGGTACTTCAGTAATAGAGTTTAGGTTCCAATTCTTATTTTTGCTTTTGTAACCAGCATTAACTGGAATTAATTCTTCAGAATCAGAAATTGTGCTAGGGCTCACAGTATGATGTTCGCCATCGGATCCTTCAGTATGATCACCAATTAAAGCGACATCACCGACTAAGTTAATCAAATCCGTCAAAACATTGTTTCTTTCATGGGATTGATCAACGATTGCCGAGTTACTGTCAGTGTCTGCAGAAATTTTAATTAATTCGACACCATCTGTTGTAACTTCTTGTGAACCAAAAGATGGCAAAACAAATTCTGTTGTTTCTATATTGTCGAAAGAATCATTTAGACCATCTGATGGTACTATTTTAGAGACTGCGATTACCTCAGAATCAGTTGACAAAATTTTAGTAGTTCCAAGGTCTAAGGCCAGCGGGTCAACAGTGGGAATCGGAGCTTTATCTTTAGTAATTTTTTCAGAGAAATCGTGTGGATTTTGATCACTTGTTTCAATTGGCAAGGAGCTTAGTTCAGTTTGCGATGTAACTTCAGTGCCAACATTTGATTTTGAAATAGAGCTTGTGGTATGCTCCTGAGAAACTTGCGAACCACTAATTAGTTGCTCCGAAGAATCAGTCGAATTATGGAAAGTTTCAAAGGCGGTCACATCGGGCTTGTGTGTGCTCGTTAAAATATTGTTTTCTTCAAATATTTGCTTTGGTAGTGCGGTTGACAATGTCATTACTATAGCCTCAGTCGTAGCATTCAATTCCAACGAAGTACTCGCGGATACATGAGGTGGGACGTTCAACATCTCTTTGGGCATAACAGACCGTAAATTTAACATTGAATTTTCCCTCGATTTTGGTGTTACTGTTTCAACATATTCTGGTTTAGTTGAACTCGTGTCGAAAGACATATCTCGTGAATTATCCCATGACACTGATGTTTCTTCGGACATATAGCTTGACGAAGTCGTCGCTGCTTCCTTCACTATAGCCGATTCGGTCGAAGTGGTTAGAGTACTTGCTACGATTACAGTTTCATGGGCTCCAGATACATGCTCATTGTCCATATTTTGTTCAGTAAGAATTTCATCTTCGTGGTTACCTAAAACGGATAGGTCATCAGGTAGAGGCGGAAAAGCTGGATTATGATCAAATATGGAAGAATCTTCTTCCTCGACCATGGGAGCTTTACTAGAAGGTGCTGATACGACATTTAGAGTTAATGATGGCGATCCTATTGTAGCTGCAGAACTGGGTATATTAGAAGTATAAATATTACTATTTATAGAGTCCTGAGTTGGAAGGCTTATTTTGGATGGAGGATCGTTTGTGCTGTTTAATACAATGTCTTCCCTGGTTATTTTAGATGTTTCAGTGGATAGTAAAGAATCAGAAGATAATGAAGACTGATCATTGCCCATTTCCGTTGATTCTAGTTTTGTATCAGATTTACTACTTTGAATCTTCTCAGACGTGACCTCTCGTGGGATTAGTGGAGACTTGGAGGAAGAATATTCGGCAACTTCAATACTAGGTGAAGGAATTATTTCCTTGATTTTCACTTCAGTGATAACTGGGATCTCAGAGACGGGAGTGATTTCCTTTATAGTGATTTCTTGTTTAACTGGTTCTTTTAATGAAGTTGGCACAACACTGGTGTTAATTTCTTCAAACGTGGGAATGTTTGATATCGCAGGCGCTATACCGGGAATCGTTGTTACACCTGAAAGGAAATAAACATTATTAAATTACACTTTCATAGATTAAATACTATTTGATATATTAAAATAATTCAACTAACAGATAATAAGGTAATTGCAAATTTTCTTGCTTTATTTTTCATAGAATTGAGGACCAAGGTGATCTTTGCATACGGTTCACCAGATGATAAGTGTATTGTAAGTAATGTTGTTCTATATAGACTGCCTCAGAAACTTTCCGTTAAGAATCAAATTGCAGATTCGTTGTCACCTCAAAACAATAATCGAATGTCTTATTACCAATATAAAGGGGCTGCGGTTCTCGTGAAACGAGCATTATGCCTAGTATTTTACGCAGATAATTTGTTCGAGCATATAATATCCCCGGTTCATTCGTGCCGCAGCCATAATACAGCTGCAGGGTGGCATTACCCCGTAAACATGTAATATTCTGCATGTTAAGTTGTTTACGGAGAAGAATGGATACCATAACAATCGGTCAAGGTAAATGTTTACAATACACGTTCTTACAATAATTCAATTCACCTTTCCAACGATATTGATATATACAATTTTACACAATACATTTTACATTATTAATTACACAACGTCAATGTTTGTTATGAAAAAATCTTAATAATTTCCATTCAACATGCAAAGAACTGTTTGCAAAATAATGGTACTCAGCTTAGTATCAACATGTGTCTGCAGTTATGTTGATGTAAAGCTCTTATTTCCTGGTGTACCGACACATTAAGATTATGAAACTCGCGCGAGATTACAATGAATCATCAGCATCACAGCACAAGTCCACTGCTAAACATAGATCTCAATTGATTCCCACAAGCAGGATTTCGAACCAGCTGTATCCATCAACTACCTGCATGCTTTATCAAGCGGGTCGCTAACACTGCACTTACCTGTGTGAGGCTACCGCTCGAGAACCTTTCTTCATTGTCAGTTGTCGGTTTTTTGAGTCAAATATCTCAGCACTATTGAAATCTATTTACTACGACGGGATAAGCCTATGTCCATGTTTGTACTATTACGGGCCGATAAAGAATCAATAAACGAACCGAAGACCACCTACGCCGCATTTCCTTGATATGAATACAGTAACGTAAAATAGCATCCTTGATGCTGCTGTGTTTCGTTTGGAAAGTCTAGAGAACGGGATACCCTTTTTACAAGAAACGAGGCATTTCATTTTATTCCTCAGAGGTGATTTTTAACTGAGGATAAATGTAGATGTCTAAGGGCCACAGCATGCATTAATCATCAGGTGGTCTGTGTGCTCGTTTGTCACCCATATTCCGTAAAAAAAAATTGATCTAGTAAGTAGAGACTGAGATTGACTACATAATGTTGGACTACTTGCACAACAAACACGCGCTCACTTACTTCACTACACGTAGAAACATAAACATGACGTTTATGTTTTTACGTGGTAGAGCCACGGTGCAGCTGTATTATCGCTGCAGCTTGCAACATGAATGGATCGACTTAATCGGGGAAGGATACCAGATACCCTTTTTACTGGTACCGAGACATTCCATCTTATTAAGAGGTGACAACGCATCAGCATTTTAATCTTTAGGAGGGGATAGATTTAGATATGATAGACGTTGTGCTTGCTCGCCAGATTAGTCTGGGCTGGTTTAACCTAAAGACATACTAGGTACTCGTATCTTATATGTTGTATTAGACAAAAGAAATATTACGTGATATAGGAAGTTAGAAAAAGGGAGAGGGATACAAAGGGATACAACACCTGCGGTCCCTAGGGACCTTTACATTGCTTAATCCCTAATATTTAATTTTTTGATCACTTTTTGATCAACATACTACGAAGTGGGCAGTTGTCAAATTCGAGACAGCAGCAAGGCATACTAGCATCTATGAGGTCATACAAAAAAGAAATATTAAGTGATATAGGAAGTTCGAAAAAGGGACCCCCCTGTTCAACATCTATATTATTAGGAACCTTACAAGGTTTAATCCAGCAATAGGATGACTACACTGCAGCATCCTTCGGAGTGGGCAGTTGTCGTATTCGGGGCAGTAGCGAGGCACACTAGGCATCTATGGGGTCTTAGAAAAAAGAAAATATTACGTGATATAAGAAGTTTTAAAAACTGAGAGGGGCTCTATACTCGTAGTGTCCAAGCGCATTTAGATGGCAAAATCCAGCCCTAGGATTATTTCACTGCAACATACTTTAGTAACTTAATTTAGTAAAAACAAGAGGTATGCAACACTTGCATTGCCTATGAGCCTTTATAAGAATTAATTTGGCTCTAGGATAGTCACTGTATCATACCTCGGAGTGGGCAGTTGTCGTATTCTGGGCAGCAGCGGCCGGGCACGTGACGCGGGGTGCAGTCGTCCCGCACGAAGCACGCGATGCGCCGACACACCACCTCCCCACCCTGGCAGTAGCACACGCGGCACGGATCTGCCGGGTCCACCAGCTTTTCACCATTGCCGTACACGCGGCCTTCTTGCTCACATTCTGCAAGTTATAAAGACAGTTGTTCGAGTAGTAGTTCAAATTAACGTTATAAGATCACTGCTTCGTTGGTCTGGTGATCAGAAGCGCGACTGCTTATTATGGGGTCCTGGGTTCGAAATTGATCGGTTTCCCGGGTCGAGTAAAAATTAGTTATTCTTCTGTCAAAAAACTGCACCTGTTCTCTATCCGTTCTTGTCGTTTTATTTATCATTACCATATATTATTTCCGTCCCAACGGACTAGTTAGGAATGGAGAATGCACTCGTGCTAGCGCAGATACTCGTGTATTATATTATAATCCTGTATCTCCGTTGCGACTAGCCGCTGTGATTTCAATTGAGGTGATCGTATACCAATGTATTTCTAATTTGTTTTGTGTTGTCAATTGTGTAACATACATGATTGTAAGCTGTTATTTTAAAAAAAAAAGGTATCGCTGAATTTTTTGCTGGTTCTTCCCAGGACAGAGGTCTTATTTTTCGAACCAGTGGTAATTAAACAAAAGAGTGACTTTCAATAAGTATTATTTATAATCTATATTGAATAAAAAAGTTTGTTTCTGTTCCATTCGGTATGGAGGACTTTATTATAAATAAAAAATTAATTGTCATATCATGTAGTGGCGGTGTACGGATACCCACTCCTCCATATCATCCCGTGGGTGTCGTAGTAGGACGTAAACCAAAAGATGAGCAGCAGCGTTTTCCTGATAATAACTAAAAATAACACTACGGTTGGCAACCTGCCTGTCAAGCATGACAACTATGGCAAATATCCTCCCTGAGGCAATATGGAGGAGGCCTGTGTTCAGCAGTGAACTTTGATAGCCCGTAACGGTAATTGTCATAACGTTTCGTCTGGGGCTTTTGGCGGGAACTTGACCGGCGGCGGATGGCTGCTCCTGTATTATTGCTTAAATAATGGTTTGAAGTGGATTTCGATATTTAAAAGTGGTGCTATTTTGTGTATTTAATGTTTGCGCATGTGAACTATTAGTACAAATCACCGTGAAACAAGTGCTCCGGTGGTGATGTGAACCTCAAAATAAGGTGTCTATCTGCTTAGGTGTCTTGAGATATTATCGCCAACTGTCTGCTGGCTCAAGTTGCGTTAAAATCTCCCAAAAACTACGCAAAGTGACGCATCAATATATTGTAAAGCATTGTACTAAAAAGGATTATTATCACTTGATACTGAGATAAATGAAGACCTGGCTTAAAGGACAAACAGCCAAGCCAAAAATCTTAATTTAAAAAAGTTTCATCTATTTAATACCGCTGCAAAAGTCTTTTTTATTAGTGTTCCGTGGCAAATTCAGCAAAATAGAATACTTTGTAACCGCATTAAGAGTCACAGACTTTTTATATAAGGGTTTCAAGTAGATAATTGAACTTTTACGTACCAAAATCCACTTTAAACCATTATTTATACTATAAAACCAGAGCAGACCACTCTTCAAACATGTTATAACATAAAATAGCTTACCGCACTGGTAGGTAGGGCAGCAGTGGTCGGGACGGTGCAGTGCCTTGCACCCAGGCCGCGGCTCGCAACGCTGCTTGGCGCACTGTACCCCTCCCCCGGTACACGTGCAGCGTTCGCAAGCGTTCTCCCCGGGGAACTCATCACCAGGCATGTATACTACATCTCCCAAAGCGCATCCACCTGAAAATTTGAAAATTCTTGCTTTTACAGCCTGTAGATTGCTATGCAGAAGATTATAGACGTGCCTTGAAAACAGATGGACATACGTCTCCAACATTTTCATGTTCATCATGTTCAGAACAGAATACTAATGAAGCATGCAGGACCTACTGATGAAGTACCTATTAAAAAGGTTATTTTTTTATTTTTATAACGGTTATTACGAGTATACTACTAAAGAGTATACATGACTGATAATAACCCCTGGGAATGAGTTTATCTTTACCATGCTGTTTCTAAATGTTTTTATAGTTATATGTATAAAATATTACATTGTGAATTAATGTTAAAAAAAAAGGTTTATTACTTGTTATTCCCAAGATAAAGGTTTTTTTTTCTGAACCTTTTATTTAATTAAGTATTCTTGTAATGTACATATCTAATATAAAAAAAATTATGTTTGTTTGTTCGTATTTTATGCGCTGCCAAACTGTTCTTCAGATTGCGGTAAAACTTTGTCAACTTACTGCTTGCACTTGCGCGAACGTTATAGGTATAGTACAATCAATATACGGTAGGTGGAGCGCGTATCGTACCACCAAAAATTTATTTCAAAGTTATATGTCATTATATTTCGATTAATGTACCTATTATCATTTCTAATTAAGACTAATATAATAAAGCGGAAGAGTTTTTGTTTGTTTGTTTAAACAGGCTAATCATTGAAACAACCAGTCCAATTTGAAAAATTATTTCTATATATTATAGCCAGATTCGTGAGGAATAGTTATAGGCTATCTAGCATTAGGCTACACCTCTCATCTAGCCTTAAATGTTGATTTTGGTTAAGGAAGTCAGAAGAAAAAGCGCTCTCGAAATGATTTATCCGCGTGCGCTAACATAATGTTAGTAAAACGTGAATACAACGTTCTACAAAAATATAGATCTTTACTTCTTCTAAAAATGATTCCGCGATACCATATGCCTATTTCTTATACATAAGCCACAATAAGGTATTTTATGATAAGAAATTAATGACAATTAAAAAGTGATTTATGAGCGTTGTTATTAGCATGGCATATTAATCCTTACGAACGAAAGTTACTTAATCATCAAGACAATTTTATGAAGATAATATTTGCTTTTTATAGCAAGTTATTTGGGCGCATAGCTTAAGGGATAACGAAAAATTAAAATAATTCAACATTCGAATCGGCGCGCGACCCACGCATAAACCATAGCCGCACGATGAAAACCGAGGGAAACGAGCAGTGAACGCGAGGTTAGTTAAATCATTTGAGGTTAAAAAATTGGTAAAACTAATGGAGTACTTTTATCTATCGGTATATTATGTAAGTTATAGAACAAAATTACATTTATTCCACTAACTCTCCCGAATCGCGGTTATATTTTTCAGTTTTAAAGAAAACAGTACACGATTCATGAAAAGTGTATAAGTACGTAATAATCCCTGATAAATAATGGGAGGGAATGGAAGTTAGATTTATCCACTCTCCCTTCCCACCCCGGGTGATGCTCACCCGGGGTGGGAAGGGAGAGTGGATAAATTTAACTTCACTCTATAACGTACATAAGCCGATAGATAAAAATACTCCATTAATTTTAACAATTTTTCAGTAGATTGCTATCTAAAATGCTTGAACTAGGTGTCCATATCTTGTCGCGCGGCTTAGACACGTGATATATACGCGGGTGAAACACCGAGGCAGAGCTAATTAAACAATATAATATGTAACTCTTCCAAATTTAAAATGATATTTTCACAATATTTCTTCTGCGACAGTCACTTGCCGGGTACCAGCTAGTATTGAATAAAAATGATTATATTGTATTCCGATGTAATAATTTTTATTCAACATAGAGAACAGCTCGGCGTTGAAGAAAAACATCATGAAGAAATCCGCATGTCTAAGAAATAAAATATAACGAGGATATGTGGAATCTGCCATGCATGATGCATTGAAACAATGCGGCAGAATAATTGCTTCATATATTCATTATGGACGTATAAAGGTTACAATTTTTCTTTTAATTTTTTATAGATGTACAGCGTCATGAAGTGACAACCGCACTTAGGTAAATAATTGCATTGGGGCACATCTGCGCCAAGGCGGCTGGTAGCAACTGGATGTGTGAAGCCGCAGATCTGATTAAGTGGCGCTTCTTGGAAGAGACCTATGTTCAGCAAATTCCTGTCGCAAGCTGATGATAATAATGATGTAAGTCACTATTTTGCTTCTACTACTGATTCGGAAAATATCTCTGCCCTGAGAAAAACCTGGAAGAAATAAAAATAATAAAACTGCCCAAGTGTGTGTCGGGCCACACACAATTTGCCGTAGTTGCCCGTCCCAATACACGCGGGTTGACCGCTAGAACGAGTAAAGATGGGCCCAATAGGAAGATGGTAACTGAAGGACTTATTTTCAAATCAAACTTATAGGGGATGCTATTCAAAAAAGATAAAAAAAAAACTTTTTAAAAAATAATACAATTTACATCAAATCATTCACACACACACACATTCATATATATATATATATATATATATATATATATATATATATATATAATCATTACAGCCCTTCACAAGTCCACTGCTGAACTAGGCCTCCCCCAAAGAATGCCACAAAGCACGGTCCTGAGCCACCTGCATCCATCGACTTCCTGCATATCTTATATATACAGGTTGGTCCAAACAGTGAGGTTATAATTATTTTTTTGATTCCTCACACCAAGGGGTATCCGAAAATACCCTATGTATGTTCCGCGAGTTTTTGTAGTTTTCGAGTTATGATTTTTTTATCCTTTTTTTGAAAATATTCACCCTAAACAGCCTAACATTAAAAAAAATGTAATTGTTAGATTTTTTCCAAGTTTTTTTTTGTAGCATAATCCTTATGAGTTGCCCTATTATGCATAAAATAATTAGCTTTCTAACATTCACCGAAGATACAATAATTTTAATCGAAACTTAAAAATTTTCTGTCAGGAGAGTGGGGCTTGAATTTTCAACATTAAATGAAAAATAGTAATAAATGATTTCATACTTTCTAATTAATTTTAAAAACTTGGCAGTACCTTAATCTTTCATGATAACATAAAAAAATGACACTTAATAGGCCAGTTTTTCTGTTACAGACTTCTGAAGTTACTCAGGTAGGAAACTACCTGAATAGTTAATTTGATTTAAAAAATCTTTTTATCATTTCTAGGGCTAAACTAAGATAGTAAATGCTTCAGGTTAGCAAAAATAACATCCAGTGTCTTTACTAATTGTTTAAAATTTATTGACAACAAGGTATCATTTTATTACGTTCTGGACAAATGATTTCAAGATTCATAATAAAACTAGTAAATAATTTAAGATAAATTTATTTAAAGTAAATTTTCGAAATGGCGACCATTAACTTGGATACATCGTCTTAGAAAAATTTGCTTTTAATCTTCGAAAAGCATTCGTATTTTGTTTGATTTTTTCTGCGCACTGTCTCAATTTTTCCCTTAATTCATTTTCCGAATTAATTTCTCTAGCATACACCATCACTTTGTAGAATCCCCAAATAAAAAAATCTATAGGGTTTAAATCTGATGAGCGTGCAGGCCATTCGATTGGCCCTGCACGCCCAATCCACCTTCCTGGGAAAGTTCTGTTGAGGTGCTCCCTCACTTGTCTTTCAAAATGGCAAGGAACACCCTCATTTTGAAATATCATATCCCTCCTCGTTTGTAAATTAACTTCAAACAATAAACCATTTAAGTTATTTTTTAGAAAGTTCAGGTACTGGGACCCCTTCAACCTAGCCGACAATGCAAAGGGCCCAACCATTTCCCCATTTATGACTCCTGACCACATGTTGATACTAAATCTGTTCTGAAAATTTGACATTTGACAATTTGTCATGTGTAGTACACATGACTCTAATGAAAAATACCACTTTAAAGCTAAACATTTCGCAAACAAACCCCTGAATCGCAAAGATGTTGTTCCACACACCTAGTTTTTTTTGAAAGAGCTATCCAACGATACCCTACACGCTGAAATAGATCGGTAAAAAAAATCATCCTCCATTTACTTGTATGGGAAGTACCCAAAATAAAGATGTTTGAGATTTTATTTCACAGTTTTGTATGCATGATTAACATCTATAACTATTCCAAATTACACATTTTTAGCACCTAGGGTCTTTGAGTATGCCGAAACTATAAGGGTTCCTTGTTGTGTAACTACGAAACCCTAAAGAACAGACCTTACTTTTTTCAAAGTAATAATACAAGTTGTACAACTTGATTTATTAATATAATTCTACAACTATTTATAAAGATAGTTTTGGAAACAGCTTGGCAACAAATATACCTTATTGTCGGGGGTTGTTATTAACGGTGCTTAGTTATTATAATGACCGGATTTATAGTGTTTGTTTAATAAAAAAAATACACTTATTGTTAGACAGACCTTGAATATTTTCTGGAACTTTGTGGTAGAATATATATTACATCATAAATAGAATATATTATACTAAAATTGTACAAATGATTATTCGTTTTAATGGCATACAAATAATCTCTTGGGATCGATAAAAGCCAGTTATTTCGATATTACAGACTGACATTTCAATTTTATATTTATATGTTTAAATGGTCAAGAGTAAGAGTTAGAAGTTAATTTAAATATACATCACCAGATTTATTTGATTATCAAAAAATATTTCTGTATTTTAAAATTCGAATAATTAATCTTAACTTAACCAAAGAAATCATATTTACCGGTATTACAAAGAACTGTCAGGTATCTTAATCCTCAGTATTAATTTGAGGGGACAACACCTACACCTTTCTAAAAGGCCGGCAACGCATCTGCAATTCCCCTGGTGTTGCAGTTGTTCGTGGGCGGCGGTAGTCACTTACCATCAGGTGAGCCGCATGATCGTTTCCTCCGTCTCCTAAAAAAATCACTTTTGCCCTTTCCTTTTTTGAAACTGGTTTCAGGTGTCCATAGGCTGCATAACCACTTACCATCGGGTAGACTGTAGCTCACTTATCAGTCGTATATTAAAAAAAAACTTCAGCTTTATTTTATTAATATAATAACAGTGCAGTGGTTGGTGTAAGAATATCCACTACCCCATGTCATTCCGTGGGTGTCGTAAAAAGCGACAGAGCGAAACTGAACCAGGAGATGGGCAGATGGATAATGAAACACTGCGGTTGCCAACTCGCTTGCCAAGCGTAGGAACTATAGAAAATATTCCCCTTATGAAGCAATTTATGCAACTCAGTGAACTTTTGATAGGCTGTGATGGTTATACATTAAAGATTAAATTCAAATACTTAAATCTATTACAAAAGTTATGTAATGAGTGTTAAGTGTTTAAGGTTTTTTGTTAAAACATTTATTTTTATTACATATTTACCTTCTTTCAGACCGAGGTCCAGACTGGTTACGTTTGGTAGAGGGCCTAGAGGTCCTGAAACAATAAAGACATAAAATAAATCATCTGACGATTAGAATACAATAAGGAAATATCAATGGATTAATAAGATGATGTGGCAATGGACCGAAAATATGGCTTGAAGAACCGACAACTGATGGGCAAGAAGGATTCTCGAGAGGTAAAAAAAAAAATTAAAATAAAATAACTAATTAACATAAAAATTGTACGAATTATAATTATTAATAAAACAAAATATTTTACCTAAACATATTAAACAAATTTATAAGACAGCATTAAATTTTTAAAGCTCTCTCTCAGCATCAAAAAATATTGATTATTTAAACATTTGTATAATATATGAAAACAATTTTCTAAGAAGATTTTTTTTTAATTTTATACAAAAGCAAAGATTCTAACCCTGAGTTTGAGTAATCTGCAATTAAATATTAATAAAAAATTCTAAACTTCTAAGTACTTTTTCTTCGTTATTAAATTTTATGATTCAAACGTCTCCTCTTTTAAAAAGAATGATAAATACTTAATGAGAGCTGAAAAATTACTTCTTCCAAGTTAAAAACGACCTTTATTTATAATCCTTAAGATATTTCCAAGCAATTTTTAATTCTCGCACAGGCTGAATGAAATTCTTTACCCCATCGAGCCGCCTAATTTCGCCAGCCTTTGTAAAGCCGAAACCCTCGACGAACAAAAGAATCTCGGCGTTGAATCGTTCCAGACTAATTGCCCACCCTCTTGACTTCGCTCCCCTTTTCCTAAGATGTAAACATTAAACGATTTGCAAAGTACGGAAGGCTTCCAACTGAAAGCTTCTAGCGGAAGTTACTTCTCGTTTTATACTTTTAAATTCAATTTTCACTTACTATATTGTCAAATTTTGAAAAGACGTCAAAAATTAATTATAATTTATATTTGCGATTGTTGTCACTTAATGAAATGCGAGCTAGACCTGTACTCAGCAGTGAAACGTACTCGTATATAGACTTTAACTTATTTATAACTAGCAACCCGCCCCGGCTTCGCTTGGGTAAGATCTACTAATGGTACGTAATTTTTATAGATTTTTCCATCCAAGTTCAGGGTAAAATGTAGGTTAGATCACGCCTGGTTTGTTCTCTATCGGTTCGAAAAGTTTTATCACAATTTGATTCAGCCATTCCGAAGATTAGCAAGAACAAACAGACGGACAGACGGACATTGTACAAATAGTTCGTTTCGTTCGATAAAAGGCGACATTACAGACAGACACTTCAATTTTATTTATATGTAAACATACCTATATATAAATATACATATGTATTTACATCATTAGATCTATTTGATTAACTAAAAAATATTATTTTAAGCAAGTTATTCAAATAATTCAATTTAACCTAACCAAAAAAAGTCACATTTACCGGCATCACAAAGAACTGTCAGCTATGGATTACACTACGGCAAGATAAATGAGTACATGAGAGGTAATGACCAAAAAGATAAATAACTTCCTTTACTTTACCTTTTTAAATGAATAATAATAATTTACAAAACTCGTTATATTTCGCAGATTGACTTAGAGCCTTGTTAATATTTTTGTACGTACAATGAGCACTAATAATTTTATACTCACCAGATCATCTCGTCAGTTGAGAGTGAGGTGAACTTATTTTTCGCACAATGACAATAATAATCAGAAATGCATGCAGCATGTTCAATAAAAGTTTATCGGTTTCTATAGTGTGTAAATACACAAAACTATACTTTAATGGTTTGTCCTTTAATATTTTGCAATTTTATATAGGCTGTAATTTTTACCTTTTTAATATTTAAATAACTTGTTATCCATACACATAAATATAACTCTAATATTGAAATAACTGCCTTTAATTGAGCTGAGGGGGTTATTTTCATACCATTAAGACATAAATAATAATTTAAAAAAATGTATCTGTCTGTACGTCCGGGCTAGTCGTCGAAATGGCTGAACTAATTCTGATGAAACTTTACGAGCTGATATAGAGCAAAGCCAGGAGGGATCTAGGCTATATTTTATCCAAAAAACTTGATTTTTTTAAAAGGATAGAGTGACAAACGAGCACACAGTCCACCTGATGGTAAGTGGATGCTGTGGCCCGTAGACATCTACATTTATCCTCGTTTGCAAATCAAAATGCAGATGCGTTGTCACCCGTGAAGACTAAGATGGAATGCCTCTTTTCCAGTAAAAAGGGTTTCACACACAGCAAGCAACACAGCAGCGTTGAGCTGCTACTTTACGCTGGTATGCTGTGAGAGCGTGGTCCTTCCCCGCTCGAGCCGACCCATTCGTGCTACAACTATACTGTTATTAATATAGCTGCAGCATGGCTCTACCATGTAAAAATGATGTTTTTTTTTAAGATAAGAGAAAACCAACATATATGTACTTTGATTACCTTCAATCTAAATAACGCAGCATTAAATTATTCTACCCAAGTAAAGCCAGTGCGAGCTCACTAGCCTTTCAGTGAATTATTTGAAATGCAACAAAATAGAGTTGAATCGTCTGTTGGTAAACAGTGCCCTAAATAAGGACCCCCGTCTTCACTTATTACGGAATGAAACACGAATAAATTACGAGGGTATTTATTCCTGCCCATTGTGCGCTCCCGTCGCTACGAACCTAAAGGTTTTGATTTATGCAGAGTGACTCTCCAAGTGCTTCGTCATAGACTGTACAGAATCGTAGAGATTCGCAATCATTATTCTTGTCTTTTTTTTGTCTCGTTTTGAAGTCTTCCTTTTGAGGGATGTTTAAGATAGGTACGTATATTTTACGAATTTTACCGCGTTTAATTTTAAATTCTTAACGTTTCGTCCACTTTACCCATGTACCCATTACCGTTCGCCCCTCTGTGACCCCAAAATTTTCAAAGAAGAGCCAAATTTTAAAGTTAAATTCAAGTAAATAAATAATGATATACCGTTATTATTTTTTTGCGCCCAGAAGCAATGGAAAGAGCTACCCTCCGGGAAGCGGGGAAGGGAGGTGTAAATGTTGTAAGCATACCACGACAGCCGGCTGCCGTGGTTATGTGGGACTCACTGCGAAACCTAAGTGCCTATCCACTAAACACCACTTGTGAGGTTGGCATTGGCATGTATGACCTTTCTGCCGAATCGGAAGCGACCCTTTTTAGGGAAAAGGGGGCGCTGAGTGAAATTATCTCAAAATTATCCCTAATTGAATGTGATTTATGGGCAACAACTATGCGCACGCGCGCCCCTCTTTGCGATTCAATTCGCAACGTTTTTGCCAACCGATCGAGCTGAATGTGTGCGTGCGTAGTAAAATAGTGGGCGTTAGATAATTTATGAATGACAATTAGTTAAAATAATGCATTACCGCCTGGTTTTGAATTTTGAATTTTGAATTTAAAAAGTAAAAAGAACAGAATGTTGGAGATTTTTTTAATTAGTTTTCTTTACAATTTGCCTATATTGCTTATTCTGAACCTTATCTGCAAGGTCGGATATTTATTTATTTATTTATTAAGGACGGTCAACAAATCTTACACAAAAAACATTAAATTCTTAAGCTATCATCTAAGATTTAAGCTAAGTGATTCAATTACGGGCTGCCACGACTTGCAACTGTAAAAATAAAATATAAAAAAAAACTAAACTAACCCAAAATTATTCCATACTCAAACTTGCACTTAGAAGTAACTTTTTGAATTTAGAGAGGCTACTTGAAAAAATGTCTACGTCCGTTTTTTTCTGGAGTTCATTGTATTGTCGTTGCAGCCTGTTCATGATCGCGTGATGACCAAGATTGCTTTTGGATCCCTTGGTAAAAAATGGTGTGTATTTCCCTTTTTGCGAGATATTATAGGGTATATTAAGCCGAAGCTGTTCCAACAGTCCAGGGCAATCCAGAGCACCGCTTACAGTTTTATATAAAAACAAATGATCTAATATAAGCCTCCTATTTTTAAGCTTTTCAAATAACCCTGTATAATTCTTCTGTATGTGTGTTTGTCATGATAACATAGATATACCACCACCTATCAAGATATATAAGATCTTTCATGGTGTAAGAACTCTTACAACACCCCTCAGATGAGATGGAATGATTCTCTTACGCCTGAAGAAAACTAAAAATGCTCGCCACGAGTTACGTTTCCATTGTTTATCTCCACGATTTGCACAGTTATGCAAACACTGAGTTTTAATACAGCGAAGAGAATCAGTTGCCAACCATGAAATTACCTGCTATTCATCGCAGTGGCACAACGCACGAGCGTGTGCAAATGCAAAACTATATTAGACCATCGCATCGTAGTCATTAGTGACGCAACTTGATCGTTATTAGCAGATCCTGTAAGCGATGTTGCTGATGATTGTCATAATTAATAACTCAATTTGTATATTTTACACGTTTTGACTAACGTATAATGATGCATTGCAAAAATAAGACGTCTTGTCACGGTTATATGCGCTCATGTTACATCGGAAGCCAAATGAATTAGCAGAACTAGAGATATTAACTTAACATTATGAAACAAAAAATAAAAATTAGTAATTTAGTATTACTAGTCTTTTCCTTCCCTCTAACGTATGTGACCGCCTCCTTGGTCTAGTGGTTGTAGCCGCGATGGCTGATCAAGGGGTCCCGGTTTCGAATCCCCAGTCGGCCCAAAACCAGTTACTGGGCTCCTCTGTCAAGCAAGTCTCAGTAGCAGTCCGGAATCAGGAATCAGGACGTAGATCCTGCGCCTGGTCTGTATCCGGTAGTGTCGGATCACCGTCCCATCTGACTATGAGAGTGAGGGAATAGAGAGTGCACTTGTGTTAGCACATACACTCTTACACTATAATCCTGTCCTGTGCAGATGGCTAGTCTACGTTGGGACTTGCCGCCGTGACCCAAATTCCGTCTGGACGACTTTTTTTCTAATGTATAAAAATTTATATTTGCTTGTACGTATTTTATGCGTTGCCATAGCGTTCATCAGATTGCACTAAAACTTTGTTGAAATATTGCTTGCACTTCCGCGAAGGTTATATGCATAGTTGCCGCTGTTGTAGAATCCAGATATCACCTGTGCGAAGCCGGGGCAGATAGCTGGTTATTTATAAGTAATAAGGACTTTATTTATTATTTATAGGTAATGCATCAATCCATTTTGCCCTGAATCTCGTAAGAGACTACTCTGGGAGATGCCAGATACTAATCTTATGGATCCAATATATGGCGGTATCATATAAACATCGGTATATAATCATCCCTTTCACGCAATACTTGAAAACCTCAGACTTACAGCGAGGAGCTGCATCAGAGGTGCGATACGTCTGATCCTGCATTCGTCAACCCGCTTGCCAAGCGTGACGATTACAGCAAACCCTCCCCACAATTGGAGAGGCTCACATCCAGCTGTGGAATTTTACGTGCTAAAGAAGAAGAAGAGCTCATCATCATTATCGTTACAGCCCTTCACAGATCCTCTGCTGAACATAGGCTTCCACCACCGAATGCCACAATGTCTTAATCCACTTGCATCCATCGAATTTTTACATATACAAGGATGTATAAGTCCTAGTAATTATAAATTACTAAATTATGTCCAGGGATTGGTCGCGAGTCAACTTATGAGCCTCCGATAGTACCACGCGGCGATAACTCTGTTATTGTATAATTCGGTGGCCTATTTGTTGCTGCGATCCATTTTTTTTGATATTTAGTTAAGTATTTTTTGTTTGTCAAATTGATATTATGCAAGTTGCAGCAATAAATAAATATATTATTCCTTTCTTTTCTTTCTATTTTTCATATCTGACCAGGTTGTCACAACATCTAGTAGGCCGAGGACCAATTCGAGAACCTTTGTTTAAAATCGGTTGTCGCTTATTCGAACTAAATGAAGTACATTTTATAGAATAAGGGTGATAAACGAGCACACAGTCTATTTGATGGTAAGTGGGTGCTGTGACCCATAGACTTCGATTAATAATCAAAATGTAGTTCCGTTGTTACCCCTGCGATCTAAAATGGAATGCCTTATTTCCAGTAAAAAGAATTTCCGCTTCTCTACACTCACCATACGAAACACAGCAGCATTAAGCTGCTATTTTACGCTAGTATTTTTTGAGAACAACTATAATATAGCTGCAGCGTGGCTCTATCACACATTAGTAACTAATAAAACAAGATTGCAAGTCAATAGACTAATTACCATCGGCTCTTGAAGCTCAGTGAACCGTGTGTATTGTAATTAGAGATAGAGACATTGGGCCGCGACCTCGGCCTCGCTGGGGCGGGCGGCTGACCTGCAAGTAGGGCGGCACTGGCTCTTGGTCACGGCTAACGGTCGTAGACCTTCTGGTGAGTACGCGCCATGTTTGTCGATTACTAATGTCGGATGCTACCTTCTCATTGATTAAATGTATTGATAGTATATGGTTTATGTTTCATTGAGTTAATGTGTAGTTGCCGCAAGTGTAGAATATAAATAGGTTTTGTTCTGCAAATAACCCTTGAATATGTTATAAAAAGACATTTTCTACTCAGCTAATGGTGTCTGTATTATGTATATTTTTAATAGAAGTTTATGTGACTAATGAAGCCACCTGATGGTAAGTAGATACTGTGACCCATAAACAAAATATGTGAATTTGGAGGATATAGATTCCCTTATAGTACGCGAGTATCCCCATTTAGAACCTCACCAGCACCGTTGTAATTCATTATCATCGTTATCATTACAGCCTATCATCTTAGGTCAACTGCTGAACATGAGTCTCCGCCATTGATTGTCTCATGTGGAGAGTGTTTATCATAGTTGTCACGCCTGACACAGAACTTTATTATTAGATTTGTTATCACAAAGCTGGTGCCCAGCTCCTACTTCATTTCTGATACTCGAAAAAGACTCTGGAAAATTCTCACAGAGTGAAGAAGGAAAGCAACAATAGCAATACGAGGTCATCAAATCTAGTGCCAAGTCCAGCGTGCAAATCTTCACAAAATGTAATGTGGAAGGGTCGCGCTGCGCCTATATTATGATTGCAGCTCTAATGGGTCGGCTTGAGTGGGAAGGACCACGCTCTCACAGAATACGAGCATAGATACTAGCTTAATACCGCTGTGTTACATATGATTAGTGAAGAGAACCCGAGACCATATCTATCTTAGACCTCAGGAGTGACGACGCATCTAAACGCCAATAAAACTAAATGTATAAACATTTACAACAACCAATGTTCAAAATCTGAATACCATTGTGTTTTTAAATGGGGAAGAACTGAGCTCTCTTGATTCCTCCATTGACTTATATGAAACCGCCATCTGTCGGAAAATGCAAAATCAAGTATTCAGGTATTTAGTCATTTACTAAGTATACAACAATACATAATAGCATTTCTCAAAGTTGTCTCTTATGAATCCAAGGGGTGAAATAAGGCGATATTCCACGCCTCACCTCATCTGTGTGGTGATACCTGACCGCAATCTCTTAAAATAATTTGTTTATAATTATACACCCAAATTCCATCTTCATCTATTTTAAAACCTAAGCATTTATTCCATGGAACTATGATTATACTACTGGAATGACCGGGGCGCATTGGTTAGCGCGGCACGACCCAAGTGGGGTTGCCAACTTTTTGTACGGGGAACAAAGTATAAAAGGTCGGGGAGTTAAAATTAATTATTATTTAAGAAACACAAAGAGTATTTTTTTGAATCTTAAAAACATATTTTTGGAGCTATTTGCACAATTTAATAATATACAATACTAAAAACTATAATAATAATTAAAAAAAAAAACTAAAACTAGAAACTTAAATATCATATAGTCCTACTCCCCGCGGTATCGTGCCAAGAACGCTGGCTGCATTTCCCCGCTGAATGGCTATACTTAGCCTTTGAGCGAGAAAAGAACCAGCCCTCTTATCACCAGCAGCAACGACCAGCCGCGGATGGAGTTTTAATAAATGTTTGACGTTTTATAAATTTAATAATTTATTATCATTTTCTACCGACTTCAAAGAGGAGACGGTACTCAATTCGACTGTATGTTTTTTATCCTTTTTTTATATGTGCTACTTCATAACTTTTGTCTGGGTGAACCGATTTCAATGATTCTTCTATATTAGAAAGCTGGTACTTTTCATATGGTTTCATATAAATTTGATCAAGGTCTGACCAATAGTTTTTAAGTTATTCTTAATAATTTATATTGAAGTCCGTTGTACAAATTTTTTAATTTTTAATTATTATAAAACAAACATGCTCTAGCCTCTCCACAATTTTAGTCGAATTTAAAATAAATAACGAGTTCCTTTTTATTAAAGAGCGAAATAAAGTATAATAGTGTTTTAACAGTATAGTTGTCAACCCTAGCACAGAGCAAACAGCAAGTACGGACTACGGAGGAACGTTACGTGACCGGGCATCATTAGCGGGTGTAATCCACGAGCGACGGCGTTCCTTGTGCTAACAAGCCTGTTCTCGACCATTTCATCACGCTAATTGCAGAGTAATGCATCGGTAATTTGTGAACTGTTACTTGGGGTTATCTAGTAGTAGTTTTATAACGTTAGATCATGGATTAATAATATGGTGTGCTTAATTGTGTTAGGTCTTACAGGTATATATTACGCAAATTGCACGTATACGTGTTCTTAAGTTTAAAAAAATCTTTTTTTTTTAAGAAACCACTATTTTGTTATGTAAACTGTACACATTTTATGAACTATACCCTTTTTTATATTTACAATATCTTTCGAGTACGGCAGAACCAAGTTTTCACTAGTGGGGCAAACCAACTCAGGATAAGTGACGTTTGAAGCATTTTTAGGTGAGCAAGCTCAATTTGCTACAACGACTCTCATCTTCAGTCGAACATAGGCCTCCCACGTACATTGTCAGGAAGAATTTTGCCATGGTTGTTAGCTTTGGTAGGCGTTTTGGCAATCTCAGTTATTATTATTATCAGTTGTATTATAAGTAAGAAACTGCCAACTTTCTCCTGTTTCAATCTTCCTTTGTTGCCTCATACGACAGACACGGGGCGATATGGGGTAATGGATATTCTTACACCGCCACTACACAGTGGTTAAATTATAATTAATGGAAAATAATTAACAGGTGAAATAGAGAACACATTGTTTGCGTTATACAAAAAAATTGAAAACTACAATCATAAATCAATGAAAAACTACTTTTTTGGTAGTAGTGTAAAAAATGTAATACTATCAAAATATAGTAAATTTAGAGTCTATTATACAAATTATTATAATTAACAAAGATATCCGTCGCCTATAAAACAACTTTCAATAATGATCAACTTTCTATATTAATTTCTTATATTTACGTGAACACTACAAATTTAAATAAAACTAGTATTTACGCATTTTATCGCGTATATTAACTTATTTTATATTCTCGATGTTTCGAGTACTTTACAGCACCTATGGTCACGGGGGGACTGAGATGTTCGACGTTCCAATGTCGTAGTTACCCACGGCTACCTTCAGATTTTTTTTAATTTATTCGTTTATCACCTTTACTATTACTAAAAAACTTCCAGTCGCTAGACACTTGTACCACCGAACGATCCGTTATAGCACGAACCGTGTAATGAAAACAATGATTCACGAAACGTCGTTAAATTTAAGGAAATTAATATATTAACTTTGGCCTCTCAATAGATTTACAAAAATGTAATGTACGTACACAACAAATAAAGGTAGTTATACAAAAATAAGTGATATTCATTCTGTAAATACTGGGAACAGGCACAAGCTAGTAGTACCAGTTACTTGACTCCACCGAGTCAGTAATTCATTCTTGGGGCGATGTATACGCTTTTACAACAAAATCCCAGAAAATATACAAAATTTGACCTGCTCAAAGTTCAAAAACTTTATTAAAAATTAGCTTTATTACCCACATATTATGTAACGGAATCTTTTAATGTAATTTTCACCAACTTGTAGACAGCCGATTGTCTTGAAAATCTGCACTCGTATCAAGGACCGATCACAATACAATAATTCATAATTTATTTTTATTATTATAATATTATTATTTATATATTATATTATTTATTTTATTTTTATAATTTTTTATCTTTGAATCTGGCTTCAGGATCACCGATAAAATGGAATTTTTTATCTTTAGCGTATTTCTTTAGTTTTTTTTTAATTAGTATTCATTGTTGCCTATAGTGAAATCCACAGCACTAACACGACACAAAAGAGTGTGTATTTACACATATCTATCTATACTAATATAATAAAGCGGAAGAGTTTGTTTGTTTTTTTGTTTGTTTAAACGCGCTAATCTCTGGAAATACCCGTCCGGTTTGAAAAATTATTTTTGTATATTACAGCCAGATTCATGTGGAATAGTATAGGTTATTTAGCATTAAGCTATACCACTCAGCTAGCCTTAAATATGATATATTTGTTAAGCAAGTCAGAAGAAAAAGCACTCCCGAAATGATTTATCCACGTACGCTGGTGTTATCGTTAGGGATACGTAAATACAATGTTCTAGAAAAATATAGATCTCTACTCCATCTAAAAAAAATCTGCGATACCATATGTCTATTTCTTATATATAAGCCATAATTAGGTATTTTGTGACAAAAAAATATTGAAAATTAAAAAGTGATTTATGAGTGTTATTATTAGGCATGGTCTATTTATCCTTACGAACGAAAGTTACTTCATCATCAAGACAATTTTATGAAGATAAACTTTGTTCTTTATACCATGTTATTTGGACGCATAGTTTAAGAGATAATGTAAAATTAAAATAATTCAATACTTGGCTGGGCGCGCGACCGACGCATAAACCCTAGCCGTCTGGTGAGAACTGCGAGAAGCCAGTATTGAAAGCTTCTATGAGCGAGGTTAGTTTAATCATTATAGCTAAAATAAATTAAAAATTAATTGAGTACTTTTATGACAATGATTAGTTACATTTTTATTTCTGAACTCTTTCATTTCACGTTGCTATGGTATTTTGAAAATTTTATTGATTAATAAGTATAAGAGTTTGATAGCTCAAGAATTATTTCATGCCTACACACTTTTCATGTATCGTGTACCTACGGATTTCTTTAAAACTGGGAAAAACCGCGCTTCGGGACACTTTGTGGGACAGGGGGGGGGGGGCTCAACCGGGAGGGGGAGGGAAAGTGGATAAAACTTAACTTCGCTCTACATCATACATAATATGCCGACAGATAAAAGTACTTCATTAATTATGCTAATTTTTCCATCCATTGCTATCAAATAAAATATTTAATTATAATTATAAAACGCTTGAGCTAGGTCATGTCACGCATCTTTGACACGTGATGACGCGGGTGAAACTGCGGGGCACAGCTAGTTATGTATATAATTACTCTGAGATATTTACTGATAGTCAATGCATAGCCGATGAGCTGACACTTACGGCGTAATTGTCCAGCACGTGACCAATCAGGCTCATCACAAGGTTATCGATATCAGTGACTAATACAACCTAGAATTCTTATTTTTTACTTGGCAGAGCCACACTACAAACGCCGAATTTAAAGAACTAAAAAGAATGTAGTTATTTCACGGATGAAGTTGGGCTAAGATGTAGTGTAGGAGATATTAGGAGATATTTATTAGTAAGGTAAAGTAAAGTAAAGTTGCAGCCTATTTACGTCTCACTGCTGGGCACAGGCCTCCTCTCATTTCTGAGAGGGTTTTAGGGCAAGGAAACGTCCGTCGCGCTGCCCCAATGCGTGTTGGCGAACTTCACATATCTTCGAAATATTTTTTTTTCTTATTTCTCAGACATGCAGGTTTCCTCACGATGTTTTCCTTCACCGCCGAGCACGTGATAAATTAGCACTTACAATTGAAATTAACAATTTCATTGGTGCCGGCGCGGATCGAACCCGGGTTGCTCGAGAACTGTGAAGCTTACAGCGAGCGCTAACCATCTGAGCTACCACGGCTTTTTTTTATAAGTAAAATGTGTAAATTTCGTCGTTAATTATCTTCATTATTTTGTGTAATTGTATTCAAATATCATATTTTTTTTTCTATATTATATTTAACCTGTGATCCTCCGAGGGAACTACCTTATATGTTTTCCTCGGCGTATCTAATTTATGTCTCTGTCTTTCGACGCTGATACCATAAGGCTTTGGAATTAATTACCTCCTCAAGTTAACCCTTTCGCTGTCCCGTGCACTACATATAGGGCACTGCTATTGTCTTACTATTGTGTCTGGAAAACGGACAGTGAAAGTGTTAAGTAACCGACTTCTGCAGCTGCCTTTAAAATAATGGTGGCAGATCATTACCTTTCTTCTTCCAGAAGCTAACTTTCTTAAATGTTTCTGCTTAAGTATGGCTTGATATTATAAATTATTTAAGTTGATTTTGTACAATATGTTCGTATATAAGTATGCTTAAAATGTGTGTATTATGTATTATTCAAAATTGCGTAAGGTATGTATCAGGCATATAGTATATTATTTAGTTTATTTGTAGTTTTATATATATATATATATATATATATATATATATATATATATATATAAGTGTATTTATACATATGATATGTATGTTTTTATATTTAGATTCACGTATACATATTTTCATGTTTTAATGGTACCTGCTTAAGTTTCCCTGAATATCCCGTAGTTGAATGGTAGAGAATGGCTAAAAGCATTAAGTACGCCAATTGTACACTTTATGTGCAATAAAGATTTTTAATTAAATAAAAATATATTGCTACACTTACGTAACCATTTCATGGGTTGACTGGTAGAGAATGCTTCAAGGCATTAAGTTCGCCCTTTTGTGTTCTTATATGTGGCGATAAAAGAATATCTACTACCCCATATCATCCCGTAGATGGCATAGCAGGCGACAGAGGGGAACAAATCAAGAGATTGGCAGCAGCGTCTTACTAATAACCCGCTTTCTAATCGAGGCAACTATCCGTCCTATGAGGCAATCTATGGGGGAGGTCTATGTTCCATAGTGGACTTTAATAGGCTGTAACGGTAACGGTATTCTTTTGTTATAAGGAATGCAATAAAGAATAAATAAATAAATAAGACATAGTATGAAATATAGTGTAATAATGTCCTCCAGACCGAATTTCGGTCACGGCGGCCAGCTTCAAAGGAAAATAGTAGAGAATTATATTGTGCAAATATATGCGCAAGCACAGGTGCACACTCTATTTGCTATGACGAGATTGTTAAAAGACATTACCATTGTAATTCAAAGTCACCGATATCCGTTTCAAACTGGAAGAATCGGAACGAGTCGCATCCGAGCTGAGGAAGGAGGTCAGTTGCGCAAAATTAACGCATGATCTACGAATTCGCTTCCGTTGCAGAATGGAAATATGATACGTGGTAATCATAATATCTATTTCACCGATGATTGCGAACCCGTCACCCGATACTCGATGTCAGCGAGTTGGTGACCGTAAAACTAGGACGACCTCGGTCGTTCACATCACCACCTCAGCCCTTGACTGAACACGAACACAACAAGGGAAGACGTTTGCGGAAGTTTCTCAAAAAACCTCACGTCCTGCACCCTGTTGTGATCAGATACAAAAGAGTATGGATACGAAATAGAAAAATCGATAATGATGACAACGAAATTCAAATCCTACGTACTCTAGGTATCTGCAAAACACAAGAAGACATCCCTCGTTACCGATTTCTCGCCCTCTTGGGTAGTGTATCACCGATACAGGGATGCGCCAAAGATGAAAGTTCCTTAAATATTGTTATGCTTGTTTTTATATATGTTTAGGTTATAGTATATATTGTTATGAGCCAGTGTTATGAATTATTAAGACCTTAATGGCTGAAACAAAATTTTTTATTGTATTTTATTGTATTGTAAAAGTAATTTTTTAACCTTTTAAGTGGTTTAAGAAATATCTGCATATAGTTGCATTAAAAACGTTACAATTTTGCCAACCATAAGGTTGGAATTTTTATTAAAATTTTATATATGACCAACCTGAAGAATTAATATAGGTTAGATATTAAGGAATATATCGAGTGACATTTGCAATGAGGGCTAATAATCTTCCACTCACCAGATGTCGCTAGTTGTGACTGAGGTAAAGTTTTTTGTTACAGTGTCAGTTAATTGCGAAATTAGTTTTAAATAATAGCTTATCATTATCTAGAATATAATATTAATACACAACACAATGCGCCAGTGGTTTGATTTTTTTTTGCACTTTATAAATCTTTTTAAAAAAAATCAGCTTTTAGATATATTTTATAATTTGGTTTATTCATTTTTAATGTAATTAATATAAAATAAAACTAATAATACAAGAAGAAACCCTAAAGATTACATTTTCCTAAGAAATTATCATCCCCACTATGAAATATGTCAAATATTTTACCTCACTGTAAAGTGGCGCCGCCCTAGTGGCAGAAAAAGTCGTGGATGCCCTCATTACATTGACGTCGTCCTTCAATAAATTGTCATTACTGACATATCCCAACGGATTAGTAAGCTGAAGTAAAAATAAAAATGGGCCGGCCATATAGATCGAAGAACCGAAAACCGATGGAGAAGAAAGGTTCTCGAGTGGCAGCCTCGTACGTGTAAGCGAAGTGTAGGACGACCTCCAACTAGATGGAACGAAGAACTGGTAAGACATGCAGGAAGTCGATGGATGCAGGTGGCTCAGGACCGTGTTTTGTGGCATTCCTTGGGGGAGGCGTATGTTCAGCAGCGGGCTTGTGAAGGGCTGTAATGATGATGATATATTTCAATAAGTTTTACATCAAATACATTAATTGATAATCACTTTTATCATACGCATTGCATACATATAGCGTACAAATATTTTCCTGTTATTATATCAACATATGATACAGCGTTATTTATAGTTGAGAACCTGTCGTTGGACCTTTAAAATCTCACAAGAATGAAGATGATTCAAAAGGCATTTATTGCGTCATCCTTTCGCGAGAATTCCTTCACAGTCATTCACACACGTAATTACACTTACATATCGTGCAATATAAACATATGCGAATACGTGGATAAAATCGATAAAAGGTAACAATATCGTCACGATTTCTTTTTAATAATTTATGGCTATATATACTCTGAGTCGTGGTAACAAAGATGGTTAACGCTCGCTGTAAGTAAGCTTCGCAACCCGGTTTCGATCCCCGCCGGCACCACTGAAATTGTTAATTGCAATTTCAAGTGCTGATTTATCACGTGCTCGGCGGTGAAGTAAAACATCGTGAGGACACCTGTATGTCTGACAAATAAGAAAAAACAATATTTCGAAGACATGTGAAGTTCGTCAACACGCATTGGGGCAGCGCGGCGGACATTTCCTTGCCCTAAAACCCTCTCAGAAATGAGTGGAAGCCTGTGCCCAGCAGTGGGACGTAAATAGGCTGCAACTTTTATATACTCAAACGCTATTCAAGTTTAGGATGTAGTTAATTCGTTTGTCGTATGACAGTCACTTTGACTTCAAGTGATAAAGATAGCCCGAGACTTAACGGCATGTTGAAACTGAGCAGCATTTCAGTATATGGACATTAATAACTGTACTAATTTTAATATGCTCAAGGTAATAATTAGTGGTGTCCTCCAGACCGAATTTCGGTCACGATGGCCAGTCTCAACGGAGATTAGCTGTCTGCGGAAGACAGGATTACAGTGCCCGAGTTGTGCGCATGCACAAGTGCACTCTCTATTACCTCACTCTCATAGTCCGATGGGACGGCAAACCGTCACGACCGGAGAAATATCAGGCGCAGGAGCAACAACTTTGCGTGCCTTTCGAGTCACGTGGCCGTTTTTTATAGAATAGGGTGACAAACGAGCACACAGTCCACCTGATGGTAAGTGGTTGCTGTGGACCATAGACATCTACACCTATCTTCATTTGCGAATTAAAATGCAGATTCGTCAGCCGTGAGGACTAAGATAGAATGCCTCTTTTCCAGTAAAAAGGGTCTCCGGTTCTCTACACTCACCATACGAAACACAGCAGCATTAAGCTGCTATTTTACGCTGGTATTCTGTGAGAGCGTGATCCTTCCCCGGTCGAGCCGACCCATTCGTGCGACAACTATACTATTAATATAGCTGCAACATGGCTCTACCACGCACAAACCGGCCGTTACTGAGAATTTCTTGCAACAAACCCATTTACTGATTTAGGCCCGATCCGGTATTCTACGAACCCGGGATTGACTGGTCAGTAACCGCGTTTATGAGCATTAGACCAATGAAGCAGTCACCCAAGATAACAAGTAGAATGTCTACTAAATATTTACATTAAAACCTTGACACCTATTTTCCATCTTTAATGATTTTAGAGATTTTTCCACATATGTTGGTAGGTACGAGTGGTTCCCGTCGAAGTATAACTTATCTAATCAAAAAAAAAACGGATTATGGAAATCGGTTCACATATTATTGACGAAGAATTCGCGCCACATACATACGATAAAAGCAGTCGAACTGACAACCTTTTTTATTTTTTTTAAAGTCGGCTAATTCGGATAGTATATAGTATACTCATTTTAAGATGTCGTTTTTATATTTGACTCTATGGTAGCGAACTCTTCAGCACGCTATATGACATAGAGCGCGCTGAAGAGTTCGCTACCTTTGTCAAGTATAGAAAAGTATAAACGTAACATAACATAAACTGTCATTTGAAATTTTACAAAGATGACATGTTTATTGTTTACGATTACTTTAAACAAATACAAACATTGTTTATCGCTAATTTTGTAATGATTTAGCAAGAAATTCGATCATGAGTAAAAGAGAAACTATAAACTTTAAAAATTTTAAAAAATTCTTCGTACCGGAGCCTAAGTGCGTAGCGACGAGGCAAACTTTGACGGAGTAACCTCGCACAATCTGTTTGATTATTAAAATTAATTCAAAGTTTAGAAAGACAGTTCCTAGTGACATAGTAATGGTACACGCAAGGGTTAATTAATAAAATTAGAAATCTTGAAAAATACATAAGAAATCAATAAATATAGTCGTATTTTACAAAAATAAACCGAGACGTTGACTTGACAAATGTGAAGACTATATTACGTTTTTTTACATCACTAAATTGGCCTCAATTTATTTAGCACATTTTATGACGTCATCTGAAGATGAAATAGATGTCGATTAATTTCACGCAATTTTATTAAATCCCTTTTTTAAAGAGCTCTGAATAGTAAAATAGGGTTTTATCAATAAACGGCGACGAGGATTTAACCTGGGTTGCTCGCATACTGTGAAAATTACAGCGAGCGTTCCTGAGCTACAACTACTCAAATTTCGTAATTCACGAGCGAACAGAGTTGAATGAAGTAAGTAATGCTTTACCACGTGATGGTTAGTGAAGGAAAACAAGGTGAGGAAACCTACTTATTTTTAAGACATGAGAAGTCCGCCATCACGAACTGAGTCAGCACGGAGAACCCTTTATACTATCTTAAAAAGTCATCATAAAGAAAAAAAAGCCTGTGCCCATCTGTAGAACATATGTTCCTACAATTTTAAGAACAATGAAATACTACGCCATTACATTAGATTTGATATTCCACAAATCCTCGCAAAAAAAACACCGATTCTTACCAAGGATGATTCGCGAGGCTATTGAAATTAAAAAAAAAACATCCTAATTTCAATAGATGAATGGGTGCTGCCATCTGCTTGGGATCCTATAATTAATAAAATTAAATCCAAGCCCAAGCATACCACTGCAAGATATTATAAGTTATAACTTCAAGATCGGACCAAAAATTAATATTCAAAAACTAAAGGTTAACTATGACATCGGGACGTCAAACACCTCGGTGCTGTAAAGCACCCGAAACGTCGGAAATTAAAAAGTTAAATTAAACGCGATAAAATCCGTTAAAATTAGTTTCATTTAATGTGTACTCTTCGCGTAAATATAAGAAATAATTACAAGGAAATACTGACCCTTTCTCAACAACTTTATGTAAATAACTAAGGAAATACTTTCAGATGGCTCATAAATCACTGTACTGTCGTAGATGAATACTTTTGTTTATTATAAAAGCTTATTATTGAGCGCCATTATGAGTTTTCCTCTCCACCATTATCAGTGACGCGAATTCGAATATTTTATTTCATTAAGAAGGCCGCATCTACCTTCACCGTGTGCCACAGTTTTAGTGCGGAACCGCCGATGTATTTAACTCGTAGCGATAATCTGGCAATGTCATATTGCACGGGTTCTGGATACGGGCTGTCACGGTTCCGATCGATAAATAATACCCGCCCATTTCGCCGATGCAAGTGAAGAATTGTGTTTACCGAGACAGGCAGTCTGCGGCGAGCGAAATCTACATCTATAATTAATTTTGTCTAATATTACGTATTTTATGAAATAATGAACAAAACAAAATTCGAAAAAGTATTTTTTTATAGAGTATGGGTGAAAAACGAGTCCACTGTGCACCTGGTGACACAAGTGGACACTGTGGCCCATAGACATCCACATTTATCCCCAATTAAGAATCATAATGCAGATGCGTTATTGACCTTAAGGGTTGAGATGGAATACAGTTTCCAGTAAAAAGAGTTCTCTACTTTCACCATACGCAAAACAGCGACATTGAAATGCTATTTTACGCTGATATTCTGTGAGGGCGTGGTCCTGCCCCAGTCAAGCCTGCACATTTGTGCTACAATCATAATACATATAGCTGTAGCACGGCTCTACCACGTGTAAAGGTTGCTAGTAATAAATAAAATTAGAGGTAAATGTTATAATAGTGTTGACGTTCATTCATTAATGTAAGCTGAAATTAGTTTTATATCGCTAATTAGCAAATTGCATTTCAAATCGAAAAAAAGAAATCTTAAATAAAATCAATTTTACGCATTTCACGTCGTTTAATTAACGTTAAAGTCGGATATTAAGAATTATTTAATCATTTTACACGTGGTAGAGCCATGCTGCAGCTATATTGGTAGTATAGTTGTTGCACGAATGGGTCGGCTCGACCGGGGAAGGACCACGCTCTCACAGAATACCAGCGTACCAACAAAATAGCAGTTCAATATTGTGTTTCGTATGATGAGTGTAGAGAACCAGAGGCCTTTTTTACTGGAAAAGGGGCATTCCATCTTAAGCCTAACGGGTGACAACGCATCTGCATTTTAATTCGCAAACAAGGATAGATGTAGATGTCTATGGGCCACAGCAACCACCCTACACTATGAAAAAACTTAATTCCCAACGTTTCGACTGCATTACATGACCCATCTGTATGTCAAGATTTTTATATTCGGATTGGTTTCCAATCCTTTTGCCAAGCGTGGTAATTAAGGAAATAATCCCCCTTATGAGGTAATCTATGAGGGAAGCCTTTGCTCTGCAATGGACTTTAATAGGCTGTAACGGTAACGAATGTAAGGATAAAAAGGGTGACAAACAAGCACGCAGTCCACCTGATGGTAAGTGGTTGCTGTGACCCATAGACGCCTACAGCTCTCCTCGATCAAGAATCAAACGCAGGTGCATTGTCACACTTGGAGACTAACATGACTCGTTACCAGTAAAAAGATTCCTCGATTTTTGTCACTCTGCAAGAGCATCATTATGCTGATATTTTACTATTGTATACTACAGAGTGACGGTTGTTCCACCAAAGTCCTCGAACGTCCTTGTTTGATCTTGACTGCAAGCGTCAATTGGCTGCGGTAGCCACTTACTATTTGAGCTCGTTTATCATTTCGATTTTATAAAAAAAGAGTGCCAGAAAGAACGTTTTCCTTAGTTGTTGGGCCTTTTATATACATTCTATGATCATTTATACCATCATAATTACAGCCCTTCACAAGTCCACTGCTGAACATAGGCCTCCCCAAAGGAATGCCACAAAGCACGGTCCTCAGCCACCTGCATCCATCGACTTCCTGCATGTCTTACCAGGTCGTCACTCCATCTAGTGGGGGGTCGCCCTACACTCGCACTGTACTTCGCCTTCGCTGCCACTGGAAAACCTTTCTTCCTCATTGTTTCTTCGAGCTATATGGCTGGCCCATTCAGTCACTCTGGTTTTACTGCGGATATCCTCATTTTTAAGTTTATCACGAAGAGAAATCCCGATTATAACCCTCTCCATAGCTCGCTGATCGACCTTTAGCTACCATATACCAATAATTTATTTGTAAAGATAAAAAAACAATATTTTAGCATTTCATTCCATGGGGAAAAAATAAATGTTGAATTATTAAACAAGAACAGCAGTATAAAAGCTATATTGGCTTTCATTTCAAAGAATCTGTACTATATTATTAGAGCGTAAGGGTCCTTGTAGCCCCACCCTCTGAACAACCTAGAAAACTAAATTGGCTCTTGTAGGTCACGAGAGGACCTAGTGCAATTTATAGCTGTGTCCCGGGGCGAAGGCTGAATTTATGACGGGATTGCCTGCAAGTAATAACATGAACGTGGTTAATTACAGTTTTTATAGGAGATGGCAGGCTTGTACATTATTGGCGCTTATACGGTTCCCACAAAACTAAAAATGAAGGAAAAAATTAAATAACTATTTTTTTCCTTTGATTGAGGGAACGTCAAACGCTGTCAGTTTTAGTATGTAATATTTTTTTTTTAGAGACGTTACCTCACACTAAAGTTTTTTTTTGTATCGTGGAGACAATTTACAAACATAAAACGTCGCCGAGTACCGGGACAAACTTGTGTCTGAAGTCGAGTCTTTGCTTAACAAAGTCTCGGATTGGGGCCGACTAAATCTAGTCCAGTTCAATCCCCAGAAGACACAAGTTTGCGCGTTTACCGCTAAAAAGAACCCCTTTGTCGTATCTCCTCAGTTTCAAGGCACTCCCCTTACTGCCTCAGCCAGTATCGGAATCCTTGGCGTCGACATATCGAATAATGTGCAGTTTCGTGGTCACTTGGAAGTGAAGGCCAAATTGGCCTCTAAAAAGCTTGGCGTGCTCAGCAGAGCGAGACAGTATTTCATGCCGGCACATCGCTTGCAACTTTACAAAGCGCAAGTTCGGCCCCACATGGAATACTGTTCTCATCTCTGGGCCGGGGCACCCCAGTGCCAGCTCCTTCCACGTGACCGCATCCAGCGCAGAGCGGTTCGAATCGTCGACGACCGAGTTCTTTCTGATCGGCTCGATACACTGGCACTGCGTAGAGATGTTGCATCTCTTTGCGTATTTTATCGCATTTATCACGGGGAGTGCTCTGAGGAATTGTTCGGACTAATTCCAGCCGCTCAATTTCACCATCGCACATCGCGACAAAACTCGCGTTACCATCCATACCATCTGGATGATTGGTGGTCCACCACTGTGCGATTTAGAAGAAGTTTTCTCCCTCGCACGACTTCCTTGTGGAATCAATTACCACCAGCGAATTTTCCGGACCGATACGACTTAGGAACCTTCAAGAAAAGAGCTTACACCTTTCTAAAAGGTCGGCAACGCATCTGCAATTCCCCTGGTGTTGCGGTTGTTCATGGGCGGCGGTAGTCACTTACCATCAGGTGAGCCGCATGCTCGTTTGCCCCCTATTCTATAAAAAAAAACACATAAATTGCACTAGGACAAACATCCAGACCCGGAACAATTATTTGTAGGCGATACAATCATGTCATCAAAAATGTCAGCTCATATTATACCATGCCAGTTTTTATACCAGTTATATATTTATGTCATATACTTCTCCCCATTGCCGTGCTATGGCATAGGGACAAGATAATTTTATCTCTTGTCAGTGGATATAATCGGTGGAAATTTTTGGCCCCAGCCCCTGCTAGCCGTGCTGGAGGACATTATTTATTACAGTACTGCGAAGCGAGAGAGGGGCGAATTCCGGCGAGGTGTCAAGCTAATTCGCATGAGTTGTATGTCGGTCTTTGAATATTTGAAGATTAAACACGTTTTCTTTACGAGCTCAAAGGTTAATGCGTTTAATCACGTGTAACAACACTTTGAATCTTAATATTTCATTTATGTTCAGAAAGTTTTGCGTCTGAAATATTATATTAACATACCCACCCGGAACAATTAGTGACTTTTGGACTGTATAAGCTTGAGGGTTTTGCGACAGGTATTAAGTATTTTTATGATAAAATAATAATACATATAAAATGCCTTTTTTATTTCCAAAACCAAACAACAATTATTTCAATCTATTTTTATAGAATAAGTGTGTCTAATCTATTTTAATGAATACTGTCCATGTTCATGTACACCTATCCTTGATTAAGAATCAAAATCCGTTGTCACCCCTGAGCACTAAGATGGAATGCCTCATTTACAGTAAAAAGGGTACTCACCATTCGAAACACAGTAGCGTTAAGCTGCTATTTTTAACCGACGACAAAACGGAGGTTCTCAAGTCGACGTGTATATTTTTTTTTACGTTAGACCACGCATAACTTTTTACATAGTGGACCGATTTTGATAATTTTTTTTATTAGATAGGGTATACCCCGAAATTGGTCCCATATAAATTTGAAAAGAAAACGTCTACCCTAAGGGTGGTAAAATAGGGGTGATTTATTGTTTACTCACATATTCTAATGCTGAGTTGTGTATTACTACATTACATAACAATTACATTACATTACAAAAAACCTCACGATGAATGAGCTTTAGACCTGTCAGTTTCTTGTGTGTAGATCTCTCAGTCTCTGCATTTCTGCTAAAGCTCGTTCATCCTGAGGTTTGTATAATACCTTATTTGGCTCTAGATTAGATAAAGCAATACCCTCAAGTTCTTGTACTCTACTCAGTGCCACATATACCTGTGCCACATATACAGTGTTTGCCCTTTGGCAAACACTTTCTTTCCGAGGTCGATTACAGCTTTATCAATGGTCGTACCTTGTAATTTGTTAACCGTGACGGCTCAGCATAAAATTATCGGCAACATCCTGCGCTCAGAGTCGCCATAACCCTTCGTACTTTGAAAAGTTGCTACCACTTCACACAACCATAGCTATCTTTTAGTCTGCTTCTTATGCTTACAGTCTTTCCTCGCGATGATCTAAACTCTCCTGTTAACGTGTTAATCTAATTCTTTTTCTATTTGCTTCCTACCTTTTTTTTCTCATTATTACATTCTTCTAAATATCTCTTTCTCGTTCGAGCAGCATTTTTGGAGGCCTACCCATGGTGGTATATAAAACCTGTTTTTTTTTAAAGTATTTATATTCTACAACAAATAATAGTAAAAGTAGGATTATATAATAGTTAATAGCTATAGTAAGGTAGGTAACTAATTTGAAAGTATTCAAAAATTAAGCATGTAGTAATGAGTAGATTATAGCCACGAAAAATTATAAAATAAAAACTTTTTAACAAAAAAATTCAACCGCCGAAAAAACTAAAAAGCAAAAAATAATAAACTTTTTTATTTAACCTTAATAACTAAGTTCTTAAACTAATTTAAGTATACCTAAGTATATATTTTTGTAATTATTTTGAGTTTTTAATTAATTTTAATAACTAAGTTCTAAAACTAATGAAAGTATACCTAAGTAATTTCGAGTCGGCGCTAAACAATCAATGAACGAAGACCAGTAAATTACCTTAAATTTAAAGAAATAACCAAATCAAATTAACAATGCCGCGCATCACGCTTTACATAATTAATTAATTTGCTTGTTTGGCGCCGACTCAAAATTACTTAGGTATACTTACATTAGTTTTAGAACTTAGTTATTAAGGTTAATTAAAAACTCAAAATAATTACAAAAATATATACTTAGGTATACTTAAATTAGTTTAAGAACTTAGTTATTAAGTTTAAATAAAAAGGTTTATTATTTTTTGCTTTTTAGTTTTTTCGGCGGTTTAATTTTGTTGTTAAAAAGTTTTTATACGTTTGTATTCCTTGAAGGACCACCTTCCCCGATCGAGCCGGTACTCATTCGCGCTAAAAGCTATGTTCAGCAATGGAATTAAATAGGCTGTAAAGGTAGAATAAGAATTAACATTACTAGTATCGCAATTAATATAATTAATACTCCCGTTTGGCACACTAAGTAAGCTTTTAAAATGCTTGGCTTAACACAAGACTATCTGAGATTCCAGTTCGCACCCCACCATTAAGCTAGAATTGCTTCATAATATTATGAATCTATACTTATAAACATAATTGAAGAGTCAATCTGTAATATTAAATTTGAAATATCTGGACAACAAAGCATAAACAACAATTATTAATATTTTTGTCTGTCTGTCTGTCTGTTTAGGATAATCTTTGGAATAGCAGAACCGATTGTGGTGAAACTTTACGAACAAAGAAAGTAATGCTAGGTATCTAGGTTATATTTCATATTAAAATAAAATATAAATGTTATGTCATTCTATAATATGTAGAAGGCGTGAAACTTTTTATACCCGCAAGCGCGTGCAGTCGATTCTATCTAAGACGGTAGTGAGTTCGAGAACGTTATCTTTAACGTCTTGCACTCGATATTGTAAACAGGACAAAACAAGACGCGATAAGTTTACATCACTGAAATCACGTTCAGGCTATTAAGAGTAGCGTGACACAGTTCGAGAGTGGCCCTCGCCGGCCCCCTCGGCCCCGGAGCCGCACTTCACGGAAAAGCATTCCTTTGACAAGGAAACGTCACTCCCGCAGAGATCACTCCAACCTTTCCGAGTGTCTTGGATCTAAATGGAACGACTTGGAAAATTTTATGGATGCCTTTACGATTTCAAAGGTTTAAAATACAGCACTGAGAATTACGTTTATAATATAGATACTTTGATTTTAATCAAAATTATTAATTACAATCGCAAAACTTAATAAAGAGAAAAAGGCTTTAGCCTTAAAAACATAAAACAATATATGAAACGTTACTTGACACGCAGCTGATTTTCCACCGAGTTCAAAAGGAGAATCCGTCGAATTGAGAGGAGGTTCTGAATTCGACGGAATCCTTTTTTATGTATGCTCACCGATTACTCGAAGCCACCTGAACTGATTTGGAAAATTATTATATTATATATTTGTAAGCTGGTGCTACTCATGTAGTCCCATATAAATTTGATCAAGATCTGACCAGTAGTTTTTGAGTTATCCTTAATAATGCGTATTTAATTGAATTCAACTACATTGATAATGTTCTCATTTTATTTATATTGAACTCAGTTGTACAAAATTTTTAATTTTACCAGTTATAAAATTAATGAAAGGGACTCGCATTTCAATCAGTCAAAGGGATAATAGGAAAATGGAATTAGGGTATACGCTTTCTTCCTACATACAAGAACACCGTATTGAATTCTGGGCACCCTAGTGCTGAGGACCAATAAAATTTTATGTGCTGTACCAAAGTGATTCAGGTCGTTTGGCGGATTTATACAAGAACGGCGTATTGTTTTACAATCTACTTAAAATAAAAAAGTTATATCGTTTGATTTCTGTGTAGACTGAAGTAATATTTTACAAAAAAAATCTATAACATGTAGTCCCTACAGTTATCGTTATATATGGCTTGCCATACACGGGGTTATGTGTCATAGTTACCACGATTTGCAGTCGGGTTGGTAAGCGCTTTTATTATTAACCGACTTCAAAAAGAAGGAGGTTCTTAATTCGAGTGTGTTTCTTTTAATACGTATGTTACGCGATATCTTCGCAGACTGTGAACCAATTTTGACTATTCTTTTTTTATTGAATAGTTCATACTTCAATGGTGGCCCCTTATAAATTTGGAGAATAAATTTCACGCTTAAGACTAGCAAATAAAGATTTTAACTTTTTGTTAAAAGTTATCATCACGCACAATCCCGACGGGGTAGCCAGAGAGAACAAATCGCCAAGTGTCACGATCCTTACATACCTCTTTCGCTTCTTTCAGATTCATTATCTTCTTCATACATGCACGTCTAGGTATCCGAGTACTCTTGACCCTCCCCTCTTCGAGCAGTTTGCTCACATGGTCTTCGAAAGTTAGTCTCGGTCTACCTCGACACCTTTTAATATTAACTTTCGCGCTATATATTTTCTTCACCATTCGGTCTTCACTCATTCGCTCAACGTGCCCAAACCATCGAAGCACGCCCTTATCAATTTTTGTGATAAGGTCATCTTTCAAACCTGCCATATTGCGAATCTCTTCGTTTCGCTTTCGGTCGGCCATGGTAACGCCGCACATTTTACGAAGAGATCGCATCTCCACTGCATTCAACTTGCTTTTATGCTTCTTCTGGCATACCCAGGTTTTGCTGCCATATAACAAAGTCGGTACCAACACTGCGTTATGTATTGCAAGGCGTGCACTCTTCACTACGCCTTGCCTTTTGACTAACGCAGTCAGAGCACCATTGACTTTGTTCCCGGCAGCGACAAAAGTTATAAGTTATAATTATATTTAGTTGTTATTAGGAAGATGGCCGATACGGGATAATGAATATTCCTACACCACTATTATACGGTATTTAAGTGTAGATCTTGATTGTTAGAAACTTTAGTTGTAAAACGTGTAAAAATATTATAAGTGTGGTATAACTTTATTAAACCTTTTTAAATCTACTTAAATGTAATTATTGCGCCAAAAGAAAATAATTTTATTAAAATTGAACATACTTACAAAGGTTGTGTAAGACAGAAACGCGAATGATTAAAAATCATCAGGAATAACATTATGAGATCGTGTAAAACTTATATCCAATTGTTTATTAGATTTCAGGTCATGTTGATCAACGACGCCTTGGTAAGACATGCAGGAAGTCGATGCGGGTGGCTCAGGGCTGTACTTTGTGGATCCAATTTTTTTGGGGAAGCCTACGTTTGTTTATTAGATTTCAGGTCATGTTGATCAACGACGCCTTGACATGCAGGAAGTCAATCGATGCGGGTGGCTCAGGGCTGAGCTGTGTGGATCTAATTTTTTTGGGGAAGCCTACGTTCAGCAGTGGACTAGGTAAGGGCTGCAATGATGATGATGATGATGTAATGATGTTGATGGACACGTTTAACAAATTCGTTGATCTAATAATAAAATAGAAAAAATCGAACAGCTCAAGCGCTCGCGGCCGCCTTAGCCAACGCCCACCAAGCACCGAGACATCTTCAAAGTTAAATGTTTGTTTTTCGCTAAAATTCTTCCTGTTTTAGTACCTACTAATTCATTTGACAGTTGCGGGGAGTGAATTGGCGTTTCCGTACACACTGAACTACAAAAGGGCCTTAACAAACAACTATGGAAAACCTTACAAAGATTTGATGCTCTCAGATAGTTGATTCATATATTACTCTCCTCATACACTCGTACGTTAGCTATTAAATATCCAGACTGGCAACGGTTATCAGTATCAAAAACAAGTAATACAGCTGTAGCTAATATGATTTGTATGATGAATTGTACAACACAACAATATGATTGTAAACTGTTATATTTTTTTTAAATATCAGCAATAGAAAACTGTCATTTTTATAAAAATAACAGTTTTCTGGATTCTTTTATAGGATAAAGGTGGCAAACGAGCACACAGTCCACCTAATGGTAAGTGGTTACTGGGGCCCATTGACATCTACATCTATCCTCGATTACGAATTAAAATGCAGATGCGTTGTCACCCGTAAGGACTAAGATGGAATGCCTCGTTTCCAGTAAAAAGTTTTCTTTTTACTAGGTATCTTGCTTGTCTTCCCAATACAGAGGCATTTTTCGACTTAATGTGAATTAACAATTATCATTTAAAATCTATATTGAATTACGAAAATCAAATTCTGTTTTCATTTCTGTATTCTAAATTCTACAACTCTCTCTCTTAACTCTATCTGACATCTCGTGACTTCATGCTGCGGGCTGTTGCGTCAGTTATCCTGGCGAGCAATTACGTGAGATGTCGGATGAGATGACGGAGTCTGAAATTCCCGCGCGGCTAGAGCGGCCGCGGGCAGGGGGCGGCCGGCCCGGCGGCATTCCATGCGTTATTCAGCGGACGCCCTGTCGTAAGTATCTGTTAGGTAATCGAGAAGTCTCAATTATTTAAGACCCCGCATCACTGTTACCGTTACATGAACATAGGCCTCCCCCATAGACTGCCTTATATCCCCCATATTTGCCGTAGTTGTCACGCTTGGCAAGCGAGTTGACAACCGCATTTTTTTATTTTAGTCGTTATTAGGGAGACGCTGCTGCCCATCTCCTGATTTGTTTCGCTCTGTCGCCTCTTACAACACCCACGGGATGATATTGTCACACAGCCACTACTTGGTTTATCTCCGCATTTGTGGTTGAACATGTCTTTATTAGAATTGCGGGCCAAGGAGGATCGAGCTCACCTGATAGAATGTGTCGAGCGTCATCCACGAATAACTTCAATATCGACGGAATTGCAGGTGCGTCGCCATACACCCCACGTTCATCATGAAAGGTTCAAAGGTATGAAACTATGTTATATAATACATATCTACATAGAGCAGGTCTTTTCTTCGAACCTTGTCGATTATAATAATAATTTTTAATTTTGTATGTTACAAAATAATTTCATACGAATGTCTTAATAATATGAAACTAAAGTGGTCTGAAATGTGATGAATATTTAGTTTTGTTTATTCAAGTTCGATGACCAACTAATATAAGATAATTTCTTATATTTAAAAATACTCCTACATATTTTACTGTTATTCATTCTATCTAGCTCTTATTACTAACAAAATTTTACCGGACTGACGAAGATGTCTAGCAATAGTAAATATTGGCTTCCATTTCATTTTTTTTAATTGAGTTATCAATGTTCAAGATAATGGCTTGTTTTAAATTTTGTGTTGATATTGACTCGCGATAACTTACTACGCAAAATGTCTGAGATTTATTTTGTAGCCTAACATTAAACGTTTTTTGTATTATCAAAATGAAATTAAACGTAAGAAAATTTGGGGCTTACTTTTATAATCTTTGTCTAGCTTGGTACTCGTTTCAAGTAGGCATGAAATCTATTATAAATACGAAATTAAGTAATATGTAACATTATGCAAATTATAGGTAATATAAGCTATCCAAGCTATATAGTTTAATTCTATATTACAAAATATTCGGTGAAGTAAGCGCCACGCGTGTTATAACTACATTAATAAATTATAAATCACGGTAATTACAATTCGCTAATTAGTGTACATAAGCAACTTATTACCTAAGCAAAGATTAATTGCACGAAATGTTACATCTTGGTAGCGATGCAAATTCTGCATCGGTGATACAATTGTAATTTATAATTATTTTTGTTATTTTATGACACCTGTTAAAGTTATAATTTAATGCATATTAAGTATAGCTTTATTTATTTAAAATTCACAAAATTTCATAATATCTCTATTATTTTTTTTATTAATAATTACAATATCTTGTAGAACATTACATAATGATTTTCAATTATATTAACTGTATTTAAACGAAAAATATTAATTCCATACAAAATCATTAAAGTTTAATTTTTTAAGTAATACAACTACTATTCTGATCCTGCAAACCTAAAAACTAGGCAAATAAAGTATTGGCTAACAGCTACATACCTCAGCGCGATCGGTAATGACCGCGCACATCTCGCTATCTACGCCCGAGTCTTGCGATCGAATATGTGCCAAGCCGCAACAAGCATAACGTCTTATCGCTTGGGTAATCCATAATATCTAGGTGCATAATATCCTATCGTCTTAATTTTATCCTCTAACGTAGAAAGAGATGCGAGACTGAGCGTTCGACGTAGGTGACAAACGGAATATCATGTTTTTTTAGTTATTAAATAGCAGTGCGTATTTTTTTAACAGAACTTGCAATCCACCTGCAGACAATTTCAAACAAAGAAAGCTACAAATTTGTTGTCACCCGTTAGAACTAAAATGGAATGCTCGCATTACAATGAAATGTTGTGTGTGTGTGTGTGTGTGTGTGTGTGTGTGTGTGTTTGTGCGTGCATATGAATGTAATGTAATTACTCAATGTAGTCTAGCCATCGCAGGACAGTGCTATAGAGCGCGAGTGTGCGCGCACACACAAACACAGGTGCACTCTTTATTTCGTCGCTTTCATATTCCAATGGGGTCCGACACGACCGGAGAGAGATCAGGCGCTGGACCAACGGCATTATGTGTTTTCCGAGGCACGGGCGTAAAACACCACCGTCTTCCTTACTCCGGGCGGCTACTGAAAATTTCTGAACAGAATAACCCAATTACTTATAACGGCCCGACCCGGGATTCGAACACGAGACCTCATGATCTGCAGCCACGCTTACGACCACTAGAGTAACGAAGCAGTCAGTCACATCCTACACTGCCATTTTTTGGAACCCATTCATTTATTGGTTCTTCAACAAATATGGATGATACACTATAGGCGCCAAAACTTATATAAGTCTTAGCCTGCGATTAAATTCAGTAATTACTCTAGATCTAGATTTAGATTTAGAGCACTTTTGATTTTGATCTGAGAGTAAATCGCAGTACTGGCAAAATTATAAAAAGTAAACCAGATTAAGTTACCAAGTTATCCCAGATAATTTTAATGGCGGCCGCTACATTTTAACAGCTGTACTCATATGCTTTGTTGAAAAAGTAGGATATTTTACAGTTGTGCGTTTATAATTTCTTGTATTTTTGCACTACGTTTCCTTCTTCCTTTTGACATTTTATTTATTTAAAATTACCACAACATGCAACACAGCTTGAAAAGATAACCCTACTCAACTGACAACTCGTTTGAATAATAATGTTCAGTGACAGTTGACACTTATAATCCGGCAAATTATGTTGACATATAATTTTGCGTGGCGCTATATAAACATTTTATAATTCAATTTTAATTGGCTTACACGTTCATTTATTATTCATTTATCAACTCTAGAATAACAAACTTAGGCCCGTATTAATAAACGTTACTCAGCTCCAGTACACGCACTTGAGTACAATCTTGAGGTTATGATCTTATTAATAAACATATCTCAAGATGCGGTTTAGGTTTACGATATCAGCTGAGTGTAAACGAAACTCGACTCTCAAGAGTGTGTACTTGAGTGCAAGTCACAGAACAGTATTCCTAAGTACAGCGTTTTGAGATACTATTTTTGTGTTTATTAATTAGCAACCATCTTGAGATGTTGATATCGTAATGATGGCGTATCAAATGATTACGCTCTTGAGTTCGTCGTAGAGTAACGTTTGTTATCGATCTGATCAAGAAGTTGCTATGGCTTTTGAGAAACATTTTACTGATGTTCCTTTTTTGACAACTAAATCATTAAACTCTTCTCCTGCTGTCGCCGAATCATTGCTTAAACAAAATGTAAAGGCTTGTTCAAATACTTTTAAATTCCATAGAGTACTGCCAAAAGATATCGTTAAATATTTTAAAACTATTGATGTTAAGAAAACGGCAGATTTATGGGGGATTTCCGTTAAAGTTATTTTATCTATAATAGATATAATAGCACCTTATCTAGCCACTATATTTAATACAAGCGTCGAATCTGGTGTGTTTCCTGATTTAATGAAACTTAGTAAAGTCATACCTTTATATAAATCTGGTAGTACATTAGACCCCGCCAATTTTAGACCAATTTCTGTACCATCAACATTTAGTAAAATTTTTGAAAAAATAATTTTAGATCAAATGTTAAGTTTCTTTAATATTAATAAATTGCTACATAGAAATCAATTCGGTTTTACAAGGGGTCGCTCAACAACTGACGCTGGAGTTGAGCTTATTAAACATATTTTTTGTGCATGGGAGAATTCAGAGGATGCTTTGGGTATATTTTGTGACCTTTCCAAGGCCTTCGACTGCGTTCACCATGAGACATTAATCAGGAAGCTACAGTACTATGGTGTCAAGAACACAGCGCTTAAACTTATTATTTCATATTTAAGTAATAGAATGCAGAAAGTTATTATTAATGGTAAAAGTTCTTCCGGCTCACCTGTACTAATGGGTGTCCCTCAGGGCTCAATTCTCGGCCCATTCCTGTTTCTAGTGTATATTAATGACTTACCTTCTATTGTAGAGGATAATCATGATATAGTATTATTTGCTGATGATACTTCTTTGATTGTTAAACTTAAACGTAAATCATTTAAATGTGACAAAGTGAATAATGCTATATCAAAATTAGTGCATTGGTTTAACGTTAATAATTTACATTTAAACGGAAATAAAACTAAATGTATTAAATTTACAACAACGAATGTTAGAAATCTGAGTACCAATGTGTTTTTAAATGGGGAAGAACTGAGCCCTGTTGAATCCACTGTTTTTCTTGGCATCACTCTCGACGCAAAGCTTCAGTGGGGCCCCCATATATCCAAACTAGCAAGCAGACTAAGTTCTGCAGCCTATGCTGTAAAAAAGATTAGAGGTCTCACTAGTGTCGAGACAGCTAGATTAGTTTATTTCAGTTATTTCCATAGCATAATGTCTTATGGGATTTTGCTATGGGGACATGCGGCTGATTCAGAAACTATTTTTGTTTTACAGAAGAGGGCCATTAGAGCTATTTACAACCTAAAACTGAGAGAGTCTCTTAGAGATAAATTTAAAGAAATAAATATATTAACTTTGGCCTCTCAGTATATTTACGAAAATTTAATGTATGTTCACAAAAACAAAGGTAGTTTTAGTAAAAAAAGTGATGTGCATTCTGTAAACACTAGGAACAAACACAAGCTAGTGATACCAGTTTCTCGACTCCACAGAGTCAGTAATTCATTCTTGGGGCAATGTATACGCTATTACAACAAGGTCCCGGAAAGTGTACAGGCTCTCTCCATTAGCAAGTTTAAATGTTTTGTTAAGTTGAAACTGTATAAAAAGGGTTATTATAGTATAAATGAATACATGGTTGATAATAACCCCTGGGAATGAGGTGATCGCTTCCAAGCTGTTTCTAAAATAAATTTTGTACTTATATAGTTAGTACAACCATTATTGTAAAATTTGGTTTAAAAAAAAAGTCCCGCTGGGTTTCTTGCTGGTTCTTCCCAGGACAGAGGTTTTTTATTTCGAACCAGTGGTAAAGTAAAAAATGACTTTCAATAAGTATTACACATGTGATCTATATTGAATAAAAAATTATTCTATTCTATTCTATTAAATACAGGCCTTAGTATTGGCTAATCTACATTTATGATAGATTATGCGAGGGTTAGTTACTCTAGTATAACATGGTATTTGGTCGAATTCACCCTAAGCAACGATGAAAATAATTGGCCGTTTATAACTATTCTCGTTTTTGTTTCAATGCAATGATTGCTGCAAACCGTCCGGGGCAATTATCATATTGCGCTTTGCTGTCAAACCTCTTTTACCGTCTCGCCAGCGTGGCTGAATAGTCGCGGGCGCCTTTGCGTATTCCACTAGAGCCGTGTTTTTTATCGGTTCAGAAAGGCATTCTATCTTAGTCCTGAAGAGTGACAACGAATCTATGTCTTTGACGTCGAATGAATCTATGTGTTTGTCGTTTGTATTTATTTTAATTTTTAAAGTAAATTAAGATAAAAAATCATGATTCACTTTGTACACGTGCGAGAACCGGACGAAAGTTCGAGACCAGTAGACCTTGACCTTGCGGATGCAGTAGGTATATAAATTGGAAGTTCTTCGCGGAAGTCGCTATAACTTCAGATTTTTTATAAACGCATAATATAATGAATTACACTATACATACCTACAGGTATGAAGTACAGCCGTGGTAGCTCTGAGCCTAAAAACTCGGAAATGTCAGTGTATATAATATTTGGTGGAGCCATGGTGCGGGCTCGACCGAGTAAGGACCACGCTCTCACAGAATACCAGCTTAAAATAGCAGCTGTTATTAAAGTTAGCTGCTGCTGTGTTTCAAATGGTGAGTGTAGTGGTGAGTGTAGAACGTTTTAAACGTGGTAGAGCCATGCTGCAGCTATATTAGTAGTATAGTTGTAGCACGAATGGGCCGGCTCGACCGGGAAAGGACCACGCTCTCACAGAATACTAGCGTAAAATAGCAGCTTGCTGTGTTTCGTATGGTGAGTGTAGAGAACTGGAGACCCTTTTTACTGGAATAGAGGCATTCCATCTTAGTTCTCACGGGTGACAACGCATCTGCATTTTGATTCGCAAACGAGGATAAATGTAGATGCCTATGGGCCACAGCAACCACTTACCATCAGGTGGACTGTGTGCTCGTTTGTCACCCTATCCTATAAAAAAAGAAAACCGGGAACCCTTTTTAATTGAAATGAGGTACTCCATCTTAGTCCTTAGGGGTAGCATCGCATCTGCATTTTGATTTTTAATTGAGGATAGACCTGGATGTCTATGGGTCACAGCATCCACTTACCATTAGGTGTGTACGCTTGTCACCCTTATTCTATAAAAAAATTCCGGGTTTAATCCTGATCAGCACCTATGAGACAGTGATTTGCAATTTTAAATACTGATGTAGCACGTGCTCTGCAATGAAATTAGGGAGTATTCCGAGAACATGTTATGAAATTCGTTATTGATGCAGTGCAATGGACGATTCCCAGCTTCAAAAACCTATATTAGAAACGGGGGGAGCTCTTTTCATATATCATCGATCCACCCCGACTTTTCACGGGTGATTTATTTATTATTTTCACATATTGTCTACTCACATTTGACATTTGCAAACTGGCTGGACGTTATGAATAATGCCCTATTAATCACTTGGTCCATAACATATATAAAGATGAGTGAAAGGTATGTTTTGGTTTACTTTCACCAGCATTGTAAATCAGCATTTAAAACTGAAATTACGAATTCAATTGTTGAAACAGTTCTGGGCGTTAATGAGACCAGCTGACCACTTCATAACTAGATTGGTAGAGTCTAAGAAGTAGATCACAAGTGCAAAAAAATTCATACTCTGAGGTACCACGGCTTTAGGATTAGTTCCATTGCATATTAATACACTACGAAAAAAAAACCACGTAAAACATCTAATAAACCGCAAGGTGTCGCTCTACTGCGCATATCATTGCTATTCCATTTATTTACAAGCACACGCACGTCCGAATACAAAATGGTTGATTTAAATTACCTAACTAATGCAGATTATGCGTTCGCTCACGTAATATTGATGGCAATCTCGACACTACATTGTTGTATCTTTACACAATTTAAATTGTATTCTAATTCGTCTGTCAATGTTGTGGATTCTGTCATGCTCTGAAATGTTTTTTCGAAAAATTGTATTGTGGAATGACATTTTCAACTAGGTGGTGGAACTCCATCTGGGTAGCTACTGTTTTTATTGAATGATGGTGACAAACGATCATACCGTCCACCTGATGGTAAGTGGATGGTGTGACCCATAGACACATTTATCCTCGATTAAGAATTAAAATGCAGATGCGTTGTCACCCCTGAGGACTAAGATGCAATGCCCCTTTTCAAGTAAAAAGGATCTCCGGTTATCTATGCTCACCACACGAAATACAGCAGCATTAAGTTGTTATTTTACGCTGATATTCTACACTACACATTCTAAACTACTTATAAATACAGAGGTGTATTGACCTAAATATTAATAGTCTTATAAAGAAGTAAATGGTCGTTAAACTAGCTAAATAGATTTCCCTCATTTAATTACATAATACTATCTATTTCGTTTTATGAGGGTTTATGACCAATATTTCGTATAAGTAGGATGATTCATGTGAATAAATATAAGATTTATTCATATGAATCATCAGCGTGTAGTAAACATTACGTCTTAAGTTACTAAATTGCCTTGTTAATGAAGGTGATGTTTAAATTAAACAGTTTAAGATTTTTCTTGCAAAACTAAAACGAACATGACTATAGAGATAAGAGAACACGTTATAAAAGTCTGACTTCGAGCCAGAATGTAAGTTAACTGTTATTTTATCGCACTTTAGTTTAAATTTTTCAATTTTTACAAGCTTTTATTTAACTCGCTTCCTTGGTATGTCTGTCAGTTTTAAAATTGGTAATCAATTTTTCAAGCACATACTAACATCCGATTGATGTGAAATTTGGCATACTTAATTAGCTTCGATGATAATGCAATAGTACTATTGTAACATGGCGGAGCTCTAACGATGGACACAGATGCTGGCCCTAACAACGCGTATAAAATCTTGTTTTTAAATAGATTTTACGTAATACTATTATCATTAAATCTATTTAAAGACTCAAAAGACAAAGACAAAAACATGTGCCTTTTCATATTCCTTTATTAAAATCGAATTTTTTTTTTCGGAAACCGTTTAAAGTCGAAAGATATCAGTAAAATAATATAACAGATAAATTTAAAGTGGTCGCTGACTCACCTGCCTTACAACCAGTCATTATGCTGAGAGCTGCGATCAGCACAAGAATAAACCTAGGCGACGCCATGTCGCCTTCACACCTGTAACAAAGTAAATGCCATTTTAAAAAATAGAACTATAAGAATTTATAGGATTAAATTTTTTAACATTATGAAAAATCTGGACGATAAAACATACGTGATTTATATGCGATAGAGCCTTGATGCAGCTATATTAATAGTATAGTTGTAGCACGAATGGGTCGGTTCGACCGGGGAAGGACCACGCTCTCACAGAATACCAACGTAAAATAGCAGCTTAATGCCGCTGTGTTTCGTATGGGGTGTGTAGACAACCGGAGACATTTTTTACTGGAAAAAAGGTATTGTTGCTTAGTCCTCACGGCTGACAACGCATCTGCAATTTTAATTCGCAAACGAAGATAGTAGATGTTTATGGGCCGCAGCAACCACTTACCATCAGGTGGACTGTGTGCTCGTTAGTCACCCTTATTCTAAAAATGACATTTAGAAATAGTAAAGATTGACAACAATTTTAAATTAAACTTTTAAAATCATTCAAAAAATATTTATTAGGAATTAACTTAGGAAAAGGAAACGGAAGTAACAACCGTTTCTGCCTCGGAGTCCATCTGGATAGATGTCATCCTCTTACTTATTCGTGCCACCAAGCAACATTGCCTGCTCTGCTGTGTTATATTCTATATAGGGAGCCAGTATAGTCACTGGCAGTGAGTCATTCCATCTTTGTCCTCAGAGTTACTACGTAATCAGAGCTAAGCTGTTTGCAGTATAACTGCAGAATATGAAACACCTTAGTCCTGTGTGTTAGTGTCTATAGGTTGCAGTAATCACTTGCTATCATACGGACTGTAAGTGCATTTGTCCCTTAAATTAAAAAAAAAAGAATGTCTGAGCAATATATCGGTGAATGAAGTAATCCATATTATAGTAATCATCGCCGTTACTTAACGCGTGTTCCGTATTTTGAGTACAGAGCACTAATAAAGAAAACACATGTGACTTCTAACTGCGGCCATTTTTAAGTAGTTTAAATGTCGAAAAATCTGTTTAATATTATATAAATTCAAAACCCAAATATATGCAACAAATTTAAACAGAATAATCGCAATAAAGTTATTGTGCGCTAATCTTATTACGCATCCGTCTACCCTCAAACGCAATATACAAGGCCAAAAAGAATACACAATGCGCAGGCGCATCGCATAGCTTCAGGACGTTGACCCTCATCCCGCTGGCCATCGCCTAGACCAGGCTGGACCTGATGCAACTCGATTCTTTGCGTTTGTTTTTTTTTAATTTGTTGCGCCTTGTAATGGAAAACATGATTATTCGTTGCGGTTAAGTAATTACACTTGCTGGATGCAATATGGATCGCGTTTTTAAGCTTGATAAATAATGCATTGTACAATATTATTTAATACAATGCTAATTTGGAAGTTTACATCGAAACTATATCCATAATTCAGACAATGTTGAGTATCTGTCTGTAATATTAAAATAACTGGCTTCTATTAAATTCATGGGTCATATTAAGATATAAATAACCATTTTTAAACATTTTGTCTGTCTGTCTGTCCGAGCTAATCTTCGGAATGGCTGAACTGATTGCAGTGAAACTTTTTGAACAGACAGAGAGCCTTTTTTTATAGGAGAGGGGGCAAACGAGCATGCGGCTCACCTAATGGTAAGTGACTACCGCCGCCCATGAACAACTGCAACACCAGGGAGGGAATTGCAGATGCGTTGCCGGCCTTTTAAAAAGGAGTACGCTCTTTTCTTGAAGGTCCCTAAGTCGTATCGGTCCGGAAAAATCGCTGATGGTAATCGATTCCACAGGGAAGTCGTGCGAGGAAGAAAACATCTTCTAAATCGCACAGTGGTGGACCGCCAATCATCCAGATGGTGTGGATGGTATCGGGAGTTCTTCCGCGATGTGCATTCGTGAAATTTGGCGGCTGGGATTAATCCGAACAATTCCTCAGAGCACTCCCCATGATAGATGCGAAAGAAAATGCAAAGGGATGCAACATCTCTTCGCAGTGCCAATGAATCGAGCCGATCGGAAAAGACTCGGTCGTCGACGATTCGAGCCGCTCTGCGCTGAATGCGGTCAAGTGGAAGGAGCTGGCACTGGGGAGCCCCTGCCCAGAGATGGGAACAGTATTCCATGTGAGGCCGAACCTGCCCCTTGTAAAGTTGCAGGCGGTGTGCCGGCATGAAGTACTGTCCCGCTCTGCTGAGCAAGCTTTTTAGAGGCCAATTTGGCCTTCTCTTCCAAGTGACCACGAAACTGCACGTCACTCGATATGTCGACTCCGAGGATTATGTTTTACATTTCAATATACAGCATTTATGACAGTAATAAGTAAAAATCAGACCTGAAAACCGAAGCACTTAAAGCTTATCTTAATTAGAGCGAGCTTAACGAAAGGAGCACGCGGTCAACAACCGAAACACAAACAATAATTTAATGACGCTTTAGAAAGTACAAATGCTCCAATATCCAATAATTGACAGTTACGCTCAAAACCTCGTTCCATCACTTTCCAATTGGTGCTAATGGCGCCGAACAAGACCGATCGGTGACCCCACTCGACGCCGGCCGATGTCCCATATACTTGACGAGAACAAATGTCCTACAATAAGGGGACCGTGTCAGGTAATTCGGTGGGACGGTGACCGGTGGTAATTTTTCAATCGTGATCTCAATTGAGTAATCAATCTTGACTCCGTTCGGTATCCCGGCGCCGTCTTCCGTGTGAAAGTGCCGCGTGAAAGGCTACTAATTTAACATTGTTAACATCAAATATATGCGCGTAGCCTCCATGTAAAGTATCTTAGACACGTGAATACTTTATATAGAACCGTTGTAGGTCAGGGGATAAATGCTCGGTGTAAATTTCATAGTATACGAGCATCCTGGGTTCGATCCCCGCCGGTACTAATGTAATTGTTAATGGCAATTTTAAGTCCTGATTTACCACGTGCTCGGCGAAACCTGAATGTCTGAGAAATAAGAAAAAAAATATGTTTCAAAGACAACAGTGGTAGAGCCACGCGGCAGCTTTTGCTGTCGCACGGATGGGCCGGCTCGAACCGGGGTGGCACCACGACCTCACAGAATACCAGCGTGAAGTAGAGGTTTACCTCTGCGTTTCGCTTGGTGAGTGCAGGTGGCCGGAGGCCCTTTTTACTGGAAATGAGGCATTCCATCTTAGTCCTCACGGGTGACAACGCATCTGCATTTTGATTCGCAAACGAGGATAGATGTAGATGTCTATGGGCCGCAGCAACCACTTACCATCAGGTGGACTGTGTGCTCGTTTGTCACCCTTATCCTATAAAAAAAAAAAAAAAAAAAACATGTGAAGTTCGCCAACTCGCATTGGGGCAGCGCGGCGGATATTTCCTTGTCTTAAAATTCTCACAGAAATGAGAGGAAGCCTGCGCCCAGCAGTGGGACGTATATAGGCTGTAACTTTAACTAATGTGGCACTTAGACACGACGTAACGTGGTAAAGCCATGGTACTGCTATATAATATTACGTATTCCTGATAATAACTAAAAAACTGCGGTTGGTGACCCGCCCGCTAATTGTGGTAAATATGACAGACAAAGATGTTTCCTTTGATGACAAACTTTTGGTCACAGTTATAATACGGTTGTAGCACGAATGGGTCAACTCGACTGGAGAAGTACCCGTACTCACAGAATGAAGAAAAAAAATTATGATGATTTCTTATATTTGCTATGTCAACATTGAATAAAACCATATTTATACTGATTATATTTAAATTTAAATTTAAAAAAAAAAGGTTTAAAAAAAAAAGTTTGCAAAGGAAGTTGATTGATTTCAATATTGAAAGTCTTTACGAACAAAGCCACACCCGAATATGTATAAACATGACTACAACTTTACAAAACATTTAATGCATATTCAAATTAAGGCATTGTACATTCACAAATATAAAGACTAGAATATAATATTCTTTTATTACTCTGTATAAATTGATGTGAATTACACTCATAGACTACATTTTTCTTAATCACCGATGTTCCACTTTCTATTTTTTATCTGTATAACAGTGAGCAGAATAATATATTATATCGATTAGATTGGTCCTGCGCGCCGCATGACTGGCAGAAACCATCCGTAATGAATTGTTAGTATAATGTGGTAATGACATCAACACATTCGACACGCAATATTCATTCAATTTTTATACCACACATCCGGTTTTGATTGGTTTAAATCGAATGTCATTGTAGAGAAGTCTTCAATTAGCAATTATAATAAATAATATTCATCAATCAATTACGAAATAAGAAACTGAACCTTATCAGTTTATTCTCGACAACTTTTATTTTACGTTACACTACAATATATTTATATAAAACTGAAGTGACAAACAAACTTACAGTTCACCTGATGGTCAGTGGCTATTGTAGTTCATGGACACCTACAGTCAACTTCAAACAAGGAAAGCTACTGATGCGTTGTCACCCCTGAGCACTAAAATTATAGAACTAGAATTACCTCATAGCCTGTTATCATACTGAGGAGCCGTGGTAGCTCAGATGGTTAGCGCTCCCTGTAAGCTTCACAGTACTCGAGCAACCCGGGTTCGATCCCCGCCGACACCAATGACATTGTTAATTGCAATTTTAAGTGCTGATTTACCACGTGCTCGGCGGTGAAGGAAAACATCGTGAGGTAACCTGCATGTTTGAGAAATAAGAAAAAAAATATTTCGAAGACATGTGAAGTTCGCCAACAGGCATTGGGGCAGCGCGGCGGACGTTTCCTTGCCCTAAAACACTCTCAGAAATGAGAGGACGCCTGTAGCTGTAGTCCCAGTAGTGAGAAGTAAATAGGCTGCAATTTTACTTTACTTTTTTACTGTTATTATACTGGCGGTCTATACCCTTCACACCAGAGCCTACAGCAGTGCAAACACTGCTATTTAGCGGCTGTCACCATGAGGACTAAGATGGAACACACGGTTTGTAATTATACTGACTCTGTATCACCTTCAGACAAATAACACAGTGATAAAAGCACTGCTATTTGGCTGCTGTCACCACTGAGTACTAAGATGAACTACCCGAACTCTAATATATGTTCAGACCGGGATACAGCAATGAAAGCACTGATTATAGGCACAAATAGGTAAATAGATGATAGTAAAACTTACGCAGACCAATCAATAGGCAAAAAGGAAGCTCTGTTACCTAGTAGATATAATAAAAGGTATTGATGTGGGACATATAACGCCTGTTCCTTTCCTTCTTACAATCGTCTAGTTTTTTTTTTTTTGTATAAATTAAAACAAAGACAAACAATGGTGTCAATGGTGGGAAATCATATAATTCACAATGCATGTAATTGAATAGGTGTGATCTTATACAACAGTCGGCATTGTTCGCTACAGCCCTCTACAGTCTACATGCAACATTAACACGTAGAATATTAAGCTCAACTCCCACGACGCGACGTACGGGTACAGATACCAATCAATAAGCGTAATAATAAATAATCCACCAACCGTATCCATTACAGCCTATTAAAACTCCACTGCTGAACCTAGGTCTCCCCCTAAAATTGCTAAATACGAAAGGGGGGGGGGGGGTCTATAGAATAAAGGTGACAAACGAGCCGTTATTTTACGCTGGTATACTGTAAGGCGTGGTCCATCCCCGGTCGAGCTAACCCATTCATGCTACAACCGTGGTTACTTCCTTCAGCGTGGTTTTATGACCAAAAGCCTGTCATGTTTACCACAATTAACAGGCGGGTTGGTAACCGCAGTTTTTTTTTAGTTATTATCAGGAATACGCTACTGCCCGTCTCCCGGTTTGTTTCCGTCTGACGCCTCTAACGATATCCACGGCATAATATGGGATAGATGATTTGCCGCGTTGCAGTGACCACGTAAGAGAAACTAAGGTTTATTAACTAACTCCCGACGCAAACAGAAGGGTAATATAAGTTCAACTTGTGTATCTGTGTGTTTGTGGCATCTTAGTGGCCAAACAGATAAACCGATTTTGTTTTAGTTTTGTTTGGTTGAGAGGTGACTTGATCGAGAGTATTCTTAGCTATGATTCAAGAAAATCCGTTTGATTTTTATTCGCGTCAGGGGTTTTTTAAATTTTAGTTATTTAGTTTTTAGATAGCATAGAGTCAGAAAATTTAAGGAAAACCTCAAAAGTACAGCCGGTGTAAAAACACGGACCGCAAAGCGCAAAGTAATCAAGCTTCCGAAATTGAATAATAATAAAAAAGCAATCGAGAACACACTCGCCACGCTGCGATTGGGCACGGTGGCGCCAAAACCGCTAACTCCATGTATATTCATTTCAAAGGCTTATTGGGTCGACGAACGCCCGTTCATAATTTCGCCGGCTTTGATGAGATTTACGTTCAGGAATTTTTCACTAAAAAGTTCATCGCTATTGACGGCGCTTCAATAGGAATTGATATTGGACTTTATAATTCTGTTCGAAATTTGAAATGAGCAAATCGGAATTCCCGGCTCACTGTAATTGGGTGCTACTGACAAATTGCATTTCGTAAGTGACCACTTTTTGCTGACCACCTAGCAGAACGATTTATACAAGTCAACTGAGGTCCCAATTTCAAATGAACGTAGTTACGCAAAAAAGACTCTACCCAAACTCTGTTTTAAAATGAGTAAAAATAAAAAAAAATATTAAAGAAACGCAAATATTTTTGAGTTTAATACTTTCTTATTAATAAATGCCATAAGAGAGAGACGTATTAAAAGCAAAATGACAAACAAATCTAGTAAATCCACTGTCAAATAAACTTCAAACTGTTAATTCAAATATCAATAAAGAAAGTATCTACTTGTGGGTTGGAGCGTCCAAAAAATGTAGGTACTTATCAGAGTTAATTTTATACTACAGTACTACATGTACTGCATGTGTGTAGCCGAAGGCCAGACAAATTGGCGCGTCTTGGACACGGCCTATGTCCAGCAGTGGCCTGCTGCTGATGATGATGTACAACATAAATTTATTTTTACTGATTTCGTTTCATTCATGAAAATGGAAATGACGTGGTAAGAAAAAGTGTTTGCTTTATTCGAGTAAACGTGACGACCTGATGAAACACGCAGGTAAAGATGTAGATGGTTTAGTGCCGTACTTTGTTGCAATCTACGGGGAAGGCCTATACTGAACTGTGGACAGTGGAGCTTCTGAAAGTTGACGTAGATTCGACTACTTCCAGCCTTTCGAACAAGCCGGTTTCCGAAAAGGTTTAAGTACCATAGACCACATACATACCCCTAGGTAAATCGCACAGAAGACCGAGGAGTACACTCTGCCACTTTGCCTGGCGTATGTGGACTATGAGGAAGCCTTTGATTCCATCGCAATTTGGGTGGTACTACAGTCCCTTCAACAGTGCCGAATCGACTATATATCGGAGTGCTGAAATGTTCGTAAAGTAGGGCTACGATGGCTGTCCGAGAACAGAACCAGAATATGTAAATCGCGATGTCCGTTAGTGAAATCTGGCGGATCAATGGTGGATTAATCCGAAAAATCCCTCTAAGCACTCCCAGTGGTGGCCATGACACATTCAGAACTAAACATACATACAAGGTACTCCGAGAGGGCCCTTGTAAACGTGACGTAAGCAAAGTAAATAGCCGCTATGTGTGTTCATGTTCGAATTGGGCTCAAATATTGACAGCGGTGGACCAGACGCGAGCTGCAAACATTAACCTGCGTTTTGTTTATTCAGCCTCATGTGAACAACGTGACGTCTATTCCTACGCATCAATTATTGTTGTCATGTCAACCTAGCGATTATATATTCTTTGGTCATGACGGGTTAACAATATGTTTTTTTAAACGTTACCCCTACATTAGGATTTCCTCCATATCGATCGATATATAAGTATCTATATGGATTGAACCCTGAACGGAATAAGCATTAGTGATTTATGCGGCGGTGGCGGGGATGTCGGTGCGGGAGAGACAATATAGATAACTGTTCAACCCGGACAAAGCCGGGGCAAGCCACTGGTATTAAATTAAAAAATGCAACATAAATTTTACAACACAACAAAAGGCAATCATTGTGCATTTCATTACGATTCGAGTTAACCAAGTTATAAATTAAATCAAGTATGAAAATAAATGTCAAGATATACGATTTCTGTACCTGAAAATGCTTCGGCGAGATGATTGCTTGGTGCATTTTATGATATTGTATGCAATAATAACGTTAATAATGATTGCTCTGAACACTTACAAAGATAGGCCGCACTGTATGTTATTGAACAAGGTATTTCATGAACCGAAACCCGACGGTTTATTGTCTCTATTATTTAATACAATACGGTATTTATGGAATAGTGGTTGCAAACGAGCATACAGTCCCACTGCTGGAGAGTACATGCTGTAGCCCATATACACCTGCATGTATCATCGATTAAGAATCAAAATGTAGATGCGTTGTCACCCCTGAGGACTGAATTAGAATTCCTCGTTATAAGTAAAAAGGGTTTTCGGTTCTCTAGATTCATCATACGAAACACAGTCGCAATTTTGCTGGTATTCTCTGAGAGCGTGGTGAGAGCTCATGCGTGGGCTCAGTGTTTGGTTTGGGTCGCGGGTTCGAATCCCGCACGGAACAAGTTTCTATGGTCTACAAATAATTTTTCCGATTGTAGATGTTTATACATATATCCTCCTCGATCGATACAGGGGAAATCTTAGTGAAATAAGGTATATTAAAAATTAAAAAGAAAATGAGTAAAATGCTATTGATAATAAAACCAGACGAACTCTTAAACGTGGTTGAGCCACGCTTTTGCTATTTTATTGCTGTAGCACAAATCGGTCGGCTCGACCAGGGAAGGACCACGCTCTCACAGAATACCAGCGTAAAAACGCAGCTTAATGGCGATGTGTTTCGTATTGTAAGTGTAGAGAACCGGAGACTCCTTTTACTTGAAACGAGGCACTCGTTAGTCGTCAGAGGTGACAATGCATCAGCATTTGGATTCCTAATCGAGGATAAATGTAGATGTCTATGAGCCATTGCATTCACTTACCATCAAAACTATGTGCTCGTTTGTCACTCTTATTCTATGTAACAAAACTTCTATATTGAAAAGGTATTCCACCAACTTGCAAACTACGTTACTAACAACTGGGTCTAATAAAGTAACGACTGTTTTATTAAAGCATTGAGTAAAATTAAGTTGTACAGTTAACTTGCCGCTTCTCACAGACGAATGAAATTACTTCATTTGCACAGCGCTGCCGCGTAATGAAGCGGTCCGGTTTACTTTCATTCGCTTACTTACAGTATTTGTGGTTAGTGTGTTGATGAGGGCAAGGAAGTGTCGATTTAAATTAGATAAAAATGCTTAGTGAGTCGAAGCTCCTACAATAGCCAACAACAGAACGAGAAAGGTATAGAGAAAATTTAATATGTTGTTTAAAATTCAACCTCGTCTGTACTTTGCACTAGTTTACGAGGTTCAGGCAACTTAAAGATAGCGAAAGACGTATCCTAAAATAGAATATTATGTACAGTGGACTGTAAATAATAAAAAATAAAACACGTGTGCAATTCACGCAGTAGAAGTAAAACCTAAAAACCTTCAGAAAACTAAACTGTGAGAAAATGAGACGAACGAATATTATATATAATTCTACATATATATATATATATATATATATATATATATATATATATATATATATATATATATATATATATATACTAGCTGACCAGGCAGACGTTGTACTGCCCTTTCCGAACAACCATTTACTTTACCAAAAAGCTCCTGAAATTAGCAATAAAAAAATTGAGGGTCACTTATCGGGATAAAAATTATCCTATCTCTCAAGTTGGACCAAACTGCACACAGTCTGCAAAATCTCATTGAAATCGGTTCCATTTGTTGAATACTTACAGCAACACGTGGTGGTTGGTTATACTACTAAATTAGTGTAGCTTATATTAAACGTTTGTATTTTTAACATAGCGCCATCTATTAATATTTACTCAATCCAATCAACAGATATCGTCATCTGACAGAATCGTTTGGAGCTAACAGAAAATTGTGACTGTCAAATAATAGGCAAATAATTTTCAATAAAATAATATTGTATTGCGACTATAAATTGAGATGTAAGCTATCCTATCTTTTAAGTTGGACCAAACTGCACACAGTGTGCAAAATTTCAATGAAATCTGTTCAGTAGTTTAGGAATCCATCGCGGACAAACAACGTGACACGTACTTTTTATATATAGAGATATATATATATATATATATATATATATATATATATAATATATATATGTATATATATACACAAGATTTGGTGAAGATGAGCTTGTATATAAAATATTTAGTGAGGCAGTAAGTTAAAAAATCTGTAATATAACATGTTAAGGTCATATACGATCGATTGGAATCCATTTATAATTCAGTGGCATGGAGTAGGTGACCAAGTGACATAAAATACGTTTAAAAACCTATTAAAATGTCTGCGTTGAATATTAGGCACTATGAAGGTCTAGCATGAAATACCAGATTTGTATATTCTTTGTGTTTGTTCCATCAAAACAAGTTATCTTGCTTTTTTTGTGATTTAAGTAGCATCTCGTGGCTCGAACAATTCATTTAATACGATTTACATTAGCTTGACTGGCTCGTTGATGTACTGGTAACTGGTTCTAGTAGTGCGACTGCTCACAATGAGGTTCCGGGTTTGAATCCCCGTTCGGGCCAAAAAAATCAGAATAAAAAAAATCATTAAGAACTTCATGACTATCACTTCGTACTGTCACTACGATCATCACAGCTGTTTTAGATTTTATTTTTCACAGCTGTTTTAGATTTTATTTTTTATTTTAACTCCAACTTTTTTCTTTAATATTCTGCCGACTTCCTTAAAGGGAACTGGTACTCAATTCGACTGTATGTTTTTTATGTGTGTTACCTCATAACTTTTTACTGGTTGAACCGATTTCGATCATTTTTTTTATTTGAAAGCTGGTACTTCTCGTCTGGGCCCATATGAATTTTATCAAGGTCAGACCAATAGTTTGAGTTATTCTTAATAACTTATATTGAAGTCGGCTGTACAAAATTTTTAATTTTAAATTATAAAAAAGATGAAAACAATATCTTCTTCGATTATAAATTTAATTATTCAATTTTCAAAAGAGTTCCCATCAATCCCAGCAATTATCTATCAGTATTATATATTATAATTAAAATGAAAATAATCCTTCCATTTATAATATCTAAAACAATTCACCTTAATGGTTTGGCTGCCATTTTTTTTATTTGATGCTTTGACTACCACGGCACCAAGCTACATTCAGCCTTTTTCGAGAATTTTTTTGTTTTTTGAAGATCTAAATTATTCACCCGCACAAAGCTATATTACATAAGTTTTTTTCTAATAATTTTAATAAAATATTGCACGTTTTATTTAGACAGTGCACTATAGATAAAACTCAAGGTCTAAATCATCTCCAAGGTCTAAATTTATGAACGCAGGGCACGAATTTGTACGATTTGCAAGTGATGTTTTAGTATTTTTTTTTTTTACTTTTTGAAAGCGAGTGCTGATAAATCTACAGCTAAGGTTCGCAATATGCGAGCAATCCGGGTTAGAACCCCGCCGGCAGCAATAAAAAAATTATTCCGAAATCACCCAAAACGTCGGGAATCAAATATGGCTAAACTTAAACGCGATGAAAATTGCAGGTTAGTTTTATTCAGTAATATGTAATATAATAAGACTTTAATATAAATAAAATGAGAACATCATCAATGTAGTCGAAGTCAATTTAATACGCATTATTAAGGATAACTCAAAAACTACTGGTCTGGCCTTAATCAAATTTACATGGCACCACATGAGAAGCATTAACTTTCAAATAAAAAAAGAATCATCAATAAATCATCAGTTTTGAGGTAGCATACAAAATAAATCAGTCGAATTGAGAACCTCCTCCATTTTTGATGTCGGTCGTTTTTTGAAAATCCAATTAAAACGCACCTGCCATTTTCTAATAACTCTTTTTTTTATAGTATAAGGGTGACAAACGAGCACACAGTCCACCTGATGGTAAGTGGTTGCTGCGGCCCATAGATATCTACATCTATCCTCTGTTACAAATCAAAATGCAGATGCGTTATCACCCGTGAGGACTAAGATGGAATGCCTCATTTCCAGTAAAAAGGGCCTCCGGCCACCTGCACTCACCAAGCGAAACGCAGAGGTAAACCTCTACTTCACGCTGGTTTTCTGTGAAGTCGTGGTACCACCCCGGTTCGAGCCGGCCCATCCGTGCGACAGCAAAAGCTGCCGCTTGGCTCTACCACTGTCAGACTTCAATTGAATTTAGAATTCAATTGTATCATAATATCATTGTGGTATTACTAATGGTATTTACTAAGTAGAACTAGAACTCCTTAATCGAAGATAGATGTAGATGCCTATGTGCCACAACATCGACTTACCATCATATGGACTGTTTGCTTGTTTGTCGTCCTTATTCCAAAAACTGTTGCAATAAATCTTGACGACTAAACTAACGTTATAGATTCATCATGAGACTAATTAAGACCACAGGCAGTTTACCAAGAAATCTCGCCTCATTTTTCTAAAGAAATGAAAACAAAAAAAAGTGATTCAGAATACAAAGCGGAAAGTTCAGAATATGAGTCATGTTAAAGAGGAAATTTTGCAACCACATTGAGGCATTAACTTTTTCAGATCTGCGAATGTTCATTAATGAAGTAATCGACACAGTGTTGCCAATTACCGGTATTAAAAAGTGAGAAATGGCTCGCGGACTAACAATGGAGGGTCATAACGTAAAAATTTGGTACAGCGAGTGAGCGCTTGTTGTTTGTATAATTACTTTTTATCTTAATTGGCCGTGTTCAGAATACGATTTTCCTTATCGATCGCCCATATCATGCGCGCTTACGTTCATTAAGATGCTTTGTATATTCGTAGAAGAATGTGGTTTCGAAGTTTCATTCTTAAAATTGTATTAAATACAAATAAAACTATTTTAATAAAAATTAAATATAATGTTCTCCTGACCGAATTTCGATCACGGCAGCCCGTCTCAACGAAGACTAGCCATACGTGCAGGACAATATTTTAGATTTTGTTTCCGAGTGTATGTGCAAACAGGTGCACTCTCTGTTCCCCCACTCCCATAGTCTGAAGGGATGGCAAGCCGATACGATCGGAGAGAGATCAGGCGCAGAACCAACGGGCTTCGTCATGACGAACATCGTCAACTTTCCGACTCCGGGCTGGTACTGACAATAAAATTGCTTGACAAAAAACTCAGTTAATGATTTTGACCCGACCCGGAATTTGAACCAGTCCAGGTTGTCAGTCGCGTCTTACGACACCTCACAAAGATAAAGGAGTTATAGATTCTCTTACATCGTCACATTCACGATAAGGTACTAAATTAAATATCAGCACTATATAAACAGTTATATAACAACATTTCGTTTCAAGCACCGAGCACCGTAGGTACTCATTACAGCCATGAACACCAGAGTAAAATAGCAGCTTAATGATGCTGTGCTTCATATGGTAAGTGTATATAGTGTGTAACCGGATACCATTTTTACTTGAAACGAGGCATTCCATCTTAGTCCTCAACGGTAACAACGCATCTGCATTTTGATTATTAATTAGGGAGAAATGTCTATGGGCCACAGCGTCCACTTACCATGAGGTGGACTGTGTGCCCGTTTGTTACACTTATTCTATAAAAAATGCCACGACAATCTACATAGATTTCTTTAAGTATTATTACGTAGATGTACTATTATATGCTCTGTGGTATTACGCGTGAATACCTCGGCCACTATAGTAGTTGGACTCGTCGGCAAAAAAGACAAAAAATGGCGCTCGATCATGGCGTCGTCGTCCAACGAGCGAATGAGTCAGACTTTATTTGTTTTCATCTAATCGAGGTAATAACGACCGAGAGGCTGCGCTGTCCGATATTTTTAGACTGAGCTTGATGAGGCCTTTTCGATTGATGCTTGTTTATTGCAAAAAAGTCGATTAGGTAATAAAATGATAATTAATATTTTATTTATTCCTTAGCTATAAGTAGAGATACCATAATATGTCAATATTTGTCCTGATACGTCAGGAGTTTTAGGATCTTGTTAGGATTGCGTTCGGATTTTGAAATTACCAGGATTTTCGATTTTTCAACGAAATACAGTAGGTTTTTGCAAGGGTGAAATGTAATCTGTGACGTGATTTGATCGCGGGAGTGCACAAAACAAATAAGTATTTGATTTCTTGTTTTTACGCTTGTTAATTACGTTTACGTTTTTAATTTTTTATTTCGTCAGGTCTTTTTAATTTTTTATGTGATAACCCTATCCATAAAGCTAATTAAATAACTGTAAGATACTATCTTAAGAGTCCTATGCGTTGTATTTAAATTATCAAAGAACAGCATTAAATATATCACGTCTCTATCCGTCGTCTATCTTTCCGTCCGAATACAATCTGGGCAAGACAGAATAGGCTTTTGTTACGCTAAGACAGTGCGATTGACCATCTAAGGCTGCATGATCACTTACCAGTTGGGATTGTGGTCAAGTACTGGCTTATAATAAGCTAAAAAAAAGTTTAACTAACTGGTACTAACTTAACAACTGAGCGCACTCTCTTTAGCCAGTTTAACTTTATAATAAGTCGGGGAAAAAGTTTCTTCGTATTTTGTTTGTATAAAATTGAAAAAAAGAAATATCTTTGGTGTACAACCAATGTTTGTATCTGGCTGGTTTTAATATCAATGCATGTAGGACATTAAGAAAAAGAAAAATAAAAAGTAAAAATAAAAACACTTTCCCGCCATTCTTCAATTGTTTTTCTGTCCGCCAAAATGAGTGAATCTAACGAAGAAATTCGATACATTCTTAAGTTTTATTATAAAAAAGAGAAAAATGCTACTCAAGCCGCGAAAATACTTTGTGACGTTAATGGGCCTAATGCAGTGTCAGTAAGAACTAGTGCCTAGCGCTGCGTCTGGGTAGGAACCACCCTCTTTCTTTTTTTTTTTTTTTTAGTAGTATAAAGAACCAGTATAAGTACAGGTACAGCTTTCTTTGAATTTGATTGCAAATGTCTATGGACTGCATTAGCCAGTTATCATCGTGTCGACTATTAGTTCGTTCGTCACTTCAGTTTTATAAAAAAAATCACAACACTAATAACCGAGTCGTCCGCTTGGTGGAACGTGCCATGCAATGACGCGTTTCCCATGCAACAATGGGTACAAAATTTGTAATAATGCTCCGCAAGCCACACATGCCACCAAAACTCTTTCTCTCTTCACTTAGCACTTAAGCCTTAGGGTGAATTATATATAGCTCAAATAACTTACACGTAATTGCAGTACCGGGCGGCCTAACACATGACGGTAACGATCTGATAAGACTTGCGAAAAGTCGATTAATGCAAGTGGCTTTACACGTGGTAGAGCATGCTGCAACTATATTACGGTTGTAGCACGAATTAGTCGGTTGGGTAGCCCAACTCTCACAGAATACCAGCATGAAATGGCAGCACAATGTTTGTATTTGTTTGAGTTATATGTACTACGTACTAGAGAAGCTATTCCAACCAAAAATTGTGCGCTACTCATGTCTATATGTACGCGACTCTACTATCTCCCGCGCATGCGCGAAGAATATATATATATATATATATATATATATATATATATATATATTTTATATATATATATATATATATATATATATATACATATTTTATATATATATATATATATATATATATATATATATATATATATATATATATAACAATTTAATATAAAATACTCTTATTTTAATCTAATCAAACATATTTCTTAATAAAATGTAATAATAATATTATTTTATATGATAGGGTGAAAAACGAGCACACAGTCCATGTATGATGATGAGTGTGAGCGTGGTCCTTCCCCGGTCGAGCCGATCCATTCGTGCTACAACTATACTACTAATATAGCTGCAGCATGGCTCTACCACGTGCAAATCATCTTATGGAATTCACAAATCTTCAATTTACGCAATATTTAGTTTAGTGTACGGATCGCAGTACAGTTGAACATAGTCAATGTTTGGAATGCGAAATATAGTGCGTAGTGCATTATAATGCTGTTTCTAAATGTTTTCATAACAATTGTATAAAATATTATATTGTAAATTGTGCTTTTTTTAAAAAATCTAGTTGGGTTTCTTGCTAGTTCTTCCCAGGACAGAGTTTTTTTGCGAACCAGTGGTAAAAGTAAAAAATGATTTTCAATAAGTATTATGTATTGTAATCTATATTGAATAACAATTATTCTATTCTATTCTATTGTACCGAGTGTCGACCGCTCTTTGTAAGCCCCACATACAACTAAACCTCTCACTAAGCCGTAGAATTATAGCTCGAACAACAGACAAGAAATCTGCGTGTAGTGCGACAGGGACCGACATTCTTATAAGAGTTGCAGGAAGTCTATGGATGGAGGTAGGTCATAACCGTGTTTCGTGGTATGAATTGTCGAAAGTTTAGGCGGATACTATTACAAATTTCGTGTGAAAAAATAAACTGAAACTGAAAACATTTGTGCTAACAGATTACAATATGGTAATGACGATATTTAAATAATAAGATGTGTTAATGTAAAAAGTCGCGACATTGCGGTTGTTGTGTATTTGTTCGCTACGGTTGTCTGTGGGCCAGTGTACCCCCATTATTCCGATTATCGATATTTAAATATTCTTTTGGAGGTTATTGTGTCAACGTTCATCATATCTACACATTTTTGTCTGTAAACCTGATTGTAGTGTTTTAAAAAGAAAAGTGTGAATGTATGTACGTCCTGTCATACCCATACTAAGTATTATTACATACACAGACCACTATAGAAGTATTGTTTAGTTAGTAACAGTGGTTGCGAGTGTAGAATGCTTGCATAGGCTCTCATTTTTGGGATTACAGTCAGTCAAGACCTAGCATGAGGCATCTCACGCTTTCCTAATAATATTTTGCGAACGTGAAATGAAATTGGAAATTATTTATTTATTTATTTAATCTTTATTATACTCACCTTATATAAAGGGATACAAGGGACGGACTTAAGGCCTTATAGTATTCTCTACCAGTCTACGGCAGGTGCAAACAGTTTACTACATGATATGAGTACAATAGGACACAAAAAATGTAAATAAATATATTGTAAGTGGCCTATTGTTTTGCAATTTGTTATACCTCCCACTACTTTTAGTCTGAATGTGAGATCGCTTCAAATGATAAGCATGTGTGCAACCAGATTCAGGAGTTAATAATTTATTTCACAGTTGTAATGCTGCGCGTGCGCAGGCGAAGTTTTACAGCGTTTAGAGTTGCAACCGTAACAAACTGATATTTGTAAATAAAATTTTATGACCTTATTATTTTTATAGAAATGGTGGCAAGCAAGCAAACGACCATGCGGCTCATCTGAAGGTTTAGCAATAGATTTGCGTAAAGCTATATGTATAACGTAATATAATGACGATGTTGATGATAATTATGATTGTTAATTAAATAGAGTATAAACGGAAATATTAGGTTCATCTCTAAAATTCAACCTAACAAGCGTCAATCACTCAGTGCACCAGTACATTGGCGCAGACGGAGCGCATTGGCGCGCAATCACGGAGGACTCGTGAGGCAATGGAAATCAAAAACACCATAAACTTAATAGATCATCTGCGTGTTTTTTAATAAAACATCTCCTGTGGATCCTATAACATTTGATACAAACCCAAGTGTAGACCTTTGCACAACTTTAAGATACTTTAAGTTCATTCTACGTAGATAAGACCGGGAACTATTAATTTAAAAACTGGTACCTAGTTGTCTGGGTTTACCTATGACCGCGGACGCTATAAACTCTCTTGAAACATCGAAAATTTAAAAATGTAAATGATATTAAAATTAAACCTGATAAAATTCATAAATGATGTCGTGTTCAAAATTTAAAATACAGTCATTTATCCTCTAAATCGACCAGCCTCATTCTTACAAGCAATAATAAATTTGTTAATTGCATCATTAAACACTAATTTACAACATCAACGTCGTGAAGTCTAATGAATGAAAAAATCTAATGAATGATCGTGCATGCCTAATGGATTTAAAAAAAATGGCATGTTAAAGTCCGCTACGAGTTGGAGCATCGCGGTAAAGTTATCTGCTTGAACCCTCGCAGAAACTAAGCCTGTGCGTATTCTAACTTTTTTTTCCCAATTTCTTGGCCTGCACGGTTTGTGCGTCAGCCATGTCTTCCATTTTTCAATGTATAATTATCCTTCATAGTACACTGCTTCACAGTATGTTGATGCGTCACATTATGCAGTCCTTGGGAGATTTTGACGGCAACTTGAGCCAACAGACAGTTGGCAATGGTATCTCAAGGCGCCTAAGCAGACAACCTTATCTTGAGAATCACATCACCATTAGAGCACTTGTTTCACCATTTCCACTAATAGTTCACATGCGTAGACAGTTAATACACAAAATCGCACCACTTTTACATATCAAAGTCCACTTCAAACCATTATTTAAACAATAATACAGGAGCAGCAAACCGCCGCCGGTCAAGTTCCCGCCAAAACTCCTATTCTAACTTTACTTTTTTATAATAATGTTTTACAATAACCACTTATAGATAATTAGGTTGATGTTCAATCATTTTTCATTTATTTCAACATAGAGGAGGCATAGATTGCCTCATATGGGGGATATGTGCCATAACCGCCACGCCTGGCTGGTTGTTATCAGGAAGACGCTACAACCCATCTCCTGCTTCTCTCTCTCTCTCTCTCTCTGATGGCGGTGTAAGAACATCTTCTACACCATATAATGTCGTAAGTGTCGTAAAAGGCGACATAGGGAAACACACTAGGTCGATGTTTACATAATTAATTTTATTAGTAATATAATTAATTAAGTATTACAGCCCTAAGAGCAGCGCGAATTCGTCAATGACCCAGTTAGAGAGCTGCTTCAATGAATGCGGGTTTTGTTGTCGACATACCTCAAGTTAATCACAGAAACATTTAAATTAATTAAAAGCTCTTATCGACATAATAACTGACATCACTAGGGTTGCTAACTTTTTTATATCAAATACAGCGTTTTCGTTTTCGAGGCTATTGCATGTAAAGCACTGGCATAATAAAATATAGTATGTAGTTGTGAAGAATTAAAAAAAATTAATATGAATTACTGTTATTATTTTTAAAGAAATATTTTTGGTATTTTGAGCCTCACGCCGTAGTCAAAATACAGTAGTAGTTTTTAAGTTATAGTGGTTTGTTATAGTATATATTTTTAGAATCACGAATTCCTAATATAGGATTCTTTATTATAATAATAATACCATTAGCATTGTAAATTGATGTAATACGAGGGAAACATACATTAAGTGCTCTAACCACTAAACCACGCAATCGAAAATTTACTTTAAGAAACCACAAGTATAACGTATAAAGGCGTATACTCACTCTCATCAAATAGGCACATAGGCATAGGCATATAAACAAATTTTGTTCACTAGGTTATGGTAATTTTACGTACACCAGAAATTTATATGTATGTAATACACAGCTACTATTTAGTAGCGACTATCATTTCAAAGACAGAGATTTCGTACGTCCTTAATTGAGAAATGTACAAATTTAATAAAACTCGACCGAAAATATTACATCGCATAAACAACCTCCTACTCATGAGCTATATCAAATCATACTTGGTAACATAGATTAAATTAATACATAATGTAATGATACACCAATTATTTAATTAGATTACGTGTATACGCAATAGTAGATCGTTATACTATATTATATTAAAACACCGTGTAGTTATGGCGTATTATCCCGTGGGAGTTGTAAGAGGGTACAGAGAAACTGAAACAGGAGGTGGGCAACAACATCTTCCTGCTAATTCAATAAGTATAATAAAAATCTGCGGTTGCCAAACCGCCCGCCAAGCGTGACAACTATGGAAATAGAGGTAAGATATAGTGAAAACCTATGTTCAGTCATGCAATTTTGATAGTCTGTTTGTCATAATTTAATCAATATTTTTAGCCGGCCTCAATAAAAGGAAGTTTACAGTTAGAATATATAATTTTTATATGTATATTATGCGATATCTTTCTCAATTGTGAACTTGATTTTTCTATATTGATAATTCTTTTTTTACATACATAAACACCCACTCACGCCTGTCACCCAGAGGAGTAGGCAGAGACTATGGACTATATTTGGCACGATCTTGACACACCTCTCTTACTTCCTTCACATCCATATACCTACGCATACACGCTCGTCGGTTAAGGGTACTCTTAATTTGGCCCATTATCAATATATCGCCAATTTTGTCGATAAACTTTCGCCTAGGGTGTCCCTTCCCGACTCTGCCATTCACCTCTTTTTTATTAAATAAGTTATACTTCTGGAGTGGTTCCGTATAAGTTTGAAGTAAAAATTTCATGCCTAAGGGTAATCAAATACAGGTTTTTTTTAATGTTCAATCTTTAGACTACATTGAGGTTATGATATTTCCTAGTCCATTGTTTCTAGTTGAGGCTATGACATAAGCAAACTTTAAAAACAAAAGAAAGAAAAAATCCCTTTTTAAGTGGGAACTTTAATGCATCCATACACTACGAGTTAAAATTATTTTATTTATTCTAGTTTTTCGAAGTCTGGCTCTTACTTTTTATTAAAAGTGTAATTTTTCACAAATGCAAACATGCGTATGAGTGTACAAACGTCCTAAGTTTCATAGGTTGTGTCAGAAATCAACCAAGGAAGTATACTGTAAACCGAAAAGGTGAAGCGTTGCAAAAAATTATGAAACCTTAGAATATTATATAAAGTCACGTAATTACACAAAAATCTAAAGCTTATCATTTCCTTATGTCTCATTTGTTACCATTAATGAAGGTATTGTCGAATTCCCACGCTACTTTTTGTTTAATTAGGCTAATTGAAATTCCAAGTCGTTCGATAATAATAGCAGGTAAGTGCGGTTTTCCTCGGTTTTTCATCGCTATGTAATTGTATTGAAATGTCCTCTGAATTATTCATGGTGGCCATCTCGGACTCGTCTCTGATGTTATTATTGAAGTTTCAATAGAATTTATTTTATTTCTTTATTTATTTAATAAAGAAACAAAGGTTATTCGTGTAAGAATATAATACATAATTTTTATTCAATTTAGATTACTAGAATAATCATTGAAAGTTATTTAAATTTTACTTTAAGACTGTCCACTACCCCATATCGTACCATAGATGTCTTAAGAGGCGACAGAGGGAAACTGAATCAGAAGATAGGCAACAACAGTTTCCTGAAAACAGCTGAATTAAAATAAAATAAAATAAATGCTGCGGTTGCCAACCCGCTTGCCAAACGTTGCAACTATGAAAAATATCCCTTTTTTTATAGGATAGGGTGACAGCGAGCACACAGTCCACCTGATAGTAAGTGGTTGCTGTGACCCATAGACATCTACATCTATCCTCAATAAAGAATCAAAATGCAGATGCGTCGTCACCCGTGACGACTAAGATAGAATGCCTTTTGTCCAATAAAATGGGTCTCCGGTTCTCTACACTCATCATACAAAACACAGCAGTGCAAGCTGCCATTTTACGTTGGTATTCTGTGAGAGCGTGGTCCTTCGCCGGTCGAGCAGACCCATTCGTGCTACAACTATACGACTAATATAGCTGCGGCATGGTTCTACCACGTATAAACCTTTATGGGGAAGGCCTATGTTAAGAAGTGAACTTTAGGCTCCAATGGTAATCCGTTCACCCATTACATCCTATAAAATCCATAGCTGAACATAGGGCTTCCCCATTGATTGCTTCATAGATTTTGTCTTATTTGCTTTTTGGTTGGCAACTGCAGTTTTTCATAATTTTGTGTTGTTACCACGAGGACGCTGCTGCCTATCACCTGTTTCAGTTTCCCTCTGTCGACTCTTCAGACACCCAGGGGACGATATGGGACAGTGGGTATTCTTACACCGCCACTACACGGTTTATGTTAATGTAAGTGTAACTGGCAAAGTTAGTATTAATGGCAAAGTGGTTTAGCATTTAATTACAGCACTGAAGGCCGCGGGTTCGAATCCCGAACGCAACAACTATTTGTATGTCTTACAAATAATTGTTCAGCGTCTGGTTTTTTTATAGGATTATTTTTTTATAGGATAGGAGGGTGACAAACGAGCACACAGTCCACCCAATGGCATGTGGCTGCTGCGGCCCATAGACATCTACAACTATCCTCGTTTGCGAATCAAAATGCAGATGCGTTGTCACCCGTGAGGACTAAGATGGCATGCCTCATTTCCAGTAAAAAGGGCCTCCGGCCACCTGCACTCACCAAGCGAGACGCAGAGGTAAACCTCTACTTCACGCTGGTATTCTGTGAGGTCGTGGTACCACCCCGGTTCGAGCCGGCCCATCCGTGCGACAGCAAAAGCTGCCGCGTGGCTCTACCGCTGTTTATACTTGTGCTATTTAATTTAGTAGTAAGTAAACGTGTTGTGCTCATTAGAAAAGTCATGGAGCACACTCATCACATCGAAGATTTGTTGCTACCGCAGATGGAGACTGAAACAGGAGGTGGGCAGATAACTTCAAACTATAAAAAACTGCGGGTGCCAACCCGCCTGCCAAGCATAGTAACTGTGACGAAAATAACACAAACTATGGGGGAGGCCTATGTTCAGCGGAGGACATTAATAAATAAATAGGCCGTAACGGGAACCGTTACAGCCTAATGACAACCCATCCCGATACGAAAACCAACTTTTATTTTCCACAGATGTTGGTATCGGCTGGTTTCGAACTCGGGACCTGCGGCATAGTACTTAAATACTCTTACAACGCCGTCTTCACTAAATTCACGTAATAAGACTTATCTACATACTTTAATTATCCGTAAGGCGGTGACACTAACAGAATTCGATCAGAAAACTATTATCACCTTCTCATTCCATTTTTAAAAAACGCCAGGATTTTGTCTAGTATGTTGGGGGCAGTTAATTGTAGGCCATAGAAATACTTGCTCCGTGCGGGATTCGAACCCGCGGCCCTCAGCGCTGCAATTCATTGCTAAGCCAGTGCGCCACGTAGCCGTTCAAAATGAAATCATAAGAAGCTATTTATCATTAAATCATTTCATTTCATGTATCTACTTAAACTATCCATAAAGCGGGCGACACGAATCGAGTTCGATCAGAAAACAATGAACCACTTTAAAAATTCCCCCCTACATGATTTACAAGTGTGATCTTAAATAGATAACATTTAAGACTTAACCCCGAAACGGAAATATTTCTTTGCTTCGTAAATAAAATTTGCATGCACCCAAAGCTGCTTGAAGAGTTTTTTAAATGATAATCTGGATCAAGCCACGTAAAAGCCCTTAAGGTTTGCCCTTTGGAATTTGCAAGTCAGGATCTGGTTGTATATTTATTAAAATATGATTCGCGACCGTAGCGATTATGTGTTTACAGAATTATTATCATTAAAATCACCAATACAACCCTGTAAGTTCATATAATCCCTTTGAATGAGTTTTTCTGGAAATAGCCATACAATGAGATTATACGAACTTAAGAGGGTTGTATTGATGATTATAATGATTACAACTCTGTAAACACATACTCGTTACGGTCGCTAATCATATTTTGTTAAACATACAACCTGACACTGATCCACAAATTGAAAAAAAACGTAAGAAAATTTGAATTTCGCGGGTTACCCTGGCGCCTTCACCTTAAACAATGCGAGTATCGGACCTCTCTTCTTATTTTTCAAATTAGGGCTGCCTCTTTTCGCACTCGAAAGCGAAGTAGCCATTCAGCGAGGAAACGTAGTCAGTGTTCTTGGCACGATACAACGAGGAGCAAGACGGTATATGATAATTTAAGTTTTTAGTCATAGTTTTTTTTTACTATAATTTTTTTAATATTAAATTTACCTTTAAGTTAGTCCGATCCTAATCAAATATTTTAAAAGTTTTAAGCCAATCTCGGACATATAGGATAGCGGATATGCAACTTTGTTCAACACAACTCATTGCATAGCGATGTTCCTCAAACAGTCAGCTCACAAATATGAGAAATTTCCTTCATATCTTTTCTCACGACGAGCATACATCCCGTTACGGTAAACAAAACAACAAAAGAGCCGACAAAAAGCGCTAACTAATCGGCAATTGGCTTTACCCAATGCGCGTAACATGTTGCATCGTATTCAACACGTCAGGAGCCGGTTCGATTCCAGTTGCGTTAAATCATTATCGTTTATATAACCACTTGCAATTAGCACTGTCATAAAATGTGACAAGCTTTTAATACCAGAAGTTTATAATGACATCTACAAAGTTGAATTGCATACAATAATGCACAAGCCAAAACTACGATTAAAGTAAAAATCAAAATGATGAAAAATTATAATAGCTTGTCTAGGAATTACAGGCAATATTTTATTAGTAAAAGCAAAATTAGATAAATAAAATAATTTAAATTAGAAAAAAAAAATGTGTTTAATTGTTCGATAAATTCATACTCTTCCTTGCTTTAAAAATATTGGTACTCATAATTATTTAAAAAAATATATAAACAGCGATAAATTTATTAAAACTTACATAATTCAGCAACAAATTGAATGAATCACACGTTCCTATTTTGAAATCTGTATTTAATAAAACACACTTCTTTCGCATAAATTGTGCGACACAAAAGATACTGGCCGAAATAAGTTTTTCTCTAAATATTTGATAATATCCAGCACTTTGTAATGTAATCTATGACGCCATACGGCCACTCGCTCACAACACCAAATGCAGACTGCGGGCCGACTGGTAGCTCCTAGCTCCCGCAAGTATTGATACGTAATTTCATCGCAGTGAACACAGCTGAGGTGTCCGAGTGGTTAAGGAGTTGGACTTGAAATCCAATGGGTTCTACCCGCGCAGGTTCGAATCCTGTCCTCAGCGAAGATTTTATTGACTTTTTTTTAGTTTTTCTAATATTTTATATTTCAAAAATAACTTATGTCGTTTTTTTTTCTTTTCAAAATAATAATATGACATTTTAGGTATGATTGCAGATAAATTTTCCAAGAAATGTCAAAGGCTTCTCAAACATTACAACGTAATTGCACGAAAAAAGCGCGGGAAGTTTTGAAGTAGGCGGGCGTCATTTTTTTGGCTAAACTTTTGAAAATTAATTTAATTTGATATTACAGGATCAGTTAAGTTGTAAAGTATATATATTAGTAGTTATTGTTGATTATTTATAGTTTTAGTTTGTTTTCTTCACTTGGTAAGTCATTTCATTGTATTATATGTAAATAGGATTTTTCTCTTGGCGTCCATGTTGGAGCCCGAAGACCCTGGAGGGACATCCCTCCAGGTGTCTCATGTAGTCACAATCGATGCGTCGGGAATGGAAACGGAAGGTTCAGTTATAGATACAGACTGTTCGGAAAACACGAAATCGGTTAAAAGAAAGAGAATCTCAGCTAGAAACCAAAAGAAGAGAAGGAATCACAGACATACGGGTATATCAGATTGCCAACTTTCCCCTAATGATTTAAAGGATAATGTTATTACTAAAGTGATTGAGTCTGATGATAAAAACACTGAAATCCACCATAATGAGGCCGCTCACTCTAACAATATCACAAGTAACCCTCGCGCTGCTAGGTCGCTTTACCAGGCGTCAGATCCTGCGCCTTATGTTGTCCATGTTCAAAAAATCTTACAACCAAATCAAACCGGATCTATTCACCCAGTACAATTTGGATTTTTCCTTAAAAAAACTTTAATAAAAAGCATTGTAGAGGGAAGCATCAAAAAAATTGGAAGGAACAGATTGTCTTTACAATTTGAAACATTTCAGGATGCTAACACATTTCTAAATCACAAATCTCTTGATGTTAATAAATACAAAGCATTTATTCCGGCCTTCACTATCACCCGTATGGGAATAGTGAGAGGTGTTCCATGTGACTGGGACGAGAAAGATATAATGGAAAATATTGACCTTCCGCAGAACTGTGGAAGTATTTTGAAAGTTCGGAGATTAAACAGAAAGGTATATGACGGCGAGACACCCAAGTTCATTCCAACTGAGACCGTAGTTTTAACCTTTGATGGGAAGGTGTTACCTCCCAGGGTATTTATATGTTTCAACTCCCTATCTGTAGAGCTTTATATTTACCCCACGCTGCAATGCTTTAATTGCTGCCGTTTTGGTCACACCAAAATGCAATGCAGAGGCTCTCCAAGGTGTTACAAATGTGGTGACAACCATTCAGGTATAAGCTGCGAGACTGAAAGAGATGATGCTGTGTGTATCTTATGTTCTGGTTCCCATTTCGCAACAGACAAAAAGTGTCCGGAGTACGCTAGGCAAAAAGCTATAAAAGAAACAATGGCTAGAAACTCTATATCTTATTCAGAAGCCAGTAAAGTCCATCCACCAGTTTCGAAATCTTATGCTGACGTTGTTGCTTCTGCTTCATTGGCCCCTTCTGGTCCAACGATTACTTATTCCAGCCCCTATAATTCAACAAGCCCTTCTAAGAGTCACACACAGTCATATAGGAAAACAGTATTCTCTAAACCCAAAGCTCGTCCCAGAAATGCTAGTAAGGGATATGATCAAAAAGCGCATGCAGAGCTTATCAAAGATTACAGCAACATTCCTTCCTTTTCTACAGGTTGTCTCAAAAATTACAAAGATCTATCAGAAATAATAACAAAGGATCTCATCATTTCTATAATTCAGTACCTTTCACAATCTAACCTAATTAAAATACCGCCCAACGATGCCGCTTCTTCAAAAAGTTTTTTAACTCATGGACAGTCAGGACCATCCACGAAACCAGTCTCTGGTGATTCAATGGAATTGCCGGAGTATTAATAGTAAAAAAAGTGACCTAATTTTCTTATTGAATAGTTATAAACCATTTGCAGTCTCTCTTCAAGAGACTTGGCTTCGTCCCGGATTCAACTTTAGAATTCCAGGACATATCTGTCTTAGAGAAGACAGAACAGATGGGTATGGTGGAGTTGCACTAATTCTTAAGGGTGGTGTGCCCTTTGTCCACATACCCATTCCTAATCACAGTAATAAATTTTCAATTATTGCTGTTAGTGTAAATAATATTTGTTTTGTAAATATGTATATACCTCACCCTTCCACTGAAGTCTTTGACGATATTCGTAGCATTCTATCTTACCTCCCACGCCCTATTTTGGTCATGGGAGACTTCAATGCACAACATTCTACGTGGGGAAGTTCTAAGTCTGATCATTATGGGGCTAGAATCTTAGACATCTTAGATGATAATAATTTATGCCTACTAAACTCTGGTTGTCCTACTAGAAGGACTCAGCCCCAGGAGGGTATTAGTGCACCAGATCTTACCCTGTGTAGTCCATCCCTAGCTCCTACATTAAACTGGTGGCCTCTATCGTCTTCATATGGAAGCGATCACTTTCCGCTAATTATATCATTTCCTCAAAAAATTGGCGAAAAGATGTCAAAGGCTCCTCCCCGGCTAAAATATAGACTTAAGGATGCCAACTGGTCATTATTTAGAGATAAAGTTCAACAAAATTTATCAACTATACCTCCACTAAATGACAACAATAATCATCTTTGTGCTGAAGCTTTTACACAGGCTCTACTACAGGCTGCTGAGGAAGTTTTTCCTATAAAAAATAATAGTGGCAATGGGTATATTCCATCACCTCCTTGGTGGGACAGTGAGTGTTCTGCTGCGATAGCTGAGAGAAAGATAGCTGAAAAAAATTACAGAAAAAACTCTACAACACAAAATTTTAATATTCTTTGTAACCTTATAACTAAAACACGTAAATTATTAAAACAAAAAAGATTCAATGGCTGGAAATCTTTTTGTGCCTCAATTTCACCAGACATTTCTCCATCTGAAGTTTGGCAAAATATTCGTAGATTCAGATCTGCTTTTAAACCTCCAAGATCTCCTTTTATGGATAGCAGTACAGTTGATTTGTTTCTTGACAAATTAGCTCCACCATTTGTCCCATCTATAGATAATATTTCTTCTGACCCACAGCCTTCTCTCCTCTCCCAGCATGATAGTAGCGATTCATCAATTTCTTTTAGCCTTTCAGAACTCAAAGGGGTTCTTTCAAAACTTAGGGACTCAGCCCCAGGTTGTGATGGAATCCCATATTCTTTTCTTCAAAACCTGAATGACTCCTGCCTTTCTTATTTCCTTAGTTTAATTAATTCAATCTTAACATCAGGTAATATTCCTCCATCATGGAAAATTCATGAAATTATCCCAATACATAAGCCCGACAAACCGATTAATGATCCATCATCATACAGACCAATTGCATTAGCTTCAGTTATTTCCAAAATTTCCGAACATTTAGTTAAAAATAGGCTAGAATGGTTTATTGAGAGTAAGGGGTTACTATCTCCAAACCAGTTTGGATTTAGGAAAGGTAGGAGTACGATGGATAGTCTCAGCATTTTTATGACAGACTTAAGATTGGCATTCTCGTACAATAAGTCTGTGTTAGCAGCATTCTTAGATGTATCTGCAGCCTATGATAATGTCAACCTCTCAATTCTGAAACAAAAAATGATTAATTTGGATATCCCACAAATTTTTATAAGATTCACAATCAATCTTCTCTCTGGTAGAATGCTTAAAGTAATATCAGAAGACTCCTACCAATCCCGTATTGCCTGGAAAGGTATACCCCAGGGCTCAGTTTTAAGTCCCTTAATTTACAACATATATTCTCATGATCTGGAAGCCTCCCTTAAGGGTAAAGTTAACACACTCCAATATGCAGATGATTTACTCCTCTATGTCTCTGGTGATTCTGTTGACAACATGTCTGATACTATGACATATTCCCTTAAGTTGCTAAAAGTTTGGCTTGACAATAACTGTCTAAGCCTCTCGGTTCCTAAAAGTAGTATAGTCTTATTTTCACGTATGAGGATTCCTCCACCAGTGTCTGTATTTTATAATAACATTAAAATTCCCATTAAAGGTGAATCAACATTTCTTGGGGTAATTTTAGACTCAAGACTTACAGGAATCCCTCATTGCTACTATATAAGTGCTAAATGTGAGAAGATTCTAAATATACTGCGCTGCCTCTCTGGAGTTTGGTGGGGAGCCCACGCTTTCTCTCTAAAGCTTCTATATAATGCCTTAATAAGGAGTATTTTAGACTATGGAACATTTATTCTTGAACCCTGTAATGCAGTAGCTCTCCATAAGTTAGACATTATCCAGTCTAAGGCTCTGAGAATAATTGCTGGGGCTATGCGTTCGAGCCCTATTAACGCTTTGCAGGTTGAATGTTCTGAAGCGCCCCTGAATCTCAGACGACAATTTCTTTGTGACAGGTTCCTGTTTAGAGCATTACAAGTCTATAATCATCCCCTTTACTCTAAGTTACAGTCTCTGTTGGAATGTATGGACTATCCGTACTGGGCTCATAAATCGCCGCCATGCCTTGTTGTTAGTCTCCAAAAATTCTTAGCTCTTCAAGCTCCAACACATAGATCACAATTCCTTCCTATATTTTGTGTTAACTATGATGCCTTAATTTTAAAACCATCTATTTTGTTTGATTTCGGTGTATGTAAACAAGATCCTTCTGCCAACGTCAAATTTATTGATATTATTGACAGTGACAGCCGATGGAAACATTGCCATTTAATTTTTAGTGATTCTTCCAAACCCGGTTCCGAGGAATGTGTGGGAGTTGGCGTTTTCCATCAACAGTTTGGCATTGTACAGAAAATATAATTACCTCCAGAGACTTCAGTATTTACTGGAGAATGTTTTGGTCTGTTGAAATCTTTGGAGTACATTTTAATCATGAAGTTAAAAAACTCGATAATTTTTACTGATGCTAAAAGTGCTCTCCAAGCCTTGGAAAGATTTCCTTTTAGCAGTAACAGAAATAATCATCCAGTTATTATTGCATGTCGTGATTTATTGTATCAATGTTGCATCAAAAATTACACAGTTTCTTTTGCTTGGATTCCGGGGCACTCAGGTATCTTTGGCAATACCAAGGCCGATAGCCTTGCCAAAGCTGCAGTCAATGACGGAGATCTAGTTCCGTACAAAAACTTTTGTTGTGATTTGGCTCTCCTTCCTAAATCCCAGTTATTGAATTCTTGGACACACATTTGGCGCTCTTCAAGTCAAACTATAGGTCGATATTATAGCACGATCCAGGTGGATATACCTTCTAAACCGTGGTTTTCAAATCTGACGTTTGGTAAAGCTATTACTTCGACCCTTATTCGTATGAGGCTGGGCCATGCATGCATTCCCTTGCATTTGGCAAGGCTTAAACTTTTGCCTAGCGATATATGTGACTGTGGCAATGACGTTGGGGATTTTAATCATATATTCTTTGCTTGTCCGCGACATGACCGTTCCGCTTTTATTTCCTCGCTTTTGTCCATTAAAATTCCTTTTCCTACTTCAATTTCTGTCCTTTTATCTTATGTAAATATTGATGTATATAGAATTTTAGCCAGTTTCATTTTACATAACCATATAAAGTTATAACTATTTATGTACTTATATACTAAATTTACCTGATCCTTTTCCAAATTCCGTTCCAATTTCCAATTCAATAAAATAAATCTTACTTCCTAACCTTTTTGCATGGCTGACGCACAAACCGTGCAGGCCAAGAAAGGAAAAAAAAAAAAAAAAACGTAATTGCACAATGAACAATTAACAAATTTAAATTATTTTAACGTTACATCTTTATCGATCAGTCTCAGGTTAAGTTTCGTTTGGACGCAAAATATCATTACCTACGTACCATAGTATAATTATGATGTTCTAAAGAGATTAAAACAATGTCATAATTTAAAAATTTATACTTTTAATAAAAAGTAAAGGCAGAATTCAAAGAACTAAAATGAAAATAAAATAATTACCACATAATAGCTTCAGAAGTGCCTGCTAACACATAGTGTACGGCAAATCTAATTTTTGGTTCTTTTGAATGGACTAAGGAATTCTATTTCAAGCTCTAATGTCGTTTAAAAGCTACATTAAAAATAACATTTTTCCTCCCGTAAATGTTAAATTTTTGCTCCAAATTTATATGATACCACCGCTGAAGTTCTATTTAATAAAAAAATCGGTTCACGAGTAACGAATATTATGTCGCTTATCATACATAAAAAATTACAGGAATAGAATAATTTTTATTCAATTTACATAAGATTTATTGAAAGTATTTTTTTTATTTAACACTGGTTCGGAAAATGTCCTGGGAAGAACCAGCAAGAAACCATATATAACTATATAAAAAATAATATATAACTTTACAACATTTTTTTAATAATTTTAATATAAACAGCATAGTGGCGATCACTTACATTCCAGGGATTATTTTTATTTTTATTTATGTATTCCTTGATATATATAAAATTAAAAACCTTTTTGTACAACTTTTCTTTAAAAAAAATGATAAATTTATTTAATTGAAAAATTTTAACAGTTAATTGTACTTTAATTTTTACCATTAATTAAAACATTAAAACTATGTACGGCTTCCATAATATTCGATAGTGTCAAGAATATAACATACCGCTAGATGCAATAGCATTGTCAGTCTGGTCATTTGCAGGCATTGCAACAGGCTGTAATATGTCACTCGCTCGGTGATTCACAACGTAAACACGAGACCGCCGTGGATTGTTATTAGTTACCCGAGCAAGTAACAAAGCATTCCGCCGTGATACCATCAATATTTGAACAGCAAAGTCTAAACTATAGACAATATGGCCACGGTCGGTGACATTTGCCTCATCATCGGCCACACTCACGCAATAATGTCATGATTTAATGTTGAACATTAAATAATAAGTGGTAAAATTAAAAATGTTGTACAACCGACTTCAATATAAATTATTAAAATAAAAAATCCAGTCGAATTGAGTACCTCCTCCTTTTTGAAGTCGGTTAAAACGTAAGAAGCGTACACGAAAACTTAAATAATTTCCACATACTGGCTTCTGACGGTAACAGAAGCTAGTATGTGGTAGTCTGTATGACGTTTAACGTGGTAGAACAATGCTGCAACTATATTTCAGTTATATACTGTAATACCAGTGTAAAATAGCAGCGTATTGCTGCTGTGTTTCGTATGGTGAGTGTAGAGAAGCAGAGACCCTCACGCGAACATTCTCAGGGGTGTCAGTGAATCTGCATGTTGATTCTTAATCGAGGATAAATATAGATGTATATGGGCCTCAGTTTCCGCTTAGTATGGCTTAGGTTTTTTTTATATAAGATAAGGGTGACAAACGAGCACACAGTCCACCTGATGATTAGTGGTTGCTGCGGCCCATTGACATCTACATCTATCCTCTATTACAAATCAAAATGTAGATGCGTTGTCACCCGTGAGGACTAAGATGGAATGCCTCATTTCCAGTAAAAAGGGCCTCCGGCCACCTGCACTCACCAAGCGAAACGCAGAGGTAAACCTCTACTTCACGCTGGTTTTCTGTGAGGTAGTGGTACCACCCCGGTTCGAGCTGGCCCATCCGTGCGACAGCAAAAGCTGCCGCGTGGCTCTACCACTGTTAAAAGGCGGACTGTGTGCTCCATTGTCACTTTAATTCTATAAAAAAAAATGTATAATTGGCGGACTTAATGCCTTTAGGCATTCTCTACCAATCAACCACGAGCTTAGCAAAAAAAACTAATTTAAATGTCTGTTGTGCACAAAGCCTATCCAGACTTACAAAGCTATTAAATGTTATGTGTATTTTAGTTTTTGAAGTCATTTTTGACGGTTTATTAACGACTAGCTGGTACCCGGCGCATTGCTGCCGCAGAAAAAATAATCGTGAAGGAAATATTGTTTTTAATATGGAAGAGTTATATTGTTTAATTAGAAATGATAATAATCATTAAGGTTACTTACTTTAGCCACTTAGTGTAGCTAATTGCACTATGCCTACCACTGAATTATTATGTACTAAAGTACAGTACATAATATCTCAATAATGCCTACAACCTTCGCGCAAGTGCAAGCAATAAGTTGACAAGTTTTATCGCAATCTGGTGAACGGTATGGCAGCGCATAAAATACGAAAAAACAAACATTAATTTTTATATATTAGATTTCTGTGATTTATGTAATATCACAATCTCCAGGTACTCGGTACCCAGGTCATTTAAATAGTTTAAATAGAAATTTCATCCGCTATTTTCCTTATAATTTAAATAGGACCCTTGAGGACAACAAGAGAATAATTAAAATCGGTAAGTAGTTTTCGATATATATGGCTCTATCAATATCATCATCACAACCCATCGCAAATCCACAGCTTAACATAGATCTCCCCCAAGAAATGCTAATAAAATACAAAATATTATAATGCTACATAATATTTTGTAAAATCGTTAAATAAAACACTATATATATACTACAACAATAAACAAAACGTACATTTTTAGATAGGTAATATTTCTTTTTTCTTTTTCTGAAGCAAGCAACAATTAACACATTGAATACAGTGCCATCTGTTATTCGAAGGTGTAAACTATAATTAGAATACATTTAAAATAACTTAAATATGTATTGTAATTTTTTTAATTAGCAATTTTAAAAAGCCCGGAATTCTAGAAGTATGTTAATAAACTGTTAAACACAACATGATGTTCGTCACACAAAACTGTTTGTACGGCACAATATCATTATTCAATGCCTTCACAAGTCGTTATACAAAAGTTTGTAGGCTAGGCACTGACGAGCTATTAGCATATAACGAATCGTTGTTTATTTTTATTCTTAATTAACATAATTAGTACTAGGATACGGTAATTTTTAATTCTATTTTTTATAATAATGAAGTGCTTAGTTTCCCTGCGTCATAGAATTACGTAATAAAAGTATCCGTGGTAGAACCAGAGTACCGACATAGTAGCCCAATAGATTAGCAAGTGGCAATGGGCTGGCCACGTTTCTCGAATAACTAATAAACGATGGGGAAGAAAAGCAGCCTTGTAGCGATAAGCGAAGTGTAAGGTGGTCCTCCACTAGATGGAGTGACGACCTGGTAAGACATGCTGAAAGTCGATGGAGTAAGTGACCACTCGTGTTGTGTGGTATTCCTTGGGGAAGCCTATGTTCAGCAGTGAAATTGTGAAGGGCTGTAATGATGAATGATGATGATGATAAAAATAAATGTTAAAGCTTATGAGACCCTTTTTTACTGGAAACGGGCATACCATCTTAGCCCTCACGGGTGACAACGCATCTGCAATTTGATTCGTAATCAAGGAGAGATGTAGATGTCTATGGGCCACAGCAACCACTTACCATCAGGTGGACTGTGTGCTCATTTGTCACCCTAAGTCTATAAAAAAGAGAATAATATAAAAGATAGATAGAGATCACAAAAAGTTTAAAAGAAAATTGCATATCCGCGTCTGTCTGGGTATCCCATTAAATCTTTGAAAATCCTTGATATATTCGGATGCGGATTATATCTTCATTTAACATTTGTTCTATTTTCATTTCTATACCAAAGTAAAGCAAAGTTTCAACCTATATACGTCCTATTGCTGGGTAAAAGTCTCCTTTAATTCCTTAGTGGCTTTTAGGGCAATCTATGCCGCGTTACCCCAACTGTTAAAGTACTTCACATGCCTTTTAATTTTTTTAAATGTCTGAAACTTGCAAAATTCTCCACGATGTTTTCCTTCAGCACCGAGCTCGTGATAAATTGCAAGAAACAATCATTGGTGAGTGGATCAAGCCCGGGTTGCTAGAGTACTGTGAAATTTATATTTCTTAAAGAAGGTATTTATGTTATTTTTATTTAAGATTTATTGAACCTCACATAAGTACAAGATCAAAAGGCGGACATAATGCTAAAAGTTAAGTTCTCCGCCAGCCAGCAAACCTTTGGGCAGTGATAAAACTACAAAGGCGGTTACAAATAACATAATATATATATATATATATATATATATATATATATATATATATATATATATATATATATATATATATATATATATATATATATATATATATATTTCATTCATTCATTATTCATTACAGCCCTTCACAAGTCCACTGCTGAACATAGGCCTCCCCCAAAGAATGCCACAAAGCACGGTCCTGAGCCACCTGCATCCATCGACTTCCTGCATATCTTACCAGGTCGTCACTCCATCTAGTGGGGGGACGCCCTACACTTCGCTTGCCGGTACGAGGCTGCCACTCGAGAACCTTTCTTCCCCATCGGTTGTCGGTTCTTCGAGCTATATGGCCGGCCCATTGCCACTTCAGCTTACTAATCCGTTGGGCTATGTCGGTCACTCTGGTTCTACTGCGGATATCCTCATTTCTGAGTTTATCACGCAGAGAAACTCCGAGCATAGCCCTCTCCATAGCTCGCTGAGCGACCTTGAGCTTCCTCATACGGCCAGCAGTGAAGGACCACGTCTCAGTTCCGTAAGTCATCACTGGCAACACGCACTGGTTGTACAATTTCGTTTTAAGGTTTTGAGGTATATCTGACGAGAAGATGTGTCGTAGCTGCCCGAACGCTGCCCCGCCGAGTTGAATCCGTCGATTGACCTCTCGGTCGAAGTTGGACTTACCTAGTCGGACTATTTGTCCCAGGTAAACATACTCGTCAACAACTTCGAGCTTAGTGTTCCCAACAACTACCGGCATAGGTGTGACATGGACATTAAACATGATCTTTGTTTTGTCCATGTTCATCTTAAGACCTATCCGTTGGGAAACACTATTGAGGTCATTGAGCATAGTGCTTAGGTCCTCCAGCGATTCTGCCATAAGGACTATATCGTCGGCAAATTGAAGGTGAGTAATGTACTCGCCATTGATGTTGATACCGTATCCTTTCCAGTCCAGAAGCTTGAAAACGTCTTCCAATGCAGCGGTGAAGAGTTTCGGGGATATGACGTCACCCTGTCTTACACCTCTCTGCAATTGGATAGGTTTCGTACTCTGGTTCTGTACTCGGATAGCCATCGTAGCCCTACTGTACAAGCACTTCAACACTTCGATATACCGACAGTCAACTTGGCACCGCTGAAGGGACTGCAGCACCGCCCAAATTTCGACGGAATCAAAGGCTTTCTCATAGTCCACATACGCCAGACATAGTGGCAAATTGTACTCCTCGGACTTCTGTACAATTTGCCGTAGGGTATGTATGTGGTCTATGGTGCTAAAGCCCTTTCGGAAACCGGCTTGTTCGGGAGGCTGGAAGTCGTCAAGTCTGCGCGCGAGACGATTCGTAATGACTCTCGAAAACAGCACGTAGACGCGGCTCAGAAGGGAAATCGGTCTGTAGTTCTTCAAGAGAGCGTTATCGCCTTTCTTGAAGAACAAGACCACCGCACTTCTGCTCCACGCCTCCGGTGTAATGCCACCATGGAGGACGGAATTAAAGAGCTTCTGAAGGACTTCAAGTACCGGTTTTCCACCCGCTTTCAGAAGCTCCGCTGTAATTCCATCCTCGCCTGGGGCCTTGCCGTTTTTAAGGTGCTGGAGAGCCATTCTAATCTCGCTCAGACTGACGTCCGGGATATCATCGGAATAATGTCGGATAAGACTCGCTCTTGGATCGTTACTTACACTTGCGTGTGGCTCCAACGATGACGTGTACAGTTGCCCATAGAACCTCTCAATCTCACTCAAAATCTCAGGTGCCCCGGAAACGATGCTGCCACATTCGGTCTTCAGCTTTGACAGTTGGCTCTTTCTGGCAGACAGGTCTCTGGCAAAGACTTTGGAGCCTTGGTTCCGCTCGATCGCTTCTTCAATACGAGCTGTATTGAAGTTGCGTAAGTCTCGCCGCATGCATTTGGAGATCTGTCTGTTCAGTTGCCTGTATGCTGTCAAATCTGTTGAAGAATGTAGCTTCATCTCCCGTCTAACAGCCATGAGATTAAGAGTGTGATCGGAGAGTTTTTGTGTTCTTCTGCGGCGGGTCTTGCAGAACTTAGCTCCGACCGCATGGACAGTTTCCACGAGCTTGTCATTCAAATCGTCCACTTCATTGCAGTCTTCTAGGCACTGAAAACGGTTTTGTAACTCGAGCTGAAAGGTTTCGGGACTTTGGATTAGAGCAAGAGGGGGACGGAGCGTTGACTTCATTAGGCGAGACCTCTCCAACTTAACGTTTAGGTTCAGTGTGCCTCTAACCATTCGGTGATCGCTGCCGGTTTTCACCCTCGCGATCACTGAGACATCACTGAACAGTTGTCGTTTGGTCGTCATAATGAAGTCAATCTCATTTTTTGTCGAACCGTCGGGGCTCGACCAGGTCCACTTCCTGTGGGGCCGCTTCTGGAAGAAAGAGTTCATCATAAAGAGTCCCTCTTTCTCCATGAAGTCGGCCAGCTGCTGGCCCCTTGGGTTCCGTTGCCCTATTCCAAATTTCCCCACTTTCAGCTCACCGTTCTCTCTTGTGCCTAGTTTTGCATTGAAGTCTCCCATTAACACCGTATATTGGGTTTTGGAGGAATGCATGGCTCTAGAGATATCCTCATACATTTCCTCCACCTCCTCATCGGGGTGTGCCGAGGTTGGTGCGTAAACCTGTATGACCTTCAGCGAATACCGTTTGGTGATTCTGAGTATAAGGTACGCAACCCTCCTCGACACACTCTCAATCTTTACAACGTTGTTAACGAGAGACTTGTGGACGATAAATCCGACACCTCCTTGGGACAGATGGTCGCCCTCCCGGTGATAGAACAAGTTGCCGGATTCGAGGATTACCGTGTCCTCCCCCTCTCTTCGGACTTCGGATAATCCTATAATATGCCAGCGTAACTTGTCTATCTCTTCTTCCAGCTCCACAATCTTCTCGTCAGTCCTCAGGGTCCGTGCGTTGTATGTTGCCAGGTCAAGTCGTTGTAGGTGGCAACCGAACCTCCACCGGAGATTCTTAGCACCCCCTGCTATATATATATATATATATATATATATATATATATATATATATATATACTACACACACATACACATACATATTTACAAATATATTGATATATACATTATAAGAAAGTTTTATATAAGATATGTACATAATATATTGAATAAACTAAAACAGATATACGAGTCCATCATCATTATAGATGACTACTAGCTTCGAAATTATGAAACAATTTTGGGAAATGAGCCCACACATTAGTCTTAAATGTTTGTTTGGAGGTGGGTTGTCTGATATTCTAGTATAATATGTATATTATATGTAAGGATAGTAAAAATATATGTATATATAATATGTGTAATATAATATGTTTTGTGATCAAATTGTAAAAATAAAACAGCACACTAGTAGTCGCTAGCTGTAAATAATGTCATCCAGACGGAATCTCGGTCGCGGCGGCCGGTCTCAACATAGACTAGCCATCTGCGCAGGCCAGGATATTAGTCCGATGGAAATGTAATACGTCACGACCAAAGAGATCAGACGCAAGATCAACGGCTTTACTTGCTTTCCGAGGCACGGGGTTAAACACCGTCATCTTCCTGACTCCGGGCTGCTACTGAGCATTTCTTGTCAGAAAAACCAAATACAGTGGATTTCGGGTATAACGACGATGAAGAGATCACTCTATTATAGTCTTTATATCCGGAAGTCAATTCAATACATTATAGTTGCTACTCAGAATATCACTTTGTAACTGAACCAAACTCCGAAACGTACACGCTTCCCTACCTACTTAGCTGATATCTATAAACAAAAGGTAAAGGTCTCCACACTTGCTGGCCATCTGTATGGATATAAACAAAAGATAAGAAATGTTTGTGAAAGAAAGAAATTTTCGTTTCTTTGGCGGGGCCGACTCCGGTTGCAATATCTGCATGGGATTTCTAGTAATTTGTTACAAATGATTCATTAAAAACAGTCGCTACACCCGAACTCGGCGTTACATCCAAAGTCGCTATAGCCACATGATTTTTGTACTAAAATATGATTTAAATTCAAGGGACTTAGATTTAACGTCGCTATAGGTAAATAGTCACTACAACAAGGTCGCAATAAATGAAATCCACTGTAACTGATTTTGGACTGACCCGGGATTCGAACCTGGCACCTCATGATCAGCAATCGCGCTTATGACCACTAGACAAACGAAGTAATTAACACACACTTAGCTCACAGACTTTTGCAACCAACTTTTAACAAAGTCTACAGGTTCGTAGCGTCTGAGGACTAAGATAGCCTCATTGCCTTTAATTTCACAAACACTATCCTTCAGACGGGGACACAGGTTCAATACTCCAATGTCTTACCAAGGACAACTTTATTAATATAACGTTCACGAACAAAAACAGCAATATTCACTGTGAATAAAAATATATTCAACCATAAAGACACAAAAATATGTTGATTTTGATGATTTTAAATGTGCCTTGCTTGCGGAAAGAGGAAAACTGATATTACAACCCACATCTTACAGGGTTACGTCTACTTGATAAAAGGTAAAAATTAATATCTACATACACAAATTTTGTATAATATTATGTGTTATTTAAGGGTATAGAAAAACAGTATAAATGTGAGACTACATATTTGCCTTCAGCAACAACGCATCTGTAACCTTATTTGTCTGAAATTGTGTTCACATGGACTGCTGTAGCCATTTAAAATCAATTGAAATGTAAGTTCGTTCGTTATTCTGTTTTAAAACAAAAAAGGATTAATTAAATTAATCCGTATCTTCTTGATTTTACTCAAGAGTCTCAGCGCCATCTCACGGTGGTTTTTAGAAGTTACTACTAAATAATTACAAATGCTTGCACAACAATGTTTTAAGTACAGTGCATAAAATAAAAAAGAGGAATGCAGAATATAAAAATACATATTAATGGTGTTTTAAAAAGCTATTTATTAATAGTAATTGGGATCAGATCGCAAAAAATAATCTAGCTTATACGTTTTTACAGTTCAAGTCTAATTCCTTAAATAAAAAATTATAACTACTAACTTATTTATTACATTATTTGTGTAACAACATTTTATAACTTTATATTTTTAAATCTATCACATTTATCTTCATAAAATACTCTCAGAGAAAATATCTGTGGCAAAGACGGAGACTGCGAGGTGATTTAGAAGTGTTATGTTTTGCAGAATTTAACACTGATATTCAAATTATTGGTAGTTTTATTCTTTATTTTAAATTTGTTTGCCATACACTAAGTAAAAAAGGCGGGTTTAGCCCACAAGAAATTCGCTCAGTCTCAACGCAGAAATTCTATACAAAATCTGCTACGACTATGCCTTCTGACGATATATTGGTTGCTAATAGTGATAGTTATAAACCAATTAAAAGAAAACCATTTTAATATATCATAATGTATATATATATATAATTTTTACATAAAATTTCTTTTATCTTTATCTTTATATATAAAAAATACGTGTCACGTTGTTTGTCCGCGATGGACTCCTAAACTACTGAAAAGTGATTTCAATGAAATTTTGCACACTATGTTCAGTTTAGTCCAACTTAAGAGATAGGATTTGCGAATTTAAGGATTTTTATAGGAAGGGTCGTCAGAAAAGGCAGAACAACGTCTGCCTGGCCAGCTAGTATATTATATATATATATATATATATATATATATATATATATATATATATATATATTCATTAACATGAATTAATGTAAAACAAACATCCATCGATTAAAACGATAATTAGTGTCCACTAAATCAACTCTTTCATAATTGGTTTTCTATAGATCTAATGAATGTTGCAATAATGGGAGCCACACGTACATAGAATCCCACACATATTGAAACTTTGACGACTAGCGAACCACTCGGCTTCGCCTGGGTGGTATCTGTTAGTGTTATTAATATCATAATTTACATTTAGATAACAGCAGCCACTTTCAATTTATCAATTTTTAGATTACACAATAAAAATCTACAAGCTTTTACAATAAAGTATGAAATCACTTCAGGCATTGCTCTCTCCCTTTTCGTGTTTTTTCACAATCGATCGCAACATACCGATATAATGTTGTACCCATGAAGCAAATAGTTGTACCCACCACCTAAGATAGCCAGCTCCCGTTTTATGTTTTAGAGGATTTGATAAGATTAAATAAAGGATATAGATTAAAAATAGACGATATCATATTGTTTTCAATCAAATGCTGTTATGGTATAAATAGCAATATTTATTAATAAACCAGCAATCCGCCCCGGCTTTGCACGGTTGATTTCTGGATCTTGACAACGACGCCACCTACCGGGTCCAATTGTTAATCTAAACCATTCTCTAATCACACACACACAAAAAAATTCATCAAATTCGGTCCAGCTGTTTAAGAGGATTTCAGTCACATATACACGGACAGAAGAGTTATGTATTATACAATATGCATATCTTATATATATGAACTATTCTCTTAGATCGTTCTGCCTATAAATGAAAACCGTATCAAAATCCGTTGCGTAGTTTAAAAGATCTAAACGTACAGACGGCAGGAAACGACTTTGTTTTATACTGTGTAGAGAAAGTAATGTAATACGCAATGTAACGTAGTATGTGTCTCTAACGTTGCGCGTAACCTCAAAGTGATTTTTATACTCAACTAGCAAAGGGAATGTCGAATACGCGCGTATTGCTTTGTCCTCTTTTAAAGAATTCAAATTAGGGGACAAGATCAATCTTTTGGTCTAAAGAGGACGTCCTTTAAAATTAAAGTCGTCTGGCAATCCTACCTACCAGTTGTTTCAGCGTTGCACCAACCCTACGCAATGAACGGCATATTATATTAGATACACGATCGTTGATTAACGGTCGTACATCATCTTGCGACGATCGCAGCCGACTGAACGGTGACCTTCGCACTACGAATAAGGAATTTAAAATCGTCCGAAAATACGACGTCGGTTTTCCCTGCATTGCTCAATACTACGCCATTGTGGCCGCACCTGTGTTGACACATGAAGCAAAATAGAATGCAATTAACTACACAGGCCACCAACCTAATGAAATATGTTATGATTTATTATGTTTACGCGAACACTACACGTTTAAATGAAACTAAGTTTTACGGATTTTATCGCGTATATTGACTTATTTGCAATTAATAGGCCGTACCTACTGGTTTATATAATGATTTCTTATGTTTTCGCGAACATTACACATTTAAATAAAACTAAGTTTTACTTTTAATAGGTTATACGCGATAAAATCCGTAAAAATTAATTTCATTTAAACGAATAAAATATGATTTTATGCTATATCAATATTACGGGACTTTTTAATGCCAACAAATTAAAATATGTATGTAGAAATATAAACATGGCATATGGAGCCTAATTAAACGAAATCCTTACTTAACTATAAAAAGAAAGATCGTTTAAAAATAATGTTATAATAGAATGAAAGTTTTGAAAACTTGTATACTGTATCCTATAGTCTCTCATCTACATCATAATGCAGATGCATTGTCGTTCCTGAAGACTAAGAAGGAGAGAGGAGAAAACAAAGTTTGTATAAAAAGGGTTATTATAATATTAAGGAATTTATGGATGATAATAAGGTGATTGCTGCTAAGCCATTTCTAATTTGTTGTGTGTTGTTAATTGTGTTACGGGATTCTAAGCTGTTAAGAAAAAGGTCCCGCTGGGTTACTTGCTGGTTCTTTCCAGGACAGCGGTATTTTTACGAACCAGTGATAATTAAGTGAGTGAGTGACTTTCAATAAGTATTATTTATAAACTATATTGAATAAAAAAAATTCTTAGCAAGCAGGTTGTCATTTTTAGTCGTTATTATGTAGACGCTGCTGCCGTCTGCATCTAACTATCAATACGTACATGGCATTGCAATGTTGTAAAATGGTCTTCGCACATTATCTAACGTTTTGTGCAAGGTCTCTTCAGTGATGTAACATTGGTATTTGATAAGTTCCTTATCCTTAGCTTCAGTATCGCTCGGCAAGGTTGTATACGAGCCGTTACGCTTCGTTCTCACACCCTTGATCATGATTCATTTTAAAAATTACTGTGGAAGTTGTTCAATCAAGTAAGACGTACATATATTTTAGGGTTGTGTACTTGCACCTAACTACCCACTTTACTTGCTTCGTAGTTCCTAATTTTCACTGTTCTGGTGGTTGTTAGCGCCACTGCTGATCGTGGGATCATGGGTTTCAAATTCCGTGTCGGACAAAATGGGTTATTGGGTTATCTGTAAAGAAACCGTCAGTAGCAGCCCGGAGTCAGGAATTTGGCGTTGTAGCGCGGGGGTGCTTTGGAAAGCACGCTAGGTTTCCGTTGAACCTGACCGCCGCGCCGTGACCGAAATTTAGTCTGGAGGACAATTTGTTTCTCAGTTTGTTAATTAGGTTTAGTATAAAAGAAAATTTATATGCAATTACTATATTTGAAATCATAATACAAAAAATATTTTGCTTTCCGTTACCGTTACAGCCTATTAAAGTCCACTGCTGAACATAGGCCTTCCCCATAGATTGCCTCATAAAACCATTTTTTTTTATTTTTAGTCATTATTAGTAAGACACTGCTGCCCATCTCCTGATTTATTTCTCTTTCTCGCCTCTTACGACACCTACGGGATGATATGTGCTTTGTTCCAGGAGCCCGGGGTCTCGTGGGCCGGATTCTGTTAAAAATTATCACCATAATCGAAATCACTCAAGAGATGCAACATTATATCATCATCATTATATACGTAAATAAAAAAATAGGTGCGTAATGAAGTTATTTATGGCAAGGAAAACCCTGACTGAGTCAACGGCACAGCTTCCTGGAGACGTGACCTACATGCAGGCACCGCTAAACATAATAATTGATGCGGTGCGACTTCGCCGGCGGCCGTCGTGACTGTCCAAACTTTTTGGATGTCTGTTTTGTTACCAAGATCAGTTCAAAAAACAAGAATGTTCCAAATTTTCGAGGGGTATGTTTTTTATGTATATTTAGCTAGTGATGCAACGAATACGAATACGAATATTCGTATTCGCCGAATACTGACCACGAATATTTAAAAGCTAATATTTTTGTACGCAACTCTAATTACTAGCGGACTAGGATAACGCGCGTCGTCGGCGCGTAAAAAATACGTGTTTTGGCCCTTAGCCTCAACGACGGGGGACTCCCAAAAATATTTTTCACTGAAACTATGTACAGTCGCCTCGGAAAGACTTTTTTCAACGGCTGGGAACATCCAAACTGAAAAAAGAAATCGCCTAAAACCAGAAAATCTACAAATTTTATGTTTTTCAAATAAACATTTGCGTATTGTAAATTTTAATTATTAGAACAATAGAAAATCATGAAATAAATTAGTTTTTTATTACCATGGCGAGATATTCGTATTCGTATTCGTCGAATAGTAGGTTTGATATTCGTATTCGTATTCGTAAAAGTAGTATTCGTTGCATTACTAATATTTACCAATTTCTCGGAAACCGTTGAACGGATTTGAACAATTCTTTTCTTATAAAATTAGGTTATTCTTTGTATATATTTAAACAACTACATTACTGAGTATTATTGTATCATTACAAATTTGCAATCAAATTTCCATATCACTATTTTATAATAATACTATTTTTGAAGTTATACGTTCTTTGGCGCGTTTGGGAAAAATGATGAGAGTGAATTTTTACGATGCGCGCGCACACCGACATCTAAAAACAACACCATGAAGTTTGTTACGACACTCGCGCACGCTAAAAGGCGACAACTTTAGTGGGTAATTGACTCTTCAAGTTATTTTGTTTTGTTACTCTAAAAAAGTTCCTACGTGCGTACATAAGTACACACACACTTTTTTTTAAATAGCAGTCTGAAGTTGACTTGCTGATTTTATAAAAACGTTCCCCCACTCTAGGATTTTCTCCTGTATCGTAGAGGCAGTTTACATACATAAATTTCACAAGGGCAAACATCGAGACCCTGAACAATTACTTGTAGACCATGTAAATACTTGTTCCGTGCGAGATTCGAACCCGCGGCCTCCAGCACTAACTCATTGCTAAGCCATTACAACACGCAGCCGTCAAACCATATGTAACCAAATCACTCTTCTGTGATAACCAGTATCACTATCACGTTAATGGTGATAACCAGTATCACCAGAAATTTAGATACAGCTTAAGACTTACGTGAAAAAGGAAGTGATGGACTACAACAATCTAAGTCACTATAAACCTGGTACTTAACCCTGAATAAATACATGCTCTTCAACAAACAACTCATGCTTCGACTGCTTGATGAGAGCTAGGTATGGATCTAGGATAAAGTAAAAATGCTTAGGAAAATGGAAACATCTTTGTTTTCTTTACGTAGCGGCGAGTGCTGAATTACAAATCATTGAAGCGAGGTTGAAATACAATATCGGGATTGATTTATATTGAGCAATTAAAATATTACCTATGTTTATTCTAATTACAATACAATTTTAAAGCTTTTTGTTTATTTGATAAAGGTGACAAGCGAGCACACAGTCCACCTGATGGTAAGTGGTTGCTGTGGTCCATAGATATTTACATCTATGCTCGACTACGAATCAAAATGCGGATGCGTTGTCACCCGTGAGGACCAAGATTGAATACCTCGTTTCCAGTAAAAGGAATCTCCGGTTCTTTACACTCACCACACGAAACACAGCAGCGTTAAGCTGCTATTTTACGCTTTTAGTCTGTGAGAGCGAGGTACTTCCCCGGTTGAGTCGACCCATTCGTGCTACAACTATACCGCTAATATAGCTGCAGCGTGGCTCTACCACGTATTAAAATGTATTTAAATAAGGCCTAAGCCTTTTATCGCCTTTTTGGAGTTCTGTTCCATTCTATACTACTACAGAATCACTATATATCTATTGTTAAACATAGGCCTCTTCCATTAATTGCACCTCATATTTGATAACATCTGTAATTCAGAAGAGAATAATCTTAGAGTCTTTGATTTTTTTTTTAATATCTTAGACATACATTTTACCTCCCAATGTTTTCCTTCACCACCGATCAAATTTTAAATCAGCACTAAAAGTATGAAGCTGTGAGTGACATAAAAAATCTAAATTGATCTAAAACATAAAAATTAATTTTTGTTTCGTAAATTAATTCGTATTATATGCGCTGCCATACCGTTCATCAGATTGCGGTAAAACATTGTCATCTTATTACTTGTACTTTCGTATAGGTTATAGGCATAGTATAAAAATATAATTAACCAACAGTAGGTACGTGGCGCGCTATGGGCGGCTGTACACGTCATCGTTAGAGCCACACGCAAGTGTTAGTAACGATCCAAGAGCGAGTCTTATCCGACACTATTCCGAAGATATCCCGGACGTCAGTCTGAGCGAGATTAGAATGGCTCTCCAGCATCTTAAAAACGGCAAGTCCCCGGGCGAGGACGGAATTACAGCGGAGCTTTTGAAAGCGGGTAGAAAACCGGTACTTGAAGTCCTTCAGAAGCTATTTAATTCCGTCCTCCATGGTGGCACTACTCCGGAGGCGTGAAGCAGAAGTGCGGTGGTCTTGTTCTTCAAGAAAGGCGACAACGCTCTCTTGAAGAACTACAGACCGATTTCCCTTCTGAGCCGCGTCTACGTGCTGTTTTCGAGAGTCATTACCAATCGTCTCGCGCGCAGACTTGACGATTTCCAGCCTCCCAAACAAACCGGTTTCCGAAAAGGCTTTAGCACCATAGACCACATAAATATGCTGCGGCAGATTGTACAGAAGACAGAGGAGTATAATCTGCCACTTTACCTTTCGTATGTGGACTATGAGAAAGCCTTTGATTTTGTCGAAATTTGGGCGGTGCTGCAGTCCCTTCAGCGGTGCCAAGTTGACTGTCGGTATATCGAAGTGCTGAAGTGCTTGTACAGTAGGGCTACGATGGCTATCCGAGTACCTACAGAACCAGAGTACGAAACCTATCCAATTGCAGAGAGGTGTAAGACAGGGTGACATTATATTCCTGAAACTCTTCACTGCTGCATTGGAAGACGTTTTCAAGCTTCTGGACTGGAAAGGATACGGTATTAACATCAATGGCGAGTACATCACTCACCTTCGATATGCCGACGATATAGTCCTTATGGCAGAATCGCTGGAGCACCTAAGCACTATGCTCAATGACCTCAATAGTGTCTCTTCTTAAGTCTCTTCTAGTCTTAAGATGAACATGGACAGAATAAAGATCGTGTTTAACGTCCGTGTCACACCTATGCCGGTAGTTGTTGGGAGCACTAAGTTCGAAGTTGTTGACGAGTATGTTTACCTGGAACAAATAGTCCGACTAGGTAAGTCCAACTTCGACCGTGAGGTCAATAGTCGGATTCGACTCGGCTGGGCAGCGTTTGGGAAACTATGACACATCTTCTCGTTGGACATACCTCAAAACCTGAAAACGAAATTGTACAACCAGTACGTGTTGCCAGTGATGACTTACGGATCTGAGACGTGGTCCTTTACTGCTGGCCGTATGAGGAAGCTTAAGGTGGCTCTGCGAGCTATGGAGAGGGCTATGCTCGGAGTTTCTCTGCGTGATAAACTTAGGAATGAGGATATCCGCAGTAAAACTAGAGTAACCGACATAGCCCAACGGATTAGTAAGCTGAAGTGGCAGTGGGACGGTCATATAGCTCGAAGAACCGACAACCGATGGGGAAGAAAGGTTCTCGAGTGGCAGCCTCGTACCGGTAGGCGAAATATAGGGTTACCCCCCTTTAGATGGAGTGACGATCTGGTAAGACATGCAGGAAGTCGACGGATGCAGCTGGCTCAGGACCGTGCTTTGTGGCATTCCTTGGGGGAGGCCTATGTTCAGCAGTGGACTTGTGAAGGGCTGTAATGATGATGATGATGACGTGGCGCGCCTATTGTAGCGATAAATTTATTTAAAAGTCATATATCATTCAACTTCAATGAATGACGATACGAATACGATATCTCCAATATTATTTCTTCAGCGGCAGCAACGCACCGGGTACCAGCTAGTAAATATATATAAGAAAGTTTAGTTCGTTGCTCTGAATCTGTCAAATGTCGATCTATTAGTCCCACTGGAGCCGTCGTGATTTTCCCAAACACTTCGCCATCTCATTTGCATGAAGCCGTCGTTTGTTGAATGATAACATTCCGGCGAATCCCTGCGACACAGCGTTTCAATTTGTAAATTCACAGAAAATATGTTCTTCAAATGTAAAAATTCAAAATAATCTTTATATATATTTTAATCTAAGAATCTAAATATATAAAGCTTGTTATTGTCAAAAATTATAAAGGTCCTTATACTACTAAAGAGTACATGATTGTCAATAACCTCTGGGAATGAGGTGATCGCTACCATAGTGTTTCTAAATGTTTTCATACTTAATTGTATAAAATATTACATTGAAAGTTAATGTTTGAAGAAAGTCTCGCTGGGTTTCTTGCTGGTTCTTCCAAGGACAAAGGTTTTATTCTGAACCAGTGGTAAGACTTAAATGACTTTCATTATCAGTTTTGAAAATATATATTGAATAACATTGATTCTATTCTATTCTATTGTGTACGTGTGTTTCTCACTGAACTCTTCCTAAACGGCTGGACCAGTTATGATGAAATTTCTTGTGTGTGTTTGAGTGGGTCCCTGAATGGTTTATATTCACAACTGGACTTGATAGGTGGCGCTGTTTTCGAGATCCAGAAATCACCCGTGAGAAGCCGGGCCGGATGACTAGTATATTATAAAATGAATCACTTCCTGGTGCATGTGGTCTGACATTCGTTTACTTATGTCTATGCTGCAGTACTCAAGGACCGGGTGTTCCTCTTGATTTCCTATTGGGCAACAAGCCAAGCTCAGTCCCCGCTAGCAACATTGAACTTGTTAGAAACAATAATTGTAACCTACTATTTACCATGGCGGCGGAAGTAAGCCTGTTTGGGAAATCTAAACAATATTTCAGGGACCAAATTCATTTTTTTTATAGGATAAGGGTGAAAAACGAGCACACAGTCCACCTGATGGTAAGTGGTTGCTGCGGCCCATAGACATCTACATCTATCCTCTGTTACAGATCAAAATGCAGATGCGTTTTCACCCGTGAGGACTAGGACGGAATGCCTCATTTCCAGTAAAAAGGGCCTCCGGCCACCTGCACTCACCAAGCGAAACGCAGAGGTAAACCTCTACTTCACGCTGGTCTTCTGTGAGGTCGTGGTACCACCCCGGTTCGAGCCGGCCCATCCATGCGACAGCAAAAGCTGCCGCGTGGCTCTACCACTGTTAAACTATATGTTACACTTGGAGACTGTGTGAAAAAAGTAAAGAGAGGTTTGTAGGAGGCAGCAATCACATTCTTCGTATAAAAAGTTAGACAAAGAATGACACAAATAATAATACATTATGGTGGACGTATTATTATTTGTGTCATTACACGTACATATCTTTATTATTTTTTTTTACTTCAATAAACTGTACAATTAATTCAAACAATGCCTTAATCTAAACGTTATAGCTTGAAGTACCGACAACCGTTGGTGAAGAAAGGCTCTCGAGTGACAGCCTCATACCGGCATGCGAAATATAGGGCGTCGTCCCACTAGATGGAGTGACGACCTGGTAAGACATGCAGGAAGTCAGTGGATGCAGGTGGCTCGGGACCGTGCTTTGTGGCATTCCTTGTGGGAGGCCTGCCACATGATTCTCCTGGTGGTCCTTCCCCGATACAGCCGAAACATTCGTGCCACAACTATAATATAGCTGACACATGACTCATTCACGAATATAAGCTCGTAGCTTCAATACACATGCAATCAAACATTGACAATCATATCTTTTAACTACTGCAATTAATTAAAACGTATTTAAAAGCTTCTTAAACTTAATATATTAGTGCTCCGAGGTATAACGATGCGCGCCAAAATGAAAAACCGTATCCATCATATTAATTAAATTCAACGTGACATTAATTTGCAGAATAAATTCCCCGGGTAAATTATAAAGGTCAATCTTTTTAATTTACGCGTTGAACCGAAATCAAAGACTATGTTTTTTTTTTCAAATTAAACTCATACTTAAAAACGAGCGTTATATTTTTTTTTACATAAGGATGACAAGCGAGAACACATCCCAAAGCACAAATCCTAAATGCGACCTGTTTGAGGATGAATGAACGGTAATATTGTCTGAATGCCTCAAGCTTTGTGAGTGAGAAGAAGGGATATGTTGTCTTTAATTAATGTAATTGGTTTAATCGTTTTAATTAAAGTAAAAATAAATAAACTAATGGAAAGTTGATGCTGTGGCCCATAGACACATTAACATCTGTCATAGATTTTGAATTAAATGCAGATTTGTACCTGCAAACATAATTGCCGCCTTTTCACTCATTATACGAAACACAGCATTATTCTGTCATTTTTCGCTGGTATTGTGCGAGCATTGGCCTTCCCTCACAAGATAGAATGACAAACTGGTGAGAGATGCACGGAGTCTATGATGCAGGTGGCTTAGGATCGTGATTTATGGCAATGGACTGGCAGTATATAAATTAACAAGATGTGATACCCTATTTCACCCTCTCAGATTTTTTTAAAATCCTTTCGTAGTGAGTGTCTACGTCGGGAAGATGTATAATTTTGAAGATCTCGTGATGAGCGTGTGAGTCAGTGGTATTTAGCTTATTTAAATATATTATATATATTTTTAATTTGCTAAGTATAAGGAACTATGTATATAGGTCTATTAAATCTGTAGAATATCTCATTCACGAGTCGACTACCGACGACGAGACTAGCCTATTATTTTTTCTTCATAACGAATCCGAATTCTCGTGTCTAATTACAAGGTCGCCGTTGTCATGACAACGGGCGGCGCCGAGCGACAGGCGTACGAAAGTGGAGACTTTCACCAGCGACCGGCGACCTCTAGACCGGGCGGCAGACGGGTAACGGTGCTTACCGATTACTATCATTACGACCTTATCCTAATTAGGTCTCGTCTACACGTAACGGTCCGTGTGCGTTGTGTAGCTAAGTGTAAGCACTTCCTTAAAGACAACGGTCGGTAAGATGAGTACGTAGAATTAAAATGTGATAAAATATAAGGTCTCTCAGAAGCAAGCTAGAGTATAGTAGCTTAATAGCGAAGGACTTAACAACTAATGGTTTAGTTCGAATCCGCCATTCGACTGGTGTATTGAACGACTCCTAACATGGTATTTAAGCTTACTTGAAATGGTTATCAGGATAAATAAGTTATGTAAATATCATTAAATTATTCTTAAAAATAATAATTTCTTTGAAATGTGCGATAGCCTTCCAATCATCCACTATAACTTTTTTCCATCACCAGGTTTCCAAGTCCATATTATCGAAACCTACAAATATAAGTGAATACCAGCGTAACATACCAGCTTAATTCTGGTGTGTATCGTATAGTGAGTGTAGAGAACCGGAGACCCTTTTTACTGGAACCGAGGCATTCTATCTCGGTCCTCAGGAGTTATAATAGCACATCTGCATTTTGATTTATTAATTGAAGCTAGTTGTGGACAGAATAGAATAGAAATAAGTCATTTATCGTGCTAGTTGTAGGTTTTAGAGATTTAACATTATGTTAGTAAATAAAGTAAATAATTAAGTATGTAAATAGTAATTAAGTCCGTGGGCCGCAGAATTTACATACCATTAGGTGTACTGTGTGCTCGTTTGATACCTATTAATTAATAACTCTCCACAACCGAAATCACTCTTAATCGTTACTCTTATTTATTAAGAACAATTATTAGACCTAAAATACTTGCTTTTAGTTATTTTTTAACGCACGCGTTGATTAATTTTATTCCTAGAGTAACGCAGCCAAAGCGCGTGGAGTGCTACATTCATTGTGTAGTTTGCGCCTAATAAGAAATTTCCTTCCTCCTTCGTTAAACAAATCTGGGGGCACGGCAGTGCCCCCGCCAAGTCGAGCAAAACAGCGGCACGGCCGTACCATCCTTTTCTCGAAGGAGTTCAGGCCATTTCCGAAACACTATAACTTCGTTATGGATAAAACTAGAAGCCTAAATTTTCTAACTATTAAATAACTAACCAAGTAGGCATTGTATGAAGTCGGTAAATTTCAAATTTCATTAAATTGGAACCAGTAGTTTAAGAATTATAACTAGTCAAAGTTTCTTAATTTTGTCACTCACTGACTGACCGATCATCAAAACTCTAAGGCACTTCTAGCAGACATAGAAACTTCAAATTTGGAATTTAATTATTGTTTAGTATATAAATCAAGGAAAAATTAAAATATTTTACAATTTCGGTCTAGTTTTCGAGATACACCAACTGCATAAATAACTTTGTAATCCCATATAAACATATGGTATTACAAAGTTACATTTGCAGTGAATGAATCAGTGTACCTATATATGTCCATATAATGGAATAATAGGTGTAAATAGCTACTTAGATATAACTATCAACAAAAAGATATGAGATGCCATCAAAAACATAACTTGTAAAAAAAGCCAAGTCTCGCAACTCAGTTCTTCTACCGTAAAAAGTTGAGATCCATGTAATACCAAGTCGGTTAATTTATTCAGTCCATAGATTGATACATAGATTGACTTGGCAATCGCACTAAACAATCTAATTCAATATAATATGTATTACTTGTGAGATATATTGTGTTTTCATGCGATTGCCAAGTCAATCTATGTATCAATCTATGGACTGAATAAATTAACCGACTTGGTATTACATGGATCTCACAACTTTTTACGGTAGAAGAACTGAGTTGCGAGACTTGGCTTTTTTTACAAGTTATGTTTTTGATGGCATATATATTACTACTGTAAAGCATGTTGTGTTGATAATGAGAAGGGCGTATAATGCCTTTTTGTTATAATAGTCCGTAATATATGTAGTTTTATGATACTAATAAAAAAATAGCGAGGCTTGCCTGCCAGGGTTCACTAGGCATTCAAAAAATCCAAATTATTAACGTTCATTTTTTTGAGTACATGTTTCTTTTACCCATGGGCCTATCTATGTGAGTCTATTCTAGGGTCTATTCAGTATACATTCTATATACACTATGCTATTGTCATATTAACTCAAAAAAACGACAAAAAGAGGATACGTGCGGAAGTTATCACCGTTTCTGCTTCAGTCAAAGAGGATCCTCATTTCAAAACGTTAGCAGATTTGAAAAAATAATTTAAGTTTTATTTTTTACGTCGAAGAAAGAAATATATTATTTCGTTTCATTTTATTTTCTTCAATATCATAATAATGAAGAAGATCCGACCCGACAGACAAATTTTCGTCGCTGTATGTGTATAATATAAGTCTTGCAATTCTAAATTATACCAGCTTTATATACCTAGGTACCTATTGAATGGGAATATAATTTTTTGTTATTACATATTCTTTAGCGGCAGAAATAAGAAGTTATGTTAACATAACCAGACAACACATACAATTAACATAATAGAAAAAATTGAAAATTGTACCTAAACCCTACCAAATTTTATATATAAAGATATAATTTAATTTCGTAGGATCCATTTCTTTTATTTTGATATAAAATATAACAAACATTCTCGTAGTTGCGAGTTTCGCTACCGCAAGTAGTGCGCACACAATCTTTTGCAAGAATAAATTCAGTCGTGCCCGAGTTAAGATGCCCGCATAAGAGCAACGTGTGAAGCGTCCCCAACCCCAACCCCTCATTACGGGAAGAGGCCGAAGCCTGGAGAGCATTACGTAAGCTCTCTTTAACATTCGGAGTGTCTTACACGCGAAACATCCTTGTTTATGCAGTATCCTACGGGCTTAGCTTTTATTTCGATCTTTCTAGATATGTTTCTACGGACTACATGGTTTTTGTTTTAGTGTAACTTTGTGTTTAGATACTTTTTTTTGATAGGATAAGGGTGACAAACGAGCACACAGTCCAACTGATGGTAAATGGTTGCTGCGGCCCATAGACATCTACATCTATCCTCTATTACAAATCAAAATGCAGATGCGTTGTCACCCGTGAGGACTAGGATGGAATGCCTCATTTCCAGTAAAAAGGGCCTCCGGCCACCTGCACTCACCAGGCGAAACGCAGAGGTAAACCTCTACTTCACGCTGGTATTCTGTGAGGTCGTGGTACCACCCCGGTTCGAGCCGGCCCATCCGTGCGACAGCAAAATCTGCCGCGTGGCTTTACCACTGTTATAATATACTATATAATATATATACTTAATTCGAGAAGTACATTCATTTACACTTTTCTATTTTATAAACAAATTTTACAAAAATACGACGTTATTATAATAGTAGGGAATGTATGGATGACAATAACCACTCGTGCTACAGTTACATATATGATATAGCTACGGCGTCGCTCTATTTAAGTATATTTATAAAATTGAATCAATTAATTATTATTTTTGTAAATTTGTATGTAACGTTGTAAAAAGCAATGAAACGCAACTTTTCTTCACGGATACCAATAATAATCAAATAACATATAGTCGTGAAGCACAACAAAATATAATTAGGTCTTTTTAGGGTTCCGTACTTCAAATGGAAAAAACGGAACCCTTATAGGATCACTTTGTTGTCCGTCTGTCTGTCTGTCTGTCTGTCAAGACCCTTTTTCTCAGGAACGCGTAGAGGTATCAAGCTTAAATTCATATCAAATACTCAAGTCTACTGTCCCTTAGAGATGTGGAAAAATCAAATTTCTAAATCAACGCAATCAAAAGATACAGCCGTTTAAGACGCAAATTTTCGACATTCGCAAGGGAATCAAAACCTACAGGGTACCTCCCATGAACTCAGAATCTTGAAATTTGGTACGAAGCAACGTTTTATAGCACAAATAAAGGAAAAATTGCGAAAAGCATAAATTTTTAGTTACATCATATAATAAAAATATTTTTAATAATTTTAAACTTATATACCTACAGATTTGTTCGGAACCCTCGGTGCGCGAGTCCGACTCGCACTTTGCCGGTTTTTTAATAATATGTATGCTTATTAATTCTAAACAAATAAGAGTAGAATAGATTTTTTTTATTCAACATAGATATCAAGAAGTAATAGCTCCCAATGGAATAAAAACGATGTCACAAGATTTTTCATTAAGATAAAGTTAACTATGACCCGCGCCATCTGGCTGTAATGAAAGTGGATAAAAAATTCGCGACCCTTCCGAGAATGTTCTCGACGTTGCTTGATTACAAAGATTCGTCTGAATCCATGTATCTGTAGATAAAAGTCAACCGTTCTTAATAAACCTCTAAATAGTTCTGTCAAAATAGTGAGTCTCGAATAAAATAATTTCAATAATTACAAAGGTCCACTACTGTACATAGGCCTCCCCAAAAACTTCCTATGTGTATATTTGCCATAATTGCCACGCTTGGGATGCGAACTGGTAACCGCAGTATTTTTTATTAATTTGGTTAGTTATTAGGAAGATGCTGCTTCCAATCTCGTTTCATTTCCCTCTGTTACCTCTTCCGATACCCACGAGATGAAATGGGGTAGATTATCTTATAATTGCACACGGCGCAGGATAATCCACTTCCCCAAAGGAAAAACATATATCATGCTAACCTTCAACACTGATTTTGATCATTCCTTTATATTAAATGAGTTCGAAGAACTTCAGGGGTCATATAATATAAATGTGAAGACAATATTGCGATTCAAGACTGCCAAAACGAATGAGATGAAATTTTAAAGTCAACTTAAAAGGGAATAAAATAACGTTTAGTAAAAAATAAAAAGAAGACGGATCTTTATTTTTATTAAAATTAATTTTTTGAGATAGCCATGTCCAAGAGCTATACGGCCTAATGATAAGAAAAAAAAAGAAATAATACAGTGTACACCCGACCATACAGCCTTTTCAATTTTTAAATGTGGCTATAAACTATTGTTTTCTACCGACTTCAAACAGGAGGAACTCAATTCGACTTTAGATATTTTTTTATGTGTGTTACCTCTACTTAATACTTATTAACTTTTTTCTAGGGGAACCGATTTTTATGATTCTTTTTTCATTTGTAAGCTAGTGCTTCACATGTGGTCCCGAATAAATTTGATCAAGGTCTGACCAATAGTTTTTGAGTTATTCTTTGTTGTTCGGTTGTACGTAATTTTTAATTTTCTGCCGACTTCCAAAAAGGAGACGGTACTCAATTCGAGTGTATGTTTTTTTTTTTTGCTTTTTTTTTATGTGTGTTACCTCATAACTTTGTACTGGACAAACCGATTTTTATATGAAAGCTGATAGTTCTCGTGTGGTCCCATATGAATTTGATCAAGGTCAGACCAATGGTTATTGAGTTATTCTTAAATAACCTGTATTGAAGTCGCTTATATTGAAGTCGGCTGTACAAAATTTTTAATTTTAAATTATTAATTGTATATGTTAATTCATCTATGGTAAACTATAATTTATAACTTAAAAACGGTTAAGTTTACATTCTAAGACAACATAACTTCAGATTTTCCACAACGATTTATTTATAATCGTGTAACACAGACCGTGAAATATTGGACTGAAAGAAGGCATAAGTGGGTCGTTCGGTCACAGGTGTGACCCGGCTGGTCTAGACCGTGCCCGACAGTGGTTATAACGGTTGAAATGAGGGTTTGTTTTTAAACTGTCTAACAAAACTGACTGAGAATATTTATTTATATTTTTATAATTTTTTGGTTACCTCATTTTACCGAAGACTTTTAGATACTTTTACTTTTCAGGGCTCTGTGCCAAAAGGGTAACTGGCGGGTATTACTAAGCCTCCGCTGTCTGTCCGTTCGTCTGTCCGTCCATCTGTCCATCCATCTGTCCGTCAATCTGTCCGTCCATCTCTCCGTCCATCTGTCCGTCCATCTGTCCGTCCATCTGTCCGTCCGTCCGTCCGTTTGTCTATCAGTGGGCTATATCTCATGATCCGTAATAGATACACAGTTGAAATTTTCACAGATTGTGTGTTTCTGTTGCCGCTATAACAACACACAATAAAAAAAATTAAAGGGGGCTCGATTACAAGAAACGTGCATTACAATGGTATGGAACCTTTCATGCGCGAGTCCGACTTGCACTTGGCCGACTTTTTAAGAATTCTGGACATCTGTCTATCTGAATTTATCTTCTGAATGACAGATTCAACAAATAAAAAAATCGGTAAATTACATACGTGTTTCCCACATGTTTGAAGGGAAGATGAATACATATATAAAATCTACTGTTCTCTTATAAGCGAGCACTATCCCACCCTAAGAATTTCTCCTGTATCATTTTACATTCGAAATATGCTCTTGAACAAAATCAAATCAGTCAGACTACCAACCCAGCAGACTTCATTGAGTGAATGAATATGATACCGTGTACCGTGGCCCATATCATGTGCATTCGGCGCCGACAGCAAGTCCGCGTGGAATTTCCGGCTTCATATTGCACGACTGAATTACGTAAAATGAATATGTGTGAATGCATTTACTTACATAATTTTTAAAATACTTCTGAACTAATAACACTTAAATCTATACATATCAATAAAATTGGCGTATCTGTCTGTAATATTGAAATAACTGGGTTATATTAAGCTCAGATGGTAATTAGTAATTACGCGAACACAACACATTTAATAAAATTACTTTTACGGATTTTATCGCGTTTATTTTACCAACAAAATACGCCTCAAATGACGGGAATCAAAAATGAGTAATTAAGAATCATTATTATTAGCAAGTTATTAAGACATAAATAACAATTTGTAAATTTTTTGTCTGTTCGTCGGTTTCACTGAACCGATTGTGATGTACGAGTAACTTTACAAACATAAAGAGCAATGCCACGAGAAATCTAGGCTATATTTTATCCGAGGATTGAAGTTTATTTTAAGAACTGGTACCAGCCGGGTCGAACCCAAGTTGCTCGCATACTGTGAAATTTACAGCGAGCACTTAGCCCCTGAGGCTACCACGAGCCTTGCTGCAGCTATATTATTATTGTTGTAGCACGAATGGATCGGTTCGACCGGGGAAGGACCACGCTCTCACAGAATACCAGCGTTAAATAGTACTTTAATACTGCTGTGTTTCGTATGGTGAGTGTAGAGACCCGGATACCCTTTTTGGTGGAAACAAGGCCATAGCCCTCAGATGTGACAACGCATGTGCATTTTGAATCTTAATTGAGGATAAATGTAGATGTCTATTGGTCACATTTACCATCAAGTGGACTGTGTGTTCGTTTATCACCTTTATTCTATATAAAAACACTGCATCGTTTAAAAAACACACACACGCGAGGCTGCAGACTGCACTAGCCTGCAGCAAGCCTGCAGCTTATGTAACCGCGCGTCGTCAATGACCAACTATTACAATCGCAATTTCACGTCCATTCGCACCTTTCGTTCCACACCTCAATCAGATGTAATAAATACTATTTGTTACTTATATTACCGCTTACGGAACTAATAATAAAGTTTGGCGAAAGTTTTAACAAGAATGTTTTAATATAAAACTTAAATCCCAACCCAACCATATCACTGCAAGACTTCAAGATACTATAAGTTCTTTCCAGCAGTGTAGTATTACGAGCTGATGAGAAAACCGTTAGGCGTATTACGTATCTTGCAGAAGGCTAGCGATAGCGAAATTAGAACAATAACTGCTGATGAATCGCAGATTCGTTATTATTATGTATCAGCGATAGATACCAGTGAAAGACCCGTCAAAATCGGTCCAGCCGTTTCGGAGATTAGTCAGAGCAAACAGACAGACAGACGACAAAAATTTAAAAAAAAAGTGTATTTTTGTTATAAGTACCGTTTGTACTTTCATAGTGTATTTAGTGTACTTAGTGTGCATTTAGTGTACACCGTGTAGTGGCGGTTAAGAATATCTACTACCCCATCTCTTCCCGTGGGTGTCGTAAAAGGCGACAGAGGGAAACAGGCAGGAGATGGGCAGCAGCATCTTCCTGATAACAACAAAATTACAATAAAAAAACTGCGGTTGCCAACCCGCTCGACAAGCGTGGCAACTATGGCAAATACCCCCCAATGATGAGAGCAACAAAGAGACGGCCCCCAGTCCCCGGCGGCCCCGCTATTCCTGGCTACGATGGCGACCATGGTAACGGCGGGGCAGGGGGTGCTAAGAATCTCCGGTAGAGGTTCGGTTACCACCTAAGACAACTCGACCTGGCAATATACATCGCACGCACCCTGAGGACTGACGAGAAGATCGTGGTAGATAAGTGGAAGAAGAGATAGACAAGTTTATGGCATTTTTGTTGTTATTTAAATTTTTATTTCGAGTTTAAGAATTTTTATATTAAAATAATTTAATATTTATGAAGGATTGCAATAGTTGTATTATTTCATTTTTAAAAGTTTTTTAGGTTCTGCTGTCAACTGTTTAGATTTTTTTGTAGCCCACATGTAGTATAAAATTTAATTATTTGAAGAAAAATACCGAGCTAGCTCGCTGTACCCAGGGTTAGGTGGGTTGAGGGTTATAAATTAGCTTAGATGTATGATATTTTTCTGGATTACTAAAAAAACAGTGATAAACTTCATAATTTCCGCACCTGTAGCTTTAAATATATGACATTTTAAAGAGATTAACAAAAAGTTGTGACCCTACCTCATAAAACTTACCATCAGGTGGACTGTGTGCTCGTTTATCACCCTTATCCTTAGAGTATTCAACCTTATCCTATAAAAAAAATGACACGTGGCTGGAATTGTTTCCATTATTTTCCACTGTGCGACGGTTCGACAAACTTCATTATGACGACCAGACGACAACTGTTCAGTGATGTCTGAGTGATCATGAGGGTGAAAACGGGTAGCGATCACCGAATGGTTAGAGGTACACTGACGCTCCGTCCCCCTCGTGCTCTGTCCCAAAGTCCCAAAACCTTTCAGTTCGAGTTACAAAACCGTTTTCAGTGCCTAGAAGACTGCAATGAAGTGGACGATATGAATGACAAGCTCGTGGAAACTGTCCTTGCGGTCGGAGCTAAGTTCTGCAAGACCCGCCGCAGAAGAACACAAAAAATCTCCAGTCACACTCTAAATCTCATGCCTGTTAGACGGGAGATGAAGCTATTTTCTTCAACAGATTTGACAACATACAGGCAACTGAACAGACAGATCTCCAAATGCATGCAGCGGGACTTACGCAACTTCAGTACAGCTTGTATTGAAGAAGCGATCAAACGGAACCAAGGCTCCAAAGTCTTTGCCTGGGATCTGTCTGTCAGAAAGAGCCAACTGTCAAAGCTGATGACCGAGTGTGGCAGCATCGTTTCTGGGACACCTGAGATTTTGAGTGAGATTGAGAGGTTCTATGGGCAGTTGTACACGTCATCGTTGGAGCCACACGCAAGTGTGAGTAACGATCCAAGAGCGAGTCTTATTCGACACTATTCCGAAGATATCCTGGACGTCAGTCTGAGCGAGATTAGAATGGCTCTCAAGCATCTTAAAAACAGTAGGGCCCCAGGTGAGGATGGAATTACAGCGGAGCTTTTGAAAGCCAGTGGAAAACCGGTATTTGAAGTACTTCAGAAGCTCTTTAGGTCCGTCTTCCATGGTGGCAATACTCTGGAGGCGTGGAGCAGAAGTGCGGTGGTCTTGTTCTTCAAGAAAGGCGACAACGCTCTCTTGAAGAACTTACAGACCGATTTCCCTTCTGAGCCGTGTCTACGTGTTGTTTTCGAGAGTCATTACGAATCGTCTCGCACGCAGACTTGACGGTTTCCGAAAAGGCTTTAGTACCATGGACCACATACACACCCTTCGGCAAATTGTACAGAAGTCAGAGGAGTATAATCTGCCACTTTGCCTTGCGTATGTAGACTATGAGAAAGCCTTTGCTTCCGTCAAACTTTGGGCGGTGCTGCAATCCCTTCAGCTATGCCAAGTTGACTCGCAGAATCGCTGGAGGACCTAAGCACTATGCTTAAAAATCATGTACAACGTCCATGTCACACCTATGCCAGTAGTTGTTGGCAGCACTAAGCTCGAAGTTGTTGACGAGTATGTTTACCTGGAACAAATAGTCCGACTAGGTAAGTTCAACTTTGACCGAGACTTCGACGGATTCAACTCGGCTGGGCAGCGTTCGGTAAATTACGGCACATCTTCTCGTCAGGTATACCTCAAAACTTGAAAACGAGACTGTGCAACCAGTGCGTGTTGCCAGTGATGACCTATGGAACTGAGATGTGGTCCTTCACTGCAGGCCGGATAAGGAAGCTCAAGGTCGCTCAGCGAGCTATGGAGAGGGCTATGCTCAGACTTTCTCTGCTTGATAAACTTAGAAATGAGGGTATCCGAGGTAGAACCAGAATTACCGACATAGCCCAACGGCTTAGTAATCTGAAGTGGCAATGGGCCGGCCATGTAGCTTGAAGGGGAAAAGGTTCTCCAGTGACAGCCTCGTGCTGGTAAGCGTAGTGTAGGACGACCCCCCTAGATTGAGTGACGATCTGGTGAGACATGCAGGACGTCTATGGATGCAGGTGGCTCAGGACCGTGCTTTGTGGCATTCCTTGGGGGAGGCCTATGTTCAGCAGTGGACTTGTGAAGGGCAGTAATGATGATGATGATGAATAGGTATACATGTATACATTATGTTGCGGAAGTCTTAGCGTTGTCACCAACACTATCACATTTTACTAAGTCATGCGTCCAAATTTGAATTAGTCGATGACCGATATCTATATTATGATCTGTAAAATGTATGTTAATTGGACAGATGTCTAAAATCGGATTACTAGATCATCAAAAAAACTTGATTAAAAAACAACTGAAGTGACCCAGTTATATTAATTATGTATGCTTAAATAAAAATAAAAATATGGAGCCATTTAGATTAGTAGAGTATGACTTTTTTTAAATGAAGTTTTTTGTTATCCGACTTTCGATTGCATTCACTTTCTTTTTACCCGACTGCCGCAGACGGAGGATAATGTTTTCTGAATGTACGTATGTATGTTCATTTCTTCGGCACGCTCTGTAATGCTTGATGAGTTTTATATATGAGTCGTTATTAGATCCTTCTTAATTGTGGAAGTGACATGGGCTCTATAATATTTATATACTAGCTGTTCCCCGCGACTTCGCCCGCATGTAATTTATTACGATTGGATTTCATGGGTTTTATTTTTGGCGCGGAACCCTAATTATTTTTTTAGAATAAAAGTAGCCTAAGTTACTTCTTATGACATCAACTACCTGCCAGTGAAAGTCTCATCAAAATCGGTTCAGCCGTTTCGGAGATTAGCCGGAACAAACAGACAGGCAGGCAGACAGAAAGACAGACAGACAAAAAAATTTTTAATCGTGGTTTTGCTATAAATACGGTATATACTTTCAAATGCATATAGTAAAAAGCTGTTATTTCGACATTACAAACAGACACTTCAATTTTATTTATTTGTATAAATGTGTAAATTGTATCTGCAAATACAAAAAGGAGGGGAAAATTTATTTCAGTAAACATGTAAAGCAGTCAGGTTTTTTTAATTACCGTTTTAATCATTAAGCATGTTAATATATATAGCTAATATAACTTAATCGAGGTAAGTTATCAGAAAGGGTTTCATATTTAATGTAGTCATTCATAATGACCCTATACAAATTTCAAATCGAAGCGATTTTTCACTATTTTTTTTATGATTGACCTAAGTATGTATATAAGTATGTAAATATGTATGTACGTATGTATGAATGTAATTGAATTTTATAATTTAATTTTCCAGACGTATTTACGATATTTTGCAAATTTACTAAGAACTAATGACAGTACAATGAGTGCGTGATTAAAATCTAATATCTAACTGACTTCGCCTAGACAGAGTTTTATCAAAAAAAATCCATAAATTTAAAAAAAAAAATATTTTTATCAGGACCCTCACAGCAACACCAATGCACGTTATTTAAGTTATTTATATTGATATTACTAGTGATTTAATTATTATATGAATAGGTTATTTCACAAAGAAATTATGTCAAAAATAGAACTTAAAGCGCATATAGAGAATCTGTCGGCCTTAGTTTTTGTCAACCACTAATGAATGATTTCAATGCCGCCAAACGTTTCGGTACATTCTATTAAAAGCATAAGAAAAACCTAATTATCTGAATGTTGATACAAAAATAACTTTTCAACCTGTTTGGTCGGAGTGTATAGCATAAATAATTTATTGTTATTTACATAACAGAAATAACTTTAAATTGTACATTTTTTTTATATAGGGAGCAAACGAGCCAAGGCTCAGCTGATGGTAAGTGACTACCGCCGCTCATGGACAACACCAGGGGAATTGCAGATGTCTTGCCAACCTTTTAAAAGAAAAGACTCTTTTCTTGAAAGTCCCTTAGTCGTATCGGTCTGGAAAAATCGCTGGTGGTAGTCGATTCTACAAGGAAGTTGTGCGAGGAAGAAAACTTTTTTTAAATCGCACAGTGGTGGACCGCCAGTCATCCAGATGATATGGATGGTATCGAGGGTTTTGTCGCGATGTGCGATATATACATATAAGCACAGCCGATCAATTTCTATGCTATTTCTAAATGACGTCATACTTAATTTTATAAAATGTAAATTTGTTTTTATAAATACCGCTGGGTTTCATGCTGGATCTTCTTAAGACAGAGGTTTTTTCCCAACCCAATGGGAAAGATGAAATAACTTTCAATAAGTAGGTATTCTTGTAATTTATATTGAATAAAAACTGTTCTATTCTATTCTATTCTTGTACTCACAACTCGCAAAACTTATGTTGTGACAACCTTGGGGTCCCGCCCATTAGTCACCGGTTCGAGTTCACTGCCGACACGACTCCGTTACGGTGAACAAAAACTTTATCAATGTCGTATGCAAATGTGCCCCATATACACACCGCAATTAGAAAATGTAAAGCAAACAAATATATTTAATGACACAGACTTGTTTAAAGCTCTCTCAGAAGAATATGTATAAAGTTTTATTTTGAATAGTGTATGATACGAGGGCGGCACTGAAAAGTTCGGGAATCAAGGAAGTGACACAACATTACTATTTAAAAATGTATTTATTGCTTTTCGAAGTATTCTCCGCGAAATTTGACACATTTTTCCATACGATGAAACCAATCATTGAAGCAACCATTCCATTCGGAAGTTGGGGTCTCCAAAATGGCCGTTTTGCAGGCGTCCACAGCTCCTTCAGGTGATGAAAATATCTGTCCACGCAATTTATTCTTTATTTTAGGGAAAGTATAGAAATCATTAGAGCTTAGGTCGGGGCTGTACGGCGAATGGTCTAATAATTCTATGTTTTCTTGCTCTAAAAACTCTTTTGTTCTGTGTGCGGTGCGAGAACTAGCATTGTCGTGATGGAGGATGATGCGGCGGTTGCAGTTCTCTTTACGGAGTTCAGAAACGACCTGTGGCAAGCAAATGCTAGCATACCATTCTGCATTAACCGTTCTTTGTCCCTCAAGAGGAATAGTCGTAACATGGCCGGTTTTGGAGACAAACGTAGCCACCATTTTTTTTGCAACACTCCGTGCATGAACAATTTTTCTTGGCTTTAACTCATTTTCGAACACCCAAACTCGTGATTGGTTTTTTGTTTCGGGTTCGTACGCATATATCCAGGATTCGTCACCTGATACGATGTTGTATACAGCATTTGAGGATCCTGCGTGGAATCTTTCGAGAGTTCTGACGCACCAAGTAACGCGAGCCACTTTTTGCTCTTCACAGAGCGAATTCGGTATCCATCGGGAAAACAACTTTTTACACCTAATTGTTCATGCAAGATTATTTGTATTTGACTCATGCCAATGTCTAAAGTTGCCTGAATTTCGCGGTATGTCACATGTCGATATTCCTCAATGAGCTTACGCACAGCATCAACGTTTTCTTGGGTGACTGCAGTTTTTGGATAACCTTGACGGGGATCATCACTGAGCTTGACACGTCCACGTTGAAATTCAGCAAACCAGCGATAAATTGTGGTTTTGGATGGGGCTTCATCACCAAATGCAGAAATCATCCGGTCAACACACTGTTTTTGTGTTAAACCACTTCGAAAGTCATAATAAATCATCGCTCTTGAATTTTCTCGAGTCAATTCCATTTTCTCAACGACTAAACAAGTTTTACAAAACCTTGTGAACAGACCGAGAATCTTTTTTAAAAAAAATAAATGGTATCCGATTTTTAAAACCAAGGAGTTTTCAATTAAAAAGATTTTAATATGACAGGAACAGTGGAAATATTCCATTTCCGATACTTTTAGTGCAGCCTGGTGCAGCCTATGTATTTATGTTATTAGATATACAGGGTTATTTTTCAGAGAGTAGTCAAATTTTAAACTTAAGTTCAAATATATAAATAATGATATACCGTTATTGCAGTATTTGAAAATAGGAGTAAATAAGGCTTCTACTTTTATTTGAAATTATTCCAAATTGAATGTGATTTATGTGCAACAACGTTTTTGTCTACCGATCGACCAACCAGTTAAAATAATGCATTAGCATTTTGAATTTAAAAGATAAAAAGGACAGAATGTTTGAGATTTTTTTTAAATTAGTTTTATTTTACCATTTACCTATATTAATTATTCTGAACCTTATCTGTAAATTTGGCCGGTTATTGCAAAATAACCCTGTATAAGTATGTACATAAATATGTATGTCAGTTATCCGATATCGAATTTATTATTTAAAGATATTCCCTGGAGGTGACAACGCATCTGCATTTTGATTCTAAATATAGGATAAATGTAGATGTCTATGGGCCACACTATCCTATTAGTTCTGTCACGGATAGATAAAAATATAATCATCTAAAACATATAACAATTCTTAATTACGGTCGGTTGCATATCATCAAATACACCATCACAACGGGCCTACTAAACATAAGTCTCCATAGATGGTCACAATACACAGTCCTGAATCGAGTGCATCCTAAAACTTCCTGCATGCCATTAAAACCTTGAAATGCCAAGCAGTCTTCACTCGGGAACATATTTACTATCAGAATATACTCATACAAACAATTATGTATAATATACAAGATCTGACTTCCGCCACGTTTAATAACCTTTTTAAACAAAGATCGTATAGAAAGGGTTATTATATAATAACCCCTGGGAATGAGGTGATCGCTACCAAGCTATTTGTAATTAGTTTTGTGTTGTTAATTATTGTGTAACTTTAATGTTTGAAAATTGTTCTTAAAAAGTTTTTTTAGATTTTCATAATTTATAACCTTTATTGAATAAACAAGTTTATATCTATGTGTCTTTTTTTTTATAGGATAAGGGTGACAAACGAGCACACAGTCCACCTGATGGTAAGTGGTTGCTGCGGCCCATAGACATCTACATCTATCCTCGTTTGCGAATCAAAATGCAGATGCGTTGTCACCCGTGAGGACTAAGATGGAATGCCTCATTTCCAGTAAAAAGGGCCTCCGGCCACCTGCACTCACCAAGCGAAACGCAGAGGTAAACCTCTACTTCACGCTGGTATTCTATGAGGTCGTGGTACCACCCCGGTTCGAGCCAGCCCATCCGTGCGACAGCAAATGCTGCCACTTGGCTCTACCACTGTTGATACGAATAATATAGCCACACAGTCCGCGCGAACGCCAGACAATATGCGACCTGTCGACGCGACGTCCATACCACATTACTACGACATCCATGTTAACCGAAAATAAATACTATTACTTTCACTCACGATTTAATATCGCGTGTGATTGTATTTCAAATTTATTTTAGTTTATTATAATTTCCTGATGAAGTTTTCACATGCACTTTGTAGACACTATAACGTATGGTAACGAAAAACGAAAAGTTTGAATATAAGAACCGATTATAAGTGTTTCACGTAAATATTTTGTTAGATTAGGTTAAAATTTGGAGTATTTATGGAAATGCAGTTACCCGAATAGAGACGCGAGATTGAAAATTCGAATTTTCAACTTAACGGGTTAGAGTAATTAGTAGTTAGTAGAGCGGAATACTAATCGTGCATACCGTGCACTTGATCTTGTTGCAGCTATATATTAGTAATATAGTTGTAGCACAAATGGGTCGACTCGACCGGAGATGGACAACGCTCTCACAGAATACCAGCCTCAAATAGCAGCTTAACACTGCTGTGTTTCGTATGGTGAGTGTAGAGAACCAAAACCAGATACCCTTTTTACTGGAAAAGAGGCATCCCATCTTAGACCTCACGGCTGACAACGCATCTGTATTTGGATTATTTATTGACAATAGATGTGGATGTCTATGGGTATATCTATCTATCTACCACTTACCATCAGGTGGACTGTGTGCTCGTTTGTCACCCTATCGTATAAAAATAGAGTTATTACAATTAAATTCATAAAATCTTTGTTAGAGCCATACTGAAGCTATATTATGTCTCCGAGTTTACGGGATGGTGAGAAAGCCTCCTGTCTTTCTCCGGCGGACACGAATTGAATATTCAATAATTTCACCTCTACAATGGTATAATGAACCAACAACGTGATCAATAGAAGTATGTTGCTATTTCACGTGTGGTGCCGTCAAGTCCTTTTACAATAGCGCTAGTGCGAATGCCTGTGCGCAAGTGCACGTGTGTGTGTGGGTGTGACGCGTGTTAACGCACGCATTATGATCAGTTTCATTATTTAAATAGACTGTGGAAAGTTGAGGCTTTTTTATAAATATATATTGGCAAACGAAACATTTCACCTGATGAACAACAACATCTACAAACAACATAAAACAGGGAGGCTAGGTGACCTGTCATCTCTGACGCATTGCAGCCTCACAGCCTCTAATTAAACCAGCTGTGTATATCCTTCAAACCGAACACAGCAGTACACGCACTGCTATTTTGCAGCAAAAATGGGTAAGAGGATACAAGTTGCAACACGTAAGTCTAGTGCTGTACGAAACGTGGAGGGGACACGCACGAATTGAATTGTACGAATGCGACTAGAAAACCAATCAGCGAGTGTGAAAAATACGCACGCGCCGATCACCGCGACTTATGCGCTATAACGGTCACTGCTAGACTTTCGTGCCGCTATTTATACCTACCTAGACAGACTCCTAGGTAGAAAAGAAGTTTACCCAACGAGTTGCAGTGTTAATAGATCACTCACAGATATCATTGATGTGGATTATAAAATATTTATAACTTTATTTGAGATTGATCGTGTAGTGGCGGTGAAAAAATATCCACTACCCCATATTTTTTTATAGGATCGGGTGACAAACGAGCACACAGTCCACCTGATAGTAAGTGGTTGCTGTGGCCCATAGATATCTACATTTATCCTAGTTTGCGAATCAAAATGCAGATGCGTTGTCACCCGTGAGGACTAAGATGGAATGCCTCTTTTCCAGTAAAAAGGGTCTCCGGTTCTCTACACTCACCATACGAAACACAGCAGTGTTAAACTGCTATTTTACGCTGGTATTCTGTGAGAGCGTGGTCCTTCCCCGGTTGAGCCGACCCGTTCGAGCTACAACTATACTACTAATATAGCAGCAGCATGGCTCTACCACGTATAAAACTCATTGTTAAGCCACGGAGCAGTATTTTTTTATGAATTGTATGTGAATTGTATACAGAACGGCATTAAAAAATAAAGATCCCAATGTTTTCTGCCGGTTCTTCTGTAAAAAGGTCTTGTTTTCCGAATCAGTGTAGATTTTTACATTTATATTATGATCTGATGCCAAATTAAATAAGAAGTTAAGATTTTGGCTTTTTCATTTAACGTTTTAATAATAGTGTATATAGTATTTTATAATACTAGTCATCAAAAAATTTATAAGATTTTATAACACATAAGATTATTAAAAAAAACTATGTATTAAAATGCATTGTCATCCGATTATGAGCTTTTTCAAAATATCAAGTCTCTAGCAAATCGGGAAGTTAGTTTAAAATCATTTATTAAATTCGAACCGAACAGATATACACGAAAGCAAACTAATAAAAACGCGGTAAAAATGTCTCTGATTAAAAAATCATAATAGTTCAATCTCGGATTATCAAGCAATTAATCTTTGATCACAAAACCATTGCAGGGCGAACGGAAAACAAAGGTATAAATGAGAAGAAAATTGTTGATAGGAGCACTTCTTTACGACTCGTTCGATTCCGGCTCGAGCAAATATATTTACGACCATTCCTCCCCATCTAAATTAAAGGAGATAAAGCTATATCCATTTACGACACTTTCAAGCGTCAGTAAAAGTTGGCAGGTATTTTTCAAAACGTGATAACTACCGCCACATTTAAATCATAAAAATTTACAATTTTAAATTATTTAAATCGAAATTTTTTAATTATACATATATTAAGATTTTTAATACACCTTTTAAAGTTAAAGTTACAGCCTATATACACGTCCCACTGCTGGGCACAGGCCTCCTCTCATTTCTGAGAGGGTTTTAGGGCAAGGAACTTCCGCCGCGCTGCCCCAATGCGTGTTGGCGAACTTCACATGTCTTCGAAATATATTTTTTTTTCTTATTAGTCAGACATGCAGGTTTCCTCACGATGTTTTCCTTCACCGCCGAGCACGTAGTAAATCAGCACTTAAAATTGCAAATAACAATTTCATTGGTGCCAGCGGGAATCGAACCCAGGTTTCTGGCGTACTGTGAAACTTACAGCGAGCGCTAACCATCTGAGCTACCACGGCTCCTAATACACCTTTAAATCAATATATTACAACATGTCTCAGTGATCGCGAGGGTGAAAAATGGTAGCGATCACCGAATGGTTAGAGGCACACTGAACCTAAATGTTAAATTGGAGAGGTCTCATCTAATGAAATCAACGTTCCGTCCCCCTCGTGCTCTAATCCAAAGTCCCGAAACCTTTCAGCTCGAGCTACAAAACCGTTTTCAGTGCCTAGAAGATTGCAATGCAGTGGACGATATAAATGACAAGCTCGTGGAAACTGTCCATGCAGTCGGAGCTAAGTTTTGCAAGACCCGCCGCAGAAGAACACAAAAACTCTCCAATCACACTCTTAATCTCATGGCTGTTAGACGGGATATGAAGCTGCAGTCTTCAGTAGATTTAACAGCATACACGCAACTGAACAGACAGATCTCCAAATGCATGCGGCGGGACTTACGCAACTTTAATACTGCTCGTATTAAAGAAGCGATCGAGCGGAACCAGGGCTCCAAAATCTTTGATAGATATCTGTCTACCAGAAAGAGCCAACTGTCGAAGCTGAAGACCGAGTGTGGCAGTATTGTTTCCGGGACACCTGAGATTTTGAGTGAGATTAAGAGGTTCTATGGGAAGCTGTACACGTCATCGTTGGAGCCACACGCAAGTGTGAGTAACGATCCAAGAGCAAGTCTTATCTGACACTATTCCGATGATATACAACATTGCAACTATGTACGACATAGTTGCAATGTTGTATTAGATAATGATATTCGCAACAGTAGTTTGAAGTGCGGCTGGGGTGGCTCTTGGGCCAGTCTAACGTCGCTTACATTTCTGTAATATAGCGCATAATTAGGCACTGGTCATCCTATTAATTTCATTCAACGAGACGGTCGCCGGTCCTTGAGTTAAACGGCGCTGTTTAGTAAATACTAGGCTGTTAACTAAAGGTCTAATTAGGCCAGTTGCCTGCGACATATACAGATATATACAACATGTAATGTGTGTTTGTGTGTGTTCAGTTCTTGTCAAATAAGAAAATAAGAGTCGTAAATAAAAAATAAGCTAAAAATATGTGTAAAGATGTAAATGTAAAAAAAAGGTATACCAGTCTTAAAAATTTAAAAAAGCGATGAATTATTATTTAATGTACTAAAAATGGAACAATTATGTAACGATTTCTTATATTTTCGCCAACACTACACATTGAATAAAACTATTTTTTACGGATTTTATAGCGTTTAATTTACTATTTTTAATTCCCAACATTTCGGGTGCTTTACAGCAACCCATGCGCGATAAAATCCGTAAAAAATAATTTTATTCAATGTATAACAATTGTTTATGGTGGAATACTCAAAATAGGATATGCCCCTCAGAATTATGTTTGTGATGTTATTTTATATAATTGAGCGGAAGAACGAACTGACGGTCCACCATATGATGTGGCTACTGCGGCGTGTGGACAACTGCAACCAATTTTATGAAAAGGAGGCTATGTGTTGTCACCTCTGAGGACTAAAATAAATATGCCTCCCAGTCTGTACTTATGTTTACCCTCCAGACTGGACCACAGTGGTCCACGTACAGCTGCTCGGCAACAGGAATAGGTGAGGGTGATGGTACCTACCCTGACAAATTTGTCGGCAGAAAAGGCATCCTACCCTATGTGGCATCCTCGGCCTAATATTGAGTGGTAACTTTAATATAAATACATCAATTTATTTTTATACATAGCAAATACACGCGATATATGTGATACACAAAGTATATATTACTGTAAGTACCTATAAATAAATCAAATTTGTTTACCGGACCAAACACAGCCACTTTCAGCTACCAATCGTAATTTAAAACAAAAATTCATGTGCGTAAGACAAAATAATTTCAATATAAAGCTCAAACAAATCAACGGGCACTTGCACAATATGTTACACTTTTAAACAGAAAAATCACGACAGATATCCCGTAGCGATATTCTTATTTATTCAAGTATGGACACGAATAAAGATTCTTGGATAAAAGAGTCGTTCAGTCTGCGCGGGTCAAGTTGCCACTCGAAATGAAATTTGTAGAGCCCGGAGCAGACTCTACATCTCTACAGCTAATTGGCGGACGTGGTACACGTAAAGATTCCTCTCAGGTACAGGTTTACTCAAGGTAGTCTCCTTTGCTCGCTTGCTATAGATCCGGAGGAACGTAATTCGGAAATGTCGTTTACGTGCTGTGAATGTTAACTATATCCTTATTAAGATCGCACTCCTGCCGAAATTCTTACAATACGACTCACGTGTTAGTCTGAATTTAACTTTGTAGAGTCCGTGTACCATACCGAATTTTTTATACCGAACTTTTTATATTGTATTTTTTTTATAGAATAGAGTTGATAAACGAGCACACAGTCCACTTCATGGTAAGTGGATGCCGTGGCCCATAGACGTCTACATCTCTCTTCGATTAAGAATCAAACAGCAGAATACGTAATCACCCCTGAGGACTAAGATGAAATGCCTCGTTTCCAGTAAAAAGGGGCTGCGTTTCTCTTCACACTTACCATATGTAACACAGCATCATTAAGCTGCTATTTCACGCTGTTAGAGCTTGGTGCTTCTCCTGGCGAGTCGACCCATTCGTGCCACAACCATAATATAACTAACGGATGGCTTTACAATGTATATGAATGAATATTAGCAGTGAATAAGCACTTTAATACAAATTTTTTTATATATTTAAAGTGGCTACTTCAACCAGAAATCTACTTAATTAAGTGCTTACAAGAGACGTAGTTAGTTAACGGCAAGTAACGTTCATTGAAACAACTCATTTCCGTTTCATATAACAACTGCGACGCCAACGACATTGCTGCAATGTAAACAAGGAGACGAGTTTATTTATTAATTTACTAGCTGTTCCCCGTGACTTCGCCCGCTTGGAATTTATTACGATGGATCTCATGGGTTTTAATTTTTTTTCGTGGAATCCTAATTATTTTTCTAAAATAAAAGTAACCTAAGTTACTCCTTATAACATCAGCCATTTTGGAGACTAGTCGGAGCAATCAGGCGGACGGACTGATGGACAGACGGACAGATGGACATACGGACGGACAGACAGACGGACAGACAGACGGACGGGCAGACAGACAGACAATAAAACTTTTAAAAATTGTTTTTCTGTTATTAGTACCGTATATACTTTCATATGCGTTTAGTAAAAAGCTGTTATTTTGTCATTACAAACAAGACACTTCAATTTTATTTATTTCTGTAGAGTATATGTATAGATTTATTATCCGACTGTCCCAAAAGGAGGGTAATGTTTTTCTTTAATCTTTTTCGTGAGTATGTGTGTATGTCTATTTCTTTGGCACACTCTGTAGCTTATAAAGCTTGATAGATTTTAACATATAAAGTGTCGTTAGATTGGTCTTAATTATGGGAGTGATATGGGCTACAAAATTTTTCTTTTTTCATTAAACGTTTTTACTCAGTCGGGGTTTTTTTTAAATACTGTTTTAACCGTAGGGCTTTCTTATATCACACACCAATGTGTTACGAGGTAGAGCTACGCTACAGCTTTCAAGAGAACTGTAGACCCTTTTAGCTGGTAACGAGATATTTCTGGGTTGACTGTCTCATTGATCTAGTGGTCGTAAGCTTGGTTGCTGATCATTTCTGTCAAGAAGATCGCACTAGCAGCCCGAAGTTAGGATGATGGCGGTTTTTAATCCCGTGCCTTTGTAAGCATGTGAAGACGTAGGTGATATCTCTTAAGTCGTGTCGGATTGCAGTCCCATCTGCATATAAGAGGACATAGAAAGTGCACTTGCTTGCGCATACACTCGTACATTTTAATCCTGCCCTGCGCAGTTGGCTAGTCTCCGTTGAGGCTGACCGCCGTGATCGCAATTTCTTGAACACATTAAAATTTTCGTGACAACGCATCTGAATTTTGATGCTTAGTCGAAGATAGATGTAGGTGTCTATGGGCTACTGCATTTACTTACCATGAAGTTGATTCTGTGCTCATCACTAACCCTTACTCCTTTAAAAATCAGATATTAGGTATTTAATGGACAGAGTATAATTATACTATATGTTTCAAAAAATTTACCTAACATCCAATTAAATACGTACATCAACGTTAGCAAAGTATATTAGTTAAATTAACAGAACCTATCACATGTCCATGAACATAGAAGAGCGAGTGCTAACAGTGGTGGCATACGAGCACACAGTTCACCTGATGGTAAGTGGATGCTGTGGCCCATAAAGATCTATATTTATCCTCAATTAAGAATCAAAATGTAGACGCGTTGTTACCCACTGAGGTGGATTGTGCGGAGCTTTAATGATGATGTTGATAGAGCCATACATTTACGCCATATTTTATACTCCCTATCGTGGAACTTTTGTCAAATTAAAGTAATTGTACCTACGTAGCAAAAACTAAATAAATTAGTCATGCTATCGAATAGCTTACACTTTGTTGCGAAAGAAACCAATAGTAGATACCAACTCAGTTACTCATAGACTAACTTAGAGTAAGCTCGCCCTTTGTGTTCTGTCTATTCGGTCTAGTGTTCGTAAGCTCAACTGCTGATCATTGGTCCCGGATTAGAATCCCGGCCCGAGCAACCCGTTTATATGGGTCTGTTTTTTTTTCTTTAACAGAAGAAATATACTGTTATTAAACATTTTGAAAGATTTTTTTACTGTAAACGAGGCATTGTATCCTAGTACATCATGGGTGACAAACTATTTTAATTTTGATTCTTAATCGAGGATAGAGTTAGAAGTCTATGGTTCACAACTTCCAATTACCATCAGGTGGACTGGGAGTTTGTTAGTAACCCTTATTCTATTAAAAAACAGGCAAAGTGCGAGTCGGCCTCGCGAACCGAGGGTTCCGAACAAATATGTAGGTATATAAGTTTAAAATTATTAAAAATATTTTTATTACAAGATGTAACTAAATATTTATGCTTTTCGCAATTTTTCCTTTATCTATGCTATAAAATGTTGCTTTGTACCAAATTTCAAGATTCTGAGTTCACGGGAAGTACCCTGTAGGTTTTGATTCCCTTGCGAATGTCGAAAATTTACGGAATAAACGGCTACATCTTTTGATTGCGTTGGTTTAGAAGTTTGATTTTTTCACAGCTCTAAGGGACAGTAGACTTCAGTATTTGATATGAATTTCAGCTTGATACTTCCACGCGTTCCTGAGAAAAAGGGTCTTGACAGACAGACAGACGGACAACAAAGTGATCCTATAAGGTTTCCGTTTTTTCCTTTTGATGTACGGAACCCTAAAAATTGAAGTGATACAATCTAATGTCCCCACATTACATTAAGAAGGGGGCTCTAGGTAGAGACGAAGTCTCTGACCTGAAGCGACGGAGACTTTGACTGTTAACAAATACTGTTCATATCTTTTATTTGCTGAAAGGTACCACTGACTCTGTGTCTTAAATCAATCTATTATTGAGACCCTTTTTTCTGGAAACGAGGCATTCCATTTTAGTCCTCGGAGATGACGCCACGTCTAAATTTTGATTCTTAATCGAGAATAGATGTAGATATCTATATGCCACAATATATTTTTACTATCAGGTGTACTGTGTAGTCATATTCACCTTTTTATATAAAAATTAAGGGAGTGCTAGGTATATCTATAATTGCTCTAGGTAGAGACGAAGTGACATTGCGTCTGACAGAAAATTTGACCGTAGTTACACACTGTCTCTGTCCTTTATTTACTGCAAAGTACCATTGATTTTGTGTCTCTAATCAATCCGTTATTAACTTCTGGTGCAGTTGCCACGCGGGGCTCATTGTGATGCCACAGAGTCGCATAGTGTCGCAACCGCGTTACAGGACGCGCGGACGCCACAACGCGACGACAACTCGCGATTCTCCCTGCACTCCGACAATTACGTTACGTAAGTGCCGTGTTCTCAATGCGCTTAGTATTCCACGTGTGTGAACGCCGGCGCTAAATTATACCATATTAATTGCATAAGCAGTGTTGCCAACTTAGCGATTTTGTCGCCAGAAATGACAACTTTAGGGAGCAGTTTAAATTAGCGAAAATTTAAATTTAGCAACTAACATTTTTAGCGACTTTTCTGTCGATTTCGCTCTTATTTTAGATATCTTCAATTTTTTGAATGATAAAAAAATGTCACTAGGTTATTATTCTTATAAAATGGTATAGACATATTTCTTTGCCTCTGGGATGTGCCTTTACAGGATTACAACCTCTAAAAGATCTTTTGTTTTTTTAACTTTAATCTGGCGATTAATAAAACGACCTAATAACAAACTAATTATAGCGTTATTTGGCGGGTTTAGTCCTTAAAATCTAGCGGCTTCCACGGCGGAGAGTTGGCAACACTATGTATAAGCGACCTGTACACCCATTTAAACGAAACGAAACGAACTATTCTACTATATATAGGTACATGAAATATTAATAATATCCTCGAGACCTACTTTTGGTCACGGCGGCCAGTCTCAACGGAGACTAGCCATCTGCGCAGGACAGGATTATAGTGCCCAAGTGTATGCGCAAGCACAGGTGCACTCTCTATTCCCTCACTCTCATAGAAAAGTCCTAACATTTTGTTGCAAACGTAATTAACAAGCGTGAAAAACCAAACAAATCAATTACTGATTTTGTTCATTCTCGCGATAAATCCACATGGTAGATGACACCACTCGCTCGCAGAAACTTCGTATTTTGTTGAAAAATCGAAAAATCCTGACATTTCCAAAAACCGACCGCAATCCTGACAAGTGCTCTAAAGTCATGATATGTTAGTAAAAAATCCTGACAAATGGTATCTCTATCTTCAAGCAAACTTCACACCAGGTTTAATCATCAGATGAGCCGCGTGCTAGTTTGCCCTCTCAACTATAAAAAAACAATTCACACGTGACCCAGCTCAGCGGTCATATTTGAACGCACGTTATTAACGAATTATATCGCGGAGGAGTTATCGACGAATTATCGGTTTAGTCAAGGTTCAAACACAGCACCATTAATGCATATTTCGCGCGCTAGTGACTCCGACGAATCAGTGGTGACGTTAAACGTCTTAGGCGATTATACAATTTGTCGAAGTGATTTTAGTTATGCAAAAAGCGAGGCAGAGGTCATTGCGTCACTAGTTAATATTCGCGGTGCGGTGCAAAGCAGCCTTGCCGGCGACAGGTCGACGGTATCTCGACAACCATGTAATTAGGATACATCCCGACACCCCTGAATAAAATGATCCTAAACTTGAACGCCTTCATTTTGACCACAGAATCCTAATATCTATAGAAGTTTTTAGATCGTACTTCCGAATATATTTTTGTTAAGAATAAGTTTCACATTCAGAAAAAAGGTGATTAAGAGTAGGTATGATGATTTTTACATAGACATTTTCCAGTAGAATTAATTGCAAAAACTATCTTTAACTAAAGGAATACATCAGAAATTAAAACACGATTCGACAAAAAAACACTAATTTTCGACCGTTAATTAATCAAAGCCTTACAAATTGCAAAACGATAATTGACAATAGATGTGCACTTACGGGTAAACACCAAAAAAAAAATGTAAAAATTGCGAACAAACAGAAAACGAGGGAACAATCGTATTTCTAATCGATTTGCAAGTTGTGTCGACCCCGGGAGTCATTCAGGCTAAGCTCGATTGATTAAAAGGACTCACCGGCTCATGCTGGCTTCGTTCGAGACGTGTTTTCACAGCACTGTCGTGTTTAGCGCGCGGCCATGCCGTGCGAACGCGGCGAGGTGTGGAACGCGAGTGCCGCGGGGCGCGGAAGCGCCGCCTGCAGCGACCTGCATTCTGCGGATTTTGCGATCGCTCATCGCTCTTGTCCGATGGGTCAATGGCCCGTTATTTTTTTTATTGGCTTTGACCGTATGATTAGGATTGATTTGTTATTGACTGTTTTTCTTTTTGGAACTGCGTTTGAAAATTTTATGCCATAAACTCGTATTTGAAATGGATAGGAACCGCGACCGTTCTAGCTAGCTTTTCGGTCACTAGTTTTATCGAAATATTTTGTTTAAATTTTTTATCTAGGAAAGAAATTATGTAGAAAAAAAAAACGGAAAATCAAAAAACATTAACATTAAAACAGTTATTGAAGAACTCTAAAAAGTCAACAAAAAATATCACTTCCACTACTAGGATCCAACGACATTTTTTATTATATACTTATATTTTATTAAAATATCGACATATTTTATTTAAAACTTCATATACACACATGGTATATAGGCGGACTTATGGTTTAAGGCGTTCTGTACCAGTCTATCTTACGACGATGCAGAAATAGAATGAAGTAGGTGTAGTAAAATTTAATAGGGTATACTAAAGTAAAATAACTAAAAAAATTGTTATACATGGAAATAAAATACATAAGATATAAATGGTACATCACAAAAAAAATATATAAAATAAACATCTCATGTGCTGAAATTCATGAAACCGATGAAGCTTCAGATCATTTCAAATAAATACATACACAAACAACATTAGCCTCCTGTAGCAGTTGGGTAAAAAATAGATTAAGTTTTGCAATATATCTTTTTGGTCTTAATAATATTGATCAACTTCCAAATACAAATTTTGTCATGTTTCTGTATATAAAATTAATCTATAATGATAAACAGATATCATCATCATCATCATTAGTGCCCTTCACAAGTCCACTGCTGACATAGGCCTCCCCCAAAGAATGCTACAAAGCACGGTCCTGAGCCACCTGCATCCATCGACTTCCTGCATGTCTTACCAGGTCGTCACTCCATCTAGTGGGGGGACGCCCTACACTTCGTCCACCGGTACGAGGCCGCCACTCGAGAACCTTTTTTCCCCAACGGTTGTCGGTTCTTCGAGCTATATGGCCGGCCCATTGCCACTTCAGCTTAATAATCCGTTAGGCTATGTCGGTCACTCTGGTTCTACTGCGGATATCTTCATTTCTAAGTTTATCACGCAGAGAAACTCCGAGCATAGCCCTCTCCATAGCTCGCTGAGCGACCTTGAGCTTCCTCATCGGGCCAGCAGTGAAGGACCACGTCTCAGTACCATAGGTCATCACTGGCAACACGCACTGGTTGTACAGTCTTGTTTTCAAGTTTTGAGGTATACCTGACGAGAAGATGTGCCGTAATTTCCCGAACGCTGCCCAACCGAGTTGAATCCGCCGGTTGACCTCTCGGTCGAAGTTGGACTTACCTAGTCGCACTATTTGTCCCAGGTAAACATACTCGTCAACAACTTCGAGCTTAGTGTCCCCAACATCTACCGGTATAGGTGTGACATGGACATTTATACATGATCTTTGTTTTATCCATGTCCATCTTAAGACCTATCCGTTGGGAAACACTATTGAGGTCATTGAGCATAGTGCTTAGGTCCTCCAGCGATTCTGCCATAAGGACTATATCATCGGCAAATCGAAGGTGAGTGATGTACTCGCCATTGATGTTGATACCGTATCCTTTCCAGTCCAGAAGCTTGAAAACGTCTTCCAATGCAGCGGTGAAATGTTTCGGGGATATCACGTCACCCTGTCTTACACGTCTCTGCAGTTGGATAGGTTTCGTACTCTGATTCTGTACTCGGATAGCCATCGTAGCTCTACTGTACAAACGCAAAGCACTTCGATATACCGACAGTCAACTTGGCATAGCTGAAGGGACTGGCAGCACTGCCCAAATTTTGACGGAATCAAAGGCTTTCTCATAGTCCACATACGCAAGGCAAAGTGGCAGATTATACTCCTCTGACTTCTGTACAATTTGCCGAAGGGTGTGTATGTGGTCCATAGTACTAAAGCCTTTTCGGAAACTGGCTTGTTTGAGAGGCTGGAAGTCGTCAAGTCTGCGTGCGAGACGATTCATAACGACTCTCGAAAACAGCACGTAGACACGGCTCAGAAGAGAAATCGGTCTGTAGTACTTCTAGAGAACGTTGTCACCTTTCTTGAAGAATAAGACCACCGCACTTCTGCTCCACGCCTCCGGTGTAGTGCCACCATGGAGGTCGGAATTAAAGAGCTTCTGAAGGACTTCAAGTACCGGTTTTCCACCCGCTTTCAGAAGCTCCGCTGTAATTTCATCCTGGCCTGGGGCCTTGCCGTTTTTAAGGTGCTGAAGAGCCATTCTAATCTCGCTCAGACTGACGTCGGGGATATCATCGGAATAGTGTCGGATAAGACTCGCTCTTGGATCGTTCCTCACACTTACGTGTGGCTCCAACGATGATGTGTACAGCTGCCCATAGAACCTTTCAATCTCACTCAAAATCTCAGGTGTACTGGAAACGACGCTGCCACACCCGGTCTTCAGCTTCGACAGTTGGCTCTTTCTGGTAGACAGATCTCTATCAAAGATTTTGGAGCCCTGGTTCCTCTCGATCGCTTCTTTAATACGAGCAGTATTAAAGTTGCGTAAGTCCCGCCGCATGCATTACAGACAGAGATCTGTCTGTTCAGTTGCCTGTATGCTGTTAAATCTATTGAAGACTGCAGCTTCATATCCCGTCTAACAGCTATGAGATTAAGAGTGTGATCGGAGAGTTTTTGTGTTTTTTTGCGGTGGGTCTTGCAGAACTTAGCTCCGACCGCATGGACAGTTTCCACGAGCTTGTCTTTTGTATCGTCTACTGCATTGCAATCTTCTAGGCACTGAAAACGGTTTTGTAGCTCGAGCTGAAAGGTTTCGGGATTTTGGATTAGAGCACGAGGGGGACGGAGCGTTGACTTCATTAGACGTGACCTCTCCAATTTGACGTTTAGGTTCAGTGTGCCTCTCACCATTCGGTGATCGCTGCTGGTTTTCACCCTCGCGATCACGGAGACATCACTGAACAGTTGTCGTCTGGTCGTCATAATGAAGTCAATCTGTGAAGAAAGAGTTCATCATAAAGAGTCCGTCTTTCTCCATGAAATCGGCCAGCTGCTGGCCCCTTGGGTTCCGTTGCCCTATTCCGAAATTCCCTACTTTCAGCTCACCGTTCTCTCTTGTGCCTAGTTTTACGTTGAAGTCTCCCATTAACACCGTATAGTGGGTTTTGGAGGAATGCATGGCTCTTGAGATATCCTCAAACATTTCCTCCACCTCCTGATCGGGGTATGCCGAGGTAGGTGCGTAAACCTGTATGACCTTCAGCGAATACCGTTTGGTGATTCTGAGTACAAGGTACCCTCGTCGACACAATCCTTAATCCCAATCTTTACAACGTTGTTAACGAGAGACTTGTGGACGATAAATCCGACACCTCCTTGGGACAGATGGTCGCCCTCCCGGTGATAGAACAAATTGCCGGATTCGAGGATTACCGTGTCTCTTCAGACTTCGGATATTCCTATGACATTCCAGCGCAAATTGTCTATCTCTTCTTCCAGCTCCAGGATCTTCTCGTCAGTCCTCAGGGTGCGTGCGTTATATGTTGTCAGGTCGAGTCATCGTAGGTGGCAACCGAATCTCCACCGGAGATTCTTAGCACCCCCTGCCCCGCCGTTACCATGGTCGCCACCGTAGCCAGGAATAGCGCGGCCGCCGGGGACTGTGGGCCGTCTCTTCGTTACTTTCATGGGGGGTATATTGCCATAGTTGCCACGCTTGGCGAGCGGATTGGCAACCGCAGTTTTGTTGTTGTTTTACTGTTATCAGAAACATGCTGCTGCCCATCCTCTGCCTCAGTTTCCCTCTGTCGCCTTTTACGACACCCACGGGAAGATATGGGGTAATGAGTATTCTTACCCGCCACTACACGGAGAATATAATTATAATATAACAAATATAATTATAATTAATTGTTAATTAATTATAACTATTATTAATTTAAGTTTCTTTAATGTTATAGGTATAGAAGCTGCAGAAGTGAACGGCAGGGTCAGAAAGGGGCGCCCTAGACGAAGTTTTATCGATCAAATCGGCGATACATTAAAAATGGGCCAGATTAGGAGTACCTTTAACCGACGAGCGTGTATGCGTAGATATATGGATGTAAAGGAAGCGAGAGAGGTGTGTCAGGATCGCGCCAAATGGAAGTCCGTAGTCTCTGCCTACCCCTCTGGGTGACAGGCGTGAGTGTTTATGTATTATGTATGTATGTTATAAGTATTTAGATTATAATTTTTTAACAAAAATGGATAATTGGTCTGAAATAAATTAATTATTATTATATAATTTTGATTTAACTACTATAGTATATAGGTACCTAATCGATCATTGTGGCTAGAATAGACTATAATAGTCTCGCAAATTTACATATTATCTACTGTCTTACTAATAACAGTTGGAATCTTAGTTAAACATAAGCCTATTATTATTGGTTTAATTAAAAAAAAAACACCACCACGTTGTCAAATGGAGATTATGGCAAATTCTCCGTACTATGGGAGAGGTACATAGACTATTACGCGGTGACAAAGAAGAAGAACTAACTCCACCACACCTACTCTTTTTGAAGTGAAACTTCTTTATCGACGTAGTGTAGAAATTTAGTACAGTATTTAATAATTAAAACTTAAAAACTTTGTACAACCGACTTCAATATAAATTATTAAAAATAACTCAAAAACTATTAGTCAGACTTTGATTTATATGAGACCACATGTGAAGCACCAGCTTTCAAATAAAAAAATAATCATCGAAATCGGTTCACCCAATAAAAAGTTATAAGGTAACACATATAAAGAAAAACATAGAGTCGAATTGAGTACCGTCTCCTTTTTGAAGTCGGTAGAAAAATGTACCTTTTTTTGTAACGTTTTCATATAACGTTTTCTTGTAACACTTCACCACCGGGGCTGCTTGATTAATAAAATAAAAGGAGAACGATATGTCGTTAAGAAATTTCACTACGTTCGTGTGTGCACAATTACACGCAGAATTATTTATGTGACGTTCATATGATAGGCTTGAGCGAGAAAAATTGGGTACAGGATCATCATCATTACAGCTCTTCATAAAGTCCACCACGGAACATGGACCACCGTAAAGGAATACCACATAATACGGTCCCGAATAATTTACATCCATCGACTTCCTTCATGTCTTACAAGGTCGTCATTTCATCTAGTGTACGGCTGCCCTACACTACGCTTACCGATACGAGATTGCCACTCGAAAACATTTCTCTTCATCCCATTCTCTGTGACCCATTGCCACACTATGTGACTATTGCTCTCAGGGCACTATGACAATACTAAACATTGCTGTATCGTTGATTCAAATCCAAACCTCATAACTGACAACCTTACCACGCGCTCATTTTCCTTATTTTTTTTTAATTTTAAAGTAACAAACGAGTTTGTTATCCACCTAAAGAACAGCTAGCGCTGTTCTCGGTCACGTATAACCATCTTCATGGAAGATAATTTATGTAGATTAAAAACAAAAATGGTCCTGATATCGATCCTTGAGAGATCCATTAGTGATTTTGAGGGACCCACTTTTATCAGATAATACATTTTTTATTTACATTATTGCAATCTTTTGCTCTCACAACACAACTAGTCACATGCTTCCTCTCATACTGAAGGGTTTTGGAACGTCGTTCCTTATCGGACGGTACGGGTTTGGCGGATGGGAGCTAGGCGACAAAAATGTAAGATTTTTTCGTCACTACCCCTTGTGTCATAGTGTAGACGGCCTTCGCGGCGAAATAAGAAAGTGAGATGGAATAATATGCATCTCCTTCGCACTTTTTCTTATCTTGACATGAAAGAAATATTATTTTATTTCAAATGACACTTCATTTTAATAGACGCCAGTAATTCATTTATTTGTATTTGTTAATCAATAATATAATACCTACGTTTATCAATAATAATATACTACGCAAGGAACTTCGTTCCAATCGAGTGTTCCACGACACTCACGCATTTTTTTATAGAAAAGGTGAGAAACGAGCACATAGTCCACCTGATGGTAAGTGGATGCGGTGGCCCATAGACATCTACATTTATACTCAATTAAGAATCAAAATGCAGATGCGTTGTCACGCCTGATAAGATGGAATACCTCATTTCTAGTTAAAAGGGTCTCCGGTTCTCTACACTCACCATACGAAACACATACTGCTGGGACTTGTCAAGTTACTATTTTACTCTGGCGTTCCATGAGAGCGTGGTCCTGCCCCGGTAGAGCCAACCCATTCGTGCTGCAAGCATAATATAGCTGCAGCGTGGCTCTATCATGTATGAGAGCGTTTCTGGAGATAAGAATAATTAAAAAAAACCGGCCAAGTGCGAGTCGGACTCGCGCACCGAGGGTTCCGAACAAATCCGTAGGTTAAAATTGTTAAAAATGTTTTTATTACATGATGTAACTAAAAATTTATGCTTTTCGTAATTTTTCCTTTATCTGTGCTATAATACGTTGCTTCATACCAAATTTTAAGATACTGAGTTCACGGGAAGTACCCTGTAGGTTTTGATTCCCTTGCGGCATAATATATGCGGCATAAACGGCTGTATCTTTTGATTGCGTTGGCTTAAAAGTTTGAAAAGTTGAAAAGTTTTTTTACAGCTCCAAGGGACAGTAGACTTGAGTATTTGATATGAATTTTAGCTTGATACCTCCACGCGTTCCTGAGAAAAAGGGTCTTGACAGACAGACAGACAGACAGACGGACAACGAAGTGATCCTATAAGGGTTCCGTTTTTTCCTTTTGAGGTACGGAACCCTAAAAAACATAATAATAATAATAATTTACTTCTCACCACAAACGACATGGAAGATACATTAGTGTTACATCTCTATTTAACAATATTATTTCATTCGTAGAAGACTGGTGCCCGTGTAGGTTCAAAGACCCGTATTACATCACAAGAGTTTTTGGAGAAACTAATTCACAGTAAACCGTGTAGCGACGCTGTAAGAATATCCACTACCCCATATCATCCCGTGGGTGTCGTAAGAGGCGACAGAGGGAAACTGAACCAGGAGATGAGCTGCAGCATCTTCCCGATAACAACTCAAAATAATAACACTGCGGTTGCCAACCCGCTTGCCAAACGTGGCAAGTATGGCAAAATCCTTCCTAGCAAATAGACTGTAACGGATGAATGAATGGAATCCGCAGTGCTGCTTCAGTACGAGTTGGCGGACTTAGATGCCTTCGAAATATTTTACTACAAAGGCATCCAGGTTTCCTAACGATGTTTTCCTCCGCCGTAGAGCATGTGATAAATCGGCACGTATAATTAACAATTACTCCGCTGCCGGCGGGGTTTAAATACAGGGCGCTCATGTACTGTAAAATTTATGGCAAGAACCTTGCCCTTCAGCTAACGATTAATTGAACCTGAACTAATCATGATTAACTACTCTTTACTTTTCAATTCTCGCATGAATATTTGATATTTTCCTTCACCGACCAGCACGTGGTAAAACATTTAAAATTGCAATTCATCATGTTTCATTATATTCAATTCATTAGAAATGAGGATATCTGCAGTAGAAACGGAGTGACTGACATAGCCCAATGGATTAGTAAGCTGAAGTGGCAATGGGCCGGCCATATAGCTCGAAGAACCGACAACCAATTGGGAAAAAGGTTCTCTAGTGGCAGCCTCGTATACCGGTAGGCGAAATGTAGGGCGACCCCCACAAGGTGGAGTGATGACCTGATAAGACTTGCAGGAAGTCGATGGATGCAGGCGGATCAGGACCGTGCTTCGTGGAATTCCTTGTGGGAGACCAATGTTCAGCAGTGGATTTGTGAAGGGTTGTAATGATGATGAAGATGATGATGAAGATGATGATGAAGATGATGATGAAGATGATGATGAAGAAGATGATGAAGAAGATGATGAAGAAGATGATGAAGAAGATGATGAAGAAGATGATGAAGAAGATGATGAAGAAGATGATGATGGTGAAGATGATGATGATGAAGATGATGATGAAGATGATGACGATGATGATGAAGATGATGATGATGATGATGAAGATGATGATTATGCTAAGGTAAAGCATCCATAGGAATCGTAAACAAAATTCGTTCAATACACGAACACGCGCATAATAGGTTAGGTTAGGTTATAAGTTATGTATCGTCATAACAATTAACAAACTTTGTCACCAAAATTGTATATTAGTAGTTAAATAATACAACCACAGATTATCAATTAAGCTGAAAGTACGAACTCGCTACAATCAGCGGTAGAGGCGTGTAAACCTCATTTCAGACAATTGCTGAAGGAAGTGCCCAAGGCAAAGTAAACAGTTATTTGACAATTACATTAGTTAAAACTTCCGCTGTATTAGCGTATATAATTTTTATAGAATCAAGGGCAAGAAACGGGCACACAGTACACCTTTGATGAGACGAGTTTCCCATAATTGCCACACTTGACAGACCTATTGGCGTTCGCCATACCAGACCACCCTTAAGGCTCCTCGTCGTCATCGGTCTGGATAATTTACACTTGGCATATATGGAAAAATATTATCATCAACATCAGTCTGCGGTACTCATAGGCTCATAGATATAGGCTTCTAACAGGGCGCGCCATTTAGCCCAATCTTCAGCTTCACACATCCATTTTTAACGTGGTAGAGACATGCTGTAACTATATTATGTTTTTAGCACGAATGGGTCTCGACCGGGGAACGACCACGCTCTCGCAGAATACCAGCGTGTTATGGCGACTGCAGAGAACCGGACACCCTTTTTACTGGAAACGAGGCATTCCATCTTAGTTTTCAGGGGTAGTAACGCATCTGCATTTTAATTATTAATCAGGGATAGATTTAGATGTATGTGGGCCACAGCATCCACTTACCATCAGGTGAACTGACTGCTAGTTTGTCACACTTATTCTATTACAAAAATACAGTTGCCGGCAGCTGGCTTGCGCAGATCGTCACTCTATATAACCAGGAGATGTCCTACAATTTGGAGTGTGTATATAGATAATATTTAATTATACGCTCGAGAACCTTTTTTCCCCATCGGTTGTCGGTTCTTCGAACTATATGGCTCACCCTTTACTAGATACGTGGTAGAGCCATGCTGCAGCTATATCAATAGTATAGTTGTAGCAACGAATGGGTTGGCTCGACTGCGGAAGGACCACGCTCTCACAGACTACCAGCGTAAAATAGAAACTTAATGCTACTATGTTTTGTATGGTGAGTGTAGAGAACCGGAGACCCTTTTTAGTGGAAAAGAGGTATTCTATCTTAGTCCTCACGGGTGACAACGCATCTGCATTTTAATTCGCAAACGAAGATATATGTAAATGTCTATGGGCCGCAGCAACCACTTACCATCAGGTGGACTGTGTGCTCGTTCGTCACCCTTATTTTATAAAAAAAACCATTGCCACTTCAGCTTACTAATTCGTCGGGCTATGTCGGTTATTCTAGTTCTACTGCAGATATCCTCATTTTTATCTATAATGCAGTGAAACCCCGAGCATAGCGCTCTCCATAGCTCGCTTGTGCTTCCTCATACGGCCAGCAGTGAACGACCACGTCTCAGATTCATAAGTTATCACTAGCAACACGCACTGGTTGTACAATCTCATACCAGTAGGCGAAGTGTAGCGCAGCCCCCCACTAGATGAAGTGACGAACTGGTAAGACATGCAGGAAGTCGATTAATGCAGGTGGCACAGGACCATGCTTTGTGGCATTCCTTGGGGGAGGCCTATGTTCAGCAGTGGTCCTGTGAATGGCTGTAATGATGATGATGATGATAACGACACGTATAGTGGCGGCATAAGAGAGTCAACTACCCCAAGTCTTTTCTGGTGTCCAGTGTGTCGTAAAACGCAACAGAGGATCACAACTTAATCTATACATATAAAACTTATTTTTATCTACAATACTAAAAACTATAATAATAATTAAAAAAAAACTGAAACTAGAAACTTAAATATCATATAGTCCTACTCCCCGCGGTAACGTACCAAGAACGCTGGCTGCGTTTCCCCGCTGAATGGCTATACTTAGCCTTTGAGCGAGGAAAGAACCAGCCCTCTTATCACCAGCAACAACGACCAGCCGAAATAAATCGAAATGTCTGTCTGTAATATCGAAATTACTGCCTTTAATGAGCTCTGTGGGTTATTTGTACGTCAATAAAACATAAATATCCATTTGTTAATGATTTGTCTGTCTATCCGAGCTAATCTTCGTAATGGCTGAGTCGGCTGTACTTTTAATGAAACTGAAGTGTCTGTCTAAACATCAAAATAACTGCCTTTTACAGAGCTCGGAGAGTTATTTGAATACCATTAAGACATAAATATCCATATTATATTTTTTTAAAAGGCTATCTGTATGTCTAAAATCTAAATGACATTAAAATCCCACTGAAGTGAAGTCATGGCGGGTCGATAGTAAATAGTAATAATAAAAAACCGCGGTTGCGAACCCGCCTGCCAAGCATACCAAAAATCCCCTTACGAGACCATCAATGGAGTAGGCTTATATTTAGCAGTGGAGCTTTGATAGTCTGTTGTGAAGAAAGGCGGAAGACGTGCTAGAAATCAATGGATGCAGGTGGCTCAAGAAAGTGTTTGGTGGCATTGCTTGGAACAGGCCTGGATCCAACAGGTGGCTGTTGACGAGCTGAAATGTTGATGATACTGTTCTTTCAGACAACCGAGTGCTTTTTGCTGTTTTTCTTATCCCCTCTTACGACATATGCACTTGCAATTATTGTGTAAATTTAAATTGCCGAAAAATATTTTTATGCAATTTTTTCACTGTCGTATGCAATTTTATATATTAACATGGCCTACTTGTTCCATAAATGCGCTATAATATTCATAATGACAGTTTCTACGATTGTTATTGCTTAGTTAGCATTAGCGATGCAGTATAGCACAGTCGTAGAGTACGGTTTGCATCGCATACATAGTTCTTCGTTACATAGAATTTTAAATAAATAATTGTTTTTTTTAAATAAAGATGTTAAATAGATTGAGTTAAACAATTGATATTTTCAAAAGTTATAGTGTTTACAAGCCACAGGGACATGATAAATCCGCACCATAAGCCACTAAAACCCTTTTTTTATTTAAAAATAGCAATTAATCGATTTAAAAAAATTATTAATAAGTTCAACAATCATTTATCTTTCTAACAATGTGCTTTTTATATCATTTATATTTATAATATGATTGCTAGATACGATTTTATTAGATAAAATGTTGGAATTTTAATTTTTAGGCGATAGTAGAACATTACCTTGCGCTTTCGCTTAAGGTATGCAAAATGAATTAGGCAATATTCGCGTAATAAAGCGAAATGATATGTCTTGTCTAGTTTAAATTTCATTCAATTGCGTGCACTATCTCACAAACGCCAACCGTTACCATTACAGCCTATTAAAAGTCCACTGCTGAACATAGGCCCCCCCATACATTCCCTCATAAGGAGCTGCCACGTTTGGCAAGCGGGTGGTAGAGCCATGCTACAGCTATATTATGGTTGTAGCACGAATGGGTTGGCTCGACCGGGGACGGACAACGCTCTAACAGAATACCAGCGTAAAATGGCAGTTTAATGTGGCTGTGTTTCGAATGGTGAGTATAGAGAACCGGAGACCAATTTTACTGGAAACGAGGCATTCCATCTTAGTCCTCAGGGGTGACAACACACCTGTATTTTGATTCTTAATTGAAATAGATATAGATGTTTATAGGCCACAGCGCCCACTTACCATCAGGTGGGCGGTGTGCCCGATTATCACACTGATTTAATTTAAAAAACTTTTTTTTTATAGTATAAGGGTGAAAAGCGAGCACACAGTCCACCTGATGGTAAGTGGTTGCTGCGGCCCATAGACATCTACATCTATCCTCTGTTACAGATCAAAATGCAGATACGTTTTCACCCGTGCGGACTAAGATGGAATGCCTCATTTCCAGTAAAAAGGGCCTCCGGCCACCTGCACTCACCAAGCGAAACGCAGAGGTAAACCTCTACTTCATGCTGGTATTCTGTAAGGTCGTGGTACCACCCCGGTTCGAGCCGGCCCATCCATGCGACAGCAAAAGCTGCCGCCTGGCTCTACCACTGTTAAAAACTGCGTTTGTTTCCCTCTGTTGCCTCTTACGACACCCACGGGACTATATGAAGTGGGGGATATATTCTTACACCGCCATCACAAGCTCGTTTATCCTAACAACACTATTTTACTAGTGGTGACGACTTGATCACGGTCAGATTTGTAAACGTCATTTTATTTTATTGGGCGCATCTTTTTCAACATCTTTGACATAATGGATTTTCACAAAGTACATAAGCTAGGATGACAAACGAGCACACAATCCACCTGATGCTAAGCGGTTGCTGTGACCCATAGACATCTACATCTATCCTCAATTTAGAATCAAAATGCAGATGCGTTTTCACCCCTGAGGACTAAGATGGAATGCCTCTTTCTCACGGCAGTTAAGCTGCTACTTTACTCTGGTATTCTGTGAGAGCGTGGTCCTTACCCCGGTCGGGCCGACCAATCGTGCTACAACTATACTACTACTACTATAGCTGCAGCTTGTCTCTACCACGTATATATATAATGAAAGTTTTCTACAGTACTTACGATACTCACACGACTAAATGGTTTGGCGAATTTTTACGATGCCAATATACGGGAAGCACCAACTGTTGTGGGTTATGGGCATGACAAATCTGATGGTAAGTGGATACTGTAGCCCATAGGCATCTCCATCGATCCTCGATTATGGATGATGCCGAATGCAGATGTAGAAAATGCAGATGAAATAAAGATATCGCATTACATACATATATGTAACACATATTAAAAAATACAGTCGAATTAAATCTCCTCATGTTTAAGTCTACTAAAAAACTTAAAGGTGCAGTATAAATGCAGAGCTGTGCAGTAAGGTAAATACTAACATTTTCAGTAACACTTCTGTAATTATTATAATAGTATAAAGACCCATCCTATAGCGTTTTATTATTTAATCAGGTGATAATTAAGCAAATTCTGCGTAGCCGTGCCCCTGAACAAAGCGGTGACGAATTTGAACCGGAGGCCTCAATTTGTTATTGTCATTCTGTGAAAATTATATCGGAACTTTTGTGTCGCCGCAGACAATTCGTTGTAACTTGTACATGAACATTAACAAAAGATATTCAACAAAACGACCAAACACAAACACAAAAATATTTGAGTTATTAAAAGGTCAGCATTAGGGGTGGTGGGTGGTAAATTGTGTGATAAAAGAAGAGGGTTTTTATGACTATTCGTTTGTCATAAATAAAACACTTCTTTTTTACAGTATAAGGGTGACAAAAGAGCACGCAGCCCATCTGATGGTAAGTCGATGCTGTGGCCCGTACACATCTATTCTCGATTATGAATCAAAATTCAGATGCAATGTCACCCCTAAGGACTACACTTTACTACACTAGGTTCTCTACACTCATACAAAACAGATCAACAATAATTTAAAATTAAAAATTTTGTACCACCAACTTCAATGTGAATTATTAACAATAACTCAAAAACTATTGGTCACACCTTGAACAAATTTATATGGGACCACATGTTAAGCTTTCACCAGCTTTCAAATAAAAAGAAGAATCATCGAAATCGGTTCACCCAGTAAAAAGTTATGAGGTAACTCACATAATAAAAAACATACAGTCGAACTCGAATTGATTACCTCCTCCTTTTTGAAGTAAAGAGAAAAGTTGCTCTTTTACGCTGGTTTTCTGCATTTTGCAAGAATATGTTGTAACCAGGATTAGTAAAGGTATCCTTCGGTTGTTTTAACATGTAGAAAGAATGAATGAAGAAACAGTGACAAAGCAAATTTAAACTAAATATCCTCATAGGGATATTGCCAAGTTGCTAACGCCTGACAGGTGAATTTGCAAACGAATTTTTTTTATTATTTATTAGGAAGACGCTGCTACTCATCTCCTTGTATTTCTCCCCCTGTCATCTCGTACGAAACCCTTGGAACGATATTATGGGGTAATGGATATTCTAAAACTGCCCACTACACGGTCAAGGTAACGTTTCGTTTAGTTTATTTAAAACTGTTATATCGCTTAAACATAATATGTTATATACCTATATCGCCGGCACGCACTATCACTTTCAAAGGGAAAGAGAAAATTGTGTCAAAATTGTCTAAAAACTGCGCAGTGGTATTAAAAAAAATGGTGACAAACAAATTTATACACCATCTGATGGTAAGTGAACTTGCAACCAAATTTCAACTATTAAATAAATTTCAAATAACTAAGGTGGAATACCTAACACTATGGAATTAAACTGGAATGCTTCGTTACCAGTTATAAAGGTGTTCGGTTCTTACCACGCCATAGGAAACACAGCAGCCGCTGATATTGGAATATAACATAAAACGATATTTTTAATAGAAGTAAAGGTACCAAGAAAGCACAAAACCTTAGTAATTTTAATTTTAAGGCTCATAGACCATATCTATTTATTTATTTATATATATATATATATATATATATATATATCCTTGTTTAAAAAACAAATGCAGATGCGCTGTCACCTTTCAGAACTAATATCGAATGCCTCGTTACCAGTAAAGATTGCCTCCAGGTCTTGTCATTCACCATATGAAACACTCATGTTGCTAATATTGAAAAAACTGTGGTAGAGCCACGCGGCAGCTTTTGCTGTCGCACAGATGGGTCGGCTCGAACCGGGGTGGTACCACGACCTCACAGAATACCAGCGTGAAGTAGAGGTTTACCTCTGCGTTTCGCTTGGTGAGTGCAGGTGGCCGGAGGCCTTTTTTACTGGAAATGAGGCATTCCATCTTAATCCTCACGGGTGACAACGCATCTGCATTTTGATTCGCAAACGAGGATAGATGTAGATGTCTATGGGCCGCAGCATCTACTTACCATCAGGTGGACTGTGTGCTCGTTTGTCACCCTTATCCTATAAAAAAAAAAACAGAACGATAGTTCCATTTTTAAGTTTAATTATAGTCTCTTAGCCTGGCGATGCGTAGTTCATATATCAGCAACAGGGCGGAGACACATTTCGCCTGGATGCTTTTACTGGCTATTTTCATAGGCCGCGTGCACACGCTTCACAGCGCGCATTTTTCCGCTCCCGGCGTCCAGTCGCTCCGTTGGTTTACACGCCCCTACGGCTTCGTGAAAAATAAAAGTTATATAAATTGACACTTCATTTTTAAATAAAACTAGATTTTACAGATTTTATCGCGTATATTAACGTATTTTATATTCCCAACGTTTCGAGCACTTTACTGAACTGACTGAAGTGTTCGAAGTCCCAATTTCATAGACCTTTAAATTAAGATAATTAATTGGGTTGGCCTAAGCGTACAAATGCAAGACTTCAAGATGCTATAAGTTCACACTGAGTAAATCGGACCAAATTTTTAAATTTTAATCTGAAGATAGCCGTGGTTAACTATGACAATGGGACGTGGAACACCTCAGCATCTGTGCTGTAAAGTACTTGAAACGTTAGGATGTCGGTTAAAGAATATTCACTACCCCATACGATCCCGTGGGTGTCGTAAGAGGCGATGGAGGGAAAAAAATCAGGAGATGGATAGCACCGTCTTCCTAATAACGACTAAATATAAAAAAAACTGTGGTTGCCAAACCGCTTGCCAAGCGTGCCAACTATGTCAAATATCCTCCCCTATGACGTAATCTATGGGAGAGGCGGATGTTCAGCAATGGACTTTAGTAGGCTGCAACGGTTACAGTAAACTTCCTATTTGATAGATTTTAGTTACTTTTGTTTAGTTTTTAACACATGGCAACTTTTATTTCAATTTTTCTCCCGAAGTTGACTAGTACAGAAGGCCATTTTAAATCATTAAATTCACCCATTGCAACCCTTGCTTTAAAGTATCTTACAATAAATCTATACAAGTAAATGAAATTGAAGTGTCTGTTTGTAATGTCAAAATTACAGCTTTTTACTAAATATATTTTTTAATTGCCGTGTAGTGGCGGTTAAGAATATCCACTACCCCATATCTTCCCGTGGGTGTCGTAAAAGGCGACAAAGGGACACAGGCAGGAGATGGGCAGCAGCATCTTTCTGGTAACGGCAAAATACAATAAAAAACTGCGGTTGCCAACCCGCTCGCCAAGCGTGGCAACTATGGCAATATACCCCCCATAATGAAAGTTACGAAGAGACGGCCCCCAGTCCCCGGCGGCCCCGCTATTCCTGGCTACGGTGGCGACCATGGTAACGGCGGGGCAGGGGGTGCTAAGAATCTCCGGTGGAGGTTCGGTTGCCACCTACAACGACTTGACCTGGCAACATACAACGCACGGACCCTGAGGACTGACGAGAAGATTGTGGAGCTGGAAGAAGAGATAGACAAGTTACGCTGGCATATTATAGGATTATCCGAAGTCCGAAGAGAGGGGGAGGACACGGTAATCCTCGAATCCGGCAACTTGTTCTATCACCGGGAGGGCGACCATCTGTCCCAAGGAGGTGTCGGATTTATCGTCCACAAGTCTCTCGTTAACAACGTTGTAAAGATTGAGAGTGTGTCGAGGAGGGTTGCGTACCTTATACTCAGAATCACCAAACGGTATTCGCTGAAGGTCATACAGGTTTACGCACCAACCTCGGCACACCCCGATGAGGAGGTGGAGGAAATGTATGAGGATATCTCTAGAGCCATGCATTCCTCCAAAACCCAATATACGGTGTTAATGGGAGACTTCAATGCAAAACTAGGCACAAGAGAGAACGGTGAGCTGAAAGTGGGGAAATTTGGAATAGGGCAACGGAACCCAAGGGGCCAGCAGCTGGCCGACTTCATGGAGAAAGAGGGACTCTTTATGATGAACTCTTTCTTCCAGAAGCGGCCCCACAGGAAGTGGACCTGGTCGAGCCCCGACGGTTCGACAAAAAATGAGATTGACTTCATTATGACGACCAAACGACAACTGTTCAGTGATGTCTCAGTGATCGCGAGGGTGAAAACCGGCAGCGATCACCGAATGGTTAGAGGCACACTGAACCTAAACGTTAAGTTGGAGAGCTCTCGTCTAATGAAGTCAACGCTCCGTCCCCCTCGTGCTCTAATCCAAAGTCCCGAAACCTTTCAGCTCGAGTTACAAAACCGTTTTCAGTGCCTAGAAGACTGCAATGAAGTGGACGATTTGAATGACAAGCTCGTGGAAACTGTCCATGCGGTCGGAGCTAAGTTCTGCAAGACCCGCCGCAGAAGAACACAAAAACTCTCCGATCACACTCTTAATCTCATGGCTGTTAGACGGGAGATGAAGCTACATTCTTCAACAGATTTGACAGCATACAGACAACTGAACAGACAGATCTCCAAATGCATGCGGCGGGACTTACGCAACTTCAATACAGCTCGTATTGAAGAAGCGATCGAGCGGAACCAAGGCTCCAAAGTCTTTGCCAGAGATCTGTCTGCCAGAAAGAGCCAACTGTCAAAGCTGAAGACCGAATGTGGTAGCATCGTTTCCGGGGCACCTGAGATTTTGAGTGAGATTGAGAGGTTCTATGGGCAGCTGTACACGTCATCGTTGGAGCCACACGCAAGTGTGAGTAACGATCCAAGAGCGAGTCTTATCCGACATTATTCCGATGATATCCCGGACGTCAGTCTGAGCGAGATTAGAATGGCTCTCCAGCACCTTAAAAACGGCAAGGCCCCAGGCGAGGATGGAATTACAGCGGAGCTTCTGAAATCGGGTGGAAAACCGGTACTTGAAGTCCTTCAGAAGCTCTTTAATTCCGTCCTCCATGGTGGTATTACACCGGAGGCGTGGAGCAGAAGTGCGGTGGTCTTGTTCTTCAAGAAAGGCGACAACGCTCTCTTGAAGAACTACAGACCGATTTCCCTTCTGAGCCGCGTCTACGTGCTGTTTTCGAGAGTCATTACGAATCGTCTCTCGCGCAGACTTGATGACTTCCAGCCTCCCGAACAAGCCGGTTTCCGAAAGGGCTTTAGCACCATAGACCACATACATACCCTACGGCAAATTGTACAGAAGTCCGAGGAGTACAATTTGCCACTATGTCTGGCGTATGTGGACTATGAGAAAGCCTTTGATTCCGTCGAAATTTGGGCGGTGCTGCAGTCCCTTCAGCGGTGCCAAGTTGACTCTCGGTATATCGAAGTGTTGAAGTGCTTGTACAGTAGGGCTACGATGGCTATCCGAGTACAGAACCAGAGTACGAAACCTATCCAATTGCAGAGAGGTGTAAGACAGGGTGACGTCATATCCCCGAAACTCTTCACCACTGCATTGGAAGACGTTTTCAAGCTTCTGGACTGGAAAGGATACGGTATCAACATCAATGACGAGTACATCACTCACCTTCCATTTGCCGACGATATAGTCCTTATGGCAGAATCGCTGGAGGACCTAAGCACTATGCTCAATGACCTCAATAGTGTCTCCCAACGGATAGGTCTTAAGATGAACATGGACAAAACAAAGATTATGTTTAATGTCCATGTCACACCTATGCCGGTAGTTGTTGGGAGCACTAAGCTCGAAGTTGTTGACGAGTATGTTTACCTGGGACAAATAGTCCGACTAGGTAAGTCCAACTTCGACCGAGAGGTCAATCGACGGATTCAACTCGGCTGGGCAGCGTTCGGGAAGCTACGACACATCTTCTCGTCAGACATACCTCAAAACCTTAAAACGAAATTGTACAACCAGTGCGTGTTGCCAGTGATGACTTACGGAACTGAGACGTGGTCCTTCACTGCTGGCCGTATGAGGAAGCTCAAGGTCGCTCAGCGAGCTATGGAGAGGGCTATGCTCGGAGTTTCTCTGCGTGATAAACTTAGGAATGAGTATATCCGCAGTAGAACCAGAGTAACAGACATAGCCCAACGGATTAGTAAGCTGAAGTGGCAGTTGGCCGGCCATATAGCTCGAAGAACCGACAACCGATGGGGAAGAAAGGTTCTCGAGTGGCAGCCCCATACCGGTAGGCGAAGTGTAGGGCGTCCCCCCACGAGATGGAGTGACGACCTGATAAGACATGCAGGAAGTCGATGGATGCAGGTGGCTCAGGACCGTGCTTTGTGGCATTCTTTGGGGGAGGCCTATGTTCAGCAGTGGACTTGTGAAGGGCTGTAATGATGAATGATGACTAAATATATATGAAATTATATACGGTACTAATAACAAAAATACTATTTTTAAAGTTTTTGTCTGTCTGTCTGTCCGTCTCTCTGTCTGTTTGTTCCGGCTAATCTCCGAAACGGCTGGGCCGATTTTGACGGGATTTTCACTGTCAGATAGCTGATGTCACAAGAAGTAACTTAGGCTATTTTTGTTTTAGAAAAAGAATTAGGGTACCGCGCAAAAAAATTAAAACCCCAAATAACACGCGGGCGAAGTCGCGGGGAACAGCTAGTATTAAATAAATCTATATACATATAGAACATGTAAATAAAATATAACTGCCTTTTATTGAGCCGTGTTGTTATTTGCATGTCATTAAGACATGAATAACAATTTTAAATGTTTTGTCTATCTGTCTATCTGTCCAGGCTAATCTTCGTAATGGTTGAGTCTATTGTAATGAACCTTGGCGAAGAGATAGAGAACAATGCCAGGAGCGACCTAAGCTAAACATTTTATCCGATACACCTCGTGATATTCTTTTTTTAGAAATCGAATAACTGATCAAATAAATGCTCTTTGATAATTAATTTAAATACATAAATATAGTATATACTTGCGTATACTATATAGTTATATAGTTAGTACAACCATTATTGTAAAATTTGCTTTAAAAAAAAAAAGTCCCGCTGGGTTTCTTGCTGGTTCTTCCCAGGACAGAGGTTTTTTTTTCGAACCAGTGGTAAAGTAAAAAATGACTTTCAATAAGTATTACACATGTGATCTATATTGAATAAAAAATTATTCTATTCTATTCTATTCGATTCTATACTATATCTATGTTTAAATCCTTTAAATCTAAATAGCGTCATATTCCTTCCCAGGCAAAACCATAGCGGGTTGCTAATAGATATATAAATTTGATTATCGTGCAAATACACAAAAGGGGTAAAGTATAATACCTTGAACCACTATAAAATAAATATTTGTAGGAATATATATGTGCCTTAAAGCTTTACACACTAAAATAAAACAGACATATATAAACATTACCTATGTACTCAAACTGTTCGCATATTTTGTTTAGTTTCCACCCATATTTTGTCTACTACTAGTGACTACATTACCTTAAATCTAAAAATATACCCAAGTTCATTGAAGTATAATGTACTTGTACATAATAACTCAATGCCCAAGTCAAGTATAAAAGGTAAATCTTTAAAAAATAATTTTGGTTTGTTCGTATTTTTTGTAGTAAAACTTTGCCAACTTATTCGTTGTACTTGCGCGAAGGTTATAGACATAGTAAAATTAACGTCCACTAGGTAGGGCGCGTGTTGTGCCGACAAATTTATACGAATGTATATCATTCAATGAATGTATTATCATTCCTAATTAAACAATATAACTCTTCCTCAGCGTAATAAAATAAAATGATGTGTCTTATCTAGTTTGAAGAGCACCTTCTACCCTCCCTCAATTACGTGAATTAGCCCCGTCACCACTACTCCCAACACCACTACACTAGGAAAGATACACCACCGTCGATATTACAACACGTGTTTCGCTTCTAAACGAGGTTCTCATGTGAAGTAGACTCTGTTACTTCGATAGCAAAATAGCGAAGTGGCCAATTTAATTATTTTTGAATATCTTTAATTTGAGGTAAATATTTGACATTCCGCTTTTTCTACGGACCGTACCTAATCAATCATGTAATCGTCACTACACGTGCGGAGGAAGGAACGCCCGTGAAGGGGTGTCAGGTGTCGCACTTCGCGGTCAATTGGTGACACACGTCACTGTGTCCCACTTCACATGGGGCACGACGAAAATAATGCTCTCTAATTTAGAGTCATCATATGACACAGTTGGCATGTGGTGACCATGTAAGAGAATTTTACGTGGTAGAGTCACGCTGCAGCTATATTATATTTGTAGCATGAATGGGTCGGTGCGAGCGGGGTAGAACCACACTCTCAAAATATACCAGTGTAAAATAGTAGCTAAATGCTGTTGTGTCTCGTATGATAATTGTTGAGAACCGGAGACCCGTTTTACTAGAAACGAGGCACTCTATCTTAGTCCTCAATGGCGACAACACATCTGCATTATGATTCTTAATCGAGGATAAATATAGATGTCTATGGGCCACATCATCCACTTTCCATCATGTGGACCGTGTGCTCGTTTGTCACCCTTATTCTATAAAAAGACTCATGACCCCATTTTGTCCTGGAGCATCGTAAAAGGCTACTTTGGGATACGCCCAGAATATCTTATGGTATCCAATAGTAACATATCTAGCTCAGTGACAGCATTATAGATGCGAAGCGTCAGTTACTGCAAACGCCATTTCTCCTACTATTTACCACTACCATTCCATAGATTACAGAAGTGATTATCGAAAGGAACCAGCTCTACATGATTCTGAACATAGTGACAAAAATTTGTCGTTTTGTTAACTGATTCGTTGCGGCATCGTATTTCGACAACTTTTAGCTGTGGCGGCAAAAAAATATTTCATGACACGCCTGGCGCCACAGAAGTTGATGACACGCCTATTGTGCCATCAGCCATGTGTAAAAGTAATGTTCTTTTTTATGCTTTTTTCACTTGCTTAGACCTAATTAAGTTTATTTGACATCAAACATCAGTTACAAACGGAAGGATACTTGTTTTTAGTGGGTAACTACGTGTTTTTCTACGTGTTTTCTTTGAAATTGAGAGTAAGTGACTTTTTTATGCAGAGATTACAAACCTTTTGTACTATGTTTTTGTTTTATAAAAAAATCATTTATATAAGTAGGTCTACCTTGAAAACCTTGGTCTTATTTAATTAAATTTTCACCTAATAATAATATTTGTAAATATGAAACAACCAAGATCCTCAATTTGGAAAAAAATAAGATTTACAAATGTTAATGTTATACAAATGTAAAAGTAAAGTCGATCTGAAAACGTCTAATTAGTAAGAATAGCAAAACAAGGGTTTTCAAAAGGAAAAAAACGCCGGCGCTATACGGCGGTGAATTGACAAAAGACTATTTATTAGCGAACTTTTTTATGCATGAACGGTTTTGAACTGTTTCAGGCAAAAATAAACCTTATACCATATCACAAGAACACATGGTACTTCGTAGGTCTATTCGGCCATATGATAGTAATAAGACGGCAGTTCAACCATTTTAAGCAAAATTAAACAATAAGACAAACGCATTGTTTTTTTAACAGGAGACTTGTTTTCCTGAAATTTATTTACAATTTGAGTTTGTGAGCGATCGCAATAAGTGCTGTTATATGTTACTTATTAGACTATTTTTCCACAACATGATTTAAAACCCACAAAGTAAAAAGAGTACTATGCACAAGTTAAAAAAGGTTGTCAACCCATAAAAATTTCAAATTTTCAAAATATCCAGAAGCAAAGCTGTAGGCATGCACTACTTGCAAAATAATAAATATTTTGTTCTGGATAAATCTTCCAAAAAAGCAATTTGAGCGAGTTATAACGATTTTTAAAAAGACACGACTCGTGTGTCATACGCCACACACAAGAGTAATCGATGGCACATCTGGCGTGCCACCCGCACTGAACCGGTTAAGTAGTTCTTGAGATATCTTGTACATAGATAATTTATGAACCACAAACAAAAGGACATCCACAATATAATTTTTATCGGACTTACTCTTGACTTTTTAGAATAAAAAGCATCAGGCTTGTTCATTAGTGTTTCATCTTTCTAATCATGTGCTTTCCCTAACATATTAGTGCGATGTAAAATAATAAACACGACTTAATGTGAGTGTAACGAGTGATTTAAAAAAAATCCACAGTAGAGCCCAACCTCTCCGCTGCGCGTTCGAGGTGTGCAATATTAGATTTGATGGACAACTACAAATACGACAGTATTATATGATAATAGAACTAGAAGATAAATACAGCTTTAACGTATTTCCGTGTTGAAATTACTGTAAAAAAACTCTGAAAAAAATCGCCTTAACGACGCGTGTCATTTTGCCCAGGCTCACTTCTTATCGCCTTACAGTTACGCCCTTGTACTGACTTACTAGTAGGTACCTACCTACATAGAATTATATAAATTGTAACTTTGGCATAAAATGTTTATACGTGATTACTCGTGAGGTAATTTTTTGTATTTCGGATATCTCATTAAGTCGTCATACTTAGGCTTAGGTATTTTGATTTGAGAATTGTTGAATGGATTTAAAGGTTCTTGTAAGTATTTTGCATGCGTTCTTTTGACTATAAGAGACCTCAACCAAGCATCAATGTAACTTGTTTTAAGTAGGCGTTTCTTTGTCTACTCTAAACTCTACTAGTTTTGTCCAGTTAATGGAAGTACCAGATTCACTGTCTTTGCGTAGAATCAGTACCTTTTCTTTTTTAAGATAACTCTTTGTAGTCTTTAAAATCGAAATATTGTAATGGTTGAACAAGGTAGGGGTGTGAAGATACATAATACATAAACACTCACGCCTGTCACCCAGAGGGGTAGGCAGAGACTATGGACCTCCATTTGGTACTATCCTGACACACCTCTCTCGCCTCCTCCACATCCATATACCAACGCATACACGCTCGTCGGTTAAAGGTACTCTTGATTTGGCCCATTTTCAATATATCGCCAATTTGGTCGATAAACTTTCGCCTAGGGCAACCCCGACTCTGCTGTTCACCTCTGCAACATAAATTTTCTTTGTCACTCTTTCCTCATTCATTCTTTCTAGATGACCAAACCACCGAAGCATTCCTTTCTTAATCCTGGTCACAACATCATCTTGCAAACCACACTCTTCTCTTATTAAACAATTTCTCACTCTGTCATTCAGATTCATCCCTAACATACTCCTTAATGACCGCATTTCCACAGCATTTATTCTACTCTCGTGCTTCTTCTGCCACACCCAACTTTCACTACCATACATTAAAGTAGGTACTAACACAACATTGTGAATTGCCATACGTGCCTTTTTGGACACATTCTGACTTTTCACAATAGGGTGTAGAGCCCCATTCACTCTATTTCCTGCATTCACTCGTCGTTCTATATCCTTATCATATCTACCATTCCTGCTAACACACATCCCAAATACACAAACTCATCTACTTGCTAGACCAATTTCCCTTCTATTCTTATTTCACATATCGTTTTACTTTCTTCTCTTTCAAAAACCATAACTTTCGTCTTACTTGCGTTCACTTTCATTCCCTTTTCTTTTAATGTTCTGTTCATTAATGTAACCATCATTTGCAACTCGGCCGCCGACGACGCAAGTATGACTTGATCATCGGCGTACAAAAGGCATTTGACAGTTAACTCACCCATTCTTAACCCGCATTCTTCTACTTTCAAATTTTCCAAACAACTGTCCATAAATAGGTTGAACAGCCACGGGGAAGCCACACAGCCCTGTCTGACACCTTTATGGATGGTAAACCAGTCCGAGTAGGCCCCGTTGATCCTGACACAAGCACTAGAGTCCCTATACAGAGATTTCAATGCCTGTATCAACCCAGCGCTCAACCCAAATGAGTTCAGTGTTTGCCATAACATATCCCTGTCCACTCTGTCATAAGCCTTCTCCAAGTCTATGAACGCACAAAAAACTTTTTGGTTTTTGGCCAAAAACTCCTCCGCGACCATGCGCATGGAAAAGACCTGATCCGTACATCCCATTCCCTTTCTAAATCCCGCTTGCACATCCCAAATTTTTCCATCAGTTTCTTTCATAACTATTTCAATTAGTACCTTAGCATATAGTTTTCCCACAATGCTAAGAAGGCTGATACCACGGTAGTTTTTACAGTCCTGCTGTGATCCTTTTCCTTTATATATTGGGACTATCACGGCTTTGCACCAGTCTCCCGGTACCCGCTTAAGTTCCCAGCATAAATTAAACAAGGTGTAGAGCAGGTCTGCCACCACTCCTTCTCCAGCCCTTAGCATTTCGAGAGATACTCTATCATATCCGGCTGCCTTACCTGCTTTCATATTTTTCATTGCTTTCCTTATTTCATCTATACTTATATCTCTATCTATTTCCTCTGCTTTCGGAATTTCTATTTCATTTAATTCAAACGTCTCATCACTCATAAACACGATTTCAAAGTATTCCTTCCATCTTCTTAAACTCAAAACTTCGTCATTCAGAATACAGCCATTCTGGTCTCGAATAGCATTCATTTTAGGCTGTTTTAAATGTCCCCTGGCAGTTCTTACGAGTTTCCAGAATATTTTAATGTTTGCCTGGAAGTTATCCAATATTCTTCTAGCATTTTTATCTGTTCTTTCTTGCTTTTTCCTTACAACTACTTATTTTACTCTGTTATTTAGATGCCTAAAGACTGCCTTTTTCCTTTCAATATCATCATTCATACTGCTAGAATTACTAGCCTTGGTTGCTAGTAAATCTAGCCATGCTTTCTTCTTTCATCTCATCTCATCATTCCACCATAACGTGTTATTTTTCATTTCATTCGTTCTCTTAATTACACCACATACTTCGGTAGCTGCATCCACTAGAAAAACAAGAAGAACAAGAAAGGTTCTTGACATTATACCACACAGTCTCCAAGTCTAAATCATTCATACACAATTCAGCCATACCACTTACATTTTCTCTTAATCTTCATTTGAACTTCTCTTTCACACCTTCATCTTGTAACCTCTCTGTTTTTATACGCTGTAACGCAGTGGTAGATACAGATGTCCGATGCCTCCAACGTCTGAAAAGACCATTAATTCGGCATAAGACCAAGTAATGGTCCGTCCCTACGTTAGAGCCCCGGTAAACCCTTGTATCTACCACCGCGCTCCTCATTCTTTCATCAACAATTATGAAATCAATCATACTTCTATCATCACCTCTTTCCCATGTATACGTGTGAATCTTCTTATGACGAAAGAAAGTGTTCGTCACAAAAAGATTCTTTTCCACACATAAGTTGAGGAGGCTTTCACCATTCTCATTTCGTTTTTCATCACCGTTTCGTCTCATTTACACATAACACGTCTATTCCTCTATCATACATCATATCGCAAACTTCATCCATCTTATCATTCATTCCTCCACATACATTCAATGGAGCCAGACGGGCTTCGCAATCCACTTTTCGCCCCTCCGGGGGACAGAACGTGATGGGTGGCGAACCTCGTCACCGGTTTTCCTCCCGGAGATTTTTCGCACCCCTGCCCCATTAAAGGGGCGCCGGGAACTCGGGGCCATTTCGTAATTTATTTGCCTCATGGTGCGAAAGTAGGGGGTGGTAATTTTTTACGCCACTACCACACGGCGAGGAGCCGAGTCTGTTCTTTCGGCTTTGTTGCTTGTTTAGCACCACCCGGGGGACACGTGTAGGGTGGGCCTAGGATTAGGTGGTCGAAGCCTACGAACGCAAGCAACTCATCCCCCTGTGTGAAGATCTTGCCTTATGGATAACGGGATACCACTGAGATGCACTGACTTCTGAGATGTACTTCTTTTTAGGGTTCCGTACCTCAAAAGGAAAAAACGGAACCCTTATAGGATCACTTTGTTGTCCGTCTGTCTGTCTGTCAAGACCCTTTTTCTCAGGAACGCGTGGTCTTCTGTCCCTTAGAGCTGTGGAAAAATCAAACTTCTAAGCCAACGCAATCAAAAGATACAGCCGTTTATGCCGCAAATATTATGCCGCAAAGGAATCAAAACCTCCAGGGTACTTCCCGTGAACTCAGAATCTTGAAATTTGGTACGAAGCAACGTTTTATAGCACAGATAGTGGAAAAATTGCGAAAAGTATAAATTTTTTGTTACATCATATAATAAAAATATTTTTAGTAATTCTAAACTTATATACCTACGGATTTGTTCGGAACCCTCGGTGCGCGAGTCCGACTCGCACTTTTTTTATAGGATATGGGTGACAAACGAGCACACAGTCCACCTGATGGTAAGTGGCTGCTGCGGCCCATAGATATCTACATCTATCCTCTATTACAAATCAAAATACAGATGCGTTGTCACCCGTGAGGACTAAGATGAAATGCCTCATTTCCAGTAAAAAGAGTCTCTGGTTCTCTACACTCATCATATGAAACACAGCAGCGTTAAGCTGCTATTTTATGCTGGTATTCTGTGAGACTACACTGTGAGTACTACTGGTGACTTATAATACAAGTCGCGGCATGTAAGCCTAGCGCTGAACGAAACGTGGAGGGGACGCGCACGAATTGAATTGCACGAGTGCACCTTGAGAGACAATCAACGCGTACGAACGATACGCACGAGCCAATCAGCGCGACTTATGCGCAATTATGATCACCGCTAGACTTTCGTGCTGCTACTTATACTATGAGTGAAGTCGCACGCAGTAAGAGTGACGATTGGCAAATGTGTAGCATTATCAATACGGTATACATAAGTAGAAGCGACAATAGAATTTTTATTTAGTCTCGTACTTCGCATACAAGGTGATTGATTTAAAACACTCTACGTCATTCTTCTCTATATAGTTTAAAACAATGTCGCTCCCCGCCGTCTGTACGCTTAGATCTTTTAAACTACGCAACGGATTCTAATGCAGTTTCCACCAATAGAGAGAATTATTTAAGAGAAAGGTGTATATGTATAACACATGCATATTATATATTATATAATTATTTTGTACGTGTGTATACGACTGAACTCCCCCAAAACGGCTTGACCGATTTCGATGAAATTTTGTGTGTGTGATTAAGTTGATTCGATAATGATTTAGATTTACAATTGGATACCGTATTTGGCGCTGTTTTCGAGATCCTGAAATGACCCGTACGAAATCGTTAGTAATTAATAAGATAGATGCAGTTGTGGCAATTCCTGTCGACATATGTCTACTATATGTTTCGAGTCACGTGAAACAATAACAGTCTGAATTAACTATGTTATTTATTGAAAAGTTGTATTGGTAAAACCATGACTGTAAATCGAACAAAGTGCACACTTTTTTAATTTTTTCATCGAAAGCTTGTTTCTTGTCTTGATCTTTTTTGAGACGACGAACTGTATTCTTTTCTACGATGTGCTTATGTGTTTTAGGCTGTTATTCTATGATACTATGATCCTTCCCCGGTCGAGTCGACCCATTCTTGCTACAACTATACAATTAATATAGCTGCAGTATGGCTCTGCCACGTTTAGTAACACTAGATTGTGACTAAATCGAACAATGAAGCAATTTTGTATATTTAATTCATTTTCGACATTTAAAAGGTTCGTTCGTCCTTTTGTAGCGTAAGCGACGACTTGTTTGTATGGACAAATAATTGTTCCGAGTCTGGACGATTACACATGTGGAAGTTATATAAGTATATCGCAGTCACGATACAGGAGAAAATCCTATTGCAGGAATACCGCTAAGAGTTCTTTTTTTTGGGAAAGTTACGTTCTAACATAATATAGTCGCATAAATTGAAGACGCATCGTCAGCTCTACTAGTTAACGCAAGCGGAACTGCGAAGTCAGCGTCGTATCGTACTGCTTTCGGTCTAGAAATTAAGGAATAAAATGGATATAGCGCCTATTTCATATTGTAACCAGTAAGCAGTTATTGTTTAGTACACGACCCATTTGCATTTCTTTGTAATTAAATTACATACCTACTTTCGTGTTTTAAGAAGGCACATCATTCTTAAATACCGTTTAACTAAAGATATATAAACTAAACAGGACATTTACTTAGAATTACTTAGGTTTTCTTAGAGGGACTCTTGTTGACTAATAAACCGTATCTGCTACGGATCATAGGCCTCCCCCATTGATTCCATCATAGGGGATCATTTACCTATAATTATCACGCTTAGCAACCGCAGTTTTTATTTTTTATTTGTTATTATTTATACGCGGTAGAGCCATGCTGCAGCTATATTAATTATATAGTTATAGCACGGATGGGTCGACTCAACGGGGGAAAGACCACGCTCTCACATAATACCAGCGTAAAATAGCAGCTTAATGCTGCTGTGTTTCGTGTGGCGAGTATAAAGAACCGGAGACCCTTTTTTTTATAGTCCTCACGGCTACAGCTGACAACGCATCTACATTTTGATTCGCAAATGATGATAGATGTAGATGTCTCCATAGACATCTACATCTATAATCGTGTGGCCCATGCCACAGAAATCACTTACCATCAGGTGGATTGTGTGCTTGTTTGTCACCCTTATCCCATAAAATAATTAAAAATTAAAATTTTTGTACAACTGACTTCAATATAAATTATTAACAATAACTCAAAAACGATTAGTCAAACCTTGATCAAATTAATATGGAACCACATGTGAAGCACCAGCTTTTAAATAAAAAAAGAATCATCGAAATCGGTACAACCAGTAAAAAGTTATGAGGTAACACACATAAAAAACATACAGTCGACTTGAGTACCGTCTCCTTTTTGAAGTCGGTAGAAAAAGGAGGACGCTGCTGCCCATCTCTGTCGCATCCGACGACACCCACAGAACGATATGGGGTAGTGGATATTCTTACACTGCCTCTTGTCGGTGGACAAGGTGTAGTGACACGGTTGAGTGGTATAATGCTCGCCTGTCTGTCCCTTAATATATTATTAGGTAAAATAATTAATTACCACCACTTACGTCAGAACCGATTTGGCTGTGCTTTGAGCTATAGAGGATGTTATATATTGTGTCAAGTCCGTCCGCTTGTTGACGCTCAAACAACTTTAAACAATGGCAGGATTCCGAAGCATCTGACGTATGTCCCCGATGAGTGACGTCAGAAGTGCAACTCTGCACCAGTGACTCACTGCCCACCATCCTTGCATGTTAACTAACTAGCTGTGCCCGCGGCTTCGTTCGCATAGAATAATTTTTAGTAATTTCTATTTATACTTCCCTATTTAAATCAGTTTTTGTTCTTAATTTTATAGGTTTGAATTTTTTTTTGAAGGGCCCTAATATTTTGCTAAAATAAAACTAGCCTTAGTTACTCCATATATCATCTGTCACTGAAAGTCCTGTAAAAATCTGTTCAGCCATTGCGTAGATTAGTTAGAACAAACAGACAGACAGACAGACAAAATTTTTAAAAATTGTTTTTTTTTTGAGTGAATTGAAAAATTCTGTTATTGCATGCCGTGCGCAAAGCGCGTGGGAATGTTCTACTAACGCCTAAAAATCAAAATTCCACCGTTTTGTCGCATGAAATCGTATCTAGCAATCATATTATACACATAAATGATATAAAAAGCACATTGTTAGAAAGATAAATGATTGTTGAACTTATTAATAATTTTTTTAAATCAATTAATTGCTATTTTTAAATAAAAAAAGGGTTTTAGTTGCTTATGGTGTGGATTTATCATGTTTCTGTGGCTTGTAAACACTATAACTTTTGAAAATATCAATTGTTTAACTCAATCTATTTTTTAATCTCTTCATCTATCATGTGGGAAGCCACTGAATGTAAATGGCAGTGTAATTTTGTTTTGTTTAGCTATCATTAATTTTTTTCGGCTCCAAAATGGCGAAATTTTCGTTGATTTGGTTGCCTCGTATATAAATTGTTTCTGTAAATGGGGATCTACAGCCACAGAGTAGTTTAGTTCACAGAGTACCTTTGTATTAAGTTTAGTTCGGCTCATTCTATATATAATAAAGTACTCTGTGGTTCGGCTTCAGTCGCTGTCGTGAGTGGACATTGTTTCGGTTGTTTTCAGCGGCTCAAAAGATCGCTGTACAAATACACAATATTCGAATAACCAAATTTCTTAAATACTTGATTATACGAGTAGTAATAATAAGAGATTTTTTTATTACAATATTTAAAAGCACAGAATAAATAATAGTAGTACGTACTAAAAGTAAGTAGTGTATTTTTTTTTGTCATGGGTGACATTTTCATGCTTTTCGAGGGTGTCGAAACCGATAGGGTTGTCGAAATGTAAATCCAAGATGGCGGCCGCAATAGGTAACAATTTTTTCATCATGGGTGTCATTTTCATGGTTTTCGAGGATCCTGAAGCCGATAGTGCTGTCGAAATGTAAATCCAAGGTGGAGGCTGCAATAGGTATAAAATTTTTCATCATAGGTGTCATTTTCATGGTTTTCGAGGGTGTTGAAGCTGATAGTGCTGTCGAAATGTAAATCCAAGATGGCGGCTGAATTAGGTACCAATTTATTCATCATGGGTGTCATTTTCATGGTTTTCGAGGGTGTTGAAGCCGATAGTGCTGTCAAAATGTAAATCCAAGATGGCGGCTGCAAAATATATCAATTTTTCATCTTGGGTGTCATTTTCATGGTTTTCGAGGGTGTTGAAACCGATAGTGCTGTCGAAATGTAAATCCAAGATGGCGGCTGTGCAATAGGTATCAATTTTTTCATCATGGGTGTCATATTCATGGTTTTCGAGAGTTGAAGCCGATAGGGTTGTCGAAATGTAAATCCAAGGTGGCGGCTGCAATGGGTATCAATTTTTTCATCATGGGTGTCATTTTCATGGGTTTCGAGGGTGTTGAAGCCGATAGGGTTGTCGAAATGTAAATCCAAGGTGGCGGCTGCAATAGGTATCAATTTTTTCATCATGGCTGTCATTTTCATGGTTTTCGTGGGTGTTGAATCCGATGGTGCTGTCGAAATGTAAATCCAAGATGGCGGCTGAAGTAGGTACCAATTTTTTCATCATGGGTGTCATTTTCATGGTTTTAGAGGGTGTTGAAGCCGATAGTGCTGTCGAAATGTATTTAAACTACTTTAATAATTCCGTATAATCATGTTATACGTCATTTTTTTAATGCGCTTAAGGTATGCCCAATTGGATTTACCAATATATATTTTACTTACCACTGGTTCGGAAAATACCTCTGTCCTGGGAAGAATCAGCAAGAAGCGGGACTTTTTTTAAACATATTTCACTTTACAATAATTTTGTTTGTGCAAATTTTAAATGAGTTTTAATAGAATCAGCATGGTGGCAATCACCCCATGCCCAGGGGTTATTTTCATTAATGTATTCCTTGATATTATAATAACCCTTTTTGTTTAATTTTTCTTTAATAAAGCATTTAAACTTGTTTATTGAAAAATTTTGTATATTTTCTGGGATTTTGGTGTAAAAGCGTATACATTGCCCCATAAATGAATTACTAATTCTGTGGAGTCTAGTAACTGGTATTACAAGCTTATGTTTGTTCCTATTGTTTAAAGTATGAACATCTTTATTCTTATCAAAGCTATTTATGTTTTTATGTACATACATTACATTTTCATAGATCTATTGCGATGCCGAAATTAATGTTTATTTCTTTAAATTTTTCTCAAAGGGACTCATTATAATTTAAGTTATAAATTGCCCATACGGCTCTCTTTTGGAAAACAAATATGGCTTCGATGTCAGTCGCCTTACCCCATAGATAAATTCCATAAGATATCACGCTATGAAAGTAACTAAAATAAACTAATCAAGCTGTCTCAACATTAGTGAGAATTCTAATATTTCTTACAGCATATGCTGCAAAACTAAGTCTACCTGCTAATTTAGATATATGGGGGCCCCATTGAAGCTTTGCGTCAATAGTAATTCATACCAAGAAAAACAGTGGCATACTCAACTCTCCCCCTTTTAAGAGCACAATGGTATTTGAAGGTTTAACATTGGTTATTGTAAATTTAATACATTTTGTCTTATTGCCGTTTAACAACAAATTGTTGGCATTAAACCAATGAATTTATTTCGATGGAGCATAATTAAATTGTCAAAATTAATTGACTGTCGTTTGTGTTTGAAAATTAAAGAGGTATCATCAGCAAATAATACTATATCGTGATTGTCCTTTACAAGATAAGGTAGTCATTAATATAGATTAAGAAGAGGAATGGGCCAAAAATCGAGCCCTGAGGAATGCCCATTGATACTACTGATCCGGAGGAACCTTTACCATTGATAACGACTTTTTGAGTTCTGTTATTTAAATATGAAATAATAAGTCTAATTGCATTATTTTTGATCTCATGATGAACACAATGAAAAGCCTTGGGAAAATCACAAAATATACCTGCATGGCACCAGGCTCTCCCAGGCATTGAAAATATATTTCATAACCTCGACACCTGCGCCAGTCCTCGAGCGACCCCTTGTGAAACTGAATTGATTTTATGGAGTAATTTATTTTTATTAAAAAAATTTAACAATTGATCTAAAATTATTTTATCAAAAAATTTACTGAGAGTTGGTAGTACAGAAGTAGGTCTAAAATTAGCGGGGTCCAATGTACTACCAGATTTAAATAAAGGTATAACTTTACTGTTTCATTAAATCAGGAAACACTAATAGCAAGATAAGGTGCAATTAAATCTATTATGGACGCAATAACTGTACTAACTGTAATTTAGATTCGAAAAAGTATATCTTGCGGTAATACTTTTTCGAATCTAAATTCTTTTAAACAGGTATTAACAGCAATATTTCTCAAGCACCGCTGCGACTTCTTGATTTGATTTAGTCAATTCATTGTTAATTTTCAATTGATAATTTGTGTTACGAGGTTTGTCTTTACCGGTTTGCTATTAATTACACTCCACGTCATTTTAATTTCATTTATAGCGGTGTTAATTTTGTTGCCAATATGTAAAGATTTGGCTGTGGAGCATACTCCCTTAATTCTAAAATGTTTAAACATTTTAGAATAATTTTTGACATATCGTATTCTCTAAAAGTATCGGAAAGATTATATGATCTTTCATGGTAAAGTTCATATAATCTTTGTCTGCTCTTATGAATTCCTACTGTCGCCCACTCATTAAATGCCTTGCGATTGTTACTGGAGAATGTTTTAGAAGTAAAGTGATATTAAATCAATGAATTAAATAATAATTTTTATTAATTTATTTAAGAATTTAAAAATGAATTAAATAATTTAAATTAAACATAGTGTAAATAATACTCCATATATATTGTCTGAATTGTTCTTATAAGAAAGTGATGGTAGGTTTATTACCATATTACTTCTAAATCTCTCCAGGCGTTTTGCATTAATCGGAACAAACACAATTTTCTCAATTTCCTGTTTTTGTGCATATATGGTAAGGAAATTCTTAATCGAGGGTAGATGTAGGTGTTTATGTGCCAAAGCATCCACTTACCATAAAGTGGACTGTATGCTCGTTCGTCACCTTTATTCTATAAATTAATGTTTTACATAACAGATTTCTAGTATTTGGCTTAGTTGTATAGTGAGCAAAGTCGTGAAATCACTTAGGCTAACAGCTGTAGGCCTAGTTTATTAAACGATTGTGGCGCCATCTAAGCACCTATTCATTGGTTTAATGAGACGTATTTGATGCGAATTGAGCGGTAAAAGTCGTATTCTTCTAGAGTTAAATATACACTTTTAGAGAGATATTTTACTATTATAGATTACAAGATTTATACGAGATTTACGATTAAATCCGAATAAATACGAATAAAGTTTTAGAGGCGGGTATGCGTAGGCATTTTTCCAAGCAAGGATAAGGATAGGCCACTTCTTCTTCTTCTTGTTCCTTCTATAAGCATTGTAAGCATCTAAAATACTAATAGGATTACTTGTAAAAGGATCAGTAAGCTGAAATAGCTATGGGCCGGCCAGTCATCTTAAAGAATAGGCAACCGATGACAAAGAAAGAATCTCGAGTATCATTACCGGTAAACGAGTGATGACCTGGTGAATCATGCATGATGACGACGGATAGGTTGCTCAGGAGCACGATTTGTAACATTTCTTGCGAGAAGACCATGTTCGGCAGTGGAATTTTAAAAAGCTATAATGATGATGATAATACGTCTTAGTATATTATACAATATGGATATTTCACCATCTATTAAATTTCAATAGATCTTTTTTTATTCCTATAAACGTCTGTCACGGCACCCAATTATATGGCAATAAAACCCGGCAATAAAATAATTTTTGTGATATATATTTTTATAGAATGTGTGACAGACGAGCATACAAACCACCTGATGTAAGTCATGCCGTGGCCGTGGTACTCTTACCATTTGAAACACAGCAGCATTAAGATGCTATTTTACGCTGGTATTCTGTGAGAGCGTGGTCCTTCCACGAAATAGCCGACTAATTCGTACTACAACCATAATATAGCTGCAGCGTGGCTCTATCACATATATGTATGTTAAAAATAAGTAGGTATATACGAAAATATGAAGTAACAGTGTCGTACCCAAAGCAGGGGACAGGCCTCCTCTCGTTTCTGAGGGTGTTTTTGGTACTGGTAAACTCCTTATGTCCTAGAAATATATTACAGGAATAAATAATAATTAAGTTTTATTATTACCTAGTGACCCGCCCCGGCTTCGCACATGTGATCTTGGATCTCCACAACAACGCCACCTCATACGTGGTAGAGCCGTGCTGCAGCTATATTAGTAGTATAGCCGTAGCACGAATGAGTCGGCTCGACCGGGGAAGGCCCACGCTCTCACAGAATACCAACGTAAAATAGCAGCTTGACACTGCTGTGTTTCGTATGGTGATTGTAAAGAACCAGAGACCCTTTTTACTGGAAATGAGACAATCAATCTTAGTCCTCATGGGTGACAACGCATCTGCATTTTGGTTCTTTATTGAAGATAGATGTAAGTGTCTATGGGTCACTTACCATCAGATAAACTGTGTGCCGTTTATCACCCTATCCTGTATTTTTATTTATAATATATATGTATGATAGCAACCCCTCCAAAAATAGAATCCTCCCTGATAAATAAAAATTAAGAGCTCTTAGGGTTGCTTCAGTTTGGCGCCTACTTAGCTTCAGTCGAGGAGGCCTGTCTAAGGGAAGATCAAGTGGCATTTAGTAGAGGCTAAGGCGTCTTGAAAATTTACTCGATATAGTCATTGTTTTCTTCACGGGACTTTGAAAATTTATCTTTTTATTCTGCGAATGACGACAAAGTGCTTTACATTTGTTTTATAGTAGTAAAACAAACAATAAAACAAACGAGCAAATAGTCCGAGTAAATAAATGTTGAGCTCATAGACCCTCATATTTAACCTCGAAAAAGATTCAAAATGTAGATTCTGATTCAGGGATTTAAGAGTTACTATATGTATATTACATATATAGATCGGCTTGATCGGAGAGGGCGGGGGGATGACAACAAAATACCAGCGTAAAATAACAGGTTAATGTTGCTGTGTTTTAATAAAATTGCCTCAGAAACACTCAATTAGGCCTCAAGTTCTCTTACCGCTTGCACTTGTAAGAACATGGTTCTTCCCGTTCCAGATCTATCGTGCTATTTTTTTATAGGATAAGGGTGACAAACGAGCACACAGTCCACCTGATGGTAAGTGGTTGCTGTGGCCCATAGACATCTGCATCCATCTTCGATTACGAATCAAAATGCAGATGCGTTGTCACCCGTGAGGACTAATATTGAATGCCTCGTTTCCAGTAAAAAGGGTCTCTGGTTCTCTACACTCATCATACGAAACACAGCAGCATTAAGCTGCTATTTTACGTTCGTATTTAGTGCTACAACTAGTGCCAACCCATTAGCGCTACAACTATACTATTAATATAGCTGTAGCATGGCTCTACCACGTATAAATGATAACAAAAATAATAAATGCTATAATAACGCTCTATCAGGATTCTACCATGTAAAACGAATTTTATCCATTTATCGTTTTTCAAAATAAAACTACACATACACATTTGGATAAAATATACCCTAGCATTGCTCTCTACCAATTCGAAAAGTTTCAACACAATTGGTTCAGTCATTCCGAAGACTAGCCCGGACAGACATACAGACATAATTTTTAATAATGCTTACGTGTGTTTATAGCATGCCAGTAACCCTCTGATCATAACAGAAGCCAGTTATTTTAATATTACAGACAGATACTTCAATTTTAGTTATAAGTACAAATATATACACAGTACAGTAAATATAAACCTAATATAACGGGTGTTGAAGTGTTTATTTGACAAGATTGACACAAGCGACCTTCAGTCCCTTTAAAATAATCTGTAGGAGGTGCACGTGTCACGGACGGTGAAGCACGCTCTCTATCGATCCACGCAGCCTCCGCACTCCCTCCCTCACTCCAAAGACTTGCGGGAAATTTACAATTATTCAAAGCTTCCGCTTCCTTTGGAAGCTACTACATTCCATTTACGTTTTATTGTAAATGATTAATGTGGAAATTATAAGTCAAAAATTGTCTTTTTTTGTCATAAAAAAATATTTATTTATTTATTCTTTATACACTACATAATTAAAAATTAAAAATTTTGTACAGGCGACTTCAATATAGGTTATTTAAGAATAACTCAATAACCATTGGTCTGATCAAATTCATATGGGACCACACGAGAACTATCTGATATATATATATCAGCTTTCATATAAGAAAAGAATCATCGCAATCGGTTCGCCCGATACAAAGTTATGAGGTAACACACATAAAAAAAAACATACACTCGAATTGAGTACCGTCTCCTTTTTGAAAGTCGGCAGAAAAACGATAAAAAAAACAAATTACAAGGAATAATACTTAAGAGTTGCTTCTTATCGCTAAAAAGCGATCTCTTCCAGACAACCTTAAGATTAGGATAAAATTGTACTATTGGACAGTGGGAGGTGGTGTATATTATAGTAAACTTACATACTAATACCTAAACAAACTAAACCGATCCATAATAACAAAATATTTAATAAACTAATATACACATTCAAAATATGATAGACATACATAATATTAAATAGGCAAATATACATAAAAATTACATAAATATATACAGACAGGATACAAAAAGTACATGTCGCAAATGATGACCAGTAGTTATTGCATGTTATACATTTTTTTATATAGGAGAGGAGGCAAACGAGCATGCGGCTCACCTGATGGTAAGTGACTACCGCCGCCCATGAACAACTGCACCACCAGGGAGGGAATTGCAGATGCGTTGCCGGCCTTTTAAAAAGGAGTACGCTCTTTTCTTGAAGGTCCCTAAGTCGTATCGGTCCGGAAAAATCGCTGATGGTAATCGATTCCACAAGGAAGTCGTGCGAGGAAGAAAACATCTTCTAAATCGCACAGTGGTGGACCGCCAATCATCCAGATGGTGTGGATGGTATCGGGAGTTCTGCCGCGAAGTGCGTTCGTGAAATTTGGCGGCTGGGATTAATCCGAACAATTCCTCAGAGCACTCCCCATGGTAGATGCGAAAGAAAATGCAAAGAGATGCAACATCTCTTCGCAGTGCCAATGAATCGAGCCGATCGGAAAGGGCTCGGTCGTTGACGATTCGAGCCGCTCTGCGCTGGATGCGGTCAAGTGGAAGGAGCTGGCACTGGGGAGCCCCTGCCCAGAGATGGGAACAGTATTCCATGTGAGGCCTAACCTGCGCCTTGTAAAGTTGCAGGCGGTGTGCCGGCATGAAATACTGTCCCGCTCTGCTGAGCACGCCAAGCTTTTTAGAGGCTAATTTGGCCTTCTCTTCCAAGTGACCACGAAACTGCACGTCACTCGATATGTCGACGCCAAGGATTCCGATACTGGCTGAGGCAACTAGGGGAGTGCCTTGAAACTGAGGAGATACGACAAAGGGGTTCTTTTTAGCGGTAAACGCGCAAACTTGTGTCTTCTGAGGATTAAACTGGACTAGATTTAGTCGCCCCCAGTCCGAGACTTTGTCCAGCAAAGACTCGACTTCAGACACAAGTTTATTCCGGTACTCGGAGACGTTTTCCCGAGAAATATTAGCACGGCCGGTGTATAGAGCATCACCAGTGCTGTCATCCGCATAGCAATGAATGTTACCAGTTAGCAACATATCATTGATATGCAGAAGAAACAGCGTTGGTGATAGCACACAGCCTTGTGGAACACCAGCGTTAATAGGCTTGCAGTCAGAACATGCACCGTCTACAACGACCTTGATGCGCCGATCTGCAAGGAAGCTGGTGATCCAATTGCACAATTTCTCGGGAAGCCCATAGGAAGGGAGCTTCGATAGAAGCGCTTTGTGCCAAACCCGATCGAAGGCCTTCGCAATGTCCAAACTAACGGCCAACGCCTCCCCTTGGACTCTACTGCCTCCGCCCATCTATGGGTCAGGTAGACCAGAAGATCACCAGCTGATCGACCCCGACGAAAACCATACTGGCGGTCACTAATCAGCTGGTGATCCTCAAGGTACCGGATGAGCCGGCAGTTAACAATGGATTCCATTAATTTGGAGAACAAGGAGGTGATCGCGATAGGCCTATAGTTGGACGGGTCTGAGCGGTCGCCTTTTTTAGGGATCGGGTGGACAAAAGCTGTCTTCCATGAATTCGGGACTACGCCTTGGGAGTAGGAGTACCGGAAAAGACGCGTTAGGACCGGTGCCAACTCCGGAGCACACGTCCTCAGCACAATTGGGGGGATTCCGTCAGGCCCACTCGACTTCTGGATGTCCAGGGAGAGAAGTGCTTTGCGAACCGAGCGCTGTGAGAACAGCACATCCGGCATGGAGCACTCACACCGCGGGATGGTCGGCGGTGTTTTCCCCCCGTCATCAAGAGTCGAGTTGGACGCAAAAAGGGAGCCTAAAAGGTCGGCTTTGTCTTTTGCGTCATGGGCCAGTGAGTCGTCCTCCCTGTGCAAAGATGGTAGTGATGGCTTACAGAAATTCCCTTGGACAGCCTTGGCGAGAGACCAGAATGCACGGGTTCCCGAAGGAAGGCGAACTAGTTTCTCGCCAATTCTGCCTATGTGCTCTGACTTTGCCTTGGCAATAACTCTTTTGAAGGACCTGGAGGCGAAGTTATACTTCTTTTTAAGTATGCTGGTGTTTACATCCCGAGTCGCCGAAGCCGCAGCTCAGGCTTGATAACACTCCTGCTTACTGCGTAATGCAGTTTTACAGGAGCGACCAAACCAAGGCTGAGATCTGCCTCCGATGGGTACCACAGATGATGGAATAAATAGTTCCATTCCCTGTAGCACCACATCAGTGACAGAGTCAGCAACAGCGCTGGGATCATCCAGCGAGAAGCAAACCCTCCCCCATGGGTAGGATGCAAAGAAAGACCGCATTCCGTCCTAATTCGCCGACCTGTAATGCCAAACACGGCGGCAACCTGCAGAACGCAACCGGGAAGGGAGCGTGAGTGGCACCACACTCCGGATCAGACAGTGGTCCGAAGAGCCGAGAGGGGCATCGACGGAAACCTGATATCCGTCCGGATGAGAGGTCAGCAGAAGGTCCAACAGGGAAGGTGTATGATCCTCCACATCTGGAATCCGCGTAGGCGAAGTAACCAGTTGTATCAGACCATATGCCAAGGCAAAATCATAAACAGCTCTACCCGCATGATCGGTTAAACGTGAACCCAGCCATTCGGCATGGTGGGCGTTAAAATCGCCAAGGATCACGATCTCTGCGGATGGGACCTGTTGTAGCAAGGAATCTGTAGCCATTTGGACGTGGTCTATGAGTCGGTCTGTTTCGGTATTACCGCTATGGGACCTATAGAGGCACCCGTAGACGCGCGGGTGGTCATCGCTGTCTACGCGTAGCCAAAGGATGGACAGGTCCAAACCTTCAAGACTGCCGAGGCGTCGAGAACAGATGTCCTCTCTGACATACACGCAAACTCCAGCCCGAGGCACAAAGGAGTGCTCCAATTTGTACCCCGGGTAGGAGAGATACGAAATATCAGCCGGAGAGGAAACCTGCGTCTCGGTCAGGAAGAGCAAGGCCGGCTTTGCCGTCTCGAGATGGTAGTGGACGGCGTTCAGGTTAGAGTGAAGTCCCCTGATGTTGCAGAAATTCACGGATAGCGTGGCAGGGGTCGCCTTGGTACTATTGCTCAGTTTGCCCCGAGCAGTTATGTTTTTGAGCGGAATTTTGCCCCCCCCCCAGAATACGCGGGGCAGCCTGAGCATCCACGCTCAGGATTAAAATAACATGGTCGTGGATGCTCAGCGAGGGATTCTCCAGGGGTACTGGTACCCTCCTGGGGTAGTCTTTTGTGTAATTCCGCTACCATGTTGATGGGGGGGGGGGGGGGGGGGGAATTGGGCCTCCGGCCACCTGCACTCACCAGACGAAACGCAGAAGCAAAGCTTCTACTTCACGCCGGTTTTCTGTGAGGTCGTGGTAGCAACCCGGCTCGAGCCGGCCCATACGTGCAACAGCGTAAACTGTTGCGTGGCTCTACCACCGTTAAACATTACATATAGGTAATGATTTTTGACGTCAGTCTAAAACTTTTCTAGTGTTTTTTTCTTATATTGCAAAGGATTTTCACAAATGTAACGCATGAATAGACATCCAGTGTAACAATAATTTATAGGCGTGATTCAACCACACAACCCCGCTCCACTGCAGCTAAAACCCAGGCACTGTGTTATCGATGTGTCAACATTTTTTTTTATTAAAATGTTTATTTATTTTTCCATGTTTTGGAATAAAACATATAACATAAGCAGCAGCATGGCTCTACCACGTATAAAGACGACAGAGGGAAATTAAACCAAAAATTTAATGGCACCTCTTTCGGCACCCAAGGGATGAAATATGATGATGTATAATATTCTTACACAGCCACTACAAGGACCGTAAATCACCTATCTCTATCTATCTGTAATATCGAACTGAGTGACTTATATTGAGCTGACGGGGTTATTTACATGCTATTAATACATAAATAACCCTTTTTTATTTTTATCCATCTGTCTGTCTGTCCGGGCTTCCTTTGCTTGAAATTGTTATTGTGTGTTGGTCCATAGGCAGTAGCCACTTCGAGTAAATTATTTGCTAGTTTTATACTTTAATTTCATGTAAAACTACCGTTTGGACTGCATCCATTTTGAATCGTAAGTAATTACCTTCAACGGACGATAGCAAGTTCAGAAAGATAAAGTTTATTCTATACTAGCGACCCGCCCTGGCTTCACCTGGGTAGAGTCTAATAACGTGGCGTTATTTAAATTTAAGATATTCAAATACCATTTATTTCATCAAATTTTTCGTTTTAAATCTTTAAGCTTTTCGAATAAAATAGAGCATAGACCGCTTGGCGTTGCCCTCTAATTGTAAGTGAAGTTTTTTCTACCGACTTCAAAAAGGAGACGGTACTCAATTCGACTGTATTTTTTATGTGTGTTACCTCATAACTTTTTTCTGGGTGAACCGATTTAGATGTTTTTTTTTATTTGAAAGCTGGTGCTTCTCATGTGGTCCCATATAAATTTGATCAAGGTCTGACTAATAGAGTTTGAGTTATTCTTAATAATTTATATTTAAGTCGGTTGTACAAAGTTTTTAATTTTTAGAGACCCATTCTATCTTAATCCTCAGGAGTGACATATTTTGGTTCTTAATCGAGGATATATGTAGGTTTCTTTAGGAGAGGATATTCATTTTTCATCAGCTGAACTGTTTACTCGTCGCTATACTTCTATACAGCGTTATTTTGCAATAACCGGACACATTTGCAGAGACTGTTCAGAAAAAGTAATATAGGCAAATGGTGAAGAAAAATTAATTTAAAAAATCCCAAACATTCTGTCCTTTTTATCATTTAAATCAAAATCGGTGTAAAATGCATTATTCCCATTGATTTTACTGCGCACACACAAATTCCTAAGGGTCGATCGATCGGTAAGCAAAAATGTTATTGCCCATAAATTACATTCAATTTGGGATAAATTTAAATAAAAGTAGAAGCCTTATTTACTCCTATTTTAAAATATGTGAACATAAGTTTAAAATTTGGCTACTCTTTGAAAAGTAACACTGAATAAAAAATTACGTTTTATATGCGTTGTTACCCCCGGGAACATATGAAATAAAACATCAACCATTATACAAATCCATTCCTGTGTAATCGAACAGCAGTAGCAGAGCAGCAGTCGATAGTATTGCTGTTTGGCGTCGTAATGATGAGTGCCAACTATAGAAATAGAAATAAAAACTTTTTTATTCAATATAGATTACAAATAATAATTATCGAGAGTCACTCTTATGTTTTATTTACCACTGGTTCGGAAAATGCCTCTGTCCTGGGAAAAACCAGCAAGAAACTCAGAGGGACTTATTGTTTTTTGAGGAAAAAAATTACAGCTTACAAACATTAAAGTGACACAATAATTAACAACACAAAACAAATTAGAAATAGCTTGGTAGCGATAACCTCATTCCCAGGGTTTATCATCCATGAATTCCTTAACATCATAATAACTCTTTTTATACAATCTTTGTTTAATAAAGTTTTTAAACTTGGCGTAAGTCAGATTTTGTATATTTTGTTGTATAATTTAAAACTAAAAATTTTGTACAGCCGACTTCAATATAAGTTATTTAAGAATAACTCAAAAACTATTGGTCTGATCTTGATGAAATTATATATTATTATAACATATGGAACCACACGAGAAGTATCAGCTTTCATATAAAAAAATAATCATCGAAATCGGTTTACCCAGTACAAAGTTATGAGGTAACACACATAAAGAAACATACCGTCGAATTGAGTACCGTCTCCTTTTTGGAAGTCGGCAGAAAAGCGTATACGTCGCTCCAAGAATGTATTACTGACTCGGTGGAGTCAAGTAGCTGGTACTACTAACTTGTGTCTGTTCCTAGTATTTACAGAATGAATATCACTTTTTTCATTAAAACTACATACATTTTTGTGTACACACATTACATTTTCGTTAATGTATTGAGAGGCCAAAGTTGATATATTAATTTCCTTAAATTTTTGTCTGAGAGACTCTTTAGAAGGTTTTAAATCATATATTGCTATTATGGTCCTCTTCTGTAAAACAAATATAATTTCAGTGTCAGATGCGTGTCCCCATAGCAAAATACCATACGACATTATACTATGAAAATAGCTAAAGTAAACAAGTCTAGCTGTTTCCACACTGGTAAGATTTCTAATCTTTTTTACAGCATATGCTGCAAAACTAAGTCTGCTTTCTAGTTTTGATACATGGGAGCCCTATTGAATTCATTCCAAGAAAAATGGAGATAGCGACAGGACTCAACTCCTCCCCATATAAAATTACATTAGTACTTTTATATATGACAATTGGAGTTATAAATTTCATACACTTCGTGACAGGAAAACTCAATAACTGATTTTTTAGGCCTTGTTTCGAACCTGGGTTCTCATGATCAACAGACGCATTTACGTAGACTGGGCCAGCGAGGCAGTCATTCCCTGTAATAAAGGATACTCAAAGGGATTTATGAAATATAAATAGTTCAAAAACATTATTATATGCAATCTGAGACAGAATTAAACATTATACCTAGATATACTATTTTTGCAACAGCCGTGCGAAATTTACGTTGTTGAGAATATTGTGATGAGTCTACAAAATATGGGGATTTACCCGGTGGTCAGTTTTGCATGCGGGCAATATTTCGAAATAGTTGTGCTGTTTGAATGACATGCGATATGTTTGTCAAACTAGGCGAGTGATGCACAGTCGCGTAATTTGACACCGGTCTTCTATTTCCTAATAATTTTAGACAGGGTTAGGGCGAGTTTACACTGCTCCATTATAAAACATATTGTTTTATTCAGTTCAGTAATATACATAGACATAAGACAAATAGATCCTGAATCTTCTTTTTCGGTCCTTGAAATAATATTTTCTTCCAGACCGAATGTCGGACACGGACAGTCACAACGAAAACTAGCCATCTGTTTAAGCCAATTTTAGGTGTAGATGTCTATGGGCCGCAGCAACCACTTACCCTTACCATAAGGTAGACTGTGTGCTCGTTTTTCACCCTTATCCTATAAAAAAAAAGAATTACATGTAATCTATATTGAATTATAAACATATATTCTATCCTATTCTATGATTCTCGAACGTTCCTACCAAGGAGGGCTACTAATTTTCCGCTCACCAGATGTCGCTAGTTGACACTAAGGTAATTTTTTTATTACACAATGTAATTTAGTTGAGAAGTCAGGTTTTAATAAAAGTTTATCAGTTTCTAGAGTATTATATTAATACACTAAATAAGTAAACTAAGTTTGCTCTTTACTTTTTGTACATATTTAACTTTTTTTTTAATTTTATACTTTTATGACTATCTGTGGTTTGGTTTATTTATTTTTAATCTTATTTACATAAAATATAGCTAATAGAACAGAAAGAAACAATAAATTTTACATTTTCCGAACAAATTAACTTCCCCGCTATGAAATCTATCAAATATTATACCTCACTTTTAAGTTGGGCAACCTGGTGCCAAAAAAAGTCGTGGATCATTGGTAATATAAAGAAGAACTTAAAATTAGCTTTGGGAATAATTTTAATTTTTACATCATGAATTATATGTATATACGCAGTCAATAGGCATAGAATAAAGTTAGTTTTACGAATTTTATCCCGTTCGATTTTACTTGTTTTAATCGACTTCAAAAAAGGAGGAAGTACTCAATTCGAATGTATTTATTATGTGTCTTGCCTCCGAACTTGTTTCTAGGTGAATCGATATTATCTATTATTTTTTTATTTGAAAGCTAGTGCTTTTCATGTGATCCCATACAAGTTTGATGATGAACTTTCAATTTCTTCATTCGATTGACGGTCGAATACCACGACAATCAAACCGTCTGAGGATAAGGTTTCCACAGCATAGGTCTAATTTTTTCAGGTCCTCGTTTATGATACAAGCTATACATCTTTGGAACAGCCTCCCCGATGATATTAAGAATGCTACAAATAGAAATTCATTTAAATTACTACTACGACAACATTACCTGAAGCCACTTACTAACCGACATTTTTCTTTTTTCAAATATTTATTTATTTATATATTAATACGGATATTTATGAAGTTTATAAGCATGTATACACATTACATATATGTATTATTGTATGTAAATATATGTTATATATATTTAAATATATATATATATATATATATATATATATATATATATATATTTAAATAAATGTTGTGTATGTTGTGTTGTTATGTATTATGTTTCGCACCTGCCTACAATTGTCTTTGGCACCCAGGGTTGACTGGCAGAGAATGCCATATGGCATTAAGTCCGCCCTATGTACCCTTTACCTTAAGGTTGTTACATTTAAGTTATTTAAATAAAAATAAATAAATAAAATGATCTGACCAGTAGTTTCTTAGTTATCGTTAATAATGCGTATTTAATTGATTTCGACTACATTTATAATGTTTATCATTCTATTTATATTGAAGTCGGTTGTACAAAATGTTTAATTTAGCCACTTTTTATTGATATCCGAAGTGAAGCGTAGAAACTATTAGTTAATTATGTACGGTTTCAGCTGCTTTGCCGTACCCAGTACCGGGTCACGAACGTAAGTACCTCTGTCACCATGGGTGTTGCAAAGTACACAAAACGTTGGGAATTAAATAAGTAAAATTAAACGCTTTAAAATCCTTAAAATTACTTTTATTAATTAAAGTTATTTAAACTTTACTGATTATTGCTTTATTTTTAGTCCTACGGAACAGTATCCATTTTTTTTATGGAATAGGGGGCAAACGAGCATGCGGCTCACCTGATGGTAAGTGACTACCGCCGCCCATGAACAACCGCAACACCAGGGGAATTGCAGATGCGTTGCCGACCTTTTAGAAAGGTGTAAGCTCTTTTCTTGAAGGTTTTTAAGTCGTATCGGTCCGGAAAATTCGCTGGTGGTAATTGATTCCACAAGGAAGTCGTGCGAGGGAGAAAACTTCTTCTAAATCGCACAGTGGTAGACCGCCAATCATCCAGATGGTATGGATGGTAACGCGAGTTTTGTCGCGATGTGCGATGGTGAAATTGAGCGGCTGGAATTAGTCCGAACAATTCCTCAGAGCACTCCCCGTGATAAATGCGATAAAATACGCAAAGAGATGCAACATCTCTACGCAGTGCCAGTGTATCGAGCCGATCAGAAAGAACTCGGTCGTCGACGATTCGAACCGCTCTGCGCTGGATGCGGTCAAGTGGAAGGAGCTGGCACTGGGGTGCCCCGGCCCAGAGATGAGAACAACCCACCACCTCCCATGGCCCCACCGACCCTCAGGTCATACGGGCCGAATCTCGGGAGATGCGCGCGGCACTTGCACGTGGCTCTTTCCCGCGCACACTTTCTTGACTCCCTACAAATATTTAATCTATTCCTTGTCCCATTTTAACGTCATTCTCCCCCTTCTGGGGCTGACGGCACATTGACGCCTACGTCGTCGGGCCCTCCTACCAGCCTTCCATCCTGCCTTGTCCTGCGATCGTGCCACCTATGCGCAAATTCGCGCAACAGTCCGTAGTTCACCACATCGCTGACGAGATCCGAGTAGTAAACTGGTCCCTGAACCGGACGAACTAGTCCATCCATCATTTTCACTCTTAGGTCATCATACAGAGGACATTCCCATAGAACATGGTGAACATCCTCCTCTGACATACCGCACTCACACATACTAATTTCACACAGTTTCATGTCGCTCAGTCTCTTTCGAAAGCATCCATGTCCGGTGAGAATCTGAGAGGTTTGGTAGTCCGGTGAGACCCAGGTATACCTGAGTCTCAACGCCACGTCCGGGAAAAATCGATGTAGCTCACGTCCTTTTGTATCACACGTCCATCTATCCTGCCAGGCGCCGATCACCTCAGTCCAGATATCGCGATTCCGTCTGCTCAACTCCTCTTTGGGCGCGGTCAAACGTGCTATACCCATCCTACCAGCACGGATGACCTCTAGGTCAGCAGGGAGAACGCCAGCCAGCACCGGTAAGGCCGCCGTGCTAGTGGATCGGTACGCCTTGGTCAACAATACAAGAGCGGATCGCTGCGATCTCAATAGTACGCAACGAACTGTGTACATGTTTGCACGCTCGTACCAGCACTCTGCCGCATACGTAAGCGTGGACACAAATACTCCTCTATAAATTAATTTTAAACTCGGATATCGTACACCCCATGATGATGTAGATACGCGAGACATCTTGCCGAATCCTTTGGTCGCTCTTTCAGAGATATCGGATGCATGTTGCACAAACGATAGTCCCGAGTCTAAAACCACGCCTAATACCTTAACGTTAGTCACAGTCTTAATAGATTCCCCACCAAGTTTAATAACGGGGGGGGCGCTGAAATTTCCCTCTAACAGTCATGGTGGTCGACTTTGAGGAGGAAAACTCCAGTCGATTCCTTAGCCCCCACTCCCGTATAAGGTCCAGAGTGATTCTGGCCCTGGATTCAATACCCGCTCTCGTTCCCGATTCAATCAAGATTGTAACATCATCGGCATAGGCAGTCATGGCTACTCCCTCGGGCAGAGGGAGTCGGAGCAGGTCATCCATCAGCACATTCCACAGTGTTGGGCCCAGCACGGAGCCTTGAGGACATCCCATGGTCGACGTCTTCCACTCTAACCGGTCTCCGATGTAGAGGCCCACACGCCTGGAGGTGAAGTAGTCCACCAGCATTCTATAAATGTTGGGTGGACATCCACCCCTTTTGGCCTTGACCATCATCATCGGCCACCAGGCATTGTCGAAGGCGCCGGAGATATCTAAGAATATTGCTTGCACGTAGCATGCCTGAGAATACCTTGCCGTGCTGAGCAGTACACGCAGCGCTGTTACTGTAGACCGCCCCGGAGAAAATCCATGCTGGTACTCGGATATCCCGCGGCTAATCGCAGGAGCACATCTCGAAATTACTCGTTCCAATAATTTTCCCAGAACAGGGAGGAGCGTTATTGGACGGTATGCCTTGGCGTCGGTGAGCGGCTTGTCATTACCCTTGGGAATGACAATCAGTCTTCCGTCCTTCCATACATTAGGGAAAACCCCCTCTTCCACACACTTGGCATACACCGAGTGAAATTCCCTCGGTGCCGCAATCCACACATTCCTCACGATTCTCGCACTCACTCCATCGAGTCCCGGAGCCGTGTTGGGCAAGGCCTTGACTATACCACCCAGGTCCCCAACCTTAAGTGGAGGCGCAGCTCCACCCGACGGTATGAAAGCCGCCAGCAGACGAACCTGCCGGTGGTAAGGCGAGTCGCAATCAGTGCTCTCATCCGGACAGAGCGCAGACATTAATTTATGCATCGCTGCTTCCAAGCCGTCCGGGTGTATACCCGCAAAGGCGATCCCATTGATCACATTTGCAGGCGGACGTACCCTCCCGCTGGCCAGCCTGTATGCAAGGCCCCATGGGTTTTCATTGCCAGAGTTGGCAATCTTCTTGTGCTGCGACTGCTGCGCCTCCACCATCATCTTCCTATATCTCGCACGCACACTATGGAAAGCCATCCTGGCTAACTCCTCAGACCTACCTCCTAGACGCCTTTTACTCTGCCAAGCACGCCTAAGTTTGCATTGCAACTTCCGAGTTTTATCCAGTTCAAATGTCCACCATTCATACCCCCCCGACCCCCTGGGGCGACGCTCCCCTAGGCCTTCCTCCGCAGAGCGAATTACGACCCCTGAGAACTCCTCCGCCAGGAGAGCCGCGGGTTTTTCTACGTGCAGCCATCCCATTCGTAATTTGACAATCGCCCGGAACCTTTCCCAATCCACCCCTCGGTCACGAAAACGGGGGGGATCCCTAACGGGTGCTGCGCGCGTCATCGGCCTGCTGGTAGTGGCCGTGTAAGTTATTAAATTATGATCGCTGGCGCAGACCCCCTCGTGCACTCGCCACTCGGCAAGGTAGACGTCCCCAGTGGAGAGGGTCAGGTCCACGTTGGACTCACCTCTAGGCCCAGAGAAGGTGTAGGGCTGGTCAGGCATGTTTGCCAACGTTAGAGCGTGTGTGATAATAAATGCCTCCATTTGCTGCCTTCGATATTCTACATTTTGTCCTCTTCCCACGTAGTGTCGGCGATCACAATACCAGAGTGGCGAGTGCGCATTGGCGTCGAGGCCCATGATCACCCTTCTGCCCTTAAGGCAACTCAGGGCGACCTCTAAGTGGTGCAGGTGGTCATCGATGGTGTCGCTAAATTTAAAGTACGCTGACACCACATAGAGGTCCCATCGATCAACATGGCACACCACACAGAATTCGTTGCTGAGGTGGCTCAGCACTGCTACCCCAATTGCTGGGTCGGCAAGATAGATGCCCGCCCACGGGTGACAGCCCACCTGAACGATCCCCGCAACCTGGGAGTACTGTTCTTGTACAAGAACAATATCCAGGTGCATTTCACGCGCCAGGATGGGCAGCTCAGCCGCGGCGAGCTCCCCTCGACCCAGGTTGATTTGTCCTAATCGTAATGCCTTGTCTTCCTGGTTACCTATGGGGCTGCCCTTATCGGCAGTACTGAGTGGTGGCCACGGAGCGTTGCTCTGCATACAGCCTTGCTGGGCAGTTCCTCGCCATGGTCACGTGCGAGCCAGAGTCAGTTCTACCAAATCGCTTGCACGTAGCGCACTTCTCCTCCGTGGACTTGCAGGCACCACGTTCATGTCCTGCCTCTCCACATTTCCCACATACGACCTCCTTCGATCGGCAGTACTTCGCAGGATGCCCATACTGTTGACATCTCTGGCAGCACGTGACGTCCACGTAATCACACGGCTCAACCACGTCCCAGCCGACGTATAACCGATTCTATCCGATCAAGATATCTCTCAGGGCAGCCGAACATTGAAGGATCACGGTTGTCCTTCTGCTACCTCTCCAGGACTTTTTGAAAGCAATCCTGCAGTTTTCTTTCACTTTTGCTTCGGTCCATCCACAAGCAGCAAGGTTCTGCTCGTGGAGGCCGCTGATTACATCCTCATTCTTGGGGTCCTCCTCAAAACCCCTAAGAGCCACCAGGGGTAAACGTTGTCTGGGCTCCGTCACCCTCAATGTTGGAGGGGCAGCAGTCTTCAGTTTCTCTGCTGCTTCCTGGGACGTGGTTTGGACCACGACACCCGCATTTCCCACCTTCATCAGCCTGTCAATCTGAAGCCCGCTGGTCTTGGGGTTAACTGCCTTCTTGAGCTCCATCTTCGTATCTTCTGCAGTTTTCAATGGGCCTTCCATCTCAGCCGGGTAGAAGGCGACAACTGGGCCTTTACTTGCTGGCATCAACATTTGGTCGGCCCCCTTCGGCAGCCTCAGCGCCGCCGAGTAGGAATGTTGCTGTGCCGGGTCCATCGCGTGGCAAGGAACTGCACTGGCCTCAACCTGCGCCAGTCTTCTTTCCGCAGCAATCTTCCCCTGTTCTGCTCTAAGTGCTGCCAACTCCAGTTCAGACACATGGACCTCCATTGTCGCAACCATTGAAATGAGATCATACCCATATGTAGCCACCCTGTTGACCTCAGCCTCGTTAAGTTTCGACCCTGGTCCGGTGATGATACCCATGATTCCCTTGACTGCATCACGAACATGGTCAATCACCTCCAGCTTGGATGTGGTCGAAGCTTTGAATGTTCCTCTTATTCCCCGGGAGCTCTCCTTTAGGCAGTCCTCATCTACAGCCTCTGCAGCAGGCTCCTCCACATCCCTGGACTGGGATGTGGAGGAGAGAGATGAGAACAGTATTCCATGTGGGGCCGAACTTGCGCTTTGTAAAGTTGCAAGCGATGTGCCGGCATGAAATACTGTCTCGCTCTGCTGAGCACGCCAAGCTTTTTAGAGGCCAATTTGGCCTTCCCTTCCAAGTGACCACGAAACTGCACACTATTCGATATGTCAACGCCAAGGATTCCGATACTAGCTGAGGCAGCAAGGGGAGTGCCTTGAAACTGAGGAGATACGACAAAGGGGTTCTTTTTAGCGGTAAACGCGCAAACTTGTGTCTTCTGGGGATTGAACTGGACTAGATTTAGTCGGCCCCAATCCGAGACTTTGTTAAGCAAAGACTCGACTTCAGACACAAGTTTGTCCCGGTACTCGGCGACGTTTTCCCGAGAAATATTGGCACGGCCGGTATATAAGGTATCACCAGTGCTGTCGTCCGCATAGCAATGAATGCTACCAGTTAGCAACATATCATTGATATGCAGGAGAAACAGCGTTGGTGATAGCACGCAGCCTTGTGGAACACCAGCGTTGATAGGCTTGAGATCAGAGCATGCACCGTCTACTACGACCTTGATGCTCCGATCAGCAAGGAAACTGGTGATCCATTTGCACAATTTCTCAGGACGCCCATACGCAGGAAGCTTCGAAAGAAGCGCTTTGTGCCAGACCCGATCAAAGGCCTTCGCTACGTCCAAACTAACGGCCAATGCCTCCCCCTTGGACTCTACTGCCTCCGCCCATCTATGAGTTAAGTAGACTAGAAGATCACCAGCTGATCGACCCCGACGAAAACCGTACTGGCGGTCACTAATCAGCTGGTGATCCTCAAGGTACCTCATGAGCTGGCAGTTTATAATGGCTTCCATTATTTTGGAGAACAAGGAGGTGATGGCGATAGGCCTGTAGTTGGACGGGTCTGAGCGGTTGCCTTTTTTAGGGATCGGGTGCACCAAAGCTGTCTTCCATGAGTTCGGGACTACGCCTTGGGAGTAGGAGTACCGGAAAAGACGCGTTAAAACCGGTGCCAACTCCGGAGCACACGTCTTCAGCACAATGGGAGGGACTCCATCGGGCCCACTCGACTTGCTGACGTCCAGGGAGAAGAATGCTTTGCAGACCGAGCGGTGCGTAAATCGCACATCTGGCATGGAGCACTCACATCGCGGGATGGTCGGCGGTGTGTTCCCCCCGTCATCAAGAGTCGAGTTGGACGCAAAAAGAGAGCTCAACAGATCGGCTTTCTCCTTTGCGGCATGGGCCAGTAAGTCGTCCTCTCTGTGCAGAGATGGAAGAGATGGCTGACTGAAGTTCCCTTGGACAGCCTTGGCGAGAGACCAGAATGCACGGGTTCCCGAAGGAAGGCGAACTAGCTTCTCGCCAATTCTGCCGATGTGCTCAGACCTTGCCTTGGCAATGATGCTTTTGAAGGACCTGGAGGCGGAATTATACTTCTTTTTAAGTGCGCTGGTGTTTACATCCCGAGACGTTGATGCGTCAGCCCAGGCCTGGTAGCACTCCTACTTATAGCGTGATGCTATTTTACAGGAGCGACCAAACCATGGCTGGGATCTGCCTCCGATGGGCACCACAGAGGATGGAATAAAAAGTTCCATACCCTGAAGTACCACATCAGCAACAGAATCGGCAACAACGCTGGGATCTTCCGGCGAGAAGCAAACCCGCCCCCAAGGGTAGGATGCAAAAAAAGATCGCATCCCGTCCCAATCAGCTGACCTATAGTGCCAAACACGGCGGCAAGCTGTAGATCGCAACTGCGATTGGAGCGTGAGTGGCACCGTACTCCGGATCAGACAATGGTCCGAAGAGCCCAGAGGGGCATCGACGGAGACCTGATATCCGTCCGGATGAGAGGTCAGCAGAAGGTCCAACATGGAAGGTACATGGTCTTCTACATCTGGGATCCGCGTAGGCGAAGTAACCAGTTGTGTTAGACCATATGCCAAAGCAAAGTCATAGACAGATCTACCCGCATGATCGGTTAAACGAGAACCAAGCCATTCAGCGTGGTGGGCGTTGAAATCACCGAGTATCACGATCTCTGCGGATGGGACCTGTTGTAGCACGGAGTCTGCAGCCATTTGGACGTGGTCTATGAGTCGGTCTGAGTCGGCATTACCGCTATGGGACCTATAGAGGCACCCGTAGACGCGGGGATGGTCGTCGCTGTCTACGCTGTAATTTGTACCCCGGGTAGGAGAGATACGAAGTATCAGCCGGAGAGGACACCTGTGTCTCGGTTAGAAAGAGCAAGGCCGGCTTAGCTATCTCCAGATGGTAGTGGACGGCGTTAAGGTTTGAATGAAGTCCCCTGATATTGCAGAAATCCACGGTAAGCGTGGCAGGGGTTGCCTTTGTTTTCTTGCTCCGCTTGCCCCGAGCAGGTTTCGTCTTGAGCGGAATTTCGCCCCCCCCAGAATACGCGGGGCAGCCTGAGCACCCACGCCCAGGGGTGAAATAGTTTGGTCGTGGATGCTCAGCGAGGGATTCTCCAGGGGTGCTGGTACCCTCCTGGGGTAGTCTTTTGTTTAATTCCACTACCATGTTGATGGGGGGGGGGGGGAATTGGGCCTCCGGCCACCTGCACTCACCAAGCGCAACGCAGCGGTAAACCTCTACTTCACGCTGGTATTCTGTGAGGTCGTGGTACCACCCCGGTTCGAGCTGGCCCATTCGTGCGACAGCAAAAGCTACCGCTTGGCTCTACCACTGTTAAAATCCATGTGGCAATGACCCGTCAAGTAGCTCGAAAAATCTACTAGCAACTGCTATTTTTTGTTCTCGTGTACATATACAACATAATGTTTACATTATGGCGCTTCTCCACTAAAGTTTTGTTGTCAACACAACATTTGCCAAAACGTTTTGTCAACAAATGTTTCTGTCAACAAGCGTCTCCACCAACCACCAGCGTAAGTATAAACCATAAGTTTTAAACCAGCGTGAAGTAGAGGTTTACCTCTGTGTTTCGCTTGGTGAGTGCAGGTGGCCGGAGGCGCTTTTTACTGGAAATGAGGCATTCCATCTTAGCCCTAACGGGTGAAAACGCATCTACATTTTGATTTGTAATAGAGGATAGATTTAGATGTCTATGGGCCGCAGCAACCAATAACCATCAGGTGGACTGTGTACCTGTTTGTCACCCTTATCATATAAAAAAAATCCACTGAGGGAACAAATGTTGGCAACAAGCGTCCTTTGATGTTGCCGCTGAAAATCGAAAGAAATTTTGTTGGAAAATGTTGTGTTGACAACAAAACTTTGGTGGAGACGCGGCTTTAGTGACTTTTGTACTTTTTTATTAAATTGAAACTACAAACGTAATTACAGTCTACCTTGTGGTGAGTGGTCACTATAGGCCAACTAATTTCAAATACAGAAGCCTACAGATGCGTTGTCAAATTTTAGGATTAAGAAAGAATGTCTCACAGCCTGTTTTTTTATAGGTTAAGGATGATAAACGAGCACACAGTCCACCTGATGGTAAGTAGTTGCTGTGGCCCATAGACATCTACATCTATCCTTGATTACGAACCAAAACGCAGATGCGTTGTCACCCGTGAGGACTAAGATGGAATGCATCGTTTCCAATAAAAAGCTTCTCCGGTTCTCTACACTCACCATACGAAACACAGCAGCGTTAAGCTGCTATTTTACGCTGGTTGGTAGCATGGCTCTACCACGTAAAACTGTACTTCAACTGGCTCTCTATGCCCTGCAAACCACACAGTTGTGCACGCACTGCTTTTTTGATACCACTTATCCTGATGGATTGTTGATCTTACACACGCAGACAAGAAAGCATACCACCTAGTAAAATAACGGTAATGATAATAATGCCCTCCAAACCGAATTGCGGTCACAGCGGCCAGTCTCAACAGAGACTAGCCATCTGAGTAGGACAGGATTATAGTGCACGAGTGTATGCGCAAGCAGCAAGCACAGGTGGACTCCCTGTTCACTCACTCTCATAGCCCGATGGGACGATAATCCGACACTGCCCTGGAGAGATCAGGCGCAGGAGCAACGGCTTTACGTGTTTTCCGAGGCAAGGGGGTGGAATCGACAATTTCCTAACTACGAGCTGCTACTGACAATTTCTAGACAGAAGAACTCAATAACTGATTTTGGTCTGACCGGGGATTCCAACCCGGGGCCTCAGATCAGCAATTGCTTTAATGACCACTAGACTAACGAGACAGTCAAAATAACAGTATGCACAAACATTTAAATAAAACTAGTTTTACGAATTTACCCAGTCATCTTGGTGCTACAATCGATGGCTGGGTGCTACCATCTGCTTAGGATCCCATAATTAATAAAATTAAATCCCAACCTAAAGCATACTACTGCAAGACTTCAAGATTTAACGGTGGTAGAGTCACGCGGCAGTTTTTGCTGTTGCACGTAATGAAGTATAAGCTCTGCTTCTGCGTTTCGTCTGGTGAGTGCATGTGGCCGGAGACCCAATCCCCCCCCCCCCCATCAACATGGTTGCGGAATCACACGACAGACTTCCCCAGGAGGGTACCGGCGCCCCTGGAGAATCCCTAACTGCTCGGGGCAAACTGAGCAATAATACCAAGGCGACCCCTGCCACGCTATCCGTGAATTTCTCCAACATCAGGGGACTTCACTCGAACCTGAACGCCATCCACTACCATTTCGAGACGGCGAAGCCGGCCTTGCTCTTTCTGACCGAGACGCAGGTGTCCTCTCCGGCTGATACTTCGTATCTCTACTACCCGGGGTACAAATTGGAGCACTCCTTTGTGCCTCGGGCTGAGTTTGTGTATACGTCAGAGAGGACATCTGTTCTCGACGCCTCGGACCTGTCCATCCTTTGGCTACGCGCAGACAGCGACGACCGTCCGCGCATCTACGGGTGCCTCTATAAGTCCCATAGCGGTAATGCCGAAACAGACCGACTCAGCGACCACGTCCAAATGGCTACAGATTCCTTGCTACAACAGGTCCCATCCGCAGATATCGTGATTCTTGACGATTTTAATGTGTATGACTTCGGCTTGGCATATGGTCTGATACAACTGGTTTCTTCGCCTACGCGGATTTCAGATGTGGAGGATCATACACCTTCCCTGTTGGACCTTCTGCTGATCTGTCATCCGGACGGATATCAGGTTTCTGTCGATGCCCCTCTCGGCTCTTCGGACCATTGTCTGATTCGGAGTGTGGTGCCACTCACGCTCAACTCGCGGTTGCGTTCTGCAGGTTTCCGCCGTGTTTGATATTACAGGTCGGCTTATTGGGAAGGAATGTGGTCTTTATTTGCATCCTACCCATGGGGGCGAGTTTGCTTCTCGCCGGATGATCCCAGCGTTGTTGCTGACTCTGTCACTGATGTGGTGCTACACACTATAGGCTTATCGCCATCACCTCCTTGTTCTCCAAAATAATGGAAACCATTAGTAACACCAGCTAATGCGGTACCTTGAGGATCACCAGTTGATTAATGACCGCCAATACGGTTTTCGCCGGGATCGATCAGCTGGTGATCTTCTGGTCTACCTGACTCATAGATGGGCGGAGGCAGTAGTGTCCAAGGGGGAGACGTTACCCGTTAGTTTGGACATAGCGAAGGCCTTCGATCGGGTTTGGCACAAAGCGCTTCTTTCAAAGCTCCCTTCCTATGGGCTTACCGAGCAATTGTACAATTGGATCAGCAGCTTCCTTGCAGATCGAAGCATCAATGTCGTTGTTAGTTCGTTAATAGGCCTTTAGTCGGAGCATACACCGTCTATGCTCCGACTAAAGGCCTATTAACGCTCGTATTCCACAAGGCTGCTATAACCAACGCTGTTTCTTCTGCATATCAATGATATGTTGCTAACTGGTAACATGCATTGCTATGCGGATGACAGCACTGGTGATGCTCTATACACCGGCCGTGCCAATATTTCACGGGAAAACGTCGCCGAGTACTGGAACATACTTGTGTCTGAAGTCGAGTCTTTGCTGAACAAAGTCTCGAATTGGGTGCGACTAAATCTAGTCCAGTTTAATCCTCAGAAGACACAAGTTTGCGCATTTACCGCTAAAAAGAACCCATTTGTCGTGTCTCCTCGTTTCAAGGCACTCTTCTTTTTGCTTCAGCCAGTATCGGAATCCTTGGCGTCGACATATCGAATAGTGTGCAGTTTCGTGGTCACTTGGAAGGGAAGGCCAAATTGGCCTCTAAAAAGCTTGGCGTGCTCAGCAGAGCGGGACAGTATTTCATGCCAGCACACCGACTGCATCTATACAAGGCGCAGGTTCGGCCTCACATGGAGTACTGTTCCCATCTCCGGGCAGGGTCAGGCTCCCCAGTGCCCGCTCCTTTCACTTGACCGCATCTAGCGCAGAACGGCTCAAATTGTCGACAACCGAGTCCTTTCCGATCGGCTCAATTCATTGGCACTGCGAGAGATGTTGGATCCCTTTGCATTTCCTTTCACATTTACCACGGGTCGTGCTTTGAGGAATTGTTCGGACTAATCCCAGCCGCCAAATTTCACGAACGCACATCGCGGCAGAACTCCCGATACCATCCACACCATCTGGATGATTGGCGGTACACCACTGTGCGATTTAGAAGATGTTTCTTCCTCGTACAACTTCCTCGTGGAATCGATTACCATCAGCGATTTTTCCGGACCGATACGACTTAGGGACCTATAATGATTTCTTAAATTTACGCGAACACTACACATTTAAATAAAACTAATTTTACGTTTTTTATCGCGTATATTAACTTATTTTATATTCTCGACGTTTCGAGCACTTTACAGCACCCATGGTCACGGGGGGGACTGAGGTGTATGACGTCCCAATGTCATAGTTAACCACGGCTACCTCCAGATGAAAAATTATTAATTTTTGTTTATGAACGCAGTATGAACTTACAGTATCATGAAGTCTTGCAGTTGTATGCTTGGGTTGGGATTTAATTTTATTAATTATGGGATTCCAAGCAGATGGTAGCACCCAGCCATCTTCTCTATTGAAATTAGGATGTTTCTTGATTTCAATAGCCTCGCGAATCATCCTTGGAAGGAATCGGTGTTCTTTAGCGAGGATTTGTGGTCTATCAAATCTAATCGGGGGCGATTCTGTACGTGTTCACAGACTGCAGACTTCCCGGAGCGTCTATTCTTCACATCAGCTATGTGTTCTTTTACACGGGTTTTTATAGATCTTTTAGTTTGTCCTATATAAGAGAGACCACATTCACAATCAAGCTTGTACACTCCTGCATCTTGCAGAGGAATATTACACTTGATTGATGGTAAAAACTGACTAATCTTCTTCGGCGGCTTGAAATATGTTTTAATGGAAGCCCGCTTCAAGATGTAGCCAATCTTGTCAGTGACACCTCTGACATATGGCAGTACAGCAGGCACTCGCTCGACTGTGGCCGGCTTCACTCGTTCACTGTGACGTAGGCGCGGGACCCGAAGCTTATTGTTGTGCAAAACTTGCTTGAAGACTTAGGGAGCTTCAAGAAAAGAGCCTACTCCTTTTTAAAAGGCCGGTAACGCATCTGCAATTCCCCTGATTCTCCTGGTGTTGCAGTTGTTTATAGGCGGCGGTAGTCACTTACCATCAGGTGAGCCGCATGCTCGTCTCCGTGGTTAAGTTAGCCGTGGTTAACTACAACATTGGGACGTCAAACACCTCAGTCCCCCCCCCCCTCCCCCGTGACCATAGGTGCTGTAAAGTACTCGAAATGTTGGGAATATAAAATAAGATAATATACGCGATAAAATCCGTAAAACTAGTTTTATTTAAATGTGTAGTATTGGCGTAAATATAAGAAATCATTATCAACAAACATATTTATATTTATGTACCTTAAACAAAGATGGTGACCCTTTAAACTAGAGTTCAAAACTTCACTCTAAGTATAAAGGCATCGCACATCTGTAAATTTTTACAAGGGGTGACCCGCTACCCACTTATCCCTTTTTCATTTCGGCCCAAACGGCGCACAAAAAGCGCCTTATATTTCACGGGAAACTGTAAACTTGGGTTTAACCTACTTTCCTTTATACCTCCTGAAAATATGTAGACAAAAATAAACTTTATTCCCTCGCTTTAAAGTGTAATGAAGAGCAGCAAGGATAGCGAGCTCCTGTGAGTCTTAAAGTGTAGAGAGAAATTGAAGAATCTCAAAGCCTCCATTTATTGCAAGTTCAAAAACTCCAACAACTGAAATATGTTTTCAACAGACGGATGGAGATATATTTTGTTTTTAACAGCTGTGTGATGCAGTGGTGTTCATTTAGGATACTGTGGGGTCGAAATCGAAATCCGCACAAATTTTTTTTTCGATTTTTTAAATAGTTTGTGGACAGCTATTATATTAAAATATTAACTAAAAAAAGATTTTCTTAGAATGTTTGGTACGACTAAATCTAATCAAGTGGCTAAACGCGGAAACGCGGCTGCTGATCTGGAGGTTCCAGGTTCGAATCTCCAATGGGGCCAAAAGTCAGTTCTTCTGTTCTTCTGTCATGAAATTTTTAGTAGCAGCCTGGTTTAGTTTGTGTCAGTAGTAGCAGTAAGTTTTCGCGGAAGCGGAATTTACCCCCGTGCACGTAAAGCCGTTGGTGTGCGCCTAATCTCTCTCAGTTCGTGTCGGATTGCCGTCCCTTCGGACTGTTCAGACTATGAGAGAGGGAATAGAGAGTGAAATTGTGCTAGCGTACACACTCATGCTCTATAATCCTGTCCTACGCAAATGGCTAGACTTCTTTGAGACTGACGGCCGTGACTGAAATTCTCTCTGGACATTATTATTATTAATTAAAAATATATCTGTCTTAAATGAAAAACATAAAATACTGCTTGCAATGAAGTGACAAAAATGAATAACTAAAGCATTTAATTTTTACTAGTAACCATCAAATCTACGAAGAAGAATCTTGTCCTTGATAGAGCAATGCTGCAGCTGTATTATGGTTGTAACACGAATAAGTCGGCTCGACCGGGTAAGGATCCAGCTCTCACAGAATACCAGCGTAAAATAGCAGCTTAAAGCTGCTGTGTTTCGTATGGTAAATGTAAATAACCAGATACACTTTTTACTAGAAACGAGGTATTTTATTTTAGTCCTCAGGGCTACGTAGGAAAAATACTCGTATATATTCTTTCCTAGGGGTGGTAATGCATTTGCATTTTGATTACTAAGGTTAGGGTTAAATATCTATGGGCCACAGCATCCACTAACCATCAAGTGGATTGTGTGCTCGTTTGTCACCCTTATCTAATATATAAAAATTATAACTGATTTGATGTTTGCTTGTTCGTATTTTGTTAACTTATTGCTTGCACTTGCGCGAAGGTTATAAACATAGTACAATTAACTTATAGTAGATGGCGCGCGTGTCGTACCGACAATTTATTACCCAAATTTAAAACGATATTTCCACAATTATTTCATCTGCGGCAGAACGTGCCTGGTACCAGCAGCTAGTTCTATTTAAAAAACTGCTCAAGCGCATGTCGGCCCACGCACATGTAGAGGTAGCGTTCCGTAATTGCCCGTCACAATACGTGGGCTTTCTTGATAATGAGCATAATAAGTGAGTTCGCGGTTTGACCGCTATAACGACTAAAAATGGGCCATAAACGCCAGGCTTGGCAGACAAATTGGCACCATGATGCTGCGCGTAAACTATATGGTTACACCGCCATCTATTGGTAGCCATGTGATTTATTGGCACTTACTATTTTTTTTACTTACTATAAGTCAGTGATTGACTATAATCCCACCTAGTGTAAGTGAATCCGTTGGCCCCGGGTTCGAATCCTGCACAGAACAAGTATTTGTATGGCCTATAAATAATTGTTCCGGGTCTGGATATTTATCTTTGTGAAATTTCTGTATGTTAACTGCCCCAGAATACAAGAGAAAATTCTAGTGTGGAGGTAATGTTTTAAAAAAATTAAAAGTGGGTGATGAAGCACTAAATGGTAACTGTCGCACTGTCTTAGCGTAACAAAAGCCTATTCACTCTTGCCTTGAAGACGCCCAGATTGTATTCGAATGGAAAGATAGACGCCGGCAAATTATTACTTACGGCACTTTCTATAATCGTCTCTTACAGTATCCTCAGAATGAAATGCGGTGACGAATTCTCATACGGCGCAACCATAGGACACTCTTTAACTGAGTGGACATTTTTTTTTATGGAATAAGGGCGAAACGTGCACACAGTCCACATGGTGGTAAGTGGATACTGTGGCCCATAGACATCTACATTTATCCTCGATTAATATAGAATCAAGATGCAGATGTGTTGTCACCCCTGAGGACTAAAACAATCCCAGTACAGCGGTTTTATTTTCAAATCAGTGGTAATTAACCAAAAGCGTGACTTTCAATAAGTGTTATTTATAATTTGTATTAAATAAAAAAGTTTCTGTTTTTGTAACATCTTCATTTATCCTCGATTAAGACTCAAAATGCAGATGATCCCCTGAGGAATAAGATGGAATGCCTCGTTTCCAGTAAAAAGGAAGTCTCCGGTTCTCTACACTATATACCCATACGAAAATCCAGTATTCAATTCAAAAATTACGACAATCTATATGTGTGACAAGTAGTAGGTATTTATTTTGTTCATGTACTCAGTTCTAACTTCTAATGAGCCTTCCTTAGAAGTCGATTTCCTAAAACTATCAATGACTCATATTTCACAGAAACAATTTTGACAAACATTAGTATGATGAACGAAAGACTGCGTTTTCCTCAATTGAATTCATGTGGTGTTGTTATTCACTTCTTTTAATATTTTCTAATGATATAATTTATTCTTTATATTGTTATCACTTGAAACTCCAGTTATTTTTGCGATTTGAATACACACTTGTACTAGTTTCATAATATAATTTATTTTAAACTAAGGATCCGATTGGATTGGTGATTTATAAATTTCGACAACAGCGACACCTACTGGGATCAATTGTGAATCTAAGCCATCTAGGGTACCACTCAAACACACATACACAATTTCATCAATTTACGTCCAGCCTTTCTCAAGTGATGTCTTTTATACATGCGGCAATTGATTTTTATTTATCATGTTCATCATCATTACAGCCCTTCACAAGTCCACTGCTGAACATAGGCCTCCTCCAATAAAAACCACAAAGTGCGGTCCTGAACCACCTTCATCCATCGACTTCCTGCATGTCTTACCTGGTCATCACTCCATCTAGTGGAAGGCCGCCCTACACTTCGGTATTTTTTATAGGAGAGGGGGCAAACGAGCATACGGCTCACCTGATGGTAAGTGATTACCGCCGCCCATTAACAACTGCAACACCAGGGGAATTGCAGATGCGTTGCCGGCCTTTTAAAAAGGAGTACGCCCTTTTCTTGAAGGTCCCTTAGTCGTATCGGTCTGGAAAAATCGCTTATAGTAGTCGATTCCACGAGGAAGTTGTGCGAGGAAGAAAACAAAACTTCTTTTAAACCTCACAGTGGTAGACAGCCAGTCATCCAGATGGTATGGATGGTAACGCGAGTTTTGTCGCGATGTGCGATGGTGAAATTGAGCGGCTGCAATCAGTCCGAACAATTCCTCAGAGCACTCCCCGTGGTAAATAGGATAAAATACGCAAAAAGATGCCTTTTTTTTGCGGATGGAAAATTATCTAATGACGCCTTTCGCTCTGGGTGGAGCGGAAGGGAGTGTCAGACTTTTACTGACTAAAAACCATCCGTGTTCCTTCAGTGCCCTTATGTTCCGGAGCCGCGGTATCTCTTTCGAACAGCCCGCAGCCCCGGCAGGCGTCGGCCCTTGTGGGCCCCTTCACGCTGCTGACAGCTCTTTGAGGCACGCGTGGAACAAAACGCGCCGTCGACACGGCCTGTCGTCGTTAGACCGACGGACGGCGAGCTACCCATTGCTCGCCATACACAGGCCCGCGCCTACGGTGGCCGGGGGCCACGACGTAGCCCCCGACGCCCGGGGCGTCTCCCGCGGCGGCCGGGAAGGAAAGCTGCTGCTCTCTCCTTCTCCCGCTCCGCCACCTCCTTCGCTAGCATCACTGCTTCGCAGAAGGTGGTGACGGCATCCCATTCCGTCTCGCTCCGGACCATGGCTTCGACCAGGGCTGGACGCGAGAGGTCGCAGCCGCCTATCGCCGCTACGAGGACACGGCGGTGCTCCGCCCAAGCAGGGCACACCTCCACGGTGTGCTCCACCGTGACGCAAAAAGATGCCTACCGGTACGAGGCTGCCACTCGAGAACCTTTCTTCGCCATCGGTTGTCGGTTCGTCGAGCTATTTGGACCATTACCACTTCAGCTTACTAATCCGTGGGGTTATTATGTTTATTTATATAGATTGTTAATATACTAATCATAAAAACCGCCCGTTTTCGCCTCACAGCGTCATCAAGATATTTAAGAATAACGAACATATGCAAACATATACACGTATGTTATATTTTTTAACTTAGACAGACACATCAACGCAGCAGATTATCTCAATGATTGGCAGATGTTCATGGGCGGTGGTGATTACTTACCATCTGGTGCTAGTCTGATTCTACTCTATAAAAAAATACTAGAAATAAGGATGACAAACAAGCATACAGTCCATCTAATGGTACTCGTAAGTAAGTGATGTGGGCCATAGACACCTATCCTCGATTAAGAATAAAAATGCAGATGTTTGTCACCCTTTTGGACTAAGATAGAATGCTTCGTTTCCAGTAAAAACGGGTATCCGAATATTTACACTCATCATGCAAAACACAACGAAATAAAACTCGTTTTTACGGTGGTATTTTGTGAGAGCGTGGTCCTTTTCCGGTCGAGCCGACCCATTCGTGCTACAACTATACTACTGATATAGCTGCAGCATGGCTCTACGAAATAAAAACTACTACGCAGAACATTTTCATGTAAAGATAATCTTGTAATACAGTATCCCCACAAATTCGCCAAAACGCGGCGAAAACTCCCTTGCCCTATCTTAAACAAAACATATTCTACAAATACCATGTTTTAAACAAATAAAAAAATATTATTAATATTAAAAATGAGAGGAGGCGTGTGTCCAGCATTGGGACATAAAAGCGCCACAACTTTCTAATGTGTGAGTCCTAGTGAGATTCTCTAATCATCAACGTTCCAAATAAACCTAGCAAGCTAACAGCATAGCAAAGTGGCGAAGCAATCAGCTTTGTAGCGGTTTCTAACGGAAAAAAAAAATTCAAAATAGGAGGTTCAGATGCCTTGGTGATCAGTAATCGATTGCTGAAAACAGAATTTGAAAATTCGAAACCGTTCTCGAGATAATCGTGGGACAGAAGGACAGACGGACGGACAGACGGACAGACGGACAGTTGGACAGACGGACAGACATCGTGAAATCAATAAGTGACTTCGCAAGCTTCGTCACTTAATAAGTGACTTCGCAAGCTTCGTCACTTAATAAGTGACTTCGCAAGCTTCGCCACTTAATAATATGCTTTCGACGTATTTTTATGCTTTTGTTTTCCTTATTTAATTTAGAGACTGCACAATTTTAACTGTAAACGGTGATGTTAAAAAATGTTTGGACGCAAGAATACTGAGAATTTTTGTCTCCAAAGCTCACTTAGTTTTGATTTTTTGTTAAACACCTTCTAAGTAATGTGAGGAAACCGACGTCAACGAAACCGGGTAACCCCACAGTAAATAATTTAAAATTAAAAATTTTGTACAGCCGACTTCAATATAAGCGACTTCAATATAAGTTATTTAAGAATAACTCAATAATCATTGGTCTGGCCTTGATCAAATTCATATGGGACCACACAAGAACTATCAGCTTTCATATAAAAAAAGAATCATCGAGATCGGTTCACCCAGTACAAAGTTATGAGCAGTGGCGTAGCGTGCCTTCGAGGGGCCCTGTATCAAAATTTGTTGGGGGGCCCCAATGAAGAGTAAAGATTTCATAAAAGGAACAAAAACGCTTGCATTGAATTCAAATTATTATATATTGATTTTAAGTTATTCATCATCATCGTTACAGCCCTTCATAAGTCCAAGGAATGAAAAAACGAATAAAGGAATAAAAAACATATACATAAAAATGGTCTTCAGTTCTCTATGTACACATAAATTATCGTCAATTATCACGACAACGGCAAAAGAGTACTTTTGCCGAACTAGTGGAATTAGTAAATTCCACTAGTTCATCATCATCATCATCATCATAACAGCCCTTCATAAGTCCATTAAAGAGCATAGGCCTCACCCAAGGAATGCCACAAAGCACGGTCCTGAACCACCTGCATCCATCGACTTCCTGCATGTCTTACCAGGTCGTCACTCCATATAGTGGGGGGACGCCCTACACTTCATCCGCCGGTACGAGGCCGCCACTCGAGAACCTTTTTCCCTATCGGTTGCCGGTTCTTCGAGCTATATGTCCGGCCCATGGCCACTTCAGCTTACTAATTCGTTGGGCCATGTCGGTGACTCTGGTTCTACTGCGCATATCCTCATTTCTAAGTTTATCACGCAGAGAAACTCCGAGCATAGCCCTCTCCATAGCTCGCTGAGCAACCTTGAGCTTCCTCATCCGGCCAGCAGTGAAGGACCACGTCTCAGTTCCGTATGTCATCACTGGCAACACGCACTGGTTGCACAATTTCGTTTTCAAGTTTTGAGGTATACCTGACTAGAAGATGTGCCGTTATTTCCCGAACGCTACCCAGTCGAGTCGAATCCCTCGATTGACCTCTCGGTCGAAGTTGGACTTACTTAGTCGGACTATTTGTCCCAGGTAAACATAAACGTCAACAACTTCGAGCTTAGAGCTACCAACAACTACCGACATAGGTGTGACATGGACATTAAACATGATCTTTGTTTTGTCCATGTTCATCTTAAGACCTATCCGTTGGGAAAAACTATTGAGGTCATTAAGCATAGTGCTTAGGTCCTCCAGCGATTCTGCCATAAGGACTATATCGTCGGCAAATCGAAGGTGAGTGATGTACTCGCCATTGATGTTAACACCGTATCCTTACCAGTCCAGAAGCTTGAAAACGTCTTCCAATGCAGCGGTGAAGAGTATCGGGGATATAACGTCACCCTGTCTTGCACCTCTCTGCAATTGGATAGGTTTCGTACTCTGGTTCTGTACTCGGATAGCCATCGTAGCCCTACTGTACAAGCACTTCAGCACTTCGATATACCGACAGTCAACTTGGCATCGCTGAAGGGACTGCAGCACCGCCCGAATTTCGACGTAATTTTGATTGAAAGTCTTTGGGCTTTCTCATAGTCCACATACGCCAGAAATAGTGGTAAATTGTACTCCTCGGACTTCTGTACAATTTGCCGAAGGGTATGTATGTGGTATATGGTGCTAAAGCCTTTTTGGAAACCGGCTTGTTCGGGAGTAATGACTCTCGAAAACAGCATGTAGACGCGGCTCAAAAGGGAACTCGGTCTGTAGTTCTTCAAGAGAGCGTTGTCACCTTTCCGGAGTAGTGCCACCATGGAGGACGGAATTAAAGAGCTTCTGAAGGACATCAAGTATCGGTTTTCCACCCGCTTTCAGAAGCTCCACTGTAATTCCATCCAGCCTGTGATCTTGCCGTTTTTAAGATGCTGGAGAGCCATTCTAATCTCGCTCAGACTGACGTCCGAGATATCATCGGAATAGTGTCGGATAAGACTCGCTCTTGGATCGTTACTCACACTTACGTGTGGCTCCAACGATGATGTGTACAGCTGCCAATAGAACCTCTCAATCTCACTCAAAACCTCAGGTGTCCCGGAAACGACGCTGCCATACTCGGTCTTCAGCTTCGACAGTTGGCTCTTTCTGGCAGACAGATCTCTTGCAAAGACTTGGGAGCCCTGGTTCTGCTCGATCTTTTCTTTAATACGAGCAGAATTAAAGTTGCACAAGTCCCGCCGCATGCATTTGGAGATCTGTATGTTCAGTTGCCTGTACGCTGTCAAATCTACTGAAGACTGCAGCTATATACCCCGTCTAAAAGCCATTGAGATTAGAGTGTGATCGGAGACTTTTTGTTTCTTCTGCGGCGGGTCTTGCAAAACTTAGCTCAGACCGCATGGACAGTTTCCACGAGCTTGTCATTCATATCGTCCATTGTATTGCAATCTTCTAGGCACTGAAAACGGTTTCGTAGCTCGAGCTGAAAGGTTTCTGGACTTTGGATTAGAGCACGAGAAGGACGGAGCGTTGACTTCATTAGACGTGACTTCTCCAACTTAACGTTTAGGTTCAGTGTGCCTCTCACCATTCGGTGATCGCTGCCGGTTTTCACCCTCGCGATCACTGAGACATCACTGAATAGTTGTCGTCTGGTCGTCATAATAAAGTTAATCTCATTTTTTGTCGAACCGTCGTGGCTCGACCAGGTCCACTTCCTGTGGGGCCGCTTCTGGAAGAAAGAGTTCATCATAAAGAGTCCTTCTTTCTCCATGAAGTTCGCCAGCTGCTGGCCCTTTGGGTTCCGTTGCCCTATTCCGAATTTCCCTACTTTCAGCTCACCGTTCTCTCTTGTGCCTAGTTTTGCGTTGAAGTCTCCCATTAACACCGTATAGTGGGTTTTGGAGGAATGCATTGTTCTAGAGATATCCTCATACATTTCTTCCACCTCCTCATCGGCGTGTACCGAGGTTGATGCGTAAACCTGTATAACCTTCAGCGATTACCGTTCGGTGATTCTGAGTATAAGGTCCGCAACCCTCGTCGACACACTCCCAATCTTTACAACGTTGTTAACGAGAGACTTGTGGACGATAAATCCGACACCTCCTTGGGACAGATGGTCGCCCTCCTGGTGATAGAACAAATTGCCGGATTCGAGGATTACCGTGACCTCCCCCTCTCTTCAGACTTCGGATAATCCTATGACATTCCAGTGCAACTTGTCTATCTCTTCTTCTAGCTCCAGGACCTTCTCGTCAGTCCTCAGGGTGCGTGCGTTATAAGTTGCCATGTCGAGTCGTCGTAGGTGGCAACAGAACCTCCACCGGAGACTCTTAGCACCCCCTGCCTCGCTGTTACCATGGTCGCCACCTTAGCCAGGAATAGCGGGGCTGCCGGGGACTGGGGGCCATCTCTTCGTTACTTTCATGGGGGTATATTGCCATAGTTGCCACGCTTGGCGAGCGGGTTGGCAAGCGCAGTTTTTTTATTGTTGTTTTGCTGTTATCAGAAAGATGCTGCTGCCCATCCTCTGCCTCAGTTTCCGTCTGTCGCCTTTTACGACACCCACGGGAAGATATGGGGTTGTGAGTATTCTTACCCGCCACTACACGGGCTTATGAGTTATTACTTACAATAAATACTCCTAGGAACTAAGCTAGCCAAACAATTTAATTTTCGTGCCTTTTGTTCGGCGAACATAGCTGAAGACGATTTCAGTTTTACTAAATTCTTTACTTCTTTAGAGAATAGTGATAGCCTTTCCTGTCCCATTAGAAGTCCTTGGAGTTTTTGCTTACACACGTTGGGGGCCCCTGTAGCCCGGGGGCCCCGTATCATTGATACGGCTGATACGGCGGTAGCTACGCCCCTGGTTATGAGGTAGCACACATAAAAAAAACATACAGTCGAATTGAGTACCGTCTCCTTTTTGGAAGTCGGCAGAAAGGAATGCTTATTCTCATCTCACATACTCGCGAATACAGAAATCTTTTGCATTTTATAATTAGATACTAGCGATCCGCTACGGTAATTTCTGTATATCGACAACAGCGCCACCTACCGGTTCAAACTGTGAATCTAAACCATCCATGGATCCACTCAAACACACACAAAAACTTTCATCAAAACCGGTCCAGCCATTTAGGACGAGTTCGGTGACAAACGCACATGCAGAACAAAAGATTTTAATTAAAAAGACTATATGGTTTCAAGAATAAAAGATAATATAACTAAAAAAGAATATTATATCTTATAGTCATTATACTTACAATTATTTCCCGTTACCAAAAATGCACAAAAAGTCTCGCTGAGGACAGGATTCGAACCTGCGCGGGTAGAACCCATTGGATTTCAAGTCCAACTCCTTAACCACTCGGACACCTCAGCTGTGGTTTGGATGTCGAAATTATGAATCACATTATATGAACAATAAAAAGGCTAGATTAAATGCAAAATTAATTGATTAAGAAACCATTATAATCAGCAATACTTTTATATTATATCAATTTAAACAAATTTACGCGTGCGCTGCGCTAGCGCATTACATTAGGTAGAGGTCGTTCACCGTTTTATACGCTCGTTAGGTATAACGTATTCGTTAATTTATTAATTAATTATTAAGCTTGTTATAAATTCTGATACTGTATAAATAGGCATAGCTTGCTTACAAATACTCTAAAGATACAACCGAAAATGTTCAGATATGCTTCTTTTTTAAGTTGTCTTTTGATAGATAATAAAGCCACTATACCCGTCGCCGTCAATCCCAGCGCTACCACACTAGGTACGACACACCACTCTCGAAAATACGACACGTGCTTCGCCTCTACACGAGGCATCCTCATGTGAAGTAGACTCTGCGGAGGCTGGCCACTTCCACTTAGTGGCTAGCCTCAGCCTACGCTTACAGTTTTTTTTCCACGTGGTAGAGCCATGCTGCAGCTATATATAGTTGTAGCATAAATGGTTTGGCTCGACCGGGGAAGGACCACGATCTCACAAAATACCAGCGTAAATTAATTAATTTAATAAAATAAATTTTAATTAAAAAAAAATTGCAGCTTAACACTGCTGTGTTTCGTATGGTCAGTGTAGAGAACCGGAGATCCTTTTTACTGAAAACGAGGCATTCCGTCTTAGTCCTCACGGGTGACAACGCATCTGAATTTTGATTCATCATCGAGGATAGATGTAGATGACTATAGGTCACAGCAACCACTTATCATCAGGTGGACTCTCGTTTGTCACCCAATCCTGTAAAAAAAACTATTGTATAAAAATTGTGTTTAAATTGATAATTAAACATCCAGTTGTTAAGTACTTAATTGCTTTATATACGAAATAACGATGTAATTGTACAAAATTGTAAATTATTTAAAAATAGTTTCACTGGGTGGCGGGTGGGACCCTTTCTGTTTTTTTTCTGAACTAGCAGTTAAACCATAGTTATAGACTTTTAACAAGCATTACTTGTAATCAATATTGAATAAAAAATATTCTATCCTATTCTATTCTATTCTATTAATGCCGTCAAACATAGCTCGTATAGCTCGAAGTACCGGCAACCGATGGGAATGAAAGGATCTCGAGTGGCAGCCTCGTACCGGTAGGCGAAGTGTAGGGCGTCCCCCCGCTAGATGGAGTGACGATCTGGTAAGATATACAGGAAGTCGATGGATGCAGGTGGCTCAGGGCTGTAGTTTGTGACATTCCTTGAATGAATGAAAAATTCCGTCAAATCTGGCGTTGTTATTAGGAAGGCGCTGCTGCCCATTTCCTGGTTTGTTATTATTTATTTATTTAGATAGATACACCATCGACAATATCAATATGCATTGTTACGAACGAAATACAATTTTTTAGACAAAGGGTATGTCTTTACAGGTGTATACATCATTATATGAAAAAAAAACTAAACAACATACATATAAACTCTAAACAATCACAACACACTTGTTTCTCTCTGTCATGTCTTATGACAAACATCGGAATGGAAATTTAGTTTTTTATACCATTGAGGGTGACGTCACAGTTTACTTAAGTGGACTGTGACCACAGCATCCATTGACCATCTGATGGACTATGTGCTCGTTCGTCACCTTTACTGTTTAAATCTTTATCATTTCATACTTGGTAGAGTCACGCTGCAGCTATATTATGGTTGTGGCACGAATGGGTCGGCCCCACTGGGATAGGACCACGCTCTCACAGAATACCAATAGTAAAATACCTGTTCAATGTTGCTGTGTTTCGTATGGTAAGTGTAGAGAACCGGAGACCCTTTGAGATGTCTGTGAGTCATAGCATCCACTTACCATCAGTGGTTCATTCTATATAAAAAAATGGAGTCTATGAATGGATACTTGGGCATATTTAAGCACTAAATAGACGTCAATACATACGTATAACTCATACCGTTCTATAATACAAAAAAAATGTCATTAAGCATATCCGTACACCTGTACAAAGAAATTAGTATAATCCAATGTAATAATGTGCAGTACAGTATGTATATATCAGACAATTCGTTTTAATTCCGCACAGCTGAGGTGTCCGAGTGGTTAAGGAGTTGGACTTGAAATCCAATGGGTTCTACCCGCGCAGGTTCGAATCCTGTCCTCAGCGGCACTTTTTGTATCAAATTTTGAATTTATCAAAATGTCCATACAAGCAACAAACACAGCCTCGTATTCTAATGTAAATATTTAAATATGTGTTATGTAAATAATTTAGACATGAATTCCTTTTAAGGTTCCGTACCCAGAGGGTAACCAACGGGACCCTATTATTAAGCCTCCGCTCCGTCCGTCCGTCAGTTCGTCAGTCTGTACTCTGTACACTGTGACAGCGGTATCACATGTATCACATGATCCGTAATAGGTAAGCAGTTGAAATTTTCACAGAATGTGTATTTCTGTTGCCGCTACAACAACAAAAAATACAAATAAAAATTAACGGGGGTCCCCTACTAGAAACGTGTATTACGATGGTACGGAACCCTTCATACTCGCGGCCGACTCGCACTTGGCCGGTTATTTATAAAAATAAACTGACAAACGAACTTACTGTCCACCTGGTGGTAAGTGGTTAGTCCACAGGCACGTGGAGCCAACTTCAAACGAAGAAGGCACAAATGCGTTGTCACCTAAAACCCAGATTGAATGCCTTACAACCTTTAACTACACGTCTCTCTTTACCCGTCTAATCATAACACAACAGTGTACGCATTCCTGTTTGATGGTCGAAAAAGTAAGAGGGTAGTCATTAAACTCCAGTATTATGCGCCGTGGTCGTTATTATATATGATTATTCTCCCATCATAATCTAAAAACCTTTGTAAATTATTAAGTAATTAAACACGTAAAGTTTTCTTCCTTGCACAACTTCTTAATGGAATCGGCTCCTACCAGCAGTTTTTCCGGAGCGATACGACTTAAGGGCCTTCAAAAAAAGAGCCTACTCTTTTTCAAAAGGTGTAATATAGAGTAGCCCACACGATTTTCATATTAATGTTAACTTTAGATAGTAAGGAATAGTTACACGTATCTTCATTTATGAAGAATTAAGGTGTTAACACCTAGATTAAACCGGAAACGCACCTGCGATTGCACAAGTATTGTAGTTGTTTATGGGCGGCGATAGTCACTAACAATCAGGTAAGTCACATATCACAGAATACCAGCGTAAAACGGCAGCTTGACACAGCTGTGTTCCGTATGGTGAGTGTAGAGAACCGGAGACCCATTTTACTGGAAAAGAGGCATTCCATCTTAGTCCTCACGGGTGGCGACGCATCTGCATTTTGATTCTTTATTGAGGATAAATGTAGATGTCTATGGGTCACAGCAACCACTTACCATCAGGTGGACTGTGTGCTCATTTGTCACCCCATCCTTTAAAAAATGCATGCCCCTGCTCTGTTTTACAGAAAAAAATAATTAAAGTACTCGAATTACTTAAGCCATTAATATACGCGACTATCTTCAACCAAATCCTTATAGTTGTGTATCGCTAGCAACGCAAAGTCGGGAATTTCCATTTGGAAAAATCCAAAATTAGGGGCTTTTTAGGTGCTAATTAGGTGCCAAGTTTAAAAATTAGGTGCTCTAAAATTTTCACCGCAACGAACTGTTGAAATTTGCGTTGCTAGCAAAACGTCTCGCTAGCACCTAAAAAGCACCTAATTAGCACCTAAAAAGCCCCTAATTTTGGATTTTTACAAAAGCAAATTCCCGACTTTGCGTTGCTAGCGATACACAACTAATCCTTATTAGGATTTGGTTGAAGATAGTCGCGAGAGACATATTTGTCACCTATCTAAATCTGACCTCGATTTAAGGCTGCGCACAAAGGAAAATTAAAAACAAAGATAGGTATCTAAAGATAATTCATTATCATTAGAAATGCTCATTTTTCAATTGTCAAGTATAACATAATTATCAAGTAAATTATAACCTGACTACATACTGTACTGCCATCTATCTAAATACCAATAAACCACCATGCAGCGTCAACGATAAGATCTTCTGTGCCTTTCTTTTAGCTGTATATTTATATTAGTAGTATAGTTATAGCACAAATTGGTCGGTTCGACCGGGGAAGGACCACGCTCTCACAGAATACCAGCGTAAAATAACAGCTTAACACTGCTGTGTTTCATATAGTGAGCGTAGAGAACCGGAAACCCTTTTTACTGGACACGAAGCATATTATCTTAGTTTTCACTAGTCTTAGTCTATAGGTCACAGCAACCACTTACCGTCAGGTGGACTGTGTGCTCGTTTCTATCCTATAAAAAAAGTTTCGGCGTAAGAAGTATTGCTCTTACCCTTTAATCAGGGGCTGTTATATCTCTTCCGTATATATTTATAGTCCTCTTTTATAGGTTACCTCACAGTAAGAAATGGGGTGATATATCTATCTATATCTGTTTAATCTCTTTCATCATTTATATTCTATTTATCAAACCGTGTTTCACTACCCCATACGTCCTTCGAAACTGCGGTTGACAGCACCTCTGCCAAGCGTGATAACCACCCCCATCAGGCATTCTAAGAGAGGGGGGTGTCTAAGTTCAATAGTGAACTCTTGGTAGGCTATAATGACGATGGTGATGAATATTTATTAAATACGGTTTAATCGTGGTAGAGGCGCACTGTCGCAATATTATGGTTGTAGTAATGGGTCGACTCTTGCGGAAGACCCACGCTCTCACAAAATATCAGCAGCTTAATTCTACTATGTACACATTTATGTTATTGAATATCTCAATAACATAAATGTGGTTAAAGTTGTTTACATTGCCTTACATAGAGTGAGTGAAAATAAACTAAGACATTATTTAAATTTAATCATGCATAACTTAACATGTAAATTTAACTTAAATTTGACATTTAATTGTAAGAATAACAATGATAAATTTCATTTGATTGATATTAATAATTTAACTAAGAACTTTTTGACAAGAGATAAGTATTACCTATCAAAGTATAGTTTAAGACTGGTAGCAAATACGCTATCTTATTATTTGTATTTTAACTCAGCCAATGATTTGGCTACCTTGACACCTGCTTCTTTTGAGCAACAAAATAATTTTACATTTGATTTGGAACCAGTTCCAAGTAATTTAAATTAGATAATAAGACAATAGAGGCAATCTCTCGCAAAGGTAATTTAAACGGTTTAGAATGCAACTTACCAATACATAATTACGTAATTTCACAAAATAACAATAATAAAAACTGTATATGTACCTGGTACATCAAAATATACAAGGTACGTTAGGCAAATAATTAGAAATTGAATTATTTTTAAATAGTAACAGTATACATATTTTATGTATTACTGAACATTGGTTGAAAGATTACAACTCCATATTTAATTTCAGTAATCACCGAACGTAAAGACATTGTGAGCCTCTCTGTTGAGCGTACTGTAGAAATGGCATGTGTTGAGCTTGAGCACCTTATTCTTGTCAGTGTTTACGGACCCCCATGTTCAAATTATGATACCTTAGCAAAAATTATGGAAGAAGTTTTAGTTAAGCTTAATTAACAGAATAAATCTCTTGTAGTGTGTGGAGACTTTAATATCAATCTCCTGGAAACTTCTTCCATCAGTACTAAATTTTGCTCTTCGTTCAAATCCTATAATCTTGATAATTTATTCTTTGAAGTTACACGTATTGCAGGGCGTAGTGCAACTTGTATTGGTAATATTTTTACAGGTGTTGTACCAATCAACAAATCAATAATTCCAAAACTTAGTTCAGATCACTGTGGACAACTGGTTTCGTTACCTTATATGCATAAAAAACAGGTAATTGAGAAAAGTGTGTTTGTTCCTATTAATGCAAAACGCCTGGAGATATTTAGAAGTGTTATGGTAAAAAACCTTCCATCGCTTTCTTATAAGAACAACGTAGACTATTTATATGGAGAATTATTTACCCTTATAAGCAATGAATTTAATAAAACATTTACTTCTAAAACATTCTCCAGAAACAGTCGCAAGGCATTTAATTAAGTGGGCGACAGTAGGTATTCATAAAAACAGACGAAGGTTATATGACCTTTACCATGAAAGATCATATAATCTTTCCGATGCTTTTAAAGATTATGTAAAAAATTATTCTTAAGTGTTTTATAAGACGCTCCACAGCCAAATCATTACATATTAGTAACAAAATTAAGACGGCCAATTAACAGCGAAACCGGTAAAGAGAAACCTCGTAACTCAAACTATCAATTAAAAATTAATAATTAATTGACTAAATCAAATCAAGAAGTCGCAGCGGTGTTTGAGAAATACTTCACTGATATTCCTATCTTGACAACAGAGTCATTGAATACTTCTCCAACTGTCGCCGAGTCATTACTCGAACAAAATGTTAAGACCTGTTTAAAAGAATTTAGATTTGAAAAAGTATTACCGCATAATATTGTTAAATACTTCAAAACCATTGATGTAAAGAAAACCGCAGATTTGTGGGGGATTTCCGTTACAGTGATTGCGTCCATAATAGATTTAATTGCACCTCATCTTGCTATTATTTTTAATACTTGTATCGATTCTGGTGCGATTCCTGATTTAATGAAGTATAGTAAAGTAATACCTTTATTTAAATCTGGTAGTACATTGGACCCCGCTAATTATAGACCTATTTCTGTACTACGAACTCTCAGTAAAATTTTTGAAAAAATAATTTTGGATCAATTGTTAATTTTTAGGATTCCGTACCTCAAAAGGAAAAAACGGAACCCTTATAGGATCACTTTCATCCGTATGTTTGTCTGTCTGTCAAGACCCTTTTTCTCAGGAACGCGTGGAGGTATTAAGGTGAAATTCATATTAAATACTCTTTACTGTCCCTTGGATCTGTGAAAAAATCAAACTTCTAAGCTAACGCAATCAAAATATACAGTCGTTTATGCCGCAAATTTTCGACATTCGCAAGGGAATCAAAACCTCCAGGGTACTTCCCGTCAACTCAGAATCTTGAAATTTGGTACGAAGCAACGTTTTATAGCACAGATAAAGGAAACTTATATACCTACCTACGGATTTGTTCGGAACCCTCGGTGCGCGAGTCGGACTCGCACTTGGCCGGTTTTTTTTTAATACAAATAAATTACTTCATAAAAACCAATTTGGTTTGACAAGGGGTCGCTCGACGTCTGACGCCGGTATTGAGCTTATGAAATATATTTTTAATGCCTGGGAGAATTCCAAAATTCCAAAATCTTATTCTTATTCTATTCTTAGCTATTTTCTGTGATCTGCCCAAGACTTTCGATTGTGTTCATCATGAGACATTAATCAGGAAACTACAACATTACGGTGTAAAAGATTTGGCGCTTAGACTTATTACTTCATACTTAAGTAACAGAACTCAAAAAGTCGTGATAAATGGTAAAGGTTCCTCCGGATCGGTAGTATCAATGGGCGTTCCTCAGGGCTTGATTCTTGGCCCATTCCTGTTCTTAATTTATATTATTTACTTACCTTATCTTTTAGGGGACAATCACGATATAGTATTATTTGCTGATGATACCTCTTTAATTTTCAAACTCAAGCGGTAGTCAATTAATTAAGACGATGTAAATAATGCTCTATCGAAATTAGTACATTGGTTTAACGCCAACAATTTGCTCTTAAACGGCAATAAGACAAAATGAATAAAATTTACAATACCTAATGTAAAACATTCGAAAACCAATATGGTCTTAAATGGGGAGGAGTTGAGTCTTGTGGATACCACTGTTTTTCTTGGTATTACTATTGACGCGAAACTTCAATGGGGCCCCCATATATCTAAATTAGCAAGCAGACTTCTGCAACATAATATGCTGTAAGAAAAATTAGAAGTCTCACAGATGTATAGACAGCTAGGTTAGTGTATTTTAGTTACTTTCATAGCGTAATGTCTTATGGAATTTTGCTATGGGGTAATGCGACTGATATTGAAGTTATATTTGTTTTGCAAAATAGAGCCGTAGAGGCGATTTATAATCTAAATTAAAAAGAGTCCCTCAGACAAAAATTTAAAGAAATAAACATATTAACTTTGGCATCGCAATATATTTATGAAAATGTAATGTATGTACATAAAAACATAAATAGCTTTAATAAAAATAAGGATGTTCATACCTTAAACACTAGGAACAAACATAAGCTTGTAATGCCAGTTACTAGACTCCACAGAATTAGTAATTTATTTATGGGGCAATGTAGACGCTTTAAAACAAAATCCCAGAACATGTTCAAAGTTTGTCAATAAACAAGTTTAAAAGTTTTATTGAAGAAAAATTGTACAAAAAGGGTTATTATAATATCAAGGAATACATGAATGAAAATAACCCCTAGGTGTGAAGTGATCGCCACCATGCTGGTTCTATGAAAATTTATTTAAAATTGTATAAACAAAATTATTGTTGAGTGAAATTATGTTTAAAAAAAAGTTCCGCTGGGTTTCTTGCTGCTTCTTCCCAGGACAGAGGTATTTTTCGAACCAGTGGTAAATAAAAAATGACTTTCAATAAGTACTATGTAATAATCAATATTGAATAAAAATTATTCTATACTACTCTATTCTATGTTTCGTATATGGAGTGTAGAGAACCGACGATCCTTTTAGTTTCAGGAATCTCCCCTTAGTACTCTGGGATGACAACGCATCTGCATTTAGATTCATAATCGAGGATAGATGTAGATGTCCCATGGGCCACATGTATTACCACATTATGTATTTCAGCCATAGCATCCACTTATCATCAGGTGGTCTGTGTGCTCGTGTCTTACCCTTATTCTATAAAAAAATGACTTACTTGCTTTTTCACTGTTACATTCCACAGGCGCAGTACTCTGTCGGTGATATAATAAAAATATAATAAAAGTTTAAAGGTACGTCATACTCATATTTTATTTTATTTTATCGTTTTGATCCTAATCAGGATACTAGTATAAAGTTAATTTGTAAGTGAATCGGTCGTCTAAAAGTTGGTGAAAATTACATTAAAAGGTTCCGTTATATAGATAAAGTCATATTCAAACTCAAACTTTTATTGCTAAACCATAATGTACACAAGATAGATAGATATAAGAGAAACTAATAAAAACGCGCAGTTATTTAATATAATCTTATGATTATATATGTAAATACTATTTTATCATAAGCTGAAAAGTAAGTCACGACAAACTATATACGTAAACATTATAGCAAATAATAAATACGCTTTACTTGTAAATATTTTTCAACAAAATTAGCAACGGCGTTGGTGGTGTAATGGTCAGCATAGTTGCCTTCCAAGCAGTTGATCCGGGTTCGATTCCCGGCCAACGCACGTTTTTTACAGTTTTCGTTTTGTGATCACGACGAACGTGATTTATTTTTATTAATATTTATAATAACAATAGTTGTTCTCCGATGTTTTCTCACATTATATTATCCATGTTTTATGTTTGTAAAAATAATATATATTATGTTTTTTGTTATATATTGAATCTATATTATAATAATAAAGTGTTGAGCCTCTACTCCGATAGATGGCAGCATAAGCGTAGCATTCTCGGATACGCCAGATGTGAAAAACTAGACCGGGAACAGAGAAAAACACAAAGTACGAAGCGTGCAAATTGCAATCCTGCATGGTTGCATTCTTAAAATTGCAATCAATAATTTCACTGATGCAGACTACGGAGCAAATTTTACTTGAATAGCTATAGCGTACACTTATTCTACTTTAAATTACTCGCGGGATAGCACAATAACAAAACATTTTTCTTACGTGGTAGAGCCACCCTGCAACTATAATATTATGGTTGTAGCACGAATGGGTCAACTCGACCGGGGACCTCCTCACAGAACACCAGCGTAAAATAGCTCAATGCTGCTGTGTTTCATTTGGTGAGTGTAGAGAACCAGAGACCCTTTTTACAGGAAACGTGTCATTCCATCTTAGTTCTCAGTGGTCAACTGGGGACAAAGCATCTGCATTTCGATTCTTAATTGAGGATGAATGTAGATGTCTATTGGCCACAGCCCACAGCATCCACTTACCATCAGGTGGACTGTGTGCTAGTATATCATCCTTTTTCAAAAAAAAAAAACATCAATTTAATTCGATTTTTTTTTCTTATTATAAACCAGTGCTTGAACACAATCCCACCTAGTGGTAAGTGGTAATGAAGACATGATCTACATGGTAAATCGTACTGACTTAGCGTAACAAAAACCTATTCACCTATGCCTTGAAGACGCCCAAATTGTATTTGGAGGGAAAGACAGACGCCGGCCATAGAATTATAATAATTCTATGACGCCGACATTACAGGACAGACGAAAGTATGCATTACAAAAGACGAATCAAACTTTTTGGTTCTAATACGTGGAATATTGATAAATTGTTGTCAAACTGATTTAAAAGATTAATAAATGCATTTTGACGGCTCCGTAGTGCACTGGCTTGACAACGAGTTACGATGCTAAGGGCTGCGAGTTTGAATCCCGCACGGAACAAGTTTTCGAATGACCTACAAGTTATTGTTCCGGGTCTGGATGTTTATTCTTTTAACCTAGTGTGAGTTACGTTTATAAAAAAAATAAAAGATTTTTTTTTTATGTAACAGAAGCCCTTATTATATCATGTTATGTATATCATCGTCATCGTTGGAGCCACACGCAAGTGTGACTAACGATCCAAGAGCGAGTCTTATCCGACATTATTCCGAAGATATTCCGGACGTCAGTCTGAGCGAGATTAGAATGGCTCTCCAGCACCTTAAAAACGGTAGGGCCCCAGGCGAGGATAGAATTACAGCGGAGCTTCTGAAAGCGGGTGGAAGACCGGTACTTTAAGTTCTTCAGAAGCTCTTTAATTCCGTCCTCCATGGTGGCATTACACAGGAGGCGTGGAGCAGAAGTGCGGTGGTCTTGTTCTTCAAGAAAGGTAACAACGCTCTCTTGAAGAACTACAGACCGATTTCCCTTCTGAGCCGCGTCTACGTGCTGTTTTCGAGAGTCATTAAGAATCGTCTCGCGCGCAGACTTGACGACTTCCAGCCTCCCGAACAAGCCGGTTTCCGAAAGGGCTTTAGCACCATAGACCACATACATACCCTTCGGTAAATTGTACAGAAGTCCGATGACTACAATTTGCCACTATGTCTGGCGTATGTGGACTATGAGAAAGCCTTTGATTCCGTCGAAATTTGGGCGGTGCTGCAGTCCCTTTAGCGGTGCCAAGTTTACTGTTGGTATATCGAAGTGCTGAAGTGTTTGTACAGTAGATGGCTATCCGAGTACAGAACCAGAGTACGAAACCTATCCAATTGCAGAGAGGTGTAAGACAGGGTGACGTCATATCCCCAAAACTCTTCACCGCTGCATTGGAAGACGTTTTCAAGCTTCTGGACTGGAAAGGTTACGGTATCAACATCAATGGCGAGTACATCACTCACCTTCGATTTGCCGACGATATAGTCCTTATGGCAGAATCGCTGGAGGACCTAAGCACTATGCTCAATGACCTCAATAGTGTCTCCCAACGGATAGGTCTTAAGATGAACATGGACAAAACAAAGATTATGTTTAATGTCCATGTCACACCTATGCCGGTAGTTGTTGGGAGCACTAAGCTAGAAGTTGTTGACGGGTATGTTTACCTGGGACAAATAGTCCGACTAGGTAAGTCCAACTTCGACCGAGAGGTCAATCGACGGATTCAACTCGGCTGGGCAGCGTTCGGGAAGCTACGACACATCTTCTCGTCAGACATACCTCAAAACCTTAAAACGAAATTGTACAACCAGTGCGTGTTGCCAGTGATGACTTACGGATCTGAGACGTGGTCCTTCACAGCTGGCCGTATGAGGAAGCTCAAGGTCGCTCAGCGAGCTATGGAGAGGGCTATGCTCGGAGTTTCTCTGCGTGATAAACTTAGGAATGAGGATATCCGCAGTAGAACTAGAGTAACCGACATAGCCCAACGGATTAGTAAGCTGAAGTGGCAGTGGGCCGGCCATATAGCTCGAAGAACCGACAACCGATGGGGAAGAAAGGTTCTCGAGTGGCAGCCTCGTACCGGTAGGCGAAGTGTAGGGCGACCCCCTACGAGATGGAGTGACGACCTGGTAAGACATGCAGGAAGTCGATGGATGCAGGTGGCTCAGGAACCGTGCTTTGTGGCATTCCTTGGGGGAGGCTTATGTTCAGCAGTGGACTTATGAAAGGCTGTAATGATGATGATGTATATCACTACAAAGAAAATTGAAAAATTGATTTTGGGATCACTTATTATTTTTCAGAAGTATTTTATACTTGAAAATAAACTGCTTATATATTATGTTATAATATATTATACTACAGCAGCATTAAGAGAACCGGAGACCCCTTTCTACTGGAAATGAGGCATTCCATCTCAGTCTTTAGGGGTAACAACGCATCTGCATTCTTAATCGAGGATAAATTTAGATGTCTATGGGCCACAGCATCCACTAACCGTCAGGTGGACTGTGTGCTCGTTTGACACCCCTACTCTATAAAAAAGAACTGAAAAAAGAACCTCTGGATCATAATTTTGGCGAGTTTGTGTGTGGAATCATTTCTATACAACACCGTCCAATTGGAGCCTATTACACAATTTATTCAAACTGTTTGTCGGCTTAATAGCCCAGTGGCTATATGTATTTTATTTTATAGAAGAATGGTAACAAACGAGCACACAGTCCACCTGATGGTGAGTGGAAGCTGTGGCACAATGACATCTTCATTTATCCTCGATTAAGAATCAAAATGCAGATGCGTTGTCACCCCTGAAAACTAAGATGGAATGCCTCATTTTCAGTAGAAAGGGCTCTCCGGTTCTCTTCACTCACCATACGAAACACAGCAGCGGTAAATGCTATTTTTCGCTAGTATTACGTGAGAGCGGTGGTCCTTCCCCGGTCTAGCCGACCCATTTGTGCTAGAACCATAATATACCTTCAGCATGGCGCTACCACGTATGCATCATCGCAGCAAATTTTTGACAGTGGTAGAGCCACGCGGCAGATTTTGCTGTCGCACGGATGGGCCGGCTCGAACCGGGGTGGTACCACGACCTCACAGAATACCGGCGTGAAGTAGAGGTTGACCTCTGCGTTCCGCTTGGTGAGTGCAGGTGGCCGGAGGCCCTTTTTACTGGAAATGAGGCATTCCATCTTAGTCCTCACGGGTGACAACGCATCTGCATTTTGATTTGTAATAGATGATAGATGTAGATGTCTATGGGCCCAAGCAACCACTTATCATCAGGTGGACTGTGTGCTCGCTTGTCACCCTTATCCAATAAAAAAAGCAATAAAAAATAATAACCCTATTTCTTGCCGGTTTTTTTTTTCGGGTCTATACTTTCGAACCGCATGTCAATATTAACGTGGATTTGGGGCTGGAACTTAACTGTGGACGGATTGCTGCTCTTGTTTAAATGATAGAGGAAACGATGAAACAAGTAGTCCAATGGTGATGTGAACCTCAAGATAATGTGTCTTATTAGGGCGGCGGCTTGAGATATTATCTTCGTCAATTGTTTGTCTGCTATATATTGTGAAGAAGTTTTTAAAACAATTATTTTAATACGATAATTTTATAGTAATTGACACTGACAAAAGTATAACAGTACAAATCCATTACCAAAGAGAAAAAAAAATATTGATGTTTATAAGACTTTGTTATGAGGCTAAACTGTATACAATACATTTGTGACTGACTTGGACCACTTGGGACATAAAATTAATTGAACAGTTGTGCAAATACTTTTTTAGGCTAAGACATAAACGATTATTTCGTTTGGTGAATACGTAGCTGAGGTGTCCGAGTGGTTAAGGAGTTGGACTTGAAATCCAATGGGTTCTACCCGCGCAGGTTCGAATCCTGTCCTCAGCGTAAATCTGTTTTTTATACTCTTTATGGATTACTCGATAAAGTTTTTATTTATATATTATTAATTCGTCCCATGTAGGTTCCATGTTTATGCGGGATTTATCTATACATATAAATAAAATTAAAGTGTCTGTTTGTAATGTCAAAATAACAGCTTTTTACTTAACGCATATGAAAGTATATACTGTACTAATAACAAAAACACAATTTTTTAAATTTTTGTCTGTCTATCGGTCTGTCTGTATGTCTGTTTGTTCCGGCTAAACTCCGAAACGGCTGGACTTTTGTTTTAGAAAAAGAATTAGGGTTCCATGCAAAAAAATTAAAACGCATAAAATCCAAGTTCCACGCGGGCGAACTCGCGGGGAACAGCTAGTAACAAATAAAAATGTATCAACTGTGTTACTTGCCTAGCATGACGTAAAAAACGATTAAAAAGGTACTTAATTGTTTTTTGATTGTGTGGACCTTGAGATATCTATCACAACAACTATCACTTCTATCACACATTTCGATCGATTTTATTTTTTCGGCTAAATGTAATCCGAAAAACCCGTTTCTCCTTGGACGCTGTCAATCCAATCGGGGAATACAGGCGTGACCTATGTATGTGTGTATCAGAATTAATCAAAATTAAGTTACTATAAGTTATCAAAATTCAAGCTTTAAATTACGTTAACTCATATCTATACAAATAAATAAAATTGAAGTGTATGTTTGTAATGTCAAAATAAAAGCTTTTTACTAAATGCATATGAAAGTATTTACGGTATTTATAACAAAAGCACAATTTTTAAATTTTTTGTCCGTCTGTCTATCTGTTTGTTCCGGCTAATCTCCGAAACAGCTGGACTGATTTCGACGAGATTTTCACTGGCAAATAGCTGATGTTATAAGGAGTAACTTAGGCTACTTATATTTTAGAAAAAGAATTAGAGTTCAGCGCAACATAATTAAAACCCCAAATTACACGCGGGTGAAGTCGCGGGGAACAGCTAGTTTAAAAAGAAAAGTAAGTCACGTTAACACGTTAATCAGACTATTCGTTACGAAACGGAAGAGAAATGAAAAAGTGTAGTCACTTATCTCTGCAAACTTTTTTTTGACTACTATGAGTATTCAATCCTGGAAGGATCGCCGTGTATTTTGAGTGTTCCAATCATTGAGTTATATGTACTTAGTACATATCACTCAATGGTTCAAATAGAGCGCTACCTATCTACATCTAAACTGGTTATATTTAAGCGCCACGCTCTAGCTATATTATGGTTGTAGTTCTTGTACTATTCTATGGTTGCAGCACGAATGGGTCCGTTCGACCGGGGAAGGACCACGCTCTCAGAGAATGCCAGCGTATAGATAATAACAGCTTAATACTGCCGTATTTCGTATGGTCAGTGTAGAGATCCGAAGACCCTTTTTACTGGAAACGAGGCATTTTATCTTAGTCCTCAGCGGTGACAACGCATCTTAATTGAGGGTAAACTAAAATGCCTATGGAGTACAGCATTCACTTACCATAAGGAGAACTGTGTGCTCGTTTGTCAACCATATCCTATAAGAAAAATGCGTGAGTGTCATGTAACACTCGGTTGGAACGGCGTTTCTTGTGTAATATATTATTATTGATAAACGTAAGTATTATATTATTGATTAACAAATACAAATAAATGAATTATGTACTAGTGTCTATTAAAATGAAGCGTCATTTGAAATAAAATAATATTTCTTTCATGGCAAGATAAGAAAAAGTGCGAGGGAGATGGATATTATTCTATCTTACTTCCTTATTTCGCCGCCAAGGTCGTCTACACTATGAGCTATGACACAGGGGGTAGTGACGAAAATTAACAGTGGTAGAGCCACGCGGCAGCTTTTGCTGTCGCACGGATGGGCCGGCTCGAACCGGGGTGGTACCACGACCTCACAGAATACCAGCGTGAAGTAGAGGTTTACCTCTGCGTTTCGCTTGGTGAGTGCAGGTGGCCGGAGGCCCTTTTTACTGGAAATGAGGCATTCCATCTTAGTCCTCACGGGTGACAACGCATCTGCATTTTGATTCGCAAACGAGGATAGATGTAGATGTCTATGGGCCGCAGCAACCACTTACTATCAGGTGGACTGTGTGCTCGTTTGTCACCCTTATCCTATAAAAAAAAATCTTACACTTTTTGTCGCCTAGCTCCCATGCGTACCGTCCGATAAAGAACTTCGTTCCAAAAGACGCGATGGAAGTTGGCTCGCTATGCCCACTCGGAGTGGCCATTTCGGTGTCAGGCGAACTCTAGTGATGTGAATTTCTCTTGATTCACCGAGGGTGACCCAGCCATAACAACTAAAGCTGGGGGCTAGTAACATTAAGAATCAATATTTCTTATAATCAATAACCAAATCATTTTCTTAACCGAATATACACGTTTTTGTCTATCGGTTACAGCACTCACTTGTCACGTATGTACTCATATGTCATCTTTAGTTCGTAAAAATATTAATTATAATAAAGTAACACACACGTTGATGTTCGCATTATTTAGCTCTGTGAAATTTTATACATATGAAACATTGAATTATACTAGCGACCTGCACTTGCTTCGCCTGTGACAGTATTCAGATTTAAGATAATCAAAGACCATTTGTTTTATAAATTTTTCATTTCTTCAAAAAAATTTTAATTTTATCTGTTGATAGAAAGCAATACCAGGAAGAATTTTTATTTTTATGAACACCTAAAGTTTCATCACAATCAGTTCAGCCATTCCGAAGATTGGTCTGGACAGACAGACAGACAGAGTAGAGTAGCTTGGGCGTGGATGCTCAGCGAGGGATTCTTCATCACCAGGGGTGCTGGTACCCTCCGGGGGGGGGGGGGGTAGTGTGTTAACTACTGTAACTGTAGTTATTTAACTCCGCTACCATGTTAAGGGGGGATGGGGGGAGGGAATTGGGCCTCCGGTCACTTTCACTTATCAAGTGAAACGCAAAAGTAAACTTCTACTTTACACTGGTACTCTGCGAGGTCGTGATACTACCCTAACCCGGCGCGAGCCGGCCGACCCGTGCGATAGCAAAAGATGCCGCGTGGCTCTACCACTAATGTGTAGACAATACGGATTCCTCAGGCATGACGTGACATGACGTGACGTCGGACGACCCATTTCGGTGGATATACTATTCGCTGGGATTCCTCATACAATATATTACAGTACTCGTTCACTAAACTCAGTGTCGAACTCTTTTCGCAAGTTCATATGTCACTATGTCGAAACGAAAGTACACGCAAAAGTTTCGGGATTCTTGGATTCTTAAGACCCACATTTAAAGGACCGGCTCCAAGTGATTGACTACGGTTGCGGTACTACGGGTCAAATTGTAAGGATGATGATGGAAACCGATGACGATGGTGCCAACAAAAAGAAAGACGTGGTCCTCCCCGGTTGAACCGTCGACCGGGGAGGACCACGCTCTCACAGAATACCAGCGTAAAATAGCAGCTCAATGTTACTGTGTTTCGTATGGTGAGTGTAGAGAACCGGAAACCTTTTTTACTGGAAAAGAGGCATTCCATCTTAGTCCTCACGAGTGACAACGCATCTGCATTTTGATCCATATTCGAGGATAGATGTAGATGTCTATGGATTACAGCAACCACTTACCATCGGGTGGACTGTATGCTCGTTTTATGGAGTATAGAGAGAAGGAGGACCATCTCTATATATGAAAAGTGTCCCTAAAAACGTGTCCATTAAGGGTGGCGCTGCAGTAGCATGGGATAAATTAAAAAAAAGTGCCAAAATTAATTAGAATAAGATGGAGAAATAAACAAGGACCGACCAATCCGCTTGGTTTTGTACTACGTAAATAGTTGAGATTTTGTATACTGGCATTTTACTAACTACTCTAATCATTAAATTTTTTAAATATTTGAATTCAGCTGACTTCACTCCGTTCACAACAGCTATCTTAATATCGTAGTTTTTCAAACATCAGCGCTGTTGTGGTAGGTTTTGGAACCTCTATTTTCAGTAAATAGTAGGACACTTTTTCAACTTTCGCCCCTTATAAAATGGTTCTCCTTGTACTCTACACTCCATACACTCCATAGCTCATTTGTCATCCTTATTTTATAAAAAAAAAGATATAGGTACTCTTTGGCCGATGACGATGGTGCCGACAAAAACAAGAAGACGATTTAATATAACATAGCACTTGATCAAATAATATATTTCTATTTAAAAAAAAACGTTGTACCTCGTGGGGGAAGGTTACATACATAAATTTCACAAGAACAAACATCCAGACCGAGGAACAATTATTTTGAAGACCATACAAATATTTGTTCCGCGTAGGATTCGAACCAGCTTACTTCAGCGCTGGAACTCATTGCTAAGCTACTTCACCACGGACCTGTCATATATTTGTAGTGTTGATTTACTAATTGTATGTTAGTTATTTACACAGAAATTTAATATTTCGTTACACAGTATGTAATAACTAGACATCGGATTTGCACATATGCGAATGCATATAGGTAACTCTCTAATTAGGCCGTTAATGCTTATTTTAGCCTTTTTTCCCAATTGTGCATATTTCGTTTAGTAGCGGGAGGTACGTACCTATAGGTGGTGATGTACTCGTACCTAGGTGACGAAGACATGTAGGGCGCGAGCGCAGTGGCTGACTAAACTAAGACTAAAGCTAAACACCAAATTTTAGATTTTGTCCAATTACATCATTTGATGTAGTAAAGTCGTTTTCGGTGTACAAATTGATATTGGGTGATAAACATCACAAATTTCCGCTCGAAAGTTTGGAAAAATACTTAATTGTATATTGTCATAAAAATTATGCATAATTTTAAGAACATTTCACTGTTTTTGTACCGTCTTTAATTAAAATATACAAAAATAAAAATAGTTTTTTGATTTTGCATTGTGCATATTTTGGACATATTACACTTTTAAGTGCATATTTTGGCCTTTTTAGTGCATATTTTGGCACTTTGTTAGTGCATATAATCCAATATCTAGTAATAACTAAGGTAAAGGATTACTTATATCTTACCTATTTTCTTCTTTCGTAATAATCAGTTTGGTGTAAAATTTAGGAATTATGAAAATTTCATTGAAATCACTTCAGTATATATATATATATATATATATATATATATATATATATATATATATATATATATATATATATATATATATATATATATATAATTGTATTAGTACTTATGGTATGTATCTATGTTTTTATATTTACATTCACGTACCTATATATATTCTCAAGTTTTATGGCACTTGCTTAAGTTTCTCTGCTTAGCTCGTGATTGACTGGTAGAGAATACCTAGAGGCATTTATGATTATTTTGATTTTTAAATTTAATAATTATATAGTGATTTTATGCGCGTCTTGCATTTAATTTTAATCTCGTAAGACTAAAACACGTACGTTCTGTTTAACAAATATAATTTTTGCATCAAGAGATTATCTGTGACAAACTGACAAAGTAAAGTCTAAACGGAACGTCGCTTTGCTTTCCATTATGGCAGTTGAATAATGTTTTGGTTCTTGTTTTTAATAGAATCTCATAAAAATACAGAACTGTGTAATAGTGTGATGTATTCAGAATTAATTGAAATAAATTGGTGAAGTGCCTTTTCGTATTTAGTATTAGTATGTCAGATGGTAAAGGCAGGACGTGAGTGCTATAAAATGCCGTGTGAGAGCTGCGCCGTTCAGTTTAGTGTATTTAGACGAAAACGGGCCTGTTCGGAATGCGAACGGTACTATTGTGGAGGGTGTCTTCGTCGCGGTGGAGGTACCATGTGTGCACCCTGTAGAGTTCTCTCCACTCGACCTCTATCTCGTCATACAATAACCCACTTAAAAGTCCGCGATTTGCAGTGTTTCTTACAACGCCAGAATGTCTCTACTCGTGGTTGCGTCGGTACGTAAACACTAAACATTTTAATCATATAAATTTCTAGAATGGTCCTTGATAAATGTTTACTATCAGAATTGACACACTAACCTTCCAATTTCATTGTCAAATGAAACTTGTTTATTTTTTTAACTTTGCTTCTATAGTGTTCTAAATATACCTAGGAATTCATGTTTGCTTCAGAAGTTATTTTTGATGCCATCTAAATTAAAAAGTATATATATTCAAAAGATTATATTCATTTTAATCAAAAGTACTAAGTTATGTGAGTACAGCAAAGTAGTTGTTGAATATTGAAAATCATGGGGCTGTAGTCAAGCACTGATTTATAGGAGCTAAAAAAATACTTTTAAACAGCCTTACAAACCAAGAGACATTTTATGGAATGCAAGTAACAAATTAACTTACAGATTAGGCGGCAGAAATAAGTAAGATATTTTTGGTTATTTATATCTCCATTTTTGCCAAGGTTGATTCCTTTGCAAAAATGTCATAATACCTAGTAAAGATACCTGCAGGTGTACCTATACTTCAGCATGTTCCCTTAAGATGGATATATTGCAGATTTGATGTTGTTCAGCTTGTTTGTCACTAAGATAAAAGTATGTAATCTAGTAAATACAACAGGAGATCCCACTTCTGATCTCGGAACACATTAGGAAAGGGTAATTGTTAAAAATAGTAAATGTCTAGTAAAAGATGTTAAACTTGCTCTCTTACTTATGCAATTAATCATTATCACAAAAAAACAGCATACTGCACTATATATTCGGTATAGGCAAATACAGTTCAACCATACTGTAATATGTCCCCTTCACAATTACACAATAGTGTAATGTGAGGGATGTAATTACATAATAACACCAAAGTATGCAAACCAACAGCAACACTACTCTTCTCAATGTAACACAGAGTAGCTTCTCAGCAACACCATCCTCCCTACCTGCATCAGAAGAATCACCACAACGGACAGAACCATGACACTGTCACAGCACTAGCAGAAAGACTTAGGTGGAAGCTCGCATGCACAATGCTTACAGTGAACCTTATACTACCTTAAATTCCACCTTGTCATGATTGATATAACGCTCCGCTTGAGTGCAACCTCTCGCTCACTCTCAATCCAAATGGATATTTTATTTTATAGATGCGGCCTACAAGCAAATTTGCAGTCTTTATATGACCCACAGCTGAACTCAGCCCTCAGCTGCTATAGTGCATGTTGGCAGACTACATGCCTTCCAGCAGATTTCCTAACAATGTTTTCCTACACCGCCAAGCACATCACCATTTTTAAAATATTATTTAATATTTTTTTTATATTTATTTAAATCAGCATTTAAAATTGCAACAAAATGTTTTATTGGTGCTGGCAGGCATCAAGTTCAAGTTGTATACATACAGTGAAATTTACTGTTAGGCCTTAGCGGTATGACTTTCCATTGACGTCTGTCAAGTTTGGTGTTGATACATATTTTTAAAGAATGATTACATTTTTATAAGCATACACACAAAGTTTCAATATGCGGAAACACATGCTTTTTGAGAAAAAAATATCGAAAATCAAATATTTTTGCAATATTTATGTCAATTCCTACTGTGAAACTGACACCATTTTTTATTATTATTGTCAGTAGGGATGTCGATTCTTTCCGAAATAGATCGATTTTTTAAATCGAATTGTAAGCTGATGTATCAATTCCCAAAAAATCAATTTCTAAAATATCTATATTTTTTTCATGTTTGCATTTATAATGTAAATATAAATCCATTTTATGAGAAAAAAATTCCCTTCATCATAAAAAAATAAAGGGACTGATTCAGAAGGATTTCTGTATCTATTTTGAGACTGCTATGTCTCCGGCACTGCGGAAAGAGCAGCCTCTACACCTTAGCGTAACAAATCGTAGGCATCGGACGAGCCGGAGCGGCTGAGGCTGGTCGCCGAAAGCGACCAACAAGCCGAAGCTGTGGAGGCGACCTTCGGCGACCAGCCTCAGCCGCTCCGGCTCGTCCGATGCCTACGATTTGTTACAGCAGGCGGAGGCTGCTCCCCCTACGCGCCTCCGGCTCTATAAAACCACTCTAGGGGTAGGACAGACTCGTACCAAATGGAGGCAGGGTCAATCAATTCGGTTCTTTGACATAAGTTGACCCTAACCTATTTTATTTGTTATCTGCCCTAATAGGTACTGTTAAACTAAAACAAATTTCAATAAGAGATCATTTATCGTGGTATCTTTCTTGTTTTTCATAAAATGGGTTTATATTTACATTATAAATTCAAACATTAAAAAAATATAGATATTTTAAAAATCGATTTTTTGTGAACCGATACATCAGCTTACGATTTGAATCGATTTAAAAATCGTCCTTTTTCGGAAAGAATCGACATCCCTATTGACGTCTACAATGACATTACAAAATGGCGCCAGTTTTACGGTAGGATTAGACATAAACATTGCAAGAATAATTGATTTTCAATAATTTTTTTCTCAAAAATTTCGCGTTTCCGCATGTTGAAACTTTCTGTATGTGCTTATAATAGTGTAGCTTTTCTGTAAAAATACGTATCAACACCCAACTCGACGGACGTCAATGGAAAGCTAAACCACCTTAGCCTCTGAACTACCACAGCTGTCACACAAGAACGTAATCATCAAAATTGATTAACAAAGTATTGAATTTTATGCTTACACAACATATATATGTTGTGCATATCTTTGTCTAGAGTTTGCAGACCAAATTTATATGGATCCACCAAACCCCTTTCTAATAAAAAATAAGTCATCAATATCTCACAATGTAGTTTGGTAATTTTTCATGTATGATCTATCACTGAACATATATTTAAAAAATACCGAACTTAGAACCCACTCCTATTTTTGAAACTAGTTGAAAATAGACAAAATTCACTGTGTTTCAAGAACTTTACTAGTAGTACTGTAAGTAAGTAATGTTACTTACTTACAGTACTTGGTTAACTGATATTAAAAATAAAAGTGAAAAAATTTTAAGGTTTGTGACTGCATTGGAAACTGTGACGGTGATGGATGTTCGTCGTGAAAAGTAATGAAAAAGGCAAAAGATGAACAGCTTGAGAAAGTGTAAAACCATTTATAAACTTAATAAAGTTTATTCTATGTGTGATAATTTGTTTTTCTATATTACATACCAGTCTATGTCCGATTATCCGAATTTTCGATTATCCGAATTGACACTGGTCCCAATTAATTCGGATAATCGGTGTTCTACTGTAGTTATAATATATACTTCTTTTCTTTATAAAAATCGAGTGTTTCTATGTCCTTGTTTCTTTCTTCATAGTAGTTATATGATTTTAACATATTTGTTACATTTGCCCTAGTTTTAGAAGTGACATATAATATTTGAATTTTTTTCTTTTCAGTAAACTTGCTTTTATTACAGTTTTGTTATTTATTGCTGTTTTAACCATTGAACTTGTTTACGCAACTTTTGTTTGATAAATTGTTTGAAGTTGATGTTTGATGACTTTTTTTACATACAAAAATATTTTTTCAAATAAAACTACCCTATCTCCCCTCCTTACAGTTTCCTTCCACTGCTGGCTATGGGCCATGGATATAAAGGAGCACAAACTTTTTACTGCCACAAATATCGCCCACCTCTGCAACGCTGCCCTAAACATCGCATGGAGCATCTGCGTTCCACCGAGATTAAAATTAGAAAAAAATGTTTGTCTTTTTTTCCTCCCACATTTTTTTCTTATCACTATTACAACAAACACCGTTACAGCCTATAAAACCCCTGCTGAACATAAGTCTCCACTATAAAACGTGTTCCAAAATTCAACGATAAGCCAACACCGGAGGATAGACCTGCCCCGGACTAATCGGGGAAAAAAAGAAAAAAAAATATCCCAATTATATTTTAAGTTAAGATATAAAAAAAATTAAATTATTCAAAAATTGAGACCGTTTATGATATTTTTCACTACCATGACCACAATTTTTTAAATATTTTTTTCTTTTTTTTTTATAGGCAACCTGAATAGTACTGCTATCTACCACAATTCTTAAAAACTCCAGAATAACTCTTGTTTTATCCCGAAAATTAATGAAACTTATTTTATTCCCTAAATTTTTTGAAGACTTACTTTTAAACAAATTTAACTTATCGTGGTGTAAAAAAAAAAGTATACTAGTACACTAGTATGGCAAGTTTTTTTAAAAATTGACGCAACTAACCAACATTACAAAATGGTATAATACTCTAGGAAAACAAGTTATAAAAAAATATGGGCCTATTATTTCTTAACAGGGGCCAAATGACGGTCGGGTGTAATAAAAGTATTAGTTCTTGAAAAATGTTTAATATTTCAAAACAAATGGTACAAACAGTTTCACGTGTAATTTATTAAGTTATTAACATTATAGCAAATGTTCGAACTGTTTGCCACCAGCATTAATACATGCACGACATCGCCTTAAAAATGATCGTTTCATTTGTCTTGCATATCTTCTGCTATTAATGTAATCAGCAGCCTGAGTGATATTTCGACGAAGCTCGTCCAATGTCACAATGGGTTTTGAGTAGACCCTGTTTTTAAGACAACCCCAATAGAAGAAGTCCAGGGGGTTCAAATCGGGTGAACGGGGTGGCCATAAGATAGGACCAAGTCGCCCGATCCAACGCCCTGGATACTCTTGATTTAAATATTCTCGCACAGGACGGGCATAATGTACTGGGCAACCATCATTTTGAAACCACATGTTTTGAAGATCACTTAAGGGCACGTCGTTTAACAATTCTTGCAAGTCATTTTGTAAAAAGTTTAAATAACTATTGCCATCTAAGTTTCCTTGTAACTCAAAGGGCCCAATTACTTTTCTATTTAATATGCCGGTCCATAGGTTAACCTTGAATTGATATTGGGATTTGTCTTGTCTCATCAAGTGTGGATTTTCATTACTCCAACTATGTAGGTTATGAAGATTTAAATACTCATCTTTCTTGCACGTTGTTTCATCCGACCATAGAATTTTGTCTAGGAAGTGGGGGTCTTCACTGTGCCTTTGCAGCATTACACGGCAAAATGTGACCCGTAGCGGATAGTCCCGCGGTAATAACGTCTGCACACGCCTGTAGTGATATGGGAGAAACTTGTGACGTTTTAATATTCGATGTGCAGAACTTTTCGGGATTCCTGTAGCTTCTTCTATGGCACGTACCGAAGTAGTCGAGTCATTTTCTATCTCATTGAGAACTTCTTCATCACGATCCAATCTAGGTCTTCCAGCGCTTCTCCTATTGGATGGCATACGACCCTCCGAAAACGCTTGATGCACATTAATAAACACTCGATAATCAGGATATTTTTGAGCATTTGGGTATCTTTCTCGATACAGTCTGCTAGCAGCGTTAGCATTACATCGGCATTCTCCATAGATTAAATGCATATTAGCGTATTCCTGTGGTGTGTACGGTTGCGGCATGTTAAACGCCAAACAGTCCAAAATGCGCCAGAACTCTAAATCACAAAACACACAATCGTAGTCCAAGATAATGCCAGGTCAGTTCAGTTTGCAGATCACTTCCAGTCCAAATAATGCCAGGTCAATTAAGTTTGCAGGTCGATTCCAGTCCAAAAAGCCAAGCCAAAAGTCGATAGTATGTACGAGGGCAACGTAAGTTGAATTGGGAACGGTGCGCAGTAAACAAAGGAGCAGAGCGTACTGAACCGACTTGCTGAGAATAATAACAGCTTCTCTACCTGCCCTGTTGTTGTCTCTTTTTAACGTAAATATCTCTATCTATCTATCTCTCTCTAACATCTAAGGTATTAATGCCCCATTCGAATTCCTAGAAATTGTAACAGGAACCCATTTTGGGCATGTAGTAAAAGTGATTACTGACAATTACAATTTAAGGAAGTTGGCCCCTGTTTAGAAATAATAGGCCCATACTTTTTTATAACTTGTTTTCCTAGAGTATTATACCATTTTGGAATGTTGGTTAGTTGCGTCAATTTTTAAAAAAACTTGCCATACTAATGTTCATACTTTTTTTACACCACGATAAGTTAAATTTGGTTAAAAGTGAAAGTCTTCAAAAAATTTAGGGAATAAAATAAGTTTCATTAATTTTCGTGATAAAACAAGAGTTATTCTGGAGTTTTTAAGAATTGTGGTAGATAGCAGTACTATTCAGGTTGCCTATAAAAAAAAAAGAAAAAAATATTTAAAAAATTGTGGTCATGGTAGTGAAAAATATCATAAACGGACTCAATTTCTGAAGAATTTCATTTTTTTATATAACTTAAAATATAATTGGGATTTATTTTTTTTTATTTTTTTCCCCGATTATTCCGGGGCAGGTCTATCCTCCGGTGTTGGCTTATCGTTGAATTTTGGGACACATTGTATATTGCCTCATAGAGAGTATATTTGTCATAGTTGCCATGCTTGGCAAGCTGGTTGGTAACTGCAATTTTTTTTAGACGTTATTAGGAAGACGCTGCTGCCCATCTCCTGATTTATTTCCCTCTGTCGCCTCTAGACATGAGTGATAAATAACATCATGCTGAAAAAGTTCCAAAATAATGTTGTTCCTTCATGCCACCACCTTACCATTTTCTCCGTTATTGCTATCACTGATTTAACCAAACAAAATGAACTACGCAACTTGTTACTGTGTAACAAGGTATGTCTACCTTGGAACAGTGGACAAGCCGCCTCTTATGATACCCACACAGTGTAATTGTGTAGTAATTTCTCAAAGAATTTCATTTATCGACTAATCGTCTTTAAATCGTCATTACTCTAGCGATTACTTGACCTTCATACAAATAATTAGATATTTTCATTGTTGATAATTTTTTTACTTTTGGTTAAGAACAGTAATGACTCTTTAAGTTATATTTACAATCATTTAAAAAAAATTGTCTTTGGCCTAACTTACTATACTCTTTGGCTTGACCATAGTGCTGACTAAGTTTATCAAATAATATAGTCAGCATGATACAATAATTTAACAACTTCCTTGTAAAACGCTAAAAGGACACAATACTTACAATTGAAATGGTTACATATCTTTATTTACAGAAAAAGAAGAACTTGTGAGCTTGTGCGTGGCACATGTAAACAGCACAGCTTACAAACGCCGCGGGCCGCGAACCGGCGCATTCAGCTCATTAAAGGGCTTCACGAACAACATAAATGACTTCCTGAACTCTGCATTCGACATACGCGCACCCCAGAACGACGCGCCGCCCTCTCGCAGTGAGATACTGCTCCTCTTGAGTTTGTTTATCACCTCTTAGCTTCTACGTGCATGTTATTGCTGTAGTTACTGGCTACATATTAAATACTCACAAATAGATTAAACATGGTCCATCACTTCTGGCCATATGAGGATGCTTACAAGTTACTCAGTGAGCCGTAAAGCGGACTGAGACACAGTTTCTCTGTGTAATAGTATCAGTTACAATATCCGCAGTAGAACAAGAGTAACCAAAATAACAGGGTTATAGCAATAGCTCAAAAAACTGGCAGCCGATGAGGGAGAAAGGTTCTCAAAAAGCAGCAACGCTTGTTAGCATTCCTTAAGAAGACCTATGTTCAATATTGAACTTTAAAAGGCCTGGAAAGATGATGAAATATATGAAAACTTTTACAGGTAATCTTGCAGATATTTGCAGCTAAATCAATCTGAAATGGTCTGATTATACATTGTAAGTGTATTTTGTCCTATCCCAATTCGCCATTTGTTGTAAACAATAGTTCTTTGGGCAAATAGGTTGTCTGGAAGAAATTGTTACAGACCAATAAGACCTCCAATTGTAGGTAAAGATTTCCTTCTACTATTACCTTCTATATAATTTTTATTTATGTACACACAACAAGATACAGAAACAGTCTTATAGTGACTTTGTACAAAGGTTCTACTTATTCCATAATTTGCTGAAATATCTTCCAGTAGACCCACAAAGGAAAATATATTAAAAAGGCAAACTTAGTGCATACATTACTACTATTAAATTAATTTAATTTTATTAAATAATACTAATGTTTATTTAATTTTGTTTCCGTTTTAATGTGTATTAATGCACTACAAAGAATATAATGATTATTGAGTGATTAAAATACACACTTATGTATGAAAATGAAAAATTACCAATTTCGAATTCTTCTATTTATTTTGTGTATCTTATGTAGATGAATTGTACTATTTACATTTGAAAAGCTAGGAAAATTATTATAAGGAATAACAAAATATTATTACTATCTTTATAGACATGTATATTACTTTTTTGTATAGAATAATTTGGTGAATTGTATCCTATTATAGATGCTTCATTATATAGAGCCTGAGATATTGTTTACATATACCGGGTGTCCGGTGGCAGAATTAGGATTTAAATTTCGAACTGTTTTCGAACCGTTAGCGGAGGGGCGGGCGGGGGGGTCACGTTCGATTCGTCATTCGTGCGGGTTCCTTAGTCACGATGTCGCAGTGGACGGGTGAACAACGTGCGTTCGCAATCGAAGCTTATTTTAAAGCAAACGATTCCTGTGCTATTGCTCGTCGAAGATTTTGTTCGCGGTACAATATCCGACGGTTACGTGATGCGCCAAGCGAAAATTTGATTCGATTGTGGGTGCGGAGGTTCAGAAAAACAAGTTCAGCAGCAAATAATCCGCGGCCGGGATCCAGCAGAACGTCGAGGACTGATGACAACATCGAACTTGTCGCAAACAGTTTACGCGATAACCCGCGACAGTCCGTGCGTAAGAGAGCGGCTGCTCTAGGGCTCCCAAAAACGATTGTGCACGAAATATTGAAAAAGGACCTTAAACTTCACCCCTTTAAAATTCAAATTGTGCAAGCGCTTAAGCCTAATGATTACAATTGGCGCAAAAGTTTCTGCGAAACAATGTTGCAGCGATTTCGTACAGTGAACACAATCTTTTGGAGCGATGAAGCCCATTTTCATTTAAATGGAAGTGTAAATAAACAGAACTGCCGTTATTGGTCACCTAAAGGACAGAACCCGCGATTGAAACATCAACAGCCACTTCACAGTCCCAAAGTGACGGTTTGGTGTGCATTGTCAAGCAGAGGAATAATCGGACCCTATTTTTTTGAAAATCGTCAAGGACAAGCCATTACTGTAACCGGCGTTTCTTATCGGCGAATGCTTAACGATTTTTTCCTGCCAATATTAAGAGAACATCCTGCCTACAGTTCACAGACATGGTTTCAGCAAGATGGCGCCACGCCTCACACTGCTAGAGAGACCATGGCGCTTCTTCGTGATTTGTTCCCTAACAAATTGATAAGCCGTTTTGCTGACATCCCCTGGCCACCCAGGTCGCCGGATCTTACCCCCATGGACTTTTTTCTGTGGGGGTACCTCAAAAGTAAAGTTTATGAAACCGCCCCACCGACCATCTCAGCATTAAAAGAAAATATCGTTCGCGAGGTTAATGGCATCCCGACGTCCCTTCTCCAGCGAGTGGCGCGCAATACTGAAGCCAGATTCCAAGAGTGTGTCCGACGTGATGGTCAACATTTAGACGAAATAATTTTTAAGAAATAAAACCCGCACTTCCCTTCTTTGTTATAGTCATTGAAATAAAAAAAAATATTTTGCAGTTTTTTTATTATTTAATTTTGAAATCCTAATTCTGCCACCGGACACCCGGTATATGTTTTTTAACAGTACAAACATTGAATTCCTTAAGATGATCAAATGTCAACAAACACTAGATCTTTACATGTTTGTACATTATTGACCTACTGCCAATAATAAGGAAATATTGATATTACACATACTTTTATGTACTTTTCGTATTTTATGTAGACAAGGGATAAAATGTTTTCTTTTGGTCTTCTATTTCATTTCAACATCAGACAGGCCTTTTAAATTACTTAAGAGGTTCTATCATGAAGCAAATACAAAGAGGAGACGGCATAAGCAACTGTGCACTGTGATTCTAAGTAGGTCCTGACGTCATCATAGTGGGCGTGGCTTTAGTTAGTATGCTGTCAGCATTCGTCCTGTGTGCTTATGATAAACCATTTTTGTCAGTTAAATTAACATAGATAAAAGTATCTAGATGAGGAGTCAGTATTCAAAGTGTTACTGAAAATCAATATTATTATTTAGTATGCTATTTATTTATTATTGCTTTTTGTGTTAGTTTTATCTCGAAAAATAGTTTGTTTAGTCATCAACAAAATTTTGTTTACAGACAGCTGCTTCAATTCCTCACATGTTCACACACCACCAAGTGGGCCAGGCCCTGGGGTCGTTGATAGTGACCGACGCTTCACACCCACACCAGGTACCTTATCACTTGTTTCTTTTTAAAATTTAATTTTATCCTATTATAATTAATTGTTGGCCGTCAACTATTGTAAAATATATTTGATGGCTACTGCTTCTTGTCACAGTTGAGTAGTAATCAACCAATTATCCTCATATCTTTTACTCTTATCTAATTGTTTTCATTGTTGTAATAGAGAAGGGTCTTATCTAAACTCATTAACATGACAACTACTCAGTGTTATACAATGTGTTGTTTAGTACTGATATTATTCAATTTGTATTCAGTAATATTAACAAGTTATTTGTTTTATGACATCAGACAGACAAATTATTTGATACTAATTATAGATACTGCAGATGACATATTACATAACTATTATAATATTTCCTTTCTATTATAATAATAATAATGTCCTCCAGACCAAATTTCGGTCATGTTGGTCAGTCTCAATGAAGGTTTCAAGAGTCATCTGCACAGGACACGAGTGTGTGCTCAAGCATAGGTGCACTCTCACTCTCACGGTCCACTGTTATAGCAATCCGACACACCTGGAGAGAAATCAGGTGCAGCACCAATGGCTTTACGTGCTTCGAGTTATGAGGCACAGGGTTGAGACACAGTCGACTTCCTGACTTCAGGCTGCTTACTGCGAGTTTCTTGATAGGAAAACCTAATGTCTGATTTTTTGCCAGATTCAGGATTCAAACTCGGGACCTGAAGAACAGCCGTCACCTTAAGTCAAAGTGACTGACACCACAACACTTAACGACATCTTAAAATAGAGTAGCATTTGAGTATTTGCCAAGGGAAATTCACAAAAAGAATAAAACAAAGTTGCTTATCCGTGTGTGTCTGGGTATTCACGTAATGGGTCTGGCCACCCAATTTTGTTAAGGGTATCAAAAAATTGTATAAAAAATTACGAATTCAACGATATTCTTATTTTTTTATTCTACCTTTAAAAACGACTGAGATATTGATGAGTAAACTGGTGTTTTACGGTAAGGGTGACCGCTTTGCTCCGCATCGCGATGTGACGTCACAAATTGACACGTCGGAGCCACCAGTAGGATTTATTGTAATATTTTTCTTATTATCTCCATATGTATTACTCCATATTTTTATTGTCATGTTATTTATTTATCAGTAACCTTTATTTTTAACAGTGGTAGAGCCAGGCGGCAGCTTTTGCTGTCGCATGGATGGGCCGGCTCGAACCGGGGTGGTACCACGACCTCACAGAATACCAGCGTGAAGTAGAGGTTTACCTCTGCGTTTCGCTTGGTGAGTGCAGGTGGCCGGAGGCCCTTTTTACTGGAAATAAGGCATTCCATCCTAGTCCTCACGGGTGAAAACGCATCTGCATTTTGATCTGTAACAGAGGATAGATGTAGATGTCTATGGGCCGCAGCAACCACTTACCATCAGGTGGACTGTGTGCTCGTTTTTCACCCTTATCCTATAAAAAAAATATTTTGTTTTTTTTAAATTTCTGTTATATCACTCTCCTTCGGAATTAAAATCCGATATGAAAATATAAAATCCTGTAGATCAAGTTATACCGTAATGCAAAATTTCATCAAAATCAGTTTAGTATTACACGCATTAAATGTTTGCGACCATTGCATTTTCACAACAGAATAAGAACCAACTACCAACGTAATACTGCAATCAGTTTATTCAAAAGTAAGTCAAAGTAAGACTAGGACCATATGTTTGTAACCACTGACGAACTACGTAACCAACAAAATTTCTTCACGTGTCACTAGGTACTAAATAACAGTACGAGTTGATTTATGCTCACTGCATTAGTAAGTTTAAGTAAGTTTTTTCATTTTATGTCGTTGTAAATCATGTGCAACTTCGTGGTTCGGTCAGTCAATACCTATCTATGTATTACTGCTTAATTACTAATCAATGGTAAAGCTGTATACTTTTCGTAATCTTTTATTATTAACTTACCTTTAGAGCTTTATTCCATGCATTTCTGATGATAAAAAATCATAATTTTCTGAAAAATACTGCGCAACCATAAAAATATCCACTTTTGGCAGATTAGCTGACTGTCTTTTTTCAAAGCCCGCTTCCATTTTTTTTAATACAACTACACACCGTGACTGTACATATAAATATAATCATATAAAAGCTAAATGTTCAATACTTTAGTTTATAAATCAAATCAAATAGTTCATTTGTGATTCACAGTTTACAAGAAGGTCTTATTTAAACACAAATAAAGTTCAGTCTGTGATCAGCTTCATGGGCATACAAATGTCAAATATGAATAGTTCATTGATTATGTACATTATTCATAATAATAGATTAGATTATTAGATTAAATTATTCATCTTAAATAATATTGATCACATTGGATTAGATTATTCATATTACATTACATTATTCATATTAGATTACTTCTTTTTTATTATTATTATTATTAAAGATACTTCAAAACGTTATAACTTTCGTATTTCTGCACCAATTTGGATGAAACAAAAACTATTGTTATTTTCATAAACATTTTAAAGCTATATAGGTTTTATTGTCAAATTAGAACATGTTGGTGTGACCCATTCTTTGAAACTACTTGACTTGATGTATTCGGATGTGGTTTTTATCTTCATTTAACATTTATTTGATTTTCTATTTCTATATAAAGTTTCACTTGACAGAGTGGTAAATTGAACAAAAGAGTGATTTTAATAGGTATTATTTTTTTATAATCTATTGAATAAATAAAAATCTGTTTCCATCTTGCTAGCGGGTAATCTATTACCTCACTCAAAACGTGCGTGTCCCGAATTACGCTGCCACTACACAGGAAACTCAAAATGCCAATTTCCGTATTTAAAAAATATTTAGGTGAGAAGCGGACACCTAGTCCACCTGATAACAAGTAAATGCTATAGCCCATACCCACATACATCTAAACTTGATTAAATATTAAAATACAGATATGTTGCCACCGAGGATTAAGACGAAATCTTGTTACCAGTAAAGGATCGCAGATTCTTGTTACTCACCGTACGTAATATAGCAGCATTATACTGCTATTTTCCGCTGGTATTCTGTGCTGAACCTTGTGGAGTCGAGCGAACCCATTCGCGCTGTAGAGTGGCTCTACCACGTACAAATTCATCTCCATCTATTTAGATGGAGATGAATTTGTACGTGGTATTTACATCCTTTATGCTGGTGGTGATGATGTTGGTATCTGTATGTACAGGCGGAGAGCGCGACGTCCGACCGCCGGTCCCGGAACCGGCGGTGTCTCGTAGCACCTCGTCGGAGAGCGCGAGAGTGGACACAGCTGACTGCTTCGAGGTCGAGGACCTAGATGATGCCGGCTGGGAGTTCGTCACCACGCCAGCCCAACCATTGCCCAACGGTAACTATTTTATACTTCTTCATTTCTGATGTCATCTTTTGACATAAACTGCATTGACTACATAACTATCATGACACGTGCCAATTAATACTAGATGACAATTAGACAAAATGATAACAATTATTGTATGTACACTATACCTTCATTATCTTTAAATTTTTCATAATTATTAATATGTCATATAATGATTTCAATTAGAACCTGACATCAGAAGAGAAAAAAATTATGAATAAAATTTAAAAATTCAGGAAGAAAACTTGATAAATTTCGTTTTGTACGTCGAAGGCATTCGATGATATTCCAGACGTCAGTCTGAGCGAGATTAGAATGGCTCTCCAGCACCTTAAAACGGCAAGGCCCGAGGCGAGGATGGAATTACAGCGGAGCTTCTGAAAGCGGGTGGAAAACCGGTACTTGAAGTCCTTCAGAAGCTCTTTAATTCCGTCCTCCATGGTGGGACTACTCCGCAGGCGTGGAGCAGAAGTGCGGTGGTCATGTTTTTCAAGAATGTTGCAATGGAACTATTTATTCCATCATCTGTTGTACCCATCGGAGGCAGATCTCAGCCTTGGTTTGGTCGCTCCTGTAAGACTGCATTACGCAGTAGGCAGGAGTGTTATTAAGCCTGGGCTGCGGCTTCGGCGACTCGGGATGTAAACACCAGCACACTTAAAAAGAAGTATAACTTCGCCTTCAGGTCCTTCAAAAGAGTTATTGCCAAGGCAAAGTCAGAGCACATAGGCAGAATTGGCGAGAAACTAGTTCGCTTTTCTTTGGGAACCCGTGCATTCTGGTCTCTCGCCAAGGCTGTCTAAGGGAATTTCTGTAAGCCGTCACTACCATCTCTGCACAGGGAGGACGACTCACTGGCCCAAGCCGCAAAAGACAAAGTCGACCTTTTAGGCTCCCTTTTTGCGTCCAACTCGACTCTTGATGACGGGGAGAAAACACCGCCGACCATCCCGCGGTGTGAGTGCTCCATGCCGGATGTACTGTTCTCACAGCGCTCGTTTCGCAAAGCACTCCTCTCCCTGGAAATCCAGAAGTCGAGTGGGCCTGACGGAATCCCCCCAATTGTGCTGAGGACGTGTGCTCCGGAGTACTCACCGGTCCTAACGCGTCTTTTCCGATACTCCTACTCCTTAGGTTAGGTTAATCCTGAACGAATGGAAGACAGATTTAGTGCACCCGATCCCTAAAATGTCGACCGCTCAGACCCGTCCAACTATAGGCCTATCACCATCACCTCCTTGTTCTCCAAAATAATGGAATACATTATTAACTGCGAGCTCATGCGCTATCTTGAGGATCACCAGCTGGTTCGTGACCGCCAATACGGTTTTCGTCGGGGTCGATCAGCTGGTGTTCTTCTGGTCTACCTGACCCATAGATGGGCGGAGGCAGTAGAGTCCAAGGGGGAGGCGTTGGCCGTTAGTTTGGACATTGCGAAGGCCTTCGATCGGGTTTGGCACAAAGCGCTTCTTTCTAAGCTCCCTTCCTATGGGCTTCCCGAGAAATTGTGCAATTGGATCACCAGCTTCCTTGCAGATCCGAGCATCAAGGTCGTTGTAAACGGTACATGCTCCGACTACAAGCCTATTAACGCTGGTGTTCCATAAGGCTGTGTGCTATCACCAACGCTGTTTCTTCTGCATATCAATGATGATCGGCAAAGTCGGGAAGGGACGCCCTAGACGAAGATTTATCGACCAAATCGGCGATACATTGAAAATGGGCCAGATTAGGAGTACTCTTAACCGACGAGCGTGTGTGCGTAAATATATGGATGTAAAGGAGGCGAGAGAAGTGTGTCAGGACCGCGCCAAATGGAAGTCCGTAGTCTGCCTACCCCTCTGGGTGACAGGCGTGAGTGTTTGTATTTTTATTTGTATCAATGGTATGTTGCTAACTGGTAGCATTCATTGCTATGCGGATGACAGCACTGGTGATGCTCTATACACCGGCCGTGCCAATATTTCTCGAGAAAACGTCGCCGAGTACCGGAACAAACTTGAGTCTGAAGACGAGTCTTTGCTGAACAAAGTCTCGGATTGGGGGCGATTAAATCTAGTCCAGTTTAATCCTCAGAAGACACAAGTTTGCGCGTTTACCGCTAAAAAGAACCCCTTTGTCGTGTCTCCTCAGTTTCAAGGCACTCCTCTTGCTGCCTCAGCCAGTATCGGAATCCTTGGCGTCGACATATCGAGTGACGTGCAGTTTCGTGGTCACTTGGAAGAGAAGGCCAAATTGGCCTCTCTAAAAAGCTTGGCGTGCTCAGCAGAGCGGGACAGTATTTCATGCCGGCACACCGCTTGCAACTTTACATGGCGCAGGTTCGGCCTCACATGGAATACTGTTCCCATCTCTGGGCATGGGCTCTCCAGTGCCTCCTTCCACTTGACCGCATCCAGCGCATAGCGGCTCGCATCGTCGACGACCGAGTCCTTTCCGATCGACTCGATTCATTGGCACTGCGAAGAGATGTTGCATCCCTTTGCATTTTCTTTCGCATCTACCACGGGGAGTGCTCTGAGGAAATGTTCGGATTAATCCCAGTCGCCAAATTTCACGAACGCACATCGCGGCAGAACTCCCGATACCATCCACACCATCTGGATGATTGGCGGTCCACCACTGTGCGATTTAGAAGATGTTTTCTTCCTCGCACGACTTCCTTGTGGAATCGATTACCATCAGCGATTTTTCCGGACCGATACGACTTAGGGAACTTCAAGAAAAGAGCGTACTCCTTTTTAAAAAGCCGGCAATGCATCTGCAATTCCCTCCCTGTTGTTGCAGTTGTTCATGGGCGGCGGTAGTCACTTACCATCAGGTGACCCGTATGCTCGTTTGCCCCCTTTCCTATATAAAAAAAAAAACCAGAGACCACATAAATACCCTTCGGAAAATTGTACAGAAGTCCGATGAGTACAATTTGCCACTATGTCTGGCGTATGTGGACTATGAGAAAGCCTTTGATTCCGTCGAAATTTGGGCGGTGCTGCAGTCCCTACAGCGGTGCCAAGTTGACTGTCGGTATATCGAAGTTCAGAAGTGTTTGTATAGTAGGACTATGATAGCTATCCGAGTACAGAACCAGAGTACGAAACCTATCCAACTGCAGTGAGGTATAAGACATTGTGACGTTCTATCCCTGAAACTCTTCACCGCTGCATTGGAAGACGTTTTCAAGCTTCTGGACTAGAAAGGATACGGTATTTATATCAACGGCGAGTACATCACTCAACTTCGATTTGCTGACGATATAGTCCTTATGGCAGAATCGCTGAAGGACCTAAGCACTATGCTCAATGACCTCAATAGTGCCTACCAACGAATAGGTCTTAAGATAAACATGGACAAAACAAAGATGTTTAACGTCCATGGCATACCTATGCCGGTAGTTGTTGGGAGCACTAAGCTCGAAGCTGTTGACGAGTATGTTTACTTGGAACAAATTGTCCGACTAGGTAAGTCCAACTTCGACCGAGAAGTCAATCGACGGATTCAACTCGGCTGAGCAACGTTCGGGAGATTACGACTCATCTTCTCGTCAGGTATACCTCAAAACCTGAGAACGAAATTGTACAATCAGTGCACCTTGCCAGTGATGACCTATGACTGCTGGCCGAATGAGGAAGCTCAAGGTCGCTCAGCAAGTTATGGAAAGGCCTGTGCTCGGAGTTTCTCTGCGTGATAAACCTAGAAATGAGGATATTCGCAATAGAACTAGAGTGCCCGACATTGCCCAACGGATTAGTAAGCTGAAGTGGCAATGGGCCGGCCATATAGCTCGAAGAACCGACAACCGAAGGGGAAAAACGGTTATCGAGAGGCGGCCTCATACCGGCGGACGAAGTGTAGGGCGTTCCCCCACTAGATGGAGTGACGACATGGTAACTCATGCAGGAAGTCGATGGATGCTGGTGGCTCAGGACCGTGCTTTGTGGCATTCGTTGGGGGAGGCCTATGATCAGCAGAAGACTTGTGAAGGGCTGTAATGATGATGACATCGAAAACATGCCAAAAAAGGTCATGATTCAGCATGAGTTGTGGTTTCGCCATCGATAACGCCATCGATAACACTCAAAAAAATAAATTTTAGCAGCTCTGTAGATAAATAAGATGTAATCAAAAATCGAGCATTCTTTACTCTGAGCCTTATCCACCTAGCTAGGAATGCGTTAGGCATGTTAGGTTAGGTTTACTTATATGAGACTTAAAAATAACATAATTCGTAAAAAATAATACTTACATATGGTGACTTATGTGAATAAAATTACATAAATATATCCAAATTAAGAAAGCACTGTCTTTAAAAATTAATTTTCGTACATTCAGGCTACATGTGCGTACATTCATCCTATTAATACAAAATTTTCATTGAGGGCCAGTTGCCGCAGCTTAAGAAGGTCCAAATCGTCGCAAAGCTCATACTTGAACTTTGAGGGATGAAAAATGGTAAGTGGCTACTGCAGACCATGAATGTTTGCAGACAACTACAAAGAAGGCCACAGATACCTCTAAGACTAAGGACTAAACTGTGATTCTTGCTAGATTCTGACGTCATCACAGTGGGCGTGGCTTTAACGTTAGTATTCTGTCAGCGTTCGTCCTGTGCGCTTATGTGTCGAAAATCGCAAATCGGTGTATTTTCGTAGTATTAAGAAGAAAAGGATGAAGTGTTGTGTTTTATCGTATAAAAACTACTTAGATAGACGCTCTGATGCTATGGATGGCATGACATTTCATTTGTAAGTAGTTTTATACCAATTTCTTAATAACAGTTGTAGAAAAATCTCTGCGTCGGCTTTCAAATATAATTAAATATATTCGACACTAGATGGCGACACTCGTGTCATTTGAGCTAAAACTATAAAGGTACGTAGAGCTCAGTATTGGTAAAATAATAATCATACGAAGGTGCTGAAATTAGTTTTGTATTCAGTCCTAAAGAATTTTTAATCGCCAAAATATAATTTTACAGTTTTATAAACATTTTGTGAACAGGCCGCCATCTATCGTCAAGGTAGCTAAACTACATTACACATCGATATGGAACAATGCGAGTAATTTTACTATTTATCGGTAGATGGAAATAGTTAAATGGGCAGGACTTAACACCCCCTCACCCCGCAAATTGTCAGGCGTGTTATACAGTGAAATCTAATTACAACGCCTCCTTTTTGTATTTGCTCAGTGTTGACAACACACCTGTCAAGTGTAGCAACTATGTTCATGTGGATGGGTGAATAATTAACTATTTAAGTGTAGAGCAGTCCTCTACTGGAGTGACGAGCTAGTAAGAGGTACAAAGAGTTTATGGATGCCGGTTGCTCAGGACCATACTTTGTGGCATTCCTTGGGCGTGCCCTATGTTCAACTGTGTACTTGTGATGGGCTGTAATGATCAAGACGATGATATAATCTCATGTATTTCTCTTTTAGAAATTTCATTCTTGTCCTATATTGGGCTGACACTGCAGTTTGGTGACACAGGTGATACTGAACATTTCAGACTCGGAGGTGCTGTTAGCTGAGGCCACAGAGGGCAGTTTGAGGGCACCCAGCAGCACCTCACCATCGTCGGAGAACGGCGACGCTGGCGTAAGCAGCCTGCGCTACCCGGGCAACCTGCCTCCTGGAGGGGGTGGGCGATGGGGCGTTGCAGGAGGAACGGGAACTACTGGAACGCCACAGCGCGCATCCTCAGAACTGGAGCTGCGCTCTCCCTCCGCCGCTGACACTGATACCACCAGCCTTCAGGATGAACCACTGATGGATCGGGAACCCAGTAAGCAAGTCCATATCTTTTATTATGCATTTAATACTCTATCGTGTAGTGTTTACCGTGTAGTGGTGGTGTAAGAATATCCATTACCCCATATATCCCGTGGGTGTCGTAAGGGGTGACAGAGGGAAACAAATCAGGAGATGAGCAGCAGTGTCTGGCTAATAACAACTAAAAATAAAAAACTGCAGTTGTCAACCTTTTTTTTTATATAAGATAAGGGTGACAAACGAGCACACAGTCCACCTGATGGTAAGTGGTTGCTGCGGCCCATAGACATCTACATCTATCCTCTATTACGAATGAAAATGTAGATGCGTTGTCACCCGTGAGGACTAAGATGGAATGCCTCATTTCCAGTAAAAAGGGCCTCCGGCCACCTGCACTCATCAAACGAAACGCAGAGGAAAACCTCTACTTCACGCTGGTTTTCTGTGAGGTCGTGGTACCACCCCGTTTCGGGCCGGCCCATCCGTGCGACAGCAAAAGCTGCCGCGTGGCTCTTCCACTGTTAAAGTTAAAAACCTGCTTGCCACATGTTGCAACTATGTGGCAAATATCCCCCTATGAGACAATATATGGGGCAGCCCTATGTTCAGCAGTGAACTTTAATAGGCTATAACCATTATGGTAACGGATTTAATACAATATTCATATAGTAGTAATAGTTTCTGTTTCTACCACGACAAGTGTTTGACTTACAAGATTATATGTATGTATACATTTACTAAGTTTAAATCTACAAAATTGAGAACCACCAAAGTCTGAATGTCAAGGTGTCGTTGTACGTGGTTCCGCAGACACACCGTCACACATAAACCTGGACCAGCTGATAGAGTCTGACCTGGAGGGTCTGAGCGTGCGGCAGCTGAAGGAGCTTCTGCGGCGCAACCGCGTGGAGTTCCGCGGCTGCGTCGAGCGCGCCGACCTGCTGCAGCGCGCGCGCACGCTCGCGCGCAACCACAAGCAGCTGCGCCAAGGTGCCCCGCGCACGCCGACAACAACAACAACACAGCAACAACTACCATTACAACAACACCCACTATAATAACAACCGCGACAGTAATAATCACTTCCACAATAGCCACAACTACTAAAAATAACCAAAACACCGCCACTACACCGCCGACACAACAGCAACATACATTGCAACAACTTCAACCAATAAACCAACAACCACCACAACAACAAACATTACCGTTACCACCGCCATTCCAAAACAACAACAACTGTCTTATTAGCTACAACCGCCTCAACAACAATTACATTCACTTTTAGTAATAATCACTACCACGACAGCCATTATAACAACAACCACCATAACAGCTACAACAACCGCCACAATAACGATAACTATGACTTCTAGTAAATAGCACACAACAACAACAACAACAACAACCTCAACAAAACCATCACAAAAGTAACAACTACCACAAGAACAATAATTAACACTTGTAGTAATAATCACTACTACAACCACCTCAGTAATAATCACAACGCAACATCCATCACAACAGCAACACTCACAACAAAAACAATAACCACATATTGCTTTTAAAAAAAACTTCTACGTGATTCTCTCGGTCCCAAGTTATGAATCATAAGTTAGTTATAATCATATAAATGCTCATAAGGCTCTCCTACAAAACAAAGATAGTTTCAATGATTGTCGCATTATCTCTTTCTAAGGCTTGATGTGCAAACTTAATGTTTGACTACTGTATTCGATTTGCAGACATCGACAACCTGCCGATCGAGGAGTGCTGCAAGATCTGCATGGCGGCGCCGCTGGAATGCGTGCTGCTGGAGTGTGGACATATCGCAGCCTGCACTGCCTGCTCCAAACAGCTGGCCGAGTGCCCAATCTGCAGGCAGTACGTCGTGCGCGCAGTGCGCTTTTTCCGCTCTTGAACACCTCCCCACCCCCCACCACCACACGCTCCAAGCAGCTGGCAGAGTATCCCACGCGTAATACAAGATATGGTTCATATTACAAATTTATGATTGAATAGTAAGGGTGGAGTGAATTTTTTTTTTGATATACACTATGGCATACCCGCAAAATGCTGTGTGATATGCTCAATAAGCAAATGCGAAAATATTTTTATCTAGGTTTATATTTAGAGGTGCCTCAGACGGAATTAAGGGTCAGTTTACATAGAGACGTGACACGACGATGCTTGAAGAGGCCAGTGGTTCAGCAGCACATGGCCGCGAGGCGCATCGTGAATTGGCCGGCAGCACGCCGCTCCTGCATGCTGTATATGTGTAATAAATAAACTTATATTTTGTATCACTATCTTAAAAAGTGTACGCCGCATCACGTCTCAGTGTGTACTGACCCTAAAATTTTGAAAAAAGTCCGAAACATGTCAATGTTAGTCAGTGCACAACTTAAAAAAATCTCCTCTCTCTTCTGAACACATCCAATCATTAGTAAGCATCAATTCTTACAGTTCAACCTATACAGAGTTATTTTTCAGAGTAGCCAAATTTTAAACTTAAGTTCAAATATATAAATAATAATATACAGTTATTGCAGTTTTTGAAAATACGAGTTTATTTACTTTTATTTGAAATTATCCCAAATTGAATGTGATTTATGGCCAACAACTACGCGTACGCGCGCCGCTCCGTGTGTGATTCAATTCACAGCGTTTTTGCCGACCCATCGACCTTTGCGAATATGTGCGTGCGTAATAAAATAGTAGGCGTTAGATATTTATGAATGACAATCAGTTAAAATAATGCCACGCATTTTGGATTTTAAAGATAGAAAGAACAGAATCTCTCTAGTAAAATAAACATCCAAAATACTATTCCAACAAATTATTAAGGGTTATGTACATCTGCATGAGGCTGTAAATAATTAACGAAAATATATTTTTTTTTTCAAAACAACGTTCATGCTGGGGCACCTCTAACAATTCTATTACATAAAATATATTTAACATACTTCATTCTGTCATCCATAGGTAGTTTTTACCACTTTTACTTTTTCACTCCATTGTATTGAATAGGTATAATAAGCATTCGAGTTGAGATGAACTGATACATACTCTCAACTACATAATGTACTAATATCAACCAGTTCAATGGTGAAAGCAGTAATTTGAAAAAATCCGACTGCGTAAAGCAGTTTACTTAAATGTGAAAATTTTTATATCCTATGTGACTTACAACTAAGAAGAATATAATGACATCCCATATGTTAAAATGCATCAAGTCGTTTAGGCTACACAGCGTGCCAAAGAAATAGACATACATACATACATAAATACATACACCCGAAAACATTACCCTCCTTCTGGGGCAGTCTGATAAAAAAGGCGAACGAGTGAATGAATTCATGTAATTTTAATAAAGTAACATATTTTGAAAAAAAAAGTGGTGCGTGTTTTCGACACGAGATTCGAGTTTACTTCTTACAGATTAATTATATCAAATAAGACGCGCTATGCCATCTAGCCACTATTTTCCTTAACATTGTCATCTTGAGAGTCAAGTCAACCAATGAGTGCTAATAATATTTCGCTCACCAGATGTCGTTAATGTATCTGTCCCACAGAGATGAAGTTTTTTGTTACACAATGTCATTTAATTGAGATATTAGTTTTAAGTAAAGGTTTATCAGTTACTAGATATTATATTAATAAACAAAACAATCCCTCAGTGGCTTGCTCTTTAATTTTTTGCACATTTTCAATTATTTTTTAAAAATTTGCATCTTTTACGAATATCCGTAGTTTTGTTTAATCATTTCTAATGTAATTATTATTAATATAAATTATAACTAATATTTCAAAACATTAACCCTTACATTTTCGTAACAAATGAACTTCCTCGTCATTATATCTGTCCAATATTTCACCTTATTCCAAAGTGGCCCTGGTGGCATAAGACCTATAGAATGAGGTAGATGGCGCTATTTCTTTATACACGTTCATTTGAGGCATGTTGCGTGGAAATGCAACGTAATGACTTCACTTTTGTTAGCACTCGCTTTCACTTCCCGTCTAATGAAAATTTCTTGTGTAAATTTCAAAAATAGCAAAATATTAAGATACAATATATGAAATATAAACTCTAATAAATTACGATGAATTATAATTTCTATGTGAAAATTCATAACTTATTAATTTGTCAGATATCTGTATCGTTTTAGATATAATGAATGGTTTTATTGTTTTAGTCTATGTAGATTAAACAGTTTACATTTTATTTTGCAGTCTGTACAAACAGTAATACTAATTTGATCATTTGTAAACATGACATCACGTTGTGTACATGGCCTTAACCTACGTGCCGACACCAATATTAATATTGTATACATGTACTTAAATCAGTCGCGTTTCTTTTTACTTCTTACAGAATTTATCTCTCTCTCTCTCTCTCTCTCTCCCTCTCAGCTCTATCCCTGCACTAATATTTGCCTCAGATCTTAAGAAGTAGCAAAACATATAGGCACAAGCAGAGTCACAACTAGCTTCTTTATCTCAAATTGTATTTGGAACACTGTTTGGCTGCCTTTCCTTAATCTCAAAACTATCCTTAATATAGGAGAGACTTATTTCCAGCTGTGGGCTGTAGTTATGCTTATGAGATACTGAGTGAGAGAATCAAATTTAAATGTATTTTAATGATTGCAATATATATCTTATTTTCATATGACAACTGCCACCCATAATCTGATTCATAATTGAGTGATGATGGTTATCGTTTTAGAACTCTATTTTGATAAATATATTTCGTAGTGGTTACTGACCACAAGATCACAAAGTATCATACCCATAATGTAAGACGTAATATATAGAGGAAAAGTCATCCTAGTGATCTAAGGGGAAATATTTGTTGATACTTATTACATGCATGAAGGAGTTATATCCGACTCCATGGCTCGAAAACAAGTTGCAAAATACTTTGAGGTGTGTGTGGATATTTTGGATGTTCAACCATAAGAGTAACTTGTATGTAAGTTTCAATTATATTGCTGTCTTGTACTATCCACTATCATGAAACAGAGTGCAAATGTGAAAAACGACTTTAATACATAATGGGATGCTTTCGGAAGGTTGAATTTTGTTGTGTGTAACTTAAAAATATAGAAATTTGAAAAAGAAAGAAAGAAAGAAGCAGAAAGTAGAAATATTCATGTCACCAACTGCCATAATTTGTTTATTAAGCTAGATTCACTTAATCAATACTTACATAGTTTTATATGATTCCATGAATTATACTGTATACCATATTATCTCTAGAGGTGAAATGTACAAGCAAAACACCGAATGCACATCGAGTCTTAGAAGTACGGAAAGAGACACGTGTAAAACCACTTTCAATATGTATACTAATGCGATTCAAATAAGAATAGGATTGACCTGGCGCCATATTGTGACGTCAATTCATACCATTTAGGTAGGGTGAGCAAAACAGATACTTTTGAAATAATATTTAAATACAAATAAATAAATAAATAAAAATTAAAGAAAACGTTTTAATCGTAATCTAGCATTACAGTTTTGCTCATCTCTGCATCACTGTCTGAGTAGTAATCATTGTCATCATTATCATCACTGCTGCTTTCCTTTATAAAAATAGAACATGGGTTTATGTAGGTATTTAAAATATTCCACCGACTAGTATCAATATTTTAAATTAATTTATACAAATAATTATGACTTCAATAGATTTGGTAATACCAAGATTCACTTAAATAAAGCGGATAAAAACATTATTAATACGCAATAAATTTTCTTTGCAAGCCGTACTTTTTAAGTGACAGTTGACAGATCGCGATAATTCGAGGTCATTGACGTTCCTATTCTTATTTGCATCGCATTGTACGTCTCACCTCAAATTATTTCATGGCAAAACATATGTCAATTTATTTCCTATTCTACTCGTAGTGGATATATTATCCCAACCTAGAAAAAGAAAGAAAGAAAGAAACATGGATCACGGAATGTTCTCACATTTCAAGTGACACACAAACCAAGACAAAACCATGCCCAACTTATTTTAAAAGCACGCATTCACGTACGCAATATTAAAACAATTTGCAACCAATAACACTTATCTTTTTACGTGGTAGAGCCATGCTGCAGCTATATATGGTTGTAGCACGAATGGGTCGGCTCGACCGGGGAAGGACCACGCTCTCACAGAATACCAGCGTAAAATAGCAGCATAACGCTGCTGTGTTTCGTATGGTGAGTGTAGAGAACCCGAGACCCTTTTTACTGGAAATGAGGCATTCCATCTTAGTCCTCACGGGTGACAACGCATCTGCATTTTGATTCGTAATCGAAGATAGATCTAGATGTTTATGGGCCACAGCAGCCACTTACCATCAAGTGGACTGTGTGCTCGTTTGTTAGCCTTATCCTATAAAAAAAACATGGTGCTAGGAGCATGTGTATGCGACGAGTAGTAAACTTTTAAGAGCTGATAAAAATAGAAACCTGCGTATGTGCGTATCAAGCAGTTGAGCGTGGTTTTGGCATCACTTGTGAAATATACGAAGCACCCCGTGTCTCTTACTTTGTTAGTTTGAGATCACAAGTGATAATTGTTTACATAAAGAATTTTCAGTGATTTGCTTTCAAACTGTGATACAAGATGCAGGAGTGTTGATATTTTTCAAATTCCACATTAATGGAACTAAAATAAATAAATTGAATGAATGCCAACGAAAATTTATATTCGAATTATTATTATTATTTAAATGTATATTTATTTTAATATGAATTTTGTTTAATAGTAGATCATAGTTCAAAAATATGGAATTACTGCAAACTTAACTGACTTTTATAACATAGAAATACATTCTTAATTTGTTTAAAATTGCTAAATTAAATTTAAGCTCTACATGGATCCAATAATTTATTAAAGGTGTATTATGAACATAATTACAAAACAAAGTAGAAATATTCATGTAACGTAAGGCAAAGTAGACAACTGGTTATGAGTCCTGCTGTCTTAAATACAAATTTTACGTTTATTAGGAAATTCAATAAATCGGAATAAGAAAAATGCATTTTTGTTCCCTTCTGAACAGAGCAGCAGGCAGAAGATAGTAAATAAAATTCACTCATCCTCTTACGTCATTTTGTAACTAAACACATTTTTTGCACATTTCACGCATTTAAACTTTAATTCTAAGTCATTAAAGTAGTATGTGCTACGTACTAGAAGAGACGCCGAAACTTGGTCATTTGCAACACAAGTTAGGGAACTCAAACTTAGTCTGTACTCTGGTAAAGGTACTCTGTAAAAGATACTCTATACCTTTTTCCACGCGCCCCGCACTTTAGCACAGATTTTATTCGCGGTGTCTGTTCTTGTACTTAGTACATATTACATATTACTTCAGTGTTCTAAGTATTGACACATTATTTCATATAGATATTGTTTGTATTGTTTATAGTTCATATAGCATGTAAACTTTCTGCTAAACTCTTTGTTGTGTCGCATTTTCGAGGTCCAAACATTTCTCTCCGACCTCTAAAATTAATGTACACCATTGGAATTTGTACCTTATGTCAGTGTGTTAAAACTTAAGATCGGTTAAAGTCGTTAAATGTTATTACACCTTCACTTAATTTTGTTGTTGTATCTATAAACGTACGCATACAACCCGCTCGCAGAAGGTTTGCAAGGTCATGACGTCACGTGTCAAAAGCGTTGTGATCAGCGGAAATTGGAAGGGGTCATTACCGGCAAACCTTTTGCGTGCAGCTTATAGTTTAGTATATAAGTGTTTTCTTGTGTATAGTTAGTGCTAAAAGGTTGTAAAGTTTGAATGTTATTTAGGAATATATTCGGAAAAGATTATTTTATTACATGCATTAATGTGCAAGAGACGGTATCTGTAGGTAAAACTAGAATGTGTCGGAGACGTAACCGCAGTATAGCGGGGGACATGAAACGTGTTATACGTGTTACGGTACTACAGTACCGAAATGAAGTTTACGAGCACTTGATTGCAACGTACATTTATGTTTTTGTTAATTGCGAATGGACAGGAATAACTTTATTGTGCTTGATATAAATATTTATTTATATAATTAATTAATTAATATTAATTAGGGATTACTTGCGGAAACCATTACAATAAAAATATGAACATTAATTAACCCATGAAAAACATAATAATCCTAGTTTGCAGAGCATCTTACCTAGTTTGAAGAGCTTTTCATACTAGGTAAGGCATAGCTTAATTATTTTACCACGTTTATTAATTCACTTTTTTGTCTGTCGTTCCGGGTGGAATCTTGCAACGCAAATTTCGAGCATTTCCAGATGAGCTTGACATTTTGAACAAAGCTCAGAATCTGAAGTCAAATGATAAAAAATCATGTATGTTAATTTTTTTAGTACAAATTTTTTTAAAAAATCGCTTGTTTACATCTATTGTTTACATATATATCTACGTACACACTTGAATTGTGAAACGCGAGCTGTCTATAAAACTGAATTCATATGGTATTAGAAACAATATACCAATTTCACTTAAATGCTGATCTTGCAAATGTGTGACTTGCTCGTACATGAAGTAATGTACCATGCGGATGCGAAGCTAAATGTAGTTTCAATGAAATAGATATTAGCCATCTGCACACGCGTTCTGTTCATTATGGAGTAGAGATCATTTAATTTGACTGCACGTGTATTTTTGGTAAATTCTTAAACATGATAAAAATTGCTTAAATTTACTGAAACACAATAGAAGGTCGTACAGATTTATATTTTATGGTACTTAATACGGTAAATGTGACGAAATCTACCAACCAAATTATACCAAATTATATGATAATGAGTCAAAGAAAAGTTAATGTCAAAAACGAACATCACTCACTTTGTTTTAAGGTCAATTTCCACTAAAACGATAGCTACGAGTGACTAGTCGCGGCTGACAGTCGCAGAGATTTCGGAAAATAGCACCTGAACTATTCATGAGGCTGGAAATAACCGCGTGATACAGTTTTTCTTGATACTCTTTTTAGTTGCAGTTGCAAACGTGGCGGTCACGTCTTTTCCTCGCAATGGTGTAAACTCACACCTCACGAAAGCTCACGCCTATCCGTTTAGTGAAGAAATAGGTCTATACTTAATTGTATAAGCAATTTGGGATTGATGTAAATTTTGTGATTTCACTCAGAACTGTATATAGAATTGTAAGATAGTCGTTGGTATTTTTGTATGTGTAAAGGTTTTAAGAGTTGACATCGACCGTTATATAGTCCTGATGCATTTTTAATTTTATGTATTGGTGTATGTAACGAATTACTATATCTATGTCACCTATTTCTAGTTCTTCAACTCACACGAACTAAGGTGCCGTGTGAGGAGGGTCTAAAAATTATAAGGAGATAACCTATAGTAAAATAATCTATGAATCGGCACTACGGATTATCTTCTTCATGTTTCATGTCATAAAGGTTAAGCGCCGTAATCAACTCTTAGTAATATAAACTGTATGTATATAGTGATAGATTTTTTATTAAATTCGTTTGCTTATGAAATTACTTTGTTATTCTGAATTATAAAGAGCTTCCACGTTGTTTTTTGTCGTAGCCCGGCCTCGCTTCGACAACGTTCAGATCTCATTTGCACTATTTATTACTGATTAATTTTATTAACAATTGCTATGACAATAAAGTAATTACTATGAATTAATTGGCGTATTAAATCTGATACTTCTCGTCTACTGCACCGAACCGAGGTACTACTGCTATAACATGTATTTATATACATTATAGTAAATCCAGTGCAATGAGCGTATGGAGTGTAGAGAGAAGGAGGACCATCTCTATATATAAAAAGTGTCCCTAAAAATGTGTCCAATATGGATGGCGCTGCAGTAGCATGAGATAAATTTAAAATAAAAGCGCCAAAAGTAATTAGAATAAGATGGAGAAATAAACAAGGACCGACCAATCCGCTTGGTTTTGTACTACGTAAATAGTTGAGATTTTTTGTACTGGCATTTTACTAACTACTCTAATCATGAAATTTTTTAAATATTTGAATTCACCTGACTTCACTCCGTTCACAACAGCTATCTTCATATCGTAGCTTTTCAGTCGTCAGCGCTATTGTGGTAGGTTTTGGAACCTTATTTTCAGTAAATAGTAAGACACTTTTTCAACTTTCGCTCCTTATAAGATGGTTCTCCTTGTACTCTACACCATAAATGAGCGGTAGAGTCAGGCAAAATGGTGATTTAACGCCGTGTTTTGATTGGTTGGTACGACATCTATTCAACATGCGCTCGGTATATGCCGTGATCTAGCAAATATTAAACAATAATAGAGATTAAGACTTCACTATTCGACGCGACAACATACCATTTGTCCGCCTAAAAAATTGTGTTGCAGTCTCTTATGCATCTTTCATTTTTTGTCAACCCGCAACAAACTCGTTTTGAGTATGGGCCTTTTGATAGGACAGAGAGCAAAAGAACATGCGGCTCACAGATTTAGTCGTCTTCAATCAGATACTTTGTTTAACAAAGACTCTACTTCGGGTACAAGTTTGTTCCGGCACCCGATGACATGTTCTTGAGAAATATAGGCACGGCCGTCACATCATCTGTATAGTTTCTGGTTTGCAACATATCATTGATATGCAAAAGAAATAGTGTAGGTGATTGATTGCACGCAGGCTTGAGAAACATTAATATTTACTATTGTAGAAAAGTTATGACTTATTGATGTCTGTCATATTATGAGTTGGTATATCGTCATCTATGAGACCATGAGCCCATCATACAGTTCACATAGTTGCCTCTTACGATACCCACGGGACGAAATGAGGTAACAGATTTTCTTACGTGTTAAATAATAAATAGTGTTCCGTAATCATGTCGTGAGTGGTGACAATAGTAAATCCCACAAAGATCTCATGGTTTCCGACAGATGGCGTTTCCGAACTTCACATAGTTACGACACCCACGAGTCAAAATGTGGTGATGGATTCGCTTACGCCGTCGTCACTCGGAAATAATGTGGTGTTACGTAATTATGTAGTGAGAAGCGATTATAGGAAATCCTACAAAGATCTTATGGTTTTTGACAGTTGGCGTTACATCTCTTTTACACCAGACGTAAGATACGCAGACTAATAAAAAGGTGCAGCGTCAACGGTGCGAGACCTCTGGTTCTGCAATTGCCAATCCACCAGCCAAATGTTTTTTTTATTTATTTTAATAGGAGTCAAACGAGCATGCGGCTAAGACAAATAAAGAACAATGGCAGACTCATACATAAAATTAGTTGAGAAGGATGTTAGCATCTATATATCAAAAACATCTTAAAATGTTAAACGTCAGTCCCTTAATAACTCCGTCAAAGAATTTTGTCCTGAGAAGGCGTCAAAAAAAGATATTTAGATTTGAACCTTTTTAGGTTATGTCGTTGTCACTTGGAAGAAGTCATGCGTCCTGTGGTTGTTTGATGTTAGCTTAATACATTCTCAACATAATGTACCTACCTACATAATTGAGAGTATTTAGATTATTGTATCTCTATTATATATTTGCATACTATAAATGTATATTTCTGGCATAGCTCCAGGACATTTGTGTCATACAGTGACATTCTCAGAAGGGCTAGACCCCAGAGCCGTAAAGCCAGTAAAAAAAATGACATTTTGTTTTAGCTAGTGTTGCCATAACATTAAATGGAATTGTTACATAGTACTATGATTTAGATATTGTATTATTGTAGGAAGTTCTTCTTAAGAGATTTATTTTCAACCATATCACTTTTATTTTTATTATTACTGATAGTATGGTTATTACTAATAATAACTTAATATAAAAATATTTTGATTTTGTGTATTGTGTTGGTAGTCTTACAAAGTTATACGAAAATAGTATGAAATAAATAAATGGCAACACTTGAATAGAGTACAATGATTTAAGTCATTTGATATTCCCAAAAATGTTTGTTTTTTTCTGTGGCTTTAATTAAAATACATTTTTGTTTGTAAAATCATAGAAAAATAATAAAACGCATTATATATAACTTATCTCTAGACGCAATAGATTTTGTCAACTATTTTTCTGCCATTGCTCTTTGCAAGGTGATTAAGGCAATAACTAAAGAGTATGAACGAATCAAAACAAGACCAAGTTATGTCCAACTGTGGACTTTATCGGGCTACATAATGAAAAGGAATAATAATGATTTTACTATTTAAAGAGTGCTAGTAATCGCAGTTTTTAAAATATTGTAAGAAAGTGCGCACGTGACGCTAAAAAGTGTTGACCGATGAAGAAGATTAAAGCGGACGCCGCATCTATGTCGTACTGACCAATCAACAAACGCCTGACAGTGCATTAATAAATTTTGTATTCAAACACTATACCCGTAAGTCTTTATTTCTCACACTATCTCTCGTGTGAAAAACCGAAAATACCTACTTTTCTGCCGACTTCCAAAAAGGAGACGGTACTCAATTCGACTGTATGTTTTTTTATGTGTTACCTCATAACTTTGTACTGGGTGAACCGATTTCGATGATTCTTTTTTTATATGAAAGCTGATAGTTCTCGCATGGTCCCATATTATATTTGATCATCATATAGAATTTGATCAAGGTCAGACCAATGGTTATTGAGTTATTCTTAAATAAGTTATATTGTAGTCGCTTATATTGAAGTCGGCTGTACAAAATTTTTAATTTTAAATTATTTAATATATCGATATCCAAACGGAATCGCAGTTTTATTTTATACATACCTTTAACTACGTTTATTTATTTATTCTTAACACATCCTTATACTTACCATTCATTCACGGATATCGCAGATTCATTAAGCCTCTGCTTCTGGTAATGCGATCGTCAACCCAAGCATGATGATTAAAACAAATATTTCTAAATATAAATTGTTTTAATCATCACGGAAGCGGTCTATTATAGAATTTTTACGGATTGATAAATACAATATCATGCAGAGATTTAAAAGACAAAAACGTATGTCACATTGCCTTGGGTTCGCCCTTTTTGAAAGTAGTTTCGACACAAATTGCTGATATTTTTGTTGAAGCCTCCGAACTTTCTAATAATATTCAATGAGACCTTTTTTTATAGGAGATGGGGCAAACGAGCATGCGGCTCACCTGATGGTAAGTGACTACCGCCGCCCATGAACAACTGGCAACACCAGGGAGAGAATTGCAGATGCGTTGCCGGTCTTTTAAAAAGGAGTACGCTCTTTTCTTTTCTTTTCTTACCTTTCTTTGACATGGGGCGTATTTAACCGAACGAACGAAGCGAACCACACAGGAAAGATATTTTCAGGGGAGACACTTTCCTCCTTACCTACCCTTAATGTGACACTGTGGTGATATCTCTTCACATAATATATTTATCAACATATAGTCTCTTATGTGCGCCGAAATTAAAGATGTGCGTTTTTTTACCATATATCAGGAAAACTAAACCAATTCTTTCCTAAATTCTTAATATTTTAGTCCGATAAGAGAAAAACAAAAATATTTTATAGCAAAATATTTTATACTAAGTCACAACGCTTTTGGAAGATTTAAAAATTAAAGCAGTATTCGACGGTGAAACTTCAGTGCAATATCAATTGTTCAATCCCGTCCGAAGCTGTGCGTGTTCTCGGGTGGGTCGATCCGCACGACAGCGGTGGCCGGGACGAAGTATCCCTCATACTCCACCTCCTCGGGGGTGGTGTCGTAGTGGTAGTGGCCACCGTCTCCGTGCGCGCTGTATCCGTGGAAATGCTGCACGCGCAGATCTAAACCCTGCACACGCAATGTTTCAAGTGAAAATCCTTGTGCACAGCGTTATTGCTTAAATCTAACAGAAAAAATTTGATGATATAATGATGTCAAAGACCTTGTAAATGCACCAATAGGTGATATGGTTCAATATGAACATTTGCATGGTCACAACCCTTATTTTGATACCGTAAATTACTACCCTACTCACCAAATCACCGGTGACGAGCGTGCCGACGTGGGTGATAGGCGCTCGCATTTCGAAGTAGTGGAGCCAGTTGTCCACATCCGAGTCGGAGCAAAGCGGCGCCGCGGAAAAGTCCGGCATCACGTGGTGCTTCACGCGACCCGCCCGGAGCAGGAACGTGCCACCCAGACCTGCACGGAAGAGGGAAATCAAACAGGACCGGGAGTTTGGCTACTTGACCGCCAGCGGATTGTTGCTCTTCTTTTATTGTATAAATAATGTTTTCAAGTAGATTTAGATGTGTAATAGTGGATGGTGCGATTTTATGTATTAAACGTCTGCGCATGTGAACTATTAGTGGAAACGACGAAACAAGTGATCCAATGGTAATATGAACCTCAAGATAACGTGTATGCTTAGGCGTCTTGAGATACTACCGTCATCGACTATCTGTTGACTCAAGCTGCCGTTAAAATATCCCAAAAAGTTCTCAATGTGACGCATCAAAATATTGTGAAGAAGTTTTTAAACAATTAATTTAATTTTACTCGTCGCTGGCAAAAGTGCAACAGTACGAATCCAAAGAAAAGAAAAAACCGGCGACTAAATCGACCGCTTCAGGAACATAGGGCTTTTATCATGGTAGCGCCACATTATAGCTCTGTTAAGGCTGCAACACTAATGTACTAAAAAAATTACATAGAGCTGTTTTCATATTGTATGCTTAATCAGTTGTGGGTGCTGCTGACACAGCACACACATGCGTCACCCGTATCAATGTATGTGTAATTCTTGCGAAATACGATAACGACCGCCGCCGGCGGGACGCCATGACGGCAGTCTGTAAGCGAGTAGTGCAGTTACTTATTCCTTTGGAGTGTACTAAGCGAGCACGTGTCTCGGGTTCGAAAAAAATAAATCTACTTCAACCAGTTATGTGAACAATCTAATCATTTTCCCCTTTACACATGCCTATATGATACTCAAGAATCCCAGTAACACAACACAGTGTTTCTTGTACTTTAGCTATAGCTGTATCTTATATATGTTCATGATCATGTTTCCTACAACTATGATTGATGCTTATATGCTGAAAATTGTAATGTTGGACTTGAAGGGGAGGATGTTTCAATATTGTGCTTTAGGTAATCAAGTGTATTGTAGTGGCAACATTGTTGTTACCGTAGTCTTAGTTTTTTGGCCTAAAGGTCTAGATACCAGGCCGCAAACTCCAAAAAAAAGTCTTAGTTTTTGGTAATACATATGATCTATGGTTAGAAGTTTCCAAAATCTTAAGGCTGGCTTTTCACTATGGGATATAATATATATTATATCCCGAAATATAAATTATATCACATATTCACACTGTGAGATATATCTTTTAACTAGTGTGCGTTCCTCATTGGTCATTGAATTACCACCCTTTACCCCGCACACCGTTCTGCGGGGGCGCACCGTTTTGCGGGGTACAGGGGGCGAAATATAATATGAAAATATCGCTCGGTCGATCGAAAAAATATTTATAGCTGGAGACGTAATATATATATATTATAGCTCAGTGTAAACGGTTCCATATGAAATGTATGGTGAGCGATATTAATTTATATCTCGAGATGTATTAAATATTTTATTATATCCCATAGTGAAAAGCGGGCTTAATGATGTTTCCTGTAATACTAAATAATAAACAATATATAGTGCCACCAACTTTATTTAGGTGTAACTGTATTTGGGTGTAAGGGGCTCCGCTAAGATCTTGGAGCCCAAGCCAACCCCGCCTGCACGTGGCGCACCTGCTGGACAACGGAAAGGGCTCTGGCGATGCCACTCCTCTGGGATTCGTCCTAGGGGTTCGGGGGTCAGACGGCAGTCGCCCCGGTAATTGGCACTAAGCCACTCAAAAATGAATAGTAAAAGAAAGAGAGGTACGTTTAGGACTAGGGCGTCGCCGCATAACGACGCGCATGGGGATCGCCTTAACCCTGCGACAAGTATGCGAGGGCTACCGGGCCCCGTGCGAGCCCGGTTAAAGACGTTAGCACCAACTACGAAGATTCGCTTTGCAAACTGGAACATTGGCACGTTTACGGGACGCTCCGCAGAGCTTGCGGCCATACTTGCCAGGCGTAAAGTGGCAGTGGCATTCCTGCAGGAGACACGGTGGAAGGCCAACAGGAGCCGAAATATTGGGCACGGCTACAAGCTGATTTATACAGGCTCTTCTGGTGGGGAGAACGGTGTGGCAGTGGTGCTCGCGTAGCGTAGCATAGCGTCTTGGAAGTTAGACGCATATGCGACCGACTTATGGTAGTAAGGTTGCTTTTTGATGGGGTCGTGACCCACTTAATAAGTGCCTACGCCCCACAGGTCGGCTGCAGCGACGCGGATAAGATGCTGTTTTGGGATCGGCTCGGAGATGTACTACGCGGAATACCGTTGTCCCACGATGTCGTTTTGGGTGGCGACCTGAACGGTCATGTGGGCGAGGTGCAGGGGGAGTATGAACGTGTCCACGGCGGCTATGGTTACGGCCGAAGAAACGCAGAGGGGGAAACCATTCTCAGAACCTGCACTGCAGCTGACCTGGCCGTGGTGAACACGTTCTTCAAAAAGAAAACCGAGCACCTGATTACCTACAGGAGCGGTCGGAACGCCACTCAAATCGACTATCTACTGACCAGGAGAAGTCATATCAGTCGCGTGGTCAACTGTAAGGTCATACCCGGTGAGTGTCTCACTGCCCAACACCGGCTTCTTGTCATGGACCTCGGCGTAAAACCCCCGAACGTTGCCGCCGTCAAATCAAGTGGTGGCTGCTGGATCAAACCAGATACTCAGAGTTTGACTCTGCCGCTGGAGATATTAGTCTCGACACAGCAGGCAAGTCCGTCCAAGAGTGCTGGAAAACCATTCAGACAGCAATCACAAAGACGGCAAAGCGAGTTCTCGGCGTGGCGAAAGGGGGCCGCAAAATCGACAAGGAGACCTGGTGATGGGACGCCACAGTCCAAGGTTCATTACGGGAGAAGAAAGCACTCTTCAAGACGTGGCAAGCGACCAAATCTCCTGAAGATCGCGCATCTTACAAGACAGCGAAAAGAGCTGCCAAGAAAGCTGTAGCCAGAGCCAGGCGTGACCACTTGCAACCATTATATGCTAAGTTGGACACTCCTGAGGGGCACAAGCTCATATATAAACTGGCGCGCTCTAGGGCCAAAGCAGCGCAAGATATTACTCGCTGCTGCAGCGTCAACGGCCCTAATGGCGAGCTCCTGTACGATGATCGTGCGGTGAAGGAGAGATGGCGCTCTTATTTCCACGTTTTGCTGAATACTCAGCATCGGGAAGTACACCCTCCCGAACAACTCCCGAACCATAGACTCGTGCCACCGATTACACCTGACGAGGTCCTCGCATCTCTTCGTCACATGGAGAATCGGAAAGCTGTCGGACCAGACGAGGTGCCAATTGAAGCGTGGAAAGCGCTGGGGGCTCGTGGTGTGTGCATTCTTACCAACCTTTATAATAAAATCCTGAGCGACCGAATAATGCCCGATCAGTGGCGGCTTAGTATAATAACGCCGGTCCACAAGGGTAAAGGGTCCGTTCAGGATTGCGGTAATTACCGCGGTATAAAGGTGATGTCACACACCATGAAGCTCTTCGAGCGCATTATTGACACCAGGATCCGACAGGAGTGTACAGTGTCGGACTCCCAGTACGGTTTCCAACCAGGACGCGGTACCATGGACCCTATATTCGCCCTAAGGATCCTCATGGAGAAGCACAGGGAAAAGAATATGCCTCTGCATTTCTTATTCCTAGACCTGCAGAAGGCCTTTGACTGTGTTCCTAGGGAGATGATCTGGTGGGCGTTGCGGTCGAAGTTGGTACCAGAGACCTACGTGGAAATCGTACGTGACATGTACCGCAACTCCGATTCAATAGTCAGGACCGGTGTTGGTGATAGCGCCCCCTTCCCCATAACCGTAGGCGTGCATCAGGGCTCCGTCTTAAGCCCCTATCTCTTCAGTGTGATATTAGACGAACTGTCAGCCAGCGTACAAAAACTACCGCAGCCTTGGCTGCTTATGTACGCTGATGATATCGCACTGGTAGATGGGGACAAAGGACGGCTTACCAGACGCGTGCACGCATGGAGGGAGGCGCTTGAGAACGGCGGGCTGAAGCTAAACGTGGTGAAGACGGAGTATATGGCCTGCAACAGCACAGATCTGACGTCTCTCCGTATAGGCGACGACACCGTCGAGCGCACGGACAATTTCAAGTACCTTGGATCTGTGCTTGATGCGTCTGGAGACATCGATCGCGACATCAAGGCCCGTATATCAGCGGCTTGGGCGAAATGGCGCGAGGTGACGGGTGTCATTTGTGACCCCAAAATGCCGGTCAAGCTGAAGGGACAGGTCTATAAGACCATCATAAGGCCTGTCCTTACGTACGGCAGTGAGGCGTGGCCGGTGCTGGAGCGACACCGGCAGTTGTTGCATGTCACGGAGATGAACATGCTGCGGTGGATGTGTGGCGTCACGCGGAAAGACCGTGTACGGAATACATACATCCGCGGCAGCCTCCATGTCCGTGACATTGCTGACAAGCTGCAGGAAAGTCGCCTCAGCTGGTACGGCCACGTCTTACGACGACCGGCAAGTTACGTGGGAAACAAATGCCTGGATATGACCCTGCCTGGTACCAGGAGTAGAGGACGACCCAAGAAACGCTGGCTTGATGTCGTGCAGGATGACATGCGCGCCAATGGGCTAGTTGTGAGGGACGCCGAAGACCGGGCAAAGTGGAGGAGGAAGTGCAGGAAAGCGGACCCTGGGTTCTCCCGCGCTGGGCGGGATGAGCAACCGGGATAAACGCTCGGTAGAAGAAGAAGATATAGTGCCACCAACTTATCTGTTCAGTTGACACCGTCGCTAGTAGAGCGCTTACTATTGCCATTTAAGAAATTCACCGAGGAAATAGGTGTTAACATGTTTCATTACACATAATATAAAATAAAACAAATTTCTTGTTAATATATTAAAATAAGTGAGAATTAGTGTTATTATATATATTATTTATATTTTATAAAAATAATTTTGGTCGTGATCTCGAAGGTCAAGCGGCCGAACTTCAGGAATTTGTGTTTTGAAAGATGTACCCGCGCTAGTTACTGGTTCCAATAATTCATCTTCTGAGTCACTGGAGTCGCTTTCGATATCGCTCTGACACTATAATAAAAGGTTCATCTAAATACGCGTATTTGTCTGTATTCATTTTTAATTTTTTTTCATATTATGATTACAAATGTTTTTCCATTACACCCGTGTAATTTTATGGAATGCATCTTTAATTAATTGGGGCGTTAGAACATAAGATTTTCCAACAGTTTTACAGTAGATTGAGATAATTTTTTTACTATGTTTCACAAGTACATTATTTGGTGATTTTAATTTTCCATATCTGGCAATACAAACCTGTTGCGGCAGCAACGCGTTCATACAGCTTTTCAAAAGGTATAGTTGGAGCGTACAAGCTCCAACTATACGTTTCTCGCCTTTCATAAAAGATAAAACTTTTAAGATAATCTGTCGCGCTTCACTTTTAAGATCTTTAGGCATTTTATTTGCACTTTTTAAAAACACTCACCTGATAGCTCAGAATAAATAATAACTGACAGCGAAATGTTATTTACAAAGTGGCGGCCTTAGTTCCAATTTTGTCCACCTGAACAGATAAGTTGGTGGCACTATACAATTAAAAGTGAACAGTGTTGGTTTAATTATATTAATAATAGTTACACTAAACAAGGTATATCCGTAATTTGGTTTATTCATTCTTTATCTACTAAATATAAAACATAGCTAATATTACAGAAATCATTTTCTAAACAAATTAACTAGTCCCGCAATGAAATCTGTCAAATATTTCACCTCGTTTCTAAATGGCGCCGCCTTGTTAGCAGAAAAAGTCGTGGATTTCTTATTATTCATTTCTTCATTCATGTCTTCTTTGGTCATTCTTAACCTCGAAATATTTTAAAATTTTATACGTGCAGGTTTTGACACGATGTGTACATAATAAGCATATGGTGAATCAGCATTTGAAAATGAAATTAACGATTTTAGTAGTACCGATGAGTAACTCGGATACCTACAATGAAGTTCATTGTGAGTGGCCAGCCAGAGATCTACCGTGGTTCCAATTTTAAATTCAAATTTATTCTCCAAACCACCACAGCCAAAAGCCACCACCAGCGATATTTGTCATTAAATATATATTATTTACAAAATAAAATAACTTTACCTACAACTTTATCTCCGTAGTGATCCTTTAGAGTATCTCTGATGGCAGTGATGAAGTTGGATTTACCAACTCTCTTCTTAACCACCACTTTTAATACCTATAAAATTTAAAATCGGTTAGTTATTGTTGTAAACATCCGGCTTGAAGCACCGATTTATTATTATTATTGAAACAAGGTTGCATAATGTACAAGGTTTCTAGGTTATATGCCTCCTTTTCTGCCTAGGAATTCTCCTGTGTAGGTACCATCAAGAGGGTCCTAGTTCAGACACCATATAACAGTGCGTGTACTGCTGAGTTCCAGTTCGAAGAGTATAGAAAGCCAGTATAATAACAAGCTATAAGGTATTCCATCTTAGAGGTTTTAATTTGAAGTTGATTGCAGGTGTCCATCGGTTGCAGTTGCTACTTGCCATCAGGTAAACCGTGAGTTCGTTTGTCACTTCAATTAAATAAAAAACATTATTTTAGCATAATATAAATAGTAAACTATTGGCATCTAAATAAAAATAGTTCTTGCTCATATTGTTTTTACTATTATAGGCCAGTGTTTGACTGCTATCCCACCTGATGGTAAGTGGTGATGCGGCTGAAGATCGTAAAGCGCACTGACAGCTTGACAAAAGCCTATTCACTCTTGCCTTGAAGACACCCACATTATAATCGGATGGAAAGATGATGGCAAATTGCTCCTTTGCTGTAACCCTTCATGAAGGACGAAGCAAACCGTTTGGTTAGAATGCGTGGTATTTTGACAACAAAGGGATGGAAACCAGCTGAACGTCTGGTGGTCCGGTGATGGAACGGAGAGGAAGGAATTAAGTCATGCAATTCCTGCACTTGAATGTATCCTAGAAGAAGACTGGCTACTTTACGCCTGTGCTTGAATCGAAGATTGGTTCTAACTATATTGATGTGATCAACAAACCTCATAGTACTCCTTTTCATTGAGTGCAAAGCCTCTAGGTCACATTTTGCAGCACCGATTAAAATTTTAATTAAAATCCATTCAATTAAGGTATCGGAAACGAATCGAAACGATGGTATTTGAAGGCACTAAGGAACTACGTACCTTCCCGGGCTGTCCGTCGCTGAGCAGGTAGTTGCCGAGCAGCGCAGAGCGGGTCTCGTTACTGGGCAGGCGCCGCTGCAGGTAGGAGCTGCTGCCCTTGGCCGCGCCCGCCGGCTGCACCGACACCACGCGCGTGCCCTGCTCCACCTCACCCCCGCGCACGCTCACATTGATGATGCCCTACACGACACCCGGCAGAACGAATTCATTAAACAATTCATCATCATAATTATCAATATCTACCTGTCAAAACAGATTGCCACATAGGGAGAATATTTGCCATAGTTGCCGTGATTGGCAGACTAGTCGAAGATCGTAAATTTTTATTATGTTGAGTTTTCATCAGGAAGATTTTCTGGTTGGGAGACTATCTTAGTGATTCTTTTAGCTATATGTGGTCTTCTATTTTTAAAGGTTCCACCTAGAGATGACCATAATAAGTATAATTTAAAAAATGAGAAGCAAAGGATATCATGTTTATAACACGACGTGTCTCCGCCCCTAAATGAGACAACAACAAGGGAAATGATTCTGCGATTACTTACCACTAAGAATAATAATTAAGCGAAAAAATAATATTAAAATAAAAATAATGTTATAAATAAAAAAATGTAATATAATAATAATGTTAGCAGCAAGATAATAATCTAGGCGGTTACTCATGGCTGAGTATTTCATCGGATGACGCCTCGTTTTGAGGCGAAACGCGTATCGTAATATCGACGGTGGTTTGTTTTAAGTATAGAAGTTAGGAGAGATGTTGAGTGTAGACAATAGTGATTGGTTTAGTGGTGGCAGCGGTAGAGAGGGAGATGCTCTTTGGACTTAGCGTCAGCGGGATTACACATTAAAATACATACCTTGAAACAGAAATATCGTGGGTGTCGTAAGAGGCGGCTACGGATCAAGCCAAAGAAGATCATAAATCTTCCGATAGACCGCGGTTTAACAACAACATGTAACAAAAACCCTGTGGTTCCCGTTAAGTGCGTTATCAGAGTCAGTATTCAAACCTAAAGAAATAACTTTTTTTCAAAAAACTTTGAACATTAAAAAAAAATTAATTTAAAAAAAAATTTGAATTGTATGTGGTTTTATTACCTCTGCATTATCCGGAGAGTAAGAGGATTGTGAAAGACCCCCCTTCACCGATACTCGTATCAGTAGGAGGTGGTAATAAAACGACATACAATTCAAAAATTTTTGTTTTTAAATTAAGATTATTTTTTTAATGTTCAAGTTTTTTGAAAAAAAGTTATTTCTTTACGTTTGAATACTGACTCTGATAACGTAACGTACCCAACGGGAACCACAGGGTTTTTGTTACACGTTGTAGATATAATATTTTTTACGCGGTAGGCCCATGCTGCGGCTATATTAGTAGTTGTAGCACGAATGGGTCAGCTCGACCGGAAAAGGACCACGCTCCCACAGAATACCAGCGTAAAATAGCAGCTTAACTTAAGAGAGTGTAGAGAACCGGAGACCCCTTTTACTGGGAAAGAAGCATTCCATCTTAGGCCTCACGGGTGACAACGCATCTGCATTATGATTCTTTATTGAGGATAGATGTGGATGTCTATGGGTCACAGCAACCACTTACCATCAGGTGGACTGTGTGCTCGTTAGTCACCCTATCCTATAAAGAAATTCCAGGAGTAAAATGTCTAGATACGAAACAGACAGCAGCATCAAAGGTGCGAGATTTTTGGTACAGCAATCTTCAATCCAATCCAAGCGTAAAGATTAAAGCATAACCATACAACGAGAGAGACTCAGCAGCAGACGTTTAAGAGCTGATTAAGAAGAAATAGTTATATGTTTACTGAAGAGTCAACCTTACCTCGCAATTTACACCAATATAAGGCCAAGGCCCTGCACCGGCCCCGGCGAGTAAGGCGGGGTCTCGCTGAAGGAACCGCAGCAGCTCTGCCAAGTCATAGATCTTGTCACGCCGAACCAGAGGCACCAAATATGGTGGGCCACCGATTTCTACCAGCTTTGCGTTCCCCGTTAATCCTGCAAGCAAATATATTAACTGTCATTAACATTTTATCCCTTTAAAGTATTTAGCAATTACAGCAATACTTTGTCTTCTTTGTATGTTTACATATTTTATATATAGAATAAGGGTCATAAACGAGTACACTGAACACCTAGTGGGAAATGATTTCTGTGGTCCATACACATCTATGTACATCCTTGATGACGAATCAAAATGCAGACGCGTTGTCACCCGTGTGGGCTAACATGGAATGCATTGTTTTCAGTAAAAAGGTTCTCTACGCTCACCGTTAACTGTTATGCTGGCCACACACGGTCAGTTAAACTGATCAGTTTAACTGACGTACATCCAAAAACTGACCGTGAATGTGAAATCTTAAGTTGAAATTTTTAACTGAAGGCAACACGGATTTTATTCGGGCGTGCTGTCAGTTAAACTGCTCCGTTGAACTGACGTCCATCCAAAAACTGATCGTGAATGTGAAATCTTAAGTTAACATTTTTAACTGACTGCAACCCACGTATTTTTCCGGGCGCACCGTAATCCGCTGGCTTCAGTTCGTTTCCATTATTGGTAAGTACATACTTTCTTAGTAGCTTTTATACAACGTGTCCCAAAATTCAACGATAAGCCAACACCGGAGGATAGACCTGCCCTGGACTAATCGGGGAAAAAAAGAAAAAAAAATATATCCCAATTATATTTTAAGTTATATAAAAAAAATGAAATTCTTCAGAAATTGAGACTGTTTATGATATTTTTCACTACCATGACCACAATTTTTTAAATATTTTTTTCTTTTTTTTTTTATAGGCAACCTGAATAGTACTGCTATCTACCACAATTCTTAAAAACTCCAGAATAACTCTTGTTTTATCACGAAAATTAATGAAACTTATTTTATTCCCTAAATTTTTTGAAGACTTTTAGTTTTAACCAAATTTAACTTATCGTGGTGTAAAAAAAAAGTATGAACACTAGTCTGGCAAGTTTTTTAAAAATTTACGCAACTAACAAACATTCCAAAATGGTATAAAACTCTAGGAAAACAAGTTATAAAAAAATATGGGCCTATTATTTCTAAACAGGGGCCAAATTCCTTAAATTGTAATTGTCAGTAATCACTTTTACTACATGCCCAAAATGGGTTCCTGTTACAATTTCTAGGAATTCGAATGGGGCATTAAAACCTTAGATGTTAGAGAGAGATAGATAGATAGAGATATTTACGTTAAAAAGAGACTTTGAGAGAGAAGGGCAGGTAGAGAAGCTGTTATTATTCTCAGCAAGTCGGTTCAGTATGCTCTGCTCCTTTGCTTACTGCGCACCGTTCCCAATTCAACTTACGTGGCCCTCGTACATACTATCGACTTTTGGCTTGGCTTTTTGATCTGGAATCGACCTGCAAACTTAACTGACCTGGCATTATTTGGACTGGAATTGATCTGCAAACTGAATTGACCTGGCATTATCTTGGACTACGATTGTGTGTTTTGCGGTTTAGAGTTCTGGCGCATTTTGGACTGTTTAGCGTTTAAAATGCCGCAACCATACACACCACAGGAATACGCTAATATGCATTTAATCTATGGAGAATACCGATGTAATGCTAACGCTGCTAGCAGACTGTATCGAGAAAGATACCCAAATGCCCAAAAATATCCTGATTATCGAGTGTTTATTAATGTGCATCAAGCGTTTTCGGAGGGTCGTATGCCATCCAATAGGAGAAGCGCTGGAATACCTAGATTGGATCGTGATGAAGAAGTTCTCAATGAGATAGAAAATTACTCGACTACTTCGGTACGTGCCATAGAAGAAGCTACAGGAATCCCGAAAAGTTCTGCACATCGAATATTAAAACGTCACAAGCTTCACCCATATCACTACAGGCGTGTGCAGACGTTATTACCGCGGGACTATCCGCTACGGGTCACATTTTGCCGTGTAATGCTGCAAAGGCACAGTGAAGATCCCCACTTCCTAGACAAAATTCTATGGTCGGATGAAACAACGTGCAAGAAAGATGGGTATTTAAATCTTCACAACCTACATAGTTGGAGTAATGAAAATCCACACTTGATGAGACAATTGAAAAGACAAAACAAATCCCAATATAATTCAAGGTTAACCTATGGACCGGCATATTAAATGGAAAAGTAATTGGGCCCTTTGAGTTACAAGGAAACTTAGATGGCAATAGTTATTTAAAATTTTTACAAAATGACTTGCAAGAATTGTTAAACGACGTGCCCTTAAGTGATCTTCAAAACATGTGGTTCCAAAATGATGGTTGCCCAGCACATTATGCCCGTCCTGTGCGAGAATATTTAAATCAAGAGTATCCAGGGCGTTGGATCGGGCGACTTGGTCCTATCTTATGGCCACCCCGTTCACCCGATTTGAATCCCCTGGACTTCTTCTATTGGGGTTGTCTTAAAAACAGGGTCTACTCAAAACCCATTGTGACATTGGACGAGCTTCGTCGAAATATCACTCAGGCTGCTGATTACATTAATAGCAGAAGATATGCAAGACAAATAAAACGATCATTTTTAAGGTGATGTCGTGCATGTATTAATGCTGGTGGCAAACAGTTCGAACATTTGCTATAATGTTAATAACTTAATAAATTACACGTGAAACTGTTTGTACCATTTGTTTTGAAATATTAAACATTTTGCAAGAACTAATACTTTTATTACACCGACCGTCATTTGGCCCCTGTTTAGAAATAATAGGCCCATATTTTTTTATAACTAGTTTTTCTAGAGTATTATACCATTTTGGAATGTTTGTTAGTTGCGTCAATTTTTAAAAAAACTTGCCATACTAGTGTTCATACTTTTTTTTTACACCACGATAAGTTAAATTTGGTTAAAAGTTCAAAGTCTTCAAAAAATTTAGGGAATAAAGTAAGTTTCATTAATTTTCGTGATAAAACAAGAGTTATTCTGGAGTTTTTAAGAATTGTGGTAGATAGTAGTACTATTCAGGTTGCCTATAAAAAAAAAAGAAAAAAATATTTAAAAAATTGTGGTCATGGTAGTGAAAAATATCATAAACAGTCTCAATTTCTGAAGAATTTCATTTTTTTTATATAACTTAAAATATAATTGGGATATATTTTTTTTCTTTTTTTCCCCGATTAGTCCGGGGCAGGTCTATCCTCCGGTGTTGGCTTATCGTTGAATTTTGGGACACGTTGTATAAATTTTATAATTTTTTATATCATTTATTAAGATTATATAATATTTTTTTATTAAAAAAAAAACGTTACCCCCACACTAGGATTTTCTCCTGTATCGTGGAGGCAGTTTACAAACACAAATTACACAAGGACAAACATCCAGACCCGGAACAATCATTTGTAGGCCATACAAATACTTGTTCCGTGCGGGATTCGAACCCGCGCCGCAATCCATTGCTAAGCCACTACGCCACGGAGCCGTCATATATATTTAGAGAAGTTGGTTTGACAGAGGATGGAGATGGTAATGATGTCACCTTCCTTATGGTGGACTCAGAAGGTGGGTAGAGGATCTCAGTGATCCTACTACGTAGAACCATCGTGTTTCGACTCATTTTTAAATAGATAAATGGAGACCTAGATGACTGTGATGATATCACCTTTATGTTGGTGCAATCCGAAGGTGGGTATAGGATCTCAGTGACGACATTAGATAGACCGGTCGTGTTTGAACTCATTTGAAAGGGCTCATAAAGACTTAGGTGACTGTTATGATCTCACCTTTCTGATGGTGCAATCCGAAGGTGGATATAAGGATCTCAGTGGTGGCACTAGGTAGAACGGTCGTGTTTGAACTCATTTGAAAGGGCTCATAAAGACTTAGGTGACTGTTATGATCTCACCTTTCTGATGGTGCAATCCGAAGGTGGATATAGGATCTCAGTGGCGGCACTAGATAGAACGGTCGTGTTTGAACTCATTTGAAAGGGCTCATAAAGACTTCGGTGACTGTTATGATCTCACCTTTCTGATGGTGCAATCCAAAGGTGGATATAGGATCTCAGTGGCGGCACTAGATAGAACGGTCGTGTTTGCACTCATTTGAAAGGGCTCATAAAAACTTAGGTGACTGTTATGATCTCACCTTTCTGATGGTGGAATCCGAAGGTGGATATAGGATCTCAGTGGCGGCACTAGATAGAACGATCGTGTTTGAACTCATTTGAAAGGGCTCATAAAGACCTAGGTAACTGTTATGACCTCACCTTTCTGATGATGCAATCCGAAGGTGGGTATAGGATCTCAGTGGCGGCACTAAATAAAACGATCGTGTTTGAGCTCATTTGAAAGGGTTCATAAAGACCTAGGTGACTGTTATAATTTCACCTTTCTGATGGTGCAATCTGAAGGTGGGTATAGGATCTCAGTAACGGCACTAGATAGAAGGATCGTGTTTGAACTCATTTGAAAGGGCTCATAAAGACCTAGGTGACTGTTATGACCTCACCTTTCTGATGGTGAAATGCGAAGGTGGGTATAGGATCTCAGTGGCGACACTAGGTAGAAAGATCGTGTTTGTACTCATTTGAAAGGGTTTATAAAGACCTAGTTTAATGTGATTATATTACCTTCATGATGGTGAAAAAAGAAGGTGGGGTAAAAGATCTCAGTTATGCCACTACGAAACACCATCGTGTTTGGGCTCATTTGGAAGGGCTCAAGAAGTAACTACACAAATAATATAAATATAATAAATAGTACAAACAGTATTATTACTCAATTAAAAAGCAGCAAAACTCCTAAGTAGGTACAAAATTAGAAATCGACCATATATTTTACAGGCAATAAAAAAGGGCAGAACGGAAAAGCATAACCAACTACAACCAGAAGATGAAAGTATCTGCGTACTTCAAGAAAACCTACAAGCACCATTAAGGGACTACTCCATGCGAACGACCTTGAGCATTTGCCCGGCGCGCCGCTCGGAACAATATATTGCGTAGTATTATTTTTTCAACATCAATAAACTATTTTATGGAAATACACACAGGGTACAGCGCAGCGATAAATGTATTTTAATTTTTTTATTCGGTATATTAGTTGCATTATATTAGAATTATGTATTTTCATATATTATCTAGTTATGAAATTTTATAATTAATTATATATTAAAAATGAAGTATTGAAAATTGTGAGTTTAAAAGATACCCATTCACTATAGGTAAATAAATAGATAGCTCGATTACTATAAGTGACCAAGTTACCTGTACGCAGTATTTAGAATTTAATGGTTTTTGACTGATTTATTACACGAATACTACACATTTAATAAAACAACCTTTACGGATTTTATTTTGTTTAACTTATTTTAATTCGTGACGTTTGGGAGCTTCAACTTTATTTAAGTATGTAACACGTCGGGAGCTCAATTAGATAAACACAGAAAACTAGGCCATCCTAACTATTTCCGTTACTGAAAACCGATAAGCATTATCTGGTCATCATAAGACCTTCAGAATGTGCCCATGTCCACGGATTTTTTTGGGTTCACCGTAACCGGAGTGCAAGTTAGTATCAGTGGGGTGTCGCCCGCTCTACAGATAGGTAATTTAATAAATAGATAAAAATAAATAACACATTTATCAAATAAATAAAATTTACCATAAGGAGTAAAATTATCATAATATCTGACCCATTTCTTAAAAGTGTCTTAATACTGATCTTATCATGAATAAAAATATCTTTAGAATAGAATAGAATAATTTTTTATTCAATATTGATTATTACTTAATTCTTATTGAAAGTCATTTTTTTATTTACCACTGGTTCGGAAAATACCTCTGTCCTGGGAAGAACCAGCAAGAAACCCAGCGGGATTTCTTTTTCAAACATCAATTAACAATAATTTCGTTTATACAATTTTAAATGATTTTTCATAGAAACAGCATGGTGGCGATCACCTTATTACCAGACGTTATTTTCATTCATGTATTCCTTGATATTATAATAACCCTTTTTGTACAGTTTCTCTTTAATAAAACTTTTAAACTTGTTTATTAACAAACTTTGAATATGTTCTGGGATTTTGTTGTAAAAGCGTATACAATGCCCCATAAATGAATTACTGATTCTGTGGAGTCTAGTAACTGGTATTACAAGCTTATGTTTGTTCCTAGTGTTTAAAGTATGCACATCCTTATTCTTATTAAAGCTATTTAGGTTTTTATGTACATACATTACATTTTCATAAATATATTGCAATGCCAAAGTTAATATGTTTATTTATTTAAATTTTTGTCTGAGGGACTCTTTACAATTTAGATTATAAACGGCTCTCTTTTGCAAAACAAATATAGCTTCAATATCAGTCGCATTACCCCATAGCAAAATTCCATAAGACATTACGCTATGAAAGTAACTAAAATACACTAATCTAGCTGTCTCAACATCTGTGAGACTTCTAATCTTTCTTAGCTGCAGAACTAAGTCTGCTTGCTAATTTAGATATATGGGGGCCCCATTGAAGTTTCGCGTTAATAGTAATACCGAGAAAAACAGTGGTATCCACAAGACTCAACTCCTCCCCATTTAACAGCACATTGGTATTAGAATGTTTTACATTAGGTATTGTAAATTTAATAGACTTTGTTTTATTGCCGTTTAAGAGCATATTGTTAGCGTTAAACCAATGTACTAATTTCGATAGAGCATTATTTACATCGTCATAATTAATTAACTGCCGTTTGAGTTTGAAAATTAAAGAGGTATCGTCAGCAAATAATACTATATCGTGATTGTCCCCTACAAGATAAGGTAAGTCATTAATATAGATTAAAAACAGGAATGGGCCAAGAATCGAGCCCTGAGGAACGCCCATTGGTACTACCGATCCGGAGGAACCTTTACCACTGATCACGACTTTTTGAGTTCTGTTACTTAAATATGAAGTAAGAAGTCTAAGCACCCGTGTAGTGGCGGTTAAGAATATCCACTACTCCATATCTTCCCGTGGGTGTCGTAAAAGGCGACAAAGGGAAACAGGCAGGAGATGGGCAGCAACATCCTCCTGGTAACGGCAAAATTACAATAAAAAAAACTGCGGTTGCCAAACCGCTCGCCAAGCGTGGCAACTATGGCATTATACCCCCCCCCCCCCTTCCCATAATGAAAGTTACGAAGAGACGGCCCCCAGTTCCCGACGGCCCCGCTATTCCTGGCTACGGTGGCGACCATGGTAACGGCGGGGCAGGGTGTGCTAAGAATCTCCGGTGGAGGTTCGGTTGCCACCTACGACGACTCGACCTGGCAACATACAACGCACGCACCCTGAGGACTGACGAGAAGATTGTGGAGCTGGAAAAAGAGATAGACAAGTTACGCTGGCATATTATAGGATTATCCGAAGTCCGAAGAGAGGGGGAGGACACGGTAATCCTCGAATCCGGCAACTTGCTCTATTACCGGGAGGGCGACCATCTGTCCCAAGGAGGTGTCGGATTTATCGTCCACAAGTCTCTCGTTAACAACGTTGTACAGATTGAGAGTGTGTCGACGAGGATTGCGTACCTTATACTCAGAATCACCAAACGGTATTCGCTGAAGGTCATACAGGTTTACGCACCAACCTCGGCACACCCCGATGAGGAGGTAGAGGAAATGTATGAGGATATCTCTAGAGCCATGCATTCCACCAAAACCCAATATACGGTGTTAATGGGAGACTTCAATGCAAAACTAGGCACAAGAGAGAACGGTGAGCTGAAGGTGGGGAAATTTGGAATAGGGCAACGGAACCCAAGGGGCCAGCAGCTGGCCGACTTCATGGAGAAAAAGGGACTCTATATGATGAACTCTTTCTTCCAGAAGTGGCCCCACAGGAAGTGGACCTGGTCGAGCCCCGACGGTTCGACAAAAAATGAGATTGACTTCATTATGACGACCAGACGACAACTGTTCAGTGATGTCTCAGTGATCACGAGGGTGAAAACCGGCAGCGATCACCGAATGGTTAGAGGCACACTGAACCTAAACGTTAAGTTGGAGAGGTCTCGTCTAATGAAGTCAACGCTCCGTCCCCCTCGTGCTCTAATCCAAAATCCCGAAACCTTTCAGCTCGAGTTACAAAACCGTTTTCAGTGCCTAGAAAACTGCAATGAAGTGGACGATTTGAATGACAAGCTCGTGGAAACTGTCCATGCGGTCGGAGCTAAGATATGCAAGACCCGCCGCAGAAGAACACAAAAACTCTCCGATCACACTCTTAATCTCATGGCTGTTAGAAGGGAGATGAAGCTACAATCTTCAACAGATTTGACAGCATACAGGCAACTGAACAGACAGATCTCCAAATGCATGCGGCGGGATCTACGCAACTTCAATACAGCTCGTATTGAAGGAGCGATCGAGCGGAAGCAAGGCTCCAAAGTCTTTGCCAGAGATCTGTCTGCCAGAAAGAGCCAACTGTCAAAGCTGAAGACCGAGTGTGGCAGCATCGTTTCCGGGGCACCTGAGATTTTGAGTGAGATTGAGAGGTTCTATGGGCAGCTGTACACGTCATCGTTGGAGCTACACGCAAGTGTAAGTAACGAACCAAGAGCGAGTCTTATCCGACATTATTCCGATGACATCCCGGACGTCAGTCGGAGCGAGATTAGAATGGCTCCCCAGCACCTTAAAAACGGCAAGACCCCAGGCGAGGATGGAATTACAGCGGAGCTTCTGAAAGCGGATGGAAAACCGGTACTTGAAGTCCTTCAGAAGCTCTTTAATTCCGTCCTCCATGGTGGCATTACACCGGAGGTGTGGAGCAGAAGTGCGGTGGTCTTGTTCTTCAAGAAAGGCGACAACGCTCTCTTGAAGAACTACAGACCGATTTCCCTTCTGAGCCGCGTCTACGTGCTGTTTTCGAGAGTCATTACGAATCGTCTCGCGCGCAGACTTGACGACTTCCAGCCTCCCGAACAAGCCGGTTACCGAAAAGGCTTTAGTACCATAGACCACATACATACCCTTCGGCAAATTGTACAGAAGTCCGAGGAGTACAATTTGCCACTATGTCTGGCGTATGTGGACTATGAGAAATCCTTTGATTCCGTCGAAATTTGGGCGGTGCTGCAGTCCCTTCAGCGGTGCCAAGTTGACTGTCGGTATATCGAAGTGTTGAAGTGCTTGTACAGTAGGGCTACGATGGCTATCCGAGTACAAAACCAGAGTACGAAACCTATCCAATTGCAGAGAGGTGTAAGACAGGGTGACGTCATATCCACGAAACTCTTCACCGCTGCATTGGAAGACGTTTTCAAGCTGGACTGGAAAGGATACGGTGTCAACATCAATGGCGAGTACATTACTCACCTTCGATTTGCCGACGATATAGTCCTTATGGCAGAATCGCTGGAGGACCTAAGCACTATGCTCAATGACCTCAATAGTGTTTCCCAACGGATAGGTCTTAAGATGAATATGGACAAAACAAAGATCATGTTTAATGTTCATGTCACACCTATGCCGGTAGTTGTTGGGAACACTAAGCTCGAAGTTGTTGACGAGTATGTTTACCTGGGACAAATAGTCCGACTAGGTAAGTCCAACTTCGACCGAGAGGTCAATCGACGGATTCAACTCGGTTGGGCAGCGTTAGGGAAATTACGCCACATCTTCTCGTCAGGTATACCTCAAACATTGAAAACGAGACTGTACACCCAGTGCGTGTTGCCAGTGATGACATACGGAACTGAGACGTGGTCCCTCACTGCTGGCTGGATGAGGAAGCTCAAGGTCGCTCAGCGAGCTATGGAGAGGGCTATGCTCGGAGTTTCTCTGCGTGATAAACTCAGAAATGAGGATATCCGCAGTAGAACCAGAGTGACCGACATAGCCCAACGGATTAGTAAGCTGAAGTGGCAATGAGCCGGCCATATAGCTCGAAGAACCGACAACCGATGGGAAGAAAGGTTCTCGAGTGGCAGCCTCGTACCGGCAGGCGAAGTGTTGGGCGTTCCCCCACTAGATGGAGTGACGACCTGGTAAGATATGCAGGAAGTCGATGGATGCAGGTGGCTCAGGACCGTGCTTTCTGGCATTCTTTGGGGGAGGCCTATGTTCAGCAGTGGACTTGTAAAGGGCTGTAATGATGATGATGAAGTCTAAGCGCCAAATTTTTACACCGTAATGTTGTAGTTTCCTGATTAATGTCTCATGATGAACACAATCAAAAACCTTGGAAAGATCACAGAAAATACCTAAGGCATCTTGTGAATTCTCCCAGGCATTAAAAATATATTTCATAAGCTCAACACCGGCGTCCGACGTCGAGCGACCACTTGTAAAACCAAATTGGTTTTTATGAAGTAATTTATTTGTATTAAAAAAAATTAACAATTGATCCAAAATTATTTTTTCAAAAATTTTACTGAGAGTTGGTAGTACAGAAATAGGTCTATAATTAGCGGGGTCCAATGTACTACCAGATTTAAATAAACGTATTACTTTACTATACTTCATTAAATCAGGAAACACACCAGAATCGATACAAGTATTAAAAATTATAGCAAGATGAGGTGCAATTAAATCTATTAAGGACGCAATAATTGTAACGGAAATCCCCCACAAATCTGCGGTTTTCTTTACATCAATGGTTTTGAAGTATTTTACAATATCTTGCGGTAATACTTTATCAAATCTAAATTCTTTTAAACAGGTCTTAACATTCTGTTTGAGTAATGACTCGGCGACAGTTGGAGAAGTATTCAATGACTCTGTTGTCAAGATAGGAATATCAGTGGAGTATTTCTCAAACACCGCTGCGACTTCTTGATTTCATTTAGTCAATTCATTGTTAATTTTTAATTGATAGTTTGAGTTACGAGGTTTCTCTTTACCGGTTTCGCTGTTAATTATACTCCTTTGAAGTGTTAATATATAGGAAACGTTATTTATATACATATATACGGAACGGATTTCATTTCTCGATCGATGGAGCCACAGCCGTGCGCATTTAGTTGGCGTGACTCCTATAAATTAAAAATATAATTTCCTATCTATTAACTAGCTGTTCCCCGCGACTTCGCCCGCGTGTAATTTATTACGATTGGATTTCATGGGTTTTAATTGTTTTGCACGGAACCCTAATTCTTTTTCTAAATTAAAATTCGCCTAAGTCCCTCCATATAATATCAGTTATCCGCCACTGAAAGTCTCGTCAAAATCGGTTCAGCCGATGCGGAAATTAGCCGGAACAAACAGACAGACAGACAGAAAGAAAGATAGACAAAGATTTTAAAAATTGTGTTTTTGTTATAAGTATACCGTATGTACTTTCATATGCATTTAGTAAAAACTGTTATTTTGACATTACAAATAGACACTTCAATTCTATTTATTTGTATAGATATATTATATTAATAGACAGGAAATAGGTATTATTAAATATCATTTAATTTATCTATATATATGATATTTCATAGGAGTCACGCAAACCAAACGCCCACGCCCACGCCCCACGTTTGAACTAGGACTGTTGATAAACTTTCGATATATCGAAAATCTATTTTATTATTTAGAAATATCGATATTTATTTTTAATATTTTTGACGACATATATTGAAATATAAGTTTCATATTGAAATATAGATATACGACAGTAGATATATTTTTTAAAATAATTTATTTTTTTATTTTTTCACGTAAATCATTTAATCTACAACACCATCGTAAACTTAAATCCTAATTCTTGATGGACCCAATCTACTATACTTTATTTACACTATATTATATTTTTCATTTTATTTATTTGCATAATATCTTAAAAAGAAATGTAATTTTGTAAAGTATATCTCAGATATTAAAATCACTATAATCTATGAAACTTAGTACTACTTTACTTACTATGAGTTTTGGCAGGAGCTTGACCATTGACGGATGGTTGCTCCTGTTTTATCGTTTAAATAATCGTTTGAAGTGGAATTTTATCAAAGTGATGCGATTATGTGTATTAAGTGTTTGCACATGCGAGCTATTAGAGAAAACGACGAAATAATTGCTTCGATGTTGGTATAAGCCTCAAGTTATTTTAATCATTTTATTATTAATTCGCGTCTTATGATTTACTTCCGTGCTATCAGAAATATCTGTTAAATACTTGATTTCTTCAGCTGCATCCAAAGCATCTGAACGAATTTCTTCTACAATCAATCTTTTAGTGCCCAATAAATGGAGTATTGAAACAGCTGAACATATAAAACAACGAGTATTTTTGAAAACTCTTACTGACAAATATTGGTAAACATAATTGAATTATTTAAATTAAACAATAATTGAAGTTAAAGTTACAGCCTATATACGTCCCAATGCTGGGCACTCCTCAGCTGGGCAGGCCTCTCCTAACTTCTGAGAGGGTTAACGTCCACCGCGCTGCCCCAATGCGTGTTGGCGAACTTCACGTTTCTGAAATTTTTATTTTATTTCTTAGACATGCAGGTTTCCTCACAATGTTTTACTTCATCGCCGAGCACGTGGTAAATCAGCACTTAAAATTGCCATTAAGAATTTCATTGGTGCCGGCGGGGATCGAACCCGGGTTGCTCGCGTACTGTGAAATTTACAGCGAGCGCTAACCATCTGAGCTACCACGGCTCTTTAATAATTAGGTTATATCATCATCATCATCATTACAGCCCTTCACAAGTCCACTGCTGAACATAGGCCTCCCCCAAAGAATGCCACAAAGCACGGTCCTGAGCCACCTGCATCCATCGACTTCCTGCATATCTTACCAGGTCGTCACTCCATCTAGTGGGGGGACGCCCTACACTTCGCTTGCCGGTACGAGGCTGCCACTCGAGAACCTTTCTTCCCCATCGGTTGTCGGTTCTTCGAGCTATATGGCCGGCCCATTGCCACTTCAGCTTACTAATCCGTTGGGCTATGTCGGTCACTCTGGTTCTACTGCGGATATCCTCATTTCTGAGTTTATCACGCAGAGAAACTCCGAGCATAGCCCTCTCCATAGCTCGCTGAGCGACCTTGAGCTTCCTCATACGGCCAGCAGTGAAGGACCACGTCTCAGTTCCGTAAGTCATCACTGGCAACACGCACTGGTTGTACAATTTCGTTTTAAGGTTTTGAGGTATGTCTGACGAGAAGATGTGTCGTAGCTTCCCGAACGCTGCCCAGCCGAGTTGAATCCGTCGATTGACCTCTCGGTCGAAGTTGGACTTACCTAGTCGGACTATTTGTCCCAGGTAAACATACTCGTCAACAACTTCGAGCTTAGTGTTCCCAACAACTACCGGCATAGGTGTGACATGGACATTAAACATGATCTTTGTTTTGTCCATGTTCATCTTAAGACCTATCCGTTGGGAAACACTATTGAGGTCATTGAGCATAGTGCTTAGGTCCTCCAGCGATTCTGCCATAAGGACTATATCGTCGGCAAATCGAAGGTGAGTGATGTACTCGCCATTGATGTTGATACCGTATCCTTTCCAGTCCAGAAGCTTGAAAACGTCTTCCAATGCAGCGGTGAAGAGTTTCGGGGATATGACGTCACCCTGTCTTACACCTCTCTGCAATTGGATAGGTTTCGTACTCTGGTTCTGTACTCGGATAGCCATCGTAGCCCTACTGTACAAGCAGTTCAACACCTCGATATACCGAGAGTCAACTTGGCACCGCTGAAGGGACTGCAGCACCGCCCAAATTTCGACGGAATCAAAGGCTTTCTCATAGTCCACATACGCCAGACATAGTGGCAAATTGTACTCCTCGGACTTCTGTACAATTTGCCGTAGGGTATGTATGTGGTCTATGGTGCTAAAGCCCTTTCGGAAACCGGCTTGTTCGGGAGGCTGGAAGTCGCCAAGTCTGCGCGCGAGACGATTCGTAATGACTCTCGAAAACAGCACGTAGACGCGGCTCAGAAGGGAAATCGGTCTGTAGTTCTTCAAGAGAGCGTTGTCGCCTTTCTTGAAGAACAAGACCACCGCACTTCTGCTCCACGCCTCCGGTGTAATCCCACCATGGAGGACGGAATTAAAGAGCTTCTGAAGGACTTCAAGTACCGGTTTTCCACCCGCTTTCAGAAGCTCCGCTGTAATTCCATCCTCGCCTGGGGCCTTGCCGTTTTTAAGGTGCTGGAGAGCCATTCTAATCTCGCTCAGACTGACGTCCGGGATATCATCGGAATAATGTCGGATAAGACTCGCTCTTGGATCGTTACTCACACTTGCGTGTGGCTCCAACGACGACGTGTACAGCTGCCCATAGAACCTCTCAATCTCACTCAAAATCTCAGGTGCCCCGGAAACGATGCTGCCACATTCGGTCTTCAGCTTTGACAGTTGGCTCTTTCTGGCAGGCAGATCTCTGGCAAAGACTTTGGAGCCTTGGTTCCGCTCGATCGCTTCTTCAATACGAGCTGTATTGAAGTTGCGTAAGTCCCGCCGCATGCATTTGGAGATCTGTCTGTTCAGTTGCCTGTATGCTGTCAAATCTGTTGAAGAATGTAGCTTCATCTCCCGTCTAACAGCCATGAGATTAAGAGTGTGATCGGAGAGTTTTTGTGTTCTTCTGCGGCGGGTCTTGCAGAACTTAACTCCGACCGCATGGACAGTTTCCACGAGCTTGTCATTCAAATCGTCCACTTCATTGCAGTCTTCTAGGCACTGAAAACGGTTTTGTAACTCGAGCTGAAAGGTTTCGGGACTTTGGATTAGAGCACGAGGGGGACGGAGCGTTGACTTCATTAGACGAGACCTCTCCAACTTAACGTTTAGGTTCAGTGTGCCTCTAACCATTCGGTGATCGCTGCCGGTTTTCACCCTCGCGATCACTGAGACATCACTGAACAGTTGTCGTTTGGTCGTCATAATGAAGTCAATCTCATTTTTTGTCGAACCGTCGGGGCTCGACCAGGTCCACTTCCTGTGGGGCCGCTTCTGGAAGAAAGAGTTCATCATAAAGAGTCCCTCTTTCTCCATGAAGTCGGCCAGCTGCTGGCCCCTTGGGTTCCGTTGCCCTATTCCAAATTTCCCCACTTTCAGCTCACCGTTCTCTCTTGTGCCTAGTTTTGCATTGAAGTCTCCCATTAACACCGTATATTGGGTTTTGGAGGAATGCATGGCTCTAGAGATATCCTCATACATTTCCTCCACCTCCTCATCGGGGTGTGCCGAGGTTGGTGCGTAAACCTGTATGACCTTCAGCGAATACCGTTTGGTGATTCTGAGTATAAGGTACGCAACCCTCTTCTACACACTCTCAATCTTTACAACGTTGTTAACGAGAGACTTGTGGACGATAAATCCGACACCTCCTTGGGACAGATATAGGTTAGGTTATAGTTCTTAGTAAAATAATTACTAAGAACTATAACCTAACATTTTCATACATTTATAATTTAATTTGTTTAATAAATATACTAAATTATAAACTGTGTGAATCATTTTTTTAAGCAATAAGCATCAATATATCGATTATGATTCCTATATATAAAACTCCGATATTGATATATTTGTAATTATCGATATATTGAAAATCCGATGTTTTAAAAATATAAACAGCCCTAGTTTGAACTGATCAGTTGGAATGATCAGTTGAACTGATGTCAGTTTAACTGACCGTGAGTGGGGACCATTACCCTATTTTACTGGCATTCTGTGAATAGAAGTTTCTTAGTGAAATTACGTATTCCAAATTTACATTATTTTTACAAGCGGCAAAATTAAAAAATGTGTACAACCGACTTCAATATAAATTATTAAGGATAACTCAAAAACTACTGGTCTGACCTTGATTAAATTTATATGGGAACACATGATAAGCACCGGCTATCAAATAAAATCAGAATCGTCATCGGTTCACCTAGAAAACAGTGTATATGAGGTAACACACAAAAAAGTAAATAAAAAAATACAGTCCAATTGAGTACCTCCCCCTTTTTGAAGTCGGTCAATAATCAATACAAACGTCTCCCAAGCATTATGATTAAAGCAAATCCTCCCAAGAATAGTAGAGGCCCATTCCCGGCCCTTTTGTTTTTATGGTTTGATTATAATGATGAAGATATTAAAACATCCAATCGGGTTTTTTAATCCATCTTTTAATATGATTTCACTTTTTAAGGTCCCTAGAGTCTGGTTCTACTGTTTATATAAGAATAAATAATCTACTCCAAGCTAATTTCATTCGCCTAATTGCATAATATCTTATAAAGGCTTTTTTTTGAATAGGTATTTCGGAACTTACAATTGAACACAAAATGGAAAGTTAATAGTAAAGGCGGACCGAATCGCACCAATACCGTTTATTACATTATATCTAAAAATATATTTATATTTTAAAACTTAGATGGCTGTTCATACAATTAACACTACAAATCAAAGTACAAAAGCAAGCAATGATAAGGAACAATAAGTTGCTTCGTTATCGCGTTAATAACAACAACTTGCTACTGTCTGCATCTTCTTTATCTACTGTTTATTCTTGATAGTACTCGAGATGAGATTCGGTGAACGAGTTCACGGTCATCGTTATGTAATACAATGTCAGAGGAAACACCAATATCGGAGATTTATAACTTCCAACGTATTTCTACCGCTAAGCACGTGCGTGCACTGCCGTGACTCCGTCAGAAGGGTACAGAGAGCGAGGATAATGATAGGCAATGCATCTATAGTCGACTTTATTTTCGTGTGTATAAGTTGTAGTAGCCACGTACAATCTCATTTAAAATATAATATTATATATGGATTACGACAATACGATACAAACATATATTATACACTAACCTGGTGAAGTGAGCTCGAAGGGCGGCTGCCTGAGATCGGGGCTCTCCACAACCGACACATCCACAGACTCAAATGTGCTCTGAAGTCCACGAGATAACACTGTTGAATTAATTTTGTTATAGGAGATTCAAATTTTAAAATATTTTATTTATCATGAATTGTCTTGCAGTAATTTCTCTTAAGCAGTAAGTTCTTGTTTGGTACTTTATGAAAAACAAGATGTTTGGTTAAGAATTTGGGTAAATACTTAGATGCACTACTCATTCTTCTGCTGCTCTATACATAATATCTAAGTTTATGCAGCAGCAAATTGCTAACATAGCATTATTGTATTTGACCCTCCATCACAATCATCATTTTCCAAATTATCTCCAAATATTAGAAGAAACCATTGGCGATAGTAAGAAAAATTAAAAAAAAACTGACGTGCCTTATCGCTTATAATCATGCTAAATCATCTAAAGCGGGTAGGTAGGTATTTTTTTTTAAATATCATACTATAGTGTTTTAAATATTTGGGCATAATGCATACCCTGTGAGCAATTTCTGCATGATTTGACTCTAGTATAAGTAATATAGTAATCTATAAGTATAAATTTAATAAATGCGCAAAGCAAAATATATCCCATAAAAAAGTAGGTACGTTCACAAAATCATCGAGACGCATTACGTCCAGAAGAAAATCCTGCAAAACTGAATGTTGCTATAGTTGTCATCAAATTCTGTACCTATTTGTATGTAACGATGCATCTTGATCTTTGAAATATCAAGTTTACTTTATGAGGCAAGGGTCTCGGACTAGGTATCAATTACCACTTAGCACATAATATTTTACTGTGTAGTGGCGGGGTAAGAATATCCACTACCTACCCCATATCATTCCATGGGTGTCGTAAAACGCGACAGAGGGAAACAAATCAGGATATGGGCTTCCTAATAACGACTAAAATTAAAAACTCCGTTTGCCAACCCGCTTGCCAAGCGTGGTAACTATGGCAAATATCCCCTCTATGAGGCTATCTATGGGGGAGGCCTATGTTCAGCAGTGGACTTCAATAGGCTGTATCGGTAACAGATACCTAATCAAAGAGTACTTTCTTTTAAGGCTCTAAATAATATAAGCGATTTATTGAATAAAACTACTTTTACGGATTCTATCGCGTTTAATTATCTTATTTTTAAATTCTCGACGTTTCGGGTGCTTTACAGCACCCATGGTAACGGGGTCAGAGTTAACCTGGAGTACCTTCAGCTTTTTTAATTATTAGTCTTAGTCCAATCTACGCAGAATGAACTTACTGTCTTGAAATTTTGCAGTAGTATGCTTGGGTTTAGCCATCCGAAATCCTAACAATACCATAAGTCACACTGTGTATAGAAAAAAGAATCGATATTTAAACGGTGAATCCCACCATCATCCTTCACAGTTAGCTACATAGATCTGTGACGGCAAACACCTGGCCGCCGAATTTCAGCATGTCATGCAGGTTCTGCACGACAACAAGCTTCGGGTTCCGCGCCTACGTCACAGTGACCGAGTGAAGCCGGCCACAGTCGAGCGTGTGCCTGCTCTACTACTATATGTCAGAGGTGTCACAGAGAAGATTGGCTACATCTTGAAGCGAGCTTCTATTAGAACATTCTTCAAACCGCCGAAGAAGATTAGTTAGTTCTTACCATCCGTCAAGTATAATATCCCTCTACAAGATGCAGGAGCGTACACGTTGATTGTGAATGTGGTCTCTCATATATAGGGTAAACAAAACGATCTATCAAAACTCGCGTAAAAGAACACATAGCTGACGTGAAACACCAACGTTCCGGAAAGTCTACAGTTTGCGATCATATCCTAAACGGCCCCCGCCCCGGCATATTAGATTTGATAGACCACAAATTCTCGCGAAAGAACATCGATTCCTGCCAAGGATGATACGTGAGGCTATTGAAATAAAAAAAAACATCCTAATTTCACCTGCTTGGGATCCTATAATTAATAAAATTAGAACTAAACCACTGCAAGATTTCAAGACACAGTAAGTTCATTATGCGTAGATCGGACCAAAACTAATAGTAATTAAAAAAGCTGAAGGTACTCTGGGTTAACTCTGACATCGGGACGTCAGTCATCTCAGTCCCCCGTGACCATGGGTGCTGTAAAGCACCCGAAACGTCGGGAATTTAAAAATAATTTAATTAAACGCGATAGAATCCGTAAAATTAGTTTTATTCAATGTGTAGTGTCCGCGTAAATATAAGAAATCATTATAAGCGATTTATCTTAATGTACATATATACACTCACCATCAGCTATCTCGTTTAACGGTGGTACGTAGAGAGCTTTTTCTTCAATAGGAACTTTCTTGTAATCTATGGTCGCCATGCTAGAAAATTAAGTTTAAAGGACGTTATTTATTAATATTATTTTATTTCTAATTTAAAACTAAGCACTTCTTCATAGTAAAGTATTTTTCAGGATCATCGGCCAGTTTGACGCTGAATTTTTCTAATATTTATCTACATTTATTTATCTACATGGCAAGCAAATAATATCTCTGATCATGCATATCATCATTCATATTCTTACATTGTCATCCGATTCTGAGAGCTATGTTCAAAATTTCAAGTGTCTTCTCTAGCTCATTGAGAAGTTAGTTTAAAATTCGACGCGAACGGACCTACACGAAAGTGAGTTTATAAAACCGTAATAAAATAGGTAGATATACAATGTACCAGAATTCGAATCACATTTTAGGTCAACAACCATTTGGCGCTAAATGACATGCAGCGACATTGACCTCAACAAATATAATTTAAAATTAAAAATTTTGTACAGCCGACTTCAATATAAGTTATTAAGAATAACTCTAATAACTCAAAAACTATTGGTCTGACCTTGATCAAATTCATATGGGACCACACGAGAAGTATCAGCCTTCATATAAAAAAGGAATCATCGAAATCGGTCCACCCAGTAAAAAGTTATGAGGTAACACACATAAAAAAAACATACGCGTCGAATTGAGTACCGTCTCCTTTTTGGAAGTCGGCAGAAAAATGATTGTCCTTACCTCACTAAATTATTCCCGCCAATCAAGGCCGCAGATTCCACAGCTAACAGAAAGATACATGTCAAATACGATACAATTGTCCAATTTCTAACGACACGCATGCTGTATTACTATAATCGCTATGACAAAAACTGAGCAATTTAATAAAACCATATCACTGGGTTACAAGTTGATGACCTTAAGCAAAAAATACTTACGTATTTTGTTTCGTATGAGAAGACCAATGCACGGACAGCGTGGAACTTGACGACAGACGTGCGCTCTCGCCGGTCGTATGCGAACAGTGACCTCACCACATTATTGTAACTAATCGAATCACTATTCATTTCGATATTCTTATCGTTATTGCATGGTATTGATTATGGTATATATTATATTATGTCTGTTTAATAAACACTTAACTTAGTAAATAAGCACATCGTTAACGTTTCTGTAATGATATTATCGTGGCACAACAGTAACGGTGTTTTACAGTATAACGGTTCTCTTGGTGCGTGTAGTGGCTGTGTAAGAATATCTACTACCCCATACCGTCCCGTGAAAAATTGGACCAGGGGATGGGTAGCAACGTCTTTCTGATCACACCTCAAAAAATAGAAAACTGCGGTTGGAACTATGGCAAATTCCCCCTTATGAGGCAATCTATAGGAGTGGCCTATGTTCAGCAGCGGGCTTTTATAGGCTGTAATGGAATGGATGGTCCAATTCGTCGTACATAATGCTTACAGCAAAGAAGAAGAATCATTTGTCTCTTGCCAGTATTTGTCTTTCCATTCAATTACAGTATGGGTGTCCTCAAGGCAAAAGTGAATAGGCTTCTGTTAAGCTAAGTCTGTACGTTTACCATCTTAGGCTGCATCACCACTCACCATAGGGATAGGAGTCAAGCACTGGTTTATAATAGTAAAAAATATTACCGACAGGACACTCGTACTACTTAGTCATTTAGATGTATATACATCACATAAACAATCCCGCCTGTCACGCAGAAGTCGACGGATTGTACAAGAGGATGCGTTTGTGAAGGTTTACATATATGTTGTAGCCAACTAGTTTAATTAGAATTTCAGTTAATATCATCGCAATTCATCAGCCGATGCGTCTAGTACCACATTACATCTATCTTGTAATATCATAGCACATAGCGTATAATTAGGCACAGACCACTGACATTAATTTCATTAAACGAGACGGCTAAATTACGTGTATCATTCAGGCCTCTAGTTGAACGATACCGTTTAGTAAAAAGGCTATGCTGTTAACTGAAAGGCTAATTAAGCTAGTTTTTTTATATGAGAAAACGAACATACGATTCACCTGATGGTAAGTAACTACCGCCGCCCATAAACAATTGCAACACCAGGGGAATTACAAAAAAAGAGTCTCAGTCTCTTTTGTTGAAGGTCCCTAAGCCGTATCGGTCCGGAAAAATTGCTGGTGTTATTCGATTCCATAAGGAAGTTGTGTTAGGAAGAAAACTTCTTCTAAATGCCGGTATGTTTTTAAGCTGGTGTAGATCATACCTTTCAGATAGACAATCAATAGTTGAGGCCGGAGGGTATAAATCCATAGCATTTACTGCTATATCTGGAGTATCTCAAGGGTCTCACTTAGGTCCTTTATTTTTCAACATTTTCATCAACGACATTGGAAAATGTTTTCAGGACTCTAAATTGTCAATGTTCGCTGACAACTTAAAATTATATAGAATAGTTAAGTCATCTGAAGATGCATTATTACTGCAGAGTGATTTAAATAATTTATTGGTGTGGTGTACTGAGAACGGAATGAACATGAATCCTGATAAATGCCAAGTAGTGCGATTCAGCAGAAAAAGACATTTACCAACCAGACTATTATATCAATGATGTGCCACTAAGAGAGGTTAGCCACATTCGAGACCTAGGAGTCATCATTGACAGCAAACTACGCTTCAATATTCATATTGATAATATTATAAATATGGCTCTTAGAATGCTGGACTTTGTCCTGCGAAACTGTAAAGAATTTAGGAATCCCATGTCAAAAATTACAGTATATAACTGCCTTATACGTAGTATGTTAGAATATGGCAGTACTGTGTCGAATCCGCACTACGGTACATATATCAAACGCTTAAAGAGTGTACAAAAGCGATTTTTATGGCATATGTCCTATAGTTGCAACTTAGCCAAGAAACTTCCAAGCTACAACGATCGACTACTACATTTTCGCCTCAAATCACTCCGACACCGTAGGGAACTGCTTGACGTCATGTTTCTGTATAAGTTAATAAATGGAAATTTTGACACCCGTGATCTTTTATTTAGAGTAAATATTGCTGTACCTAGAAAGCCATACAGACTTAAGAAACCTCCCTTTAAAAGTTATCCAGCTACTAAATTTAGGTCATTATGCTCCATTAAACAGAGCGTTGAGGAGTTACAATCTCATTCACAACTCTATATCCAGTGAAACTGAAAAAGGATCTTCTCAGCTAGATATTTTTTCAAACTCCTTAACACAATTTAAGAATTTTGCAACTCAAGTAATAACAGATTATTATGTACGATAGGTAATTTTAATTTAAAATATTTGTGAGCGTTATTTTTATTTTTATTTTCAATTTTTAATTTTGACTTATAATATGAATTATTTTAATGACATTTCGACTTGTTTAAATTTTAATTGATGTTTTTATTTTTATTAGTTTTTGAATGATTTATTGTTTTTGACATAGTTAAGTGTAATGCAATGATTAAATGTTATTATTGTTGTTGTCAGTATTGTTAATAAGTTAATTAATTGTATAATAACTTCCTTATAAAAATGTATACATTTTAACATAAATAAATTAAATTTCTTCACAACCTAAGTTAATGTACGTGACTTTAAGAGAATGCTGTTTGCGCCTATAATTGAAGTAGCACTTTATATGTTTTTTTTTTGTATTTCTGATATTTTTGTATGTAACAGCGTGTACTTTGTTGGTGCAATAAATAAATAACTAAATCGCACAATAGTGAACCGCCAATTATCCAGGTGGTCATCATCATCATCATCATTACAGCCCTTCACAAGTCCACTGCTGAACATAGGCCTCCCCCAAAGAATGCCACAAAGCACGGTCCTGAGCCACCTGCATCCATCGACTTCCTGCATGTCTTACCAGGTCGTCACTCCATCTCGTGGGGGGACGCCCTACACTTCGCCTACCGGTACGAGGCTGCCACTCGAGAACCTTTCTTCCCCATCGGTTGTCGGTTCTTCGAGCTATATGGCCGGCCCACTGCCACTTCAGCTTACTAATCCGTTGGGCTATGTCGGTTACTCTGGTTCTACTGCGGATAACCTCATTCCTAAGTTTATCACGCAGAGAAACTCCGAGCATAGCCCTCTCCATAGCTCGCTGAGCGACCTTGAGCTTCCTCATACGGCCAGCAGTGAAGGACCAAGTCTCAGATCCGTAAGTCATCACTGGCAACACGCACTGGTTGTACAATTTCGTTTTAAGGTTTTGAGGTATGTCTGACGAGAAGATGTGTCGTAGCTTCCCGAACGCTGCCCAGCCGAGTTGAATCCGTCGATTGACCTCTCGGTCGAAGTTGGACTTACCTAGTCGGACTATTTGTCCCAGGTAAACATACTCGTCAACAACTTCGAGCTTAGTGCTCCCAACAACTACCGGCATAGGTGTGACATGGACATTAAACATAATCTTTGTTTTGTCCATGTTCATCTTAAGACCTATCCGTTGGGAGACACTATTGAGGTCATTGAGCATAGTGCTTAGGTCCTCCAGCGATTCTGCCATAAGGACTATATCGTCGGCAAATCGAAGGTGAGTGATGTATTCGCCATTGATGTTAATTCCGTATCCTTTCCAGTCCAGAAGCTTGAAAACGTCTTCCAATGCAGCGGTGAAGAGTTTCGGGGATATAACATCACCCTGTCTTACACCTCTCTGCAATTGGATAGGTTTCGTACTCTGGTTCTGTACTCGGATAGCCATCGTAGCTCTACTGTACAAACACTTCAGCACTTCGATATACCGACAGTCAACTTGGCATCGCTGAAGGGACTGCAGCACCGCCCAAATTTCGACGGAATCAAAGGCTTTCTCATAGTCCACATACGCCAGACACAGTGGTAAATTGTACTCTTCGGACTTCTGTACAATTTGCCGAAGGGTATGTATGTGGTCCATGGTGCTAAAGCCCTTTCGGAAACCGGCTTGTTCGGGAGGCTGGAAGTCGTCAAGTCTGCGCGTGAGACGATTCGTAATGACTCTCGAAAACAGCACGTAGACGCGGCTCAGAAGGGAAATCGGTCTGTAGTTCTTCAAGAGAGCGTTGTCGCCTTTCTTGAAGAACAAGACCACCGCACTTCCGCTCCACGCCTCCGGTGTAATGCCACCATGGAGGACGGAATTAAAGAGCTTCTGAAGGACTTCAAGTACCGGTCTTCCACCCGCTTTCAGAAGCTCCGCTGTAATTCCATCCTCACCTGGGGCCTTGCCGTTTTTAAGGTGTTGGAGAGCCATTCTAATCTCGCTCAGACTGACGTCCGGGATATCTTCGGAATAGTGTCGAATAAGACTCGCTCTTGGATCGTTACTCACACTTGCGTGTGGCTCCAACGATGACGTGTACAGCTGCCCATAGAACCTCTCAATCTCACTCAAAATCTCAGGTGCCCCGGAAACGATGCTGCCACATTCGGTCTTCAGCCTTGACAGTTGGCTCTTTCTGGCAGACAGATCTCTGGCAAAGACTTTGGAGCCTTGGTTCCGCTCGATCGCTTCTTCAATACGAGCTGTATTGAAGTTGCGCAAGTCCCGCCGCATGCATTTGGAGATCTGTCTGTTCAGTTGCCTGTATGCTGTCAAATCTGTTGAAGAATGTAGCCTCATCTCCCGTCTAACAGCCATGAGATTAAGAGTGTGATCGGAGAGTTTTTGTGTTCTTCTGCGGCGGGTCTTGCAGAACTTAGCTCCGACCGCATGGACAGTTTCCACGAGCTTGTCATTCATATCGTCCACTTCATTGCAGTCTTCTAGGCACTGAAAACGATTTTGTAACTCGAGCTGAAAGGTTTCGGGACTTTGGATTAGAGCACGAGGGGGACGGAGCGTTGACTTCATCAGACGGGACCTCTCCAACTTAACATTTAGGTTCAGTGTGCCTCTAACCATTCGGTGATCGCTGCCGGTTTTCACCCTCGCGATCACTGAGACATCACTGAACAGTTGTCGTCTGGTCGTCATAATGAAGTCAATCTCATTTTTTGTCGAACCGTCGGGGCTCGACCAGGTCCACTTCCTGTGGGGCCGCTTCTGGAAGAAAGAGTTCATCATAAAGAGTCCCTCTTTCTCCATGAAGTCGGCCAGCTGCTGGCCCCTTGGGTTCCGTTGCCCTATTCCAAATTTCCCTACTTTCAGCTCACCGTTCTCTTTTGTGCCTAGTTTTGCATTGAAGTCTCCCATTAACACCGTATATTGGGTTTTGGAGGAATGCATGGCTCTAGAGATATCCTCATACATTTCCTCCACCTCCTCATCGGGGTGTGCCGAGGTTGGTGCGTAAACCTGTATGACCTTCAGCGAATACCGTTTGGTGATTCTGAGTATAAGGTACGCAACCCTCGTCGACACACTCCCGATCTTTACAACGTTGTTAACGAGAGACTTGTGGACGATAAATCCGACACCTCCTTGGGACAGATGGTCGCCCTCCCGGTGATAGAGCAAGTTGCCGGATTCGAGGATTACCGTGTCCTCCCCCTCTCTTCGGACTTCGGATAATCCTACAATATGCCAGCGCAACTTGTCTATCTCTTCTTCCAGCTCCACGATCTTCTCGTCAGTCCTCAGGGTGCGTGCGTTGTACGTTGCCAGGTCGAGTCGTCTAAGGTGGCAACCGAACCTCCACCGGAGATTCTTAGCACCCCCTGCCCCGCCGTTACCATGGTCGCCACCGTAGCCAGGAATAGCGGGGCCGCCGGGGACTGGGGGCCGTCTCTTTGTTACATTCATAGAGGGGTATTTGCCATAGTTGCCACGCTTGGCGAGCGGGTTGGCAACCGCAGTTTTTTTTTTTATTGTAACTTTGGCTATTATCAGGGAGATGCTGCTGCCCATCTCCCGCCTGTTTCCCATTGTCGCCTTTTACGACACCCACGGGAGGATATGGGGTAGTGGATATTCTTGACCGCCACTACACGGCAAAAAAATCCAGGTGGTACGTATGGCATTTCGAGTACTGTCGCGAAGTGCGATGGTGAAATTAAGCAGGCTGGAATTAATCCGATCAATTCCACTGAGCACTCCCCGGGGTAGATACGATAGAATACGCAAACAAATGCAACATGTCTTCGCAGCGTCAGTGAGTTAAGTCAATCAGAAAGAGCTAGGTCGCCGACGATTCGAACAACTCTGCGCTGGATGCGATGGGAACAGTATTACATGTGAAGCCGAACCTGCGCCTTGTAAAGTTGCAGGCGCTGTGCCGGCACGAAGTACTGTCCCGTTCTGCTGAGCACGCCAAGCTTTTTAGATACCAATTTGACCTTCTCTTCTAAGTGATCACGAAACTGCACGTCATTCAATTTGTCGACGCCGAGGATTCCGATACTGATTGAGGCAACAAGGGGAGTGTCCTGAAACTGAGGAGACACGACAAAGGGGTTCTTTTTAGCGGTAAATGCGAAAATTGTGTCTTCTGGGGATTAAACTGGACTAGATTTAGTCGCCCGCAATCCGAGACTCAGACACAAATTTGTTCCGGTACTCGGTGACGTTCTTCCAAGAAATATTTGCACGGCCGGTGTATAAACCATCACCAGTGTTGTCGTTTGTTGCTGCTGCTAGTTGGCTGCAACATATATTTACATACGATGTATGTTTAGCAGCTCCGGATCTACGATTTTTTTGAACCGGGGCAATAACTTAATAGCAGCGCCTCCTCTCCAGCGTTGAGATAACTTGTTAAAAAAAACTTCCACTCTTTATTACCTATTAGCTAATAACTTTTTCAATTGTGTGACGTAAAATTATCTTTATATATAAAAATTACGTGTCACGTTGTTTGTCCGCGATCGACTCCTAAACTACTGAACTGATTTCAATGAAATTTTGCACACTGTGTGCATTTTGGTCCAACTTGAGAGATAGGATAGTTTTTATCCCGATAAATGACCCTCAAAATTGTTTATTGCGAATTTAAGGATTTTTATAAGAAGGTTCGTTGGAAAGGGCAGAACAACATCTGCCTGGCGAGCTAGTATATATATATATATATATATATATATATATGACAGAGGTCCAAAAACTCCATCCTGTTGATTGGTGTTGTGAAATGGTTCCAAGATTTAACGGAGGTGACTCAAATGTTGTGTTCGATATACTTACGGGTGACGAAAGCTGGATTTATTGTTATGATCCTGAAACTAAGCCATAGTCTGCTGCCTGGGTGTTTCCTTCCGAGGATTTGCCAACTAAAGTGAAGAGAGGTCGAAGCGTGAGAAAAAAGATGGTGGACTCGTTCTTCGGAAGGACAGGTCATTACGCAACAATTGTTTTAGAGGGTTGAAAAACAGTTACTGCAGAGAATTACACAAACAATTGTTTGCCACTTGTCTTGGAAAAAATTGAGGAGAAACTACCTCGCAGTAGGATCCTCCTGCACCACGACGCCTCGTTGCGCCAAGTAAACAATCGACTACTTGGCGACGTCAGACCCTATAGCCCACCCTATAGCCCCGACCTCGCACCTTACGATTTTTATTTATTTCCGAAAATAAAAGAAAATCTTCGAGGAAAATGTTTTATGGCCGCCGAGGAAGCAGTGGCTTCGTTTCAAAATGCCGTCGAAGAGACCCCTAAGGACAAGTGGGCAAAGTGCTTTTCTCAGTGGTTCCATCGGATGCAGCGATGTATTGATGTAAATGGACCCTATTTTGAAAAGATATAATAAAACTAATAACTTGCTAGTTTGTTCAGTTTTTGATTTTCTAAGAACTTTCAGTGTCACCATCGTATAATGACGAGTACTTAAGTGGGGCTTAAAACTTTTCCGCTGGTATTCTGTGCGAACGTAGTCCTTCCCCGGGTTACTGCATATTGCATGATAACAGAAAAGTGTGGTTTGCAAATATTGTTGCGACCAGAATAATAAAAAAAGGCTTGGTGGTTTGATTAATAGAAAGAAGGTATAAGAACAGAGCGTCAAAAGCTTATGATGTAGAAGTGAGTGGGCGAAACTGAAAGGAACGCCCTAGATGAAAGTTTTTCGACCAAATTGGCGATGTAGATGATGAACCAACTTCACCGACATGTAGGTACGCATGTATAAGTACCTATATGGACGTGGATTGGGCGAGAAGTGTGTCAGGATCTCGTAATTTATGTAATGTTTAACCGGTATAGTATAGGTACGTCTCGTTTTTATGGTGGTAATTCTATATCAGTTTTAATAAATGAGGTTTCTTAAAGATTTGTCGTTAAAAGAAGAAAAATATATACATACCTACCTACATATTCGGAGCACACAGTCCACCTGATGGTAAGTGGTTGCTGCGGCCCATAGACATCTACATCTATCCTCTGTTACAGATCAAAATGCAGATGCGTTTTCACCCGTGAGGACTAGGATGGAATGCCTCATTTCCAGTAAAAAGGGCCTCCGGCCATCTGCACTCACCAAGCGAAACGCAGAGGTAAACCTCTACTTCACGCTGGTATTCTGTGAGGTCGTGGTACCTTCCCGGTTCGAGCCGGCCCATCCATGCGACAGCAAAAGCTGCCGCCTGGCTCTACCACTGTTAAAACTTCCACTTTTCCTGTGTGTCGGTAAAAACAGCTTTCCTTCTCATCCTCTTCACCACGCTTCCAGATTTTATGTGATTTTTCAACGTTCGCCGTAGTATATGGTATTTTAAAGCTGCTGCACGCTTAGACATTTGGCTGTTTTTTCATTTCATCTAGAGCATTCTGAAGATCAGTTAGAGACTATCCTGAGTATCGTTTTCTTTATTGCGAAGGTTCAATTTTTGCCTTTACTGGAAACAATATACTTATATTATGTATGAACAATACTTATGTCAAAAGCTACTGTTGATTTGCGTAAATAAAAGCTTATAACACTACGTAAAAACGAATGGGTAAATGTGTTGCTAAGTATAAAACTAGAAAGCGTCTGGATTATTTTTTTCAATATTAGTTGAAGTGCAAGGAAGGAAAGGTGTCTAGACATGTGGCATTTTTGTGCGATAGCTATGGCCTAGCGTGGTTATCTGTCGTTATCACCGCACAAAAATACCACTTGCCAGGGCAACTGCTTATTTACACTTATATAATTCATTTAAGTAACTGATCACGCTTATTTTAAAGCTTCTTGTCCCTAATAAGGTCCGGCCCTTATTTTGAGACAAAAAGTGGACCTTGTTAAGCACTTGGATATATCCTGAAAAAACCTAACAAAATCGTGATAAACAAGAAATAATTTTGGTAACTTACCTCGTCAATCCACCTTCTGAAAGTATTTTAACATTACTATTGCAGAATTATTACATAACGACCGGGTTTTATTACTAAAACAACGCAAAATTGAATCAGAATATTTTATACATTGAGTCACGTCGACCGCCCCTGAAGTTATACCCAGGGCCACTGGGAAAAATGACCTCCGCGAAAGCAATGAACGCCGGTGCACTTTTGTAATTGGTTACTGGGGAGTGGCAACGCGCTATCCATTTTGGTTTAAGTATTAATTCCTATAAGTTTGAAAAGATGTACCTTATTTGTAACCGGCCCTTTTTAGGCGGACCTACCTTATAAGAAGTTAAAAAACGAAAGGGGCCGGACACTCGATGCCTAAGGGCCTCTACATGGCTTAATCCAGCGCAGACTGTTTCAATATAAAAATCAGCAGAATCTGGTAACTAATCTCGGAGGTAGTGTATTATTTATGAAACACAACCGGAGGACAAGGTGAAGGATCAACAGCGTGCTTTCCAAAGCAGGGGTGAAACAACGCCAACTTCCCGACTCCGAGCAGCTACTGACATGAATTTCGACCAACCCGGGACTCGATCCTGGGATCACACTTACTGCCTTTACACCGACGAGGCCGTCAAAAGAAATAAAACAAATTTATAAATGCATGTGTTTGGACTTTACGTTAGAAAATGTTGCTTTGAGAGACAAAACATGAAACATGTCTCTCTCTCTCGCTCTTTAATCTTAATTTTTATTTTAAAAACAAAAAAGCTTTGAAAATCATAGAGTACATAGAGTCATAGAAACATTGAGTATCATAGTTTCTTGAAAGAAACTAATTTGGACATAATCGGGCTCATTCATAAAAATCCATGACAATTCATACACAAACTTGAAGTTGCTATCTATCTTTTTACAATAATAATAGAATGAAAAAGGTATAGAGATAATTCAAACTCAATTTGAATAAGCGATAATCAACGATTATAAGGTCGAATTTGTATTATATTGCTTGTTTTATAGTAAAGGATAAAATAAAAATTATGTTTTTCAATCACTTTTTAATATTTAATAATTAAACATACATAACGCACATCATTTATTGCTTCATCTCACTTTCACGAGCAACGGTTGGCTCAAATTTCAAGAAACTTTATGCAAAGTATTTGTACATTTCAAATAATTGCACAAAAACCGAAATTTCACGTTAAATAAAATATTAAGTGACACTGGTAGAAAATATAACATTATTGGTTAACATTATAAAATAATTTAAAATTTACGAGCAGTCATTTATAAATAATAAAAAAAATGATACATCACTGGGGTTCAAATGTTTAATATTTGTCACATACTGATATTGTTTCAGTTCAAATTCAATAAGACGACACAAATCAATTGGTATAAACAAAAAACACTCAAACTTTTACATATTGTACATTCTTAGTCAGGCGTTTGTGCTTGATACAATAAAAAATAAATTCTGTGCTTGTTGGAAAGACAGTCTTTCTTTTTATTTATTTACTTTACTGTATTTACGTCCAATATTTTGTGAAGGCCTAGATAAAAGAAATAAAATAATCTTAACTATTTCTGTATCGAAACATTTGCTATTAATGTAAAGCAAAAGCAACTTGTAGATAAAAATGTAACAACTATAATTAACTTACTGATGTCTAAACAAATAAATAATGTCAACAACACATAAATAAATAAATTCCACAGTAGTAGAACACAGCCTCCGGTACAATTCTCGACTAAATAAAACTAACCTCTAAGATCATCAGTGTTACAAATTTTAATTTACGCACTTAAGCTAATATATAAATATAATTTTTTAAATAAACCTTACAACCATAAATGACCTAAAATTAATATATTTTATTCAGATATCTTTCCACGTAAAATTTGAACAAACATTAAATAAATGGACACATTATTAACACCGATGTAATAATTTGTCAATATAAAAGTCAAATATTACTATAAACAATAATTAAATGACATTAACAGTAATTGTTGCTGTGTGCCTACTTATCATCACAACCAAATATTACAATGCAGTTAAAACAAGAGCGGCACCATAGACTAATTTAATTTGATTGGAAAGAGTCAACAAGTAAAAATGACTTTTTTGTAAACCATTAAATAAACATAATATTGTTATTACAAAATATTGATTTGTTTTGGACTACAGTCTCGACCTATTTAAAATGCCCTCTTGTACAAATTACGAATTACCATCCTTAGCCAGTTTATATTTTGAAGAAATAAATTGCATTCATTTTGTTGTGTTGTAGTTTTATGCACAGCATAATCGATCAAACTCGAGTGGTTACACTGACAGCTACGACGTCACATGCAACCTTGATCTTTTAATCGTGTGTTACTAGTATGTATGCATCAATATTTAACGGTCAAACATAGATCTACAAAGTATTAAGAGGATATCTGGGCTGCGAGAAATTTAAAGAATAGGTTTATTCAAAATTTCCCTCCCGTTGCGCGCGAATGACCGAGCGAGACAACTGAGTGAGATCTATCTATTACTGCCTATAAAAGTCCACTGATGAACACAGGCCTCCCTATTGATTGCCTCATAGGATTTTGCCATAGTTGTCACGCTTGGGAGGCGGGTTGACAGCCGCAGATTTTGATTTTTTTATTCAGCTGTACTCAGGAAAATGGTGCTGTTTTAGTTTTCCTCCATTACCTCTTACGATACGCACGGTTGATATGGGGTAGTGGGTATTTTTTCACCGCCACTATACGGTTACCTATGCTGACTGATTAACCTATGAAAAATTGACGAAATTATTATTCTATATTCACATGCTTCCCAATTTAAAACATGTGTAACTTGTACGGAAGGTTCGATAAAACACATTAGTAACTGAATAACCGACATAGATAAAATCGCCATATTTCCCCGCACAAAGAGTATATTGCTAGAGTTGGGCTATGAATTAGGATTGTACACTGACATTTCGAAACAGGATCGATTTTTTTAAAACAATGTAAAAACGCTTGTGGTTATGTCTGTATGTTTTTCTTTAATTTTTTTTCATATTCGTTAAATTTGTTTACTGAATGTCGAAAAGTGACAGTATAACTGAGGAGTTTTATTTATTTAAGATTTCACTAGTCTTTAAAATAATTGACAATAGAAAGAATATAGGAAAATGGCAATAGTAGAAATAGATTACGTCAAAAAAAATATTTCCTCTAGTACCTACCATTATCCAGGAATAAATGAGAGGTATACGTTTGTATGGACTAAAAGCCGCCCGGATATCCTTTTAATTGTGCGAATGTTATAGACATACCTACACTAATTTTATACATACATATACATATATTTTACAATGAGATTTCTCTATACTAACGTATATATACAGCTATTATACATAAACAGTACTTATTTAACAGACCTAGGTGTGAACTAGGTCAGAATAAACACAATATTACTTGCTGTCTGTTCTGGTTTTTGTTTTGCATAGAGCAGACGTAAACACTGCTTTACTCAAAACTGTAAATTTTCTGTTTTTATCGTTTATGTATTTTATATAATATTGCACTATATATTGTAGACAACAATCAGAATTTTAAACAGATGTTCATTTCAGAGCAGTAATGTAAAAGTGATGAAGTAAGAAATTACTAAATGAAGTATTATAAGCCTATTTTAAAATTTGTACGAAATGTTTTTGACAGACCGAACGTCTTTTATAATTTTGTCGTGTTAGTTGGCACGTTATCTTAATATCAAGTATGCGATATTGTTACTGGAATACTTGTTACCTTTAATTTAAATTAAGCTTATTTAATATTTCGCATCCATATTACATGTCTTTTTATTACAGTCTGTTAATGAGGGCTAATGATCTTCCGTTCACCAGATGTCGCTCGTTTGGACTGAGGTAAAATTATTTGTTACAAAAAATTGAAAATTGAGAAGTTGCGTTTTAAAATCGGTTTTTAAAGTAAATACGCAAAACAATTATACGTCAGTGTCGTGTTCTTTAACTTTTACACATTTTTAACTTTTAGGTTTACTTATTTAATTTCTTCTACTTAAAAGGGATTTTCTTAGTTTGTTTTATCCATTTATAACATAATTAATATTATATATATAACTAATATTTCAGATAGAAACATTAACTTCTTATATTTTGCTAATAATTTAACTTCCCACGCCAAACAATCTGTCAAATATTTCACTTCATTCATAAGTGACGTCGTTCTGGTGGCAGTGAAAGACATGGATGCCCTCATAGCTTTGTTGCCATTTATTTGAATATGGAATGTACACTATATAATAAAGATTAATATGGGGTTTAGTAATTTCCAAATATATAATTTATTATTATGTTATAGAATATAAATGACAAATGAGCACACATTCCATCTGATGGTAAGTGGATGCTGTGGCAAATAATTATTTACATCTATCCCATTATACGAAACACAGTAGCATTAAGCTGCTATTTTATGCTAGTATTTTGTGGGAGCGTGGTTCTTCCCCGATGTAGCCGGCCTATTTGTGTTGAAAATGAAAAAAAAAAACTTTACTTTTATAATTAAGAAAGTGTAAATTGATACACATTGTGTTGTAAGTTAAAAATATAGTATTAGGCCCTTCTAAGTGAACATCTTTAATTTTTTCATGGTATTATTGTTATTACTAGTAGAAAGAAGAAGTATTTTTTTTGTTTATTTGTGCAAGTCTAAAGTACATTAGTTTTATATACGTATAATATATTTTTTCAAGATAATACGCAATTGAATTTTATCATGTAATGTAATAAATAAATCTAAATTTAGATATGTTAAGCGAATATTAAAGTCTAAATAATGTTTAGTGTAGTTGGTTTGAATATGAAATAGAATTATAAAAAATTGGCTCATTAAATCTATAGTGGTAGTCATATTATGCTTATATTATTATAATAAGACAAACTTGAAATTCTAAATAAATGTTGAATTCTGTTTTATATAAACAAAACTTGTGCTATTATTTATAAATTTGAGTAGATTTTGAAATGGATATGGTATAGTATTTATAATATATTGGTCCATAGTTATGCAATTTGGAAAGCATAATGTGTAGCGCAGGTGTAGATTGGTTGTTGTACAGGAGTGCAGGTGTCGGCTAGCGTTCGGCGCGGTGCGGCGCCAGCGTGTGCGCCAGGTCGCGGTGCAGGCGCGCGGCGTGCGCGGCGGCGGCGGCCAGCCAGCGCGCCAGCTCGCCGCCGTCGCACTGCACGCGCGGCCGCCGCACGCTCTCCGCGCCGCCCGCGCCCCCGCCCCCGCCCTCCGCACCGCCGCCCCCGCCGCCGCGCACGCACAGCTCCACGAAGTGCGCGCCGTCCACGCACACCGCGCGGCACGACACCAGGTTGCTGCGCACGACACATCCGTTAAGCCGACACGCGCTCATACTGCACCACAACACCCACACCCGGAACAATTGTCCCGTTCTCAAGTGTTGTATGTGCTGATACAGGTAATGAGATAAAGTAAATCTTAAAAAAATATGTTCGCTGAATTATATTTAGATGTAAATAAATTACATTATTATATTGTATACAAATGAAAATTTATAAATTGTCAATATGAATGAAATTTTTATTTATTTTATTTTACAATTTGAATTTTTTTATAGGTTATTATCAAGTAAAATTTTGTATCAAAAATATTAAAATTTAAAATAATATTTAAATCGTTTACGATAGTATGTAAAACTAAAATTCAGACTGGTCCTTCGAGCCATCTTTCAAATCGACATTATTTACAATTAAAATTTCAAATATTAGAAATAATTTTTACAAAAACAAATAATAGTAAAATAAAAAGTAATAGTAATAATAAAATTGTATAATATATTTAAAATAATAGTATCTAATCGATTGCGTCGTTTAGTGATAAGAATACTTGGCTGATATTCCAGTGGCTATTTGAATTTTATTAATTGACACCTATTTTTACAGAATTCCAAATTATAAATTTTCGTATACAGTCGATTCCAAAACTTTAGATTGTTTACAATTATGTCACTATAATATATTTCTTTACAACTCGCTTTTGTATATTTGCATATTAACCAGGAAGATATTACATACAAAAATATATTAATTTTAAGATATGTAAAATATATTTCTAAATAAATGATATCTTAAACAAACAATACGTACAAATTAAATAAATAAAAAATTCCTTTGTTTTCCAGTGTTATTACAAAAATTTGTCAAATTTTCCCTTTAAATAGTCATAAACACTTGTGTTGGGAATAATTCGCTACTTATCTTACGTTTGACTAAATAAGACTATTAAACTATATTATATCTAGAAGGTTAAAATGATTAACATGCATAATGGTTTGGTTTAATTTAAATAACAGCTCTGGTGGCGTGATAAACTCTATTGTTGTAAACGTGTATGTTAGTATAAATGTGGGTTAGTGAGTGTGTATATGTTAGTGTGCGTCTGTGCATGCTAATGCGTAAATGAATGTGTGTTTGTGTGTGTGTTTGTCTGAGAATGTGTGTGCGTGTATGTGTGTGTCCGTGCGTGTGTGTACATGTATGTGTGCAGGTGATGTATGAATGAGAGTATATATGTATGTACACGGGTGCGTGTGTGTGTGTGTGTGTGTGTGTACGTGTGTGAGTATGTGTCGGTCACCTGTAAGCCCTACGGATAAGGTTCCTTGGGATCGGTATGAGTATTCGGCGTACAGGTACCGACATTAAGTTTTAACTAATTCTTATAAAAAGTTTTTCAACATCTTCATAACTAAGTGAATCCAACCATTCTATTAAAGTTTTCCTGCAAGTGTAAGATAACAAGGGGTATATTTTCAGTATTTTATTTACTTTATTGTATATATAGACAAACTGACCACTATTAGCGTAAGCAGTACGTGCAACAGTGACAGGGGAAACGACATCCTTCTTTCTTTTATGACTCAGGTCGACATAAGGCAGAAAGAGCAATGGCAGACTTTCATACATAAAATTAGTTGAGAAGAAATGGTAGCGTCTATATACCAAAAATATCTTAAAATGTTAAGCGTCAGTCCCTTAATAACTCTATCAAAGAATTTTGTACTGAGAAGGCCTCAAAAAAAAGATATTTACATTTGAACCTTTTTAGGTTATATCCTATTTCACTTGGAAAGAGTCATGCTTCCTGTGGTTGTTTGATGTTAGCTTAATAAATAATACATAATTGAGAGTTTTTAGATTATTACATCTCTATTATATATTTGCATACCATGAATGTATATTTCTGGCATGGCTCCAGGGCTTTTGTATCATAGTGACATTCTCAGAAGGGCTAGAACCCAGAGCCGTAAAGCCAGTAAAAAATACAGTGACTTTTTATTTTAACTAGTGTTGGCATAACATTAACTGAAATTGTTACATAGTACTATGATTGAGATAATGTATTATTGTAGGAAATTCTTTGTAAGAGACTTATTCTCAGCCATATCACTTTTATTGTTATTATTACTGATAGTACAGTTATTACTTAATATAAAAATATATTGTGTGTTGTGTTGGTGGTGTTACAAAGTGTATACGAAAATAATATGAATATACTAAATGGCAACATTTGAATAGAGTAAAATGATTTAAGTCATTTGATATTCCCAAAAATGTTTGTTTTTTTCTGTGGCTTTAATTAAAACACATTTTTATTTGAAAAATCATAGAAAAATTATAAAACTCATTTTTTATATAACTTATTTCTAGACGCTATAATTTTTCTCAACTATTTTTCTGTCATTGCTCTTTGTGGCACGTTAAGATGAGATTTAGAACATAGTTTTCGGACTGTGAGGAGGCCACTGATTCTATATAGTAAATCAGTGGGAAAACGATAAGGCTTGGAGTAGATGACTTTGATGAGCAATCTCTGAGCTCTTTCGAGTGCAAGAAAGTAATGGGCCTGGACGACATATATTCAGTTTTTAAGTTTGTTGCACATAACCTACCGTAGTGATTTGAATACCCATATGAGTTTCCCAGTGCGGTTTGTTAAGAGTTCCAAATGTGAGTACCAGCTAAGTCGTTGGTTCAGCATTATACCTAGGTATTTAGTTTGGCTAACTTTTTCAATAGTAGGGCAGCCGCAAATCAGGTTACCGGGGTTAGAGCAATTGTCGATTTTTATGGCAAAGTTATGGTCAGGTTGGGATTTGTTAGGAGTGAAGCAGATGTAGTTTGTTTTCTGGGTGTCCAAGGTAAGGTTGTCTCTGAGCCAATTATATACGTTGATTAATCCCCTCTCAGTACTTGCTTGGACAATATCCCAGGTGCTACCAGTAAAAACGAGCGCAGTGTCATCCGCGTAGGAGTATATCCTGCCCCCGACATCCCGTAGATTACATAGATCATCTATGTACATTAAAAAGAGATTCGGGCCCAGGACACTATCCTGCGGGACTCCAAAACTAGGCGTGGCTTTTTCACTGTGTAAATTACTTATTTAATTTCCTGAGTTCTGTCCTGTAGGTAACTTTAAAAAAGCATGAGTGGAGTATCCCTAATACCCATGAATTCTAGCTTGTGTAAAAGAATAGGCACAGACACGGTGTCGAAAGCCTTTAAGTCCAAAAATACTGTAAGACATTTGATGTCATTGTCCACTTCACCAACTATAGTAGAAGTGAGATCAAGAATCGCATCTTGAGTTGAAAGACCCTTTTTAAAACCATATTGAGACTTTGATAGTAATTTAAATTCATTTAGGAAATCAACTAATCTATTGTTGAGCAACTATTCAATTATTTTGGAGATGGAGTTAAGGACAGTTACATTCTTTCAGTCTCCACTCTTATGCGCAGGGGTTACTATAAATCTCTTTAAGGTGCTGGGGAAATCACCAATACCAAAGCGAAGGTTTGCGAGGTTACGTATTTAAGGTATAACAAAGGCTCTAGCATGCTTTAGAAAACCAGTGGTGATACCATCCCATCAAGGTGAGCTCCCAGAGTCCAGAATTATCAAAATGCTCTCAACTTCTTTGTCATCAGTGTTTAGCAGGACGAAGGATGAGGTCTGTGTATATTTAGAGGTAGGGGCTACTAGCACGATTTCTAGTACCTGAATTTGTACCAATTATTTCAGCTAAGTTAATGCCTCTACAAGCAAAATAGTTGCTGACATAGTTAACCGAATCTAGTGGTAGCGGTTTTAAGTTAATTAGGGCTACATTATTTGACTTGGGTGGTTTATACCGAGTGATCTCATTTACATTTTGGTACATTGGATTAACGCCAACAATATGCTCTTAAACGGCAATAAGACAAAAGTGTATTAAATTTACAATACCTAATGTAAAACATTCGAGTACCAATGTGCTGTTAAATGGGGAGGAGTTGAGTCTTGTGGATACCACTGGTTTTTTTTGGTATTACTATTGACGCGAAACTTCGATGGGGCCCCCATATATCTAAATTAGCAAGCAGACTTAGTTCTGCAGCATATGCTGTAAGAAAGATAATGTCTTATGGAATTTTGCTATGGGGTAATGCGACTTATATTGAAGCTATATTTGTTTTGCAAAAGAGAGCCGTACGGGCGATTTATAACCTAAATTGTAAAGAGTCCCTCAGAGAAAAATTTAAAGAAATAAACATATTAACTTTGGCATCGCAATATATTTATGAGAATGTAATGTATGTGCATAAAAACATAAATAGCTTTAATAAGAATAAGTATGTGCATACTTTAAACACTAGGAACAAACATAAGCTTGTAATGCCAGTTACTAGACTCCACAGAATCAGTAATTCATTTATGGGGCAATGTATACGCTTTTACAACAAAATCCCAGAACATATTCAAAGTTTGTCAATAAACAAGTTTAAGTTTTATTAAAGAAAAACTGTACAAAAAGGGTTGTGAAATGGATAATGAACTCTACTTTTTATTCTCAACACGTCTACGTTGTTATAAGACTTGATCTATTGACTTATTTAAAGATTTATGGAAAAATCATAAAATTAAAACATGAGGCGAATTTGTATAGATCGATATTGGATAAAATAAATCTGTTAGAAAAAAAAAAACGGTTGAATAGACAATGTTATTAAATGAAAAAAAAAAAACATTTGATTATTATTTCACACGATTAAATAGGCTCTATGGTTATTGATGATTGCCTGTTTTGAAGGAGATTTAAGTTTGTGTTTCAACTTGTCATACGTATTTGGAATTGTGGCTGTGTTTGTTTATAGATTTCGTGTTTTTAATTCTATGGGTTTATTTAATTTGACCCTTGGCTTTTCTCTCGGACTACAGGACAGTAGTTTTTTATTTTGGAGTTTACGGCCTGTTATTTAGACCTTTAGGCCAAGTCTTGAGTATTTTTATTCTGTTTATTATAATTTCCCCAAACCTTGTCTTTATGTATTATTATCCTTCATAGTTCACTGCTTCACAATATGTTGATGCGTCACATTGTGCAGCCCTTGGGAGATTTTGACGGTACCTTGAGCTAGCAGGCAGCTGACAGTTGGCGATGGTATCTAAAGGCGCCTATGCAAACAGCTTATCTTGAGAATCCATCACCATCAGAGCACTTGTTTCACCGTTTCCACTAATAGTTCACATGCGTAGACAGTTAATACATAAAATCGCACCACTTTTACATATCAAAATCCACTTCAAACTATTATTTAAACTATAATACAGGAGCAGCAAACCGCCGCCGATCAAGTTCCCGCCAAAACCCCCACAGGACAGTAGGTTATACATGTCATATAATGACAATGATGTGGCATTTCGGTTATGAGAGGAGTAGAACAGATAATGTACAGTCCTCGGCTGCTTTTCTAGATGACATTTTATTATTAATTGCAAAAAATGATATAATAATTAAAATATTGAGTTTTACTTTATTTAATTTTAATAACTACAAAACTGTATTCTTTTGCGTCGTTTTCAATTTATATTTATTACAAGAAAGAGTGATTTTACTGTTTTAATTTCAAAATTATAAAATATAAATAAAATACCAGGTCCTACAAAAATACGATTTTTGATATAAGTAGTAATTGTTTATATTTTCAAAATAAGACATATTTGAACATCGTTCACGCTGGGTCCAAGCTTGGTCATTGTGTGAGAAAGTGTAGATACGTACAAGTTAGTGTATAATATTTTATATATATAATAGGTGCGTGTCGCGTGCCCCGTGAGCACGTACCTGAGGTGCGTCTCCATGACGACGTGCGGCGCGTCGCGCTTGCAGGTGACGATGCGCAGGTGCGTGTCGGTGAGCAGCGCGCGGATGTCGTGCGGCGCGCCGCGCACCGGCCGGTAGGCCAGCAGGCGCTCGGCGCGCGCCAGCGCGTGCAGCAGGCGCGCGCCGAGCGCCGCGCGCGCGCAGTAGCGCTGCAGCGGGCCGGCGCCCAGCGCGCGCGGCTCGCGCACGCGGCCCGGCGCGCGCGCGCCGCGCCCGCTCGACTCGCGTAGCGCCGCCGCCGTCTCCGCCGCCAGGTCCAGCACGCCGATCACCGGCATCGTCACCGTGCCTACCAGCCCCTTGCCCACGCCCGCCAGGAACCCGCCCAGGCCCTCCTGCGTCGCGCCCTCGTAGCTGTGCTTCACCAGCGACGTCATACCGCCTGACACCCCAACCCATCATTTTTTATATTATTTCATTATATTTTATAAACAAAAGTTTAAAACTTTTCGTTGCCCCTAAATCTTTCATAGATGTAACTTTAGTAAGTACTGTTAGTAGTACTTATTATTGCAAATGTTCTCATAATTTATAAGGTTGCGTTTCCAAAAAAGTCATTATCATACATTTAAATACATTTAAGTCAAGCTTATTTCGAATGCAATATTATGTAAAATTATTCACACGTGCCGCCCTGTCGCGCCACGCTGACGGACCCCCGGGCTATTTTTAACATTTTAGTTTGTAATTTATACTACAAAGTGCTACACTGTACGCTTTGCAAATTAATCTAACTACTTTTCATTTTGTGTTCTGGTTTTCACGATGGCCTATCAGTTCACTAACAGAAAATACGCGCACATCATGTTACGTACGTATTTTTTGTCCGAGGAAAATGTGAATGAAATCTGGCGGATGTATCGCGAATTGTACCCAAATAATCCACAACCAAATCACTCCACGATGTCCAAGCATTTACCAACCGCTTATTGGATGGATATTGATGTGCATGCACAACGACGAAGGGGAGCTGCATACTTTCAAAACTTCTACTTATCAGCTGATCAGCTGAGACGCACCCTACCCAGAAAAATAAAACCCAGAAACTGACGACCATCGATAGAGCACCGAGGATGGCGCTTTGCAATTGGGTGTTGGAAAACCTCAATGCGAACGTGTTGTTCTCGGACGAAAATTTGTTTACACGAATCGGATTATTCAATCAGCACAACGAACATTGGTGGTCCACTCGAAACCCCAAACTTACGAAACAGCATTCCTATTAACACAGGTTTAGTGTAAATGTGTGGGTGGGAATACTAAATGATAAACTGATTAGACTATTTTTATCGAAGGTCGCCTCACAGGTGAATCGTATTTAAACCCGACGCGGACCATGGTAAATACGATGTTTGACGATATTCCATTAGCAACCTTGCGGGAGCTATGGTTTCAGCAGGACGGCGCGCCACCGCACTATCATCACGCAATGCGAGAGTACTTGACTGAGCAGTATGGCACCCTATGAATTAGTCACGGTGGCGCAATTGTCTGACCCCCGCGCTCTGTCTGCCGTGACCTGACACCAATGGACTTCTTTTTGTGGAGCGAAATGAAAAAACTAGTGTATGTGAGTGAGCCTACCAATATGCAGGACATAAAACATCGCACAATAGACGCTTTTAATAAAGTGAAACGGCAAGACGTTTCATTGTTGCTGAAACACAATTTAATAAAACGTGCTCGTGTTTGCATTGACAATGAAGGTGGACATTTTGAACAACTTTTAAAATACTTGTAGGTTAGTGATAAAGTAAATAAGGGTGTGCGTAGATGTAAATTGTTGTAAATAGCTAAATAGCTACTTTTTAAATAAGCCAAAATTATTTTCCGTGTCTGCTCTGTAAATCATTTAAATTTATTTTCTTACTACCTATTTCATTGAAAAGAAATTTTGCCGGTCCTAAGCCCGTAAAAGTATGAACGAAAAGTTGCAATTAATCACAAATATTTTAAGCCAAAACTTACGCCTTTACTTCGATAGGTAGGTTTTCGTGAGCCGCTGAAGAAAGCGAGAGAATACGACGAGTTGTGACGTAAGAACTGTACTAATGATGGGAGATATAACGGGAGCGTCTTATGAATGGAGTGCGTAAGTTATTGACTTGTGTAGCATTTTCTAGTACTGTGCCAATAAAATTACGCCAGTTTTTGGATAAAAAACAAACCTCTATAATATTGTGATAGATAAATAATAAAAAATTCTGAAAGTGCCATTATCACTAGTAGCATCTGTAACTGTACTTATTATTTTTAATAATTATAAAATATTGGTGTATAATAAAACTCTCGCATATTAAAAACAAAGCAATGTTATTAATAACAACAAGAATAGCAAAGGCCCTAAAAAAGAGCCTTGAGGCACACCAGAAGGAATCAACAATTCTCTTCACGCGGATGTAAACTTAAACATTTAATGTAACCAACTGGGATCTATTACTAATGTACGATGAAAACTACATGTATAAGTTATCGTGTATACCAGGTTATAACGCTTCAAGAGGGGTAGTAGATGGTCTATTCGATCAAAAGCTTTACTGAAATCGGTAAATATAGTAGACATTTGTGAATACATTTATAAGGAAGAGAAACTAAAACTCATTAAAAACTAGTAGATTGGACACATTCGACCTTAGTTTTAGGATTTAAAGCATTTCATCCTCATTTTCAAAAATAACAAGGCCAATGTAAACTTGGTATTTTAACTAGGTTGGTATTGTAATATTTATTTTAGATAGTGTTCAATATAAAATCATCTTTATTTCTCCCAGTTTAAAAAATATATTTTTTTATAATTCAAAGCTCTAAATATTTTAATCAAAGTATACAAATATATTACTATAATATTGATATTTATATTTCTATAATATTATTAATGACTTTCTCTTTAGTACTGAGCCCTGTTGAATCCACTGTTTTTCTTGGCATCACTCTCGACGCAAAGCTTCAGTGGGGCCCCCATATATCCAAACTAGCAAGCAGACTAAGTTCTGCAGCCTATGCTGTAAAAAAGATTAGAGGTCTCACTAGTGTCGAGACAGCTAGATTAGTTTATTTCAGTTATTTCCATAGCATAATGTCTTATGGGCTTTTGTTATGGGGACATGCGGCTGATTCAGAAACTATTTTTGTTTTACAGAAGAGGGCCATTAGAGCTATTTACAACCTAAAACTGAGAGAGTCTCTTAGAGATAAATTTAAAGAAATAAATATATTAACTTTGGCCTCTCAGTATATTTACGAAAATTTAATGTATGTTCACAAAAACAAAGGTAGTTTTAGTAAAAAAAGTGATGTGCATTCTGTAAACACTAGGAACAAACACAAGCTAGTGATACCAGTTTCTCGACTCCACAGAGTCAGTAATTCATTCTTGGGGCAATGTATACGCTATTACAACAAGGTCCCGGAAAGTGTACAGGCTCTCTCCATTAGCAAGTTTAAATGTTTTGTTAAGTTGAAACTGTATAAAAAGGGTTATTATAGTATAAATGAATACATGGTTGATAATAACCCCTGGGAATGAGGTGATCGCTTCCAAGCTGTTTCTAAAATAAATTTTGTACTTATATAGTTAGTACAACCATTATTGTAAAATTTGCTTTAAAAAAAAAGTCCCGCTGGGTTTCTTGCTGGTTCTCCCAGGACAGAGGTTTTATTTTTCGAACCAGTGGTAAAGTAAAAAATGACTTTCAATAAGTATTACACATGTGATCTATATTGAATAAAAAATTATTCTATTCTATTCTATTCTATTCTTATTTTAAGTAGACATCAAAATTTCTCAACATTACCATTTCGTGAAGCATTATTATCTGGTAAAGTTCCTGAACATATTATTATCTATGACAGTGATATATTATTCCTTTTGGCCAAAAGCCTTGTAGTCAATGCCAAAATAAATAAAAAAGTTGTCGGCGTAATGTTGTAAAGCGTAATTAGTGCAGGACTCACCGAGCAGGCCGAGGCCAAGGCCGCGAAGGCCGGCTGCAAGGTGCGCACCGGGCGCCGCGCTACGGATGCGGCGCCGCGTCTCCTCGTGCGCCTCATCTCCCACCACGCGCTCCAGCCCGTCGCCCAGCGACTCTACGCACACACATCTCATCAACAATACACAAACGAGGCGGCGCCACGTCTCCTCGTGCGCCTCATCTCCCACTACGCGCTCCAGCCCGTCGCCCAGCGACTCTACGCACACACATCTCATCAACAATACACAAACGAGGCGGCGCCGCGTCTCCTCGTGCGCCTCATCTCCCACCACGCGCTCCAGCCCGTCGCCCAGCGACTCTACGCACACACATCTCATCAACAATACACAAACGAGGCGGCGCCGCGTCTCCTCGTGCGCCTCATCTCCCACCACGCGCTCCAGCCCGTCGCCCAGCGACTCTACGCACACACATCTCATCAACAATACACAAACGAGGCGGCGCCACGTCTCCTTGTGCGCCTCATCTCCCACCACGCGCTCCAGCCCGTCGCCCAGCGACTCTACGCACACACATCTCATCAACAATACACAAACGAGGCGGCGCCACGTCTCCTCGTGCGCCTCATCTCCCACCACGCGCTCCAGCCCGTCGCCCAGCGACTCTACGCACACACATCTCATCAACAATACACAAACGAGGCGGCGCCACGTCTCCTCGTGCGCCTCATCTCCCACCACGCGCTCCAGCCCGTCGCCCAGCGACTCTACGCACACACATCTCATCAACAATACACAAACGAGGCGGCGCCGCGTCTCCTCGTGCGCCTCATCTCCCACCACGCGCTCCAGCCCGTCGCCCAGCGACTCTACGCACACACATCTCATCAACAATACACAAACGAGGCGGCGCCGCGTCTCCTCGTGCGCCTCATCTCCCACCACGCGCTCCAGCCCGTCGCCCAGCGACTCTACACACACACATCTCATCAACAATACACAAACGAGGCGGCGCCGCGTCTCCTCGTGCGCCTCATCTCCCACCACGCGCTCCAGCCCGTCGCCCAGCGACTCTACGCACACACATCTCATCAACAATACACAAACGAGGCGGCGCCACGTCTCCTCGTGCGCCTCATCTCCCACCACGCGCTCCAGCCCGTCGCCCAGCGACTCTACGCACACACATCTCATCAACAATACACAAACGAGGCGGCGCCGCGTCTCCTCGTGCGCCTCATCTCCCACCACGCGCTCCAGCCCGTCGCCCAGCGACTCTACGCACACACATCTCATCAACAATACACAAACGAGGCGGCGCCGCGTCTCCTCGTGCGCCTCATCTCCCACCACGCGCTCCAGCCCGTCGCCCAGCGACTCTACGCACACACATCTCATCAACAATACACAAACGAGGCGGCGCCGCGTCTCCTCGTGCGCCTCATCTCCCACCACGCGCTCCAGCCCGTCGCCCAGCGACTCTATGCACACACATCTCATCAACAATACACAAACGAGGCGGCGCCGCGTCTCCTCGTGCGCCTCATCTCCCACCACGCGCTCCAGCCCGTCGCCCAGCGACTCTACGCACACACATCTCATCAACAATACACAAACGAGGCGGCGCCGCGTCTCCTCGTGCGCCTCATCTCCCACCACGCGCTCCAGCCCGTCGCCCAGCGACTCTATGCACACACATCTCATCAACAATACACAAACGAGGCGGCGCCGCGTCTCCTCGTGCGCCTCATCTCCCACCACGCGCTCCAGCCCGTCGCCCAGCGACTCTACGCACACACATCTCATCAACAATACACAAACACTACTCTAATACTTCTTCTACTACATCACCTCGTAAAGGTCAAGCAAGCTTCGTAAGCGAATAGATCGTAGTATTAGACGTGACAACTATTGACGCAGTTACCCGGCACTGGTTTACGTTTTTCACGTCTGGCGTATACGAGATGGTAATAACGGCATCTGCCAGAAGCCATAAGATTTTGCTGGCATTTCCAATAGTCGACTATTACAAAACCCAAAGAAATAAATAAATGATACTGATGACAGACAGCGATTGATTGATATATCTGTAAATGTCTAGCATTTATGTATCTGACAACGCTTTGACGCCTTTTGCGCCTCCTTCGGATAACATAGAGTAAATGGATTTTCTCCCACATTTATGATCATTTTTGTAATTCTGATGGTAAAGTACAGGAATATAGATGCTATGTTTCAAATTTCCCACAAATAAAGAAACACATATTATAGTAACAAGAATTACAATAATACAAAAATTAAAATTACCGGTAACTTTGGCGGCGGAGTTGGAGATGCCGTGCGTCACATTCTTGACGAGCGCACCCACGTTGCCTTCCAGCAGTAGTCCAGACACGCCTTCTGACACGTCGGCCACGAAGCCCAACGGGTTTCCCAAGAAGTCCACCGAGCCTAAGATCTTAGCCGCCTGCCATTTCAGCTCCTGAACGTACAAAATACGGAAAATGAGATTTGAGAATGAAATATCTACGCATGTGATCTGTTAGTGGCAACGAAGTACTACAATGATGAAATAATTCGCAAGCTATTTGATCCGCTTAGGTACCTTGAGAACTTGGGATACTATCGTCATCGACTGACTGCTGGCTTAAGCTGTCATCAAATCTCTCAAAAACATCGCAATGATTATATGAAATATGTACAAATGTTATCAAAGCGTGCAAAATCAGATTAGTAAGCCCTTTTATTTCATTTGTCAATGGAATCTGGCACCTTTCCAGAAAAATTAAAAGCGTCTATTGTAAAGCCCTTATATTATAAAAAAGAAGAAAAAACAAATGGAAAATTACCATCCAGTGACATTAGTACCTATAGTATCAACATTTTTTGAAAATGGTTATGAATTTCCTAAATAAGTTTAACAGAATAAATCCAACTCAGTATGGGTTTCAAAAATTAAAATCCATGACACTGGCCGCTTTTAATTTAATAAAAAATATTTTACAAAATAATGCCAGACTATTTATTACAGCTGTGTTTTTTCACATGTCAAAAGCTTTCGACTTCGTATCACACGATTAGCTTATGTTCAAATTCTGAAATAATTTAATTTCGCATATGACGTCGCAGTAATAATCACAACAAATAAAAATATGTCACTGACGAAACATATTTTTCACATTAATGAAATAATCTTTGAAGTACTTAACTAAATGGCTAAGTTTTTTTTAGCTTTGCTGCTAAAGCTATGATAAATGAAAAAAAAAGAAATATAAAGACTAGGAGGGGAGGAGGTACTGACGTCCTTGAAGTGTTGCAGCGTGTGCCTGGCGAGGCCTTGGGCCGTGTCGAACACGTGCGTGCGCACGAACGGCTCCAGCTCCACGGCCGCGTCCTCGAACCGCACGAACGTCAGCCCCAGCCGCTTCTTCAGTGCGCTCAGCTCCGCCTCCAGCTTGCTGGCCGTGTACATCGACAGCCGGATCTGTCAACATACCCATAAAATTAACGTTACCATGGAGACCGCGTACTAAAAGCACCTGTGTACTACGACTTAACTAAGCCTAGGTACTTCTAGATATTAAAAAGTATCTGGCGGCGTGCAGCGCGGTCAGCTCGTGCAGTACGCGCCGCGTCTCGTACTCCACCTCAGCACAGGAGTGCAGGACAGGTGCAGGACACACAGCACGCACCTGGCTGGGCACCAGCTCGAGGAGCGCGCAGTAGTATCTGGCGGCGTGCAGCGCGGTCAGCTCGTGCAGTACGCGCCGCGTCTCGTACTCCACCTCAGCACAGGAGTGCAGGACAGGTGCAGGACACACAGCACGCACCTGGCTGGGCACCAGCTCGAGGAGCGCGCAGTAGTATCTGGCGGCGTGCAGCGCGGTCAGCTCGTGCAGTACGCGCCGCGTCTCGTACTCCACCTCGTCGGGCTGCTCGGCCGCCTCTTCACCGCCCCGCCACTGCTCTATCCACGACCACAGCAGCAGTATCAGCCTTGGAACAAATTCTTTTTTTAAATAATGATCACTTAAATTCTTTTCATTTCGTTACAAGTATATAATTAAATTATTTATTTAATTTATGATGACTGTCCGAAGTCACAACTATCGATATATTATTTGCAGATAAAAAATATAGATTCATTGTCACATGAGTAGCATTTACGCAGAGAATAAAAGTATTGGACCTAATATACTTCCTTGGAGTACCCCAAATTTGTTACTCTATAATCAGTGTAATAAGACGTCATTTCGTTGTTAAGAACTTTATGAATTACAACACATTGTTAAGTGTGACGATATTCATTGCTGCTGGTCAATTAAAAGGCTTCCCGTCTATGTGGCAACCATTTTTTATGTTGGCAGCTGTGTTCACAGCCTAAGCACTTCTGGCGATACCAAACAAGCGCTTTCAATAACAGCCCTTTGAATGCCCCTTTTCGCTAATCTTGAGTGCACGTCGACAAAAGTTTGGCGACTCGGCGTAAGCCTGTTAGGCTACCTTCGTCGATATTCTTGTACAACTCCATTTGCAATTTGCAAAAGCCATACACAAAGTGTATGTCGACTATATGTTGCGTTAAATATTGACGATTTTCCATATTTGTATGACACTCTTAACGATAAACAGTAATACAGCGCGTAAACGGCACGGACAATAACAGTAGCGATCAGAACGCAGAGGAGGGACAACGAACTTAACTAATCAACTGTCAAACTGTGATTTTTTTCGAAAGAGAGGAACAGTATGTTTCATCTCACTTACTCACGCTAGTAGCTTGCAGTATTTCCGAAATGCTCTTGAATGGAATGCATCAGTGCATTCAATTCGAGAGCAGGCAGTGCCAGATATCACTTAACAAAGGCTTTTTGTGTTTGCGCCTACGCTATGTTTAAATAACAATAATTCTTAAAGTAATAGACATACATGCAGCTGTAAACTTAATGATTGTATTAATTAGCTCAAAATATCTCGATCTAGTAAAAAAGGGTAATCAGGGTTGTTTTTTTAGTAATTTGCAATAATTTGCCGTTTTGCATAATTTTTGAAAATTTTTGTCTGTGAACCCATTTCTTCGTAATGTAAATGATAGAAAATATTATTGTCCTCCAAATGAGCCTATTTTAACTCAGTTAGACCAAATCTTTGAGTGATGTTTTTTTTTGTACACACGTAGAGAATCTAGAAAAAAAAATGGCTGCTACATAGAGGGGAAGGGGATTAACACTTGTGTGTAGCATATTTGCGTCTTAAAATAGTGGTAATATAAGTGGCTAGTATATCGCTAACTCGTGACCGGACACACAAGTAACTTGACTAGGGTAGCACAGTATATTTTTTTTAATGAAGTGTCAAAGTTAGGTGACTTTATTTTTTCAACTACGACTAAACGAAACTGCGTTAACTTTAACTAACTTATACTAGAATTATTTTGTCCGTGCAGTTTGGGTCATAAATCATCGGAGTATTTCGCTCTCTCTCTCACACTCACGGGCCTTAGGGGCGAGCATTTTTTTATAGTAACCTTTTTTTTGTTTGATTTGTGACTGCGATTAATAGCAGTAGCACGTTTATTTACGACCTGTAGTATTTTGGACCTGAAGTGAAAAAATCAACAAGTATGTACCTAATGTAGGAAAACTGTCAATGAGAGGCATGTTGATCTGTCTAAGACTTTAATTGGTGTACTTTCTTATTCTAAATTTAACACTAATATAATATTGGCGCGGGGGATACACTACATTGATGGTTTAGATCCACAAACGGACCGGGTAGGTGACACCATTGTCGAGATCTAGACATCATCCATGCGAAACCGCGGCGGATCGCTAGTAAGAATAAAGTGATATAACCTTTCGTCGAGTCGCACGGCGACGGGGCACAGCGCGACCACGACGCGGTTGAAGTAGCGCGCGTTGTAACGCGGCGCCGGCGCCGGCCGCAGCATCAGCTCGGCCGCCGCGTACAGCGCGCCGCCCGCCCCGCTGCCCGCCCCGCCGCTCGCCCCGCCCCCGCCCCCGCCCGCCGCACGCTGCGTCTGCAGCAGCACCGGCTGCGCCGCGTCCGCCAGCTGCGTGCACAACCATATTTATTTATATATAATTTATACTTACGATTGTTGTCACTTTGTGATACTTCATTTTTGTACTGATCCTTAATTATTTCGCTTACAAAACATAGTATACTTTTAAATTAGTGTTCTCTATTTACTTATAGCACAGTATACATTCACATGTAAAGTAAAGAAACCGTCCAGAGGGGAAGCTACATACAAACGTCTCGCTACGAGTACAGCCACACACAGCGCAGCGATGTGTGCGTGAGCTCTCACCGACAGGTTCACCGACGCTCCGTCGGGGAACAAACCGGTTTGCGCCGGCTCAGTCGGAGTATGAATAAAAGGGCTGTTTGTCATGCGCATTGAAATAAATAGACGAATAATATTTCGTGATTTTATAGATCAATAAATTTATTAGTTTTTTTTACAATTAGAGTTAAGTTTAGAGATTGTGTACTATAAACTAAGACATTATAGATTTATATATATTTATATTAGATAATTATTATTCGTATAAACTAAATGCCTATGTTTTACAGTATACTGTATGAAAAATTTTAGAGAAAATAATACAATCCCCAGACAGTAGTGGAGTTAGTGTTAGTAGTAGTAGTGCTGGTGTTAGTGATGGTGGACGGTGGTGCTGATCGCGCGGTGTTTGTGGCGGTAGATGTTGATACTGATCGTCCTGGTAATGGTGTTAGTGATTGTCTTGGTGTTGGTAGTATCATTGCTGGTGATGGACTGTGCACCACTACTAGTAAAACCATCACGACCGGCATCACCACCATCACAACCAGCATCACCACCACATTCCTTACTACTGTCACCGTCATACTGATAGTATCATTGGTGGTGGTGTATCAACACCACCACCACCACCACCGTCACTGCCCACTGGCCATGATCACAGTCATTACTACCACCACCTGATTTTTTGTACTCATGAATACGTTGTCTTACGAAAGTGTTATTGGTAGAAATATAATGTGAAGCTAAGCATCAAAATTAGCAAAATAACAGTTTCAATTATAAATAATAAACAAATTATTATATTAACTTTAGTTACAATGAATATAGATGTTGTTTTATACTATATAATATTTTTATTTTTTCCTTAAAATTTTCACATGCATCAGGTGATAACCCTATCAGAATAGGTATAAATTTTCGACGTTGTTAGGAAGCTTCCGCTCTGGTCCTTACTCTTTACTCGGTGATAAAGTTTCCCAATGTTTCCAGTAAAAGTAAAGATCGACATCATTTATGTTTCCAAGCTTTGGATGTAATCCACAATTTTTTTTAAATTTAACAATAATAAAAGCAAACACGCGTTAGCTCTGGAAGTCGGGTCCAGCAATTAATACGATTGACGTGATCATTTCGGGCTCGTCCTTCCCACGTCTCACCTCTCACACACCGCACAATTTCCCTAGACGTCTTCATCGGCCGACTGTATATATTTATAGTCAAGTGCTTATAGGTTGACTGGTAGAAAACGCCTTAAGACGCCCATTACACGCCTCTACGCAAGCATCAATCAGTTCGCCGAATCATGATTGACGTTTGAATGATAGAATAATTTTGACATTACACGCATGAGCGTGTAATGTCAAAATTATTCTATCATTCAAACGTCAATCCCTCCGAAAATTTGGGTTTGACTGACATCAGTCAGCATGAGCTGACTGATGTCAGTCAAACCCAAATTTTCGGAGGGAAAGGACGTACCTATAAACTAAGTTCATTTTCGATTCACAATTTAACGGTCATTTAATATCTTGAAAAGAAAAAGAAAAAAAAACGAATAGGAAAAAAGCTTTTTTTATAGGATAAGGGTGACAAACGAGCACACAGTCCACCTCATGGTAAGTGGTTGCTGTGGCCCATAAACATCTACATCTATCCTCCATTACAAATCAAAATGAAGATGCGTCGCCACCCGTGAGGACTAAGATGGAATGCCTCGTTTCCAGTAAGAAGGGTCTCTGGTTCTCTGCACTCACCATACGAAACACAGCAGCGTTATACTGCTATTTTACGCTGGTAATTTGTGAGAGCGTGGTCCTTCCCCGGTCAAGCCGACCTATTCATGCTGCAACTATACCAGTCATATAGCAGCAACATGGCTCTACCACGTAATCTTGGAGCGCATAATCTATACGCGGCTTTATTTGAAACGCATTTATGGACGAAAAATAAGCTTAACTTTTATTTATTTATTTTATAATTAATTACAACGGCTTGCGCCAATGACAATAATTAATAGGTAAAACTAAACATATAACATAATTAACATAATTCAAAAACAAATAACAAGTCAGAGATCAGACATACTTAACAATAATTAGAGGAAATAAAATAATATAAAACAGAATAAAGTGATAACAACATACAACTTATTTACCTAACAAACATGGAATTATATTTATTCGTATAGGGTGGATGCCCCTATCACCAGCCTTTTAGTGCCAATTTCAATTTCCTTTTGTGTACCTAATGCCAGCATAGCATAGGGCTATGCCTTTTGAGTTTTTGGTAGGTACCTATTGTAGGTAAGTTTTAGGGGCACTGAAATAAATTCATAACAACTTTTCATTTTAAATCATGCATGTCACAAGCATAGAATATGTATTAAGATAGACGACAACAATTATTTTATTTTGATGTTTTACTTCTTACCTTACTGTGGTTTAGCTTTAAGCAGTTCAATTTTTCTTTTAACACTAAACAATTAATTAAAACAAAATTATAATAAAAATTATGTATTATAGTATATCGATTTCTTATAATTTAATCATCCAAGTTTTTGAATCTTCATCACATTTCAGCCCTTCACAAGTCCACTAAAGAACATCATCCTCCATAGACTGCCGCAAAGCATGGTCCTGAACCACTTTCCTTGTTATGACTTTTTCATTTATGTTCTTAAGTTATAGTAAAATTAGTATTACTAAGTTGTAGTTAATTACATTTATTGCTTGTTTTTTTTCTTTCTCAAAAATAATTAAATATTGTATGGTGTTCTTAACATATACCAAATGTCTGAAAAGCAAGTACGTATCATTTGCTAAACTTTTAAATCAAAAACCAATTTTAAAATATAGACGAATTGATCATAACTTCCTTAACTATAAAATAAGTTATGTTCTAATTAATAGTATTTGTTCCAGTTTATGACAGCCCTGATTTATATTACGTGACTGAAATTAGGTACTTCTTATGCCCGGGCTACACTAACGAGAAATGCCATTAATTATCGCGTTGATGGGCGTTGAATGTAGGTGTGGCCACCACTTAACGCGATAATTCTACAACGCCAAGAACAATGCCGTTTCCCGTTGGGCGATAACTCGAGTGGCGGTACATCAAAGAGATTAACGCAGGAATTAACGCGTTGAAGCGGCCACACTACGTGTCTCATTGCGCACGGTGAGCGCAACGGAGTCGCACGTATAGCTACGATAGAGTGTAATAATGAAAAGGTTATTACGTTTCTTGAGATTCTGCAAACGGAGCCATGCTTAAGCAATGGTAAAATATATTCATACAATAAAAATTTACACTCATCAAATATAAAGTAGCAGCGTCAACGTTCATCTTGCTTGAAATTCAAGGAATATTAACGTAAACGGGACGTATGGTCAACGTCCCGTTTTGAACAGGACTGTCCCTTTTCTCGGTCACCTGTCCCGTTGTCCCCAAACAAAGCTCCGGGACGCAAAATAGTCTCGTTGTCCTAAACCGCGAGAAAATTTAAAACTATGAAGTTCGTCAGACACAAACGGTGCGAGAGCGGGACCGACCAAAAAATAACCCGAACGGGATAATTTCAATGTTTTGGCAGAAATTCGTTGGGTGGAATTATTCAAACATTTCTCACCAACAATCTTCAACATAAATTCTTTTGCATTTTAATCAAATATATTTTATGTCTACCTGGTACAAATGCTCCAGTAGAAAAATACTTTTTCTTCAAAGTTCCAGTTCTAAAGGCGATGTTGATAACAAAAACCAATGTAAAAAAACCTGCCCTTATTTAAAATCATCACCAACTTTATTAAAGCAAATTTGTTCCACTGACAAATATAAATATAATTAAGAAATATGTTGCATTTAATAATTACTGTCTGGTGAACTTTGCTTTAATGAAGCTGGTGAACTGGTGATTAACTTTTATTTTCACAATTTGTTAAAATAAAAATAATTATAATTAATGTGATTATATATATAGTGAACACTAATTGTATAAAGTTACAGTTTTTAAATAAATAACATAACATTGTTTTTATTGTTAACCTGCTAACTGGAGAGTATAAATAAACCCATGTCCCGTTTTGAGTTAAAAAATAAATGGTCAGTATACTTTAACGCCGTTCACCGGCGTTGAAATTGAAATGACGTCGACCGTTCCAAGTGTGGCCACTCAGTTTATCGCGTTAAAATTAAGGCAATAATTGTTGCGTTTATGAGCATTGACGTTTCTCGTTACTGTGGCCCCAGCATTATTATGTACGTCAAACCAAATGTAACCAAATACGTCAAACAGCCGGGCAGCTGATATTAAGCACTCCATACATTTCGTATATCTAATTACAGCCCCATTAATTTCCACTAAAATAAAATAAAAAACTTATAGGTTTAAACAAAAACAGCTGCATTATTATGTCTATAGTCACATTCATACAAATCAAAAAGATTAGCTAATGTATAATATGCTTAATTGTATCGGGACCATAACTTGTCAAAAAATTAGGAAAATGAGCGTTTTTCGTTGCGTACGTGTTTTGATTTTTAAATTAACACTGTTAGGTTTAAAACTGTGAGGTAATATTTGAAATATACTTTCCCTTGGTTACGAAGAATTTATTAGCCGACAATATTTTTAGTTAAGACTACTAGAAATCTTATTTACGAAGTAAAAAGGCGGAAAGGCTGAAATTAGGGGCGTGGCTGGTATTAGGGGCTTCTCCCCTACCCGGGGTTTTTCGTGTCCTACAACTCGGGGATAGCTTCAAAATTTAAAATAAAATGTTTTCCTGGCTGAAGCACGTTTGGCGGGAGTGGCGACGGGCTTCACGAGCTCTTCAATATATTCTGAGTCCGCCTCCATCGCTGTCTAAGCGTTGACTGACGCATGATTGACGAAATGCCATTACACGTTCAATCAAAATTCGTAACTGATAGTTGAATGACGTAAAAATCAAAATATCCAGATATTTGTCAATCAATTTCATGCAACTGTCAGTCACCACATTACACGGTAGGTTATTCGTCAATCACAACCATGATTGTTGTAAAACTGACAGCAAAACCTACCGTGTAATGGGCGTCTAAGACCTTCTAATTCGAAATCTATCTCTATCAATAATAATAAAAAGAAATATATATATATATATATATATATATATATATATATATATATATATATATCTATAATTCGAATATCTGGATATTTTGATTTTTACGTCAATCAACTATTCAGTCACGAATTTTGATTGAACGTGTAATGGCATTTCATCAATCTCGCGTCAGTCAACGCTCAGACAGCAATGGAGGCGGACGCAGATAATACAGAAGAGGCGGGTTTCACGCGCTCGCGCAGCCCGTCGCCACTCCTGCCAAATGTGCTTGAGCCATAAAAAGATTTTATTTTACATTTTGAGGCTCTCCCCGAGTTGTGGGACACGAAAAACCCCGGGTATACGAATATATATAATAGGTAATATAAAAGGTAAGCTTATTTTTCGTCCTAAAGCTATCTACATAAATAAATGCGTTTCAAATAAAGCCGCGTATTGATTATGCGCTCCAAGAAGTCGAACATTGGCACGCAAAATTGGCGGTAAAATTATATTAAATATTACAATTTTTCCTATTCCTTTTTTTGCTTTTTCTTTTCTAGATATTAAATTATAGTTAAATGGTGAATCGAAAATGAACTTAGTTTATAGGTAGGTATATGTGTTATTTACCAAACATCGCTACCAAAATTAAAGGTAAGATTTGATTGCAGAAATGAAAACTTGGCGAAGTTGCTGTCCATTTTGAGAAAAATTAAGAAAGACGCTACCATAGATGATGTGAAGAAAAAAAATAATTCAATCAGATCCAACTACCGCCGAGAATTAAAAAAAATTATAACATCCAAAAGGTCTGGCGCAGGGGCAGACGATATTTACAATCCCAAAATGTGGTATTTCCCGTACCTACATTTTTTAAGAAAATTGGAACAACCTGTTACTCGTATTACAAGAATCCAATCAGTTAAACCAGGTAACATTTTATGTATATATTGTTTTACCTATTACAATTAATTAAAAAATAATAATTAACAGTCACGTTTTATAACTTAATAAGCACCTTTCAGAAATGTAAAGGCAAAAATTTCGTCAATTATTTAGTATGAACCATTAGTGTAGGCATTATAACCGTATTGTTTCGAGCTGTCCTCAATACTGTGATTTAGCCAATTTTTGATAAGTAAATGCAAATATTTATTTACAATGAATCGATATGGGTATAGAAATCCCTTTTTAAAAGCCAGTCTTTTACCCAGCGTCTTTTTTTTGTACGTTTTTTACACAAAATTGCAATCAAAATTGCAGCATAGGCCTTTTTCTTATGATTATCCATCCTTTCCCTCCGAAAGTTTGGGTTTGACTGACGATCAGTCAGCATGAGCGTGTAATGTCCAAATTATTCCATCCTTCAAACCTCAGTTATGATTGATCGAACTGATTGACGCTTGCCTAGGCGTGTAATGGGCGTCTAAGGCGTTAAATCCACCTTTGTACAGTTTTGTTTAACTAACTGTAAATAAATCTGTCTGCTTGTAATGTGAAAATAACAGCTTTTCAATAAATGCATTATATATGGAAGTATATATGTTACTTATAAAAAAACAATTTTTAAAATTTTTGTCTGTTTGTCTGTATGTGTATTTATTCCGACTAATCTCCGAAATGATTCAATCGATTTTGACGGGACTTTCACTAGCAAGTAGCTGATATCATAAAGAGTAACTTATGCCACTTTTATTGTAGAAAAAGAATTAGGAGTTCCGCGGGAAAAAATAAAACCTATGAAATTCAATCGCAATAAATTCCAGGCGGATGAAGTCGCGGGGAACAGCTAGTAAATAAATAAAGATAGTTGAACGGTGTGAAGTGGTGGTGTGACCTGGTTGTCCCACTGCAGGTCATCGAGCTGCAGTGCTAGCAGCGCGGCGGCGGGCGAGCGCGCCAGCTCGAGGCGCAGGCGGCGGCACGTGGCGTACAGCAGCTCGGCGGCCGGCGCGCCCACCACCAGCGACACGCCCAGCCCGCCCACCGCCACGCGCACGCCCCACTCGCTGCCCTCCTCGCACGCACCGCACTCCTCCTCCTCCTCGTCTTCGATGCGCCCCGCCTCCTGCACACACGCACACGCATACGCTCATATAATTGCGTCTTAAAACCAATCATTGGCAAAAGAGTTAAACACAAAGATAGATAGTTCAAGTCAAAGAATAGGGGTGTGGAGACATACCGGGTTCTCGTGGTCGTGTATGCGCACGAGACGCGTGGGGCCGGCGCAGCTGAGCGTGACGTCGAGGCGGCCGCAGCCGGGCCGCAGCGCGAGCCAGCTCACCGCCTGCTCGCCCGCCAGCACGCCAGCACGCTCACTTGCCGGTAGTCCTAACACCACCCGCGCACCTATACGTCACCGTAAACGTTAATCAATACTCGTGGTTTGGCTCGTAGGACCAACTCATCTTATTTTATCATTTCATAACGACTTCTAATTATACAACATTGCTTGACCGAAATCCCTGCTGGTAAGTGGTGATGAAGCCCTAGATGATAAATCGCACTGTCTTATGTGCGCGCAGGTCATGCGGCCGTGCAGCGTGTGTAGCGTGTGCAACGTGTATAGCGTGTGCAGCGTGTGCATCGTGTGCGGTACCTGGCACGAGCGCCATGAGGCCGGCGCGCGCCGCGTGCGGCTGCACGCACAGGTTGGCGTGCGCGCAGGCCATGCGGCCGGGCGGCAGCAGGCGCCAGCGCTGCGTGGAGCGGCGCCGCGGGTCGGCGCGCCGCAGCACCAGCGCGCTCGCCACGCCCGGCCGCGGCGCCGCCTCCTCGATGTCCAGCACCTGCGACCACCAGGACATATCCCCAGTAACAAAAAAAGTCTCGATATTTCATTACAACCGTTACAACCTAATAAAGTCTACTGCTGAACATAAGCCTCCCCTATAGATAGACTCATGCACCTCTCTCCACTCAGGGGACAGGGGATATTTGCCATAGTTGCCACAAAAACTCTCCGATCACACTCTTAATCTCATGACTGTTACACGGGAAATAAAGCTGCAGTCTTCAGTAAATTTAACAGCATACAGGCAACTGAACAGACAGATCTCTTTGGTTCTCAGGACTTGCGCAATCTCAATACAACTCGTATTGAAGAATGTGCTATGTGGTCGAGCGGAACCAGGGCTCTAAAGTGTTTGCCAGAGATCTGTCTGCCAGAAGGGCCAACTGTCGAAACTGAAGACCGAGTGTGGCAGCATCGTGTCCGGAATACCTGAGATTTTGAGAGTGGTTGAGAGGTTCTATGGGCAGCTGTACACATCATCGTTGGAGCCACACGCAAGTGTGAGTAACGATCCAAGAGCAAGTCTTATCTGACACTATTCCGATGATATCCCAGACGTCAGTTTAAGTGAGATTATAATGGCTCTCCAGCACCTTAAAAACGGCAAGTCCCCGAGCGAGGATGGAATTACAGCGGAGCTTCTGAAAGCGAGTGGAAAACAACACTGCAGTACTCCATTATACTTCTGACAAAGCTATTGTACAATTTTGTTTTAGGGTTTTGAAATGTTCTACCATTTCTTATGACAAATCCTAACACTTTGGAAGATCTATTTATGGTACTATCAATATGAGGTAAAAAAGTTAGTTTTTTGTTAAAACATATACCAAGATCTCTTATTACTTCTACTTCTTATATTTTATTTTTCTGTTCTTTTATTGATTAATTTAAAATTCCTTGTAAATTTAACATGTGATCATTTAGAATAATTAAGATTCATGCCGTTAAGATTACACCAATCTATTTAAATCAGTCTGTAACAATACTGTCTTCTATAGATTCGGTTATTCTTCCATCCTTTAAATCATCTGCATACATGTATGGTTCCGAAAATTGAAAGCAACTAGAAATGTCATTTACAAATAGATTAAATAATATTGGGCCTAAATTTGAGCCCTGCGGCACACCAGAGGAAATTATACGATTACCAGATTGAAATCCATTTATAACGCAATAATTAGCATTAGAATGTATTTAGGAGTCGTTCAACGTCCTAATCGGTCTCATAATATGCAGCCCCCCTGCACACAGCTGAGAAGAGATAGAAGAGCTCACCATGGCGTGTGGTGAAAGAGTAGGATCATCGGGCAGTGCGGCGTCAGTGGGCTGCGGCGGTGAACTGCCCTCGTGCACGAGCTGCCCACCTGGCCCACGCCGCCACAGCTGCGACCTGCCCACATGCACGTCAATTTACTTATGCGCCGAAGGTAGTGAATAAAAATAAATAAATTTTTAAAAACGCACTCAAACGTTAGTGTAAAACATTTATAGTAAAAAGTCAGTCCATCAATCGTTGGGAAGTCGCCGAAGCGCTATTCAATCCAAACAGCATGTTTTTCTTTTCACTATGGTTAGACATTTTGATTTTCTGTAATAGTTAACATTCATAGAAAACAATTAAAATGATTACACGATCATATATTGCAATTTCTACTTAAAAGACATACTAACCGGTCCCCGTATCGCTTGCGGCCGAGTACTACCCGAGTACTGCCGAGCGGCACCTCTAGAACCAATACGCTGTCGTCGTCTGTCGAAATCTGCTTGCCTGCCGTCTCCATACTGTTTTCTCTGAAATTATAGTTTAATTTTCTCATCGAAGTTAAAATAATTCGTAGGTTGTAATAATCGGTGCGTTCGTATTTTTGCTTGCAAAGTATAAATTTATCATAGTAAGCATCAAATACTAGTCGTTATCTATTCTGTAATAGTTATAGTTATGCTATATACAGGGTATTTTTGGAACGCTCCCGAAAACTAAGACAGGCGACAGCACCAAGTATACCTTTGATCATGGGTCACAAATAAATTTGATCCTGATGAAAAAAAAATCATATTTTTACAACGTTTTATTAGATTTATTCACGCGCCATCATGTTAGTACAGCTAAATGAAACGATAATTTCATAAAAAAAATCATGAAAATACTGAACCCTAAAACCAGCAGTGGAATAACTGAATTCATATCAGCTGATTATAGGTCAATGTACGCGCGAACGCAAACTCGCGCGGTCCGCAACTAGCGGGCTATACCACAATACCTAATAATTTACAACACTTGTCTAAATACCTAACTTATCTACTTAACATACTATTTTGCCACTGTACTTGTCTCCACGTAGCCATTTTAATCCGAATTTACAGGTTAAATAACCCAAATAACTGGTTCGATTTCCCGCTAATAACAAAATACATAAATGAAATGTAACCAAGGTTAAAGTCATGCGTTTTTATTCATCGTGTAGGTATGTTTATTATTCTCATGTATTCAGTTATGTATGTATTCAGATTAGTTCAGTACTAAGTTATTTAAAAGAATTAGTTATGAAACAGCTTACCGCTCTAAATCCTCCGTGGTCTTATGAGATGAGGCTCAAATTGTGCTCCATTCATTTTAAGGCAGATTTGGGCTCGGTGTTGCGTCTCCTCATGGAGGCGGGGCATCATCGTGTGATCTTCGACACAGTCCGTACGTAATTTGTCGAAAACATCCACGATCCTTTTGTAGTTTCGTCAGCACTATCACACTCACGATTAAAAACCCTTTCTTTCACATACCCCACAGAAAGAAGTCTAACGGGGTCAGATCTGGTGCGCGAGGTGGCCAAGCGTGTGGTCCTAGTCCGCCAAATCCAGCGATCATCAAATAGCTCATTGAGGCGCTCACCATTATACTGGAACCATGTGCGGCGATATTCAGCCAACGATAGGTCGTCTAAAATGTCTGTCAACTGTTCTTTTATAAAGTTTAGGTATCGCTGTCCGTTCAGTCGCTGTGGCAGAAACACTGGTCCCAGTATGCGATCCTTAAATAAACCTGCCCATACGTTAACCGACCATCGGGTTTGGTGCCCGGTTTGTCGAACAGCGTGCGGGTTAACCTCTGAATACACGTGTGTATTTCTTCGGTTCCACAGGCCGTTTCTGGTAAATGTCGACTCATCCGTTCAGATAATGTGCTCAATGGAACCAGCCACACGTTGTTGCTGGTATAATAACCAACGGCAGAAAACTCGTCGGCGGTCGTGATCGCCGGGAACTAAAGCTTGCACTTTGTGCAATTTGTATGGGCGCATTCGGTTACGCTTCAACACTTTGTGCACTGCACAGTATGACACACTTGTTCCATCCCGACGTCTTAACAATTTATTTAGCGATACTTCGTGTACCTAGGTTCGGATACATAACATGTTGTCGTATTCACAATCACTATAAACGTACGCGTTAAGCATTATTAAAACAAAAAACGTAACAACAAGTAACAAAATCAACACGGAACTGTTTCAAAAACTACAATTAAACTGAAACCTACTGCGTAACAGCGTGATGCGATGCGGTCGAGTGGAGGGAGGTTACAGTCGCGTTCTAAAGTACTACATGGTATTGGGATATTGTTTTATAATATTATAGTAAGTAATTAATTGTTTTATTGTAGAATCATAATAGGTGCCTTACTTGGAATTAAAAATGGATAATGTTTACTTGAGCATTATTTGTTATTTCTATCGTAAAATATAAAGTAGTTTGTAACAAGAAAACTTAAGGTAAGGGTGGCACGCCGTCCATTATGTCGTCTTGGGTCACATGGAAGCCAGATGTTGAAGGTGTGTTGGTGTTACTGGATGCTACTTCATCATCACTTTCATCTTCGCTTGAGCTTCCGTCATTAGGTCGATCACATGGTAATTATTTCTTCTTCCTCAACACTTTTAAATTTACTGCACAATTTTCCCCATTCACCTTCTCCTATCATATTTACCTTTTCGTTCACTAGTTTAGTCATAAAACAATAGATATAAATAATTTTTCTTTCCTTCCTTTTTAAAACATCGTCGCGAGTCGCAAAGTAAGCTGTGTATGCGACTGTATTTTTGGAGCGTACAAAGCGCGGGAACCAATAGCATGCAGGCACAGTAATACTGGCGGATTGTTCCCCCGTCGCGCCCCCTTCGTACCAATATGTGATAAATCGCTGTGCCCAAGTTCAAGGCCAGCGTTCTTTTTTCACCGTTCGCGCGTACATTAACCTCCATTAGTCAGGTGATATCAATTCAGTTTTCACTGCTGGTTTTATGTTTCAGTATTGTCATGATTTTTTTTATGAAATTATCGTTTCATTTAGCTGTACTAACATGATGGCGCGTGAATAACGCTAATAAAACGTTGTAAAAATATGAATTTTTTTTCATCAGGATCAAATTTATTTGTGACCCATGATCAAAGGTATACTTGGTGCTGTCGCCTGTCTTAGTTTTCGGGAGCGTTCCAAAAATACCCTGTATAAAAAATATTGGTAAATCCAATTGGGCATACCGTAAGCGCATTAAAAAAAATACGTATAACATGATTATACGGAATTTTTAAAGTAGTTTAAATACATTTCGACAGCACTATCGGCTTCAACACCCTCGAAAACCATGAAAATGACACCCATGATGAAAAAATTGATACCTATTGCAGCCGCCACCTTGGATTTACATTTCGACAGCACTATCGGCTTCAACACTCTCGAAAACCATGAAAATGACACCCAAGATGAAAAAATTGATATCTATTGCAGCCGCCATCTTGGATTTACATTTCGATAGCACTATCGGCTTCAACACCCTCGAAAACCATGAAAATTACACCCATGATGAAAAAATTGGTACCTACTTCAGCCGCCATCTTGGATTTACATTTCGACAGCACTATCGGTTTCAACACCCTCGAAACCAATGAAAATTACACCCATGATGAAAAAATTGATACCCATTGCAGCCGCCACCTTGGATTTACATTTCGACAATCCTATCGGCTTCAACTCTCTCGAAAACCTCTCTCGAAAAAATTGGTACCTACTTCAGCCGCCATCTTGGATTTACATTTCGACAGCACTATCGGCTTCAACACCCTCGAAACCCATGAAAATGACACCCATGATGAAAAAATTGATACTCATTGCAACATTCACCTTGGATTTATATTTCGACAACCCAACTTCAACGGCTTCAACTCTCTCGAAAACCATGAAAATGACACCCATGATGGAAAAACTGATACCTATTGCAGCCGCCATCTTGGATTTACATTTCGAGAGCACTATCGGCTTCAACACCCTCGAAACCATGAAAATGACACCCAAGATGAAAAAAATTATATCTATTGCAGCCGCCATCTTGGATTTACATTTCGATAGCACTATCGGCTTCAACACCCTCGAAAACCATGAAAATGACACCTATGATGAAAAAATTGGTACCTAATTCAGCCGCCATCTTGGATTTACATTTCGACAGCACTATCAGCTTCAACACCCTCGAAAACCATGAAGATAACACCCATAATGAAAAAATTGATACCTTTTGCGGCCGCCATCTTGAATTTACATTTCGACAACCCTATGGGTTTCAACACCATCGAAATAAATAAATGTCACCCATGACAAAAAAAATTATACTACTTACTTTTAGTACGTACTACTATTATTTATTCTGTGCTTTTAAATATTGTAATAAAAAAAACTCTTATTATTATTATTATCAAGTATTTAAGAAATTTGGTTATTCGAATATTGTGTATTTGTACAGCGATCTTTTTGAGCCGCTGCAAACAACCGAAACAATGTCCACTCACGACGGCGACGGAAGCTGAACTAAACTACTCTGTGGCTGTAGCTCCCCATTTACAGATTTTTTTACATACGAGGCTACCAAATCAACGAAAATTTCGCCATTTTGGAGCCGAAAAAAATTAATTATAGCTAAACAAAACAAAATTACACTGCCATTTACATTCAGTGGCTTCCCACATGATAGATGAAGAGATTAAAAAATAGATTGAGTTAAACAATTGATATTTTCAAAAGTTATCGTGTTTACAAGCCACAGGGACATGATAAATCGACACCATAAGCCACTAAAACCCTTTTTTTTATTTAAAAATAGCAATTAATCGATTTAAAAATTATTAATAAGTTCAACAATCATTTATCTTTCTAAAAAAGTGCTTTTTATATCATTTATATGTATAATATGATTGCTAGATACGATTTTATTCGATAAAACGTTGGAATCTTAATTTTTAGGCGATAGTAGAACATACCTTGCGCTTTCGCTTAAGGTATGCAATATTTTTGTTTGTTCGTATTTTATGCGCTGTCATACTGTTCATCAGATTGCGCTAAAACTTTGCCAACAGTAAAATTGCTTACACCCGTGCAAAGGTTATAGACATAGTACAATTAACTTACAATAAGTGGCGCGCGTATCGTACCAATAAATTTATTAGAAAGTTATACATAACGGCATAATTTTATGCGCGAAATTAAAAACAAAGGGATTGCGTGCTGCGGGTGTGTGAAAACAAATTTGAGCGAAAAATTTACTTAAAATAATTCTCTTTGCACGAAGTGACAAGAAATGGGACGGGTGTCGAAATTCATATTTTTTGGCGCGTGCGACGTTTTGTAAGAAAGCACATCACTTAGTCGCCGGCGTCCTTGGGGATGGTTCATGAGTCGCTTGACCTAATTTTCGTTTTTCGCGTACACGTCCTTTAAGTTTTAATTGTTGTTTTTTTTTGTTTTGTGGATATTTTAATAAGTTTCTTAATTTGTTTGTGATAGGACACGATAATAACAGTTGTGATAAGGTGGTGTGACAGTTTGTGCGAAATTAGACGCTTTTTTACTGTATTGTATTTTTTATTTGTGATAGGACACATTACTAATACGCTAAATAATCATATTTAATAACTTAAGTGATGTGACAGCCCGTGCGCAATCGTACGCTTTTATTTTTTTAAAGTCTTAACTTTTTTTAATTTTAAGATGTCATTACGATGTGATTATCACAATTTCACGTCGTCAGAATACACCGACATGATTTTGTTTTCAAAATTTGATTTGTTTTGAATTTTGATTATTAAAGTTGAGTGATTTCAAGATTAAAGTGATTATTTGGATAAAAACAATACTATGAAATTTATGATTCGTTTATAACATCGGTTTAGCATCGCCCTACGCGTGCCTAATTACCTATGTAGGGTCAAGTGTAGATATTATAATTACCTATGTCGATGTCACGTGAGCACTGAGCGTTGTTGCCGCTTTTACAGGTCACTTCAGGTCAGTAAACTAATATTATCAAGGATGATTTATTTCTTGTAAATATTTTACGCTCTTTATTTTGTTTGAAAAATGAATTTTTTATTTTATTTTATTATTGTTTATTTTATTATTTTAACAATATATGTCAACTTGTATTAACTGCTGTGCTATTTAACGTGATAACCTAGGCGCCACCCAGTATAATTGGTTAATACTAATAAATTATAATAGTTTCAGAGTTATAGCATTACACTTTAATGTCTGGGCTGAAGATGAACATATTGTTTATTGTTTTTGACACAATGTTTATTGTTTTTGACACAAAGTATGTAAATTAAATTAAATTTTTCTACTTTTTGACAAACGTCAACGTGGTTTTTAATGTACTACAATTTATAAATGAAGTTTATCTAAAAAGGTAAACAGGTAAAGAAGGGTTACCTGTCGCTGGTGGCGGGGAAGGCGACGTAGAGGAAGTTCTGGTAGAGCAGGCGGTGCGCGTGCGGCGCCGGCGCGGCGTCGAGCGGCAGCACAAGGCGCGGGCCGCCCGGCGCGCGCAGCGCCAGCGCGCACGCGCCCTCCGGCTCCGGCAGCGCCCAGCGCGCGCGCGCCCCCGCCCCCACCACGCACTCCTCCGCGCACCCCACCTGCGCACGCACTGCACGTCACTGCACGCTCACAGCTCCTGCACACGCACACGCACACGCACACGCACACGTCTCACTCACACAGCATCAGTACATGCAAGCGCACCAGCACGTACCTGGTGGAACATTACGGCGACGGGCGAGTGGTTGTCGATGCGCAGCGGCGGCGGCGCGCACGCCGCGTCCGTCAGCACCACCAGCAGCGTAGCGCCCTGTGTCACCACCTCCACCCTCAGCAGCACGTAAGAACCCCCACTTTCCCTGTAACCGTTTCATCATAGTGACATCCTCTTACCACCTGTATCTAGGGATTACTTCCAAACAATTTGAAGCTATCAGAAGCTTCCAAGCTATTTCTTAAATAAGGTTTTTAAAAAGTTTTTTATATAGAATAAGGGTGACAAACGATCACCTAGTCTAGCCCACCTGATGGTAAGTGGATGTTATGGTCCATAAACATCTACATCTATCCTCAATTAAGAATCACAATGCCAACTGCGTTGTCACCCCTGAGGACCAAGATGGAACAACTGAGAAGGTGAAATAGGATGGTACAGTTTGTGTGTATATACACCATTATTTTGTAAGTAACAAAAAAATTTAAGGACAATTGCAGCAGATGCTTCTATTGATAATGGCACTGTCAGAATTTTTTATTACTCATCTATCACAATGTTATCGAGGTTTGTTTTTATAAAAAAACTGGCGTAATTTCATTAGCATTAGAAAATACTACACAAGTCTCTTACGCACTCCATTTATAAGACGCTCCTACTCTATCTCCCACCATTAGTACAGTACCCTACATCACAACTCTTTTCTCACTCGTCTTATTCTCTTGCTTACTTCAACGGTTTACGAAACGAATGCCGGATTTATGAATCGATCGAATTGTAGTTAAACATAACATAACATAAACACTCACGCCTGTCACCCAGAGGGGTAGGCAGAGACTACAGACTTCCATTTGGCGCGATCCTGACACACCTCTCTCGCTTCCTTTACATCCATATATCTACGCATACACGCTCGTCGGTTAAAGGTACTCCTAATCTGGCCCATTTTTAATGTATCGCCGATTTGGTCGATAAAACTTCGTCTAGGGCGCCCCTTCCCGACCATGCCGTTCACTTCTGCAACATAAATTTGCTTTGTCACTCTTTCCTCGTTCATTCTTTCTACATGACCAAACCACCGAAGCATTCCTTTCTTAATCCTTGTCACAACGTCATCTTGCAAACCACACTTTTCTCTTATCACACTATTTCTCACCCTGTCATTCAGATTAAACCTCTCTATATACTATATATAATAAACGAATAACTGATTATTATCCTTTTTGTTTTTGAGATATTCTTTTAAATTAACTATTTTAAATTTTTTCTACCTAAATGTGATCAATAACAGACACAGTGGTCGGGTATTGGACGAATATTCCATAATACATTAAATTTTACATTAAAACAGTTTAATAAACAAGTAAAAAATATAAGAAAACGTGAACTAACTCAATTTTTGTAATTGTCAAACTACGCAATGCAATCGCAATTCATTGTGTAAAATGTTAACGGCAGCAAAAATGTACGGTTGGATCGTACACACAGAGAGTACTTTAGTTGGTAATTACAAAATATGGGTGTATATAAATTTTCCAAATAATCAGAAGCTATCGAACACACAGATATGCATCCTCTAGCCTTGTGGTCATAGCTTTCATTACTGCCTAAAATTAAGGTGTTTCTCTAAGCGTCATCTTTATAAATTACAAAATAAGGGTAAGTAATGATATTTTTTTATAGAATAATAATGATCTATATATTAATACGTGAAGGGGAAACTTTTAAGAAAAACTTCTTTTAAGGTGTTTTAGATTTGGCATAGTTAAAAGTTTATATGGAGAAGGAGAGCAGAAATATTACAAATACATTAAATGAAATAAAGAACATACATTGCTTATGTTCATACTTTAACAGTGGTAGAGCCACGCGGCAGCTTTTGCTGTCGCACGGATGGGCCGGCTCGAACCGGGGTGGTACCACGACCTCACAGAATACCAGCGTGAAGTAGAGGTTTACCTCTGCGTTTCGCTTGGTGAGTGCAGGTGGCCGGAGGCCCTTTTTACTGGAAATGAGGCATTCCATCTTAGTCCTCACGGGTGACAACGCATCTGCATTTTGATTCACAAACGAGGATAGATGTAGATGTCTATGGGCCGCAGCAGCCACTTACCATCAGGTGGACTGTGTGCTCGTTTGTCACCCTTATCCTATAAAAAAAATACTGCCAATGTCAAACACATAGGACATGTCTGAGAGGAAGTAAAACCATACGTGCGTTATTATTCAAAGGCAAAGTCAAACACTTGTTAGTCTGTGGTCAAATAATCGCACTGAGTAAAGATTGTAGCGAAAGAATTTTTGAAACATTGGCAACAAATAATTACTGACGGATTGACTGAATGAGCTCCACTGTTGTGGACGTTATGTGATCACAAATGTTCCTTTTTTAATTTTATTTTATATTTTGCATTTGCATTGTATATTATATATATTTGAGTTTTATAGATTAATGTGCAGTTGAAAATAAAGTATACAAACCTAAAAATTTAATGAATCACGGTGGAATTTTAACCACTAGGTAACAACTAGTATGTAAAGGATAAACACTCAAAAACGGGACAATCGTGATTGATTGAAAACGATATTATTCCACCAGATAATTTAAAAATATTACTTATTTTAATAGTGTTAGAATAGTATATTGTACCTGCATGCGATGTGCAAGCTGCGCGGTTTGTCGATTCGGAAGCCGCCTGACCAGGCGGTAGCGGCGGCATCGCTGTTGGCAGCGGCAATGGTAGTGGCAGTGGTGGCAGCAAATGGCAGCACGCGCACGCACAGCAGCTGGTCGCGCTCTCGACGCGCCCAGTGCCACGGCAGGTGGCAGCCCGCCACTGCGCTCACATGTGTCGCACTCGCACCAGGGTCGCTCTGTTACGTGCGCGTTTTACTTATTACTACTAACTATACTCCACCAAATATAAGAAATACCTTTTGAAAGCTGTCACATTTATTGGACTAGGCATTCCAACTGAAAAATCGGTACCTACAATATTCGATTCTTAAGAGATATCGATATCGATTATTTAGAATTGGTAATAATCATTTAGTTTTATCTCGATTAATATATCAAAAAAAATTAATGAAAGAGTTAACTCAAAACACAAAATTTATTAGCTCCTCCATATTTTTTGCTTACTGTTAATATTTAGAGATAAAGTTATATAAATTCAAGGCTGTGCTAGATTAAAAACAAAATTATTTAATCACTTTCACTACAAGTAGCAGAGATGTCGTCGTTGCTAAACATTAATTATTATTCGATTTTCTATAATGCATTCAAAACGAATGTCTCTTTGAAAGTCGTCCATAGCGATTTTCTTTGTTTTCTCCATCACTTCGGCCCAGTGATCACTTGTGTAGTAGTTGTATTTTCTACAAATCCTCCTCCGGCGGATCCCACATGGAAAATTATGATGCGCCCACTTTTTCACACGGGCACGTGTCAATGTCATCTATACATGTCTGCGGCGCAGTGTGGTTGACGTTTAGCCATGTTTCATCAATGAATATAACGTTGTCCCAATTACTTCTATTTTTAATTTCGCGTAAAAATGTTATCCTTACAATTCATATTTCTACATAATTATTTTGCGTTTATCTAACTTTTGAAAAGAAATTGGCTGCCGATACTAAAAATTTGTATTAGCAGCCAATTCCTTTTCAAATGATTGTCAATTACTCTTTATTACCATTGTAATAAGCCAGTATCTTCTAAAATTACTCGCAACTTCGCTACAGTGGAATGCACAGAAATTATAAAGATTTATGTTTTTGTTTATTATTTTTAGAGTTGCACATAAATTATTATATTATTATCTGGTTTAATCTGGAGGTAGCCGTGACTATGACATTGGGACGTTATACACCTCACCGCCCCCCCGCCCCCCCCGACCATGGGTGTTGTAAAGTGCTCGAAACATCGGGAATATAAAATAAGTTAATATACACGATAAAATCCGTAAAATTAGTTTTATTGAAATTAGTTGGTGTTGTTAATGATATTACATGTGCACTGGATAGGTATGAAGAGATAACAGTATTTACACCAATTTTAGCAAGGCCTTCGTTCTCATCAACCACGACCTGCTTATAAAGAAGATCATGCTAATGGCGGTCCATTGTTCACTGCTGCGCTGATGTGATTCCTATCTTAGGACTCGGTCACAGTTGGCCCCATGTGGTTATATACTACGTGGTTGTTCATCCTCAGCTAGAGATTCCTTCAGGCGTTCCCCAGGGTTCTCATGTCGGTCCATTGTTCTTTCTAATTTTCATAAACGACCTAGCCAATACAATCGAATGTAATTTTAAAATGTACGCAGACGTCCTAAAACTGTACAAAATCATTAATTTTAAACTAGATGTGACCGCTCTACAGTACGAGTTGGATAGATTATACGACTGGTATAGTCAAAACCATATGATCCTCAACACTGGAAAATTTTCTCATCTAAAGTGAACTAGAAGGAAAACTAAAACCGAGGCAACATACAAGCTAAACAATGAGCCATTGGGGTGAGGTCACGTTAATCTGGGACTTCGGCGTTTAGTCTAAGACTTTAGAAGTCATATTGACGCAGTAACAAAAAAAAGCTTCTAAATTATCCGGGTTTATATCCAGGCAAATAAAATCTTTTAAAGACCCTGCTTTAATCATTCCGGTCTATAACTGTTTCGTGAGAAGTATTGTAGAATACGCTAGTCCAGTCTGCAATCCAGGGTACAAGTGTCACTCAAACCGACTGGAAAAGATTCAAATTACCAGTTAGGTGTTAACAACAAATTAACTGTATCAGATCCGGACGTAGCAATGGTTTTTGAGAAATACTTTACTGATATTCCGATATTGACCACTAAGTCACTGAATTCTTCCCCCGGCGTCACCGAATCATTATTTAAACAAAATGTAAATGCGTGTACAAAGAATTTTACATTTCATAAAGTATCATCAAAAGATATTGTAAAATATTTTAAAACTATTGATGTTAAGAAAACTGCGGATCTGTGGGGGTTTTCCGTTAAAGTTATTGAGTCTATAATAGATACAATCGCGCCTCATTTAGCTATTATTTTTAATACTAGTATCGAATCTGGTGTGTTTCCTGATTTAATGAAGCATACTAAAGTAATACCTTTATTTAAATCTGGTAGTACATTAGACCCCGCCAATTTTAGACCTATTTCTGTACTACCAACACTTAGTAAGATTTTTGAAGAAATTATTCTTGATCAAATGTTAAATTACTTTAATATAAATAATTTACTTCATAAAAATTAATTTGGTTTCACAAGGGGTCGCTCGACAACTGATGCCGGTGTTGAGCTGATTAAATATATCTTTAATGCATTGGAGAGTTCTCAGGATGCTTTGGGTATATTTTGTGACCTAAACAAGGCCTTCGATTGTGTTCACCATGAAACATTAATCAGGAAACAATTCAACACTACGGTGTAAGAAGTGATGCTCTTAAATTAATTATTTCATATTTAAGTAAGAGAACGCAAAAAGTTGTCATTAACAATATGAGCTCTTCCGGGTCGATAGTACAAATGGGCGTGCCTCAAGGCTCAATTCTCGGCCCCTTTCTGTTTCTTGTATATATTAATGACTTACATTACACAGTACGGGATAACCATGACATAGTATTATTTGCAGATGACACTTCTTTAATTTTCAAATTAAGTCGACAATTACAAAAATATGACGAAGTAAATAATGCTATATCTAAATTAGTAAATTGGTTCAATGTTAATAATTTGCATTTAAATGGCACTAAAACGAAATGTATTAAATTCATGACTCCAAATGTCAAACAATTAAATACTAATGTAATTTTAAATAGGGAGAAACTGAGTCTCGTAGATACCACCATTTTTCTTGGAATCACACTAGACGCGAAGCTTCAATGGAGCCCCCATATATCAAAACTATCAAGCAGACTTAGTTCTGCAGCATATGCTGTAAAAAAGATTAGAAGTCTAACCAGTGTTGAAACAGCTACACTAGTTTACTTTAGCTGTTTCTATAGCATAATGTCGTATGGTATTTTACTATTGTTTTACAGAAGAGGGCCATAAGAGCAATTTGTGATGTAAAGCCTAAAGAGTCGCTGCGACAAAAATTTAAGGAAATTAATATATAAACTTTGGCCTCTCAATAAATTTATGAAAATGTAATGTACGTACACAAAAATAAAAGTAGTTTTACAAAAATAAGTGATATTTATTCTGTAAATACTAGGAAGAGACACAAGCCAGTAGTAGCAGTTACTCGACTCCATCCAGTCAATTATTCATTCTTGGGGCGATGTATACGCTTTTACAACAAAATTCCAGAAAATATACAAAATTTGACCTGCTCAAAGTTCAAAAACTTTATTAAACTAAGTTTTTTTTTTTTTATAGGATAAGGGTGACAAACAAGCACACAGTCCACCTGATGGTAAGTGGTTGCTGCGGCCCATAGACATCTACATCTATCCTCGTTTGCGAATCAAAATGCAGATGCGTTGTCACCCGTGAGGACTAAGTTGGAATGCCTCATTTCCAGTAAAAAGGGCCTCCGGCCACCTGCACTCACCAAGCGAAACGCAGAGGTAAACCTCTACTTCACGCTGGTATTCTGTGAGGTCGTGGTACCACCCCTGTTCAAGCCGGCCCATCCGTGCGACAGCAAAAGCTACCGCGTGGGTTACTATAATATTAAGGAATTTATGGATGATAATAACCCCTGGAAATGAGGTGATCACTACCAAGCTATTTCTAATTTGCTGTGTTGTTAATTTGTGTAACATACATAATTGTAAGCTGTTATTTAAAAAAAGGTCCCGCTGGGTTTCTTGCTGGTTCTTCCCAGGAAAGAAGTTTTTTTCCGAACCAGTGGTAATCAAACAAAAGAGTGACTTTCAATAAGTATTATTTATAATCTAATTGAATAAAAAGGTTTCTGTTTCTGTTTCTGTTTCAGAAAAGGTTTATGTAGCAGTTATCGTATGCAAATAATCAATGCAGGACACTCATTTCATATGAGAGTAGATTGGCACACTACAAATTAGATTTGCTATCCAAGCGGCGGGAATCATCTGATGTCATGTTCCTCTATAAAATTATCCATGGTCTCATCAACTATCCGGACATTTTAAATTATTTAGATGTGTCAGTCCCTAGAGCTGGCAGTCGCTTGGGCCGCAATTTGTATATTTGTTATCATGCCCACTTATTGCATGCTATGTTCACTGTTATTAGAATGAACGTGTGTTTGGTACTTTTTCATGTTCTCTGAACCATGTAAACGTTACATTCAATTTGTGAACCAAATAAAAAAAAATCACTAATACATACAAAATGTATTAAGAATATAATGTTACATTTAACATTAACGCTCAGTCTAAGATTACCTTTTTTGTTAAAAATTGGTCCTAAATTTCTAAGTCCTTCCAAAAATGGCGAAGTTGCCAGATTTTACGGCATTGAAAAGTATGAAACTCACAAGGGTGGTGGCGGTGCACTTCTGCGCGAACTGCAGGTGGCGCGAGGTGTTGTTGTGCAGCTGGTAGCGCGGCGTGAGCGTCACGATGTTGGTGCGGTGGTAGCGGCCGCGGCCGGCGCGCACGGCCACGCCCACCGCGAACGACCGCTCCGCCCCCGCCGCCCCGCCCCCACCCCCGCCCGCCTCTAGCCGCTTCACTGTGATGCCCGGCCCCAGACCGAACGGCGAGCACCACTGTCGGGAGAACAATTAGCATAGCATATTACAAACTTAATCAAAATCGGTTCATCCGTTCAGGAGCTATGATGATTAATAATAGTTTGTATGTTTGTTCGGTTTCCTCGCGTTCCTCTGAGAATGATGAAAAATGTGTGTGTTGTTTACGCATGCCCCTAAAAATAGTATGACAAGGTATACCGGGGACAGCTAATTAAATTAAATAAAGTAATGAAAAAAAATTAAGCTTCCGAATTATAAATTGAAACAATTTTGTTTTGTTTTAATTTATAATTCGGAAAACATCTTGTTGACGTAATAGAAAGTAGCAAAATAATGTTTAGAATTACATTACTAATGACAGTGATTGTAGCCACAAATAAATATTTCAACGCGTTTTCAAATCAACACAATATATTAAATTAAGCGTCAAAATCTTTTGGTTTCAAATCTAGTTGTATAAACATGGTTTATTCTATGAAATGTTTCATTTTAACATATTGTTTGATAGTGCAACTGAAATATGATTCATTGTAAAGAAATTGAATTGGCATGACATGTATTTACGAGGGCGGCACAGAAAATTTCGGGAATCAAGGAAGTGACACAACATTACTATTTAAAAATGTATTTATTGCTTTCTGAAGTATTCTCCGCGAAATCTGACACATTTTTCCATACGATGAAACCAATCATTGAAGCAACCATTCCATTCGGAAGTTGGGGTCTCCAAAATGGCCGTTTTGTAGGCGTCTACAGCTTCTTCAGGTGATGAAAATCTCTGTCCACGCAATTTATTCTTTATTTTAGGGAAAGTATAGAAATCATTAGGACTTAGATCGGGGCTGTACGGCAGATGGTCTAATAATTCTATGTTTTCTTGCTCTAAAACTCTTTTGATCTGTGTGCAGTGTGAGCACTCGCATTGTCGTGATGGAGGATGATGCGGCGGTTGCAGTTCTCTTTACGGAGTTCAGAAACGACCTGTGGCAAACAAATGCTAGCATACCATTCTGCATTAACCGTTCTTTGTTCCTCAAGAGGAATAGTCGTAACATGGCCGGTTTTGGAGAACGTGGCCACCATTTTTTTTGCAACACTCCGTGAACGAACAATTTTTGTTGGCTTTACCTCATTTTCGAACACCCAAACTCGTCACTGGTTTTTTGTTTCGGGTTCGTACGCATATATCCAGGATTCGTCACCTGATACGATGTTGTATACAGCATTTGAGGATCCTGCGTGGAATGTTTCGAGAGTTCTGACGCACCAAGTAACGCAAGCCGCTTTTGCTTGCGTTACTTGGTGCTTCACAGAGCGAATGCAGTATCCATCGGAAAAACAACTTTTTTACACCTAATTGTTCATGCAAGATTATTTGTATTTGACTCATGCCAATGTCCAAAGTTGCCTGAATTTCGCGGTATGTCACATGTCGATCTTCCTCAATCAGCTTACGCACAGCATCAACGTTTTCTTGGGTGACTGCAGTTTTTGGACAACCTTGACGGGGATCATCACTGAGCTTGACACGTCCACGTTGAAATTCAGCAAACCAGCGATAAATTGTGGTTTTGGATGGGGCTTCATCACCAAATGCAGAAATCATCTGGTCAATACACTGTTGTGTTAAACCACTTCGAAAGTCGTAATAAATCATCGCTCTTGAATTTTCTCGAGTCAATTCCATTTTCTCAACGACTAAACAAGTTTGTCAAAACCTTGTGACAAGACCGAGAATCTTTTTTTAAAGAAAGAAATGGTATTTGATTTTTAAAACCAAGGAGTTTTCAATTAAAAAGATTTTAATATGACAGGAACAGTGGAAATATTCCATTCCCGATACTTTTAGTGCAGCCCTCGTAGACATGTTTTAGCGTGAATGTTTTACTAGTGTAAATTCACGGTAAGCCCACTCAATAGGGTAAAGTAATTAACTTTTATTAAAAAAAAAAAAATATTTTATAAACTATGTCTTAACACATGAGTAAGGCAACAGTAAGTACAGAGGCAAAGCTTCTAAGGAGCTGTTAAACTTTTTACCTATTTTAATAGTGTTGGCACAGGAGGTTAAAATTGAATAAACAAAACGTTTATCAGCTTTTATTATATACTTAAGATATAATATTTTTTTTTACAAATTACTTATTTTAAATATTTTATTTTATAATTTTTGTTCTTCAAAAATTTGTTGTGCTTTTTAATTAAATTGTAACTTCATTTCATTGGTATTTTAATGTTATAAAAGATTTTTTTAAATAATCTATTAGAAAGCGCTCACATAACATAACATAAACATTCACGCCTGTCACCCAGGGAGTAAGACAGAGACTATGGACTTCCATTTGGCACGATACTGACACACCTCTCGCGCTTCCTCCACATCCATATACTTACGCATACACGCTCTTCGGTTAAAGGTACTGTTAATTTGGCCCATTTTCAATATATCCCCAATTTGGTCGATAAACTTTCGCCTAGGCCGTCCCTTCATGACTCTGCCGATCCCTCAGCAACATTAATTTGCTTTGTCGCTCTTTCCTCATTCATTCTCCACACGTGCCCCCTGGGTGGTGCTAAACAAGCGACAAAGCCGAAAGAACAGACTCGGCTCCTCGCCGTGTGGTAGCGGCGTAAAAAATACCACCCCCTACTTTCGCACCATGAGGCAAAAAATAACGAAATGGCCCCGAGTTCCCGGCGCTCCTGTAATGGGGCAGAGGTACAAAGAATCTCCGGGAGGAAAATCGGCGACGAGGTTCGCCTTCCATCACGATCTGTCCCGGGGGGGGGGGGGGGGGGGAGTGGATTGCGGAAGCGCGTGTCTGGCTACGCTCATATGACATAACAAATGTACAATCTTGCACGCGTTTTAATATTTCAATACCAATATTTACAATGTTTCTTTTGAGATCAAAATATTCGCGAAATTTTTGACCAATCCATACATTCATTTGAGATGTATTCTCACATTGACTGGAACTCGAATGAGCAGCATAATTTGTTGCCAAGTTGAGTCTTGTAAAAGCATTTTTAAATAAATATTTTACAGTTCTTTTTTTAGAAAATTTAAAACAGGATTTTTGGAAGTGATCCTCACAGATTCTATGTTGTTGCCTTATAAATAATAAAAAAGTTTTGAAAGGAGAGCTTCTCGTCCGACAGTTTTTTACTACTCTTGTCGCCTGAAATTATAATAAAAACCATGAAAGAACGTTTTTAAATTTTATGCATAATTATTGAATTATAAACATTATAAAATAATCAATACCTCATAGGTAATTTAATGTTATTTTACAATGTTGAGATATATGTATGTGTTAGTAGTTAGTGGTTCCATCTGTTGGAAGCTGAAACCAACTACTAACAACATATTTCCTTATTACACATCTGTGCGAACCAGGTGGCTCTTTCTTGTGGTCCCACTCGTTTCGAACAGATGGCGCTTTACTGACAACTGTAATGTAAGTACCTAGTTTAACTTGTTGCCACTAGAGGGCATCTCTTATTGTATGTATGGAAAAAACAGTGTTCTAGATTTTTCTGGTATTCGTCCATGGAGAGCAGAATAAACGATACCACCATCAAATCAAGTAGTTTCCCTGCTCATCCTCAGCAATTTTATAGTATGAGGTATCTATTTACGACATTAAAACTAATAAATAAAAGTTAAGTTACTACTTACCTAATAGTCTTTGGGATAATTAAAAAATTATATATTTTTATTGTTTCTATTATTGTTTATGAAACCAGTACAGTAAACCATATTTACACTTTCTTATGTTTCATTTGATACGAATAATAATAATTTGAAAAACAAAATTTGAAACTTATTGTTCTTTACTTCATCCTGAAATTGGGCATTGGTTGAGCCGGTTCAGAGCAGTTTCTCTCTGTACGTGACGAGCCACCAGTGTTCACGCACACACGCGCGTCTAGCTTGTAGTAGTGTACCTACCATAGCGCGGTTGTATGAAGCTTTGCCTCGGGTACGGTACGGTTTCTTTACTTATGTGGTGTTAGTACCGACTTCGGAATCGACTTCTAGCTAAAGTATTATTGTTCATACGAATATAGATAGTAAGTGGTGCAGTAGGTACCTGTGGGTTAGGCGCGATGCCAGTGCCGAGTCTCGCAGAGATGGTGGGCCCTGTGTCCGCGTCCGCGAAGCTGAAGAGCAGCGGCGCCACCATGCGCGCCAGCTCGTGCTCGCGCCACTGGCCGGCCGCCTCGGCCGCGCCCTCCGCGCGGAACACCAGCGGCAGCCCCGTGCGGTTCACCAGCCAGTACGCCGCCGACACCGACACCTGCACGCACAGCGCACAGCGCACAGCGCACAGCGCACACATACGCCAACATCACTTATTGGCCTTTTCTGTCAACAACTTCTCACTAGCAATTCCTTGGCTGGAATCGATGTCCTTTCGCGACGCACACTGCAGACTTCCCCAACCCAGACTCGTGATCATATCCTAGACGGCCCCCGCCATTACATTAGATTTGATAAACCACAAATTCTCGCGAAAGAACATCGATTCCTGCCAAGGGTGATACGTGAGGCTATTGAAATTAAAAAAACATCCTAATTTCAATAAAGAGGGAGGCTGGGTACTACCACCTGCTTGGGATCCTGTAATTAATAAAATTAAAACGAAACCCAAGCATACCACTGCTAGATTTTAAGACACAGTAAGTTCATTCTGCGTAGATCGGACCAAAATTAATAATTAAAAAAGCTAAAGATACTCCGGGTTAACTTTTATATCGGGACGTCAATCACTTTAGTCCCCCGTGACCATGGGTGCTGTAAAGCACCCGAAACGTCGGGTCTTAATTTTGTTGGTAATATGTAAAGATCAAGGACATCCCCCCACTAGATGGAGGAAGGGCTGTAATGATGATGACCGTCCCGTGGAAGACAACCTATATTCTTATATACAGATTCCCATCACACGTAATACATTTTTATGGTTGGTTAGAAAAATAATATATACATGCAAACTTTCACAGGGTAATTTTCTTTATTTTTACTATTGTCAGCCAGCGTTTAACTACAATCCCACCTGATGGTAAATACTTATGTAGCCTAAGGTGGTGAAGCGCACTGATTTAACAAAAGCCTATTCACTCATGCCTACGAGGGTGACACTGAAAGTACTTAGAAAATCAAAAATTGAACAAACTAGCAAGTTATTAGTTTTATTATACCTTTTTAAAATAGTATCCATTTACATCAATACATCCGATGGAACCAATAAAAAAATCACTTTGTCCACTCGTCATTAGGAGTCTCTTCAACGGCATTTTGAAACGCAGCCACTGCTTCCTCGGCGTCCATAAAACGTTTTCCTCGAAGTTTATTTTTATTTTCGGAAATAAATAAAAATCGGAAGGTGCGAGGTCGGGGCTATATGTCGGGTCAGGGCGACTCAGTAATTCCACGTTTGACGTCGCCAAGTAGTCGATTATTTGCTTGGCGGTGTGCGAAAAGGCGTTGTCGTGGTGAAGGAGGATTCTACTGCGAGGTCGTTTTTCCCAAACTTTTTCCAAGACAAGTGGCAAACAATTGTTAGTGTACCACTCTGCAGTAACTGTTTTTCGATCCTCTAAAACAATTGTTACGTAATGACCTGTCCTTCCGAAGAACGAGGCCACCATCTTTTTTCCCACGCATCGACCTCTCTTCAATTTAGTTGTCAACTCCTCGGAAGGAAACACCCATACAGCAAGTAGACTGTACCTTAGTTTCAAGATCATAACAATAAATCCAGCTTTCGTCACCCGTAAGTATATCGAACACAACATTTGAGTCACCTCCGTTAAATCTTTGAACCATTTCACGACACCAATAAACATGACAGAGTTTTTGGGCCTCTGTCAAATTATGAGGTATCCACCGGGCACAAAGCTCCCTGACCGCTAAATGTTAATGGAGGATTTTGTGAACTTGACTCATACCGATACCTAAGCTTGCCCGAATCTGCTGATAAGTCACTCTTTTGTCAGTCTCTATCATACGCTGCACAACACTTCAGTCGTCGCCGTAGAAGGCCGTCCCCCACGCAGATCGATCATCGGTGTGATTAGTGCGACCACGTTTAAACTCATTAAACCAGTTGTAAACGGTAGCATGAGATGGGGATTCATCGTGAAAGGCCAATCAAAGTCTGTCATAATTTTCTTGTTGAGTTAAATGACATCGAAAGTCATAAAAAATCATTATACGAAAATTTTCTCGCGTTGAATTCATGCTGATGAGACACAGACAATTTTCAATTTGCCTTTATTTGCAATTAAACCAACCCAACCCAATTTGCAATTAAACAAATGACAAATTAATAAAATACATACACAATAATATTGACAGAGTTCCATTTTCAAAATTTGAACTTACTTTTTTATTATATCGTTTACAAGTGGCCAGTTCTAAAACCTTTCAGTGTCGCCTTCGTAGGTATTATTTGTGACCTATTTGTGTGTGTGTGTGTGTGTGTGAAAGCGTATGAGAATACGTGAAGAGGAATAAAGATTGAATATTCGTAGTAAGTATATTTAGCTGCATTATCATCATAATTACAGCCCTTCGCACGGCCTATATAGATATAGATATCGGCCTTCCTAAGGAAAGCCACAAACCTTGGTCCTAAGCCAACTGCATCTATCGACTTCTGCATATCTTACCATGACGTCCCTACATATAATGGGAAGCTGCCCTGTACTTCGCTTACCGGTACGAGGTTGCCACTCGAGAACCTTTTTTCCTGTTGTTTATCGGTTTTCCAAGATATATGGCCAGCCCATTGCCATTTTATTGCCATTTTACTTTAATAATCGGTTGGGCTATGTCAGTTACTTCGGGTCTACTGCGGATATAATTATTTCTAACTTTATCACGCAGAGAAACCTCTCTTCAGACGATGGTTTGTCTAACATTTAAAGAAAACATAAACTCAAGAATGTCTTTATATAGCACTTAGGGAAGCACCACTTTTATTTTATTTAAATTATTTGATTTAATTTTATAATAGTGTACCTGAATATTTGTATCTGTATCTAGATTTGCCTCCCCAATAATGTTCTATTACAGTCATACTCATAAAAACAGTGTTCTATCGTAATACATAATTATAAAATTTAGTATCACCTAATTAATAAAAAATGCAACAATAAAACTACATAGGTATCGAAAACTATCAAAATCTAAGTAACGAGAGCATGTTAGTCGTCCACAGTTCCACGTCTAAATTATATAAAAATATTTTTTCAATTTCACTGATCAATGTCGTCACGAAAATTTTTTCTCCTTTGGGCACTTTAAAAAATAATTTATCATTATCATCGTCATCATTACAGCCCTTCACAAGTTCACTGATGAACATAGACCTCTCCCAAGGTACGCCACAAAGCACGGTCCTGAGCCACCTGCATCCATCTACTTCCTGCATGTCTTACCAGGTCGTCACTCTATCTAGTGGGGGGGGGGGGGGGGGGCTATATATTCCCCATCGGTTGTCGGGTCTTCTAGCTATATGGCCGGCCCATTGCCACTTCAGCTTACTAATATGTTGGGCTATCGTTCACTCTGGTTCTACTGCGGATATCCTCATTTCTACGTTTATCACGCAGAGAAACCCCAAGCATAGCCCTCTCCATAGCTCGCTGAGTGACCTAGAGCTTCCTCATGCGGCCAGCAGTGAAGGACCACGTCTTGCACTTGCAATACGCTCTGGTTGCACCGTCTCGTTTTCAAGTTTTGAAGTATACCTGACGAGAAAATATGCCGTAATTTCCCGAACGCTGCCCAGCCGAGTTGAATCCGTCGAATGACCTCTCGGTCGAAGTTGGACTTACCTAATCGGGCTATTTGTCCCAGGTACATACTCGTCAACAACTTCGAGCTTAGTGCTCCCAAAACTACCGGCATAGGTGTGACATGGACGTTATACATGATCATTGTTTTGTCCTTGTTCATCTTAAGACGGATAGAACGGATAGGCCGTTGGGAGACACTATTAAGATCATTGAGTATTGTACCTAGGTCCTCCAACGATTCTGCCATAAGAACTATATCGTCGGCAAATCGAAGGTGAGTCATGTACTCGCCGTTGATGTTAATATCGTATCCTTTCCAGTCCAGAAGCTTGAAAACGTGTTCCAATACAGCGGTGAAGAGTTTCGGGGGTATAACGACACCCTGTCTTACACCTCTCTGTCGTATGATAGGTTTCGTACTCTAGATCTGTACCCGGATAGTCATTGTAGCCCTACTGTACAAACACTTCATCACTTTGATATACCGACGGTTAACTTGGCACCGCTGAAGGGACTGCATCACCGCCCAAATATCAACGGAATCACAGGCTTTCTCATAATCCACATATGCCAGACATAGTGGCAAATTGTACTCCTAGGACTTCTGTACAATTTTCCGAAGGGTATATATGTGGTATATAGTGCTAAAGCCTTTTCGGAAACCGGCTTGTTCGGAAGGCTGGAAGTTATCCAGTCTGCGTGCGAGACGATTCGCAATGACTCTCGAAAACAGCACATAGACGCGGCTCAGAAGGGAAATCGGTGTGTAGTTCTTCAAGAGAATGTTGTCACGTTTTTCGAAGAACAAGACCACCACACTTCCGCTCCACGCCTCCGGTGTAATGCCACTATGAAGGACGTAATTAAAAAGCTTCTGAAGGACGTCAAGTACCGGTTTTCCACCCGCTTTCAGAAGCTCCACTGTAGTTACATCCTCTTTCCATTCGGCTTTGCTGTTTTAACGGCGCTGGAGAGCCATTCTAATCTCGCTAAGACTGACGTCCGAAATACCATCGGAATAGTGTCGGATAAGATTTGCTCTTGGATTGTTACTCACACTTGCGTGTGGCTCCAACGATAATGTTTACAGCTGCCCACAGAACCTCTCAATCTCATTCAAATCTCAAGTGTCCCTGAAACGATACTGCCACATTCGGTCTTCAGCTTCGATACAAATACAAATACAAATTCTTTATTTGCAAGAAACACAGTTGACAGGGTCTTAAGTTAAATCTAGTGTACATGTGTTTAGTCTGCTCGCAGACGTGTAAATATTTAGGTACATAATACAAAAAAAAAAACTATCTGTAAGTGGATCACATAAATCATTGAACTAATTTTTCCATTCTAAATATTCTTTTAGGCTATAGAAACAATTTTCCAATAACCATTTTGTTAAATTATTTTTAAAAGAGACTCCTTCTTTTTCTTTTAAATTCTTAGGTAATGTGTTATACAATAATATACTCATGTTATATACATTTCTCTTATACATATTTTTATGACAGGGAGGTTGATATATTAGGTCTCCATATTTACTTCTTAAACGCCTTGTTGTAGTATCTTGGCGGGTTTTAAAATATGAATATGGAATGATTTGACAAAAAGACAGGCTTCTTTGATATATAAACAAGATAACGGAAGAATATTATATTTTTTTAAATAAGGTTTACAACTATCTAAATACTAAATGTTGCTTAAGGCACGGATGCATCGTTTTTGAACTAAAAGTGCTCTTTCTACCTCAACAGAGTTACCCCAAAGCAAAATCCCATAACTAAGCACTGATGATACGTAGCCATGGTACGCGGTGAGGGCAGCCTCAACTGATATATTTTGCCTAACACTTTTGAAAGCAAAAGCGAATCGTTGAAGCTTTTTACAAACGATACCAATATGCTCCTTCCAGTTCAGATGTGTATCAATATTTACTCCTAAAAATTTATAGTTGTCTACTTCATCAATTTTGTTATTGTCGTATAGAATATTAAAGTGTTGTTTAGATGACCTGTATGACCTAAATTGCATAATCTTCGTTTTTTGTAGATTGACCCTTAAATCATGAGCCTCTAACCATTCTATGATATTTGTTAGTGCCGTATTTGCAAGCGAATCTAATGAATTATTACCATCACTTTTAACTATTATAGTAGTATCGTCTGCAAAAAGGATACATTTGTGTGAAGTGGCATTGGGAAGGTCATTAACATACAATAGAAATAATAAAGGACCGAGTATACTACCCTGTGGTACGCCTGTTTTTTTTTATACAATAATTGAGAACGATGAGTTTCTTTAATTAAAATGTTATTTTTTGTGTCATTTTTGTTATCTCTGTACCCTGTCTGCTACTTTTTAAATAACTTTGAAGCCATGCATACGCGTTCCCTCTAATTCCGTATGATAGATAGAGCTTTCTGGCATTCAGATCTCTGGCAAAGACTTAGGAGCCCTGTTTCCGTTCGATCGCTTCTTCAATACGAGCTGTATTGTAGTTGCGCAAGTGCCGCCGCATACACTTGGAGATCTGTCTGTTCAGTTGCCTGTATACTGTCAAACCTGCTGAAGACTGCAGCTTCATTTCCCGTCTAACTGCCATGAGATTAAGAGTGTGATCGGAGAGTTTTGGTGTTCTTCTGCGGTGAGTCTTGCAGAACTTAGCTCCAACCGCATGGACAGTTTCCACGAGCTTGTCATTCATATCGTCCACTTCATTGCAGTCATCTAGGCACTGAAAACGGTTTTGTAGCTCGAGCTGAAAGGTTTCGGGACTCTGGATTAGAGCACGAGGGGGATGGAACGTTGACTTCATTAGACGAGACCTCTCAAACTTAACGTTTAGGTTCAGTGTGCCTCTAACTATTCGCTGATCGCTACCAGTTTTCACTCTCGCGAAATCATCTCATTTTTTGTCGAACCGTCGGGGCTCAACCAGATCGACTTCCTGTTGGGCCGCTTTTGGAAGAAAGAGTTCATCACAAAGAGTCCCTATTTCTCCATGAAGCCAAGCAGCTGCTGGTCCTTTGGGTGCTGTTGCCCTATTCAAAATTTCGCTACCTTTAGCTCACCGGTCTCTCTTGTGCCTAATTTTGGGTTGAAGTCTCCCATTAACACCGTATCGTGGGGTTTGGAGGAATGCATGGCTCTAGATATATTGTTATATATTTCCTCTACCTCCTTATTGGGATCTTCCGAGGTTGGTGCGAAAACCTGTATGACCTTCAGCGAACACCGTTTGGTGATTCAGAGTATAAGGTACGCAACCCTCACCGACACACTCAATCTTTACAATGTTGTTAACGAGAGACTTGTGGATGATAAATACGACACCTCCTTGGGACAGATGGTCGCCCTCCCGGTGATAGAACAAGTTGCCGAATTCGAGAACTACCATGTTGTCTCCCTCTTTCCGGACCTCGGATAATCCTATAATATTCCAGCGCAACTTGTCCATCTCTTCTTCCAGCTCCAGGATCTTCTTGTCAGTCCTCAGGGTGCGTGCGTTATATGCTGCCAGGTCAAGTCGTCTTAGGTTGCAAATGAACCTCCACCGGAGATTCTTAGCACCCCCTGCCTCGCTATTACCATGGTCGCCACCGTAACCAGGAATAGCGGGGCCGCCGGTGACTAGGGGCCGTCGCTTCGTAACTTTATTCATGGGGGGTATATTTCCGTAGTTGCCACGCTTGGCGAGCAGGTTGGCAACCACAGTCTTTTTATTGTTGTTTTGCTGTTATCAGAAAGATGCTGCTGCCCTTATTCTGCCTCAATTTCTCTCTGTCGCCTCATACGACACCCACGGGAAAATATAGAGTAGTGGGTATTGTATAAACGAAATTATTGTTAAGTGATGTTTGAAAAAAAATCCCGCTGGGTTTCTTGCTGGTTCTTCCCAGGACAGAGGTATTTTTCGAACCAGTGGTAAATAAAATAAAAAACCAGCCAAGTGCGAGTCGGACTCGCACACTGAGGGTTCCGAACATATCCGTTGGTCAAAATTATTAAAAATATTTTTTTATATGATGTTAGTTACATCATATAAAAAAATATTTTTTATTTTTTTAATTTATGCTTTTCGCAATTTTTCCTTTATCTGTGCTATAATACGTTGCTTCGTACCAAATTTTAAGATTCTGAGTTCACGGGAAGTACCCTGTAGGTTTTGATTCCCTTGCGGCATAAACGGCTGTATCTTTTGATTGCGTTGGCTTAGAAGTTTGATTTTTTCACAGCTCTAAGGGATCGTAGACTTGAATATTTGATATGAATTTCAACTTAATACCTCCACGCGTTCCTGAGAAAAAGGGTCTTGACAGACAGACAGACAGACAGACAGACAGACAGACGGACATCAAAGTGATCCTATAAGGGTTCCGTTTTTTCCTTTAGAGGTACGGAACCCTAAAAATTACTTTCAATAAGAATTATGTAACAATCAATATTGAATAAAAAATTATTCTATTCTATTCTATTCTATTCTTACCCGCCACTACACGGGGCTAATAATTTATTTAAAAAACAATATTTATGGTTACCAATGTACAGATATTAACTAAATTAAGTATTTAATAAAAATATTTATAATTGGATATGAACTCTTAAACGAAAATATTCTCCAACACCGACGCGCGATTCACCCTCGACGATGTCTGAAAAAGGACTGAGACAGAGCTCGCGGCAGCCTTGTCAGCTCTACGATTTTTCCGTAGATATACTGAATTTTATCATAATCTACGGAGGCATGGAATTTGAGGTTTAAATCTACGGAATTTTTAAAAACTTAAGAAGAAAAACATTTTTTATCCTGAGTGTGAACTTAGCCAACAATGTCATTCTCTCTCTCTTCTTCTATGTTATCTGTATTAAAAAAAAATGTTTATTGTCGGCGCACGTTATCGCGCCTCGGCCAAAATGGAGGACGCGTGGAGGCGCGAACCGGTCGCTGGCCCTGCGAGAGCGCGGGCGCTTCTGTTACTCACTCAGCAGCGAGACGCGGTAGCAGACGGGCACTTCATTTTTCAATTTATAATAATATTATATTCGTTTAGAGGTTTTACGGCATTAAACCTATTGTTAATGCAGTCCACTCATTTTATTTCTAAAGTCCCGATAAGGCCTAAACATTATAAATATCTATATAACACCAAAGAATATAGATATATACTTTGGTGTTATATAGATATTTATATCGATTTCAAATTTTAATAGCTTAGATTAAAAAACGTTTATTTCGAAATTCTAACACTTCTTGGAAATTAGGCAGTTAATTATATTAAAAATAAAATTTTCACAGATGATTGAATTGTCACTTATGTCACAATTTTCTCTAATCCAGGCTGTCCCAATTGATTTTGCAATTATTAAAATATTTGTGGTGAATAAGTCTTCGCTTTTCTTCATCTTTTATTTCGAATTTGTCAAAAGTTGTTAGTTGTATAGTTTTTCACTGTTACATAAATTACCCAAGTCTGAAACACCGCAATTTATCAAATAAACTAACAGAAACCGGAAAAAAATGATCTATGTCAATATTAGTGAAAATAGTCCATTGTTTTTCATTCGACTAACAACTGCTTCAACATTTTCCAGCATTGAGTTTGTAACGTAGTTTTGTTTGTATAACTGCCCACAAATATTTAAATATTAATTTTTAAATTTTTAAATAATTAAAGGAAAACATATTTTTTTTAAATTTTTATTGCACTTTTTTCCTATATGTGCAGCTTGATTTCTGAAATAGCATCTACGAAATTCTACGGAATTTTTTCATACCAATCCATAGATTTGGAAAAAAAATCGAGTTGGCAACACTGGCTCGCGGGGGATTACAGGGCGACGGAGTAAGCAGGCTCGCGCGAATATATTCAATTTTACAGAAAAATTTATATTTTCTCGAGTAAAAAGAGGAATAAAAATAAAATTGTCCTTAAAAATATTAATATTTTAGGGCCTTTTTGTCAGTGTAAAAACTATTTAAAGAGCTTTTGGAGATATTTTGCAAAATATGACAAAAATGTGTTTTTTTTTTGTGTTTGACAGAAATACAATTTTATTTGTTTCAAATGGCGACTGTTATAGAGAACCGGAGACACCTTTTTAAGGGATACGAGGCATACCATCTTAGTCCATACGGTTGCCAATGCATCTGCATTTTGAATTTTAACCGAGGATAAGTGTAAATATCTATGGGCACAGTATTAATTTAACATCGGATGGACTGTATGCTCGTTTGTAACCCTTACTCTATAAAAAATAGTAAAATATAACGTTTCTCAGTTAAGATTAGAGGCATGCCTTAATCCCATCAGCTTTGTTGACGCTAACGCGCGCATTGAGATAGAGCCTTCTGCCTTGTAGGTCGCGGAGCTTGATGCGTGCGCTGAAGGAGGCGCCGCTCCCCGCCCCGCCGCCCGCCGCCGCGCCCGCCCCGCCCACGCTCAGCGACGTCGACCACCCGAACCCCTCCAGCTTCACGCTCAGCTCCACGCCCTCCTCCACGTTCACCTTACAACCACCAGAAAATCGTGTCAAACATTTATGAAATAGTAAGTAAGTAGCAGCCCGCCGCCGATTAAGGAAGTTACACATGTTGTCCAAAACGAAAGAGATCACATGATCACATCCTATAAACATACTTTTTGCCCCTCCACTCGGAAGGCGATTATAACCGTGCTTACTTATTGGGTTCGGTGTGTTAAGTACCTTCTAGATACGACAAATTCTAGATCAGTCGGACGCCCAAATAACGCCACAAAAACTATATCCGCCGTATCTGATTAGACAGAAGTAACAAAACACATCTAAGATTACAAACTGAAATAAATAACATTACATGTGAATATCTATTTTCTCCAAATGAATTTAAACGTGTTGTCTAAAATTAAATTGACGCACTCTATGAACTCTGTAACAACCACCATTGGTCATAACGCTACAACATTATTTATTTTTTAAGGACGAGTTCCAAATAAAATTACTCATTGTCCTTTATCTGTATATGTATGTTTCAATGTGCCTTATATTGTTATTTACAATTTAGAAATGTTATATTCGATCTTCACATGCAACGCTCACTTCATGTTTAGGTATATTATCATCGAATTGTAATAAAGCCATGAAGGGGAGCCAGGAGACCCATAGCACAGGGTAACTTACTTTGGACTTCTATCTCTCATAACAAATAAACAATTCTTAAACTATTTATGAAAGAAATGTAACTGTATAAAAAGTGGAAGTAATAAATGTTTATTATTATTTATTATTTATCACAAAAGTTTCGCAATCAAAATTATTTTAAAACTATTCTTTCACAAAAAAATCAAAATACAATAAATGCAACAAACTTATGTGTAATGTAGATAGAATTACAACTTTTACTACATTATATGTAGGTACTAAAGCATTCGTAACCTCTCTGTTACTTCACTACTTACTCTATGACACCAGCGTGTCATTATTCACCATAAGTATACCATACTTAAATTGCTCGCGAGCTTTCGGTGCGGAGAGCGGTAGAGTTCCTTCCACCCACATACCCAAGGTCGTTGGCGAGAGGACAAGGATTAAATGGCTTTGCAAACAGCTATTGGGTTGGTATTGTGGCGGGGGAGGGGAGGGGGGGGTGTACCTCGTGGAAGGGCCTTGTGTCTGCTGGTGGCAGCGTGCCGCACACGTCCCCGGCGCGGTACTGCAGCTCGAGCGGCAGCAGGTTCTCCAGGCGCAGCGCCGGCACCAGCGTCAGCGTGTGCCCGGCGAGCGGCTCGCCGCGTTCCACTGGGAACCGCTCCCGCACTATCACGCAGCAAAACCTGCACAATACACATTTCATTTTGATCTGATCTTACGTTAAGTACGAAAATAAACCGTGAGCCTTGGTAGATCTGACTGTAGCGCTTGTTTTAATTTAATAGTACTAGTACTTAAGTACTAATACATAGTGATAAACTTAGAAATATGGATATCCGCAACAGAATTAAAGTGACCGACATAGCCCAACGGATTAGTAAACTGAAGTGGCAATGGGCCGGCTCTATAGCTCGAAGAACCGACAACTGATGATGGGGAAGAAAGGTTCTCGATTGGCAGCCTTGTATCGGTAGGCGAAGTGTAGGGCGTCCCCCCAATAGATGTAGTGACGACCTCGTAAGCAGGAAGTCGATGGATGCAGGTGGCTCAGGACCGTGCTTTGTGGCATTCCTTGGGGGAGGCCTATGTTCAGCAGTGGACTTGTGAAGGGCTGTAATGATAATGATGATGAGTACTTCAGCAAAAAAAATATGTAAGTTAAAATTTTAAGTGTAAAAAAATATGTAAATTACCTCTAGTGTGAAGTAACTTACATATTTTTTATGAGGCAATAAAGACAACAAGAATGTTTAAAAAAAATGTGTGGAGGACATTTAAAGTGTTCAACTGATCAACAACATGTCAAAAAATGAGAGGAGGTAAATCCTAAGCAAAAGACGTATTATAAATGTGTTAAATAGAAATTAAAATATAAATATAAAACCACTACTTACTGGTAAAATGCGACAGTGCGTGCATGCGCGTACGTACTTGTGCGTGCATGCGCGTACGTACATGTGCGTGTTCGTATAGATGTGCGTGCGAGCGTGTGCGGTTCGGCATAAGAGTGCGTATGAGCGCGTGCATGCGTACGTGCAAGCGTGTATCTGTGTGTGTAAGTGCTTGCCTGTAGACGTGGTTAGGCGGCGCGCGACATTCGCGGTGCAGAAGCGCGCGATCCGCTGCCGCATCGCGCCAGTGCAGCAGAGCGGGCGGCAGGGCGGGCGGCAGGGCGGGCGGCAGGGCGGGCGGCTGGGCGGGCGGGCGCGGGCCTCGCGGCGGCAGCGGGCGCACGGCCAGCGCGCCGGGCCGCGCACAGAGTGGCGCCGCCCAGCGCCCGCCCGCCGCCACCACCTCACCGCGACCCCCGCTCGCACCCACCGCAACACCCGTGCTTCCCCACGACACTGCGGAATCGCAAACAACACATTTTACTTATACGGTCTAACTAGGTATCTAATGTGTAAAAACAACCCTATTCGATGCGTGAGAAATAGGTATCGAGATATGATTCTGTTCATATTATCGTTTTTAAAAGATTAATGATATAATTTGACTGCCTCGTGGCGCAGTGACTTATCAATGAGTTACAGCGCTGACAGCCACGGGTTCAAATCCCGCAAACAAGTGAACAAGTATTTGTATGACCTACAACTAATTGTTCTGGGTCTGGATGTTCGTCCTCGTGCAATTTATGTATGTAAATTGCCTTCACGATTCATGAGAAAATCCTAGTGCGGGATAACGTTTTCTTTTAAAAAAAAAAACCAAAAACCTTAATCAATCACCCTAGAAACAGCATTGTAAAATTTAATTACTATCCCGCGAGCGGCGGTCAGGTAACAAACAATACCCAAGACGTTTAATAATACCATCACCGACGATGTTATTGCTAGATTAAAAAAATTTGCAAAAATTTTGAGCAAATTAAATTTAAAAACACATGTAATAATAATGTATTAATTTTTTTGGGCAATGTAATGATGGTACCTATGTGCCCCTATGTTTCGAATCTGGCAGGACTATTTGTACATATTGTATTTAGTAACAATGTTTTTATACATAAAAATAGAATGAGCAATTTTAAACGTAGCTACGTCACAATTATCCGACGTCCGAGTCTTATGCGACACAATTCCGAAGATATCCCAGACGTCAGTCTGAGCGAGATTAGAATGGCTCCCCAGCATCTTAAAAACGGCAAGGCCCCAGGCGAGGATGGAATTACAGCGGAGCTTCTGAAAGCAGGTGGAAAACCGGTACTGGAAGTCCTTCAGAGGCTCTTTAATTCCGTCCTCCATGGTGGCATTACAACGGAGGCGTGGAGCAGAAGTGCGATGGTCTTGTTCTTCAAGTAAGGCGACAACGCTCTCTTGAAGAACTACAGACCGATTTCCCTTCCGAGCCGCGTCTACGTGCTGTTTCCGAGAGTCATTGCGAATCGTCTCGCACGCAGACTTGACGACTTTCAGCCTACCGAACAAGCCGCTTTCCGAAAGGGCTTTAGCACGAAATTTGGGCGGTGCTGCAGTCCCTTCAGCGGTGCCAAGTTGACTGTCAGCATATCGAAGTGCTGAAGTGCTTGTACAGTAGGACTACGATGGCTATCCGAGTACAGAACCAGAGTACGAAACCTATCTAATTGCAGAGAGGTGTAAGACAGGGTGACGTTATATCCCCGAAACTCTTCACCGCTGTATTGGAAGACGTTTTCAAGCTTCTGGACTGGAAAGGATAGGGTATTAACATCAATGGCGAGTACATCACTCACCTTCGATTTGCCGACGATATAGTCCTTATGGCAGAATCACTGGAGGACCTAAACACTATGCTCTATGACCTCAATAGTGTCTCCCAACGGATAGGTCTTAAGATGAACATGGACAAAACAAAGATTATGTTTAACGTCCATGTCACACCTATGCCGGTAGTTATTGGGAGCACTAAGCTAGAAGTTGTTGACGAGTATGTTTACCTGGGACAAATAGTCTGACTAGGTAAGTCCAACTTCGACCGAGAGGTCAATCGACGGATTCAACTCGGCTGGGCAGCGTTCGGGAAACTACGACACATCTTCTCGTTAGACGTACCTCAACACCTGGAAACGAAATTGTACAAGCAGTGCGTGTTGCCAGTGATGACTTACGGATCTGAGACGTGGTCCTTCACTGTTGGCCGTATGAGGAAGCTCAAGGTCGCTCAGCGAGCTATGGAGAGGGCTATGCCCGGGGTGCCTCTGCGTGATAAACTTAGAAATGAGGATATCCGCAGTAGAACCAGAGTAACCGACATAGCCCAATGGATTAGTAAGCTAAAGTGGCAGTGGACCGGCCATATAGCTCGAAGAACCGACAATCGATGGGGAAGAAAGGTTCTTGAGTAGCAGCCTCGTACCGGTAGGCGAAGTGTAGGGCGAACCCCCACGAGATGGAGTGACGACCTGGTAAGACATGCAGGAAGTCGATGGATGCAGGTGGCTTAAGACCGTGTTTTGTGGTATTCCTTGGGGGAGGCCTATGTTCAGCAGTGGACTTATGAAAGGCTGTAATGATAATGAATGATGATGTCACAATTACAAGAAACAAATAACAAAATAGATTATTTTTACAATTAATATTAAGTTGTAGCAATGATATAATCATCAACTAGTATCAACCAGTATGTTGCAAAAACATATGAACAGTTATATGACAAAACAATAATTTTATTTCTAACTAAACTCTAAGAACAATAATCTACATATCGACATTATTCATAATGTATATAGATTATCTGTAGTTACCACAAAGCATTTTTATTCTACGCCACAAATACAAAAAACGCTCTGTATCTAGTTCTTACGGTTATAATCCCTTACTTTTAATATTGTACATTGTAAATACACCTAAATACTTAGAAATATAAAAATAACAATTGTATTTAATGAATTTCACAAATGAAACATACGATCATTACTTTGTATATATGACATGAAAATTAATGATACAACCTCAGACCAACAAATAAAGAAAGACGGAGCATTGCTGAAATTACAAGTGATGTTTGAAGCGAATCAAAATCATTCTTAAGTTATTGTAAGAACACACACTCACGTACATATATATGTATCTAAAATTATTTGCAAACATTACATAGGAATATGTGTGCGTACAGCAGTAAATTTTTACGGGCTAATGAAGAAAGAAAGAGGAAATAAATGTGTGTGATTGCGTTTCAAGATGTTAAACATGGTTTCGGCTACATTTAAAATGTACGCAGCGCTTCGTCTTTCTTTTGATTTGAGTACGGTTTTAAATTTGTTTCCATAGTGGGAGATAATTCAGAAAACTGATGATAACAAAATCGGTGTTAGAGTTTGGTGTTGCAGCTACTCATCTATCGTCTACATAAAAAATTTAATTATACCTCTCGATAGATACACGATCGTGCTACGCATCAGACACGACGCGACAGAAGGAGGAGCGCCGCCATTTTAAGATCGTTTTGTTACATACACGTATTAACGTAAAACACATGGCCGTGTCCACGATACACTCATACACCGATTTTTTTTTGTTGGTTTGAGGATGCAACATGTACTAAAGCTAGAAATACATTTCAATATAAACATTTTCAAAGTGAATTCGACACGAATGACAATAATTGCAGAAAACGATAGGTGTGCCTGTTGGCACGTTACATGTAGGCGGGAGCGGCGGCACGGCTGCGGCGAGCGCGCGGCAGGCGGGCGGGAGGGGCGGGAGGGGCGGGAGGGGCGGCAGGCGCACGGCGGCGCGCCGCTGCAGCGCCGCGCACGCGTCGCGCACGCGCCGCCGCCGCGCCGCGCGCCCCCCGCTCATCGCGAACGCGCCGCGTGCTAGCGTGCACTCTACAATGTCGCACCCGTCAATGGGGCTTGATAATCTTACACTCTATGAATCGACATACTAAGTATTAACTGCTCATTGAATAATTGTCTTATTTATTTAGATTTTTTATAGGATTAGAGTAACAAACAAGCACACAGTAAGTGGATACTGTGCCCATAAACATCTACATCTATCCTCGATTACGAATCTACCTACCTATTAGGGATGATAAGATACATAACGGTGACAAACTTAGTAATAGGGTCCTCTTGGTTACCCTTCGAGTACCGAACCCTTAAAAGGGTCTCCGGTTCTCTACGTTCACCATACGAAAAACAGCAGCGTTGAGCTGCTATTTTACGCTGGTATTCTGTAAAAGTGTGGTCCTTCTCCAATCGAGCCGACTTATGGCTCTACCATATTTATAACTAGCATCAAGCAAATACAAAGAGGAAGGTTGTAATTAGATTTCACTTTGTAACAACACGTGGGGTGAAGGGATATTAAGCCCCGCCCACTTTACACTGTCTACATCTACCGATAAATAGTAAAACTACTCGAATCGTTCCGTATAGATGTTGCAATGTAATTTAGATACCTTGACGATAGATGGCGGCCTGTTCACAAAATGATTATAAACTATAAAAATAATATTTTGACGATTTAAATTTCTTTATTGCAAAACGAATTTCAGCACCTTCGTATGATTATTTTACCAATATTGAGCCCTACTTACCTTTATATTTTTAATTCACACGACACAAAGTGTCACCATCTAGTGTCGAATATATTTAATTATATTTGAAAGCCGACGCGAAGAGATTGTTCTAAAACTATTTTAATAAATTTGGTGTAAAATGACTTACACATGAAATGTGATGCCATCCATAGCATCAGAGCGTCTATTTGAGTAGTTTTTACACGATAAAACACAACAGTTCATCCTTTTCTGCTTAATAATACGAAAATACACCGATTTGCGATTTTCAACACATAAGCGCACAGGACGAATGCTGTATACTAACTAAAGCCACGCTCACTATGATGGCGTCAGGACTTACTTAAAATCACAGTACACAGTTGCTTATGCCGTCTCCTCTTGGTATTTGCTTCATGATAACTAGTGTTTCAATTAACTTTTTGTCAATTTTTGGTATGGGAAATCTTCCATACTTCCAACACTTTGGTTTCTTAAACACTATATATATTCTTACGCTCACCAGATGTCGTTAGTTGGGAGGTAAACTTGTCTGTTAATGCTCACAGTGTCATCATTATTGGAAAATTGCGTGTAAAATAAAAGTTTTTGTTTCTATATATATACATACACAAAATAATGCCACAGTGCTCTATTATTTTGAAAAATTAATATAACATATAACTAACATTTCAGAAAAAAAATTAATCTCTACATTTTTGTAACAAATCCATCACTATGAAATCTGTCAAGTATTTCACCTCATTCCAAAGTGGTGCCGCATGAACAGTGGTGGTTTCTCATTCGCAAACTTTGATAACAATGTAGGATCAGAGTACCTGGCTACTTACGCTGCGGCTCGTGTGCTCGAATAAATATCAACCGAGGTCAACATTTGTATAAAAACACAGATTGTCAATTTTTGGATTATACTTGGTTTTGTGATTGCCCCCGCTTGTCTGAACATAACATATTATTATGATGATACACCAACAGCATTACATAGACTAGTTATTACATAATCTAAAATATATATGGAAAGATATTCTGATATACGTACATACAAGTTACCGGCGTGTGCAACGTTCGATTCATCACTAAGACGTGTTATTGCGATTGGATACATTACATATAACAACATATATATCAGATACAAAGAAGTCGCAGCTCTGTAATATGATACTTCTATCACAGCTGGTGTATATAATCAGATTATTTATAAACAAGACAAAAACTTTTTCCAGACGATTTTTCCGGCCGATTTCCCGGCGATTTTTCCGGACCGATACGACTTAGGGACCTTCAAGAAAAGAGCTTACACTTTTCTAAAAGGCCGGCAACGCATCTGCAATTCCCCTGGTGTTGCGGTTGTTCATGGGCGGCGGTAGTCACTTACCATCAGGTGAGCCGCATCCTCGTTTGCCCCCAGTTCTATTAAAAAAAAATCATGTTAAAGTTTCTACCTCTAGTAACATCGGGCACGGGAAGATAGTTTGGAATAACTTGTGGCACTGAATGGTTGTTGCCCAACCGACAACTTATGATTATTCGTAAGTATAATTGCTTGTCGGCGGTCGAAATAAACCCGCCAGAATAGTGTTGCGCGCCACTATTAATGTCTTGTACATGGCAACATTAGTTACACTAGCGCCCTCTAGTGTCGAGAAGCAGAACTAGGAGAGTCAAGATCCTTCCAGAAATTTCGGGACCGATATGTACCCGAACATTCTAGATGTCGCTACAGTAGAAGGTTCTGGAAACTATCTGAGGCCCTATATAAGGCCGATATAGACCACGACCGGGGCAGTATTGAATTGGCGATACAAGAGAATACTTTGAAGCGAAATAACTGCGAACTAAAGTGATTGTGTTTTATTACTAGTGTGGTTTTAGATTGTAATTAGTGCTGTGTGATTAAAGTGTCAATTTTGGTAATTCAATCGGCAGTTTTTAATTGTCTCGAACCCCAAGCTCGTAACAATTGGTGTCAGAAGTGGGATCAAATCATGCCGATTTTACCAAAGGACGACATGGAGGGTATCCGTACCCGAAGTCAACGCCAGCTGAAGACGGACCAGAGACGATTTGGTAATACAACGCTGCAAACATCGGAGGGCCAGCTGCTGACCACGGAGGCCGAACCGTCATCAGCTCCTGCATCTACAGCACCTGATTTAGGTGCTCTGATGATGATGCTGCAGAAACAGGCTCGCCGACAGGAGGAACAGGCCTGTCGGTTGGAAGAGCAGCTGCAGCGCGGACAGGAGGAACAGGCCCGTCGGTTGGAAGAACAGCTGCAGCGCCTACAAGAGGAACAGGCCCGCCAACAGGAGGAACAGGGCCGTCGGTTGGAAGAGCAGCTCAAACGCAATAAGAAAGAGCAGATACTTCTCATGAAGCACTTTCACGCTACCTTCGGGAAAGAGATAAGGGAGGTGAAGGATAAGGTTGCTCAATATAACAACCGCCTGTCGGAAGCTGAAACCCGAATCGACCAAGTGTACAATCGGGTTGACAACGTGATGGCTGACGTGAAGAAAACGCTGAACGACCTCAAAATTGGGGATGGAGTTACAGCTCCCGTGGTAGCTACAACACCTTCACTACGTGGATTCAAAGTGCCACCGTTCGACGGGACTTCTTCCTGATCGGCCTACAAAATGCAGTTCGAGGCTGTCATGAAAGCGAACGGCTGGAATAAAAGTCAGGCCATGACTGCTCTCATCCTAGGCCTGCGTGACCAGGCCTTATCTGTTCTGGAAGCTCTCGGTAAGGAAGTGACTTACGAGCAGCTCCTTGAGGCATTGAAGGAGCGAGATATGGCGACGCTCACCTGGAACACGTGTTTCGTGCACAGCTCCAAGATCGCGTGCAACGCAGTAACGAAAACCTGCAGCATACCAGTCTGTACCTGCGCTCATTGTAGGGAACCTGGTGCAGACATTCATCGACGGCATCCGCGACCTTGAAGTCAGAGCTGCTGTGAGGCTCGGGCACCACGAGACGCTTAAGGACGCCTTGACCCATGCACTGGAGGTAGAAGCCGTGCGGCAGGATCATCGTTCCCATTGAGTATCAGTGTGAGTGTACTGGCGCACATGGAGTGTGTGTGTGTGTGTAAGTGTGTACTGGCGCACATGGTGTGTGTGTACTGGCACACATGGAGTGTGTGTGTGTGTGTGAGTGTGAGTGTACTGGCGCACATGGAGTGTGTGTGTGTGACTGTACTGGCGCACATGAAGTGTGTTTGTGTGTGAGTGTACTGGCGCACATGGAAAGTGTGTGTGTGTGTGTGTGTGTGTGTGTTTGTTTGTGTGTGTGCGTGTGTTTGTGTTTGTTTGTGTGTGTGCGTGTGTTTGTGTGTGTTTGTGTGTGTGTTTGTGTGTGTGTGTGTGTGTGTGTGTTTGTGTGTGTGTGTGCGTGTGTAAGTGCGTGTGTGTGAGCATTCTTAACTGGCATCGGTGCGCTTAGTAGACGCACTTCGACGCGTGCGTGTGTGCGTGCGTGTGCGAGTGTGTGTGCGTGCGTGTACGTGTATGCATGTAAGGAGCTTTACCTGGCGTCGGGTATGTTGTGTAGGCGTACATCGACAAGTGTATATCATGTGTGTATATGTATGTGTGCATGAGAGGAGTGTTACCTGGCGTCGGTGCGCTGTGTAGACGCACTTCGACTGCATGCGGCAAGTGGTTCACCAGCTGCAGCGCCGATCGAACCGTCACCAGCTTGCGCGCGGAGCCCTCCAGCGACACTTCCAGCACCAACCGCGCCTCTGCACCGCTCTTCTGCAACAATATCGCCATTAGAGTTTTGGCGGGAACTTAACCGGCGGCGGATTGGTGCTCCTGTAACTGTCTATGTAATGGTTTTAAGTAGATACGCAAATGTGGTGTGATTTTGTGTATTAAATATCTGCTTATGTTAACTATTAGTGGAAAAGATAAAACAAGTGCGCTGTTGTTGATGTGAACTTTAAGATAAGGTGTTTTAGACGCCTTCAGAATCTGTCGTCATCGATTATTATCAACTGGCTCAAGCTGCCGTTTAAATTTTCCAAAAACTTCACAATGTGAGGCATCAGCATATTGTGAAGAAGTTTTGAAGCTTTATTTTTAAGAATAATTTCTTACTTAATATACTTTACAATACAATTTTCAATAGTACGAGTCCATTACATAAAGAAAAAAAATCGCTATTATATTAGCTTTTTGCATTGACAACCTATTTTAAACAATTAATCAAAATTGTAGTGATAATAATATCTGTCTTGTGGTGTAGCCTCCACCATAGTATATATTAGTGTTAAGGTAGAATAAGTCAGACAGTATAATTAAAGTTCTTGTACAAGCAACACGTCTCCTTCATTCAGCACCTTCCGAGTTCCGACATTACAGTCTAAAACACGGATGTTGTTTGTAATGTATTACACAAATTCAGCGTTAAATTAAAGAAAATAACGTTCGCGGTTTACAACACGAAGAACAAGACTCAGAGGGATGAAACTGCTATACAAACAAACATAATAAATTTAAAAAATAAAAAATGCATTGAAAGTTCTGGCCTCTAGTGAACTAGGTACATAAACTTGTAGGCTAGTTTTCTTCAGCGTTGTAGAAATGGCGTTAATTAGGCCAAAACCCCAAAATCCAAAGCCCAAAAAAACTGAAATCTATGGCAGTTTTGGTCTATGGTTATGTTTGACACATAGATAATACACTCGGTTGGCAGCTCTTTCAAATAAATACGAATATTATGGATATGATAATTCAGAAAACGAAAATATTTTGCAACTTTTCGTTCCTCTCCTTTGAAAATCATAATAAGAGGCTTTACTATTATTTACTAAATTTAACAATAAATGTGGTTGTTCACAGTTTATACACCAATGTTAATAGGCTGCTAAACGGAAAATTATTAACTACTGATTGTGAAAATGATAATGTCAAAGCTCAAGCTACTAATATATTATATTATAATAACATTCACAAAAGAAAATAAATGCATAATTAAAATTATATTCAGTTTTTTATATTAATATTAAAGAAATCTTATGTGAAATAGTTTTATTACGACTGAAGTATTATTGTTAACGTTATCTATAAAATTATCATTTGGAGATTTAAGATAATTATTGAGATATCCAATAATTATCTGGTAGAATGCATACATAAACATTGATAATAAAACTGCATATTTCATAAATATCAATATAGTCATTGAAAAAAATACGCTATCTAGTGGTAACTACCGCAAGCATTTAGCGTACACGGTACACTCATTCGAAAATTGAAATGTGAGTGGCACACGAGACGGAGAATTGAACGTAACTTAGTGTGCAATGTATAAAGGCCATCGAGCCCGTCTGGTAGGATATACATAGAAGTCTTTAGTATTAACCATGTCTCCGATAAAGTTAAAATAATAAGATCGTATGTATACGTATAAATTTATATCTATATACTATAATATATTATAATATAATATATACGCTTAGACCTCAATAGTGTTTTCCAACGAATAGGTTTTAAGATGAACATGGACAAAACAAAGATCATGTTAATGTCCATGTCACACCTATGTTGGTAGTTGTTGGGAGCACTAAGCTCAACCTGCAGTTTACCTGGGACAAATAGTCCGACTAGGTAAGTCCAACTTTGACCGAGACGTCAATCGACGGATTCAACTCGGTTAGGCAGCGTTCGGAAAATTACGGCACATCTTCTCCTCAGGTATACCTTAAATCTTGAAAACGAGACTGCACAACTAGTGCGTATTGCCAGTGGTGACTTATGAAACTGAGACGTGGTCCTTCACTGCTGACTGGATGAGGAAGCTCAAAGTCGCTCAGCGAGCAATGAAGAGGGCTAACTCGGAGTTTCTCTGCGTGATAAAATTAGAAATGAGGATATCCGTAGTAGAACCAGAGTGACCGACATAGCCCAACAGATTAATAACCTGAAGTAACAATAGGCCGGCCGTATAGTTTGAAGAATCGGCAACCGATGAGGAAAAAAGGTTCTCGAGTGGCGGCCTCGTACCGGCGGATTAAGTGTAAGGCGTACCCCCACTAGATGGAATGACGACCTAGTAAGATATGAAGGAAGTCGATGGATGCAAGTGGCTCAGGATCATACTTTGTGGCATTCCTTGGGGGACGCCTATGTTCAGCAATGGATTTCTGAAGGGCTGTAATGATTGTGATGATCATACACACTTAGTGCCGACAATAACTTAGTGCACAATTTATTAAGGGCGCGCAATCCATGTTAGATTGTTGAAAATAACGTTCGAAAAAAAAGTGGGAAATTATAAAATAAATAAACTTGTTTTATTTATGGTTCATATAATTTAAGTAATTTTGATAATTTAATTTAATTTTTTTTTATAGGATAGGGTGACAAACGAGCACACAGTCCACCTGATGGTAAGTGGTTGCTGTGACCCATAGACATCTACATTTATCCTCGTTTGCGAATCAAAATGCAAATGCGTTGTCACCCGTGAGGACTAAGATGGAATGCCTCCTTTCCAGTAAAAAGGGTCTCCGGTTCTCTACACTCACCATACAAACACAGCAGTGTTAAGCTGCTATTTTACGCTGGTATTCTATGAGAGCGTGGTCCTTCCCCGGTCGAGCCGACTCATTCGTGCTACAACTATACTACTAATATAGTTGCAGCATGGCTCTACCACGTAAAATATAGCTGCAGCATGGCTCTACCATGTAAAAAATAAACAAATAATAAATTATAACATTTCAAGAATCGAATAACTGATAATTTTACCGATTATTCGCATAACAATGAATTTTAATCCTTCGAACACTACGGCATGGTACGTAGCGACATATCATTGAAATACGTTAGGCAAAAAATTTGATTTTTTTATATTTTGCTTTTTTTGAAAGATTCAGACTTAAATTAGTGATAAAGAACTATACATGTTGTAATGAAATATAAATAACTTCATAATTCTTTGAATTTACGCAAAAGGTTATTTTAAATCGTGTGAGTACGTTTGTAGAGTTATTGCGGAATGACTAATGTGAAACATTAAAAGGTATTTCTTAGATTTAGTTGAGTATAGTAGTATAACTAGAAGTGTCAGTGACAAAGGTGACGCACCTGGTGCGTGAGGGTCCGGAAGAAGACGCCGACACGGTCGACGCGCAGCGGGTCCGGCGGCGTCCAGGCGTCCAGGCGCAGCGCCAGGCGGTGCGGCGCGGCGCGCGCGCGGCCGCGGCGCTGCCCGAACGAGAACGGCTCCGTGTCGCCTGTGACAAGGGTGGCGCACCTGGTGCGTGAGGGTCCGGAAGAAGACGCCGACACGGTCGACGCGCAGCGGGTCCGGCGGCGTCCAGGCGTCCAGGCGCAGCGCCAGGCGGTGCGGCGCGGCGCGCGCGCGGCCGCGGCGCTGCCCGAACGAGAACGGCTCCGTGTCGCCTGTGACAAGGGTGGCGCACCTGGTGCGTGAGGGTCCGGAAGAAGACGCCGACACGGTCGACGCGCAGCGGGTCCGGCGGCGTCCAGGCGTCCAGGCGCAGCGCCAGGCGGTGCGGCGCGGCGCGCGCGCGGCCGCGGCGCTGCCCGAACGAGAACGGCTCCGTGTCGCCTGTGACAAGGGTGGCGCACCTGGTGCGTGAGGGTCCGGAAGAAGACGCCGACACGGTCGACGCGCAGCGGGTCCGGCGGCGTCCAGGCGTCCAGGCGCAGCGCCAGGCGGTGCGGCGCGGCGCGCGCGCGGCCGCGGCGCTGCCCGAACGAGAACGGCTCCGTGTCGCCTGTGACAAGTGGGACGCACCTGGTGCGTGAGGGTCCGGAAGAAGACGCCGACACGGTCGACGCGCAGCGGGTCCGGCGGCGTCCAGGCGTCCAGGCGCAGCGCCAGGCGGTGCGGCGCGGCGCGCGCGCGGCCGCGGCGCTGCCCGAACGAGAACGGCTCCGTGTCGCCTGTGACAAGTGGGACGCACCTGGTGCGTGAGGGTCCGGAAGAAGACGCCGACACGGTCGACGCGCAGCGGGTCCGGCGGCGTCCAGGCGTCCAGGCGCAGCGCCAGGCGGTGCGGCGCGGCGCGCGCGCGGCCGCGGCGCTGCCCGAACGAGAACGGCTCCGTGTCGCCTGTGACAAGTGGGACGCACCTGGTGCGTGAGGGTCCGGAAGAAGACGCCGACACGGTCGACGCGCAGCGGGTCCGGCGGCGTCCAGGCGTCCAGGCGCAGCGCCAGGCGGTGCGGCGCGGCGCGCGCGCGGCCGCGGCGCTGCCCGAACGAGAACGGCTCCGTGTCGCCTGTGACAAGTGGGACGCACCTGGTGCGTGAGGGTCCGGAAGAAGACGCCGACACGGTCGACGCGCAGCGGGTCCGGCGGCGTCCAGGCGTCCAGGCGCAGCGCCAGGCGGTGCGGCGCGGCGCGCGCGCGGCCGCGGCGCTGCCCGAACGAGAACGGCTCCGTGTCGCCTGTGACAAGTGGGACGCACCTGGTGCGTGAGGGTCCGGAAGAAGACGCCGACACGGTCGACGCGCAGCGGGTCCGGCGGCGTCCAGGCGTCCAGGCGCAGCGCCAGGCGGTGCGGCGCGGCGCGCGCGCGGCCGCGGCGCTGCCCGAACGAGAACGGCTCCGTGTCGCCTGTGACAAGTGGGACGCACCTGGTGCGTGAGGGTCCGGAAGAAGACGCCGACACGGTCGACGCGCAGCGGGTCCGGCGGCGTCCAGGCGTCCAGGCGCAGCGCCAGGCGGTGCGGCGCGGCGCGCGCGCGGCCGCGGCGCTGCCCGAACGAGAACGGCTCCGTGTCGCCTGTGACAAGTGGGACGCACCTGGTGCGTGAGGGTCCGGAAGAAGACGCCGACACGGTCGACGCGCAGCGGGTCCGGCGGCGTCCAGGCGTCCAGGCGCAGCGCCAGGCGGTGCGGCGCGGCGCGCGCGCGGCCGCGGCGCTGCCCGAACGAGAACGGCTCCGTGTCGCCTGTGACAAGTGGGACGCACCTGGTGCGTGAGGGTCCGGAAGAAGACGCCGACACGGTCGACGCGCAGCGGGTCCGGCGGCGTCCAGGCGTCCAGGCGCAGCGCCAGGCGGTGCGGCGCGGCGCGCGCGCGGCCGCGGCGCTGCCCGAACGAGAACGGCTCCGTGTCGCCTGTGACAAGTGGGACGCACCTGGTGCGTGAGGGTCCGGAAGAAGACGCCGACACGGTCGACGCGCAGCGGGTCCGGCGGCGTCCAGGCGTCCAGGCGCAGCGCCAGGCGGTGCGGCGCGGCGCGCGCGCGGCCGCGGCGCTGCCCGAACGAGAACGGCTCCGTGTCGCCTGTGACAAGTGGGACGCACCTGGTGCGTGAGGGTCCGGAAGAAGACGCCGACACGGTCGACGCGCAGCGGGTCCGGCGGCGTCCAGGCGTCCAGGCGCAGCGCCAGGCGGTGCGGCGCGGCGCGCGCGCGGCCGCGGCGCTGCCCGAACGAGAACGGCTCCGTGTCGCCTGTGACAAGTGGGACGCACCTGGTGCGTGAGGGTCCGGAAGAAGACGCCGACACGGTCGACGCGCAGCGGGTCCGGCGGCGTCCAGGCGTCCAGGCGCAGCGCCAGGCGGTGCGGCGCGGCGCGCGCGCGGCCGCGGCGCTGCCCGAACGAGAACGGCTCCGTGTCGCCTGTGACAAGTGGGACGCACCTGGTGCGTGAGGGTCCGGAAGAAGACGCCGACACGGTCGACGCGCAGCGGGTCCGGCGGCGTCCAGGCGTCCAGGCGCAGCGCCAGGCGGTGCGGCGCGGCGCGCGCGCGGCCGCGGCGCTGCCCGAACGAGAACGGCTCCGTGTCGCCTGTGACAAGTGGGACGCACCTGGTGCGTGAGGGTCCGGAAGAAGACGCCGACACGGTCGACGCGCAGCGGGTCCGGCGGCGTCCAGGCGTCCAGGCGCAGCGCCAGGCGGTGCGGCGCGGCGCGCGCGCGGCCGCGGCGCTGCCCGAACGAGAACGGCTCCGTGTCGCCTGTGACAAGTGGGACGCACCTGGTGCGTGAGGGTCCGGAAGAAGACGCCGACACGGTCGACGCGCAGCGGGTCCGGCGGCGTCCAGGCGTCCAGGCGCAGCGCCAGGCGGTGCGGCGCGGCGCGCGCGCGGCCGCGGCGCTGCCCGAACGAGAACGGCTCCGTGTCGCCTGTGACAAGTGGGACGCACCTGGTGCGTGAGGGTCCGGAAGAAGACGCCGACACGGTCGACGCGCAGCGGGTCCGGCGGCGTCCAGGCGTCCAGGCGCAGCGCCAGGCGGTGCGGCGCGGCGCGCGCGCGGCCGCGGCGCTGCCCGAACGAGAACGGCTCCGTGTCGCCTGTGACAAGTGGGACGCACCTGGTGCGTGAGGGTCCGGAAGAAGACGCCGACACGGTCGACGCGCAGCGGGTCCGGCGGCGTCCAGGCGTCCAGGCGCAGCGCCAGGCGGTGCGGCGCGGCGCGCGCGCGGCCGCGGCGCTGCCCGAACGAGAACGGCTCCGTGTCGCCTGTGACAAGTGGGACGCACCTGGTGCGTGAGGGTCCGGAAGAAGACGCCGACACGGTCGACGCGCAGCGGGTCCGGCGGCGTCCAGGCGTCCAGGCGCAGCGCCAGGCGGTGCGGCGCGGCGCGCGCGCGGCCGCGGCGCTGCCCGAACGAGAACGGCTCCGTGTCGCCTGTGACAAGTGGGACGCACCTGGTGCGTGAGGGTCCGGAAGAAGACGCCGACACGGTCGACGCGCAGCGGGTCCGGCGGCGTCCAGGCGTCCAGGCGCAGCGCCAGGCGGTGCGGCGCGGCGCGCGCGCGGCCGCGGCGCTGCCCGAACGAGAACGGCTCCGTGTCGCCTGTGACAAGTGGGACGCACCTGGTGCGTGAGGGTCCGGAAGAAGACGCCGACACGGTCGACGCGCAGCGGGTCCGGCGGCGTCCAGGCGTCCAGGCGCAGCGCCAGGCGGTGCGGCGCGGCGCGCGCGCGGCCGCGGCGCTGCCCGAACGAGAACGGCTCCGTGTCGCCTGTGACAAGTGGGACGCACCTGGTGCGTGAGGGTCCGGAAGAAGACGCCGACACGGTCGACGCGCAGCGGGTCCGGCGGCGTCCAGGCGTCCAGGCGCAGCGCCAGGCGGTGCGGCGCGGCGCGCGCGCGGCCGCGGCGCTGCCCGAACGAGAACGGCTCCGTGTCGCCTGTGACAAGTGGGACGCACCTGGTGCGTGAGGGTCCGGAAGAAGACGCCGACACGGTCGACGCGCAGCGGGTCCGGCGGCGTCCAGGCGTCCAGGCGCAGCGCCAGGCGGTGCGGCGCGGCGCGCGCGCGGCCGCGGCGCTGCCCGAACGAGAACGGCTCCGTGTCGCCTGTGACAAGTGGGACGCACCTGGTGCGTGAGGGTCCGGAAGAAGACGCCGACACGGTCGACGCGCAGCGGGTCCGGCGGCGTCCAGGCGTCCAGGCGCAGCGCCAGGCGGTGCGGCGCGGCGCGCGCGCGGCCGCGGCGCTGCCCGAACGAGAACGGCTCCGTGTCGCCGCCGCGCACGCACACCCACGAGTCGTCCGGCGCCGCGCCCACCGCGCCCACCGCTCCCAGGTCCCCCGCCACGTCCCCACACTCCCACTCCAGCTCCAGCAATCTGCGTTACGTAATACAAACGACTTGTTTCTAATTGTATACAATCATGCCCCAGAATTTACACACATGAAATACAACTACCTATTATACGATGTTATATAAAAATAAGACTTCTATAGTAATTTTGAAAGAAATTTTTAGTTTTTTTTTATAGGATAAGGGTGACAAACGAGCACACAGTCCACCTGATGGTAAGTGGTTGCTGCGGCCCATAGACATATCTATCCTCGTTTGCGAATCAAAATGCAGATGCGTTGCCACCCGTGAGGACTAAGATGGAATGCCTCATTTCCAGTAAAAAGGACCTTCGGCCACCTGCACTCACTACGCGAAACGCAGAGGTAAACCTCTACTTCACGCTGGTATTCTGTGAGGTCGTGGTACCACCCCGGTTCGAGCCGGCCCATCCTTGCGACAGCAAAAGCTGTCGCGTGGCTCTACCACTGTTAGTTCTCGCAAATTCAAGAAAACATTTTAAACTTGTAATTAGCTTTCTTCCCCCAATGAAAGTGAAAACTTAGAATCGTTGTAATTTGGAACTCGGTGAAACAAAAACGAGACACTATAAAAAACGAAAACGAATCTATAAAATTTAGAGTGCTAGAGACCGTTCTCCTTTTCTGAAGGTTTCACTTCTACCGCATGTGAACTGCACACGTGATTTTCTTAATGTACTACTTGATACTTTTGGATGTAAGTTTTCCAATATTATGATAAAATGCAAAAACACTGACTGATCGGAAGTGGTGGGCAGCGTGGTGAACCACAGGCGCTGTCCGGTGTTGTTGCGCAGCGCGTACGGCACGAAGGGCGAGCGGCGCCGGTGCCCCGCCGGGCTGCCCTTCGGGGACTGCTCCGTAGCGCCCGACGACTGCAAAGCACACAACCGTACATTTTTAGCTGATTCCAGGTAGATATCAATATATTTTAAACCAATAAAAGTGCACAAATGTGAAAGGAAAAATATTTTTATTAATTATTGTGTCAGCACCCCACCTGGCAGGATCACCATATAATGTTGGAAGGTATCAACGAGAAACGTGTTGATCTATCTAGGACTTTAAGTCTTTCCTCTTCTTCGGGTACCTCCATTCTTCGCAAAGCGAAAAAGTTCAGCGGTACTCGCGATTCGCGTCTACTACCGGATGTTTATCATCATCATCATCATCATTACAGCCCTTTACAAGTCCACTGCTGAACATAGGCCTCCCCCAAAGAATGCCACAAAGCACGGTCCTGAGCCACCTGCATCCATCGACTTCCTGCATATCTCACCAAGTCATCACTCCATCTAGTGGAGGGTCGCCCTACACTTCGCCTACCGGTACGAGGCTGCCACTCGAGAACCTTTCTTCCCCATCGGTTGTTGGTTCTTCGAGCTATATGACCGGCCCACTGCCACTTCAGCTTACTAATCCTTTGGGCTATGTCGGTTACTCTGGTTCTACTGCGGATATCCTCATTTCTAAGTTTATTACGCAGAGACACCCCGAGCATAGCCCTCTCCATAGCTCACTGAGCGACCTTGAGCTTCCTCATACGGCCAACAGTGAAGGACCACATCTCAGATCCGTAAGTCATCACTGGCAACACGCACTGGTTGTACAATTTCGTTTTCAGGTGTTGAGGTATGTCTAACGAGAAGATGTGTCGTAGTTTCCCGAACGCTGCCCAGCCGAGTTGAATCCGTCGATTGACCTCTCGGTCGAAGTTGCACTTGCCTAGTCGGACTATTTGTCCCAGGTAAACATACTCGTCAACAACTTCAAGCTTAATGCTCCCAACAACTACCCGCATAGGTGTGACATGGACGTTAAACATGATTTTTGTTTTGTCCATGTTCATCTTAAGACCTATCCGTTGGGAGACACTATTGAGGTCATTGAGCATAGTGCTTAGATCCTCCAGCGATTCTGCCATAAGGACTATATCGTCGGCAAATCGCAGGTGCGTGATGTACTCGCCATTGATGTTAATACCGCATCCTTTCCAGTTCAGTAGCTTGAAAACGTCTTCCAATGCAGCGGTGAAGAGTTTCGGGGATATAACGTCACCCTGTCTTACACCTCTCTGCAGTTGGATAGGTTTCGTACTCTGATTCTGTACTCGGATAGCCATCGTAGCTCTACTGTGACGGATGTTACAAAACCATAAGCAGTAGTCAGTTGTCCAGTTGCTGCGCACGAGGCAGTACAAGCTACAGCTCGTCACCGTCACCGTCACCGTCACGTTCACTCATCTCCACTTGCTGCGTGCCGAACTGCGGCGAGCAGTAGTCAGTTGTCCAGTTGCTGCGCACGAGGCGATACAGCTACAGCTCGTCACCGTCACCGTCACGTTCACTCACCTCCACTTGCTGCGTGCCGAGCTGCGGCGAGCAGTAGTCAGTTGTCCAGTTGCTGCGCACGAGGCGATACAGCTACAGCTCGTCACCGTCACCGTCACCGTCACCGTCACGTTCACTCACCTCCACTTGCTGCGTGCCAAGCTGCGGCGAGCAGTAGTCAGTTGTCCAGTTGCTGCGCACGAGGCGGTACAGCTACAGCTCGTCACCGTCACCGTCACGTTCACTCACCTCCACTTGCTGCATGCCGAGCTGCGGCGAGCAGTAGTCAGTTGTCCAGTTGCTGCGCACGAGGCGATACAGCTACAGCTCGTCACCGTCACCGTCACCGTCACCGTCACGTTCACTCACCTCCACTTGCTGCGTGCCAAGCTGCGGCGAGCAGTAGTCAGTTGTCCAGTTGCTGCGCACGAGGCGGTACAGCTACAGCTCGTCACCGTCACCGTCACGTTCACTCACCTCCACTTGCTGCATGCCGAGCTGCGGCGAGCAGTAGTCAGTTGTCCAGTTGCTGCGCACGAGGCGATACAGCTACAGCTCGTCACCGTCACCGTCACCGTCACCGTCACGTTCACTCACCTCCACTTGCTGCGTGCCAAGCTGCGGCGAGCAGTAGTCAGTTGTCCAGTTGCTGCGCACGAGGCGGTACAGCTACAGCTCGTCACCGTCACCGTCACGTTCACTCACCTCCACTTGCTGCATGCCGAGCTGCGGCGATCAGTAGTCAGTTGTCCAGTTGCTGCGCACGAGGCGATACAGCTACAGCTCGTCACCGTCACCGTCACCGTCACCGTCACGTTCACTCACCTCCACTTGCTGTGTGCCGAGCTGCGGCGAGCAGTAGTCAGTTGTCCAGTTGCTGCGCACGAGACGGTACAGCTACAGCTCGCCACCATCACCGTCACCGTCACGTTCACTCACCTCCACTTGCTGCGTGCCGAGCTGCGGCGAGCAGTAGTCAGTTGTCCAGTTGCTGCGCACGAGACGGTACAGCTACAGCTCGCCACCATCACCGTCACCGTCACGTTCACTCACCTCCACTTGCTGTGTGCCGAGCTGCGGCGAGCAGTAGTCAGTTACCCAATTGCTGCGCACGAGGCGGTATAGCTACAGCTCGCCACCATCACCGTCACCGTCACGTTCACTCACCTCCACTTGCTGCGTGCCGAGCTGCGGCGAGCAGTAGTCAGTTGTCCAGTTGCTGCGCACGAGACGGTACAGCTACAGCTCGCCACCATCACCGTCACCGTCACGTTCACTCACCTCCACTTGCTGCGTGCCGAGCTGCGGCGAGCAGTAGTCAGTTGTCCAGTTGCTGCGCACGAGACGGTACAGCTACAGCTCGCCACCATCACCGTCACCGTCACGTTCACTCACCTCCACTTGCTGCGTGCCGAGCTGCGGCGAGCAGTAGTCAGTTGTCCAGTTGCTGCGCACGAGACGGTACAGCTACAGCTCGCCACCATCACCGTCACCGTCACGTTCACTCACCTCCACTTGCTGCGTGCCGAGCTGCGGCGAGCAGTAGTCAGTTGTCCAGTTGCTGCGCACGAGGCGGTACAGCTCAAGCGCTGCGCTAGTCACATTCACGTCCAGCGTCTCCGAGCTGCTCACGTCCACTTGCAAGCGCCGCAGCGACAGCGACGTCGACAACGTGTACTCCCACTTCGTCTCGAACCTAATTATTAATATTAATAAAATTCTTTTCTCCTTAAATTTTTTTTCTGCGTATAGTTCAAGTTCAAACAAGATAGCTCAAAAAGTCGTGTAGAAAAACGAATTAGAAATTGATACGCAGGAAAATGAACAAATTTAAACTAAATTTAAACACATTTTTTTCACTAAAACAATAAAAATTGCTGAGTCGGTTAAAGAATTACAAATACCTGACTTCAGTCAATCTGTAAAACTGACGAGCGCAATGTCTTTTCACTATACGTATATCAAATATACGGAAATGGCTAAAACATTGGCACTATAGGACGATAAAAATGCATTTCTCGTGTATTATTTAATTTAAACTTTATTATTTTAAAAGACCTTATTGAACAACTTATAATCGGTTTTGCATGATATATTTATGACACAAAATATTAATTTACAAATCAATCTTAACATAAACTACAACTCTAATACGACATTCCGTAATAACATTTTTTGGTGGTCCTGCACAAGCCAGATACGTTAAAAGAAACTTAAGACTATGGTGTACGATAAAAACAAATCAGATAATGACATCTAAAAATCCAACTTAATTGTAAAACGCAATCATTAATTAATTATTATTATTAATTTTGTACATTAAAGATAGAGAAAGCAATAAGTAATGGTGGAGCGATTATCAAAATGTGTATGAGAGACCTCCAGGGTTCCAGCGCAGGCTCCCAGGCGGAAAGCGTGCGATTGTAGTAGTCGACACTGAGCTGCGCACGCAACAGCCCGCCGCCCGCCCCGCTCCCCGCCTCGCTCCCTGTTCCGCTCACCGCCACGCTGCCCGCTCCGCTTCCGGGCGTCGACACCAGCATCGGGTCCGGGAACGACTCCTCCGCTTTTCTTAAGTCCTATCACACAAGAAAAATATTATAGACTCAACAAAAAAATTATTTAACCGATTTAAATCCTATTACCATTTCATTCCATCCCTCTGTCTTCTCTTACGACACCTACGGGATGATATACGGTAGTCGATATTCTTACACCGCCATTACACGGTAAAGATTTAAATTCAGACAGAAAGAAACATTTACCTGATCAAGGTGTAGTTCGGACATGGATATCTCCAGGAGCGGTACGTCCGAGTCCAGGCAATCGTCGATAACACACAGCGTAACGCAGTCCGCGTCCACCTGACACGTAAATACACATTAAGAACACGTAAATATTATGACATATTACATTAATAATTTGTCATTATCTAAATTGTAATTTAATTGTACTGTATCCTTCTTTGTATAAAGTTGGCTTCAAGAAAAGAGTACTCTTTTTTAAAAGGTCCGCAACACATCTGCAATACCCTTGGTGTTGTAGTTATTCATGGGCGGCGCTAGTCACTTACCATCAGGTGAGTCGTATGCTCGTTTGCTTTTTCGCATTTAAAAAAACCGGCCAAGTGCGAGTCGGACTCGTGCACCGAGGGTTCCGAACAAATCCGTAGGTATATAAGTTTAAAACTTTTAAAAATATTTTTATTATATGATGTAACTAAAAATTTATGCTTTTCGCAATTTTTCCTTTATCTGTGCTATAAAATGTTGATTCGTACCAAATTTCAAGATTCTGAGTTCACGGGAAGTACCCTGTAGGTTTTGATTTCCTTGCGAATGTCGAAAATTTGCGGCATAAACGACGGTATCTCTTGATTGCGTTGGCTTAGAAGTTTGATTTTTCCACAGCTCCAAGGGACAGTTGACTTGAGTATTTGATATAATAATAATAATAATAATAAGCTTTGTTGATAATTACACAGTGAATATATGAAGTCTCTGATTGCTGAACTATACTCCGGCCGCTGAGTTATTACCGATTTGACACATGACGAATTGACAATACTAGTGAAGTGACTGAACCAGTAACCCTAATATCATTTGGGAACAGTTTGTTTTTAAATATTCTAGTATAGTGTGTAGTTAAATAAAATCAAAACAATAATAGTTAAAGACACAGGTTCTTTATTAGGTGGAGTATCCTTGATGGGCGTAGATAATTGGTCGAGGACATATCAAAATAAAACAAATTTGTAAACACTGTTACACATTTTAATGAATAGAGTAGGTACAAGATGTTTTAATAAATGACTACCTATCATTTATTAAAACAATTATTCAGACTCTGAACCAGATTCGCCAGAGCTGTCATCGCTATCAGTCACTTGTATGACAATTTCATTGTCTATAATGGTGTCCACTCTTATATCGCGTTCATAATCTTCTGTTATTAGTTTTCGAGTCTTTTCGACGACCTTGACCCAATCTTCTTTCGTTATTTTGCTGCAAGCATCTTTTAATAGACCCATCATTTTATTAGTACTGAATGGCGGAGTCGTATTATTACGAGCTGCGTAACCTGTAATGTAAACATTAATTTATTACATTAAATAAACGAAATGTTACACAATTACCTACATGTAAGGGACATGAGATATTTATTTCTTAGTTATGTATCTTTTTACTTATATGCTGAATATTGGATGTTATAATAGTACAAATTATTCATATTCATAACTTATGCGATAAAAAACAATACCTTTGATTTGTGCCCATATTAGCTCAATGGCATTGTACTGGCAGTGATAAGGCGGAATTCGAAGTACCCGATGTCCATGTGCTAGAGCTATCTCATCTACTTCATAACGGACTCTTGATGTTTTATTTTCGCGTACCAACTTTACTAAGTCAGACTTTAGCATTTCGGCAGTAGTTTCAATTCCATTTTGGTGTAGCCATGCTACGAGATCAGCTTTCTTGTCGGCCTGAGTAGGCGCTTTATTCACTTGTTTCGAGTGATATGAAGCGTTGTCCATTATTATGATAGAAGGCTCTGGCAGGCTGGGTAATAATTGATTTTCGAACCAATTCGTAAAAGTGTCTCCTCGTGGTAATCGGAAGTACTTTTTGACGCGAAAGCCAGCAGTCCATTTTCAAAGAAACCACTTCCAGCAGAACCGGCGTGACAAATTATCAGTCGCGATCCTTTTCCAATTGGAACCTTTGAGGTTGATGCTTTTGTTTCGTCAGTCCAAGAGCGTGACACAGTGTGGTTCGCATTTAACCATGTTTCGTCAACAAAAACGACGTTGTCCCAAGACTCGATTTTTCTGGCTTCTCTTAAAAACTCGCTCCTTTTAATTATTACATCAAATCTTTCCATTAATATTTTCCTTTTATTCGTTTTTTTATATTCAAACCCAATTTCGTGCAATAGTTTTGACAACGCCGTTTTACCGCCTTTAAACAAGCCAGCTTCTTTTAAAGAGACCAAAAGCAAACGGCTAGTTGGAAACTCGTTCCTAGTATAATAACCATATATGTGGTTTCTTATTGCATCTGCATCAAAAACATCAACACCTGTCACGGGCTTTTGTCTTCGTTTTTTCTTAGGAGTGCGTAAAACATTATCTTCACTTCCAGAAGCAGCAAATTTTTCTTTATTTATATTATATAGTGTTTTTGCACCAATTCCAAGAGCTTTGTGAAACCCGATCTTTCACTTGAGTGACAGGAATCAAGGGGCCGCCATTTTGTGACTCACGCTCAAAGTAATCCTGTAGCTTTAGTACAAGCTCACGACATTGACTATTCAATGTTTTTCCTCGTTTCGGCATTTTCAACAAAATTACCAAACACAAACAAAATTAGTCCAATAAAGCGCAACGATAAACAGGAGAAAGCCGAGTCAAAAAATAACGGTTACACAAGAGAACGTAGTCTGTGCGCACGAGAGTACGGAAGACGACTAAACAGATTAAAATAGCGGTGGTAAGGGTGTTGCCAGAATAGTATCGCTAATTACTTAAAAAAAATACACCTATAACATTGCTTAATTGAGGGAGAAAATTAAACAGTGGTAAAGCCAGGCGGCAACTCTTGCTGTCGCACGGATGGGCCGGCTCGAACCGGGGTGGTACCACGACCTCACAGAATACCAGCGTGAAGTAGAGGTTTACCTCTGCGTTTCGCTTAGTGAGTGCAGGTGGCCGGAGGCCCTTTTTACTGGAAATGAGGCATTCCATCTTAGTCCTCATGGGTGACAACGCATCTGCATTTTGATTCGCAAACGAGGATATATGTAGATGTCTATGGGCCACAGCGACCACTTGCCATCAGGTGGGCTGTGTGCTCGTTTTTCACCCTTATAATATATAAAAAAAATTATTAAATGTTGTTTTATATATTATGAATGTTAAAAATTATACATAATCATTTTAATTGTATTTATTTTTAAATCATAGAAAACAGTATTTCTGTCTTTGGATCACACATAAATCTTAAATATCATAGAGATACTGGCAACACAGTGCAATTAGGAGACGCAAAAAAATGGTAGCATTATAGTCTAGTTGCTCGAAGGAAAAAGTAAAATAAAAATATCCAAATAAAATAAATATCATATCTATTCCAATGAATTCGGACTGAATACTATCAAGCACATCACTATGAAAACTAGACGCACGATGTAACTTTGTACAAGCGCGCCAAAGAACAAAAAATAAATGTTTTCATATTATTTACAAACTATTTTAAGTTTTGAAACAGAGTTTATTGGAAAATTACTTGATTCTGACATTTTGACATAAAGTTTTATATTAAAGAGGTATTCTAAATCATTCGGCAAATGTGTCGCTCGTGCATGGTTATATCGATTAATTTAAGAATAATCTGTCAAATCGGTAATAACTCAGCGGCCGTACTATAGGAATTATACCTGTATCTCAGTAATCAGCGCCCTCTCCCAATTTTATGACCTAATAAATTAACAATAAAGGTTCAAAATAAAAACACAGTGACAACAAAGTGATCCTATAAGGGTTCCGTTTTTTCCCTTTTGAGGTACGGAACCCTAAAAAGGTGTCTATGAGCTGCAGTAGCCACTTACCATTAGGTAATGCAATCTCGTTTTTGCGCGATCTCGAAATTACGAAATTTCGGCCATATTTACCGAGATTGATCTCGGCTCGAAATCAGACGAGATCTCGCGACATTTTATTTTGTTACATTTATAAAACAGGAAACTCATTATTAATTTTATAAATGTTAATTGACTTAAATTTATTTTGTGTGTGTTTTATTTTCTTAAATTTATAAAAAAAGGAGATCTGATTAGTTATTGTAATTGATAAATAGTAGAAGTTTTTACCTAAATTTTGATAATTACGTATTTTAATAGACGTTAACTAGCGAAACTAATTCTGAAATTTGTTATAATCCTAAATGACTAAAGATAAAAAGACCCTAGATATCTCGCCTAAACTAAAATCTCGCGAGATTTCATTCCTTACTTACCATCAGGTGGATTGTAATTCCGTTTGTCAGTTTAATTTCATAAGAAAATATATTTAAGTGCAAGTGGTCTGACCTGCAGCGCGCTCAGCGGCCACACGGCGGAGGGCTGCGCGGGGCCGGGCGCGGGCGCTGGGGCGGGGGCGGGGGCGGGGGCGCGGCCCCAGCGCGCCGCTAGCAGCCGCGCCGCGCCCGCCGCGCCCGCCGCGTCCGCAGCACCCGCCCGCATGTGCACGCTGTTGGCGGGCGCGTCCGCAGCTATGTCCTCTTCAGATTTACCTGCACACCAGCACACGCGATCTTACCACAATCATATAGTGTACCATCCACTACGATATACTCACTATACTACACTACTCTAATTAAAGTCTTACAAGAAACAACACGTCTGATATTATACCACCATCGCATTATACATAAAAACAAAATAATTTTACATAAAATTCATCCAAATTTCCGCAAACATAACTTTTATTCATACAGTATGCCAAAAATCTAGGTCACACTTGGCGACGAGCGACTAGTGACGGTAGTTGGAAATTGTAATTTTTTATAAGCAGTTATCAAAAAATGCTGTTGCCTATCTTCTATTTCAATCAGAGTTTTCGGCATGTTTTCCATCGCGCTGTAGCGCGGACTCGGCCAATAAAGTGAAGTCCGCACTTATCGATAAACGGAACGATAGCTCAAAACGAATTCGCCCAACATGGAAATAACAACTTTTTTTATAGGATAAGGGTGACAAACGAGCACACAGTCCACCTGATGGTAAATGGTTGCTGCGGCCCATAGACATCTACATCTATCCAAAATGTAGATGCGTTGTCACCCGTGAGGACTAAGATGGAATGCCTCATTTCCAGTAAAAAAGGCCTCCGGCCACCTGCACTCACCAAGCCAAACGCAGAGGTAAACTTCTACTTCACGCTGGTTTTCTGTGAGGTCGTGGTACCACCCCGGTTCGAGCCGGCCCATCCGTGCGACAGCAAAAGCTACCGCGTGGCTCTACCATTGTTCGTAGCTAAGACTAACTAAGGCTAACTGCAGCATAAGACTTAAAAACTAATAAAGTTATAAGAAATTGTCTTTGTTTTATGAACTTAACGTTGGGTTGAAACATTAACTTATACTAGTTAAACGATAACTTACCGGAAAGCGCTGCTCTAACTTGCGCCGGTAGTGACTGCAGCATTGCGGCAAACATGCGCATGTCATGATATGACAGCCGTAAATTTAATGTTCCCATTGAAATCTAAAAAAAATATGCTTTGAATGAAACTTATTTCAAGTATTTTACCGCGTTAAAATTCAACTATTGTTTGTGTAAACAAAAAATAAATATAACAAAATCTGATATTACCGCATTAGTATTATCTTATATACAAAATTCCTACACTATTACCCTTATTTACGAAATGGGACTGTTTTTCCGAACCATTGGGTACCATTGCCACTGCAGCCTATCAAAAATCTACTACTGAACATAGGCCTCGCCAGTAGATTTTCATTAGAGGGATATTTGCCATAGTTGCCACGCTTGGCAAGCGGGTTAACCACCACAGTTTTTTTTATTTAGGTTATCAGGATGATGCTGATACACATGTCCTGTTTCGGTTTCCCTCTGTCGGCTCTTACGACACCCATGGGACGATACGGGTAGTGGATATTCTGACATAGTCATTACACGATTTGAAGCATTGATAAAATCATAATGAATTTCAGTGGGGTATTATTTGTAATCTGTATTATATTAAAATTCATGTATTCTATTAAGCTCTGTACCAAAAAAACTATAGAATTGTAAACCTCTTTTTTATAAAATCAGTTTAAATGACAAAAAAAATGAATTTATTACTATTACAATAAGGGTTAAATTCCAATAACAGAGCAAGGGTAGTTACATGCAGGCGGCGATGGGTGTCGAGGTATGCGTGCAGTGCGGTGGGCTCGACGATGGCGAGCGCCGTCTCGTCCTCCAGGCCCAGCACGCACGAGAACAGCTCCAGCTCGCCCAGCTCGCAGCGCACCGGCCGCTCCACGTCCGCGCCGTTGTACCGCAACACTGTCGAGCTCTGCGCACACGCACCACATAACGTTACAGCCTATACACGTCCCACTGCTGGGCACAGACCTCCTCTCATTTCTGAGAGGGTTTTAGACCTAGGAAGTGTCCGCCGTGCTGCCGCAATGCGTGTTGGCGAACTTCACATGTCTTCGAAAAAATTTTTTTTCTTTTTCTCAGACATGCAGGTTTCCTCACGATGTTTTCCTTCACCGCCGAGCACGTGGTATATCAGCACTTAAAATTGCAATTAACAATTTCATTAGAACTAATTAATTAAAATATAATAGATAAATTAGAACTAAATTAGAATCGGCCGGGTTCGAACCCGGGTTGCTCGAGTACTGTGAAATTTACCGCGAGCGCTAACCATCTTATCATCACACGCACCACATACTGCACGTTATTTTAAATAGTGATAAACGAGCACACAGCCCACCTGATGGTAAGTGGATGCCGTGGCCAATAGACATCTACATTTATCCTCGATTAAGAACCAAAATGCAAATGCGTTGTCACCCCTGAGCACGAAGGTAGAATGCCTCGTATCCAGTAAAAAGTGCTTCTGGTTCTATACACTCACCATACGAAACACAGCAGCATTAAGGGGCTATTCCATGCGAACGGCCTTGAGCATTTGGTGTGGCGCGTCGACTCGCTACAATATAGTAGTACGGACGTAGTATTTTTCCAACATCAATAAACTATTTTATGGAAATACACACAGCTTACAACGATAAATGTATTTTAATTTTTTTATTCGGTATATTAGTTGCATTATATTAGAATTATGTATTCTCGTATTATCTAATTATGAAATTTTATAACTAATTATATTTAAAAATGAAGCATTGAAAATTGTGAGTTTAAAATATACCTACTCACTATAGGTAAATAGATAGATATCTCGCCTTTTGTACAAATATTTGGTGCAATAAAGAATAAATAAATAAATAGGATGTTTCGCAGAGTGAGAGTAATATAGAATGAGAGTCGTGGAGGCAGTTTACAAACATAAATTGCACAAGGACAAACATCCAGACCCGGAACAATTATTTGTAGGCCTTACAAATATTTGTTCCGTGCGGGATTCGAACCCGCGGCCCTCAGCGCAACAACTGATTGCTAATCCACTGCGCCACGGAGCCGTCGCCGGGTTATAGGTAAAATGACCATACGTCCCGTTTTGAACGGGACTGTCCCTTTTCTCGGTCACCTGTCCCATTGTCCACAAATAAAGTTCCGGGACACAAAATTGTCCCGTAACTCGTTGGATGGAAGTATTCAAAGCCAACAATCTTCAACATAATTTTTTTAATCGAATATATTTTATGTCTACCTGGTACAAATGCTCCAGTAGAAAGAGTATATTTTTCTATTTTGAATAAAAATGTGGACGTCTGAAAAAACACTTACGGTTCCAGTTCTAAAGGCGATGTCGTTAACTAAGGTAACAATAAAAAAATTGCCACTTGCTCAGAATTTTATTCTTATTTAAAATCATCACCAACTTTATTAAAGCAAATTTAATCCACTGACAAATGTAATCATTAATAAAAAAAAATATGTTGCATTTAATAATTACCGTCTATACCGAATATAATTTTGTAGTGAACACTATTTGTATAAAGTTATAGTTTTTAGAGTATAAATAAACCCATGTCCTGCTTTGAGTTAAAAAATAAATGGTCAGTTTAGTCTTTTTAGTTAAATTTAGTTTTAAAAATGTTTAGTTTATAGTAAAAAGTAAGTAGGTAGGTAATATTAGTACCTACTTAGATACTTTTTACCCAATTATAAGTATAGAACACCTTATGTACTCATACAAGTTTTATATGACTAGAAAAATTGTTGATCGAATTAAATATATAAATTACGATAGACTATTAAAAAAATGTATAAACATTGCAAAAAGAACAACAAAGAATAAATTTGTATTGAATAGTAAAAATATATGTAAAGCTACTTGGACAATTATAAAAAATGAGTCTAATCGTGTAAATACGTACTAAAAACTACATAAATAAAATAATGAATAATGGAAAGGCGGTAACGGAACCTGCTGAAATAGCATCTATTATAAATAATTATTTCATTAACGCAACAAATCAAATAAATTATAAAATAGAAAATACAACTGACATGAAATTACCCCAATCAATTTTTCTGACTCCTATAAATGAGAATATTATCAAAAAAACAATAATGTCTTTAAACAACACAAAATCTGAAGGCTATGATTCCATATGTACTAAAATAATTAAATCGTGTAAGGATGAAATAAGTGAAATATTAGCATTCTTGATAAATCTCTCACTAGAGTCAGGGATTTTTCCTGACAAATTAAAACTTTCAATAGTAAAACCTTTATACAAAAAGGGAGATAAAAGTGATATAACCAACTATCGACCAATTGCACTAGTCCCAGTCCTCTCAAAAGTATTTGAAAAGGTGATGCATTACCAACTTACTTCCTTTTTCAGTAAATTTAAGGTGATGAAACAAAATCAGCATGGTTTCCAAAAAAATAAATCCACATCACATGCTGCGTTTACATTAGTGAAGGAAGTCTTGCAAAATTTAAATCAAAGAAACTATACAACTGTAGTATTTCTTGACATGTCGAAAGCCTTCGATCGCGTCTCACATGATCAGTTACTTATCAAACTAGAGGCTAACGGCATAAGGGGACCTGCATTAAGTTGGCTAGGAAGCTATTTAAAAATAGGTCACAGTGTGTAGAAATAACACAATTAAATTCTAAGAACATAGCTCAGGTATATAGATCGGAATTCAAAAACAACAATTTCGGTGTTCCCCAAGGTAGTATACTCAGACCATTGTTGTTTATATTATACATAAATGATTTACCTAATATCTCCAACTACAAAACTACTTTATTTGCAGATGACATCGCGGTGACGATTACGACTAGTAAAAAAGTACACTTGATCAACACAAAAGGGACATAGTTAAAACAATTAATTCAGTAAATAAATGGCTCAATAAAAATAACCTACACATTAATTTAAGTAAAACAAATATTATTAATTTTAATAACTTAAATTCTGACATAAATATTGAATATAATGGACAACTTCTGCGGAACGCTATTAGTACGACATTTCTAGGTTTAATTATAGACTCAAATCTAAATTGGAAAGAACATATCCATAAAGTGAGTAACAAAATTAACAGATTTGTATACGCGTTACATAAATTGACAAAAATAGCAAACAAAAACACTGCGATCACAGCATATTTTGCATATGTAGAAACTGTTATCAGATACGGACTTTTAATGTGGGGTAATGGCACAGACTGTCAAAAAGTATTTTTAGCTCAAAAGCGCTGTATTAGAGCTATAAGTAACATCCCATCGGACATATCATGCAAGCCTTATTTTAAGAGTTTAAACATACTTCCTTTTCCCTGCCTCTATATATTTAAGGTTGGCAAATTTGTAAAGCAAAACAAGCACATGTTTTTACAAACTAAAGATGTTACAAAAATTAACTTACGGAACCCAGATAAACTAGTACTTGACACAATTCCAAAAAGTAAGCGCTTTCAAAAAAATAGCTATGCAATGTGCAACACTATTTATAATAAAATACCCTCACATATTAAGCAATTACCATACCACAAGTTTAAAATTTCATTACGACGATGGCTGGTAGAAAAAACATTTTACACAATAAATGAGTTTTTAAATTGTAGTGATTAAGTTGTCAATGCATGAATTAATTTATTTAGATTAATTAATTTATTTATAAAATTTGTAAAAGGATGTTTTTTAGTTATGTGTTTTTAGATTAAGTTTAGAAACAAATTATCATATAAAAACTTTTGGACATTAGCATGCTGTTGAAAACAGCTAAATAGGTTTTCTCAACACATTGTTTTATAGCACCAAGAACAAAATATTTTTGTACCTATTTACTAGCAAATAAAGAATTTGAATTTGAATTTTCAATTATTTTTTGAAAAAGAAGAAAAAACAAGCAATAAATAATATACTATATTTTAGCAAAAAAAATATAACTTAGTAATACTAATTATAACTTAGAACATAAATGAAAAACTCATAACTGACTTTAGGCCCGACCCAGGATTCGAACCCGGGACCTCATGATCAGCAGTCGCAATACTACAACCACTAGACAAACGTGGCAGTACTATACCTAATAAGATATTGCGGTTGGGTATTAGAATTATTTTTAACTGTATACTATACTGATAATATTGAATTAGCCTTTTATAGTGTAAATTATAATATTTGTCGAAGTGTTAATTATGGATTCGAACCTTACATGCTAATGGTGCTTCATTTTTTTATTTGCATTTACTTCAAAGAAAATACACGCAAAAAGCTTCATCGCGCAGTAAAAACACAACAAATATATGTATAACTAATACGAAAAATTATACCCAAAACAAACAAATAATACTACCTATAAATAACCTAATAAGTAGTAATAATATTATCGACTGACATGACGTGAGCGTGTGCGCTGGCAGACGACACGGGCTTCACGTCGAAGAGCTCAGGGCTCACTGACTTGAGCAAGCCCGTGGGCAGTGAATACGCCCAGATTTTAAAATAATTTCTTAATAAAAACAAATTTTGGTCTTTTGAAAAAAATTTTACAATAGAAATGTTCATTAATAAATTGCCTATCCATTGGTGTAAATCGCAAAATAATATACTTACTTTACGAGGAGATACATGTTATCAATAATAATTTCACATTTATGTGGTTTCGTTGTAAGGAGATTATATTAATATTTATTCCTTTAAAAAAATTGGATATAGCTCTTATGAAATCAAGATTATGTAGAAATATAATGTGTTTTTTATTTGTTGATATATCTTTTAAATAAAAAGTAGATAGCTCCTAAAAACCGCACAAATAACGACTAGCGCGACATTTTGCTCAACCTGCGCCTTAAGCTACTATTTTACACTGGTATTCTGTGAGAGCGTAGTCCTTTTCTGGTCGAGCCAACCCATTCGTGCTACAACCCTAATATAACTGCAGCGTTGCTCCACCACGTACAAAACAAATAAAAATCGACTTCCGTTTGTCTGAGTCTTCCTCAAGGCACTCGTCTTTAAATTTCTTAGCGAGCAATCGGAATTCGATTGTCGCTGGCGTCTCTGAAATGTTACGTGCTTATTTACTACGTGATCGGCGTAGAAGAAATACATGGTGAGAAATGCACGTCTAGAATAAATATTGCGAAAAAAAACTATGCTAATCACTAGCGTGTTGGGCCCAATGTAAAGTCCGTGTGATAAGGAGAATAAAGGATTAGAAACACGAAATAATCACAAAACGTTGAGACCCATTGATTTAATAGTAAAGTATAATCCTTCAGACAATTGCGCGACGCGTTTTCTCTATTAAAAAACTAGCGCCACCTGTTAGAACTAATTTGAACAACGGTGTGGGTAATTCTAAAACAAAATGATCTAATTTTGATTTTTTGATTTACCAAAGATATGAAATATCATTATTTTTTAAGTGTGCTTTTTTCATAATTCGCGCGACCATTAACGACACAACTTATTATATTTGCTAGTAAAATTTACGACCGATTCCACGACAACCAACCGCGCCTTTTCAGACCTCTTAAGTGACATTATTTAATCAAGTAATAAAATGCTATTGTTATTTAAATTACTGATTAATGTTATATTGATACTACTGGAATGTTATATTTGAGGTAGTATCTTTGTATTAAGCTATATTTTTTTTGCATGTTAGGAAGTAAGAGAGCTTTTTTCTGCCAGCAAACTGCTGAGCAATTTAGCAATTAATTGTAAAACCGTAACAATGTGTAAGCCAACTGTTTTTGCACGAATGTGGGTTTCAATCAGAATTCGGACAATGGACCCTGCGGCGATATAAGATGTCTGACCGCTAACCATGCGGGGGTGAAACAGTAAAATACCTTAAGTATAACTGCGTTGGTGTCCCAGACGGAGGCATCTTCCACCAGCACGAGCTGAGAGTCGGTGATGTTAAGCTTCAGCTCGACGGGCCCGCCCTCAGTCGCACCGGTCCCGCCCGCTGAGTCCGTACAGTCACCGCTCGCCGACATACTCGCCTCCTCTCTGAAGAAAATTCATTTATACATTTAAAGTATGTCATAACTTTTGATTATTATCAACTTGCCCTAGAAGCCCAGGAGATGAAAGCTCGCCTGAAACTTTAAAGTACGCAGCCTGAGTGAACCAACTAAACCGACAACCGGTGGGTATTATAGGTTTTCGAGTGGCAGCCTCGTAACAGTAAGTCGATGAATGTATGTGGCTCAGGACAATTTTGGCGTTCCATGAAAGAGGCCTATGTTTAACAGTTGACTTGTGAAACCGCAGTGGCTGTAATAATGATGAAGATAATGACTGATTGGAAATATAGAGTATATACGTATGTAAAGAATGCCAAAAAACATTAGAGCAGCGCGACGGACACCTTTCTCTTCCCTTCTATTCCAAAAATAATGGTGTGGTTATCGAATGTGATGAAATGTCAGCAAAAATCCAGAAACAGTATTGTCTGTCATTTTTGCATGATCTGCTCATTGTCTTTCGAGCTTAATCACATGCTGAAAATTTAAAAAGAACACACTTACAAATGGGCGAGGTCAGGATCAGTAGATGGGGCTGGCGGTTGCATAATGAATTGGTTAGCGGCTTCCCACCAGTCCAGAATAGCCATAAGACGCATGTTGTTTATCAATATAGTATATGCCGAAGAGTCCAGGCGTTTCCTGCATAGACAATATTTTATATAAATACAGGGTTATTTTGCAATATTCAGCCAAATTTGTAGAGGAGGTTCAGAATTGGTAATATAAGCAAATGGTGAAAAAATATATAAGAAAAAAACTTAAAAATTTTGTAATCTTTATCTTTTATATTCAAAATGTGTGGAAATGCATTTTCATTCATAAATATGTAGCGCCTACTATTTTATTACGCACGCACACATTCGTAAAGAAGTGTTCAATTCGGCAACAGTCGGTGGCGTTCGGCGCTCGCGCTCGGTTACAGATTAAGGTATCTAATAGTAGTTTTGACACGGTAAACAAGCGCGTCTTCCTACCCTTTTCCTTCCGTAAGCCGTTATATCGCTAGGTACGTTCACCCGGCCGACTGTGTTCGACCTCATTACGTACCAGTGTCCAAATTTTACATTTTTATAGGTAGTTCAGTAGTAGTTTAATAGGTAGTACAGTAGTCCACAATACAGGAGAAAATCCTAGTGTGGGGGTAATGTTTATTAAAGACAAAGTATTACTTGTCACTTCGTTAGCAAAGTCACAACGAAAATATTCGAACCGTGAATAGTATGAAATGGTACGGTGTAAGATTTTAAGCAATGAAAGTTTACGTGGTGCGTAAATATTATACGAAAGTGAGTCTTTACCGCGTTTACAAAGACAAGGAATTAACACACTTGTACCACCTAATCGGATAACAATTTTTGTAGCTAACCAAAGGCTCTTAGCCTTTCAGGACAGTTCACCACTCCGTCATATGGAAGTGCTCGAGGTGGTCATTCAGTAATAGTACTGAATGACCACCTCGTATACTGTATCATATACTGGGTATAGACCCAGCTATCGAAAACTCAGTGATTGTGTTTTTAAGCGAAACCCCCGAACTACCACCACAGATGCAGCTTGAGAATTCTGAGTTAGCTAGTACTACGTGTGGAAACTACTGAATTCTTCTGGATATTTTTTAACAGTGGTAGAGCCACGCGGCAGTTTTGCTGTCGCACGGATGGGCCGGCTCGAACCGGGGTGGTACCACGACCTCACAGAATACCAGCGTGAAGTAGAGGTTTGCCTCTGCGTTTCGCTTGGTGAGTGCAGGTGGCCGGAGGCCCTTTTTACTGGAAATGAGGCATTCCATCTTAGTCCTCACGGGTGACAACGCATCTGCATTTTGATTCGCAAACGAAGATAGATGTAGATGTCTATGGGCCGCAGCAACCACTTACCATCATGTGGACTGTGTGCTCGTTTGTCATCCTTATGCTATAAAAAAAAATATCACCCATTTACCTACCAACGTGTGAAAGCATTGAATAATAATGATGGTCCACCTCGTAAACATTTTTGTGAATGGTGTGTTATTTTAAGTGATTGCATATTTAAGGTGTAAATATTTCGTTGTCGTAAATAGTTAATCGTTTTAAATTATTAATAGCTGTAAATACTTGATTCCAATTTTTAAATACGCCATAATAAAGACAGTTATCGGTTACGTTTGTGTCGACATGCAATTTCTGTCAGTTTTGAATGTTTATTGAACGGCGTACGGGCCAATACGATGCAGGTTGGTTGAACTAATAAATCACATTAAATTTCGGATATTTTCAAATAAATGTAGAAAAGTTATTTACGCGTATTTTTAAAAACTGCAAAAAGTGTATATCAGTATTTATATTTTGAACTTAATTATTAAATTTGGCTAGTCTTTGAAAAATAATCCTGTATATACAGCGTTATTTTGCATTAACCGGCCAAATTTGCAGATAAGGTTCAGATTAAGTAATATAGGCAAATAGTGAAGTAAAATAAAAAAAAAATAATAAAAAATCTCAAACATTTTATCATTTTTATACTTTAAATTCAAAATGCGTGGCAACGCATTATTTTAACTGATTTTACTGCGCACGCACACACCCGTAAGGGTCGATCGGTAGGCATAAACGTTGTAGCCCATAAATCACATTCAAATTAAAGAAGCCTTATTTACAGGTATTTCATGCAAAAATTTGGCTACTCTTTGAAAAATAACGCTGTATAGTAGTGTTCGTGTGGAGGTTTATTTATTTATTTAATCTTTCATGCACAAAGTTGTACATATGGCAGACTTATTGTGCACGTGATCGGCGCCGTTGTGAGAGATGTGAGAATGAATTAGAAATGCTTATGCTCTGTAGCATCGCTTAAGCAGCGCCTGAACGTGCAGTAGTGTGGGATGGAGTTGGCTGGCGGGGGAGTTACCTGGCGTGCACCTAGGCCTGAACGATGTGGCGCCGCTCGGACAGCGGTCGCACGTACAGTAGTGTGGGATGCAGGGTGTGAGGGGTTGTGCTGGGGGTGAGTGACTTGGCATGCACCTCGGTCTGCACGCTGTGTCGCCGCTCGGACAGCAGTTGCACGTGCAGTATTGTGGGCTGGAGGGTGTAGAGGGTTGTGTGGGGGGTGAGTGAACTGGAGTGCACTTCGACCTTCACGCTGTTGCGCCGCTCGGGCAGCGGTTGCATGTGTAGTAGTGTGGGTTGGAGTCTAGGGGGTGACCTGGCCGTGCATCTCAGCCTGCACGCTGTGGCGCCGCTCGGGCAGCGTTTGCACGTGCAGTAGTGTGGGCTGGAGGGTGGGTAGGGGGAGAGGTGAGTGACCTGGCGTGCACCTCGGCCTGCACGCTGTGGCGCCGCTCGGGCAGCGGCTGCACGATGTGGCTGAATACGTTGCCCCGCCGGTTAGCTGGCTCTGCTGCGTACCGTGCGTCACTCACCAGGATCTCCTGAGGAGAAAATCGCTTTGCTTAGTGTCACTCATGCATATGTGCAAGATAGAGCCATGCTCCATCTATATTAGTATAGTCGTAGCACGCATATGGGTCGGCTCAACCGGGGAAGGACCACGCTCTCACAGAATACCAGTGTAAAATACACCGCTGTGTTTCATATGGTGAGTGTAGAGTACCGGAGACACTTTTTACTGGAAGAGGCATTCCATCTTAGTCCTCACGGGTGACAACGCATCTGCATTTTGATTCTTTATTGAGGATAAATGTAGATATTTACTGGTTTACTTTTTTTGTTTACTTTATAAAATATTACAAAATCAACAACCGAAATACTTATATGAGAGGTTCAGATTCTCGCAACCTTTCTCACGGGCGCTTGTTGTACCCAAGACACAGAACGGCTACGTTTCGTGGTAGCTTTCGGTATGCTGCCACAAAGTGTTGGAATAATATACCATCTCCGATCAAAAAGTTCGCAGTTTGCACTTTTAAAATGAAACTAAAAGAATACTTTTTAAATTTCCAAAGTTAATAGAATTCTGTGTCGATGTATCACACCTTTTTTATGAAGTATACTGTGTCTACTATATTATAAACCTAAGAAATACTTGCTTCATTCTACTTTTATTTTGCTTTTGTATCTTATCAAATTCATAGGGGGGTATTACATGCTGGCCGTATGAGGAAGCTCAAGGTCGCTCAGCGAGCTATGGAGAGGGCTATGCTCGGGGTTTCTCTGCGTGATAAACTTAGAAATGTGGATATCAGCAGTAGAACCAGAGTAACCGACATAGCCCAAAGGATTAGTAAGCTGAAGTGGCAGTGGGCCGGACATATAGCTCGAAGATCCGACAACCGATGGGGAAGAAAGTTTCTCGAGTGGCAGCCTCGTACCGGTAGGCGAAGTGTAGGGCAACCCCCCATGAGATGGAGTGACGACCTGGTAAGACATGCAGGAAGTCGATGGATGCAGGTGGCTCAGGACCGGGTCTTATGGCATTCCTTGGGGGAGGCCTATGTTCAGCAGTGGACTTATGAAAAGCTGTAATGGTGATGATGATGATCTTATCAAATAATTTAATTGTGTGTCTTGTGCCTTGCACATGCCTATTGTTACGCTTTTTGTTGCGTTGGCTTTTTGTAGTGCCTTTTTTCCTAAATGTAAACAGTTTATCTTTTTATTTTATATTGGAGCCTGTTTTTTGTTTGCATTTTATTGCATTGAAAATCAGCGTTATTTTTACCACTATGTAGGTTCTATAACATTTGTGCTAAAATAACAAGTGATGTTTAGCAATTCCATAAGATGGGAGCGACTGGAGGCGAACAAATTGAGACCACCCATATAGAAAAGGTGGGTCACTTTTGTACCTCCTTTTCGTAGCTGAAATCTCCTTCCGGAACTTTCCAGTAAGGTGCTGAGAGGTTTCAGAGAGAGGCAAAAACAGATTGGACTCAAACAATCACCCTGGAAGACACCCTTTCTTATCCTTATGTGGTTCTCCGGAGCCGTCATCCTAGATGGACAAAGGATCGTACTCCACTGTCCCATACACTGCCAGAGGAAGTCTCTAACTGTACAGTCAAGTCAGTCTTCAGCCATGTATGAGGCACCGAGTCGAATGCCTTTTTGTAGCCTATCCAGGTGGCGGAAAGGTTTCGACGATTACGTTTAACCACCTTGCCAATGACCGCGTCAATGAGGAGTGGTTCCTTGGTTCCACGACCACCGCTCAGACATCCATATTGAGCACGCGATATCACCTGATTTGAGTTCAGTGAAGAGTGATCCTCGCGCTCAAAATGGATGTTAGTGTCTTGTATATGGTAGGTAGACACGCCATGGGGCGGTATTTGCCTGAGTCTGCGGTATCTTGGTCTTTAGAAACCAAATAAGTGATCCATGAAGTGAAGAGGCTCGGGAGCGACTTCTGCCTCTTGAAACTATCGGGTGAGCACAGTGTGACACACCACAAACCCCTTCAGCAGGTTGTGATGCAGTCCGTCGAGCTCCGGACTTTTCCAGTTCGGGGCCCTTCGTACCGCCTCAGCTACGTCGTACGGCGTTATGATGACGGGGTACATGGACGTAACATTCACATACTGACTCGCCACAACTTTCGATCAAGAGTCCTCGCTGTGGTTTACGGGCTCTGACCACAGGCCGCGCCAGAATTCGACAGTGTCGGCCTGATTCGGTGTTGGGCCCTCTCTACGTACTACTGGCCGTTCCAATGATTTATAGAGCCTCTTCTGATCACTCTGGAAGAGACGATTCTGGTGAACCGTGTCGACCTCTCGGTATATCGCTAAATCCGCCTCCCCCAAGCAGCGATTCTCTACTTCAGGTCGTCTATGCGCTCTGTTATACGGGGCTTCACGAAATGTCTTTTAAAAAAAACTATTTAGAAATTACAACTGGATTTATTATAGAATGACACAATTTTGGAATTGAAATTGAGAGGCGAGTATTTCGGATGAGAATGAATGACGGACTGCGCGGTATTCCTAGTGTTGAAATAAGAAAGTACCGAAGCTACTAAAGAGAGTGCTGATTGTGTGCTTTGTGTCAGCGGATCCCTATTAAAAGGGAATCTATAACAACCCCCCCCCCCGTTGAGAGGAAACTCACCCTTGAGTGAGTTTACGGCTACTCTATGCGTAGCTGTGGTTGATCGGCGTGACGATGATCTTCTGTATTTTCTTTGTTAAAATTAAAATACTCTCTGAAATACTTTCCTTTCTTACAAATTATATAGGTTATAATAGATATGAAAAGTGTTACAGATATAAGACTTATTATAGAGAAACTAACATTATACAAATTTGGACTTTCTAGGGTGTCTAGTCGTTTGATAATCTGATCGGAATCAGTGTTGTAAGATTTTAAATTTTCTAAATTCAAAGTTTTTACATTTATAGAAGACGTAAGGTTAACTGAAAATTTGTTAAGGTTACTTAACTTACAACAACTATCATTAATTATATTAAAATCCGAATATACTCCGGGAACATTTATACTAGGGTAGAGCTTAGTTTCTAATTTCAGATTCTTATGGAAAGCTGGAATTACTAAATCGGCAATGTTAATTAAAGTATGAATGTTGCGTAATTCTAGAGATATTGGAAAGTCTTTGTATTTTGGCATAATTCTTAAGTTACTAATTATATCATTATACATTTGAGTTGGGCTTAGTATAGATGGATGTAAGGTGTTGGTTTTTACAAATAAAATTGAGTTTCACAAATCTTCGACTTTGAAGGACATTGTAAGTAAATTAGATAGCAAGATATTTAAAACATTGGATAGTTTCGTTTGAAAACTGAGTATATTTAGCATTTCAGATGCATTTTTAACAGTAGAAGATAAGAGTTCAATGACGCTATTTAACTTTATTTGGTTGTCATTTAATTCCTCCAGGGATTTATTAACATTAGAAATAGCTGATTTGGAAACTAAGATGTGCTTTTTGATAGACTCTGCTAGTTTATTTTCGTTATTAAATAGAGCATGAATAGCTTTGTTGTAGTTTTCAGCGTCATCTTCATCCAGTGTGCCGAAAATGTGTTTAAATACCGTGCCAATACCTGAGAACCAGGCAGATCTCTTGGACATACCGTTTAGGATAATGTGGGAAATCGCATTAAAACCTCTTAAGATGTCGTTGTAAAGTGCTTCTAGGGGTTGTAACATATTTTCACGACACCGAAATCGGATTATTTTAAATACTTCATGAATGTTTTCCAAATGGTGTCGGATTGGATGTACGTTTACCGGAATAACAATATGAAATTGATCATTAATTATCCTCAAGATACCAACAGGGTCGAAGAATATACCAGGGCTCTTGTCAATGCGTTCAATATATTGACCATTGCCGGTTGCAACAATAATAGCACAAAATGCGGTGGTGGTTCTGTAAATAATAATTAAGAGCTTAATAAGTCTAGATTGTATAATAACGAGTATATAATGTAAAAGAAAAGTGTATAAATAAATTGTAGGTGTTAAAATATATGTCTTAAAACGAATATAATTTTGATATTTAAGAACTTATGTCATGAGCGTGGTTCACTTCATCGAAGTGGTGTTTAACATGGCGTCTGTTAATAAGGAGAGTAAGGGTATTATTACTGTGGACCTTGACAACTTTGTAAGGCTCCTTCCAAATGGGGGAGAGGGCTTTGCGAAGACGAAGATGATTTTTGATGTAGACGTAATCTCCTATTTTATATTTGACCGGTCGAGAGTTTCTGTCGTAGTATGTTTTAGACCTTTCTTTTGAAATTTGTATATTTTGTTGGGCTTTCTCTCGAGAAATCTTTAATCGATGCTGAAGCATTTTAATGTAATCAGGATAGGTAACGTTACTTTTTGATTCGAAAATAGCATCGGGAATATACGGCTTATGACCAAAAAGAAGTTCGTAAGGAGTGAACTGAGTTGTTGTATGTACGTTACTGTTGTAGGCTAACATCGCCGTATAGACGTATTTGAGCCAATCGGTTTGGTTTTCGTTCACGAAGGACTTAAGATACTCTTTCAAGGTGGCATGGCTCCTTTCGAGAGCACCTTGAGTCTGGGGATGATACGGCGAGGACCATATCTGTCTTATTTTTAAAAATTCACATGTACGTTTGAAAAGGTCAGCCGTGAAATTTGTTTCTTGATCGGTAATTATGGATTTAGGGATCCCAAAATGCGAAATGAAGTGAACTAGAGCTTCGCATGTTTCTTCTGCGGTGACGTTGGAAATTGGATAGGCTGTAGAAAATTTGGTTAGATCATCTTGGAGAGTGAGTATAAATCGAAGTTTGTGAAAACCCGCTTCGGGTAAGGGGCCTACTATGTCTAGGCTTATTTTCTCAAATGGGCGAGTAGAAGTGGTTGTGATTTGCATAGGAGACCGATTAATCTTGCGTAACGGTTTATTTGTTTGGCAAAGTTTGCAATTTTGTATATACCTCTCTATATCTGCGTGCATGTTTTTCCAATAATAACGTTCTTTAATTCTATTATACATTTTATTTGATCCTAAGTGACCGGCTATTGGTATATCGTGATTTTCTTTTAGAATTTTCGATATCTCTGTTGGTACAGGGTATATTATGGAGTTATGATGTATATTTATTGTTATATTTGTATTGTTATATAAATCCATAAGCATGCCGTATATTTTGACAAACGAATGTTGTTCGAACAGGTTCTTAAAATCAGAAACTGCGATATCACTAATATCACCTGAAAGTATAATGTCATCCCTGGCGGCTTTTAAGATTTTAAAGATTTCGCGATAGCAGCAGTCATCAAAATAATATACTTTTGTGAAGAGAAAATAATAAATTTTGCCCTTTGACTCTATCTTTTTAAATGAGTGAAGTTCTCGTTCTTCGTTTAAGACTTTTGTGTCACTTTTGAACAGTGGTAGAGCCACGCGGCAGCTTTTGCTGTCGCACGGATAGGCCGGCTCGAACCGGGGTGGTACCACGACCTCACAGAATATCAGCGTGAAGTAGAGGCTTACCTCTGTGTTTCGCTTGGTGAGTGCAGGTGGCCGGAGGCCCTTTTTACTGGAAATGAGGCATTCCATCTTAGTCCTCACGGGTGACAACGCATCTACATTTTGATTTGGAATAGAGGATAGATGTAGATGTCTATGGGCCGCAGCAACCACTAACCATCAGGTGGACTGTGTGCTCGTTTGTCAACCTTATCCTATAAAAAAAAACTTAAACCGGAAAGAATATCCTCAAGGTAGGGATTTCATTCGTCAAAATCGATAGATACGGGAACTAGGATTGTTTTGCAGTTGCTTTTTAAAAGGCTCTCATTATATTCTTTTATGTAAGTATTAAATGTCACATCCTTTTTAGAATATGTTTTAAGGAATGTAGAGTAATCGTCGTTGCAATGGGCCAGGTTGTTTTCAGAGTCTTTATTTGATTCGTTGCAGGAATTTTGTGGGGATTTTGCGTCGAATGGAATTGAATCAGTGTGCTCGGGATTCAACAGTTCTGATAGACTGAGATTCAAGTCACCCAGTTCAATGAGTTCTACGAGAATGTCTGAAGGAAGTTCAGGATCTTGAGTAGTTTGAGGTTCTTCGTGGGAGGTGGAAGGTTGCGGATCTGAGATAGTATCATTTTGTACAACCGGATTAACAGGGAAACGGGATAATGCGTCTGCGTTACTGTTAATTTTGCCCTTTTTGTATTCGACCTCGTAGTCGAACTCTTTTTCCTCCACCTTACTAGTTTTGACCCCGGGTCTTTGCAGTTAAATAACCACTTAAGTGTATTTGTGTAAGTGTGTTTGAAGGTCATATGAGTAAATAACGATATCATCTAGGTAGAGAAGCACTGGAGTCCTTGTAGGCCAAATAGGGCAGTGTTCATCAACCTTTGGAATGTTGAAGGGGCGTTCTTTAGCCCAAAAGGCATCCTTGTAAATTCAAAGTGTCCTTGCGGAACAGAGAAGGCAGTTTTAGGAGCGTCCTTTTCGGACATTTTTATCTGGTGGAAACCGGAAGCAAGATCTAAAGTGCTAAAGTATTTACATTTCCCTAACTGAAGAATTTCTGTTATGTTGGATATCGGATAGGAATCTCCTATAGTGATGTCGTTTAGACGGCGGTAATCTATGACTACGCGCCATTTACGTTGCCCGGACGCATCGATTTTCTTTGGAACTATCCAAATTGGTGATGACCAGGGTGATGTCGAGGGTTTGATGATGCCATCGTCAAGCATTTTATTTATTTGGCGTTCTACTTCTGGTTTATGAATGTCAGGGAAGCGGTAAGACTTAGTGTTGATTGGTATGGAAGACGAAGTAGGAATTTCGTGTTGCAAGACGTTTGTGTTGGTTAATTTGTCACCAGGCAGATCAAAAATATCGGAGTAAGTACAGCAAAGATCGCATAGTGCTTCTTTCTCTTCTTTGTTTAGGTGTAACAATATTAAGAGATTTAGAGTTTGATCGGTGCGAGTAAGGACGTTATTTCGTGAACCGTCTGAAGAAGTATAAAAGATTTGATGATTATATTTATTTTCCAAAGGTTGTAGCGTTAGTTTTAGATCGGAATCGACGATTAATTCGCTTTCGGAAGTATTTACAACGGAGATATTAATTCTTGAATTTGATTTCACTTTTACGATGCAGTTAGCTATTAGGAGTGAGTCTACGGGGTTCTGATCGAGAACAAGTCCTTCTTTAATGTCCGGATTTCTTACAGAACACTCTATGATGGTTTCACATCGAGGTGCAATAGTATAGACTGGCTTAGTGAAACAAAGCCCTATTTCATCTTTATTTACTTTTAAGGTGTCGTTATCATAATCAATTTTGCAATTTAATTTGATAAGGAAGTCGCTACCGATGATTCCATCACACGGCAAATCAAACGCTGGAAGTACGTAGAAGTTATGTTGGTAGGAACAAAATTCAATTGGGATGTGACCGAGGGATGTAACAGAGTCATTTCCTATACCAGTAATTTCTATAGTATTGTTGTTTATTTCAGGCATCTTTTCTACAGGAGAATCTTTAATAATACTGATAGCTGCGCCGGTATCGACGAGCAAGGATAAGGATTTCGACGAGACAGAAGTTTGAACTTTTATAAAAGGTAAGTATTTTTTTGATGGATTTGTAGAGATGTTATATATTTTAATACTATTTTCTTTCTTTTCAGATGCAGGAGACGAAATACTCTTAGATATGACGCCGTTGATAGGCTGTTTGATAATTGAAGTAGCATTATTAACTTTTAATCTGTCAGTTTGGGACTGGATACCCTGTCGGTTAGATTGAGTTGGAATGGGAATAGATGCAGGAGACGAAATACTCTTCGATATGATGCAGTTGATAGGCTGTTTGATAATTGAAGTAGCATTATTAATTTGGTTCGTTCTGTACTAGAGTACGCTTCCAATGTATGGTCACCCTTTTATATGGTACATTCTGACAGCATCGAGAGGGTGCAGAGAAGTTTCCTGCGCAGTGTTTGTGGCAGATATGGTCACTTGCGTCGCCTACCATCATATGACTTTCGACTAAAGTTTTTTAATGTCCAACGACTGTCTTTGAGGAGACAATTTGCCGAGCAAGTTTTCTTGCACAAGATTGTACATTCTCATATAGATTGCCCAGAGTTACTAAGGCTAATTAACTTCAATTCCGGTATACGACAACGTGTTCAAAGAATATTTAGGTTAGACGTACACAGAAATAACACTTCCTTTTTCAACCCTGTTGTCAAAATGTGCCGTGATTACGACGAGATTAAGCATAGTAACGTACATCTAGATATATTTGATAGTAGCCTTGTTAGATTTAAAAGAAATTTACGTGTTGCTCTTAATTTTTAATGTATTTTCTTTTATCTTGTTTATTTTTGTTATTCTACTGAAATTATATTATTATGCTGTGTACACTTTTTTTTGGATTGTAGTTTAGATCAACACCATCATATTTTTAATTTTAGAACTGTATATAACTACTGTCTGTTTGTGTACCTTATTCAATAAAAAAAAATAAAAAAAAATTATTAACTTTCAATCTGTCGGTTAGAATGAGTTAGAACGGGAATAGAAAATGAGTGAAATGCTGTGTTATGATTGGCAATGGGGTGAGTATCGGCTTCGCTATTTAGTCTTGCCGTGCGATACTGGACGGGAAATCCTCCGCGTTTAAATGATGGTTGATGTTATCGACATTGTGATCGTCTGCAATAGCAGCATTGATATGCTGATTACGATTCGGGAAAATGTGAGGCGGTGGACCATTATTATTGTAGTTATTGCGATTAACATTATTATTACTATAATTGTTTTGGACGTTACCAAATCGTCGTCGATTATTAGCCTCGCGTTTGCGGCATGTTTCTAATGTATGACCGGGTATTTTACAGTATCGGCACACTGGGTAATCAGTTCTGAACATAGAGGAAGACCCAGCTGAATTATTAAAAGGCCTCTCTCGCGTGGTTGTTTGGTTTTGTTAAAACTTACGACTAGTAAAGCGTCTTTGGTTTGAATCCTGGGTATTTGTTTGACTAAGGTGGCGTCGAGTCACCTGGAATATTTTTTCATCAGACACGGCAAAATTAATAGCATCATTGAGCGTATCGGGATCGCGGCATCGAACTACTGTTGATAGACGAGGATTTAAGCCAACCACGAAAGTATGTAACGCTAAGTCCTGCATTGCCGCGAGACGGCCTGCCAGTTCACCCTTTTTTCTTATAGGTATTGATATATTTATTTCCGTTAACAATTTAGACAAACACGTCTCTATTCGCAGGGCGTACTGGTTGACCGTTTCGTTACTGGATTGACGACATTCTTGTACGTCTGAGAACAGTGCAGCGTAATGTTTTCTGTCACCGAATTGGGATTTAAGAAAGTCTTCTAACTGTGACCAAGATTCAAATATTTTAATCGAGCAAGCACTTTCAGCGCGTCCTTCTAATTGACTAAGTATGTACTTTAAAAGTATATCCCGTTGTTGATCTGACGCGAGGTTCATAGCATTACTACAGTTATTAATAAATGGTATTAATTTTTCACGGTTGCCGTTAAACTTACTTATAAATTTACAAAGAATATTGAGATCGATGCTTGGTGTCGAAATAAACGGTGTAGGTTCGTCTTTAGGCATTGTGACGGACGAGGATTAGTCAAAACAAAGATAATGTACTCGGCGTTTCGCGTGGGAGTAGTAGCGATAAGGCGTTGCACTGGTCTCGAATACAAGCAATGGCACACGATTAAAATATAATGTTTAAAAGACACTTGTCATACAATTGATTATGTTAAAATGAATGAGAGTATAACTGAAATATGAATTAATTTTGTATTTTTTTTTGATTGTTTAAATAAATTAGGTTATATATTTTGTAAAGTTTATAAAACATTCAGTATTATTCACAACATTTAAGACTGTATTATTATAATATATTCCTATAAAACTGGAGCGGACTTACGGGAACATGTCGGGTTTATGTACTTGTATTTTTGATCAGGATTCAGGAACACGGCGACAGCGTAGAAAACAGCGGAAGTGCGCAGCACTGTTGACTTCGTAGACTCGGTTTGCGGATGATGAGCAGATGCTGGGTGGTATTCTACTTCTACTCTCTTTTCTTTTTTTTTCTTTCAGTTGTATGACTTCTAGCATAAATTTTTCATATGGCCAGGCGGGTATCGTTTTCGGAAGTTCAGGGAAGAAACGAGTTTTAAGGGGTAAGAATTTATAGAGATCACAACACAGAACGTTTTAGTAATTGCACAATTGAGTCCTCAGAGGCACCAAGGACCTTTTATAGATCCCTTCACCGTTGCCACCAATGTTATACGGGGCTTCATGAAATGTCTTTTAAAAAATACTATTTAGAAATTACAACTGGATTTATTATAGAATGACACAATTTTGGAATTGAAATTGAGAGGCGAGTATTTCGGATGAGAGTGAATGACGGACTGCGCGGTATTCCTAGTATTGAAATAAGAAAGTACCGAAGCTACTAAGAGAGTGCTGACTGTGTGCTTTGTGTCAGCGGATCCCTATTAAAAGGGAATCTAAACAGCTCCGTTAGTTTTTGCATTATATCCGACTAGGATATAATGATATTTAAACTGATATTTGTCCCAGCAAACGCCATCCTGACGGTGCGAACAATTCTTGGCCTATTATTGTCCAACCTGAAGCTTATCAGTATGCCGATGTGGCTTGCCTTTGCGATATGGTCCTCAATCCTTCTTCTCCATGCTGGGATAGCGCTACTTTGCCCAGTAGCACATTCAGACGTCGGAAGTTTGGCACCAACAATGCAACAAACTGCCATAGCGGCGCCGAAGAGTATTCAGTCCGTATCGCTAAGATCCTGGCTGGTTTCCAAGTAGGTTGCCAGCAATGGGTTAGGGCCGTCGCGACATCCTGATTCCGCTTACTTAGTAGGGTTATGAGTGGGAGTGACGGTCGATTTTCGAGAGGCGTACAGCGCGATTCCACAATCACCTCCTACAATTCACTCCTCATCTGCTCTAGTTCGTGGGTGACCATTCCATCATCGCCTGAATTAACCAGAGCGGAGAGATCCGTGGCGGCCTCGACATGTAGCTGCTGTTCTGTGGCCTGAGGAGCCGCATCCTCAGCTATAGCCGGTTCATTCGATGAGGAAATAGCCTCACATCGTAGTCGTTCGAGTTCGGCATCATCAAATATTTTCGAGCGCATGATGTACGGAACTTGGTCTGCCAGATTTTGCTCTGTGACGGGAACAGATGTCTTTATCTCAGCAAAAAAGCGATGCATCCGAGCGCGATACGCTATCCCTCCAGCTTCTTCCTCTTTCGCCCTATAGTACGCCCGCAATGCGTTTGTGTTCATGATTTTTGTCCAACGCGTGCGGCGTTCTTCACCAGCGACGGGTGCCGCTTGCCGAGTCCGAGAGGACCCTGCCGATACCAAGCCAACTGGTGGAGATGATGGATGCGAGGGGCTGCTAGGTGGTCATGCAGCACCTCGCGATCGGCTGGCGGCCCGCATGCTGTCGCGTTCAGCACCAGCTCCAGACGCGCCCCGGGATCCCCTAGGCAGCGGCCTTATGTGCGGTTTATATTTTTCCATCATCCATACAATTGGCGTCAATTAACGGGAGACGTCCAGGGCCGGCACCGTTTCATGGCTTGGCCGTAAGCACAAACGGGCCCAAATTAGCACCCTCAATTCTACCGAGGCACGGCGCTCATACCTCTACACCTCAAGGCACTGACGGGCTACGCCGGCGTAGCAGTTTTGTCACTTAACAGTTACGTCAGCGGGCGATGGGGTCGTGACTTACCTACGCCTATATTTTTTTTATAAAGTTTTCTCATCTGGTTGGACTGTTGTTTATTATTATTATTATTATGTCTATAAGTCACAGCAACCACTTACCATCAGGTGGACTGTGAGCTCGTTTGTCACAATAACCTATTTAAAAAAAAGAACCTTCTCGTTGCATTATTTTGTAAATATTCGGAGAAAACCTGTAATCTACAGTAAGAAGCTTAACTGTTTTAGTAATATTGAGATGGGATATACCTGGGAGACGAGGTCGATGTCTTGGCTAAGGTCAGAATAATTCTCAATGACCAATCGTGACTTGATGAAATTGATGCAAGCCAGCGGCCCGCGCGCTGCAGTCAGCCGAACGCACACGTTATGCAGATCCAGCTTCAGTGACCACGTCGTCCACACCGCCTGGGGAGCATAAGACTTATGCAATAGTTAATTGTGACTATTGATAATATAAACGGAATAGAATAGAATAAGTCATTTTTTGTGTTAGTTGTAGGTTTTAGAGATTTAACATTCTACTTCTAATTAGGTATAGCATAACCTGCCTATATTATGGTTTACAATATTATTAACATCATGAAATTTAAAATATTATGTCATTAATCATTAAATCAAATCAACAAACACGGATGATAAGTCATAATGTCATACAATGGAATATAATATTAATATGTCAAAACACATGTTAGCTTACAACGAACACATAGTGATTATGTACTCTTTGATAATTATACAATACAGACAACTTAATTAACAAAAATGTCAATGAGGGTTAATAATCTTCCGCTCACCAGATGTCGCTAGTTGACACCAAGGTGAAGTTTCTTGTTACATAATATCATTTAAATGAGAAGTTGGCTTTGAGTAAAAGTTTATCAATTTCTCGAATAATACACAAAACAATGCCTCAGAGTTTGCTTTTTTATTTTTTCCACATTTCTAACTTTTTTAATTTTTCTACTTTTATGAACGTCTGTAGTTTGGTTTATTTATTTTTAATCCAATTTATATAAAATATGACTAATAGATCAGAAAGAAACATTAACCTTTACATTTTCGAACTAATTAACTTTCCCACAATGAAATATGTCAAATATTACACCTTATTTTTTAAGTGGCGCCGTCCTGGTGGCAGAAAAATTCGTGGATGCCCTCATTAATTTAGAATGTAAGTTTGATAATTGATTTGATTGATTTTGATTTATTAAATCTGTATATACAGGGTATTTTTGGAACGCTCCCGAAAACTAAGACAGGCGACAGCACCAAGTATACCTTTGATCATGGTTCACAAATAAATTTGATCCTGATGAAAAAAAATCATATATTTTACAACGTTTTATTAGCTTTATTCAGGCGCCATCATGTTGGTACAGCTAAATGAAACGATAATTTCATAAAAAAAAATGATGAAAATACTGAAACATAAAACCAGCAGTGGAAACTGAATTGAAATCACCTGACTAATGGAGGTTAATGTACGCGCGAACGGTGAAAAAAGAACGCTGGCCTTGAACTTGGACACTGAGCGATTTATCACATATTGGTACGAAGGGGGCGCGACGGGGGAACAATCCGCCAGTATTACTGTGCCTGCATGCTATTGGTTCCCGCGCTTTGTTCGCTCCAAAAATACAGTCGCATACACAGCTTACTTTGCGACTCGCGACGATGTTTTAAAAAGGAAGGAAAGAAAAATTATTTATATCTATTGTTTTATGACTAAACTAGTGAACGAAAAGGTAAATATGATAGGAGAAGGTGAATGGGGAAAATTGTGCAGTAAATTTAAAAGTGTTGAGGAAGAATACCGAAAAAATTACCATGTGATCGACCTGATGACGGAAGCTCAAGCGAAGATGAAAGTGATGTTGAAGTAGCATCCAGTAACACCAACACACCTTCAACATCTGGCTTCCATGTGACCCAAGACGTCATAATGGACGGCGTGTCACCCTTAGCTAAGTTTTCTTGTTACAAACTACTTTATATTTTACGATAGAAATAACAAATAATGCTCAAGTAAACATTATCCATTTTTAATTCCAACCTTTTCCAAAGTTCTAAGTAGCTAGTAAAGCACCTATTATGATTCTACAATAAAACAATTAATTACTTACTATAATATTATAAAACAATATCCCAATACCATGTAGTACTTTAGAACGCGACTGTAACCATACTCCCTCCACTTGACCTGTATCTAGCTCGGTGCGAAACAATGCTGCCGTCATAAGAAAAAAGGGCGCATCTAACAATTTTTGAATAAATGAGTTAAATATACCATTCGACTCATGATAAAAATGCGCATCTACTAAATTTTTTAATATTCAAAAATATCAATATTTTAGAAAATATCGTAAGAATTTTAGACGTAACTGATAATCACAGATGACATTTTTATAGTAGAAAAGACTTATACACATTCAACATAAAAGAAAAGACTTATTTAACCAGTTGCTACGTCATCTTTAATAGTATTTGCATCGATTACTTAAATTTCGATTATTCTTGTCTTATTATTCTATATCTTATTATTAAGAGCTTATATCTTATTATTAAGAGCCGGTGTTTCACATGTGGTCCCATATAAATTTGATCGAGGTCAGACCAATAGTTTCTGAGTTATCCTTAATTATTTATATTGAAGTCGGTTGTACAAAATTTTTAATTTTTAATTATTATCGTAGTAAGTCTTGTATGATATCCCCTTTAAAATCATTACTCAAGAGTTGCGGGTTGTTATTTTTTGTGTCTCACTACCAATGCTTTTCTAATATTTACTAAAAAAAAGTAGTAAATTACTATTAGCGTCCTTTCAACTTCAAATGACCTTTCCAAAATATGTAAAAATGTTAAAAGAATGGCAGTTTTTTTATTAATTAGGTTGGAAAGACGCAAATAGTTATATGCGTCTTTCCTTCGATGTTTTTGTGTTGCCAGGTGTATTTTTTAAGCTAAGATAAAAAGGAAAATTCGTTTTATTTAAATAAATAAAAAATTATCAAAAAAATAAGTACGTCTTTAAAATCTTCATATCTCTACGTATATACTTCAATTTTGATATAGATACCTTTTAATATATTTTAGACACAGGGTCTGAAAGAAAAATTCATCTATTTATTTTTTATTTCCATTTTACGTTTTTGTTGGTTGCGTCCTTCTTTATTAGGACGGCAGAATGTAACCAGGCCGGCTCGTGTCGCCTCACGCTGTGACGCAGTAGGTTTCAATTTTGTCGGGGTTCGTTATTAATCGTAGTTTTTGAAACAGTTCCGTGTTGATTTTGTACACGCGTGCGCGAGCGACAGCTCAATCGTTTTATTTATTAAATTGTTATTACTTGTGATTACGTGTTGGTAATATTCTTGTTGTTACGTTTTTTGTTTTAATAATGCTTAACGCGTACGTTTATAGTGATTGTAAATACGGCAACATGCTATGTATCCGAACCTAGGTACACGAAGTATCGCTAAATAAATTGTTAAGACGTCGGGATGGAACAAGTGTGTCATACTGTGCAGTGCACAAAGTGTTGAAGCGCTTTCGATTACGCGCCCATACAAATTGCACAAAGTACAAGCTTTAGTTCCGGCAATCACGACCACCAACGAGTTTTCTGCCGTTGGTTATTATACCAGCAACAACGTGTGCCTGGTTCCATTGAGCACATTATCTGGACGGATGAGTCGACATTTACCAGAAACGGTCTGTGGAACCGAAGAAATACACACGTGTATTCAGAGGTTAACCTGCACGCTGTTCGACAAACCGGGCACCAAACCCGATGGTCGGTTAACGTAGGGCAAGTTTATTTAAGGATCGCATACTGGGACCAGTGTTTCTGCCACAGCTACTGAACGGACAGCGATACCTAAACTTTATAAATGAACAGTTGGTTGACATTTTAGACGACCTATCGTCGGCTGAATATCGCCGCACATGGTTCCAGCATGATGGTGCCCCTCCACATGTCGTGAGGTTCGTCCGTGAGCGCCTCAATGAGCTACTTGACGATCGCTGGATCGGCAGACTAGGACCACACGCTTGGCCACCTCGCTCACCAGATCTGACCCCGTTAGACTTCTTTCTGTGGGGTATGTGAAAGAAAGGGTTTTTAATCGTGAGTGTGATAGTGCTGATGAAATACACCAAAGGATCGTGGATGCTTTCGAGAAACTACGTACGGGCTGTGTCGAAGACCAGACGATAATGCCCCGCCTGCACCCAAATCTACCTTTAAATGAATGGAGCACAATTTGAGCCGCATCTCATAAGACCACGGAGGATTTAGAGCGGTAAGCTGTTTCATAACTATTTTTTTTAAATAACTTAGTACTGGACTAATCTGAATAGGTACATAACTGAATACATGAGAATAATAAACATACCTACACGATGAATAAAAACGCATGACTCCAACCTTGGTTACATTTCATTTAAGTATTTTTTCATTAGCGGGGAATCGAACCAGTTATTTGGGTTATTTAACCTGTAAATTCGGGTTAAAGTAGCTACGTGGAGACAAGCAGTGTCAAAATAGTAGGTTAAGTAGATAAGTTAGGTATTTAGACAAGTGTTGTAAATTACTAGGTATTGTGGTATGGCCCGCTAGTTTGCGGCCGCACGAATTTGCGTTCGCGCGTACATTGACCTTTAATCAGCTGATATAAATTCAGTCATTCCACTGCTGGTTTTATGTTTCAGTATTTTCATGATATTTTTTATGAAATTATCGTTTCATTTAACTGTACTAACATGATGGCGCGAGAATAAAGCTAATAAAACGTTGTAAAAAGATGATTTTTTTTCATCAGGATCGAATTTATTTGTGACCCATGATCAAAGGTATACTTGGTGCTGTCGCCTGTCTTAGTTTTCGGGAGCGTTCCAAAAATACCCTGTATATTAGATTTTTAAATCTTCAGGTTTTTTATTCTTAATTTTACAAATAGAGGTATGCAAATAGTGTGGAGTATTATGTGTGAGGCACAATATATGTGAGGGCATGGATACCTGGTGGTGCGGTTCTGGTGCGGGTGCGGGTGCAGGGGCGGGGGCGGGGGCGGGCGGCAGCAGCTCCTCGCAAGGCTCGGCCAGGTTGTGCGCCAGCACGCCGCGCACCAGCCGGTACTGCTCCGCGTCCAGCGCCAGCTGCAGCGTTGTCAGCGTGCCATGAACCGCCACGTCCGGCACTGTATACGAGTATCAATTTTTTTTATAGGATAAGGGTGAAAAACGAGCACACAGTCCAGCTGATGGTAAGTGGTTGCTGCGGCACATAGACATCTACATCTATCCTCTGTTACAGATCAAAATGCAGATGCGTTTTCACCCGTGAGGAATAGGATGGAATGCCTCATTTCCAGTAAAAAGGGCCTCCGGCCACCTGCACTCACCAAGCGAAACGCAGAGGTAAGCCTCTACTTCACGCTGGTATTCTGTGATGTCGTGAAACCACCCCGGTTCGAGCCGGCCCATCCATGCGACAGCAAAAGCTGCCGCCTGACTCTACCACTGTTAAATATATATAAATATGTACAACCTTTATTTTATTTATTTCAATGTAGCAAAGCAAATGAGTAGCCATCTTCCTATTTCACTGGGTGATTATCATACAGGAATTTAACTAACAAAAAAAGGAGAAGGAGACGTCTCCATACATTCTTGGGCCCAAGTGTTAACAAGATGAAAGTAGGACTACTTGAAAGCGTATATATAAACAATTCATAGCTGAAAATCTGGCAAGATTTGTCAATCTAGGAGCTGAGTTATTGTAGAATAAGTAAAAGTGAGATTATCTATTACCTACACTGTAACAGGTGATTTTTCACTATAATTACTTAAAGATATAAAAGCGGGATCAGTATAAAATCACCAAAAAAGCTGTGGTTAATAATGAAACGAAATGGTGAAACGATTAACGAAAGTTAAAACAACAACAACTAAGTGAAGTGAATATTAGGGATATCGATCTGAGATCGAAAACTTGGAATTGTTGTTGTAACTGTTACTTGTTGGAATTTAGATATTTTGTAATTTTTATTATTATTTTGTTAGATATGTGCGCAATTTTTTTTATCTCCCTACTTAACATAAAAAAATATCGAAAATAGATGTTAAAATGCTCAATTTAATCAAAAATCGATTACATTGCGTTCGTTTCAAATCGAATCGAAAATCTGTCTTTTTCTTTTAAGTAAATAGTTTGAAGTTTGAATTGTCAAGTCAAGTTTCAAAATGAGACCTCTATTGGAAGATAAAGTTCAGAAACGAGAATTTCCTTAATATATTCTTTATGGTAAACGATTTATTTCCATAAAGAATACACTACAATCGATTTTCTAACTTATTTCTTATTTTCTTGTTTTTTCGAAATCTAGATTGTAAAAAGAGCTACTTTTTTGTATTTTACTTAAGAAAAATATGGCCAATATTTTAAAGTATAAACCAATTAGTTAACTTTAGGCCCAAAAATCCCATTCTTCTTTATAAATTGTGTGTGGTGTACGGCAACATAGAAAGTGTGCACAATTTTTTTTTCGTATGTGCGTGGTACCAAAACAAATAAATTCTATGCCAATATATCAATAGACAAGACGTTGGAATGAGTATAATATTTTTTAACCGTTGAACAAAACTGTTATTCGTCTTCTAAGACAGGTATTAACTCGTAAATTAACTAAATACGTTATTTAAGTTTTGTGTAACTAATGTAAGAAACTGCAATAAATGCTGGGTGTATTGATCGTGAGGGGCGTGAGGAGTTTGACAGGCATGAGTGTATGAGGATATGAGATGAGGGTGAATGGTTTATGGGATGTAAAGGCGTGAGGAGTGTGAGGGATGCGTAGTCGTGATGAGTGTGTGGAGTGTGAGGGGTGTGTAGGCGTGAGGAGTGTGTGGAGTGTGATGGGGTGTAGGCGTGAGGAGTGTGTTGAGTGTGAGAGGTGTAGGCGTGACGAGTGTTGAGAAGTGTAAGCAGTGTGAAGAGTGTGAGGGGTGTGAAGGTGTGGGGAGTTAAGCCCACGTATTATATATTTTTATATATTTTTAAGTTATTATATATATATTTAAGCCGCGTATCGACTATGCGCTCCAAGAGGTCGAACGTTGGCGCGGGTTCCAGCCGCGTGAAATGGATATCATCTTGGAACGCGCTCCAAATAGTTCGTTAAAATGCTCAAACGTAGAGCGGGCCGTTCCATCAGGTGTCGGTTTTTTACCGCGTATCAAAGTAATTAAGTTTTGGCGCGCGCACCAGTTGGGACGGTTGTTTTCATCATTTGTATGTTGGTTGCGTTCCGAACTATGGGTAACCAGAGTTGCCGTTAAGTGATAAAATTATATGGTTTAAAAGAACTACTCTAGAATAGCAAAAGTAGTTTTTATCATAATAAAGCGCTCAGGGAATATGAATGGAACTAATAAAGCGGCAGCTGTTCTTACACGACTGATATCATTGTTGAACGGTCAAACACTGGAACGGCTGCCGCGCTCCAGACGCACTTAATTGATACACTTTAAACGTTTGGAACGCGTTCCGCAACACGCACTGGTCGGCGCGGTCATTCATAGCGCTCAGGCCAGGACCGCGTAATCGATACACGGCTTAAGGAGTGTAAGGAGTGGGAGTGTGAGATATGTTCGGAGTTGAAGAGTGGTGAGGGGTGGGGGGGGAGAAGGGTACCGTTGTGCGTGTGCGCCAGGTTGCGGCGGATGCGCAGCTCGAAGGAGGCGGGCGCGGGCAGCAGCGCGGCGGCGTGGCGCGCGGCCGCGGCGGAGCGTAGCGTCACGCGCTCCAGCCGCACGCTGCGCTCCTCCACCAGCCCGCCTGCAGCACACCGCCACACTCACACTCACCACCACACATATAAAAAGCCACTAATTATATCATTCGCTATCATCCCAATATTAACCATAGGATATCGCACTATAGAAATAGCTCAAGCAAACCAATCTTTCGTATTGGCATAAGTCAATATTTTTAATTTCATACGCAGCGTCTCCCTCATCAAGACTATTTTAAGCAAGACTGTACAGTGATAACAAGAAAAACCATCATCATTATAGCCCTTTACAAGTCCACTTTTGAACATAGGCTTCCTTCATGGAATATCAAAGAGAACTATAATCATCATCATCATCATCATCATCATCATCATCATCATCATCATCATCATTACAGCCCTTCAGAAATCCACAGCAACAAAGGCCTACCCTAAGAAATGCCCCAAAGCACGTTGCTAAGCCTAGGACTACATACACGAGCACTTCCTACATGTGTTCCCATGTTATCACTCCATTTAGTGGGCGACGCCCTACACTTTGCCTGCCGGTACGAGGCTGCCACTCAAGAACCCTTGTGCCACATCAGTTGTCGGTTCTTCGACTCATATGGCCAACCAATTGCCACTTCAGCTTACTAAAGCAGCTGCGCCAGCAGCGCGCGGCGGCTGCGCCCGCTCACCGGCAGCACCAGCAGCGGCGCCGCGCAGCTACAGCAGCACTATCGGGTGCGGTCAGAGAGCGTACCCGCGGCTGAGTCCTCGTGGAAGGTGTTGTCGAGGCGCAGCAGGTGCAACTGCGCATGCAGCACGCGGCGGCTGCGCCCGCTCACCGGCAGCACCAGCAGCGGCGCCACGCAGCGCAGCGCAAGCGAGCTGCAACAGCACTATCGGGTGCGGTCAGAGAGCGTACCGGCGGCTGAATCCTCGTGGAAGATGTTGTCGAGGCGCAGCAGGTGCAGCTGCGCCAGCAGCGCGCGGCGGCTGCGCCCGCTCACCGGCAGCACCAGCAGCGGCACCGCGCAGCAAACGCGAGCTGCAGCAGCACTATTGGGTGCGGTCAGAGAGAGTACCGGCGGCTGAGTCCTCGTGGAAGGTGTTGTCGAGGTGCAGCAGGTGCAACTGCGCCAGCAGCGCGCGGCGGCTGCGCCCGCTCACCGGCAGCACCAGCAGCGGCGCCGCGCAGCGCAGCGCACGCGAGCTGCAACAGCACTATCGGGTGCTGTCAGAGAGCATACCGGCGGCTGAATCCCCGTGGAAGGTGTTGTCGAGGCGCAGCAGGTGCAGCTGCGCCAGCAGCGCGCGGCGGCTGCGCCCGCTCACCGGCAGCACCAGCAGCGGCGCCGCGCAGCGCAGCGCACGCGAGCTGCAGCAGCACTATCGGGTGCGGTCAGAGAGCGTACCGGCGGCTGAGTCCTCGTGGAAGGTGTTGTCGAGGTGCAGCAGGTGCAACTGCGCCAGTAGCGAGCGGCGGCTGCGCCCGCTCACCGGCAGCACCAGCAGCAGCGCCGCGCAGCGCAGCGCACGCGAGCTGCAGCAGCACTTTCGGGTGCGGTCAGAGAGCGTACCGGCGGCTGAGTCCTCGTGGAAGGTGTTGTCGAGGCGCAGCAGGTGCAGCTGCGACAGCAGCGCGCGGCGGCTGCGCCCGCTCACCGGCAGCACCAGCAGCGGCGCCGCGCAGCGCAGCGCACGCGAGCTGCAGCAGCACTATCGGGTGCGGTCAGAGAGCGTACCGGCGGCTGAGACCTCGTGGAAGGTGTTGTCGAGGCGCAGTAGGTGCAACTGCGCCAGCAGCGCGCGGCGGCTGCGCCCGCTCACCGGCAGCACCAGCATCGGCGCCGCGCAGCGCAGCGCACGCGAGCTGCAGCAGCAGCTATCGGGTGCGGTCAGAGAGCGTACCGGCGGCTGAGTCCTCGTGGAAGGTGTTGTCGAGGCGCAGCAGGTGCAGCTGCGCCAGCAGCGCGCGGCGGCTGCGCCCGCTCACCGGCAGCACCAGCAGCGGCGCCGCGCAGCGCAGCGCACGCGAGCTGCAGCAGCACTATCGGGTGCGGTCAGAGAGCGTACCGGCGGCTGAGACCTCGTGGAAGGTGTTGTCGAGGCGCAGCAGGTGCAACTGCGCCAGCAGCGCGCGGCGGCTGCGCCCGCTCACCGGCAGCACCAGCAGCGGCGCCGCGCAGCGCAGCGCACGCGAGCTGCAGCAGCACTATCGGGTGCGGCCAGAGAGCGTACCGGCGGCTGAATCCTCGTGGAAGGTGTTGTCGAGGCGCAGCAGGTGCAGCTGCGCCAGCAGCGCGCGGTGGCTGCGCCCGCTCACCGGCAGCACCAGCAGCGGCGCCGCGCAGCGCAGCGCACGCGAGCTGCAGCAGCACTATCGGGTGCGGTCAGAGAGCGTACCGGCGGCTGAGTCCTCGTAGAAGGTGTTGTCGAGGCGCAGCAGGTGCAACTGCACCAGCAGCGCGCGGCGGCTGCGCCCGCTCACCGGCAGCACGAGCAGCGCCACCGCGCAGCGCAGCGCACGCGAGCTGCAGCAGCACTATCGGGTGCGGCCAGAGAGCGTACCGGCGGCTGAGTCCTCGTGGAAGGTGTTGTCGAGGTGCAGCAGGTGCAACTGCGCCAGCAGCGCGCAGCGGCTGCGCCCGCTCACCGGCAGCACCAGCAGCAGCGCCACGCAGCGCAGCGCACACGAGCTGCAGCAGCACTATCGGGTGCTGTCAGAGAGCGTACCGGCGGCTGAGTCCTCGTGGAAGGTGTTGTCGAGGCGCAGTAGGTGCAACTGCGCAAGCAGCGCGCGGCGGCTGCGCCCGCTCACCGGCAGCACCAGCAGCGGCGCCGCGCAGCGCAGCGCACGCGAGCTGCAGCAGCACTATCGGGTGCGGTCAGAGAGCGTACCGGCGGCTGAGTCCTCGTGGAAGGTGTTGTCGAGGCGCAGCAGGTGCAACTGCGCCAGCAGCGCGCGGCGGCTGCGCCCGCTCACCGGCAGCACCAGCAGCGGCGCCGCGCAGCGTAGCGCACGCGAGCTGCAGCAGCACTATCGGGTGCGGTCAGAGAGCGTACCGGCGGCTGAGTCCTCGTGGAAGGTGTTGTCGAGGCGCAGTAGGTGCAACTGCGCAAGCAGCGCGCGGCGGCTGCGCCCGCTCACCGGCAGCACCAGCATCGGCGCCGCGCAGCGCAGCGCACGCGAGCTGCAGCAGCAGCTATCGGGTGCGGTCAGAGAGCGTACCGGCGGCTGAGTCCTCGTGGAAGGTGTTGTCGAGGCGCAGCAGGTGCAGCTGCGCCAGCAGCGCGCGGCGGCTGCGCCCGCTCACCGGCAGCACCAGCAGCGGCGCCGCGCAGCGCAGCGCACGCGAGCTGCAGCAGCACTATCGGGTGCGGTCAGAGAGCGTACCGGCGGCTGAGTCCTCGTGGAAGGTGTTGTCGAGGCGCAGTAGGTGCAACTGCGCAAGCAGCGCGCGGCGGCTGCGCCCGCTCGCCGGCAGCACCAGCATCGGGCGCCGCGCAGTGCAGCGCACGCGAGCTGCAGCAGCAGCTATCGGGTGCGGTCAGAGAGCGTACCGGCGGCTGAGTCCTCGTGGAGGGTGTTGTCGAGGCGCAGCAGGTGCAGCTGCGCCAGCAGCGCGCGGCGGCTGCGCCCGCTCACCGGCAGCACCAGCATCGGTGCCGCGCAGCGCAGCGCACGCGAGCTGCAGCAGCAGCTATCGGGTGCGGTCAGAGAGCGTACCGGCGGCTGAGTCCTCGTGGAAGGTGTTGTCGAGGCGCAGCAGGTGCAGCTGCGCCAGCAGCGCGCGGCGGCTGCGCCCGCTCACCGGCAGCACCAGCATCGGCGCCGCGCAGCGCAGCGCACGCGAGCTGCAGCAGCAGCTATCGGGTGCGGTCAGAGAGCGTACCGGCGGCTGAGTCCTCGTGGAGGGTGTTGTCGAGGCGCAGCAGGTGCAGCTGCGCCAGCAGCGCGCGGCGGCTGCGCCCGCTCACCGGCAGCACCAGCATCGGTGCCGCGCAGCGCAGCGCACGCGAGCTGCAGCAGCAGCTATCGGGTGCGGTCAGAGAGCGTACCGGCGGCTGAGTCCTCGTGGAAGGTGTTGTCGAGGCGCAGCAGGTGCAGCTGCGCCAGCAGCGCGCGGCGGCTGCGCCCGCTCACCGGCAGCACCAGCATCGGCGCCGCGCAGCGCAGCGCACGCGAGCTGCAGCAGCAGCTATCGGGTGCGGTCAGAGAGCGTACCGGCGGCTGAGTCCTCGTGGAAGGTGTTGTCGAGGCGCAGTAGGTGCAACTGCGCAAGCAGCGCGCGGCGGCTGCGCCCGCTCGCCGGCAGCACCAGCATCGGCGCCGCGCAGTGCAGCGCACGCGAGCTGCAGCAGCAGCTATCGGGTGCGGTCAGAGAGCGTACCGGCGGCTGAGTCCTCGTGGAGGGTGTTGTCGAGGCGCAGCAGGTGCAGCTGCGCCAGCAGCGCGCGGCGGCTGCGCCCGCTCACCGGCAGCACCAGCATCGGTGCCGCGCAGCGCAGCGCACGCGAGCTGCAGCAGCAGCTATCGGGTGCGGTCAGAGAGCGTACCGGCGGCTGAGTCCTCGTGGAAGGTGTTGTCGAGGCGCAGCAGGTGCAGCTGCGCCAGCAGCGCGCGGCGGCTGCGCCCGCTCACCGGCAGCACCAGCATCGGCGCCGCGCAGCGCAGCGCACGCGAGCTGCAGCAGCAGCTATCGGGTGCGGTCAGAGAGCGTACCGGCGGCTGAGTCCTCGTGGAGGGTGTTGTCGATGCGCAGCAGGTGCAGCTGCGCCAGCAGCGCGCGGCGGCTGCGCCCGCTCACCGGCAGCACCAGCATCGGTGCCGCGCAGCGCAGCGCACGCGAGCTGCAGCAGCAGCTATCGGGTGCGGTCAGAGAGCGTACCGGCGGCTGAGTCCTCGTGGAAGGTGTTGTCGAGGCGCAGCAGGTGCAGCTGCGCCAGCAGCGCGCGGCGGCTGCGCCCGCTCACCGGCAGCACCAGCATCGGCGCCGCGCAGCGCAGCGCACGCGAGCTGCAGCAGCAGCTATCGGGTGCGGTCAGAGAGCGTACCGGCGGCTGAGTCCTCGTGGAAGGTGTTGTCGAGGCGCAGCAGGTGCAGCTGCGCCAGCAGCGCGCGGCGGCTGCGCCCGCTCACCGGCAGCACCAGCAGCGGCGCCACGCAGCGCACGCGCAGGCGCACGCGCGCCACGCGCACGCGCTCTCCCCCACACGCCCCTCCGCCGCCCTCCTCGCACCCGCCGCCACTCGACACCTGCATACGACATTAGTGCTAGAGTTACAACAGCATGTTACAATCTATTCAAGTCCACTGCTAAACATAGGCCTCCACTATAGCTTGCCTCATAGTGGACACAGGCGTTTGACGCTTGTCAAACGGGTAAACAGCAGTTTTTTTTATTTTTAGTCATTATTAGGAAGACGCTAATGCCCATCTCTTAATTTGTTTTCCTCTGTCGCCTCTTACGACCACCCACGGGATGGTTTTTTTTTTATAGGATAAGGGTGACAAACGAGCACACAATCCACCTGATGGTAAGTGGTTGCTGCGGCCCATAGACATCTACATCTATCCTCTATTACAAATCAAAATGTAGATGCGTTGTCACCAGTGAGGACTAAGATGGAATGCCTCATTTCCAGTAAAAAGGGCCTCCGGCCACCTGCACTCACCAAGCGAAACGCAGAGTTAAACCTCTACTTCACGCTGGTTTTCTGTGAGGTCGTGGTACCACCCCGGTTCGAGCCGGCCCATCCGTGCGACAGCAAAAGCTGCCGCGTGGCTCTACCACTGTTTAAAAAGTGGTTTTGGGGTAGCGGATATTCTTACACAGGAGCTATGCTGCAAGCTATGTTATAGTTGTAGTACGAATGAGTCAGCTCGATCAGAGTAGGACCACGCTCTCGCAGAATATCTGCATAATCTGCCCTTTTCAATAAAACTAAACAATCCATCTTAATTCTTAGTGCTTACAACGCATCAGCATTTTGATTCTTAATCGAGGATAAATGTAGATCTCCATGAGCCACAGCATCCACTTACCACCAAATGGACTGTGTGTTCGTTTGTCACCCCTATTATATAAAAAAAAAATCCAACACAACACACGTGAAGTTAAATAAAATGTCAATTTGATAGTCCAATACTTATTTTGCGCACTCAGTTAATATAACTTTACAGTTTTATAGCACTAAAATAAAGAAAAACAATACCAATATTATGTTAGCTTTGTTATACACTATATTAACGGATGATGAATCTTAAACTTACGCACATTGGCCACCATACTCTTAGTAAAACCCGCAACACAAAACCACGCAGTTCATTACTTTCTAAAGTCCACTGCCGAACATAGAATGCTTCATAGGAGAGATTTTGCCTTAGTTACCACGCTTGGCAGGCGGATTATCAACTACAGTTTTTTTATTGCTTTCGGTTGTTATTAGAAAATTCTGTTAACCATCCCCTGTTTTAATTTCCCTCTGGTGCCTCTTACAATATCCATGACATAATATGAAATAGTGAATTATCTTATGCTGCCACTACGCAGCAGCTACCCACTAACAATAAAGCATAAGCAACCTTTAAGTACTACTAAGCCTATCATCATTGTCGAGGAACATCACAAGACTACCCTTACAGATACTTATTCTGATCGACATCAAGTTGATTCAATTTATTCAGATTTCACCAATGCATTTGACAAGATAAACCATGATTTACTGTGTACAAAATAAGAGGAGTATGGAATTCATAGTAATTTAATTCGTTGGATGAGATCGTACAGAAGAGAGAAATTATTCAGGCGTAACTAGATTATTGTGGACAAAAGTTATCTGCGCCAGAAGTGCTCACGTCTGGTGTTCCCCAAGGATTCCATTTAGGGCCGTTGTTTTTCATCATTTTTATAAATGATTTGATGGACGTAATTCAGAGTCACTGCTTTTACTTACAGTACTTTATTTATTTATTTTTATTTATTCAAGCTTCCATGCACAAAGTTGTACATATGGCGGACTTAATGCCACAGGGCATTCTCTCCCAGTCAACCATTAGGCTAAGCAGAGATATACAAAACAAGAAGCGGTGCAGCAGTAATCAAAATAGAAAGCGCTAAAAGCAAAAAAAAATGTATATACATATAAATATACATATGCACAAACATACATAGACATATATACTTAAATACACACAATATTACACAATAGGTTATCACGTTAAATAGCACAGCAGTTAATACAAGTTGATATGTCTGTTAAAATAATAAAATAAACAATAATAAAAACTAATAAAAAATGCATCTTTCAAACAAAATAAATAGCGTAAAAAATTACATGAAATAAATCATCCTTGATAACATTAGTTAACTGACCTGAAGTGACTTGTAGAAGCGGCAACGTCGCGGCCAGCGGTTCATTGCTCATGCGACATCGACATAGGTAATTATATTATAATACCTAGGACTTGCCCATACATAGGTAATTAGGCACGCGTAGGGCGATGCTAATCCGATGTTATCAACAAATCACAAATTTCATGGTATTTTTTTTTATCTCAATAATCACTTTAATCTTGAAATCACTCAAGTTTATTAAACAAATCAAATTTTTAAATTTTCAAAATGTCCACCGTGTACCCGAATGCATAATTGACATCGTCGCATGATATTATTTCGTACTTTTCGAAGTAGGTCCAACCAACCTGACCTGTTCAACCTGACGCGGGATCAAATGTTCACCGTCACGTAATCTTTGGACTGCCCGTATAAAAATCCGTGAGTCTGTAGGACATACACGTGTGGTATTATACCTCTCTCGGTATGTTCGTAATGCCAGGGACGCGTTTTGGTGGCATTCTCCATAAATCAAAACCATATCGGTGATAAAAGCGTCCAATTGCGCACGGGCTGTCACACCACTAAGTTATTAAATATGACTATCTATTATTAACGTGTCCTATCACAAATAAAAAATACAATACAGTAAAACAAAGCGTCAAATTTCGCACAAATAGTCACACCACCTCCTCAACACAATTATTATTATAGTATTAACGTGTCCTATCACAAACAAATCAAGAAACTTATGAAAATATCCACAAAAAAAACTTTAAATTAAAAGGACGTGTACGCGAAAAACTAAAATTAGGTCAAGCGACTGATGAACCGTCCCCAAGGACGCCGGCGTCGGACTAAGTTTACTGTCTTACTTTATCGTCTCACGCGCCAGTCGATCCACCCTCCCGACACCCCATCCCAATTCTTGTCACATCGCGCATAAGAATTATGCCTTATTGTGTTAGACATAAGTACATTTTTTGCTTAATTTATTACTTTATTTAATTATTTAAAATTGGCAACGTTGAACTAGGTCTCTTGGCCTTCACGGGCCATGGGTCTTTGAACTTCTAGTATTTATCAGGTGATATCTGATGCATTTACATGATGTTGTTTAATATTAAAACAAAAAAAGGTGACCGCGCCTAGAATGTTAATTGTTATATATTTTTTTAGTTATGTATGTTTAAAGAACTTTGTATAGAATACGTCTTTTCATTTAACGTGATAACTTCATCGTGACTTTGTATATAAATACATACATACACATATACACGCTGTACACGCCCCTAACTGTTCCCAAAGTTCGATCTCACAGGGGCCCAGAGCTGTAGGCTCGACGAACAATTAAAGACGGGGCCGAATGGCCTGGTGGAATGTTCTTTCCTACTAAGCTTTAAAGGGAAGTATAGTCGAATAGAGAGTATACCTTCGGGAGCGGAGACTAGTCACCAGGATCTGTCAGGCTGAAGGTGTTGTGCATGTAAGTGGTGTTTGTGAGTGTCTGTGTTTAGGTGGCCTGAACCAGATGGCACGATGCTGCCCCGGAGGCGGTATTCTCCTGCGGCGTCCCCGGTGGCCCTCGATTCTTTAACCAACACGAGGTCTCCAACCCGAGGAGGATCCGTCTTGTCAAACCACATGCGCTGCTGCAAAAGATGTAGGTACTCCAGAGACCATCGGTGCCAAAAACTCTGAGTCATCTGTTGCAGCAGGTCAAACCTGCTCAACCGCGAAGAGTTCGTTTCCCTGAAGGGGTACTCGGGCAGGGCGTTAAGCGGCTGGCTTATCAGGAAGTGTCCCGGGGTTAGAACCTCCAAATCATTCGGATCGGAAGAGAGGAGACAGAGGGGCCGAGAGTTGAGTACCGCCTCAATTTTACAGAATACAGTGGCGATACAGTCCTCAAATGTCAAAATAGTTTCGCCAATAACGTGACGGAGATGCGTTTTTGCAACCTTAACCACCTTAACCTTAACAACATTGATGAATGATGACCTTTTTGACATCGCATTGCCTAAATAAGTCCGGTGGCTGGACAGAAATTCGACGACCTCTTTCAAATATCTATCCGTGCCCTTATAATTCGTTCCGTAATCAGACCGGATCAGGTCCGGCAAACGGCGCCGCGATACGAAACGACTCAGCGTGGCCAAGAAGGCTTCCGTGCTGAGGGCACTTACAAGTTCTAAGTGAACGGCCTTAGTGGAGAGGCACACGAAGACGCAAAGATAGGCCTTATGTGAACGCGCGTTACGAAGGTTGGAGGACGTGACGAGGAAGGATCCAGTAAAGTCTGTTCCGACTCCAGCGAATGGTCGGATGGCCCAGACGCGGTCGGGTGGCAAGTCACCCATCATAGGCTGCGATATGGTGGCCTTCAGTTTATAACAAGATATGCACTTATAGATGACGCTCCGAATGGTGCGTCGGCCAGCCAAAATCCAAAACTCCCGCTGCAGAATAGCCGAAAAAGCGTTACACCCAGCGTGGGCGTTCTTAATATGATGGTGGGTTACCAGCAACCGCACAAAGGCGCCGTCCTTGGGGAGCAGTAACGGGTGTCGAGACCTGTACGGCAGTTGGGAATTTCTCAAAAAAAAATCCCAGCGTCGTTCAGAAAGAGACGTTCAGACGGGCCAGAGCACCCATGACAACGGAGCCACGCTTCAAGTTTTCAATCACGGGCTCAAAAAGCTCCGCTTGGACCATACGGGTCCAATGCATCAAAGCTTCACGACGCTCGCTAGGGGACAAAACGAAATCAGAGATTCGGTTGGACGGGTCTCTCGAATTGCGGACAAATCGGCGCAATCAAGCAGTCACTCCTAAGAACTTATCGAGAGAGCTGTACCGTTCCAGAAGAGAGAGATCCCGAGTGGGCTTATCCTTGCCCACTCCTACTCGGGCTCGTAGGCCAGGCAATTCAATCGGTTCGGAGTAATTACCCCGGGGCCAGAATGACTGAGACTCAGATAACCCACCGGGACCCTACCACAGCGGGTGGTTAACCAACGAGGGGGCCTCACAGCCGCGAGAAGCGCAGTCTGCAGGATTTAACTCCCCTGGGACATGTCTCCAGTTTAGAGAAGTCTCAGAACTCTGGATTTGAGACACGCGGTTCGCCACAAAGACCTCAAGATTGTGAGGTGCAGCTCTGAGCTAACAAAGTACTATCTCACCGTCCGACCACGCGTAGACGTCCGTAATGTCGATTACAGACTTCAAAAATGAGTGAACGTGGTTGAGGAGTCGCGTGAGAAGAGCGGCTCCGGACAGTTGCAATTTAGGGATAGTTAAGCGGGACCTAATGGGGACAACCTTGCTTTTAGCAAGTACGAGATGGACTGCAGTATGACCAGAAGAGCTCACAGTCCGCAAATATACGACAGCAGCATAGCCTTTCTCAGACGCGTCGCAAAACCCATGTAGGGTAGCCCTGCATTTCCCTAGAGGGAGGAAGCACCTTGGCATGGAGACCCGGTTGATGTCCAGAAGGGAGGAGACCATGGAGAGCTACTCTCGCAAGAGGGTTCCGCTAATAGGCTCGTCCCAACCCAACCCGGATATCCAGAGATTTTGAATAAAGCACTTAGCCAAAAAGATGACCGGGGTGATCCATCCATTAGGGTCGAAGGTGCGGGCTACTGTAAACAACACGGAGCGCTTGGTCCATGCTTTGGGAGGGGATCAAGTTTTACTCGATACGTGAAGGTATCCTGAACAGGCTGATATTGAATGCCCAGCACAGTCAACAAATTAGGATTTTCAGGGTGCTTGAATAGATGAGCGTCTTGTTGATCCTCTCCTGGGAATTCCTTAAAAATATGAGGGGAGTTCGACAACCATTTGCGCAACTCATAACCTCCGGACTTCAGGATGGCAATTAATTCGTCTCGCAAGACAAGAGCCTCCTCGACAGTGGAGGCGCCCGTACAAATGTCGTCCATGTAGACCGAAGTCTCCAAAATAGAAGCTCCCCGAGCGTATCTTAGGCGCTCTCTCTCTCAGCGAGTTCAAGGAGGGTTCACATGGCGATATACGGGCTGGACCGGAGTCCATAGGTGGTGGTGTTCAACTCAAACACCTGTATCGGATCGCTGGGCTTCTCGCGCCACAATATTAGCTGATATCGACGGTCATCACGATGGACCACTGATTGTCGAAACATCATCCGAATGTCGGCTACAAAAACCACTTGATGTCGACGGAATTGGGTCAAAATGTCGGATATATCCTTGATTAGTTTAGGACCAGAGTGAAGACACTGGTTCAGGGATACACCATTTGACGTGGGGGCGGAGCCGTCAAAAACTACCCGAATCTTAACTCTCAGGAGTCCTCAAGACCGCATGGTGAGGGAGGAAGTAGTGCTCCTGTGAACGCCATTCGAAGTTGGACGGTGACATGTGACCCAGCTCTCGATACTCGCGCATGAACTCGAAATATTTGTCGCGAAAGGCTGGGTCCATGGTAAGCAACCTCTTCTCGGCTAGTACACGAGATTGACCCAAAGGGGGACGTGAATCCAGAAAGGGTAAGCAAGTGACGAAACGACCGTCGACACGACGGCCGGTATTGTTCTGGTAGAACAACTCGCACTCACGGTCCAGAGGGTTGACTCGAGCCGCATGTGGTGGTTCCTCAATTTCCCAGAACCGCTCGACGACGTCCGAAAGGGACACGCCCACAACAGAGCGCGGGTCGGCCGTCGGAGGGGGAGGAGACCACATAACCGGTTCAAAGAAACTGTGCCCAAATACAGTGGACACGGCCGATAAGCCATCAGGCTGCAGGGCTCGTATCTCGCCTAACAAGATGAACCCCAGCGCGTCGGCCCCCAGCAACAAATATATAGGCCCAGGTTGGGACCATTGAGGGTTCGCCGGTCTCAAACCCGACTCTCCGGAACCCGGTAATACCGGCACCGACCAAAGGGGGGGAGGGCGGCATTCCAGTCGCGGCCACTCAGCCAACGGGAGTGAGAACGATCTAGCTGACCGCTGAGAGGCCGCGAAGCCCCTCTCAACACGACGAGGGGGGGCGACGACCCCCCCCGTCCCTGTGGGAACGACTCCCCGACCGGTCGGGGGAGGGACCCCCCTCAGAACGAGGGGCACGGTGGTCGGCAGGCGAGCGCCGAGAGTCGCCTGACAGGGGGCGTGGCTGAGCGCCCCCGCCCGTGGGAGTCGGGGGGCCGGCAGGGCCCCGAGAGGACGCGCCGCTCGTACCCGGCACAAAATGACATGGTGGTTGCCCTGGCAGTGCGTGCAGGGCCGCTGGTGCGGGCAGTCTCGTTGTAGATGCCTCTCCAGGCACGAGTAGCACCAGCGGCGCTCCCTGGCAATGGTTCGCCTCGCCGGGGCTGGCTTGCACAACAACTTAGGGCACGACATCGCCCGGTGGTCGGATGCTCGACAATAGGAGCAGGGGACGCTTCCCTGGCCGCTAGGCCACTATAAGAGGGTAGGGAGTGGCGCCCTCCCGCGGGAGCTCCGCTCGGCCTCTGGGGGGTTGGCGACGCCTTGGCCGTCGGATTCCGCCTCTTCCTGGGCACCGCTCGGGCGACAGCCGGGGGGCCCTCGACGGCGCCTGTTGCGTTCTCCAACTGCCTGCACTGCTCCTCCAGGAACCATAGCAGGTCCCGAAAGGGGGGAATATACGAGGCGCCATCCCCGCCATACCTCTCTTCAAAATGGAGCCGAAGGTCGAGAGGCAGGCGGGACAGCACAATGTGGAGTAATAAAAAGGACCACTCGTCCACCGGTAAATCCAGCCGCCGCAACGAGTTGCAAGCCACCACGACTGGATTCACGATGTCCTCACGTAGTCTGGTCCGGTCCTTCAGCAGCGGGAAGTTCAGCAGCTTCCGAACGTATTCGTCCGCAATCCGCCGGACGTTGGCGTACCTTCCGGCGAGGAGGTCCCTGGCATTTTGGCAGGCGTCGTCCGACAACTTATGTGGCCGACGACGCCCAAGGCCTCCCCCTCCAATGATGCCAGGAGGTACCCCATTTTTTGGCTGGGGTCAAGTCCCTACGGGCGTCCACCAGGCTGTCAAACAGACCGACGAAAGTCAGCCATTCGGAGAGGACCCCGGAGAACCTTAATAGGTCCAGCGATGGGAGTCGTCCCAACAGCTCTGGCGAAGTAGGCGGCTTCCGAGGGGACTCGAGCAGGCCACTCAGCCGAGCTTCAGGCGCCTCCCCGCATCCTTGGCCCCCGCCTCGATCAAATCGTCCGTAAGCGAAAGGAACTGCTCGTAGTCCGCGCGTCAGGAGTCCAGGACTCCCTTTTCCACTTCCGAGTCCTCGAGCTCAGCGTAAGCCTCCTCCACGGCGGCCCTTCGAGCATCGACCTGCTCGAGCCGCTTCCTCATGTTATAGACCCTATCCGGTCGACCTATCAAAGCATGTGCGCTGGTAGCCCAGCGCAGCTCACTCCGCAGGCAACGAATCAGTAGCTTGTGCGATGGCATCACTACTAAATACGAACTAATACGCGGCACAAATACAAATTAAATTAACAAATACAAAAAAAATTAACAAATAACAAATACAACTCCCATCAAATCAAGTTGAATACAAATTACTACAAATACGACTTACTATTTTTAAATTAAACACAAATTACACTACAATTAATCAGCAAAATGCCTTGCTCAAACTACCGACCCTTCGACAATCAATCTACTATAATTATACGCCAACGATAATTATCCGATTATTTGTGATAGCCTTATCTACTTAGTCAGAGTAGTAGTTTTTGCTGTCGCACGGATGGGCCGGCCGGGGGGGGGGGGGGGGGGGGGGGGGGGGGCTCGATACGATGTTTGGCTCCTCGAGCGTGCGTTAATAATTCTATTTGCAAATGGTTAATATTTTGCCTAAACACACGCATACATTACATATATGCACAATACATATAAATATTATCTATGTCAGAACAAGTATAAAATATACATATGTGTATGAAAATAAAACCTATGTTAGTTCAAACGTACAACAATTTTTTCACATGCTTACGGACTTGATTTTTAAAAAGAAACTTGTTGGAAGCTTTTTTAATGTCAAGAGGGAGACTATGCTGACGATATGAAGATATCACATGCTGTGATCAGAGTTTATAATTCCTGTAACGAAAAAGTGCACCAAACCTCTCGCATTATTCCGATTAATTTATAGTCTGGTTAGTTTTGTACTAGAGCGTGCATTCACTATAGAGTGAAGAGTTGATTCCTTCGCAGTGTTTGTGGTAAATATGACTTTCGACTAAAGTTTTTTAATGTCAATCGATTATCTTCAAAGAGACATTTGAACGACCAAGTTTTTTTGCACAAGATTGTGCAATTTCTTATTGATTCCTTAGAGTTACTCAGACGTATTAACTTCAATTCCGGTATACACCAACATGTTCAAAGAATTTTTATGTTAGACGTACACAGGAATAACACTTCCTTTTTTAATTCTATTGTTAAAATGTGCCATGATTACGACGAGAATAAGAGTGAAAATGTTCATCTAGACATATTCGATTACACTTTTAATTTTAGAACTGTATATATGTATATACAGTTCTAAAATTAAAAGTGTAATAATACAATACATATGTATGTATAATTACACTTTATGAAATGATGAACACTTCATTAGGTTTTATTTAACTATATGCATAAATAAAATTTTATATTGTATGTTGATAATATAAGTATAAATAATTGTATCTACATCCGTTAATTATTGCTTGAAGCAGAAGCACGTACCTTGCGACGCGCCAATACGAGTGCACGGCGCAGCAAACTGAAGTCACGTACGAAAGCCTGCAGTTCGAGCACGAAACGTCTCGTGTGCACGTAAGTTAGGGGGCCCATCTCTAAGGTTAAGCTTGTCTCATATCCTGCTGCCTCAGCCTCTGACTTGCTTAATCTATTAACAATATAGAGTAAAGTATCTGAAACTTAGGGTTTGGAACCACTTAGAATAATTATTAAAATTAGGGGTGAGGGTAACGTAATTTGTAAAAGAATGCATATAAACGAAAAAGTTACTTTTATGAATATTAAATATATATGTATCAAGAAATAATACAGATAAAAAATGATTAAGTATAAGATAGTGAAATATTTTATCCGATCGATAAGTTTTTTTTGGAATTCTGATTGTAATAAGTAATAAGTGTTCCTTTGTTTTCTCTTAACTCTTAACTCTATAACTTGATCGAAATACTTTTTTTCTTGGTATAGTGTTAGTATGTCTAAATTTTTATAACTAATTTTCGCTAAATTAAAAACAATGTTTCTAGTTTTTTAACCCGACCAAACAGTCTGTCTGTCTGAGGCACCGTAGCTTTTAAACGGGTGAACCGATTTATTCAGTGTTCTTAGCTATGATTCACGAAAATATTTTCAGTCGCTTGAAGATCATCAACTGTTTTTCTTTCGGGGGCTTTTAAAATTTTAAATTTAAGTTATTTTTTCTAATAATCAAAAAACATAGGAAAATGTTAGTGGTAGATAAGTCTTGTAAAAAAATTTTTCTTGTGTCATCATCTTGCGAGAAAACGGAGGAATACGTTTGTATGGATTTAACGCGAATGTATGCGCTTTTGTGGGCCGATAAATAACGAGAAAACGAAACAGTTTAGGGCACCCTTTTTACTGGATACGAGGTATTCCATCTTATTTTTCAAGAGTGATAACGCATCTGCAATTTGTTTCTTAGGCAAGGATAGATGTAGATGTCTATGAGTTACAGCGCAAACTTACCATGAGGTGGGCTATGTGGTCGCTTGTTATCGTTATTATAAAAGAAAAATAGGTAGATTGCGCAGGTGTAGTGACCGTACCTGTGGTAGTCGAGCAGCAGTGCGCTGTGCGCGCGCGTGTGCAGGCGGGTGGCGCCAGGCGGGCGCGCGCGGCGCCAGGTCGTGCAGCGCCAGCGCGCCCAGCGCCGCGCGCACGCGCCGCCCCCCGCCCGCGCCCCCGCCCGCCCCGCTGCGCACGCGCACGGCGGCGCGCGACACGAGCGCGCGGCACACGTCCCCGCGCGCGCCCACCACCACCACCCACAGCGAGCGAACGCGCACCTCCGTCTCCGTCTCCGTCGCGCGCCCCACCGCGCTCTCCCCAACCGCAACATCCTCCGCAATACCTTCTGAAACAACTTTTTTATATAGATTTTCAGTGACAAACGACCATAAAGTCCAGCTGATAATAAGTGGGTGCCGTAGCCAATACACATCTACGTATATTCTCGATTAAGAATTGAAATGCAGATGCGTTGTCACCCCTATGAACTGAGATGGAATGCTAGCAGTCGGCTTCACTTGTACGCCCGTATAGGACTGTCACGTACGCGGAATCAGTTGCACGCTTCTGATGTTCACCCAGCAACATGATATTAGAAACAGAAACAGCAAAAAACAGAACAAAAACAGAAACAGAAAGTTTTTTATCCAATATAGATAATACTTATTGAAAGTCTAAATTAAATAAATTACCACTGTTCGAAAAATAGCCTCTGTCCTGGGAAGAAACAGCAAGAAACCCAGCGGGACATTTTTTAAATAACAGCTTACAATCGTGTATGTTACACAAATTAACAACACAACAAATTATAAATAGCTTGGTAGCGATCACCTCACTTCCAGAGATTATTATCATCCATAAATTCTTTAATATAATAACTCTTTTTGTACAAACTTAGTTTAATAAAGTTTTTGAACTTTGAGCAGGTCAATTTTGTATATTTTCTGAAATTTTGTTGTAAAAGCGTATACAGCGCCCCAAGAATGAATTACTGACTCGATGGAATCAAGTAACTGGTACTAGTAGCTTGTGTCTGTTCCTAGTATTTACAGAATGAATATCACATATTTTTGTAAAACTACTTTTATTTTTGTGTACGTACATTACATTTTCATAACGTTATTGAGAGGTCATAGTTAATATATTAATTTCCTTAAATTTTTGTCGCAACGACTCTAGGTTTTAAATCATAAATTGCTCTTATGGCCCTCTTCTGTAAACAAATATAATTTCGGTGTCAGCTGCGTGTCCCCATAGCAAAATACCATACGACATTATGCTATGGAAATAGCTACAGTAAACTAGTCTAGCTATTTCAACACTGGTTAGACTTCTAATCTTTTTTACAGCATATGCTGCAGAACTAAGTCTTCTTGCTAGTTTTCATATATGGGGGCTCCATTGAAGTTTCGCGTCTAGTGTGATTCCAAGAAAAATGGTGGTATCTACAAGACTCCGTTTCTCCCCATTTAAAATTATATTAGTATTTAGTTGTTTGACATTTGGAGTCATGAATTGCATACATTTCGTTTTAGTGCCATTTAAATGCAAATTATTAACATTGAATCAATTTACTAATTTAGATATAGCATTATTTACTTCGTCATATTTTAGTATTTGTTGACTTAATTTGAAAATTAAAGAAGTGTCTGAAGAAATATTTAATTTAAGAACATCACTTCTTACACCGTAGTGTTGAAGTTTCATGATTAATGTTTCATGGTGAACACAATCCAAAGCCTTGGATAGGTCACAAAATATACCCAAAGCATTCTGTAAATTCTCCCATGCATTAAAGATATATTTATTCAGCTCAACACCGGCATCAGTAGTCGAGCAACCCCTTGTGAAACCAAATTGATTTTTATGAAGTAAATTATTTATATTAAAGAAATTTAACATTTGATCAAGAATAATTTTTTCAAAAATCTTACTAAGTGTTGGTAGTACAGAAATAGGTCTAAAATCGGCGGGGTCTAATGTACTACCAGATTTAAATTGATTTAGATTTAAAGGTAGTACTTTACTATGCTTCATTAAATCAGGAAACATACCAGATTCGATACTAGTTTTAAAAATAATAGCTAAATGAGGCGCGATTGTATCTATTATAGACGCAATAACTTCAACGGAAATCCCCCACAGATACGCAGTTTTCTTAACATCAATAGTTTTAAAATATTTTACAATATCTTTTGACGACACTTTATGAAATTTAAAATTCTTTGTACACGCATTTACATTTTGTTTAAGTAATGATTCGGCGACGGGAGGAGAAGCTCAATGGTCTAATAATTCTACGTTTCTTGCTCTAAAAACTCTTTTGTTCTGTGTGCGGTGTGAGAACTCGCATTGTCGTAATGGAGGATGATGCGGCGGTTACAGTTCTCTTTATGAAGTTCAGAAACGATCTGTGGCAAACAAATGCTAGCATGCCATTTTGCATCAACCGTTCTTTGTCCCTCAAGAGGAATAGTCGTAACATGGCCGGTTTTGGAGACAAACGTGGCCACCATTTTTTTTGCAACACTTCGTGAACGAACAATTTTTGTTGGCTTTAACTCATTTTCGAACACCCCAACTCGTGACTGGTTTTTTGTTTCGGGTTCTTACGCGTATATCCAGGATTCGTCACCTGATACGATGTTGTATACAGCATTTGAGGATCCTGCGTGGAATCTTTCGAGAGTTCTGACGCACCAAGTAATGCGAGCCGCTTTTTGCTCTTCACAGATCGAATGCGGTATCCATCGGGAAAACAACTTTTTTACACCTAATTGTTCATACAAGATTATTTGTTTGTTGTGATGATTGTTGCCTGAATTTCGCGGTATGTCACATGTCGATCTTCCTCAATCAGCTTACGCACATCATCAACGTTTTCTTGGGTGACTGCAGTTTTTTGACGACCTTGACAGGGATCATCACTGAGCTTGATACATCCTCGTTGAAATACAGCAAACCAGTGATAAATTGTGGTTTTGGATGGGGCTTCATCACCAAATGCAGAAATCATCCGGTCAACACACCCACTTCGTAACTACTACTTCGAAAGTCATAATAAATCGTCGCTCTTGAATTTTCTCGAGTCAATTGCATTTCTCAACGACTAAACAAGTTTGACAAAACCTTGTGACAAGACCGAGAATCTTTTTTAAATAAATAAATGGTATTCGATTTTTAAAACCAAGTAGTTTTCAATTAAAAAGATTTTAATATGACAGGAACAGTGGAAATATTCCATTCCCGATACTTTTAGTGCAGTATTTATATGATTTAATACATTTTGAAAATTTTAGGCAGAATTTTAATAAATTTAGAGATTTTTAGAGACAATTTATGCGTTTACTAATACTATAATATTCAATATTCCAAATGAATATATTTTAACTTTATGATTATTATTTGCATTTTAATTGTTTAAAATATAATTTCTATGACATTTTTACATGTCTTTATAATAAATTTAATTATTATTTATTAATAATAATTATGAGGCGTCACAATATGCAGGAGAAACAGCGTTGGTGATAGCACGCAGCCTTGTGGAACACCAGCGTTGATAGGCTTGAAATCAGAGCATGCACCGTCTACTACGACCTTGATGCTCCGATCAGCAAGGAAACTGGTGATCCATTTGCACAATATCTCGGGAAGCCCATAGGAAGGAAGCTTCGAAAGAAGCGCTTTGTGCCAGACCCGATCGAAGGCCTTCGCTATATCCAAACTAACGGCCAATGCCTCCCCCTTTGAACCTACTGCCTCCGCCCATCTATGAGTAAGATAGACCAGAAGATCACCAGCTGATCGACCCCGACAAAAACCGTACTGGCGGTCACTAATGAGCTGGTGATCCTCAAGGTACCTCATGAGCTGGCAGTTTATAATGGATTCCATTATTTTGGAGAACAAGGAGGTGATGGCGATAGGCCTGTAGTTGGACGGGTGTGAGCGGCCTTTTTTAAGTATCGGGTGGACCAAAGCTGTCTTCCATGAATTCGGGACTACGCCTTGGGAGTAGGAGTACCGGAAAAGACGCGTTAAAACCGGTGCCAACTCCAGAGCACACGTCTTCAGCACAATGGGAGGGACTCCATCGGGCCCACTGGACTTGCTGACGTCCAGGGAGAAGAGTGCTTTGCGAACCGAGCGCTGTGTAAACCACACATCCAGCATGAAGCACTCACATCGCGGATGGTCGGCGGTGTGTTCCCCCCGTCATCTAGAGTTGAGTTGGACGCAAAGAGAGAGCTCAACAGATAGGCTTTCTCCTTTGCGGCATGGGCCAGTGAGTCGTCCTCTCTATGCAGAGATGGAAGAGATGGCTGACAGAAGTTCCCTTGGACAGCCTTGGCGAGAAACCAGAATGCACGGGTTTCCGAAGAAAGGCGAACTAGCTTTTCGCCAATTTTGCCAATGTGCTCTGACCTTGCCTTGGCAATGACGCTTTTGAAGGACCTCTTGAAGGACTCTTTTAAGTGCGCTGGTGTTTACATCCCGAGACGTTGATGCGTCAGCCCAGCCCCGGTAGCACTCTATAGCGTGATGCTATTTTACAGGAGCGACCACACCATGCCTGGGATCTGCCTCCAATGGGCACCACAGAGGATGGAATAAAAGTTCCATACCCTGAAGTACCACATCAGCGACAGAATCGGCAACAATGCTGGAATATTCCGCGGCCCTCAAGGATAGGATGCAAAAAAGACCGCATCCCGTACCAATCAGCTGACCTATAGTGCCAAACACGGCGGCAAGCTGCAGATCGCAACTGCGATTGGAGCGTGAGTGGCACCGTACTCCGGATCAGACAATGGTCCGAAGAGCCCAGAGAGGCATAGACGGAGATCTGATATCCGTCCGGATGAGAGGTCAGCAGAAGGTCCAACAGGGAAGGTACATAGTCTTCCACATCTGGGAGTGCGTGGGCGAAGTAACCAGTTGTGTTAGACCATATGCCAAGGCAAAGTCATAGACAGATCTACCCGCATAGTCGGTTAAACGTGAACCGAGCCATTCGGCGAGGTGGGCATTAAAATCGCCAAGGATCACGATCTCTGCAGATGGGACCTGTTGTAGCAAGGAATCTATAGCCATTTGGACGTGGTCGATGGATGAGTCAGTTTGTTTCGGCATTACCGCTATGGGACCCATAGAGGCACCCGTAGACGCGCGGATGGTCGTCGCTGTCTACGCGTAGCCAAAGGATGGAGAGGTCCGAACCTTAAAGACTGCCGAGGCGTCGAAAACAGATGTCCTCTCTGACGTATACGCAAACTCCAGCCCGGGGCAGAAAGGGGTGTTCTAATTTGTACCCCGGCTAGGAGAGATATGAAGTATCAGCCGGAGAGGACACCTGAGTCTCGGTTTAAAAGAGCAAGGCCGGCTTCGCAGTCTCTAAATAGTAATGGACAGCGCTAAGGTTCAGGTTAAAATTCACGGATAGCGTGACAGGGGTCGCCTTGGTTGTATTGCTCCGCTTGCCCCGAGCAGCATTAGTCGCGAGCGGAATTCCCCCCCCCCCCCTCAGAATACGCGGGGCAGCCTGAGCACCCACACTCAGGAGTGGAGAAGTTTGGTCGTGGATGTTTAGCGAGGGATTCTACAGGGGTGCTGGTACCCTCCTGGGGTAGTCTTTTATTTAATTCCACTACCATGTTGATGGGGGGGGGGGAGTGGGAGGATTGGGCCTCCGGCCACCTGCACTCACCAAGCGCAACGCATAGGTAAACCTCTACTTCACGCCGGTATTCTGTGAGGTCGTGGTACCACCCCGGTTCGAGCTGGCCCATCCGTGCGACAGCAAAAGCTGCCGCGTGGCTAATATAGGTAAAACACAGTAAAATTAGGCAACACAAGCCTTTGTTTCCATCACGACGAATCCGGTAAAGCTACGGAACGCAACTAGTTTTGTAAAGTATTAATTAGTTTGTATCTTTGTATAGAAAAATCAATTATTACGAGGAATACAGATAAAATATAATTTTATAATATTATTATTTAAAAACATGTTTTTGGGCCAACCAAAAAAAGTAAAAAAAAGATATTTTACGGTATGACAAAGGAGTTGACCTGCTATAAATATAATAATGTGGGTTTTTAGGCGTTTTAAATGAAAGACGTGTTTCTCGTAAGACAGTCCAAAGTATATTGTCAGAAAAGAGGGAAATTATAATGTTCACACATATAGTTTACACACGGAGAGGATATTGCCGCGTAAGCTGAACTTTAGACGTAGTCAGTGGGCTCTACTGATGAATTTTTAGATGACTCGTTACACTCACATTAAGTCATGTTTATTATTTTACATCGCATTAATATGTTAGGTAAAGCACATGATTAGAAAGATGAAACACTAATGAACAAGCCTGATGCTTTTTTATTCTAAAAAAAGTCCGAAAAAAATGATATTGTAAATGTCCTTTAGTTCGTAGTTCATAAATTATCTGTGTACAAGATATTTAGAGAACTACTTAACAATGTACGTGGTAGAGCCATGTTACAGCTATATTAGCAGTATAGTTGTAGCACGAATGGGTCGGCTCGACCGGGGAAGGACTACGCTCTCATAGAATACCAGCGTAAAATAGCAGTTTAACACTGCTGTGTTTCGTATGGTGAGTGTAGAGAACCGGAGACCCGGTATACTGGAAAAGAGGCATTCCATCTTAGTCCTCACGGGTAACGACGCATCTGCATTTTGATTCTTTATTGAGGATAAATGTAGATGTCTATAGGACACAGCAACCACTTACCATCAGTGGACTGTGTGCTCGTCTGTCACCCTTATTCTATATAAAAAAATCAACCTAATCTTATTTTCACTATTTTCAAAATAATGTAGTGGTTTATTTTCATAGCATAAAGGTGACAAACGAGCTCACTTTCCACCTGATGGTAAGTGGTTGATGTGGCCCATAGACATCTACATCTATCCTTGATTACGTATCAAAATGCAGATGCGTTGTCACCCGTGAGGACTAAGATGAAATGCATCGTTTCCAGTAAAAAGGGTCTCCGGTTCTCTACACTCACCATACGAAACACAGCAGCGTTAGGCTGCTATTTTACGCTGGTATTCTGTGAGAGCGTGGTCTGCCCTGATAGGGCCGACCTATTTATGCTACAACTATACTACTAATATAGCTGCAGCATGGCTCTACCACGTAAAAAAACGTGGTAAAGCCATGCTGTGGTTCCTTTCGATAATTACTTTTGTAATCCATTTAAAATATTACATGAGCGTTTGGGTCGTGGAGTTAAGGATTTTGCAAAGCTTTTTATATAATTTTGTAAAAAATTTAGGTGCCTTTTATATTATAATGTTAATGTGCAGTTGTTATTGAAATATACCTTGTTTAATATACAAACTTAAAAATTTATTGAATTACGGTCGAATTACGACCATGGGACGCCCGCTTGTGATAATAAATTGACGTGGAAAATTACATATGCATTTAAACGTTTTCGGGCATGTATTTTGGTTTCTGATGATTGGGCTTAAGCTATTTTATCACATGAGTAAATAAACGGAACAGAGGCAAAGCTTCCTAAGAACGTGAAAATTTGTTACCTATTTGGTAGGGTTGTCACAATAGGTGAAGACAAATTAAACACATAACACACACATAAAACTATATATATCATGTTATTGCATTGTCACTAAAGTTACGGTATACAAAGTTTTAACTCAATCAGACATCGGGAAGTAGTTTTGTAAAGTCTTGCTTGCAATATGTGAACTTAACCCACATACCTACAAATGTCTAGTAAAAGCTTGTAATAACAATAAAGAGGTAAAAACACACGCGTGTAATACCATTTTCTTATTAAAAATAGGATCATAAAATAAAGGTACTTACTTGAAAAAGTAATAATCAAATATTTACTTACCTAGTACTTCTATATTATTGAAAGTATGATATATAATTTTATTTTTTCTAGTATTATTCATACACACAGTACAATAAACAACCATTATTAATAATACCACGTTTTACATTAAAATATTCAAACTTGCAACTAACAAAACAAACAACGTGCGTCGCACTAACCCTGAGATTGTTGTCCACTGGCCACCGGTAACCGGTTTGTTCCAGTCTTGTCGCGTACGTGACAAGCGGCCAGTGGTCACGCACACATACCCCGCGTGCTTGTAGTTGTGCAACCGATTCGCGCGGTTGTATGAAGCTTTGCCTATGTTCCGTTTATATACTCATATGATTTTATTACATATTACACAAAGTGCAAATTTATTACCAGGCTGTGTGGGCTCGGCGTCACTGGATTCTGAAGTCGGTTCGTCCCCAGCGATACCGAAGAAATCAAGAACAGCAACCCAACTATCGATGCTTAAAACCAGCTTCAGACAATTGAATTCTACCTTGGTTAATCTAGATACCTGTGACAATACAAAAAGCTTAATATTACAATATTTCTGACTAACTTAATGCATGAATTGCTTCAAAATAAGTTATGATCGTTATAAAAAATATGCAAAAATTATAAAGGTTTTCAACTATTTTTAAAAATATGAATCACCTCTATGAAGTAAAATTACAAAAAGTAAGGTGCAGTGGCATAACACAGCTGTTGTATGAGTCGAACACCGATGGTGAAGAAAGGTTCTAAGAAAAGGAAAAGTTCTAAGAGAAGGAAAGTCTAGATCTAGAAGAAGCGCCCTTATGCAGAGTTTTTAGAGAGCCCTTTGAGATTTTTCTAGCCAGACTTTGTCACAGTTACAGTTACATCCTATATTAAGTTCAATGCTAAACATAGACTTCCTCCGAAAATTGCCTCTTAGGGGGGTTATTTGCCAAGTCAACTTGTTTGGCAACTTAAGATTGGCAGGCAGATTGTCAGTCGCAGTTTTTTATTTTTTTATTGTCATTAGGAAGACGCTGCTGCCCATGTCCTTGTTTCTTTCTGTCGCCTCTTACGACACCTACGGGGCAACTAAATGGTAGTGGATATTCTTACACCGCTACTACGCGTTAGTTTGACTTTGTTTAAATTATAACAATTTACAATAGAATAGACATAATATCTTGTTACCTGATCGAACTGGTCATGGAAATGCGGATGTTGCGGGTCGCGAGTGTGCACCGACACCCACACCAGGTTGTCGTTCGGCTCGGACGAGTCGAACTTGCCGGTCGTGTCGAACGTGCCGGACGTGTCGGACTTGTCGGTTGTGTCAAACGTGCCGGATATGTCGAAATTGTCGGATGTGTCGAGCGTGTCGAAAATGCTACATTTGTCAAAAGCGTCGCACGTGTCAGAATTGTCAATCGTTTCACTGAGCGGCTCTGGTGAGCACGGGGGCGTTGCTCCACACTTGCTCTCTGACTTGCCGAGTTTATCGCGCCCAGGCTGTCGTGAAATTAATGAAACGTTACTTACCATTCGTATACTCGTAAAATACTTTAAAACCTAAATATCAAAACAACTTTTCTTGTATGTGTAAGTGTTGAAGCCACTAGACCGAGCGGAATCATGTTAGGAACGCATCCGTTGGTAATGGATTATGTTTACCGGAAATAATAACATCTATGACAAAGTGACTATATATAGCTTCACCTACCACGATTCCCCCTTTTTTTCACCCTATTTTGAACGGAAACCTATGGATAACTGAGGACAAAATAAAGAAGAAACGTTTTATTCATTTACCAGCGCCATTAATTTGTTGTTCTAACCATCCAAGAAGAAACATCTAATCCGGCTCGAAGGACCAGATATAGTCACCGTGCCGATAGATGATATTATTTCCGGTAAACGTGTTCCTTTATGAACGGATGCGTTTATAACAATAACGACTGATCGGCGATGTCATCCCAGTTTACTTTAAAATTAATGGGAATAATATATCTCATCATTAAGTCATGTGATTTTACGTTGATTTCAATAATTTTAATAGTTTCCTATTAGCGTGAACGATTATAGTAAGTTAACTTGGCTAACATTGCAGAGGAGAGGGACTTAAAGTTGTTTTAAAAATGTTGACTTAAAGTGTAACATAGGTGTACATAATATATATTTATACAAATTTAATGCAAGTACGCGCTTCTAAATACACATTAAATTTATTTTATCCAAATATTTACCCTTTTATTTGATACGGAGTCAATCTTGTTGAAAGCCGCGTGCAGGGATCCAGACAACGGCTTCATGTAATGCAGTGAACCCAAGTCGGGGAGGTCGCGCGTGCAGTGTGCGCGAAGATCAGGACAGGATTTGGACAAGTAGACGGACTTGCGCGGCACGGGCGGCGAGTGCGACACCAGCAGCATGCGGTGCTTCGAATCCGGCTCCTTCGTCAGGTCTTCCATGGTCACCGAGTGGAGGGACACCTGAGGGATGCACAAAACTTAATGTAACTGTTTCTTTCATCGGGGCGATGCCATTTTGGTATAAGGTTAAAATTTGACAGATTGCATGGACGGAAATTTAAATTGCCAGAAAAATATAAATGTTACTGTTTCTTTCTGAAGTATTATCTTCTCTATAATTTTATATCTATAATCAATTGCTGTCTGTTAGTCTCGCTAAAACTCGAATCTGGCTTGACCGATTCAGAAATATTTTGTGTGTGTTTGAATGCGTTTCTGGATGATTTATATTCACAATTGGAGCTGGTAGGTTTTTTTTATGGAATAGGGGGCAAACGAGCATGCGGCTCACCTGATGGTAAGTGACTACCGCCGCCCATGAACAACCGCAACACCAGGGGAATTGCAGATGCGTTGCCGACCTTTTAGAAAGGTGTAAGCTCTTTTCTTGAAGGTTACTAAGTCGTATCGGTCCGGAAAATTCGCTGGTGGTAATTGATTCCACAAGTAAGTCGTGCGAGGGAGAAAACTTCTTCTAAATCACACAGTGGTGGACCGCCAATCATCCAGATGGTATGGATGGTAACGCGAGTTTTGTCGCGATGTGCGATGGTGAAATTGAGCGGCAGGAATTAGTCCGAACAATTCCTCAGAGCACTCCCCGTGATATATGCGATAAAATACGCAAAGAGATGCAACATCTCTACGCAGTGCCACTGTATCGAGCCGATCAGAAAGAACTCGGTCGTCGACGACTCGAACCGCTCTGCGCTGGATGCGGTCAAGTGGAAGGAGCTGGCACTGGGGTGCCCCGGCCCAGAGATGAGAACAGTATTCCATGTGGGGCCGAACTTGCGCTTTGTAAAGTTGCAAGCGATGTGCCGGCATGAAATACTGTCTCGCTCTGCTGAGCACGCCAAGCTTTTTAGAAGCTAATTTGGCCTTCCCTTCCAAGTGACCACGAAACTGCACATTATTCGATATGTCGACGCTAAGGATTCCGATACTGGCTGAGGCAACAAGGGGAGTGCCTTGAAACTGAGGAGACACGACAAAGGGGTTCTTTTTAGCGGTAAACGCGCAAACTTGTGTCTTCTGGGGATTGAACTGGACTAGGTTTAGTCGGCCCCAATCCGAGACTCGACTTCAGACACAAGTTTGTCCCGGTACTCGGCGACGTTTTCCCGAGAAATATTGGCACGGCCGGTACATATCATTGATATGCAGGAGAAACAGCGTTGGTGATAGCACGCAGCCTTGTGGAATAGGCTTGAGATCAGAGCATGCACCGTCTACTAAGACCTTGATGCTCCGATCAGCAAGGAAACTGGTGATCCATTTGCACAATTTCTCGGGTAGCCCATAGGCAGGAAGCTTCGAAAGAAGCGCTTTGTGCCAGACCCGATCAAAGGCCTTCGCTACGTCCAAACTAACGGCTAATGCCTCCCCCTTGGACTCTACTGTCTCCGCCCATCTATGAGTTAAGTAGACTAGAAGATCACCAGCTGATCGACCCCGACGAAAACCGTACTGGCGGTCACTAATCAGCTGGTGATCTTCAAGGTACCTCATAAGCTGGCAGTTTATAACGGCTTCCATTATTTTGGAGAACAAGGAGGTGATGGCGATAGGCCTGTAGTTGGATGGGGCTTTTTTAGGGATCGGGTGCACCAAAGCTGTCTTCCATGAATTCGGAAATACGCCTTGGGAGTAGGAGTACCGGAAAAGACGCGTTAAAACCGGTGCCAACTCCGGAGCACACGTCTTCAGCACAATGGGAGGGACTCCATCGGGCCCACTCGACTTGCTGACGTCCAGGGAGAAGAGTGCTTTGCGGACCGAGCGCTGTGTAAATCGCACATTCGGCATGGAGCATTCACATCGCGGGATGATCGGCGGTGTGTTCCCCCCGTCATCTAGAGTCGAGTTGGACGCAAAAAGAGAGCTCAACAGATCGGCTTTCTCCTTTGCGGCATGGGCCAGTGAGTCGTACTCTCTGTGCAGAGATGGAAGACATGGCTGACAGAAGTTCCCTTGGACAGCCTTGGCAAGAGACCAGAACGCACGGGTTCCCGAAGGAAGGCGAACTAGCTTCTCGCCAATTCTGCCGATGTGCTCAGACCTTGCCTTGGCAATGACGCTTTTGAAGGACCTGGAAGCGGAATTATACTTCTTTTTAAGTGCGCTGGTGTTTACATCCCGAGACGTTGATGCGTCAGCCCAGGCCTGGTAGCACTCCTGCTTATAGCGTGATGCTATTTTACAGGAGCGACCAAACCATGCCTGGGATCTGCCTCCGATGGGCACCACAGAGGATGGAATAAAAAGTTCCATGCCCTGAAGTACCAAATCAGCAACAGAATCGGCAACAACGCTGCGATCTTCCGGCGAGAAGCAAACCCGCCCCCAAGGGTAGGATGCAAAAAAAGACCGCATCCCGTCCCAATCAGCTGACCTATAGTGCCAAACACGGCGGCAAGCTGTAGATCGCAACTGCGATTGGAGCGTGAGTGGCACCGTACTCCGGATCAGACAATGGTCCGAAGAGCACGGAGGGGCATCGACGGAGACCTGATATCCGTCCGGATGTGAGGTCAGCAGAAGGTCCAACAGGGAAAGTACATGGTCTTCCACATCTGTGATCCGCGTAGGCGAAGTAACCAGTTGTGTTAGACCATATGCCAAAGCAAAGTCATAGACAGATCTACCAGCATGATCGGTTAAACGAGAACCAAGCCATTCAGCGTGGTGGGCGTTGAAATCACCGAGTATCACGATCTCTGCGGATGGGACCTGTTGTAGCACGGAGTCTGCAGCCATTTGGACGTGGTCGATGAGTCGGTCTGTGTCGGCATTACCGCTATGGGACCTATAGAGGCACCCGTAGACGCGGGGATGGTTGTCGCTGTCTACACGCAGCCATAGGATGGACAGGTCCGTACCTTCAAGACCTGTCTCGGTTAGAAAGAGCAAGACCGGCTTAGCTATCTCCAGATGGTAGTGGACGGCGTCAGGGTTTGAATGAAGGCCCCTGATATTGCAGAAATCCACGGTAAGCGTGGCAGGGATTGCCTTTGTCTTCTTGCTCCGCTTGCCCCGAGCAGCGGAATTTCGCCCCCCCCCCCCCTCCCAGAATACGCGGGGCAACCTGAGCACCCACGCCCAGGAGTGGGGTAGTTTGGTCGTGGATGCTCGGCGAGGGATTCTCCAGGGGTGCTGGTACCCTCCTGGGGTAGTCTTTTATTAAATTCCACTACCATGTTGATGGGGGCGGGGGGGAATTGGGCCTCCGGCCACCTGCACTCACCAAGAGCAACGCAGAAGTAAACCTCTACTTCACACTGGTATTCTGTGAGGTCGTGGTACCACCCCGGTTCGAGCTGGCCCATCCGTGCGACAGCAAAAGCTACCGCTTGGCTCTACCACTGTTGTTGAGAGTTGGCGTTGTTGTCGAGATTCAGAAATCACCCGTGCGAAGCCGGGGCGGGTCGCTAGTGTAATAATATATTTGGCACCCAGGGTTGACTGGCAGAGAAAGCCACATGGAATTAAGTCCTCCTTATGTATCCTTAAGTTTAAGGTGATACAAAGTTTTTTGAATAAATAAATCAATAAATAAAATATTAATTCGATTCAAATGGATTAACCAAACTATAAATATTCTTAAAAATATAAAATTAAAGAGCAACCACTGAAGCATTATTTCGTATAATTTTAAACACTAAAAACCATAATTTTTAATACCTAAAACAACTTTTCACTTACACTGTTAAACAAATAATTTCACTTAGGTCCCAACTAGCGACATCTAGTGGATAGTTATTAGTTATTACCCTATCCATATAAATTAACTGCTGAACATAGGCCTTCCCTATAGATTTCCTCATATGGAGGATATTTGCCACACATGCCACGCTTGGCAATCGGGTTGGCAACTGCAGTTTTTTTAATTTCTAGTTGTTATTAGGTAGACGCTGCTGCCCATTGCCTAGCTTGTTTCCCTTACGACACCCACGGGACGATATGGGGTAGTAGATATTGTTTCAGCGCCACGACGAGGTTACTTGATCAAATAACACCTAAAATCATACGAAATTATAAAGGAAACAAAAAAACAGAGATTTTATTTGTAAAATAAAATAATAATATAATAAAGTTAATAAAATAATAAAGTTTGTCTTTCCTTTAATAATACTAACCTTTTAACTTTGCAATCTTTAATAGAAACTTACATTATCCTCATACCGTTCTATCCTTTTCCATGTAATGCACTTACTACTGATAGACAATAGTGTTGTCATTATAAGACTGTGGCTAGAGCTTAATGTTCAATTCCCTTAAGAAAGTTAGTTCTTATATTGACATGCTTATACTTTGTCTGAATTATTTTGAAATAAAGATATTTTTTGTTACATTTATTTCCAATTAAAGTATTCATGTTTTGCTTTGATCAACGCGGTCAATAAAAAAAATTAAAATTTTGATTGTTATTATGTAGGACAGTGTATAGAGCTCAGACCGTAGTGTGTGACGCGCAGTGAGCAGAGTATAGTATGAAATATGCAGAATACAGTGCAAAATGACTTGTGTGTAAAATACAAGGTTCCGTATGCTATGTTCATGGTGCAGTATTTTTTTACAGAGTTGAGGTGACAAATGAGTATACAGTCCACCTAGTGGTGAATGGATGCTGTAACCCAAAGACATCTACATTTATCCTTGATTAAGAAACAAAATGCAAATGTGTTATCACTTAGGCTAGTAAAAAGGGTCTCCGGTTCTCTACACTCATCTTACGAAACAGCAGCATTGAGCTGCTATTTCACGCTGCTATTTTGTGAGAGCATGGTTCTACCCCGATCAAGTCGACCCATTTGTGCTACAAACATAATATAATTCCAGCGGCTTTGCCACGTATAAAATATGTAATGTGCAGAGAAGTGTGTGGGGTGTAGAGTGCATGTGATGTGCAATGTGCAAAGTATAGTATGCAGTATGTAGGGAGCAATGTGTAGTGTGCAGCATGCGCACCTGCAGCGTTGTTTCGTGGAGCTGCAGATGTTGATAGCGCAGCGCGAACTCGCGGAACGTTAGCGCCACCAGGCTACGCTCGCCTTCGCCCAGATCCGCCCGTAGTTCCACCGCGAATGTCGACACCTCGAATGACACTGTCACATAACCATGTTTCATAGTGAATTGAATTATACACAAAGAATGAGTTTATATTGGATCGTATATCAAGTTAAACCGTAAAGTTGTATAACTGTATATTGTATGAAACCTAATTTTGGTTTTAGAATGGAGATCTCTTTCCTGTCTTATAGTTTTATTACAAGCTGTAAAGCATTCTAATTTTTGAAGGGTGACAACGCATTTCTAACTCTTTGTTTGAAATTAGTTGTAGTGTCACTTAGTAAAAGGTTATGGATATTATTAAGTGGCGAAGCTTGCGAAGACACTTATTGATTTCACGATGTCTGTCCGTCTGTCCCACGATTATCTCGAGAACGGTTTCGAATTTTCAAATTCTGTTTTCGGCAATCGATTACTGATCACCCAGGCATCTGAACCTCCTATTTTGAAAGTGATTGCTCAAAAAAACCTGATTGCTTCGCCACTTTGCTATGCTGTTAGGTTGCTAGGTTTATTAAGTTGTGAAATAATGGAGGTTGGTTGGTTGCGTAAAATAATATTAGTTAAAACACAACTGGAGATCTTTAAGTACTCTAAGTAATTTTTTTAACGTAATAGTTACATGCAGCATATGTTTTTATGATAAACACTTGTACTATGAAAAAAATTAATCCGTAGTAAAAGCGTACGATACGTAAAAGTATAAATTAAATTAATTTTAAAATGGTTATGAACTAAATAACGATGTGAGAAAATTTAAATTCTTATGTGCAAAATAAATTTAGACAAGTGTTCCGACATTATTGCATACCTTAAGCGAAAGCGCAAGGTATGTTCTACTATCGCCTAAAAATTAAGATTCCAACATTTTATCGAATAAAATCGTATCTAGCAATCATATTATACATATAAATGATATAAAAAGCACATTGTTAGAAATATAAATGATTGTTGAACTTATTAATAATTTTTTTAAATCGATTAATTGCTATTTTTAAATAAAAAAAAGGGTTTTAGTGGCTTATGGTGTGGATTTATCATGTCCCTGTGGCTTGTAAACACAATAACTTTTGAAAATATTAATTGTTTAACTCAATCTATTTTTTAATCTCTTCATCTATCATGTGGGAAGCCACTGAATGTAAATGGCAGTGTAGTTTTGTTTTGTTTAGCTATAATTAATTTTTTTCGGCTCCAAAATGGCGAAATTTTCGTTGATTTGGTAGCCTCGTAGGTATACAAATTATTTCTGTAAATGGGAAGCTACAGCCACAGAGTAGTTTAGTTCTTATATATTACTATACTCTTTGATTTAGTTCGGCTTCGGCTTCAGTCGCCGTCGTGAGTGGACATTGTTTCGGTTTTTTGCAGCGGCTCAAACAGATCGCTGTACAAATACAAATACACAATATTCGAATAACCAAATTTCTTAAATACTTGATTATAATATTAATAAGAGGTTTTTTTATTACAATATTTAAAAGCACAGAATAAATAATAGTAGTACGTACTAAAAGTAAGTAGTATAATTTTTTTTTTGTCATGGGTGACATTTTCATGGTTTTCGAGGGTGTTGAAACCTATAAGATTGTCGAAATGTAAATCCAAGATGGCGGCTGCAAAATATATCAATTTATTCATCTTGGGTGTCATTTTCATGGTTTTCGAGGGTGTTGTAGCCGATAGTGCTGTTGAAACGTAAATCCAAGATAGCGGCTGCAAAATATATCAATTTATTCATCTTGGATGTCATTTTCATGGTTTTCGAGGGTGTTGTAGCCGATAGTGCTGTTGAAATGTAAATCCAAGATGGCGGCCGCAACAGGTATCAATTTTTTCATCATGGGTGTCATTTTCATGGTTTTCGAGAGTGTTGAAGCTGATAGTGCTGTCGAAATGTAAATCCAAGATGGCGGCTGAATTAGGTACCAATTTTTCATCATGGGTGTCATTTTCATGGTTTTTGAGGGTGTTAAAGCCGATAGTGCTGTCGAAATGTAAATCCAAGATGGCGGCTGCAAAATATATCTATTTATTCATCTTGGGTGTCATTTTCATGGTTTTTGAGGGTGTTGTAGCCGATAGTGCTGTTGAAATATAAATCCAAGATGGCGGCTGCAAAATATATCAATTTATTCATCTTGGGTGTCATTTTCATGGTTTTCAAGATGTTGAAGCCGATAGTGCTGTTGAAATGTAAATCCAAGATGGCGGCTGCGATAGGTATAAATTTTTTCATCATGGGTGTCATTTTCATGGTTTTCGAGAGTGTTGAAGCTGATAGTGCTGTCGAAATGTAAATCCAAGATGGCGGCTGAATAAGATACCAATTTTTTCATCATGGGTGTCATTTTCATGGTTTTCGAGGGTGTTGAAGCCGATAGTGCTGTCGAAATATAAATCCAAGATGGCGGCTGCAAAATATATCAATTTATTCATCTTGGGTGTCATTTTCATGGTTTTCGAGGGTGTTGTAGCCGATAGTGCTGTTGAAATGTAAATCCAAGATGGCGGCTGCAATAGATATCAATTTTTTCATCATGGGTGTCATTTTCATGGTTTTCGAGAGTGTTGAAGCCGATAGTGCTGTCGAAATGTAAATACAAGATGGCGGCTGCAATAGGTATCAATTTTTTCATCATGGGTGTCATTTTCATGGTTTTCGAGGGTGTTGAAGCCGATAGTACTGTCGAAATGTATTTAAACTACTTTAAAAATTCCGTATAATCATGTTATACGTAATTTTTTTAATGTGCTTAAGGTATGCCCAATTGGATTTACCAATATATTTTTTTTAATATAACACGTTTTTTTTCATAATTTTTCATTGTCATCTGATTCTGAGCTATGTTTGAAATTTCAACTCTCTAGTTCATCGGGATTCAATTACTACATTGGACCCGAATAGATATACATGAAATCAAGTTAATAAAAATGTGGTAAGAAAACTAGGTTATAAATGCTTTGCAAGAAACAAGAATGAGTGAGTGAATGATGCGGTGAATGAAGGTGCGAGTGCGAGTGCGAGTGCACGCATGTGTGCGTGTGCGTGTGCGTGCGTACCGGTGAGCGGCGCGTGGCGGGGGCGGGCGCGTGTGGGCGTGGGGGCGTGCGGCGCGCGCGGCGGCGGCACGGCCAGCACGGCGGCGCGCAGCGCGGGGTCCAGCCGCAGCGTCGGCACCGCCGGCTCCTCCAGCGCGCTCGCCCGCACTCCCTGCACACACCACACACCGCACACCTCACTACACGCCTTTCTACATTTAACGAACACAACTTAGCAACACTGCCTACCATATGCCTTCTTAGGCCCCCCGCGCACTAAGTCGAACATATGACGGTGTGTGAACCGCGCACCTAACCATCCAGTAACTCCAGGCTGCGGCAGCCATAAAAGCGCGTCTGATTACACGGCAGTCCGTTGGCTACGCGCGGCCATAGCGGGTAGGCGAGTATATGTCGCTGCCGTCAGTCACCGCGCACTTGTCACTCGTGTATTTTGTGTTTCGAAACCACAAAATGACTTTCGATACGGAGAAATTTATTCGCGAAATTGGAATTCGTAAAGCAATATGGGATATATCTTCAGAAGAATACAGTGATCGTCAACTGCCCATCCATTGGCTGTTTAAAGTGCTGTACTGCTCAAATATTTCGGCCGCCGCAACTTCGCTGCGCAGCTAAGCTGCCTAGTGCTCGGGGGGCCTTACAAATCTGGAGAGGAGTTGAAAGCGAGGAAGTGTCCGCCACGCGATCCTAATGCATGTAAGCAAACTCCACATGTCTCCGAAATATATATTCTTTTTAGCTACAGAAGCATTCAACGAAAAACCTTGTTCCACGATATAAAAATAGAAATTTGATTTTATAGTTGTTGGAAATCAAATTGAAAAGAGCAGAGCCAAACGTTTAATTATTTATATGTTTCCTTACAAATTCTACAAAAATTTTTGATAAATAAATCTTTATTCCGTTATTCCAAACTTTTCAAATTCTTATTGAATATATTACATTTGTAACTACCAAAAAGACATTCAAGAAGGAATTGATGATTTTGGAAAAGTATTCCACCGCATTGACTTTCTGTCCTCTTGACAATAATGATATATGTACCTGTTCTTTCAGTCAAGTCAAGTCCAATTTAATGAAAAGAACAAATAGGCGAGCACGATATCGTAACGTACTTCCGGCGCGTCGGTTGATGTCACTTGATGCGATGCGTCCTCTTGGAACGTGCGCACGCTGTGGTGGCGGCGCGGGCCGGGGGGGTGGGGCGCGTGGGGCGCGTGGGGCGGGTGGGGCGGCTGGGCCAGGCCGCGCAGCGTGTCCAGCAGCTGCTCGTACTGCGCGCGCCCCGCCGACACCTGCAGCCCGCCCACCACTGCGCCGCTCACTGCACACTGCGCACACGCCGTACACCATACACCGTACGCTCCATACCTTCTCAACCTTTTTATACTACAGAATAACGGTAACAAACGACCACATAGTCCACGTGATGGTAATCATGTGGACTATGTCCACATGATGGATGGTATCATATGGCCTATGGACATCTACATCTATCCACGCTTACTATATAAGGGCACTACATTTAATTAAAAACATGTCTGCAGTTCACACGCGGTAGATATGAAAACTTCAAATGAAATTAAATATAAAATAAAATATTTCAAGCCAAATAAATTATTTAATATCATCATTTTCAACCACAAATGCGGCATAAAATATAAACCAAAAGTTTCATTTTATTGCAAATAAATGTTAAAGTCCTAATTTTTAGACTTAATTTTAGTGTAATACACGAATAAATCAAAATAATATTTTTATAATAGCGCCTAATTTTATTTTATAGAAAAAGTCATTTTTTTGAACAATAATAAATTGATTCTCAAAATGGTACATAAAATATGCGCTAGATGACATAAACACGAATAATTTTATATAAATCAGTAAGCCATGAAATAGTGGATTGATGTAAATGAATTGGATATGATAATTTTATTCATTTAAGTTAATTTTATAATTTAATAAAGAAGATGTTCGATTTTGGGCTACCACTATGTACACTACATAGATAAATAGGAAAAAAATTAAGGAATTTCATAAAAATACTAAAAAATTAATTTGAAAAAGGGTACAGCCGTACAAAAATGATAATTTAAAAATATTTTTGTTATGATAACCCTATTTTAAGGGCAGCCATGACAGTTGTGTTAGATAATAGATATGACGTTTGACGACTTTGACAGTTTTAAAAAGTGACTAGACGTCTTTTGAGTCTTTCTTTATTCTTTAGGGTTATAATATATGTTCTGAGATTGGATGTGTTTCGGAGTTTTTAGTGATTGATTTTGTTTTGCGAGTTTGCGAACCAGTTTACTACTACGGACATTGATTTATTGCTTCTCTGTTGACTCTCTGTTATATGGTTTCTGATTCGTCTGTGATTTGGGTTCCTTCATGTGTTATTTTACAATAACAAGTTCAGTTTCAGGTATGTCCCCTATCCGTGCATTTACTGGTTTTTTTTGTTCAAATGTTATTTCTATGTGATTTTTTCGTCCCTTGTTCCATATTCTAACAGATTTTAACTCACTTATTCCAGTTTATTGACAATGGCGTGCCTATAGTGCACCTCTATAATAGATAAAAATGAACAATATTATGCTGCCGATGATATGGGTCCTGAAATAATTTCCGTCATCGAGCGGCATCTTGGCCATCTGGTAAAAAAAAAATATTTATCTATATACTGTAAAATATCTATAAACACTTAATAACCCCTTTTTTGTTTTAGGTTGATGGAAATGGAGTGATGTACTCACAATGCTTTGGTATCATAATACAAGAAATGTCTAATGATAGTGCTCTTGCACGCGGAGATCACAAACTCCAGCATTGCCATGATAGTAATGTTTGTGTTAGATGTAGGACATCTTTGTTTAGGAGTGCTCACTCTATTCCCGAGGGTGCCGAAAGGCAATATATTGCTGAAGCAATTACTCCAAGAGAGGTAAACACCCCTTTTGTTTTCTTTTTTATTCATACAAAGGTATGCAAATGTAGATGTTTCTTAATTATAGTCAAAGACAACATCGTTTCAAGAAGAAAAACAACAGCCACAGTTTAATTTTTGGAAATGTGTGTAGACATGTGATTTATATATAACATCACTTTGGATGAGTCTATAAAAGTGATATTGAAATAACTAAATCTTGATTAATTTAAATTATTTAGAAATATTGTGATATAAATAAATAAATCTTAATTTCATAGAATATAATAGAATGATTTTTTATTCAATATTGATTATTACATAATACTTATTGAAAGTCATTTTTATTTACATTTTTTGTTTTAGAAACCTGAAGGTGCTTTAATATGTTTTGCTTGTTGGGTACATACTTGGCGTACAATACAACAACAAGGAATCATAGCAGCTTCTACTGTTGTTATGAATATGAATGTATGTGTACGGTGCCGATGGTCTCTTGCCTAGACACACAGCCACTCCATACCTGAAGGACCTGAACGGACCATAATAACAGAAACAATATATCCAAGAGAGGTAACGTTAACAACTTACTCAATTACCTAGTGTTGGAATTAAATAATTGTGTGAATAGCCAATACATATTGTATTCTTTTCTTTTATTCAGATTCCACCAGGAGGACTGGTTTTCTATGCTTGTTGGGTAGTAACATGTAAAAATGTGGAGCATGCTACAAGGATTGAAGATAATCGGCAAACTCCAACCCCATCTAGCCTTCACCAAGTCTAATGTATGCATGGTGTAGAATGTCTCTACACCGAAGGCTAACATACATGGCTAGTGGTCCTGTAAGAGATAAACTTGTAGCAAGAATTTACCCAAATCAGGTTAGATTATTTTAATTTACCAAACAACCATACACAAGTAATGTTACTGTACATTCAACTATAAGTAACCTTATCTGTTGCCCCTATAAGTAAATTGTTTCTTGTATTGTTTCAGTTACCAGAACATGTGCTTATTTGTTCCAACTGTTGGACACATGCACAGGAAAATATAGCAATAGAGCAAGAAGTTGTGCAACAGATTGATATGCAGTCACCAAGTGCATCAATAACACTTGATGGTTTTACAAACACAACACAGACAAGTGCTCATTGTTTTGTGCCGGCTTGTAACAATGTAGAACGAAATAGAGTTGTGGAATACTTAAGAAAAATTATATATATTTTATTATTATTATTATATATAATCAATCACACAATAAATGATTTAATTAATAGGAATTTATTAATACCCGAGGGCTTGTTTGGAAACAGAGAGGCAAGAGTACCAATAATAATATGTGCTGGTACCTATATATATCTTCAAAAATCATCCAACTACTTGTTTCAAAAACAAACTTATAGCTTGCACAAATATAGAAACCTTGTTAAACCTTTTCTCATTGTTGCCACTGATGGTTACATTATTGATATTTTGAGGCCCCATCCAACAATTAAATCAGATTATGATATCATGAAAGCTTTGTTCCAAAATGAAAATGAGGGTCTAAGGGCTTTTTTTCAGCCCAATGATGTTTTCATTTTGTATCGAGGCTTTCGTGATTCCATTCCAATGCTAGAAGGGTTGGGCTTCAAAGTATTTAAACATGAATCCTTAGAACAAGGAGAGACTCAGTTATCGACCATCAATACGAACAAGACAAGGTGTGTGACACTATGCAGATGGGTGATAGAGGTAGTTAATGTTCGATTTAAAAGAGACTTTAAGCGACTGAGACATGAATATTTTGATTTGGCTGCCACCCATTTGATGGACGATGTTAGTATTTGGATGTTAGTATTGTTATAATTAATGCCTTCCATCCAGTGATTGAAAATAAACCAAATGCTGTAGCTATACTTGAGCAATACAGAGTGAAAATATGCCCAACCGGTTAGCAGAATTTATAATTGCTAACCGAATCACCCGCTTTAGAGCCCAATTCACAAGAATTGATGGTCAACTTCCAGAGTTAAGTATTTTCCCTAAAATGACTATGTCTGAATTGATACTTTTTGGGCTGGGTACCTATCAAATAGAACAGGCTAGAAGCTATTCCGGGGCACATATTAGGCAGCATGGATCATTTCAGGTAGAAGTATTGGACCAACTGGAAGTAGTAGCAGAAGCAACCCCATCCCAACTTGATCCTTTTTTAATAAGAGCCTGTATAAAAACTCGACATAGCTCAGGACGAACATATTATACGCATATTGCTGGCAAGGTAAGGATCAAGTGGGGGATGATAAAATAAATAGCTATTATTGTAATTGTATCTCAGGACATCGGATAATGGGTTCCCGTGCTCACGTCATGACCACTGTGTGGTATTTGGGTTGGGCTCAGTACCAAGAGAGCATAGAAGCACCGGTGTCATTCCTGGATGGAATATTAATAAGGGATGTGTGGAAAACGAATAAAATCATAAGTTCCAACAAGTTGTTTTATTTATATAGTTCTCATGACTGATTTCTCATCTTTTTGATGTCGCTAATACTAGGAATTATATAACATAGAACTTGTTTGAAAAATTGATAGTGTTAAGTTGGGACACTGGGCTGGCATGGTGGATTACACAGTCCAATCCCTCACAGAAAGGAAGTATATGTCCCAGCAGTGGGAACATTATAGGCTGATTATGCTGCTCCTGCCTAATTGAACTAAAATAGTTGGTATCTTCTCAGCTGTTACTGTGTAATAGGAATAGATAACTACTTTAACAATAACTTGCAGTTGTCAGATATTGCACAGCTCACTGCTCTCCTATGAATTATCGAAGTCCAGAATATATTGATAGGCGCTAAAGAATGAAGCAGCAGTGTTACTAAACAAAATTACTTTCAAGGCTTCGTTTCGTTTCGATATAACCAATCTCTAACTACTATAATAGGTGATATAAGACGTGCTGCCGCAATTGAGTAGAATATCCTGTAGTCTAATATTATCGAATCCCAAGATTTTCGAAATTAGTATTGTTTTTTTTATTGCAGATTTTACGATACACGTCAATCAAATGTCAATGTCAAAATGACATTTTTCGTGTTTTCTCTGTGATCCACCATGTTTAATTTAATGTTGTGTTGCTCTCCTTGATCAAGTTAATTTGAATGTACATTGAAACGAAGTGAAATTAAAGAAAACTAACAATAAAAAACGGTTACTATATTATATAGCGATATTTATATATAGTGTACATAGTGCTGGCCCAGGCTCCATACATTTCTGGAACATCTCCTTTGTTAACTTTTTTAACTGTTTATTTTAACAATTAAAATGTAATGTACATTTTTAAAACACCGCACAAAGAGGAGGCCGAAATAATAGGAAACACAATTTTTTATTAAATACCAGCTATACTATTAACATTACTACGATTCACTTTCAACACAAACCTCTTAGGTTTTTCGCTATACCGTATAGCAATATTGTAACAATTTTTATCTAATAATAAATATTTAAAAAAAACACTATTGGTAAACTTAAAAATAATCGATTAACGGATTCGAGCCCACAACTATTTGAGTTCGCGGTTCATACCCTGCCATTAGGCTACTTTCGCTAACTAAACTGTATTCTATCTCATTCCCACAAAGGCTAAATCCTATAGTCGGTTTTTTATTACATCCAGTTTTAAATCACAACGAGGCTAAAGAGTTTTAATTAAAAAAAAATCACAGAAATGAAAACTTATTAGTAAACTGCAGGTTTTAATAAGCCGTAGACACACTTACCCTCATTTAATCTAAATATCGATACATATAAATAAAATTGAAATGTTTGTCTGTAATATCGAAATAACTGCTTTATAATAGCTGAGAGGGTTATATGCATGAATAAACATATTTTGAATTTTTGTTTGTCTGTCTATCCATCTGCCTGTCTGTCTGTCTGCCCGGGCTAATCTTCGGAATGGCTGAACCGATTGTAATTAAACTACTACATAACTATTACAGAGTATTACCAGAAGTGATCTGGGCTATATTTTATCAAAATATCTTCGATATTTTCTTAGAAAAAATTAATAATCTTTGATTATTCTAAATAACACTACATTAGTAGATCCCCTACCCAGGTGAAGCCAGAGCGGCTCGCCAAAAGGTGATAGAATCTTTTCTGCCTTGGATACCATCTGGGAAAATGTCACCCTCTTACCTATTTTTGCCACCAATCAACAGTGCGTGTGCACATGTGCTTTCTGATCTGGAGTGTAAAAGGAGCCAGTATATTTACAGACTATAAAGCACTCCCTCTAAAGTTATAAGGCATCTGCAGTCTCTTTGTTTGAGGAAGTAGTCCAATAGATGCAGTAGCCACTTAACCTCAGGTAGACTACAAGTTCGTTTATTACTTCAATTTTATAAAAATATGCATTGTTGGATAGCTTGTCAAAACCGCGTTGTAAAAAGTATATCTTTAGCAATTTTTTCACAATTATATAATAAAAAACATCGTACGCACGTGCGGCACGTCATCAACTTCGTATAAATTGACGGAAAATTGCAGCGCGGAGTCGTGCAGCACAGGCTTGCCGCACGACACGTCGTAGATCTCGTGCATGTTCTCCGCCGTCAACTGGCAGTGCTTCAACTTTTCCGTGACATCCAACTACAGGTACATCAAATTTAATACGTAAGAGTAATGATCCGTTTAAAATTATGTACTTTGCGAAATTTCATCATGAGATTTTTTATCACTTGAATTTCACGTATTCCATACTCGGAGAGACTGAGTAAGTTAAATAACAGAACTTATATTTACTATATTGTATACGACTAAGAAATCAAAACAGATCTATGAAAAGTTTAACGTAATTTTTTCCTACGAATAAATAGCATACAACTACATACACAAAATGTTTCAGTGATTCCAAATAATCAGACTTTGTAGCGAGTTTAAGGGTTGATTGGTAATTCTTTCTGCGACTCTCATCAGTCCTACTAATATTATAAAGTGAAAGTTTGTGAGGATGTTTGTTACTCTTCCACGCAAAAACTACTGAATGTATTTTAATGAAACTTTACAATAATATAGCTCATACATCAGAACAACACATAGGCTATAATTAATAAATATATTGTGTAAATTGGTCAAAATATAACGATAAGTGTTAAGTAAGTCGGAAAAATCTGTCATCTGCGAGCTATTTTGGCGTGAGGTGCAAAAATTGTAAGAGTTACTCAAATATAATGTATGGTGGAATTGTTTCTCCTTAATAGTTCTATAAAAAAGTCTCCGACAGTATATATCTATCTTTAAGCCATTATTACCAAAATAGTGAACCATAAATGCAATTATTTCCAATGCACATTTTGCAGTAAAAAATAGTGAATGCGCCAGAGGTCGCTTTCTGTCATTATATTAAATAATCTGTTTCGCCTCAGGAGTTGCATGTGGACCTTGTGGGCAACACCCTGTCGACGTAGTCGCGTGCCAACTGTGGGCGCACGCACATTCGTCATTTTCATCGCGCAACGCTAGTCGCATGTTACGCATTCGCCGCCTTACCACTGGCTAGAACACGCTGTGCACGTGTCGCAAGCTGTCGCCAGCAAGACTGTGTGATACCGCAAGAACTATTCGTAATAAGCAGCCAATCGTGCTGAAGATAACCGCATCGCAGCTGTTGAAGTAAGGAGTTCGCCGCGCCGCCTCGCATCCGAAGATCGCAGGTGAGCTTATTTGGTCTTATGAACATGCAATTACCCTCTGGTCCTTCGAATTTATTTACTTAACTTGAATCAGCCTCTATCTGGGGGCCTGAGCTATCGTAGGAAGTAATCTAATAGCCCCCACCGCGTGTGCGCCTCGTGGACCACACCTCCCGCATGATTTTCTGGTCACCACGCATACCACTACTGGTATTTTTCTCGAGCTGCAGATTCTTACAAAATTTGTGGTACAAATCTCGCAACTAATTTAATTAAATAAATTAGCTAGTGGCCCATTTAGAAACGTTCCCAACAAATAGATTTTATCAAAATAAATACTTTAATCGCTTCTGATGTTCAAAGTAGATAAACTTTATCTTTTAAACTACTTAATTTTGCCAAATATTTTAAAAGTAACGACGATATATAATTGTGCGGCCCGGCGCGTGCATGGCGGTAAGCCGTACTGTGGACTAGGTGGGGGAAAACAGCGCTTATCGCCGCATGAGCAAATGTACCTCTTCACGCTTAAACCGCTGAACCGATTTAGATGAAATTTGATATCGAGATAGTTTAAGTCCCAGGGATGGAATTAGGATAGCTTTTATCACGGAAATCATCCTTAAAGAGGATGATGGAATTTACAATGAAAGTGCGATTATTTATGGATCACCTATGGTTTAAAATATAATATCTACGCGAACGAAGTCGCGGGCGAAAGCTAGTGTTTAATATAAATATCAGAGAGAGACACTGCCTATCATGGAATTTTACAGAAAAATGCGCAATGAAATTTCGCATTGATATCTACCCCTAAGACAATCGTTAGGTCAGTAACATACGTCAATCCGTAGGCAAGTTAATGTTGACCTTGTACTGTGATTGAATTAGCCAGGTGCGGGGAGTGTGGGTGTGTGTACTGTGCGTACTGTGCGTACTGTGTGTACTGTGCACTCACGGTGGCGAGCGAGATGTCGCGCACGTGCACGGTGTAGAGCGTGTGCGCGGGCGGGCCGGGACGGTTGGCGAGGCGCATGCGGCCCAGGTGCGGGGAGTGTGGGTGTGTGTACTGTGCGTACTGTGCGTACTGTGTGTACTGTGCGTACTGTGCGTACTGTGTGTACTGTGCGTACTGTGCGTACTGTGTGTACTGTGCACTCACGGTGGCGAGCGAGATGTCGCGCACGTGCACGGTGTAGAGCGTGTGCGCGGGCGGGCCGGGACGGTTGGCGAGGCGCATGCGGCCCAGGTGCGGGGAGTGTGGGTGTGTGTACTGTGCGTACTGTGCGTACTGTGTGTACTGTGCGTACTGTGCGTACTGTGTGTACTGTGCGTACTGTGCGTACTGTGTGTACTGTGCACTCACGGTGGCGAGCGAGATGTCGCGCACGTGCACGGTGTAGAGCGTGTGCGCGGGCGGGCCGGGACGATTGGCGAGGCGCATGCGGCCCAGGTGCGGGGAGTGTGGGTGTGTGTACTGTGCGTACTGTGTGTACTGTGTGTACTGTGCGTACTGTGTGTACTGTGTGTACTGTGCGTACTGTGCGTACTGTGTGTACTGTGCACTCACGGTGGCGAGCGAGATGTCGCGCACGTGCACGGTGTAGAGCGTGTGCGCGGGCGGGCCGGGACGGTTGGCGAGGCGCATGCGGCCCAGGTGCGGGGAGTGTGGGTGTGTGTACTGTGCGTACTGTGCGTACTGTGTGTACTGTGCGTACTGTGCGTACTGTGTGTACTGTGCGTACTGTGCGTACTGTGTGTACTGTGCACTCACGGTGGCGAGCGAGATGTCGCGCACGTGCACGGTGTAGAGCGTGTGCGCGGGCGGGCCGGGACGGTTGGCGAGGCGCATGCGGCCCAGGTGCGGGGAGTGTGGGTGTGTGTACTGTGCGTACTGTGCGTACTGTGTGTACTGTGCGTACTGTGCGTACTGTGTGTACTGTGCGTACTGTGCGTACTGTGTGTACTGTGCACTCACGGTGGCGAGCGAGATGTCGCGCACGTGCACGGTGTAGAGCGTGTGCGCGGGCGGGCCGGGACGATTGGCGAGGCGCATGCGGCCCAGGTGCGGGGAGTGTGGGTGTGTGTACTGTGCGTACTGTGTGTACTGTGTGTACTGTGCGTACTGTGTGTACTGTGTGTACTGTGCGTACTGTGCGTACTGTGTGTACTGTGCACTCACGGTGGCGAGCGAGATGTCGCGCACGTGCACGGTGTAGAGCGTGTGCGCGGGCGGGCCGGGACGGTTGGCGAGGCGCATGCGGCCCAGGTGCGGGGAGTGTGGGTGTGTGTACTGTGCGTACTGTGCGTACTGTGTGTACTGTGCGTACTGTGCGTACTGTGTGTACTGTGCGTACTGTGCGTACTGTGTGTACTGTGCACTCACGGTGGCGAGCGAGATGTCGCGCACGTGCACGGTGTAGAGCGTGTGCGCGGGCGGGCCGGGACGGTTGGCGAGGCGCATGCGGCCCAGGTGCGCCACCAGCACGTGCCCACTGCGTGCTGCGCGTGGCACCACCACCACCGGCGACTGCAACTCCACCTCCACGCTGCGACACACAAGCACAAACACTGGAGTCCCATTGAACAGAAAACATTTTTTTAAAGAATAAGCGGATTAAACTAGGACACAGTCTACATGATGTTAAGTGTATGATGTGGCCCTTAGACAGCTACAGATGCGTTGTCACCCCTAAGCATTAAGATGAAATGTCTCGTTTCCAGTAAAAGGGTCACCGATTCTCAACACTCACCATACGAAACACAACCTCATTGAGTTGCTATTTTACGCTAGTATTCTTAAGTGCGTGGTCCTTCCCCGGTCGAGCCAACCCATTCATGCTACAACGTGGCTCTACCACGTTAAAATATAAATACCCCTATTTAATCTAATTGCAGTCCAACAAAGCGGAATTTCTTTTATAGGATAGGGTGACAAACGAGCACACAGTTCACCTGATGGTAAGTGGTTCCTGTGACCCATAGACATCTACATCTATCCTCGTTTGCGAATCAAAATGCAGATGCGTTGTCACCCGTAAGGACTAAGATGGAATGCCTCTTTTCCAGTAAAACGGGTCTCCGTTTCTCTACACTCACCATACGAAACACAGCAGCAGTGTTACGCTGCTATTTTACGCTGGTATTCTGTGAGAGCGTGGCCCCACCCCGGTCGAGCCGACCCATTCGTGCTACATCTATACTACTAATATAGCTGCAGCATGGCTTTACCACGTATAAAATATATATAATTGGGATACCGCATTTTCACGGGATCCATCATCATCTAAAGGCCTGACGAATATCGTACCAACTTACGGATCCGCAGTCATAAAATCACCAATCTCGTTAAATCCAGTCAAATCTGTCGCCCTGTTTTAGCTTAGCGGGACGATGTCTTAGTTACTAGATATTTGTTGATGAGTGTTACGTTTGACAGGCGGTTTGACGTTCGTAGCACAAGACATGGTACGTGGTACGATATGTGGTAGAGCCACGTTGCAGTTATATGGTTGTAGCACGCATGGGTCGACTAAACCAGGAAAGGGTACACCCTATAGTCGTTTCTTGCGACACTTATGAGATAAAATAATCTGATGAATTTTACATCACACACGCGCGAATAAAGTTTACAATTTCTTTATTTACATATATTTTTCTCTCAACTGCAGAGTTAATATATTTCTTACAATGATATCCAATACATTACGTGGGTCATTTTAATAAGAGTTGGGTAGAATATTATTATTATAATTTTTTAGCGGAAAAAATAAAAAAAATATTATTAATATTTGTGCAAATTATAAGAAGTAAGAGTGATGTTTAGACCACACGTCGCTGCACCAATGTTATAATAATCCAATAATCCATGACAAAACATAACCATTGGGGATTTTGCCATAGTTGCCACGATTAGCAGACAGGTTGGCAACTTCAGTTTTATTTTAATTATTTTGAATTGTTATTAGGAAACTGCTGTTGCACATGTCCTGTTTCAGTTTCAATCTGTCGCCTCTTACCGACACCCACGGGGCGATATGGGGTAGTGAATATTCTTACACCGCCATTACACATTACATTATTATTAGTGTTGTACATTAATCAGTCAAACTAGGGTCACATTGTGAGTGTGTGGATTGGGGGTGAAGTAGAGGTGTAGCGAGGTGTAGCGAGACTGTGAGTCAGGGTGTGTGTTGAGGTTGAGGAGTTGTGAGGTGTAGTGAGGACGCACGTGAGCACGATGTTGTCGCGGGGGGCTGCGGGGTCTGCGGGGGCTGCGGGGGCTGCGGGGGCTGCGGGGGCTGCGGTGCGTGCGGACGCGGCGAGCGGCTCGTCGAGCGAGGCGGCGCTGTGCGTGCGCGTGCGCGTGCGCGTCCCCTCCCCAAAGCGCCCGCCGCCCAACACTTCGCCCCTGCATTTATTTATTTGTTATTTACGCTTTATTATAGTGTAATTTCAATTATTGTAAACGTTTTTTTGATTTCAAAGAAAAGGTCGCGCTGGGTTTCTTGTCGGTTCTTCCCAGAACTGAAATATTTTTCGAAACAGAGGTAAATTAAGCGTAAGAGTGACTTTACATAAGTATTATTTATAATCTATATTGAATAAAAAAGTTTATACGTTTATTTCTTTTACTATTACATCTTAACAAAAAGGTTACAGGATGGACTTTGGGCATTCTCTTCCAGTCAACCCTGAATTGCATTGCATCACGATAAAATTTAAACAAATGTAGTGAATTTGAAGTCATTTTCCTCTTCATCAGTTAACAAGCATCATTTTTGAAATTGGATAGTACATCCCATGCAAAGGTATTCTTGTTTATAATTATACTACTAGTTTTAACCCGCCACTTCGTCCGCGTAGAATTTAACCAAAAGACCTGCAGATATGTGATAGATGTCTTTGAAATCTCGAAAACTATGTGCGATTTTTTTAGTTGAAAACCACTTAGCGGTTAGCCACCGTAGAGTCTATATCACCTGAGGATGCCTCGTGTAGAGGCGAAACAAGTGTCGTATTATCGTCAGTGGTGTGTCTTGCCTAGTGTAGTGGTGTTGGGAGTAGTGGTGCTGGGATTAGTGGTGACGGGGATAGTGCACGCAATTGAGGGAGGGCGGGAGGTGCTCTTTATACTAGGTAAGACACATCATTTTGTTTTATAACGCGGATATTTGCGAAGTGAATTTTTCTAAAAGCTTTTATATAATGGATTTCCGCAAAGTAACGCCTGATTCTATTAATTATAACAAATAATTTGTTTTATCAGTTCTTCAATCACATAAATACCCTGCATGGTTTTCACATAAAACACAGCCTAGACTACTCCAAACTTCAGAGGGACCTGGGGCTGGGGTGCACGAGGCCGATGGCCATGTCTGCGGCGGCGGCGCGGATGGAGCGCGCCAGGTTGGCCAGGTACTGCTTGAAGTCGGCCAGGCACGAGCGCAGCTCCCGCAGCAGCGCGCCCGAGTGCGTGTACCACACGCTGGCCACGTGCAGAGATACCGCTGCGCACACCGCTGCACAACAACAAATATCCATTATTATGTTATGCTATATCAAGAGGTATTAGGCAATGGCATTCTCTTATTTCTTTGAGAGTATTGGAACCCACACTATTCCAAAGTACAGTTCTCATAATATGAGTTATCATCGAAATATTTCTCAAATATTATACAACTTTGTAAGGCGTCTCTCGCACACAAACGGCTTGCGGTGGCGGCCAGTTGTATTCGCTTGCAATACAAGTAAGTTTACAAACCCGTCCATGTCGCGGCCTGCGAGCGCCAACGCGTGTGTGTTAGCGAGTACACGATCAGTCGGCGGCCGCAAGGGGGGTCAGTTGCAATTTTTTTTGTCAATTTTTACAACAAGCCGCGTGTATCGCGTGAAAAATGGTGCTTAATTCAAAGGTTTTAATAGACAGTGCTAAATTATAAATTACTTTATGATACTTCACACCGTGATTACAAAAGCATTAGGATTAAAAACAAAATATGGGATAATATTGATGAATATATATTAAGAACTAAAAACTATATTATATAATAAAAATAAAAACACATCGTCAATATTAGCCACGCTGACTGACATCCGAAATGGAGCTTCAGGCCGCCGCTACGACTGCGGTGGTGTGTTATTGCAGCAGCTTGCCGTTAAGCGTTGCGTTGGGCTACATTTGCTAGATTATTTCTTGAAAAATTTTTATATTCTAAAGAAACCCAGCTTTAAACACTTTTTCCTTACTTAAAATGATTCTAGTGTGACCAAGGCTTTCCTCAAGGCCGTAACTTCAAGCGAGCGAGACAAACAGTGACGCCACTTTTACTTATGTGTCAGAGACGCCGAGACACGGAAAAAGTAATTTCACGAAATTTGAGCAACACAAATAGTGACGCCACTTGTATTAATGTGTGAGACGGATAGATACACCATTAGACTAGTGCGAGTGAGACCATAGCCGTTGTTGTCCATCTTCACTAACGCACAAACAATACAGAGCAGTACGTTACGCTCCGTCGTTTACTGCGCATCTTTCCGAATTCGTTCATGACGATTTAGTACTTACCACTTTTTGCTTCGTTTATTGGACTTGATTTGGATTTGGGCTGTTTAGTATTTCTCTTCATGTTTAGTATTTCGACCTTTGTTTTCTCCCAGACTATTGTTAATATTGTGATTGTATAGTGCCATAACGTCTGCACGAATATTCAAACATGCATTTTATTTATCGCAAATGCAAAATGCAAATGCTCGTCTTTCGGATCATCGAGTTTTTACAGATGTGCATAGTTTACTCTCAGAGGGCCTAAACCAAGCAAATGGCGAAGGAAAAATTTATTTTCCTTACGAGGGCATCATACTACAAGCAATCGAAGTAAACCCGAGTACTTCAGCAAATGTGATTGAGGCAAGCACAGGAGACCCAAAAGTACAGTCCACCGAATCTAGCAAAAAAAGAAGTTCCACCCGTATCACGTGCAGCGAGTACAAACTTTACTACCCCGGGATTATATTCCAAGAGCTGCCTTTTTTCAAACGATGACACAAAGACACCTGAAAGATCCGCGACTCTTCGAGAAAATTTTAAGGTCTCATGAGTCGACATTTAAAAAAGGTGGTTAGATGAGACAAGAAAGATCACAGTATCGTTACAAAATAAACATGTGGACTGGAATTGGGCCTTCTGAGCCATTTGGGTTTTTACGACCTTGCGGAAAGCCTTGGGTAAACTAGGATTAAAAAGAGAATTTCTTTATTTGCGAAGTAAACCTTCTAAAAGCTTTTATATAATGGATTTCCGCAAAGTAACGCCTGATTCTATTAATTATATTAAAAAGGCTAGCACGGCCGACCAGGCAAGACTCTATGTCAAATTAACAAAACTCCATCGTATTGCTGCCCAAAATGTTTGGTTCAATCAGCAGTGCAAACAACTTCATGTTATTCCCAATTATATCCAAATACGTTCCGGCACAAATAGTCGAGCGGGATTTGGCTTAATGAGGAGTGTCATCGTTGGTTTTCCAATAGAGATAATTTAAAAATCCACCTTAAAGTATTATACTCTGAACTTTCATATAAATTACATAATATTGAATTTGATATTTTGGATGGGTAAGCCAGAAAACTTGCTTCAATGGCTGTTTATGAGAAATATCAAATTCAGTCCCGTAAATTACAACGACTTGTATCCTCTTCATCCCGTAATCGTAATAACGACATACATACAGAATATCACCAATTTTATCCCCGAGTTAAAAATCTTTCCGATGTCCAGTTTACAACAGATGAGTTGTCCCTTTTACATAAAGGCCTAAAGTATAATTTAACACCTTCGGTCTCCCAAAAATCGTTAGAGACTATGGCTGTTGACGCGGAGATGGCTGTTGTGATCGGGAAGAAAGATAACATCGTTAAAAGTTTGGTAGCTAATGAGATTCGGGTTGTGCCCGTGTCTTCCCATTTCAATCCTGAGTTCCCTGTTTTTAAGTCCCTAAAGCAGAGAATAAGGGAAAACGATCTTATTGTTACTAAAGCCGATAAAGGCAATACTGTTGTTATTACGGAGAGTAGTGGGTACAGCCAGAAAGTTAACGATGTTATCCAAGGTGATGACTTTGAGCTATTGGAGTCTGACCCAACCAAAAAGTTTACTTCGGATATTAAGTTATGTATACAACAGTCATCATATGTTTTTCCCGATCACAACTTGTCTCGGAGCAATCTTGTTCGAATGAATCCTCAAGCACCCATTTTAAATGGGTTACCAAAAATACATAAAGAACATGTTCCTATTCGTCCAGTTGTCTCATATATTGGTGCACCAGCTTATTTCATTGCTAAAAAATTAAACTTCCTCCTTCGAGAGAAATCTGGATTCAACCCCACTTACAGTCTAAAAAAATGGCTTAGATCTCATTTCCAAAATTAAAGATATTCGTATTCCTCCTAAATCCATATTGTTATCTTTAGACGTTGATAGTCTTTTCACAAATGTCCCATCCCCTGACTGTTTGCGTATACTCGCAGATCTCTTTGAAAAACGTCGTCTACATCCCGGGGAAACAAATGATCTTCTTAACTTAACCTCTCTCTGTATGAAACAAAACTATTTCCGGTTTAATAACCGTTTCTATCTACAAAAAGAAGGGTTAGCTATGGGGTCCCCTCAAGTCCCCTTATGGCGGACATTTTCATGGATAATTTCGAAAAACAACATATAGTTGTCAATCAAAATATTTTATATTACTATCGATATGTAGACCACATAATTATTTGCTGGACTGGCACAAGGAGACAACTGGATGTTTTCCTCAATAAAATAAATAGAGTCCATGACAAAATTAAATTTAAACTTGAATTGGAACAAAATTGTTCCCTTCATTTTCTCGACTTAACAATAACAAGAAAAGAATCGTCACATGTTTTCCAAATTTATCGAAAGCAAACTCACGCCGACACGGTCATCCCCGCGTCATCGTGTCATCCGTGGCAACATAAAGTAGCCGCTTTTTATTGTCACATTAACCGTTTGTTCACTGTCCCATTAAGTAAAGAAAATTATTTAAAAGAACTTAATATAATTTATCAAATAGCGGTCTCTAACGGTTTTTCAAAAAATCTCATTAACAATTTAATTAAAAAGAAACAAAAGCATGTTGTTCGCAACTCTCTGTACGCGGTTCAACCTCAAAGTGTTCATCGATATGTGAGCAGTTTGACCTACTTAGGCCCCATATTTGAAAAAGTAGCTAATACTCTTCGACAAAACGGCGTTTATGTGGTGTTCAAAACAAACAATTCTCTTAGAAATATCTGTAATAATAAAGATAAGTTGGATATTCGTCAAAAGTCAGGTGTTTACAAACTTGTTTGTGACGAATGCCACGCCGTTTACGTGGGTCAGACTGGTCGCTATTTCGAGACACGTTATAAAGAGCATTTAGCCGCGTACAGGAATTGCAATCCCGATAAATCCCATTTTGCCAAACATCTTTTGGACACTGGACACAACCTAGTCAACGACCACTCCTTTAAAGTCTTACATACGTGTAATAAAGGTCTGCGGCTGTGTGTGCTGGAACAGTTAGAGATATTAAAAAGTAATAATAGTACCGTTGCATTGCTGAATGAACAAACAAATGTTACTAACTCACCTCTCTTAAATATCTTTAAGCCTGCTCTCTAATAATACAAAGCCTCGCAATATGGTCGTTTGTCACCCTCACGGTGATCGGCGATTGGTTGCGTGGTTGGAGGGTGGGCGTTGCGCGGTGGTTTGTTTTTGATTTTACAAACGGCTGCGTAAGTCCGGCGGTGATTGGTCGCATGTTTTATCGCATGACGCAGTCGCTCGCTCCGTAAGTAGACAGCGGTTGCGTCATCGGTCTGTATAAAAGGCACTTGTTTTGGCTCGCCGCTCACTTAGCGGTTAGCCACCGTAGAGTCTATATCACCTGAGGATGCCTCGTGTAGAGGCGAAACACGTGTCGTATTATCGTCAGTGGTGTGTCTTGCCTAGTGTAGTGGTGTAGGGAGTAGCGGTGCTGGGATTAGTGGTGACGGGGATAGTGCACGCAATTGAGGGATGGCGGACGGTGCTTCTTCATACTAGGTAAGACACATCATTTTATTTTATACCGCGGATATTTGCGAAGTAAATTTTTCTAAAAGCTTTTATATAATGGATTTCCGCAAAGTAACGCCTGATTCTATTAATTATAATAAACTAGGATCATTTTAGTAATAAAAATTTGCTCAAAACTGAGTTCAAATTGGCCGAAGTATTAACTTTGAATAGTTAGTTGAGCTATAAGCGACATTTTCTTCCAAGCTGGAGCAGTTGGCTTTAAATTTTAGGCAACAACTTACAAAAGCATTATTCAGGATTATATTTTTTTTATAGAAGAGGGGACAAACAAGCATGCGGCTCACCTGATGAATAACCGCAACACCAGGGAAATTTCAGGTGCGTTACCGGCCTAAACGAAAGGTGTAAGCTCTTTTCTTGGAGGTACCTAAGTCGTATCGGTCCGGAAAAATCACTGGTGGTAAATAATTCCACAGAAAAGAAAAGGAGGAAGCAAATTCCTAGTAAAACACACAGTAGTGGACCGCCGAGAATCCAAATGGTGAGGATGGTATAGTGAATTTTGACGCGATGTCCGTTCGTGAAATTTCGCGGCTGGAATCAATCCGAACAATTCCTCAGAGCACTCCCCATGGTAGATGCGATATAAAATGCAAAGGGATGCAACATTCCTACGCAGCGCCGGAGAATCGAGCCGATCAGAAAGAACTCGGTGGTCGACGATTCGAACCGCTCTGCGCTGGATGCGGTCAACTGGAAGGAGCTGGCACTGGAGTGCCCCGCCCAGATATGAGAACAGTATTTCATGTGATGCCGAACTTGCGCTTTGTAAAGTTGCAAGCGGTGTGCCCGCATGAAATACTGTCTCGCTCTGCTGAGCACGCCAAGCTTTTTAGAGGCCAATTTGGCCTTCCCTTCCAAGTGACCACGAAACTGGACACTATTCATTATATCATGTATCACCCGTGGTGTGAGTGCTCCATGCCGGATGTGCGATTTATACAGCGTTCAATTGGTGAAAGGGGGGCGCCCTTGAGAGATCTCACTTTTGGAGAGAAGCAGCGCTTGTGGATCTGCGGTCCGACTTCAACGGTTAAGTCAGGTTACATTGTACACACTACTATACACTACTTACATGCACATCACTTACCACCTGACTGGTACCCTGTGGTGAAACATACCTTCGGAGATCGGTAAGTGCTTGCTTATTTGTCAGCCGTTTTTGAACATTTATCCACAGGTCATTGGGCCCTGTCCTCTATTGCTCGTCGAGGAGGCTACTATGGGCCCTAACTCATTCTACCTTTGCCGGGGCAGCTAAGGGCGTGAACACATACTATAATATATAGATAATACTTATTATTAAAAGCAGTGAAACGTACTTGTGGAATCTGGCGTCTCGCCAGGTAACAGGTTACGCGTGACAGTGAACAGCAGCGCCTTGTCGTCGGGCGCCTGCGAGTGCTGGCGCTGGGCGTGCGGGTGGGTGGGCGGGTGGGCGGGCATGTGGGCGGCGCGGCCGGCGGCCAGCACGCGCGTGTGCAGCCCCGCGCCCTCGCACAGCGACACCACCTGTACGCCGCCCAGGGAACCGCCCACCTCCACGCGGCTCGCCGCTGCACACACACATATGTTACTTTAGTATCCTTCACACACGTGCTAATGAGGTCCACAACTTTTTTGTCACCACGATGGCGCCACTTAGGAACAAGGTGAAACATTTGACAGATTTAACAGCGGTAACTTCCCCTTTTTGTTAGGAAAGTGTAAAGGTTAATGTTTCTTTGAATCTATTCTAGAAATCATTTAAACCAACTACAGATATACCTAAAATTAAAAGAATAAAAAAATAAAAATTGTAAAAATATAAAGAATGCAGCCTTGAGGCATATTTTTTATACATGGGAGAATTCTAATGATGTTTTGGGTATATTTTGTGACCATTCCAAAGCCTTCGACTGTTTTCACTATGAGACATTAATCAGGAAGCTACAGTATTATGGTGTCAAGAACAGAGCGCTTAAATTTATTATTTCATATTTAAGTAACAGAAAGCACAAAGTTATTTATATATTTACCAATGATAAAAGTTATTCCGGGTCACCTGTACTAATGGGTGTCCCTCAAGGCTCATTTATCGGCCCATTTCTATAGTAAACATTAATGACTTAGCTTCCTTGGTAGGCGATAATCATGATGTAGTATTATTTGTCGATGATACTTCCTTCATTTTAAAACTTAAAAGTCAATCATTTAAATCTGAGGATGTGAATAATGCTATATCAAAATTAATACATTACTTTAACATTAAGAATCTACATGTAAAGGGCATTAAAACTTAAAGTATTAAATTTACAACAACGAATGTTAGAAATCTGAATACCAATGTGTTTTTAAATAGGATCACTCTAGACGCAAAGCTTCAGTGGGACCCCCATGTATCAAAACTAGCAAGCAAACTAAGCTCTGCAGCTTATGCTGTAAAAATATTAGAGGTCACTAGTGTCGACACAGCTAGATTAGTTTATTTCAGTTGTTTCCATAACATAATGTCTTTTGGGTTTTTGCTCTAAAAAATGCGGATGATTTGGAAACTATTTTTGTATTGCAGAAGAGGGCCATAAGACCTAATTCAAAACTAAAACCGAGAGTCTCTCAGGGAAATTTTTTAAGAAATAAATATATTATCTTTGGGCTTCCAGTATATTTACGTAAACTTAATGAAGGTTCACAAAAACAAAAAGTTTTAGTAAAAATTGATAGACACTCTGTAAACACTAGGAATAAACACAAGCTAGTGAGACCAGTTTTTCGACTTCACAAAGTCAGTAATTCATTCATTGGGCAATGTAATAAATATTCGTGTTTCGTGTTTTTGTTTTGTAATAGGGTATCTATTCCAAAAAATCTCAAAAAATATACTTACTTACTTACTTATCGTCACGCACAATCCCTGACGGGGTAGCCAGAGAGAACAGATCGCCAAGTGTCACGATCCTTACATACCTCTTTCGCTTCTTTCAGATTCATCATCTTCTTCATACATGTACGTCTAGGTATCCGAGTACTCTTGACCCTCCCCTCTTCGAGCAATTTGCTCACATGGTCTTCGAAAGTTAGTCTCGGTCTACCTCGACACCTTTTAATATTAACTTTCGCGCTATATATTTTCTTCACCATTCGGTCTTCACTCATTCTCTCAACGTGCCCAAACCATCGAAGCACGCCCTTATCAATTTTTGTGATAAGGTCATCTTTCAAACCTGCCATATTGCGAATCTCTTCGTTTCGCTTTCGGTCAGCCATGGTGACGCCGCACATTTTACGAAGAGATCGCATCTCCACTGCATTCAACTTGCTTTTATGCTTCTTCTGGCATACCCAGGTTTCGCTGCCATATAACAAAGTCGGTACCAACACTGCGTTATGTATTGCAAGGCGTGCACTCTTCACTACGCCTTGCCTTTTGACTAACGCAGTCAGGGCACCATTGACTTTGTTCCCGGCAGCGACACGCCTGTCCACATCTAAATCACATCTTCCATCCCGGCTAAAAGCACTCCCCAAGTAATATACAAGGTATATTACTAAGTTTAAATATTTTATTAAACAAAAACTATATAAAAATGGGTTATTATATTATATATGACTACATGGTTAATAATAACCCTTGGGAACAAGGCGGTCGATCCCAAGCTGTTCCTAAAATAAATTTCTTTCATATTGTATAATTTACTCTTTTTTTCTTGGCTTGGTTTCTTGCTGGTCCTTCTCAGGACAGAGGTTTTAGTCCGAACCAATGGTAAAAGTATAAAATGAATTAAATGTAATCTATATTAAATAAAAAATATTCTATTCTATTATTCAATCCTATTCTATTCTAAGACTTAATTAAGATGTGAACAAAGGTTTGTTTGACTGAATAAATTATATTAAAATCACTTTTATATACAGTACATAATTCTTCCACATTATGTGCTGTATATAAAAGTGATTTTTAATAGCAGTTACTTCCTTAAACATTGGTTCGTTATTGTATATTATATGAAAGTGCACACACTTAGACTACCTCTATTTCCTTCAACTATGGAATAATCAGTGCCTTTGTACATTTGTTCTTCTTACCATTTTCCTATCAAAGTAGGTGTGTACATTAAAACTATGAAATAAACAAAATAAAAAACGGCGGCGGTGCACTCACCGAGTGTTGCCTGTATGCGCGCCTCACTGACGGTGGCAGTGGCGATTTTCTTTGCTACTAACGCGCCCTCGTGCATTGCAGCACGCAGTAGAAGCACGCCCAACCGGTGGAAGTCGAACGTGATCTCCGTGCGCACTTCGCGCTGCGGATCAAACCGGAATTATCACATTGAAGTAATATACAAATAATATACGTGGTAGAGCCACGCTGCAGATATAATATTATGGTTGTAGCACGGATGGGTCAGATCGACCGGAGAAGGACCACGCTCTGACAGAATACGAGCGTGAAATAGCAGCTGAATATTGCTGTGCTTCGTGTGACGAGTGTGTAGAATCGGAGAACCTCTTCACTGGAAACGAGACATACGAGTACTTTCCATCTTAGTTCTCAAGGGGTGACAACGCATTTGCATTTTGATTCTTAATCGAGAATAGACGTAGACGTCTATGAACCACAGCATGGACTTACCATCAGATGGACTGTGAAAAAAATGTACTACTTACTAGAAGAGACTCCGAGGCTTTGTTGTTTGAAATACGCGTTAGAGCCCACGGGCTCAACGTTACTTGTAAGTTTGTGCAATAAAATAGGTACTCCGACCCTTCGACCACGCGCCACGCACTGCTGCACAGATTTTGTTCGCAGTGTTTGTTCTAGTAATATATTACTTCAATATTTTATCAACATTACTAACAAATACATACGTGGTAGAGCCATGCTGCAGCTATATTAGTAGTATAGTTGTAGCACGAATGGGTCGGCTCGACCGGGGGAGGACCACGCTCTCACAGAATACCAGCGTAAAATAGCAGCTTAACGCTGTTGTGTTTCGTATGGTGAGTGTAGAGAACCGGAGACCCTTTTTACTGGAAATGAGGCATTTCATCTTAGTCCTCACAGGTGACAACGCATCTGCATTTTGATTTGTAATAGATGATAGATGTAGATGTTTATGGGTCGCAGCAACCACTTACCATCAGGTGGACTGTGTGCTCGTTTGTCAACTTCATCCTATAAAAAAAAACTAATATTATAACCAAGCCAGCGAGACCGACAAAGTATGCAAATTTTAGGGGTTCATAGATATTTTTATTTGGACAATATCAAAACATCTACAAATATGAAAACTATTATAATTGTCATCTTTAGTGTTAGATTAACTAGTCTTTCCAGAATCCGTCACGTTTTTCACTAAACTTCGAATAATATTGTTAATCATTACGTCAACAAACAACAAAAGTAAATACTACGATAACACACATCGTGTCTCTTTTCACAAAGACCTACCCTGTGCTACATTTCACCACGACATGGGATAATGGCGAGGGTCAATTTAGTAAATAGCAATTTCTTATATCCGTCTCGAAGGACATATACATAATACAAGATACATAAGAAAACCATAGTGTGTGATAGTTACTTTAAATTAAAAATAAAAGTAAGCGAACTAAAAAGCTTATGTAGGATAAGTAAGTAAGGTGCAAAATGGGTTAAATAATTCACAGACGCGTCTATCTGGGTTACATACATGCATATTTCGTGTTTTTATTATTCTTTATACAGAAATATGGTTATACGAGGGTGGATTGAAAAGTACTCGGCCTAACACAGATCCATTCAATTCTAAAAATCAAATCTACCCACATTATTTAGTTCAGTTCAGACTAGTTCATTGTGTGAAGTTCGAAACGTGTGCGATAATTAGTTGTGATTTTATAAATTTATTAACAAAGTAATCGGACATAATTTCCGCGAATGGAGCAAATCGAGCAGCGTGCCGTCATTAAGTACCTCCATAAGAAGGGGCTATCATCAAAAGCCTTCCATGATGACATGGTCAGTACATTAGGCGATTGTGCTCTGTCATATTCATCCGTCAAAAAATGGATAGCAGAATTTAAGCGTGGTAGAGAGAGTGTGAAAGATGAACCCCGCTCTGGAAGGCCTTCGACGTCAACTACTGACGAAAATATTAAAAAAGTACTTGATTTAATAATGGGAGACCGCAGATTAAAATTAGAGAGATAGCCGAGATTATAGGCATCTCTTATGAACGAACTCAAAACATCATTGTCAACGAGTTGGGTTTCCACAAGGTGTCTGCGAGGTGGGTTCCGCGACTGCTTTCAGTTGAACAAAAAAGGACGCGATTGACTATTTCACGCGACTGTTTGGAGTTATTTGAAGCCGATGCAGATGATTTTTTGAATCGTTTTGTTACTATAGACGAAACATGGGTTCATTACTGTACACCGGAAACAAAACAACAATCAAAACAGTGGAGAAGACCTGGTTCACCACCCCCTAAAAAGGCTAAGTCGATTTTGTCGGCAAATAAGGTGATGGCTTCAGTATTCTGGGACTCGAAAGGTGTGATTATGATTGATTATCTTGAAAGGGGTCAGACTATAAACTCTGATTACTACTGCACCTTACTACGTCGTTTACGAGAGGAAATAAAAGAAAAACGTCGAGGAATGCTCAGAAGAAAAGTCCTGTTTCATCAAGATAACGCCCGTGTTCACACGTCAGTACAGTCAATGACTGAAATTCACAACTGTGGCTTTGAACTGTTACCGCATCCGCCGTATTCACCTGATCTGGCACCATCAGACTTCTTTCTGTTCCCTAACCTAAAAAAGCATTTGGGAGGTCAAAGATTTTCGACAAACGACGAGGTCAAAGCAGCTGTAGACGCATATTTTGACTCTAAGGAAGAATCATTTTTTTTCAACGGTCTAAATACTTGGAAGGGGAGGTGGCAAAAGTGTATTGAACTTGATGGTGATTATGTAGAAAAATAAAAATATAACTGATTTAGTATGTGTTTATTTTCTTGGTTAGGCCGAGTACTTTTCATCCACCCTCGTATAAAATAAAATAAAAAATGATAAAAGAAAATATAAAAAGAAATAAAAATATAGAAATTTAAATTACAAATGTTTTTTTTTTTAGAAATCTAAACATTGCAATTGCTAATTTACCTACCATAAGTGTGATAACAACATGCGCTCTTAACGTTGTTCAGTGGTGGTTCAGTGGCAAAGTGCGTGTGTGTGAGATGCGCGTATCCATCAAAGGGGGAACAGTGTACTGGCTGACGTATTAAAAGAACATTTTTTTATGTTTTATCGGATTTATTGAAACCTAACAGTCAAGATGTTGTGGTACATAAGGGCAGAGAGAACGAAATTATAAGGGTTATTTGTACGATTCCGAAACCCCAAAATCGCGAGACAAGAAAATTCACGAAAAATGACTGAATACTTTTCATGGATAATTCACATTTGTAGAGAATAGATATAGGATTGGAAAACAAGCATATCAAAAACAAACACAAACCAAACATACTATTAAGTAACTATAGTACGGCCGCTGAGTTATTACCGATTTGACAGATTATTCTTAAATTAATCGATATAACCTTGCACGAGCGACACATTTGCCGAATGATTTAGAATACCTCTTTAATATAAAACTTTATGTCAAAATGTCAGAATCAAGTAATTTTCCAATAAACTCTGTTTCAAAACTTAAAATAGTTTGTAAAAAATATGAAAACATTTATTTTTTGTTCTTTGGCGCGCTTGTACAAAGTTACATCGTGCGTCTAGTTTTCATAGTGATGTGCTTGATAGTATTCGGTCCGAATTCATTGGAATAGATATGATATTTATTTTATTTGGATATTTTTAATTTACTTATTCCTTCGAGCAACTAGACTATAATGCTACCATTTTTTTGCGTCTCCTAATTGCACTGTGTTGCCAGTATCTCTATGATTTTTAAGATTTATGTGTGATCCAAAGACAGAAATACTGTTTTCTATGATTTAAAAATAAATACAATTAAAATGATTATGTATAATTTTTAACATTCATAATATATAAAACAACATTTAATAAATATAATTTTCTCCCTCAATTAAGCAATGTTATAGGTGTATTTTTTTAAGTAATTGGCGATACTATTCTGGCAACACCCTTACCACCGCTATTTTAATCTGTTTAGTCGTCTTCCGTACTCTCGTGCGCACAGACTACGTTCTCTTGTGTAACCGTTGTTTTTTGACTCGGCTTTCTCCTGTTTATCGTTGCGCTTTATTGGCCTAATTTTGTTTGTGTTTGGTAATTTTGTTGAAAATGCCGAAACGAGGAAAAACATTGAATAGTCAATGTCGTGAGCTTGTACTAAAGCTACAGGATTACTTTGAGCGTGAGTCACAAAATGGCGGCCCTTTGATTCCTGCCACTCAAGTGAAAGATCGGGTTTCACAAAGCTCTTGGAATTGGTGCAAAAACACTATATAATATACGAGGGTGGATTGAAAAGTACTCGGCCTAACCAAGAAAATAAACACATACTAAATCAGTTATATTTTTATTTTTCTACATAATCACCATCAAGTTCAATACACTTTTGCCACCTCCCCTTCCAAGCATTTAGACCGTTGAAAAAAAATGATTCTTCCTTAGAGTCAAAATATGCGTCTACAGCTGCTTTGACCTCGTCGTTTGTCGAAAATCTTTGACCTCCCAAGTGCTTTTTTAGGTTAGGGAACAGAAAGAAGTCTGATGGTGCCAGATCATGTGAATACGGCGGATGCGGTAACAGTTCAAAGCCACAGTTGTGAATTTCAGCCATTGACTGTACTGACGTGTGAACACGGGCGTTATCTTGATGAAACAGGACTTTTCTTCTGAGCATTCCTCGACGTTTTTCTTTTATTTCCTGTCGTAAATGACGTAGTAAGGTGCAGTAGTAATCAGAGTTTACAGTCTGACCCCTTTCAAGATAATCAATCATAATCACACCTTTCGAGTCCCAGAATACTGAAGCCATCACCTTATTTGCCGACAAAATCGACTTAGCCTTTTTAGGGGGTGGTGAACCAGGTCTTCTCCACTGTTTTGATTGTTGTTTTGTTTCCGGTGTACAGTAATGAACCCATGTTTCGTCTATAGTAACAAAACGATTCAAAAAATCATCTGCATCGGCTTCAAATAACTCCAAACAGTCGCGTGAAATAGTCAATCGCGTCCTTTTTTGTTCAACTGAAAGCAGTCGCGGAACCCACCTCGCAGACACCTTGTGGAAACCCAACTCGTTGACATGATGTTTTGAGTTCGTTCATAAGAGATGCCTATAATCTCGGCTATCTCTCTAATTTTTAATCTGCGGTCTCCCATTATTAAATCAAGTACTTTTTTAATATTTTCGTCAGTAGTTGACGTCGAAGGCCTTCCAGAGCGGGGTTCATCTTTCACACTCTCTCTACCACGCTTAAATTCTGCTATCCATTTTTTGACGGATGAATATGACAGAGCACAATCGCCTAATGTACTGACCATGTCATCATGGATGGCTTTTGATGATAGCCCCTTCTTATGGAGGTACTTAATGACGGCACGCTGCTCGATTTGCTCCATTCGCGGAAATTATGTACGATTACTTTGTTAATAAATTTATAAAATCACAACTAATTATCGCACACGTTTCGAACTTCACACAATGAACTAGTCTGAACTGAACTAAATAATGTGGGTAGATTTGATTTTTAGAATTGAATGGATCTGTGTTAGGCCGAGTACTTTTCAATCCACCCTCGTAAATAAAGAAAAAATTGGTGCTTCTGGAAGTGAAGATAATGTTTTACGCACTCCTAAGAAAAAACGAAGACAAAAGCCCGTGACAGGTGTTGATGTTTTTGATGCAGATGCAATAAGAAACCACATATATGGTTATTATACTAGGAACGAGTTTCCAACTAGACGTTTGCTTTTGGTCTCTTTAAAAGAAGCTGGCTTGTTTAAAGGCGGTAAAACGGCGTTGTCAAAACTATTGCACGAAATTGGGTTTGAATATAAAAAAACGAATAAAAGGAAAATATTAATGGAAAGATTTGATTTAATAATTAAAAGGAGCGAGTTTTTAAGAGAAGCCAGTAAAATCGAGTCTTGGGACAACGTCGTTTTTGTTGACGAAACATGGTTAAATGCGAACCACACTGTGTCACGCTCTTGGACTGACGAAACAAAAGCATCAACCTCAAAGGTTCCAATTGGAAAAGGATCGCGACTGATAATTTGTCACGCCGGTTCTGCTGGAAGTAGTTTCTTTGAAAATGGACTGCTGGCTTTCGCGTCAAAAAGTACTTCCGATTACCACGAGGAGATGGATACAGACACTTTTACGAATTGGTTCGAAAATCAATTATTACCCAGCCTGCCAGAGCCTTCTATCATAATAATGGACAACGCTTCATATCACTCGAAACAAGTGAATAAAGCGCCTACTCAGGCCGACAAGAAAGCTGATCTCGTAGCATGGCTACACCAAAATGGAATTGAAACTACTGCCGAAATGCTAAAGTCTGACTTAGTAAAGTTGGTACGCGAAAATAAAACATCAAGAGTCCGTTATGAAGTAGATGAGATAGCTCTAGCACATGGACATCGCGTACTTCGAATTCCGCCTTATCACTGCCAGTACAATGCCATTGAGCTAATATGGGCACAAATCAAAGGTATTGTTTTTTATCGCATAAGTTATGAATATGAATAATTTGTACTATTATAACATCCAATATTCAGCATATAAGTAAAAAGATACATAACTAAGAAATAAATATCTCATGTCCCTTACATGTAGGTAATTGTGTAACATTTCGTTTATTTAATGTAATAAATTAACGTTATTTAATGTTTACATTACAGGTTACGCAGCTCGTAATAATACGACTCCGCCATTCAGTACTAATAAAATGATGGGTCTATTAAAAGATGCTTGCAGCAAAATAACGAAAGAAGATTGGGTCAAGGTCGTCGAAAAGACTCGAAAACTAATAACAGAAGATTATGAACGCGATATAAGAGTGGACACCATTATAGACAATGAAATTGTCATACAAGTGACTGATAGCGATGACAGCTCTGGCGAATCTGGTTCAGAGTCTGAATAATTGTTTTAATAAATGATAGGTAGTCATTTATTAAAACATCTTGTACTCGTACCTACTCTATTCATTAAAATGTGTAACAGTGTTTACAAATTTGTTTTATTTTGATATGTCCTCGACCAATTATCTACGCCCATCAAGGATACTCCACCTAATAAAGAACCTGTGTCTTTAACTATTATTGTTTTGATTTTATTTAATTACACACTATACTAGAATATTTAAAAACAAACTGTTCCCAAATGATATTAGGGTTACTGGTTCAGTCACTTCACTAGTATTGTCAATTCGTCATGTGTCAAATCGGTAATAACTCAGCGGCCGGAGTATAATATGCATAAAAATAGTAGGTCATACCTGCGGTAGATCGGGCTCGTCAGCATGGTTTGTGTGGTCTGAGTGGTCAGTGTGTTCAGTGTGGTCGGTGTGATCATTCTGCTGCTGGCCCTGTGGTTGCGCTGAAGCGCGCGCGTCGGCTTGGCCTGCGCCGGATACGCGATGCGCAAACCCAATCAGCTCCACTATTGTCTCCTGGTTCGCTGCAGGAACACAACAATACACTCAAATATATACTGAACAACCCCTGAAACTCATTAGGTATTGCTTCTGGGCTTGTTCTCTATGAAAGCATAAGGGAACCTATCACCCCATTCCGTTCAGTGGCTGTCGTAAAAGGTGAATTGAATAAATTTTTAGACGTGGTAGAGCCATGCTGCAGCTATATTATGAATGTAACACGAATGGGTCGGTCTATGAACCACAGCAGCCACTTAAAATCTTGTGGATTGTGTGCTCGTTTCCCCTCCTTCATTCTATAAAATGGCGATTTAACGAAATAATCTTATCTGGTACAGCTGATTTTGTCAATCTGCCAGTTATGTACGACATGATTGAAAATGATCCCATCGATAGAAGACATGCATTAACTGTTCCAATCGTCGAAAAGAAAACCAGGACCTTGAAGAAAACATAACTCAAATCTTTTTAGCACAGTCAACTTTATGTGTATGTGTTTATTTGTAAATACAAATAAACGCACACGCACACGCGCACGCACATATACACGCACACGCACACGCACACACGCATGTACTTCCACATATTTTATAAAGATCATTCTGAAAGGAATAAAATGTTGCTATAGTTATTTACCAATAACGTCTAAGTTGTTAAACAAAATATTTGCGATTCTCAAATCTTCCGAGTCCCCTTCTCCCTTCACTAGGCAAACTTCAACGGCTATGAGTGCTTCTGAATCCACGAGTCCTGGTGCACTCCAACCATTCCCAGCACCCCATACTGTACCATCTTTTCCAGCTGCATTTCCATCGTATGCCATTCTATCGAAACTCCAACCGCTGCCATTGGGATACGTTGACCCAGCTGTTAAATATTCAGTGCTGGTAGAATTCCAGGTAGCACCGCTCATCCAATAAGGAGTAGGACTCTTTCGCCCTCCTTCTCGAGCATCTGTAAAAAATATGTTTCAATTATGTACTTTTTGAAAGTAAAATCCTTTGTTATTTCTTGAATTTTTTTTTGGTATTCATCATCATCATCATTCATCATAATTACAGCTCATCATGTTTACTGCCGAACATAGGTTTAACCCATAAGTTGTCACCAAGCATGGTCTTGAGCTATACCTGCATGCATGTTTTCCTCACTTCATCAAGTTGTTGATCACCCAGCATATGCTGGCCACTCGAGAAATATTTTTAAAAATCGAAGAATCCATTCTTCGAACTCATGGCCAATCCATTGCCACTCCAGTTTACAGATCCGGTGTTGGATTGGCCATTTTATACATACACTCAGCTAACTATTACATTCGCTAATCACTCGTTCACTCACACATTGGTCGCCTTCCCATTTCCGATTAACCGCTACCCCTTCAGTCTATGATCGATAACCGCGTCGATAACGCGCCTGTACGCCTGAGTTCCGCAAAAATCCTTAAAAGGATTTATCATAGTTAGGAAGTTTATCCTAACCTCGCATGAATAATTGGCCGCGCTAAAAAATTAAACTCAAAAGGAGGCAGTGATTGCAGTGATACGAACTGATAATTGTATGACACGTGCCTGCCATTAATGGGCATATTTGTGGTGAATTGTGGTATCAGTGAACCAGACTCCTGATTACAGTAAGTCCTTTCTTTACCCCACAGGTGTGCTATGTCATTAAGACATGTTTTCGTGTTAGGTTTTAATAGGAATTGAGGGCTCCATGGCACAGTGGCTTGGCATTAAGTTGCGGCGCTGAGGGCCGCGGGTTCGAATCCGGATCGGGAATTATTCCGGGTCTGAACGTTTGTCCTTGTGCACATACAGGAGGAAATCTTAGTACCAAGGGAATTTTTTTACAATTTTAATAATTTGATAGAGTAACGAATTCCATTCTAGTAGTATAGAAGCGAAAGCCAACAGTGTGTGTTTGTGTGTTCGTATGTGTGAGTGTGGGTACCTTGTACGCCGCGCTGTAGAGAGTAGATAGCGTGGCGCAGAGCGTGCGGCGTGGGGGCCGGCGGGGGCGGCGTGCGCGAGGTGGGCGACGCCGGCGACGTGGGCGACGTAGGCGATGCGGCCGACGTGGGCGACGTGGGCTCCGACCCACGGATGCTGCCCGAAGCTGTGTCCATACTGCAAAACATTTCGTTTCTTTGAAATTAACATAAAAGTGTTCAGACTTTTTCAAGTCAACTTATTTAAGTCAACTTCAAACAACAAAACAGATAAGTTTATGATGTAAAGTTAAAAAAAAATATTATAATATGGTCTACACTCAAATTTAAACATTGTGGGTTTAGAGTTTAAGTTCGAAATTGTTTCTGAATACCAGCCAAATTTGGAATGCCTCACAACCTGTATATGAACTAGTTGTTTGCAGAAGTAGGTAACAGCATTGTTAAGTAAAACTTAAGTTAACGATTTCTTGTATTTACGCGAACACTACACACTGAATGAAACAATTTTTACGAATTTCATCGCGTTTAATTTTACTTATTTTTAATTACTGACGTTTCGGGTGCTCTGAAGCACCTGTGGTCACGAAGGACTGAAGTGTTCGACGTCCCAATGTCATAGTTAAACCAGAGTTAAATGACAGACTAACCCTACTACTAGACTACAAACTTCCCTAGTATCATCTACTTCCGTAGAATCTGTGATGATATCCTAGACGGCCCACGACATTACATCTTTTTTTTTATAGAATTAGGGTGACAAACGAGCACACAGTCCACTTAATGGTAAGTGGTTGCTGTGGCCTATAGACATCTGCATCTATCCTCGTTTGTGAATTAAAATGCAGATGCGTTGTCAGCCTTGAGGACTAAGATAGAATGCCTCTTTTCCAGTAAAATGGGTCTCCGGTTCTCTACACTCACCATAAGAAACACAGCAGCATTAAGCTGCTATTTTACGCTGGTATTCTGTAAGAGCGTGGTCCTCCCCCGGTCGAGCCGACCCATTCGTGCTACAACTATACTATTAATATAGCTGCAGCATGGCTCTACCACATAAAAAAACAACATCTGTTAGATAGACTACAAATCCTTGCGAAAGAACAACACTTCGTTCTTAGCATGATACGTGAGGCTTTTAAAATTAAAAAAAAAAGTTCTAATTTCCATAGAGAAGGAGGCTGGGTACTACCACCTGTTTGCATTCTGTAATTTATAAAATTAAAACTAAACTCAAGCATACCACTGCAAGACTTCAAGATACAGTGTGTTCACTCTGCGTTGATCAGACCAAACTTGAAGTTGAATGTACTCGCGGTTAACTCTGACATCGAGACGTCTAACAACTCAGTAGTAGTAGTTATTAGGCAGTGTTCATGTAGTGTTTTATTGTAAGCAGTATTAAGGCAGTGTTGATATGAAGGTGAAGGGGTGAAGGTGCTGACCCGACGTGCTTGTGGCTAGCGACGAGCAGCTCGAAGTCGGGCCCGTAGGTCTGCAGCGCGTCGACCAGCAGCAGCGAGTGCACGGACAGCGACAGCGACACGTCGCACGGCCGCGTCGTCAGCGCCGCCTTCACGCCGCACACCTGCACCTCGGCGATGCTGCGCCCGCGGGACTGCACCTGGCCAAAAGTGGAAACTTCTTTACAATCATTGCGATTTGAAACTCGACGAAACGAAAAAGAGATAAACATATAAAGTCGGGGCCGTAACTGTACGAGTGATTTCATACACAATAAAAAACGAAGTCGCACTCGCAGATTTTGAAAAACACGTTGAAGAGTTGCTCGTGGAATAACGTTAGTTTTTTGCACAATGTTTTGCTTTAACTCTTCAACTATTTTTCGATTATTTTCGTAGACTCTTGTTCTTAGGTAACCCCACAAAAATAATAATTAGGAGAAAGATCTGGACTCTTTTGAGGCCACTCAATGTCTCCTCTTCGGGATATGATTTTTCCTGGAAACATTTCTTTCAGCACGTCTATTGAAACTGTAGAAATGTGGCACGTGGCTCCATCCTTTTGATACCACGTCCGAGGATTGTAACCTTGCAATTCTTGAAGAGCTAGAACCAGAAACTCCTGCAACATCTGACAATAATTCTCAGATCTCACTATCACAGCAACTCCTCTTTGGTTTTTTAAAGAAGTATGGCCCAATTATTCCACTTGCCGATATTCCAGCCCACGCAATGACCTTGCGGCTATGAAGAGGTATTTGATGCATCTCGCGGGGATTAGGTTCAGACCAAGAATTTGCACCATGCGCTTCTCTGATGTCATGTAAGCCGGAGTGAATGTTTTGCAAAATCTATTTTTTTTATATAGAATAGGGGGCAAACGAGCATGCTGCTCACCTGATGGTAAGTGACTACCGCCGCCCATGAACAACCGCAACACCAGGGGAATTGCAGATGCGTTGCCGGCCTTTTAGAAAGGTATAAGCTCTTTTCTTGAAGGTTCCTAAGTCGTATCGGTCCGGAAAATTCGCTGGTGGTAATTGATTCCACAAGGAAGTTGTGCGAGGGAGAAAACTTCTTCTAAATCGCACAGTGGTGGACCGCCAATCGTCCAGATGGTATGGATGGTAACGCGAATTTTGTCGCGATGTGCGATGGTGAAATTGAGCGGCTGAAATTAGTCCGAACAATTCCTCAGAGCACTCCCCGTGATATATGCGATAAAATACGCAAAGAGATGCAACATCTCTACGCAGTGCCACTGTATCGAGCCGATCAAAAACAACTCGGTCATCGACGATTCGAACCGCTCTGCGCTAGATGCGGTCAAGTGGAAGGAGCTGGCACAGGGGTGCCCCGGCCCAGAGATGTGAACAGTATTCCATGTGGGGCCGAACTTGCGCTTTGTAAAGTTGCAAGCGATGTGCCGGCATGAAATACTGTCTCGCTCTGCTGAGAACACCAAGCTTTTTAGAGGCCAATTTGGCCTTCCCTTCCAAGTGACCTCGAAACTGCACATTATTCGATATGTCGACGCCAAGTATTCCGATACTGGCTGAGGCAGCAAGGGGAGTGAGTGAGGAGATACGACAAAGGGGTTCTTTTTAGCGGTAAACGCGCAAATTTGTGTCTTCTGGGGATTAAACTGGACTAGATTTAGTCGGCCCCAATCCGAGACTTTGTTAAGCAAAGACTCGACTTCAGACACAAGTTTGTCCCGGTACTCGGCGACGTTTTCCCGAGAAATATTGACACGGCCGGTATATAAGACATCACCAGTGCATAGCAATGAATGCTACCAGTTAGCAACATATCATTGATATCCAGGAGAAACAGCGTTGGTGATAGCACGCAGCCTTGCGGAACACCAGCGTTGATAGGCTTGAAATCAGAGCATGCACCGTCTACTACGACCTTGATGCTCCGGTCAGCAAGGAAATTCGTGATCCATTTGCACAATTTCTCGGGAAGTCCATAGGAAGGAAGCTTCGAAAGAAGCGCTTTGTGCCAGACCCGATCGAAGGCCTTCGCTATGTCCAACGTATGTAATGTATGTATAACGGCCAATGCCTCCCCTAGGACTCTACTGCCTCCGCCCATCTATGAGTTAAGTAGACTAGAAGATCACCAGCTGATCGAACCCGACGAAAACCGTACTGGCAGTCACTAATCAGCTAGTGATACTCAAGGTACCTCATGAGCTGGCAGTTTATAATGGCTTCCATTATTTTGGAGAACAAGGAGGTGATGGCGATAGGCCTGTAGTTAGACGGGTCTGACTACAGGCTACAGGTGGACCAAAGCTGTCTTCCATGAATTCGGGACTACGCCTTGGGAGTAGGAGTACCGGAAAAGACGCGTTAAAACCGGTGCCAACTCCGGAGCACACGTCTTCAGCACAATGGGAGGGACTCCATGGGGCCCACTCGACTTGCTGACGTCCAGGAAGAAGAGTGCTTTGCGGACCGAGCGCTGTGTAAATCGCACATCCGGCATGGAGCACTCACATCGTGGGATGGTCGGCGGTGTGTTCCCCCCGTCATCTAGACTCGAGATGGACGCAAAAAGAGAGCTCAACAGATCGGCTTTCTCCTTTGCGGCATGGGCCAGTGAGTCGTCCTCTCTGTGCAGAAATGGAAGAGATGGCTGACAGAAGTTCCCTTGGACAGCCTTGGCGAGAGACCAGAATGCACGGGTTCCCGAAGGAAGGCGAACTAGCTTCTCACCAATTCTGCCGATGTGCTCAGACCTTGCCTTGGCAATGACGCTTTTGAAGGACCTGGAGGCGGAATTATACTTCTTTTTAAGTGCGCTGGTAGCACTCCTGCTTATAGCGTGATGCTATTTTACAGGAGCGACCAAACCGTGGCTGGGATATTCCTCCGATGGGCACCACAGAGGATGGAATAAAAAGTTCCATACCCTGAAGTACCACATCAGCAACAGAATCGGCAACAACGCTGGGATCTTCCGGCGAGAAGCAAACCTGCCCCCAAGGGTAGGATGCAAAAAAAGACCGCATCCCGTCCCATTCAGCTAACCTATAGTGCCAAACACGGCGGCAAGCTGCAGATAGCAACTGCGATTGGAGCGTGAGTGGCACCGTACTCCGGATCAGAGAAGAGCCTAGAGGGGCATCGACGGAGACCTGATATCCGTCCGGATGAGAGGTCAGCAGAAGGTCCAACAGGGAAGGTACATGGTCTTCCACATCTGGGATCCGCGTAGTTGAAGTAACCAGTTGTGTTAGACCATATGCCAAAGCAAAGTCATAGACAGATCTACCCGCATGATCGGTTAAACGAGAACCAAGCCATTCAGCGTGGTGGGCGTTACAATCACCGAGTATCACGATCTCTGCGGATGGGACCTGTTGTAGCACGGAGTCTGCAGCCATTTGGACGTGGTCGATGAGTCGGTCTGTGTCGGCATTACCGCTATGGGACCTATAGAGGCACCCGTAGACGCGGGGATGGTCGTCACTGTCTACGCGCAGCCATAGGATGGACAGGTCCGTACCTTCAAGGCTGCCGAGGCGTCGAAAACAGATGTCCTCTCTGACGTATACGTAAAATCCAGCCCGGGGCACAAAGGAGTGTTCCAATTTGTACCCCGGGTAGGAGAGATATGAAGTATCAGCCGGAGAGGACACCTGAGTTTCGGTTAAAAAGAGCAAGGCCAGCTTCGCCGTCTCTAGATGGTAATGGACAGCGTTAAGGTTGGAATGAAGTCCCCTGACATTGCAAAAATTCACGGATAGCGTGACAGGGGTCGCCTTGGTTGTATTGCTCCGCTTGCCCCGAGCAGCATTAGTCGCGAGCGGAATTTTGCCCCCCCCCCCCCCCAGAATACGCGGGGCAGCCTCAGCACCCACGCTCAGGCGTGAAGTAGTTTAGTCGTGGATGCTCAGCGAGGGATTCTCCAAGGGTGCTGGTACCCTCCTGGGGTAGTCTTTTATTTAATTCCACTACCATGTTGATGAGGGGGGGGGGATTGGGCCTCCGGCCACCTGCACTCACCAAGCGCAACGCAGAGGTTAACCTCTACTTCACGCTGGTATTCTGTGAGCTCGTGATACCACTCCGGTTCGAGCTGGCCCATCCGTGCGACAGCAAAAGCTACCGCTTGGCTCTACCACAGTTGAATGTATACATTGCCCCAAGAATGAATTACTGACTCTGTGGAGTAAATGTATTGCATTTGCCTAGCAACAGTCACAAAACTTACGCTATGCTCCCAAGAACGCATCCATGGTGGCTAAAAACTCCAGGAAATGGCGCGTCTAATTACACCTCCGTATCTCTAACGGTTTTTGAATTATAAACGAAATAAAACGCTCATACAGTTAACTTTGTACATCTATAAGATTTAGCCTGCGAGAAAATCAGAATACAGTTAATAGTGTCTCCTATCATGTATGGAGATTATACATGCAGACATTACGAATGCAGAAAGTTATTATCAATGGTAAAAGTTCTTCCGGGTCACCTGTACTAATGGGTCTCCCTCAAGGCTCCATTCTCGGCCCATTCCTATTTCTAGTATATATTAATGACTTACTTTCTCTTGTAGGGGATAATCATGATATAGTATTATTTGCTGATGATACTTCCTTGATTTTAAACTTAAACGTCAATCATTTAAATGTGACGATGTGAATAATGCTATATCAAAATTAATGCATTGGTTTAACGTTAATAATCTACATTTAAACGGAAATAAAACTAAATGTATTAAATTTACAACAACGAATGTTAAAAATCAGAGTAACAATGTGTTTTTAAATGGGAAAGAACGGAGCCCTGTTAAATCCACTGTTTTTCTTGGCATCACTCTCGACGCAAAGCTTCAGTGTCCCCCATATGTCCAAACTAGCAAGCAGACTAAGTTCTGCAGCCTATGCTGTAAAAAATATTAGAGGTCTCACTAGTGTCGAGACAGCTAGATTCGTTTATTTTAGTTATTTCCATAGCATAATGTCTTATGGGATTTTGCTATGGGGAAATGCGGCTGATTCAGAAACTATATTTGTTTTACAGAAGAGGGCCATTAGAGCTATTTACAACCTAAAATAGAGTCTCTTAGAGATAAATTTAAAGAAATAAATATATTAACTTTGGCCTCTCAGTATATTTACAAAAATTTAATGTATGTTCACAAAAACAAAGGTAGTTTTAGTAAAAAAAAAGTGATATACATTCTGTAAACACTAGGAACAAACACAAGCTAGTGATACCAGTTTCTCGACTCCACAGAGTCAGTAATTCATTCTTGGGGCAATGTATACGTCTGATTTAACTCTTAATGTTATTCGTCCTGAGTTAGTTTTTTACGCCAGAGTCAAAGTTCACGCGACGATTGCGAGTGCGCAAAACATATATACTACTTCTATACACTCTCAATGTGTCTATCTAACTCTAGCTCTATGACCGTCAATGTGTAATGTGCGTGTGGCAAAAATATAACGGAATAATGAGTGAGCTGAATTTCTTGATCCTACTTAAGTATATGTAAAGGAAAACACTCCACTCATAAACGAAGGCTTTTCTTAAGCTTGAATTTGCCGCGTTATCGACAAAGCCTACTAGATGTCCCAAGATTCGGTTCGCATAACCATATAGTTTGAAGGATTATAGATGGAATGGTAGGTTAGCTCATTTTAAAGTTAATTATGGCTTTAAACTCACATACAAAGGCAAAAATACAACAAAACGTATTTTGTTGTAACTTAAAGAATACCTCGAGGGACATTTGGTCTATGGCGAATTGCAGCATGAAGAGTGTAGCGTTGTTGTGCGCCGAAAACTCTGAGCATTCCGTCTCCGAACTGGTACTGTTCTCTTCTTCGTCTTCTTCAGGGTACTCCTGGCTTGGAGACTCCGGACTAATAGAAAAGAAATAGCATGGAATCAATACATGGTATAATCAACAAATTAATTTAAAATTTAGTGTAGACACTCAATCAAAATATTTTTTATAAGAACATTTTCTATACAAATTGAATGACAATAAAGTTAAAAGCAAACACTTCTATGTATACTTACAAGACCGGCTACTGAATTTAAAATAACAACATTTCAAAATGCCCTTAATGTTTTGTACGGAAGTGTTTCCATTCACTACATGTATAATTCTAGCGGCGCTAGTGGCAGCAAGCTTGTGCTCGCTGAGGTGCATCACGAGCGCGGGCAGCGAGCAGCGAGCAGCGAGCAGAGAGCCGCACACGTGGCAGTACTCACGTGGCGCGGCGCGGCGTGCAGCCGGCGAGCACTGCGCGCACGACGGCCAGCTTGTGCTCGCTGAGGTGCACCACGAGCGCGGGCAGCGAGCAGCGAGCAGCGAGCCGCACACGTGGCAGTACTCACGTGGCGCGGCGCGGCGTGCAGCCGGCGAGCACTGCGCGCACGGCGGCCAGCTTGTGCTCGCTGAGGTGCACCACGAGCGCGGGCAGCGAGCAGCGAGCAGCGAGCAGCGAGCCGCACACGTGGCAGTACTCACGTGGCGCGGCGCGGCGTGCAGCCGGCGAGCACTGCGCGCACGGCGGCCAGCTTGTGCTCGCTGAGGTGCACCACGAGCGCGGGCAGCGAGCCGCACACGTGGCAGTACTCACGTGGCGCGGCGCGGCGTGCAGCCGGCGAGCACTGCGCGCACGGCGGCCAGCTTGTGCTCGCTGAGGTGCACCACGAGCGCGGGCAGCGAGCAGCGAGCAGCGAGCAGCGAGCCGCACACGTGGCAGTACTCACGTGGCGCGGCGCGGCGTGCAGCCGGCGAGCACTGCGCGCACGGCGGCCAGCTTGTGCTCGCTGAGGTGCACCACGAGCGCGGGCAGCGAGCAGCGAGCAGCGAGCCGCACACGTGGCAGTACTCACGTGGCGCGGCGCGGCGTGCAGCCGGCGAGCACTGCGCGCACGGCGGCCAGCTTGTGCTCGCTGAGGTGCACCACGAGCGCGGGCAGCGAGCAGCGAGCAGCGAGCAGCGAGCAGCGAGCCGCACACGTGGCAGTACTCACGTGGCGCGGCGCGGCGTGCAGCCGGCGAGCACTGCGCGCACGGCGGCCAGCTTGTGCTCGCTGAGGTGCACCACGAGCGCGGGCAGCGAGCCGCACACGTGGCAGTACTCACGTGGCGCGGCGCGGCGTGCAGCCGGCGAGCACTGCGCGCACGGCGGCCAGCTTGTGCTCGCTGAGGTGCACCACGAGCGCGGGCAGCGAGCAGCGAGCAGCGAGCAGCGAGCCGCACACGTGGCAGTACTCACGTGGCGCGGCGCGGCGTGCAGCCGGCGAGCACTGCGCGCACGGCGGCCAGCTTGTGCTCGCTGAGGTGCACCACGAGCGCGGGCAGCGAGCAGCGAGCAGCGAGCCGCACACGTGGCAGTACTCACGTGGCGCGGCGCGGCGTGCAGCCGGCGAGCACTGCGCGCACGGCGGCCAGCTTGTGCTCGCTGAGGTGCACCACGAGCGCGGGCAGCGAGCCGCACACGTGGCAGTACTCACGTGGCGCGGCGCGGCGTGCAGCCGGCGAGCACTGCGCGCACGGCGGCCAGCTTGTGCTCGCTGAGGTGCACCACGAGCGCGGGCAGCGAGCAGCGAGCCGCACACGTGTCAGTACTCACGTGGCGCGGCGCGGCGTGCAGCCGGCGAGCACTGCGCGCACGGCGGCCAGCTTGTGCTCGCTGAGGTGCACCACGAGCGCGGGCAGCGAGCAGCGAGCAGCGAGCCGCACACGTGGCAGTACTCACGTGGCGCGGCGCGGCGTGCAGCCGGCGAGCACTGCGCGCACGGCGGCCAGCTTGTGCTCGCTGAGGTGCACCACGAGCGCGGGCAGCGAGCAGCGAGCAGCGAGCAGCGAGCCGCACACGTGGCAGTACTCACGTGGCGCGGCGCGGCGTGCAGCCGGCGAGCACTGCGCGCACGGCGGCCAGCTTGTGCTCGCTGAGGTGCACCACGAGCGCGGGCAGCGAGCCGCACACGTGGCAGTACTCACGTGGCGCGGCGCGGCGTGCAGCCGGCGAGCACTGCGCGCACGGCGGCCAGCTTGTGCTCGCTGAGGTGCACCACGAGCGCGGGCAGCGAGCAGCGAGCAGCGAGCCGCACACGTGGCAGTACTCACGTGGCGCGGCGCGGCGTGCAGCCGGCGAGCACTGCGCGCACGGCGGCCAGCTTGTGCTCGCTGAGGTGCACCACGAGCGCGGGCAGCGAGCAGCGAGCAGCGAGCCGCACACGTGGCAGTACTCACGTGGCGCGGCGCGGCGTGCAGCCGGCGAGCACTGCGCGCACGGCGGCCAGCTTGTGCTCGCTGAGGTGCACCACGAGCGCGGGCAGCGAGCAGCGAGCAGCGAGCAGCGAGCAGCGAGCAGCGAGCCGCACACGTGGCAGTACTCACGTGGCGCGGCGCGGCGTGCAGCCGGCGAGCACTGCGCGCACGGCGGCCAGCTTGTGCTCGCTGAGGTGCACCATGAGCGCGGGCAGCGAGCCGCACACGTGGCAGTACTCACGTGGCGCGGCGCGGCGTGCAGCCGGCGAGCACTGCGCGCACGGCGGCCAGCTTGTGCTCGCTGAGGTGCACCACGAGCGCGGGCAGCGAGCAGCGAGCAGCGAGCCGCACACGTGGCAGTACTCACGTGGCGCGGCGCGGCGTGCAGCCGGCGAGCACTGCGCGCACGGCGGCCAGCTTGTGCTCGCTGAGGTGCACCACGAGCGCGGGCAGCGAGCCGCACACGTGGCAGTACTCACGTGGCGCGGCGCGGCGTGCAGCCGGCGAGCACTGCGCGCACGGCGGCCAGCTTGTGCTCGCTGAGGTGCACCACGAGCGCGGGCAGCGAGCAGCGAGCAGCGAGCCGCACACGTGGCAGTACTCACGTGGCGCGGCGCGGCGTGCAGCCGGCGAGCACTGCGCGCACGGCGGCCAGCTTGTGCTCGCTGAGGTGCACCACGAGCGCGGGCAGCGAGCAGCGAGCAGCGAGCAGCGAGCAGCGAGCAGCGAGCCGCACACGTGGCAGTACTCACGTGGCGCGGCGCGGCGTGCAGCCGGCGAGCACTGCGCGCACGGCGGCCAGCTTGTGCTCGCTGAGGTGCACCACGAGCGCGGGCAGCGAGCCGCACACGTGGCAGTACTCACGTGGCGCGGCGCGGCGTGCAGCCGGCGAGCACTGCGCGCACGGCGGCCAGCTTGTGCTCGCTGAGGTGCACCACGAGCGCGGGCAGCGAGCAGCGAGCAGCGAGCCGCACACGTGGCAGTACTCACGTGGCGCGGCGCGGCGTGCAGCCGGCGAGCACTGCGCGCACGGCGGCCAGCTTGTGCTCGCTGAGGTGCACCACGAGCGCGGGCAGCGAGCAGCGAGCAGCGAGCCGCACACGTGGCAGTACTCACGTGGCGCGGCGCGGCGTGCAGCCGGCGAGCACTGCGCGCACGGCGGCCAGCTTGTGCTCGCTGAGGTGCACCACGAGCGCGGGCAGCGAGCAGCGAGCAGCGAGCCGCACACGTGGCAGTACTCACGTGGCGCGGCGCGGCGTGCAGCCGGCGAGCACTGCGCGCACGGCGGCCAGCTTGTGCTCGCTGAGGTGCACCACGAGCGCGGGCAGCGAGCAGCGAGCAGCGAGCCGCACACGTGGCAGTACTCACGTGGCGCGGCGCGGCGTGCAGCCGGCGAGCACTGCGCGCACGGCGGCCAGCTTGTGCTCGCTGAGGTGCACCACGAGCGCGGGCAGCGAGCAGCGAGCAGCGAGCAGCGAGCCGCACACGTGGCAGTACTCACGTGGCGCGGCGCGGCGTGCAGCCGGCGAGCACTGCGCGCACGGCGGCCAGCTTGTGCTCGCTGAGGTGCACCACGAGCGCGGGCAGCGAGCCGCACAGCGTGGCCGACGGGTACTGCGGGTCGCTCGTGTGCACCACGCGCCGCTCCGCCTGTGCGCACAACACCGTACTTGTTCAACTAATATGTACTGCCTCGTTGGTCTAATGTTCGTAAACGTGGTTGCTGATCATGAAGTACGTTCATGGCGCACGGAACAACACGACTGTTTGCGCCCTGCTATGCGCTAACGTTTAACAAGCCATAATGTTTGCTTTTACGTGGTAGAGCCATGCTGGAGCTATATTGCTGGTATAGTTGTAATAGGAATGGATCGGCTCTACCGGGGAAGGACCACGTTCTCACAGAATACCAGCGTAACAGAATAATATCATCTTAACGCTGCTGTGTTTCGTATGATAAGTGTAGAGAACCGGAAACCCTTTTTTCTTCTATCTTAGACCTCACGGGTGATCACGATGAACGCATCTGCATTTTGATTCATAATCGAGGATAGATGTACATGACTATGGGCCACAGCAACCACTTACCATCTGTGTGGACTGTGCGCTCGTTTGTTACCCTTATCCTATAAAAAAATTGCTACACAAAAAAATATAGCACAAAAACTTGTTTTGTAAGAGATTACAAAGTATGTGTGAATGTATACAGAAGTCCAAGTCAAAAATAAAACGTGATGATAGCCTTCCATCATTCCTCACCATTTTGTAAACAACAGTACACAGTTAGTAATTACAAATGTACAACTAAAATTCATTAACTTTCACTAACCTGAAGTGATATGCTAAAGCGGTCGAGCAGGTGAAGTGCTGAGGTTGTTTTAGTGTGTGCGTATTTCCAGTTGTCTTTAGCCCGCCCTACCAATATCTGCAGGTCACTTAACTCAATATTGTACCTGAAAAGGGCAAAAAGTTATTGACTGTCAATTGTTTACAATGCTACACTATTTGTATTATATAGAAATAAAAATAAATTCTATAGAAATGCGGATATTAAGGAATATGTTAGGGCTGAATCTGAATGACAGGGTCAGAAATTGTGTGATAAGACAAAAGTGTGGTTTGCAAGATGAAGTAGTGACCAGGATTAAGACATGAATGCTTCTTTTGTTTGGTCATGTAGAAACAATTATTTTTTAATTATTATAAGCCAATGTTTGACCACAATCCCACCTGGTGGTAAGTGGTGATGCAGCCCGAGATGGTAAATCGCACTGTCTTAGAGGGTAAGAAAAGCCTACTCACTCTTACCTTGAAGACGCCCAGATTGTATTCGGACGGAAAGATTGAAAAAAGACGCCGGCAAATTATTCCACTCCCTTTGCTGTACGCATTACAAATGTCGAAGCAAACCGTTTGGTTGGAATGCGTGGAATATCGACAACAAAGGGGTGAAGACCCGCCGACTGACTGACCGTCCGATGGTGGAAAGGAGAGGAAGGAGTTAAAGCGTGTAATTCCTGCGCACGCTCACCAAAATGGCGCAACCAAAATAGGATGCTATAGAATACCGAGAGACTGACTACTCTGCGGCTGTGCTCGAGGCTGACAAGATTGGTTTCAAACCACCAACCAAGGCCACCAATGAGCCTCTTAGCATGTCTCTCCACTGAGTCCAACGCTGCCAGGTGGCATTTTGCAGCACCAGCCCATATGTGACAGCAATACTCCATGCACGACCGGACTTGCGCTTTATATAAGACAAGAAGCTGCCCCGGCGTGAAGTACCGCCGCAACCTTGCAAGGACAGTAAGTTTCCTTACGGCTACTTTGGCTCTGGACACAATGAACCGCCCATAGTTGAGGTTCAGAGAAAATACAACCCCTAACAACTGAAAGCGGTCAGTGTACTCCAAGGATACATTCCGGAAAAGAGGAGCCAGAGGTGAGCGGGCTCCTTTCAGCGATGAAAAGACATGCTTGTGTTTTGGAGGCGTTGAATCTCACGAGATTGGCATCGCCGCCGAGCCTGTCTGTAGTAAGAAATTCACACGCTCAACCATAGCCTCTTTCGGACTGGAATTGATCCCGACTGGACCGAACACTTGGTTGGTATCTCTCCACAACTATGCTGTCGTCTGTATACCCATAGATACCGATGAGCTGATCATTTATATGCAACAGGAAGAGAGTTGCGGAGAGAACGGACCCCTGAGGAACTCCGGCGTTTGTCGCGATAGGACAGGACGAGCAGCCATCGATGAAAACTCGGAGAAATCATTCACTCAGAAACTCCTTCACCCAGTTAATGAGGCCGTTAATAAGCCGTACTCTGAAAGCTTGCCCAATAAACTAGTGTGCCAAACCCTGTCAAAAGCCTTCGAAACATCGGGGGAAACAGCAAGTGCTTCACCACTGTTCTCGAGGGCTTCACCCCATATGTGAGTGGCATACGCTAGGAGGTCCCCAGTTTATCGATTTCGGCGAAACTCGTACTGGCGGTCATCATGGCGGAGATCATTCTGCTCTGGGTATGCCATAAGATGAGCGATCAATATACGCTCCATAATCTTGCAGGTATGGAGGTAATACAAATTGGCCGATAAATGGCAGGGTCGGTACGGCTACCCTTTTTAGGCACAGGCTGCACATTGACCAGCTTCTAAGATTTGGGCACTATTCCAGTCCTGTATGAGAGGCGGAACAAGCGCATCAACACAGGAGACAACTCAGGTGCACAGACCTTTAGAACTATAGCTGGTATACCATGAGGTCCGCTAGCTTTGTTCACGTCTAGACATCGCAAGGTTTTAATAACCTCCTTGTTAGTGATACGGACCTCTGACATAGAGGTACCGCAGTGAGGTAATTAAGATGGTACGCTGTTGCTACTGTCCAGACACGAATTGCAAGCAAAAAGAGAAGCAAATAGCTTTCTCCTTAAGCGCATGCGCCAGTGAGCCATCTGGTTTTACCAGCAGAGTCAGTGTAGACCGACAGAAGTTTGTCTCGGTCGCTTTGGCGAGAGACCAAAAAGCTCTACTGCCAGATGGTTTGACAGTGAGCTTTGTATCGATGCGATTAATGCGGTCGAAACTGGCTTGCCGTAATGCCTTTTTGCAGGACTTGGCAGCTTGGTTCAAGGCTCTTTTCTTAAGGCGAAGATCCGGAGCTTTGCAGTCTCGAGCATCGCACAGGATAAGTACGCCATATGCTTGTGCTTTTCAGCACGAGTGAAACTCGGCGTTGAACCATGAGCGAGCTTTACTATTACTATTGGCACGTTATTGTGTGCATTAGGGTATCGATTTAGAGCCACATCAGAGACTTCACTGAGGTGTTATATAATAGCCTAGTTGTCTCCTGGTCACCACTGTGCGATCGGTAGACACAAGAATAAATAATTCTATCCATTCTTGTGTCTATCAGATCGTAGAGAAAGTGCGGTCTTCAAGGTGACGGAGACGTTTACAGCAGATGTCGTTGCGGACGTAAACACAGACTCAGGCACGCTGATCGAAATTATGCTCCAATGTGTACCCAGGGTAGCCAATATACGCCGCATCTAGAGGACATCTGAACTGAGTCTCAGTCAAGTAGTGAACGAGTCAAGTATGTTGCAGAAGTGAACGGCAGAGCTAGACCTAGACGAAAGTTATCGACCAAATTGGCAACATATTGAAGATGGACCTATAGATGGGTAAACGGATGAAAAGGAGGTGAGATAGGTGTATCAGGATCATGCCAAATGGAAGTCCGTAATCTCTGCCTACCCCTCTGGATTACAGGCGTGAGTGTTTATGTTCTTACATCATTTTAAATTTGCTACATTCAACCATAACAACCTGTCGTAAAGACTTGTGTGGAGATTCGCGGCATCAAGGGCGCTGACGGGGGGCGGAGGATCCGGCGGTGACGCGGGGGACAACAGACTGCCAGGAGGAGTTGAACACGGCGTCATAAACATTTCTGTAAGCAATAATAAACATTTTATAGATTTTGTAAATGTTTCAATTGATGTCTCTCTTCAATTCGTGACTTAAAACTGAGTGGAGACTATATTGGTGCATTTTTTATATTTGAGTTATGATAATAATTTATTTCATTACGAGTGCGGAAAGCCTGTCATTGCAAAGAGTTCCGACAAATGTCTACCCAAGCCGAGGCGCAGCCGAAGGTGAGGGTTGACAGACGGAACAAGTTGCAATGACGGTTCCGCACGTGTACTGAATAACTATTTTAATACAGTTGCGAAAAAATGAAACAATTTAATAAATAACATTTTTAGAAAATGGCGCCAACCGTAAAAGAATATAATATATATTATATAAGCAGATATTTTTTTGTTTTCTTCACCCATTCTGGGTAGGCAAAAGGAACTATGCCCATACAGCCAAGTCTTCATTAGATTTTTTTTATTGATATGAAATGAAAATGAAATTTAATGAAATGAAATGAAACCTAACCTAACTCATTGAACCAAATCATTAAATCTGATATTGAAACAAATTAGTAGCTTCTTTTTAGAAATATTTGCATGAATTATAAAAACTTCTATGAATTTTTTTTTAGTAAAAACATAGTGGTTGTTTATTTCTTTTTATTAGACATTATTTTGACAGTTGGGAAAAAGAACGTACGAGTTCGGAAAAGGTAAAGAAAAAGCTCGAGTATGTAATAGCCCACGTCCCGTATGCTATACGTCCCCGCAATACGCCACTTTTTGAGCAACTGTATTAAAAAATGTATTTTGCATACCTTAAGCGGAAGCGCAAGGTATGTTCTACTATCGCCTAAAAATTAAGATTCCAACATTTTATCGAATAAAATCGTATCTAGCAATCATATTATACATATAAATGATATAAAAATCACATTGTTAGAAAGATAAATGATTGTTGAACTTATTAATATTTTTTTTAAATCGATTAATTGCTATTTTTAAATAAAAAAAAGGGTTTTAGTGGCTTATGGTGTGGATTTATCATGTCCCTGTGGCTTGTAAACACAATAACTTTTGAAAATATTAATTGTTTAACTCAATCTATTTTTTAATCTCTTCATCTATCATGTGGGAAGCCACTGAATGTAAATGGCAGTGTAGTTTTGTTTTGTTTAGCTATAATTAATTTTTTTCGGCTCCAAAATGGCGAAATTTTCGTTGATTTGTTAGCCTCGTATACAAAAATATTTCTCTAAATGGTTGTTGTTGTTGTTTTTATTATTCGCTCGAGAGAGCAGGCAAAGGAACTATGCCATACAGCCTTGTCTTCATGTATAATTTTCCTTTATATTTCACTGCTTCACAATATGTTGATGCGTCACATTGTGCAGCCTTGGGAGATTTTGACGGTAACTTGACCCAGCAGGCAGCTGACAGTTGGCGATGGTATCTAAAGGCGCCTATGCAAACAAACAGCTTATCTTGAGATTCCATCACCATCAGAGCACTTGTTTCACAGTTTCCATTAATAGTTCACATGCGCAGACACTTAATACACAAAATCGCACTACTTTTACATATCAAAGTCCACTTCAAACCATTATTTAAACAATAATTCAGGAGCAGCAAGTCGCCGCCGGTCGAGTTCCCGCCAAAACTCTTTCTCTAAATGGGAAGCTACAGCCACAGAGTAGTAATGAGTAGTTTAGTTTGGCTCACAGAGTACATTATATATAGGGAATAATGTAAAATAAATAAATTATACTAAAAATTTAATTACAAATTTGTTTTGTAACAAAATAGTAAGTTAGCAAGGTTCGATTGTATTTTAAACTATTCATTAATTTGTTTGATTCTTAATTGGCCAAGCATGGCTAAATTTAAAAAAGCGACATCTACTGCAACATGGACAAACTGTCATGACATAATAATACCCCTAAGAAAAATTATAGTATGGATTGTATGCCACTGGTTTGGTAGTGTTTCTATATAGTTTGTGCTGGTTTTTTGATTTTTTTTCTGTGGTTTGGCTTCAGTCGCCTTCGTGAGTGGACATTGTTTCGGTTGTTTGCAGCGGCTCAAAAAGATCGCTGTACAAATACACAATATTCGAATAACCAAATTTCTTAAATACTTAATTATAATAATAATAAGACATTTTTTTATTACAATATTTAAAAGCACAGAATAAATAATAGTAGTACGTACTAAAAGCAAGTAGTATAATTTTTTTTGTCATGGGTGACATTTTCATGGTTTTCGAGGGTGTTGAAACCGATAGGGTTGTCGAAATGTAAATCCAAGATGGCGGCCGCAATAAGTATCAATTATTTCATCATGGGTGTCATTTTTATGGTTTTCGAGGGTGCTGAAGCCGATAGTGCTGTCGAAATGTAAATCCAAGGTGGTGGCTGCAATAGGTAAAAATTTTTTCATCATGGGTTTCATTTTCATGGTTTTCGAGGGTGTTGAAGCTGATAGTGCTGTCGAAATGTAAATACAAGATGGCGGCTGAATTAGGTACCAATTTTTTCATCATGGGTGTCATTTTCATGGTTTCCGAGGGTGTTGAAGCCGATAGTGTTGTCGAAATGTAAGTCCAAGATGGCGGCTGCAAAATATATCAATTTTTTCATCTTGGGTGTCATTTTCATGGTTTTCGAGGGTGTTGAAGCCGATAGTGCTGTCGAAATGTAAATCCAAGATGGCGGCTGCAACAGGTATCAATTTTTTCATCATGGGTGTCATTTTCATGGTTTTCGAGGGTGTTGAAGCCGATAGTGCTGTCGAAATGTAAATCCAAGATGGCGGCTGCAATAGATATAAATTTTTTCATCTCGGGTGTCATTTTCATGGTTTTCGATAGAGTTGAAGCCGATAGTGCTGTCTAAATGTAAATCCAAGATGGCGGCTGCAATAGGTATCAATTTTTTCATCATGGGTGTCATTTTCATGGTTTTCGAGAGAATTGAAGCCGATAGGGTTGTCGAAATGTAAATCTAAGGTGGCGGCTGCAATGGGTATTAATTTTTTCATTATGGGTGTCATTTTCATGAGTTTCAAGGATGTTGAAGCCGATAGTGCTGTCGAAATGTAAATCCAAGATGGCAGCTGAAGTAGGTACCAATTTTTTCATCTTGGGTGTCATTTTCATGGTTTTCGAGAGTGTTGAAGCCGATAGTGCTGTCGAAATGTAAATCCAAGATGGCGGCTGAAGTAGGTACCAATTTTTTCATCTTGGGTGTCATTTTCATGGTTTTTGAGAGAGTTGAAGCCGATAGTGCTGTCGAAATGTAAATCCAAGATGGCGGCTGCAATAGGTATCAATTTTTTCATCATGGGTGTCATTTTCATAGTTTTCGAGAGAGTTGAAGCCGATAGAGTTGTCGAAATGTAAATCCAAGATGGCGGCTGCAATAGGTATCAATTTTTTCATCATGGATGTCATTTTCATAGTTTTCGAGAGAGTTGAAGCCGATAGAGTTGTCGAAATGTAAATCCAAGATGGCGGCAGAAGTGGGTGCCAATTTTTTCATCTTGGGTGTCATTTTCATTGTTTTCGAGAGAGTTGAAGCCGATAGTGCTGTCGAAATGTAAATCCAAGATGGCGGCTGCAATAGGTATCAATTTTTTCATCACGGGTGTCATTTTCATGGTTTTCGAGGATGTTGAAGCCGATAGTGCTGTCGAAATGTATTTAAAATACTTTAAAAAATCCGTATAATCATGTTATATTAACAGTGGTAGAGCCACGCGGCAGCTTTTGCTGTCACACGGATGGGCCGGCTCGAACCGGGGTGGTACCACGACCTCACAGAATACCAGCGTGAAGTAGAGGTTTACCTCTGCGTTTCGCTTGGTGAGTGCAGGTGGCCGGAGGCCCTTTTTACTGAAAATGAGGCATTCCATCTCAGTCCTCACGGGTGACAACGCATCTACATTTTGAATTGTAATAGAGGATAGATGTAGATGTCTATGGGCCGCAGCAACCACTTACCATCAGGTGGACTGTGTGCTCGTTTGTCACCCTTATTCTATATTAAAAAAAAAAAATTTAATGCGCTTAAGGTATGCCCAATTGGATTTACCAATATTTTTTTCCCTGTCTTGTCTGTTTTTTTTTTTCTTAGATAATATGATGATTTTGTAATAAGTCTACAATAAGGGCATGAAAGAGTATGGCCTTCTAGCACAAGTATTTTAATACTTAAAAGGACGCCTCAAATATAACACTGTACCAATTTACAACATTGTTGTAACCGAATTAAAACATTTTAATTTTAATGATTTTTTTATGTATAATGGACTAGATAGGTTAATATTGACACATGAGTTACTGCCTCGTTGATCTAGTGGTCGTAAGAGCGATTGCGGATCATGAGACCCTGGGTTCGTCGGGTCGTCGGGTCGTCGGGTCGTCTGTAATTCTGGCCTGTGCAGATGGCTAGTCTCCGTTTAAACTGGCCGCCGTGACCGAAATTCTGTCTGGAGGACATTATTATTGAGACAAACCGTCATCATTGTCGAACGTGGAGAGCGGCTGTACGTCGTCGGTGAAGTGTGCGTTGGCGAGGCGAAGGCGGCCGAAGTCCACGACGAGCACGGAGGCGTCGCGCTCGCTCAGCCTCTCCACGAACAGGATCTGCGGCGCGGAGATGTCCAGCTCCACCTGCCACGAGCGACGCTCGCCCTACACCAGACGTAACAACACATTACTGTTATAGGGAACTGCCGAAATAAAACAAGTTGTCGTTGAGAACAATCCAAGTATTTTAATAATTTTTATTAACATTCAAATTACAATTTAGTCAAGATTCATAACTGCCAAAGGACGTTTTTAAAAAGACTTTTTATTCAATACTAAATACTAATTCTCGATACATTACATAATACGCGATGTATTCTACCCGTGTAGTGATGGTGTAAGAATACCCACTCCTCATATCATCCCGTTAGTGTCATAAGATGCGACAGAGCGAAACAAATCAGGAGATGGCCAGCAGCGTCTTACTAATAACGACTAAACATAGAAAACTGCGGTTGTCAAGCGTCAAACTATATCAAATATCCCCCCTATGAGACTATCTATATTCAGCAGTGAACATTAATAGGTTGTAACGGTTAAGGTAAGGCTGTTTTTCAATTTATATGTCAGGTACAAGTGAGAGCTTAATTAAGACTATCCTAATTCTTACTCTAGAAATAGAAACACTAAGCTAAAAGGAACATTAACAAATATGCAAACGAAGGACCACCCGTCTTCCAGACGTAAGTCAGCAATCTTACAGCCTACGTTTGAATTGTAACGGTCTTCGTTGCAATATCGAAAATGCCGGGATACATAACTATTCAGTGCTGCTATGCAGTGGACGATATGAATGATAAGCTCGTGGAAACTGTCCATGCGGTCGGAGCTAAGTTCTGCAAGACCCGCCGCAGAAGAACACAAAAACTCTCCGATCACACTCTTAATCTCATGGCTGTTAGACGGTATATGAAGCTACAGTCTTCAGTAGATTTGACAGCATACAGGCAACTGAACAGACAGATCTCCAAATGCATGCGGCGGGACTTACGCAACTTTAATACTGCTCGTATTAAAGAAGCGCTCGAGCAGGACACCTGAGATTTTGAGTGAGATTGAGAGGTTCTATGGGCAGCTGTACACGTCATCGTTAGAGCCACACGTAAGTGTGAGTAACGATCCAAGAGCGAGTCTTATCCGACACTATTCCGATGATATACCGGGGGTCAGTCTGCGCGAGATTATAATGGCTCTCCAGCACATTAAAAACAGCAAGGTCCCAGGCGAGGATGGAATTACAGAGGAGCTTCTGAAAGCGGGTGTAAAACCGGTACTTGAAGTCCTTCAGAAGCTCTTTAATTCCGTCCTCCATGGTGGTATTACACCGGAGGCGTGGAGCAGAAGTGCAGTGGTCTTGTTCTTTAAGAAAGGTATGCCAAACCATTGGGGCTCGAAATGCCTATGGATAATCAACATATATAAGGGCTAGGTAAATAAATAGGACGTACCTGGTTCCGAACCGAGGACCGACCCCAAGGCGCGGTCAGGCGTTAAGTATGTGCATGTAAGTAGTGTGTTAGAAGGTGTGTATGTGTGACCTGACGGCCCAATTTAATCGGACAGAAGATGCACCGGAGCTGCGGTTCTTCCAATGTGCGCTCCCTCCAGTCGTAGTTCACCAACTGACTTCTGCCTTCATTTCACTATTTCAGTTTATCAACTTTATTGTACACTATTTCAATCCATCAACTTTATTGTACATTTAATTAAATTCAAACTCAACTAAATCCCCGTTAATCTTAATCAAACACGTGACACAAGGCACAACTAATGAACGGTCGATCAAAGTTCAACCTCCAGTTTCACTTAGCAACAAAATTATAACCACGAACAAGAACGCGATCTCTTCTCGGGTCACAAAGTTCAGCGTTCCACCCAACAAACTAGAATTCTTCCGTACGATATTAACCGTCCACACAAGCAAAAAATGCGTAAATATTGCAAATGCGCTTCAAATGCAATCCCTGTACAAATTGACGCAAATTAATTGCAACCAAAGGTAAGTTAATTTAATCACTCAACACTTAGACCGGCCTCGTTATCGCGTAAAACGCACTAAAAATTATAACTCGAAATAGAAGCGATCTTAAAGCGAACTCACGAGTCTAGCGAGAAAAAACTATTTAGAGGTTATACGGTACGCGACCACGATGTTCTAGTAACTGCACTGCTTTGCTAACTTCCGACGCGCCTCGCCCGCAACCAACTCTGCTCGCGTGAACGTCAAACCGCTACGAATGCACCGCGCCGAGCGCCCTCTGGCGTCAATTCTTAAAATTAGCGCTTGGCGCGAACAGTCCTTATGGCAGAATCGTTGGAGGACCTAAGCACTATGCTCAATGACCTCAATAGTGTTTCCCAACGGATAGGTCTTAAGATGAACATGGAGAAAACAAAGATCAAGTTTAATGTCCATGTCACACCTATGCCGGTAGTTGTTGGGAGCAGTAAGCCCGAAGTTGTTGACGAGTATGTTTACCTGGGACAAATAGTCCGACTAGATAAGTCCAACTTCGACCGAGAGGTCAATCGACGGATTCAACTCGGTTGGGCAGCGTTCGGGAAATTACGGCACATCTTCTCGTCAGGTATACTTCAAAACTTGAAAACGAGACTGTACAACCAGTGCGTGTGCCAATGATGATCTATGGAACTGAGACGTGGTCCTTCACTGCTGGCCGGATGAGGAAGCTCAAGATCGCTCAGCGAACTATGGAGAGGGCTATGCTCGGAGTTTCTCTGCGTGATAAACTTAGAAATGAGAATATCCGCAGTAGAACCAGAGTGACCGACATAGCCCAACGAATTAGTAAGCTGAAGTGGCAATGGGCCGGTCATATAGCTCGAAGAACCGACAACCGATGGGGAAGAATGGTTCTCGAGTGGCGGCCTCGTACCGGCGGATGAAGTGTAGGGCGTCCCCCCACTAGATGGAGTGATGATCTGGTAAGATATGCAGGAAGTCAATGGATGCAGGTGGCTCAGGACCGTGCTTTGTGGCATTCCTTGGGGGAGGTCTATGTTCAGCAGTGGACTTGTGAAGGGCTGTAATGATGATGATAACTATCCTGACTTTGTTAATGGATTTTTGGCATACATAATAACAATTATACAGCTATAAATATGATTTGACATATTATGGGTATCGTCATCAACCTCAAAGTTAATAAATTTAAATATGCAGAAATAAGGATATACAGAATATGCGTGTCGCCTATAAATGTTGTTTATTTATTTAATTTAAATTTGTAACATATGTCTTTCCCAAATTCGAATCTCGCCCGTGCGTGTTACTTTGTTATTTAACTAATAAAGCTGTGACTGCCGACAAATAGCAATATGCCCGATCGAAAACGCCGATTCCAAATCCCATAAACACAAAATTATCAGAGGGAGGTTATTGGCTCTGCACTTACCCAACCCAACAAATATTTGTCAAATTATGTTAAGGGTGAATTACAAAGAAGTAAGATTTTTATAACGTTTTTACTCTTCAATTTACGAAAAATTGGAATCATGTCTGGCACAGAGAATCGCAATATTTGAAACTATTATAAAATAAATTATTGTATACGTGTGATACAGACTACTATCCGGTGGTGGCGTATGTAATCCATTTTATCACACCATCACTTTATTTCATCGTATAGTTATCATAAGAGGTGACTATCTCGTTAACGGCAGTCGTAAAACGAGTTGACCGGTGACGGGGAATGAGAGAGCTGTGCGGTATGTGGGTACCGGGTGCGCGTGCAGCATGTGCTCGCAGTGCGTAGTACGTACCGGATGCGCGTGCAGAATGTGCTCGCAGTGCGTAGTACGTACCGGATGCGCGTGCAGCAAATGCTCGTAGTGCGAGTACGTAACGGATGCGCCTGCAGCATAAGCTCGCAGTGCGAGTACGTACCGGATGCGCGTGCAGCATGTGCTCGCAGTGCATAGTACGTAACGGATGCGCGTGCAGCATGTGCTCGCAGTGCGTAGTACGTAACGGATGCGCGTGCAGCATGTGCTCGCAGTGCGTAGTACGTAACGGATGCGTGTGCAGCATATGCTCGCAGTGCGAGTACGTACCGGATGCGTGTGCAGCATGTGCTCGCAGTGCATAGTACGTAACGGATGCGCGTGCAGCATGTGCTCGCAGTGCGTAGTAAGTAACGGATGCTCGTGCAGCATATGCTCGCAGTGCGAGTACGTACCGGATGCACGTGCAGCATAAGCTCGCAGTGAGAGTACGTACCGGATGCGCGTGCAGCATGTGCTCGCAGTGCGTAGTACGTACCGGATGCGCGTGCAGAATGTGCTCGCAGTGCGTAGTACGTACCGGATGCGCGTGCAGCATGTGCTCGCAGTGCGTAGTACGTAACGGATGCGCGTACAGCATATGCTCGCAGTGCGAGTACGTACCGGATGCGCGTGTAGCATGTGCTCGCAGTGCGTAGTACGTAACGGATGCGCGTGCAGCATAAGCTCGCAGTGCGAGTACGTACCGGATGCGCGTGCAGCATGTGCTCGTAGTGCGAGTACGTAACGGATGCGCGTGCAGCATAAGCTCTCAGTGCGAGTACGTACCGGATGCGCGTGCAGCATGTGCTCGCAGTGCATAGTACGTAACAGATGCGCGTGCAGCATGTGCTCGCAGTGCGTAGTACGTAACGGATGCGCGTGCAGCATATGCTCGCAGTGCGAGTACGTACCGGATGCGCGTGCAGCATGTGCTCGCAGTGCGAGTACGTACCGGATGCGCGTGCAGCATGTGCTCCCAGTGCGTGCGCAGGCGCGCGCGCGTCTGCTCGCGCACGTGCGCGATGGTGCGGCGCGGGCCCCACGGCGCCGCCACGAACTGCTGCGCCCAGCGCGCCGCCTCCGCGCAGTACACCACCTCCAGCGACATCGACTTCACCCACAGCCTGCGCGCAGTTACACATTCTTCATTAAACGCACTAACAAATTCTAAGAACACGAGCCTAAGCCCTCACATTAGCTGGGCAAACGAGTACATCCGGCTCAAGGGACCATGTGCTTAAATTAAGTTTAGCAGTACTATAAAGATAGATAAAGATGAATATAAATTACGCATTAATTACGTAAGATTTATCATATAATATCCTCTCCAAATTAGATCAATTTGTTTTTGTAATACCACTTTTTTGTAGATTTTAAGGTTTACTTGTTAATAATTCCATTTGTATCATACTCATTTAGTCCAACAATATAAAAAAAGTTAAATTATGTTTGTAATCACTTGTAATCGCAGTTGAGACCAAATGGGCGCTTCTCGTATGTGAGCTGAAAGAGCGGCTCGGCGGGGGCGGGGGCGGTGGCGGCGGCGGGCGCGTTGTGCGCGCGCCACCACGACGCCGCGCTCGCCGCCGCGTTCATGGCGCTTAGTCCCTCGCGGATCATTCCCTGTACCACATTAATTAATAAAGAATCTCCAAACAATGAGACGAAAGAAATAATTTTTTTAGAAATTTAATTAATCGAATCAGGCGTTACTTTGCGGAAATCCATTATATAAAAGCTTTTAGAAATTGTCGTTGATAACCAACAAAAAAAAAAGGATAATGTTTGCAATCAAGTATATAAATTTTTATACTTTGTATAAGTTTGATAAAAGAACAAACACGCAAACACTTCTTCTTATTATGCTATAATTTGGATACGTCGAAACAGATACTTAGGTATGGTACGAATACTTTGGGGAAACTCAATGGATCGGGAATAAATGTTCAAAGTTCAAAAAAGGTGCATTCGAGCAACTTGGTACGTGTAAAGTGGAACGATATACGTGGTAGGGCCATGCTTCAGCTATATCATAATTGTAGCACGAATGGGTCGGCTCGACAAGGGAAGGGCCGCGCTCTCACAGAATACTAAGCGTACAATATCAGCTCAATGCTGCGGCGTTTCGTATGGTGAATGTAGAGAACTGGAGACCCTTTTTACTCGATACGAGGTATTCCATCTTAGCTTTCAGGGATGACAACGCATCTGCATTTTGATTCTTAGAAGAGAATAGATGCAGATGTCTATGGACCACAGCATTCACTTACCATCAGGTGCGTTGTGTGCTCGCTTGTCACCTTATTCTATAAAAAATCTGAAGCCCTACACTGCACAGACAGCTGCAAATTCTAACTTTTCGGTTTTTCTATCTAAATTATAAAAGGTATCCTCTGATATCACTAAATATTCAACGATTAAAGTCGGCAAAAATGCGGAAAAGCATATTTTGCCTCTCCATACCTATCTACAATATGAAACCTAATGATAAAAACATTAATAACATTGTTAATTGGTAATGATCACTATTCTGTTAATGAATATCTAAATCACATAGGAATTCAGTAATTGTTTTGATACAGAGGGTTATTTTTCACGAAACCACGAAAACACGAGTAAATAAGACTTCTACTTTTATTTCATATTCTCCCATATTGAATGTGATTTTTGGGCAACAACGTTTTTGCCTACCGATCGACCATTACGAATGTCTGTCTGCGTGCACAGTAAAATCAAGCATGCCACGCATTTAGAATTAAAAGATAAAAAGAATACAATGTTTGAGGTTTTTTAGCTGTCTCGCCAGCAACGCAATGTCAGGAATTTACATTTAGAAAAAGCCAAAATTAGGGGCTTTTTGGGTGCTAATTAGGTGCCAAGATTAAAAATTATATGCTCTCAAATTTTCACCAGAACGAACTGTTGAAATTTGTGTTGCTGGCAAAACGTATCGCTAGCAACGCAGTGAAGATAATAAATATACGATAAAATATAAATAGCAAGTAAACATTAATAGCAAGTATAGGCAATGACAAGGCGCCCCTAAAAAAATAAAGTCGTTATTCAGAAAAAAGCAGATCTAAAAATCAGATCTTCTGATAATGGTAAAAATATAGGCATCCGGTACTTGCGTACGGGAGTGGGAGGGGGTGGGAGAGTAGGGTTCTGGGGAAGCCCTTACCCTTCCCCCTTTGCGGAAATATATGGTTTATGACTAATATTTTTTTAATCATAACCTTTCTTTTTTACACAGACATATTGACAAATTTACTTCTGCAACGGCTTCGGCGCTGCGGGAAGTGCAGCCCCTTCGACCTTGCGTAACACATCGCAGACATCTGTGCGAGCCGTAGTGGCTGAGGCTGGTCGCCAAAGGCGACCAATAAGCCGAACCTGAGGAGTCGAGGGCTGCTTTCCCTCCGCGCCTACGGCTTTAAAAAACACTCTAGGGATAGGGCAGACAAGACTACGTGAAGTCGTTATCTATAGTTATCTATAATATATAACTGATAGAGAACAAAAAATGCCGTTTATACCGAATGGTAAGGTAATGGTGGTCCTGGACCCGATAATTCCCAAAATTACCGTCATCTACATCCAACCTCAATAATCTGTCAGCACTTAATTAGCACTTAATTCCTTGCTATTCATATTTACTGTATATCTATTATCGTCATTACGTTGCTAGCGGTACGTTTTGCCAGCAGCACGTAATTAGAGCCTAAAAAGGCCCTAATCTTGACTTTTCTAAATGCATATTCCTGACTTTACGTTGCTGGCGAAACAGGGTTGATTTTTTAAAATAAAATTCTCTTCAACGTTTGCCTATATTACTTGTTCTAAACCTTCTCTGCAAAGGCCGGTTATTGCAAAATAACCCTGTATATTAGGTCTTTACCTATGAAATTGCCGTTTTTATGAAATAAGTTAACTTTTTTTTCTATATTTTTTATATCTATTAATTAAAGTAATTACCCATGCAATCTATGCATTTTTGCCAACGCAGTGGCCAGTTTACTAATGCCTTTCTTGAAGAAATCAGCTGGACGGGAGACAACAAATCTTCGAACACATTTTGTACTGCCTCTCGGGTATTTTAATTTTTTCGTGCCAATAAGTTATCCAAATTCTGGAAAAGTGGAAGTCTCTATGCGTAAGGTCTGGTAAGTACTGCGAATCACGGAGAGCTTCCAACCCCAGCTCTTGTAACTTGGAGACCCGTCTGTTGTGCAGTATAAGGTCGTGCGGAAGCAGCAGGAACGAGCGATTGACCAAAGCTGGTTGGAGACATGCGAGTTTCTCCATCATTGTGTTTAGTTCTTTACATTACACATCTGCAATAATGCTCATCCCGTTTGATGAGAAGCTGTAATAAATAACACCGGCTTTAGTCCCGAAACAGTGACCATCACATTTCTAGGGGTAAATTTTCGTTTAGGGCATTGTTTAGATGCTGAATCAGGATCCAACCAACTTGCTAAGCGATTGCGATTTTCAAACATAATCCATTTTTCGTCGCAGGTAACAATGCGGTTCATAATTCCTTCGTTTGTGTGTCTGTTGAGCAGTGCAAAGGTCGTCTCGATGCGTACTTCGCGCTGACGATCGTTGAGTACACGAGGCACTCATTTGTCAAGCTTTCCTACCTAGCTTATTTGACGCAAATGGACCAATATTGTTTTGATGCTAACGTCGAAAGTTGCTGTAAATTCAGCCGTAGATTGAAAATTATCAGCTTCCATAATCACCTTTGATTCGTTATTGTTGACCAAAGTTTTCGTGCGACCACGGGGTTAATTATTCAGGTCGAAATTTTCAGAATGGAAGCGGAGAAACCAATAACAGTAAACGTTGTTGATGTTGTGTGCCGCTTGTGCTACGTTTTCGTCAAGACGGTACTCATATTCCATAATTACTCGAATTTTTAACGTATCTATGATGACGAAAAAGATACAAATGCGATGAATACATAACGCTAATCAAAAACCAAATGACTAATTTTGAAAAAAGGATTACGTTTTTATAAATAAATTAATTAGAAATTAAAATTTTTAGCCAAACAAAAACTATTTTGATTTGAAATGGCGGCTTAGCTTTCCATTGACGTCCGTAGAGTTGGGTGTTGATACATATTTTTACAGAAAAGTTACACTATTATAAGCACACACACAAAGTTTCAACAGGCGGAAACGCGTAATTTTTGAGAAAAAAATTATTGAAAATCAATTATTCTTGCAATGTTTATGTCTAATCCTACCGTAAAACTGGCGCCATTTTGTAATGTCATTGTCGACGTCAATAGGGATGTCGATTCTTTCCGAAAAAGGTCGATTTTTAAATCGATTCAAATCGTAAGCTTATGTATCGGTTCACAATAAATCGATTTCTAAAATATCTATATTTTTTTAATGTTTGCATTTATAATGTAAATATAAACCCATTTTATGAAAAACAAGTAAGATACCATGATAAATGATTTCTCATTGAAATTTGTTTTATTTTAACAGTACCTATTAGGGCAGATAACAAATAAAATAGGTTAGGTTCAACTTATGTCAAAGAACCGAATTAATAGACCCCGACTCCACCTGTAAGGAGTCTGTCCTACCCCTAGAGTGGTTTTATAGAGCCGGAGGCGCGTAGGGGGAGCAGCCTCCGTCTGCTGTAACAAATCGCGAGGAGGGTTGCCTGCGATTTGTTACGCTAAGGCGTAGAAGCTGCTCTTCCCGCAGCGCCGGAGACGTAGCAGTTTCAAAATAGATACAGATATCCTTCTGAATCAGTCCCCTTATTTTTTTATGATGAAGAGAATATTTTCTCATAAAATGGATTTATATTTACATTATAAATAAAAACATGAAAAAAATATACATATTTTAGAAATCGATTGTTTGGGAATCGATACATCAGCTTACAATTCGAATCTATTTAAAAAATCAATCTTTTTCGGAAAGAATCGACATCCCTACTGACAATAATAATAAAAAATGGCGTCAGTTTCACGGTAGGAATTGACATAAATATTGCAAAAATATTTGATTTTCAATTTTTTTTTCTCAAAAAGTACGTGTTTCCGTATATTGAAACTTTGTGTGTGTGCTTATAAAAATGTAATCTTTCTGTAAAAATAGGTATCAACACCAAACTCGACGGACGTCAATGGAAAGTCGTACCGAAATGGCAGGTACTGCAAAACGGTAATTTAATAGGTAAAGAACTATTACATAACGTTACATATTTTGTATTTGATTTGACTTCTATTATCAATTTTAATTTTAAATGATAACTTCAATCAATATAGACGTAAAGGCGCTATGGGTGTCACTGTCCGATGTTTTCATTTATAATAATTTTCTAACACCTGCACTAAAGACTATTTCATTTTTATATGTTTAACACATCTATTTCACTTGTATTGGCTAGAACAAAAAGAAAGAAAGAACGAGAGAAAAAAACGTAAAGAGAAAAGAAGGGGCAGTACCTGGGGCGCCACCAGCACGGGGAAGAGCGTGGCGGGCGTGATGCGCTCGCGCAGGCACACGGCGCCCAGCGACACGTGCAGCGCCACGCCACGGGTCGGCTCGACAAGGGAAGGGCCGCGCTCTCACAGAATACTAAGCGTACAATATCAGCTCAATGCTGCGGCGTTTCGTATGGTGAATGTAGAGAACTGGAGACCCTTTTTACTCGATACGAGGTATTCCATCTTAGCTTTCAGGGATGACAACGCATCTGCATTTTGATTCTTAGAAGAGAATAGATGCAGATGTCTATGGACCACAGCATTCACTTACCATCAGGTGCGTTGTGTGCTCGCTTGTCACCTTATTCTATAAAAAATCTGAAGCCCTACACTGCACAGACAGCTGCAAATTCTAACTTTTCGGTTTTTCTATCTAAATTATAAAAGGTATCCTCTGATATCACTAAATATTCAACGATTAAAGTCGGCAAAAATGCGGAAAAGCATATTTTGCCTCTCCATACCTATCTACAATATGAAACCTAATGATAAAAACATTAATAACATTGTTAATTGGTAATGATCACTATTCTGTTAATGAATATCTAAATCACATAGGAATTCAGTAATTGTTTTGATACAGAGGGTTATTTTTCACGAAACCACGAAAACACGAGTAAATAAGACTTCTACTTTTATTTCATATTCTCCCATATTGAATGTGATTTTTGGGCAACAACGTTTTTGCCTACCGATCGACCATTACGAATGTCTGTCTGCGTGCACAGTAAAATCAAGCATGCCACGCATTTAGAATTAAAAGATAAAAAGAATACAATGTTTGAGGTTTTTTAGCTGTCTCGCCAGCAACGCAATGTCAGGAATTTACATTTAGAAAAAGCCAAAATTAGGGGCTTTTTGGGTGCTAATTAGGTGCCAAGATTAAAAATTATATGCTCTCAAATTTTCACCAGAACGAACTGTTGAAATTTGTGTTGCTGGCAAAACGTATCGCTAGCAACGCAGTGAAGATAATAAATATACGATAAAATATAAATAGCAAGTAAACATTAATAGCAAGTATAGGCAATGACAAGGCGCCCCTAAAAAAATAAAGTCGTTATTCAGAAAAAAGCAGATCTAAAAATCAGATCTTCTGATAATGGTAAAAATATAGGCATCCGGTACTTGCGTACGGGAGTGGGAGGGGGTGGGAGAGTAGGGTTCTGGGGAAGCCCTTACCCTTCCCCCTTTGCGGAAATATATGGTTTATGACTAATATTTTTTTAATCATAACCTTTCTTTTTTACACAGACATATTGACAAATTTACTTCTGCAACGGCTTCGGCGCTGCGGGAAGTGCAGCCCCTTCGACCTTGCGTAACACATCGCAGACATCTGTGCGAGCCGTAGTGGCTGAGGCTGGTCGCCAAAGGCGACCAATAAGCCGAACCTGAGGAGTCGAGGGCTGCTTTCCCTCCGCGCCTACGGCTTTAAAAAACACTCTAGGGATAGGGCAGACAAGACTACGTGAAGTCGTTATCTATAGTTATCTATAATATATAACTGATAGAGAACAAAAAATGCCGTTTATACCGAATGGTAAGGTAATGGTGGTCCTGGACCCGATAATTCCCAAAATTACCGTCATCTACATCCAACCTCAATAATCTGTCAGCACTTAATTAGCACTTAATTCCTTGCTATTCATATTTACTGTATATCTATTATCGTCATTACGTTGCTAGCGGTACGTTTTGCCAGCAGCACGTAATTAGAGCCTAAAAAGGCCCTAATCTTGACTTTTCTAAATGCATATTCCTGACTTTACGTTGCTGGCGAAACAGGGTTGATTTTTTAAAATAAAATTCTCTTCAACGTTTGCCTATATTACTTGTTCTAAACCTTCTCTGCAAAGGCCGGTTATTGCAAAATAACCCTGTATATTAGGTCTTTACCTATGAAATTGCCGTTTTTATGAAATAAGTTAACTTTTTTTTCTATATTTTTTATATCTATTAATTAAAGTAATTACCCATGCAATCTATGCATTTTTGCCAACGCAGTGGCCAGTTTACTAATGCCTTTCTTGAAGAAATCAGCTGGACGGGAGACAACAAATCTTCGAACACATTTTGTACTGCCTCTCGGGTATTTTAATTTTTTCGTGCCAATAAGTTATCCAAATTCTGGAAAAGTGGAAGTCTCTATGCGTAAGGTCTGGTAAGTACTGCGAATCACGGAGAGCTTCCAACCCCAGCTCTTGTAACTTGGAGACCCGTCTGTTGTGCAGTATAAGGTCGTGCGGAAGCAGCAGGAACGAGCGATTGACCAAAGCTGGTTGGAGACATGCGAGTTTCTCCATCATTGTGTTTAGTTCTTTACATTACACATCTGCAATAATGCTCATCCCGTTTGATGAGAAGCTGTAATAAATAACACCGGCTTTAGTCCCGAAACAGTGACCATCACATTTCTAGGGGTAAATTTTCGTTTAGGGCATTGTTTAGATGCTGAATCAGGATCCAACCAACTTGCTAAGCGATTGCGATTTTCAAACATAATCCATTTTTCGTCGCAGGTAACAATGCGGTTCATAATTCCTTCGTTTGTGTGTCTGTTGAGCAGTGCAAAGGTCGTCTCGATGCGTACTTCGCGCTGACGATCGTTGAGTACACGAGGCACTCATTTGTCAAGCTTTCCTACCTAGCTTATTTGACGCAAATGGACCAATATTGTTTTGATGCTAACGTCGAAAGTTGCTGTAAATTCAGCCGTAGATTGAAAATTATCAGCTTCCATAATCACCTTTGATTCGTTATTGTTGACCAAAGTTTTCGTGCGACCACGGGGTTAATTATTCAGGTCGAAATTTTCAGAATGGAAGCGGAGAAACCAATAACAGTAAACGTTGTTGATGTTGTGTGCCGCTTGTGCTACGTTTTCGTCAAGACGGTACTCATATTCCATAATTACTCGAATTTTTAACGTATCTATGATGACGAAAAAGATACAAATGCGATGAATACATAACGCTAATCAAAAACCAAATGACTAATTTTGAAAAAAGGATTACGTTTTTATAAATAAATTAATTAGAAATTAAAATTTTTAGCCAAACAAAAACTATTTTGATTTGAAATGGCGGCTTAGCTTTCCATTGACGTCCGTAGAGTTGGGTGTTGATACATATTTTTACAGAAAAGTTACACTATTATAAGCACACACACAAAGTTTCAACAGGCGGAAACGCGTAATTTTTGAGAAAAAAATTATTGAAAATCAATTATTCTTGCAATGTTTATGTCTAATCCTACCGTAAAACTGGCGCCATTTTGTAATGTCATTGTCGACGTCAATAGGGATGTCGATTCTTTCCGAAAAAGGTCGATTTTTAAATCGATTCAAATCGTAAGCTTATGTATCGGTTCACAATAAATCGATTTCTAAAATATCTATATTTTTTTAATGTTTGCATTTATAATGTAAATATAAACCCATTTTATGAAAAACAAGTAAGATACCATGATAAATGATTTCTCATTGAAATTTGTTTTATTTTAACAGTACCTATTAGGGCAGATAACAAATAAAATAGGTTAGGTTCAACTTATGTCAAAGAACCGAATTAATAGACCCCGACTCCACCTGTAAGGAGTCTGTCCTACCCCTAGAGTGGTTTTATAGAGCCGGAGGCGCGTAGGGGGAGCAGCCTCCGTCTGCTGTAACAAATCGCGAGGAGGGTTGCCTGCGATTTGTTACGCTAAGGCGTAGAAGCTGCTCTTCCCGCAGCGCCGGAGACGTAGCAGTTTCAAAATAGATACAGATATCCTTCTGAATCAGTCCCCTTATTTTTTTATGATGAAGAGAATATTTTCTCATAAAATGGATTTATATTTACATTATAAATAAAAACATGAAAAAAATATACATATTTTAGAAATCGATTGTTTGGGAATCGATACATCAGCTTACAATTCGAATCTATTTAAAAAATCAATCTTTTTCGGAAAGAATCGACATCCCTACTGACAATAATAATAAAAAATGGCGTCAGTTTCACGGTAGGAATTGACATAAATATTGCAAAAATATTTGATTTTCAATTTTTTTTTCTCAAAAAGTACGTGTTTCCGTATATTGAAACTTTGTGTGTGTGCTTATAAAAATGTAATCTTTCTGTAAAAATAGGTATCAACACCAAACTCGACGGACGTCAATGGAAAGTCGTACCGAAATGGCAGGTACTGCAAAACGGTAATTTAATAGGTAAAGAACTATTACATAACGTTACATATTTTGTATTTGATTTGACTTCTATTATCAATTTTAATTTTAAATGATAACTTCAATCAATATAGACGTAAAGGCGCTATGGGTGTCACTGTCCGATGTTTTCATTTATAATAATTTTCTAACACCTGCACTAAAGACTATTTCATTTTTATATGTTTAACACATCTATTTCACTTGTATTGGCTAGAACAAAAAGAAAGAAAGAACGAGAGAAAAAAACGTAAAGAGAAAAGAAGGGGCAGTACCTGGGGCGCCACCAGCACGGGGAAGAGCGTGGCGGGCGTGATGCGCTCGCGCAGGCACACGGCGCCCAGCGACACGTGCAGCGCCACGCCACGGGTCGGCTCGACAAGGGAAGGGCCGCGCTCTCACAGAATACTAAGCGTACAATATCAGCTCAATGCTGCGGCGTTTCGTATGGTGAATGTAGAGAACTGGAGACCCTTTTTACTCGATACGAGGTATTCCATCTTAGCTTTCAGGGATGACAACGCATCTGCATTTTGATTCTTAGAAGAGAATAGATGCAGATGTCTATGGACCACAGCATTCACTTACCATCAGGTGCGTTGTGTGCTCGCTTGTCACCTTATTCTATAAAAAATCTGAAGCCCTACACTGCACAGACAGCTGCAAATTCTAACTTTTCGGTTTTTCTATCTAAATTATAAAAGGTATCCTCTGATATCACTAAATATTCAACGATTAAAGTCGGCAAAAATGCGGAAAAGCATATTTTGCCTCTCCATACCTATCTACAATATGAAACCTAATGATAAAAACATTAATAACATTGTTAATTGGTAATGATCACTATTCTGTTAATGAATATCTAAATCACATAGGAATTCAGTAATTGTTTTGATACAGAGGGTTATTTTTCACGAAACCACGAAAACACGAGTAAATAAGACTTCTACTTTTATTTCATATTCTCCCATATTGAATGTGATTTTTGGGCAACAACGTTTTTGCCTACCGATCGACCATTACGAATGTCTGTCTGCGTGCACAGTAAAATCAAGCATGCCACGCATTTAGAATTAAAAGATAAAAAGAATACAATGTTTGAGGTTTTTTAGCTGTCTCGCCAGCAACGCAATGTCAGGAATTTACATTTAGAAAAAGCCAAAATTAGGGGCTTTTTGGGTGCTAATTAGGTGCCAAGATTAAAAATTATATGCTCTCAAATTTTCACCAGAACGAACTGTTGAAATTTGTGTTGCTGGCAAAACGTATCGCTAGCAACGCAGTGAAGATAATAAATATACGATAAAATATAAATAGCAAGTAAACATTAATAGCAAGTATAGGCAATGACAAGGCGCCCCTAAAAAAATAAAGTCGTTATTCAGAAAAAAGCAGATCTAAAAATCAGATCTTCTGATAATGGTAAAAATATAGGCATCCGGTACTTGCGTACGGGAGTGGGAGGGGGTGGGAGAGTAGGGTTCTGGGGAAGCCCTTACCCTTCCCCCTTTGCGGAAATATATGGTTTATGACTAATATTTTTTTAATCATAACCTTTCTTTTTTACACAGACATATTGACAAATTTACTTCTGCAACGGCTTCGGCGCTGCGGGAAGTGCAGCCCCTTCGACCTTGCGTAACACATCGCAGACATCTGTGCGAGCCGTAGTGGCTGAGGCTGGTCGCCAAAGGCGACCAATAAGCCGAACCTGAGGAGTCGAGGGCTGCTTTCCCTCCGCGCCTACGGCTTTAAAAAACACTCTAGGGATAGGGCAGACAAGACTACGTGAAGTCGTTATCTATAGTTATCTATAATATATAACTGATAGAGAACAAAAAATGCCGTTTATACCGAATGGTAAGGTAATGGTGGTCCTGGACCCGATAATTCCCAAAATTACCGTCATCTACATCCAACCTCAATAATCTGTCAGCACTTAATTAGCACTTAATTCCTTGCTATTCATATTTACTGTATATCTATTATCGTCATTACGTTGCTAGCGGTACGTTTTGCCAGCAGCACGTAATTAGAGCCTAAAAAGGCCCTAATCTTGACTTTTCTAAATGCATATTCCTGACTTTACGTTGCTGGCGAAACAGGGTTGATTTTTTAAAATAAAATTCTCTTCAACGTTTGCCTATATTACTTGTTCTAAACCTTCTCTGCAAAGGCCGGTTATTGCAAAATAACCCTGTATATTAGGTCTTTACCTATGAAATTGCCGTTTTTATGAAATAAGTTAACTTTTTTTTCTATATTTTTTATATCTATTAATTAAAGTAATTACCCATGCAATCTATGCATTTTTGCCAACGCAGTGGCCAGTTTACTAATGCCTTTCTTGAAGAAATCAGCTGGACGGGAGACAACAAATCTTCGAACACATTTTGTACTGCCTCTCGGGTATTTTAATTTTTTCGTGCCAATAAGTTATCCAAATTCTGGAAAAGTGGAAGTCTCTATGCGTAAGGTCTGGTAAGTACTGCGAATCACGGAGAGCTTCCAACCCCAGCTCTTGTAACTTGGAGACCCGTCTGTTGTGCAGTATAAGGTCGTGCGGAAGCAGCAGGAACGAGCGATTGACCAAAGCTGGTTGGAGACATGCGAGTTTCTCCATCATTGTGTTTAGTTCTTTACATTACACATCTGCAATAATGCTCATCCCGTTTGATGAGAAGCTGTAATAAATAACACCGGCTTTAGTCCCGAAACAGTGACCATCACATTTCTAGGGGTAAATTTTCGTTTAGGGCATTGTTTAGATGCTGAATCAGGATCCAACCAACTTGCTAAGCGATTGCGATTTTCAAACATAATCCATTTTTCGTCGCAGGTAACAATGCGGTTCATAATTCCTTCGTTTGTGTGTCTGTTGAGCAGTGCAAAGGTCGTCTCGATGCGTACTTCGCGCTGACGATCGTTGAGTACACGAGGCACTCATTTGTCAAGCTTTCCTACCTAGCTTATTTGACGCAAATGGACCAATATTGTTTTGATGCTAACGTCGAAAGTTGCTGTAAATTCAGCCGTAGATTGAAAATTATCAGCTTCCATAATCACCTTTGATTCGTTATTGTTGACCAAAGTTTTCGTGCGACCACGGGGTTAATTATTCAGGTCGAAATTTTCAGAATGGAAGCGGAGAAACCAATAACAGTAAACGTTGTTGATGTTGTGTGCCGCTTGTGCTACGTTTTCGTCAAGACGGTACTCATATTCCATAATTACTCGAATTTTTAACGTATCTATGATGACGAAAAAGATACAAATGCGATGAATACATAACGCTAATCAAAAACCAAATGACTAATTTTGAAAAAAGGATTACGTTTTTATAAATAAATTAATTAGAAATTAAAATTTTTAGCCAAACAAAAACTATTTTGATTTGAAATGGCGGCTTAGCTTTCCATTGACGTCCGTAGAGTTGGGTGTTGATACATATTTTTACAGAAAAGTTACACTATTATAAGCACACACACAAAGTTTCAACAGGCGGAAACGCGTAATTTTTGAGAAAAAAATTATTGAAAATCAATTATTCTTGCAATGTTTATGTCTAATCCTACCGTAAAACTGGCGCCATTTTGTAATGTCATTGTCGACGTCAATAGGGATGTCGATTCTTTCCGAAAAAGGTCGATTTTTAAATCGATTCAAATCGTAAGCTTATGTATCGGTTCACAATAAATCGATTTCTAAAATATCTATATTTTTTTAATGTTTGCATTTATAATGTAAATATAAACCCATTTTATGAAAAACAAGTAAGATACCATGATAAATGATTTCTCATTGAAATTTGTTTTATTTTAACAGTACCTATTAGGGCAGATAACAAATAAAATAGGTTAGGTTCAACTTATGTCAAAGAACCGAATTAATAGACCCCGACTCCACCTGTAAGGAGTCTGTCCTACCCCTAGAGTGGTTTTATAGAGCCGGAGGCGCGTAGGGGGAGCAGCCTCCGTCTGCTGTAACAAATCGCGAGGAGGGTTGCCTGCGATTTGTTACGCTAAGGCGTAGAAGCTGCTCTTCCCGCAGCGCCGGAGACGTAGCAGTTTCAAAATAGATACAGATATCCTTCTGAATCAGTCCCCTTATTTTTTTATGATGAAGAGAATATTTTCTCATAAAATGGATTTATATTTACATTATAAATAAAAACATGAAAAAAATATACATATTTTAGAAATCGATTGTTTGGGAATCGATACATCAGCTTACAATTCGAATCTATTTAAAAAATCAATCTTTTTCGGAAAGAATCGACATCCCTACTGACAATAATAATAAAAAATGGCGTCAGTTTCACGGTAGGAATTGACATAAATATTGCAAAAATATTTGATTTTCAATTTTTTTTTCTCAAAAAGTACGTGTTTCCGTATATTGAAACTTTGTGTGTGTGCTTATAAAAATGTAATCTTTCTGTAAAAATAGGTATCAACACCAAACTCGACGGACGTCAATGGAAAGTCGTACCGAAATGGCAGGTACTGCAAAACGGTAATTTAATAGGTAAAGAACTATTACATAACGTTACATATTTTGTATTTGATTTGACTTCTATTATCAATTTTAATTTTAAATGATAACTTCAATCAATATAGACGTAAAGGCGCTATGGGTGTCACTGTCCGATGTTTTCATTTATAATAATTTTCTAACACCTGCACTAAAGACTATTTCATTTTTATATGTTTAACACATCTATTTCACTTGTATTGGCTAGAACAAAAAGAAAGAAAGAACGAGAGAAAAAAACGTAAAGAGAAAAGAAGGGGCAGTACCTGGGGCGCCACCAGCACGGGGAAGAGCGTGGCGGGCGTGATGCGCTCGCGCAGGCACACGGCGCCCAGCGACACGTGCAGCGCCAGCGAGCCCGTGCGCGGCCGCGACTCCACGCGCACGCACACGCACGAGAACTGCAGCTCCACGCCCGCCGCGCCCTCCGCGCCCGACCCTCCTCTGCTCATGCTAAACAACGTACGAGTCATGTACACTTATACGTGTTAGAGCCATGCTGCAGCTGTATTATAGTTGTAGCACGAATGGCTCGGCGACACTGGAGTAAAACCACGCTACCACAGTACACTAGCGTAAAATATCAGCTTGATGCTTCTGTGTTTCGTATGGTGAGTGTAGAGAAACGGAGATCCTTTTTATTAGAAACGAGACATTCCATCTTAGTATTCACGGGTGATAACGCATCTGAAAGATTCTTAATCGACGATAAACGTAGATGTCTATGAATCACAATATCCAATTACCTGATGGTAATTCATCAGGTAGACTGTGTACGAGCACACAGTCTAACTGATGTCACCACTAATCTATAAAAAAGAAGGTTTGACACGGACTTGACCACCGATGCATTGCTACTCCTGTTTAATCGTTTAAATAAAAAAATTTAGTGGATTTTGATACCTAAAAACGATGCAATTTTGTGTATTTAAAAACTACATTGACATTGACACAGCGTAAATGTCGTCTTAAATGAGTTACTGCGAGCTGGGAAGAACTGTGGCCGGTGTAAAAGCCGGGGTCATCGTTAACAGTGGATATCGGGTCCAAATTGGTGCAGAGGTTATCGTAAGAAGCGGAATCGGGATCCATGTTCAGGTCGTCGACAATAGGGTGAGAAGAATTATCGAAGTCCATTTAGAAAGCTCATTCGGTACTTAGATAACAAATCCGCGAGAAAACAAACAAAATGACACAAATGCAAAGGAATTCGACTTGTGACTACTTAGTTTTGATAATTGTCATGGGCCTAGCTGTCAGATTCGATGTCGCCACTTAACAGACATAAAATCGATAAATGGATATAGACTTTTTTATTCGATTTATAACTACATAAAAAGAATAATCTTTAATTCGCTTTAAGTTCTGCACGCCTTTTAAAATATATTTTGTTTTATTTTATTTATTTAAATTCCATTTTAAATGTATTCTTAAGAACAAATAAGAATAACAGTTAAATTGTGCAGTAGCACTTTTGTTATGTTCTAAAGAGTTCATGGTAAATCAACTAACAATCATAATAATTATCGAAAAATAATATTAGCATTATAATAATTACACCATAAAAATCAATTGAAAAAACAGAATCGACTTTTTAACAAGATTTGTAATTGGCAACACTTTATATTTTATCCACAAACTAATCAATTGCGGATTTACCTAATTTCATTTTTATCTTTTCTGTTTTTTATCGTGCAAAAATATCGCAATATTTTTTGGATGCATAAATACCGCGATTAATAACCATAAAAAAAAAGATAATAAAGAAAAAACAAACATCTAAACAATTTAAATAAAATATTCTTTACAATACAGATAATAATTAAATACCAGACCATCTGATTGAATTTTTATATGAGATCACTGTGAACATATATTCTTCCATAAAATGAAATCAGAAAATTCAGTTAACTAACCTGGGAGTTATTGTGTTTAGACAAAAAATCGAATTGATAACTGTTTACTTTTCCTAAATCGGTTAAAAACTTAAGAATGCAAGAAGTATATAGAACTCCACTAACCTTTCGTCATTCTTTTCAGTTTCATTTTCGTTTTCAATTTCTGTACAAAGATTGAGCGAGCCGCGCTGCAGCGTGAACTCGAATAGGCCGAAGACCGTGTCACGTCGCAGAAGCGTGTTGTCGTCGAGCGAGTCGGCGATCACGTCCAGGATCTCTTCTTCAAGGCGCGGTGTAGCGGGCTGGGCTGCGGGCTGGGCTGCGGGTTGGACTGCAAGCTGAGCCGTGGGCTGCATCATTTGAGTGGGTACCGGCGTGCTGGCAGCTGTGGCGGCTGTGTCTGCGGTGGCAGTGTCGGGCGTGTACCATCCCCACCATAGCGGGAACCAGCGCACCAGTACACTGCGTCCCGAGCTGACCTGCTCGGGTGTAGGCTCAGGTCGTGCAATTGGCACTTTTCGCATGGCCACCTGTAAGACCAAATAAACATTTTCACAACATTTTCAGTGCTAATGGGGATATAAAATTCATAATAAAACAAAATATATTGCATATAAAATATAAGATGTTTTGAGGGTCAAAATTATTATTCTTGCTAATATATCGTATAGTCAGAAATGAGGATAGAACATAAAGGAGGATACAAAAAAGTGAGGGTAGAACTTTAACGCGGTATAAGACAGCATAAAGTAGAGAGTGGTATAGTAACGTCACCTCTCTGAGTGGCTTGAGGACCGACAGCGGATTATTCCATTCGAATTCATCCTTGATGGCCTTCTTGTCTGGCGGCAAAGTGGCGGCTGGGTTGCTCAAGATGCTAAGGCAGATGTCCACGTACTGCCGCACGCGTCGCGACTGCTCCAAGCACGACGACCACGTCGGTTTAGGGTCCATCCCTAAAACGTATTGTAAGCTTATTATACAGGGTTATTTTTCAAAGAGTAGCCAAATTTTATAGTGAAGTTCAAATAAATAATATATTACATTTTTTTTTAAATACGAGTAAATAAGACTTCCACTTCCAATTTGAAATTATTCCAAATTGAATGTGATTTATGGGCAACAATTAACAACGGTAGTAGAGCCACGCGGCAGTTTTTGCTATTGCACGTATGGGCCTCGAGCCGGGTTGGTACCACGACCTCACAGAATACCGGCGTAAAGTAGAAGCTCCGCTTCTGCGTTTCGTCTGGTGAGTGCAGGTGGTCGGAGGCCCAATTCCACCCCCTCCCCCCTCCCCATCTACATAGTAGCGGGAGCAACAATACCAAGGCGACCCCTGCCACGCTATCCGTGAAGAGAGAAGAATTTCTGCAACATCAGGGGACTTCACTCGAATCTAAACGCCGTCCACTACCATCTCGAGACGGCGAAGCCGGCCTCGCTCTTTCTGACCGAGACGCAGGTGTCCTCTCCGGCTGATACTTCGTATCTTCCTACCCGGGGTACAAATTGGAGCACTCCTTTGTGCCTCGGGCTGGAGTTTGCGTGTATGTCAGAGAGGACATCTGTTCTCGACGCCTCGGCAGTCTTCAAGGTTCGGACCTATCCATCCTTTGGCTACGCGTAGACAGCGACGACCATCCGCGCGTCTACGGGTGCCTCTATAGGTCCCATAGCGGTAATGCCGAAACAGACCGACTCATCGACCACGTCCAAATGGCTACAGATTCCTTGCTACAACTGGTCCCATCCGCAGAGATTGTGATCCTTGGCGATTATAACGCCCACCACGCCGAATGGCTCGGTTCACATTTAACCGATCATGCGAGGAGATCTCTTTATGACTTTGCCTTGGCATATGGTCTGACACAACTGGTTACTTCGCCTACGCGGATTCCAGATGTGGAGGATCATACACCTTCCCTGTTGGACCTTCTGCTGACCTCTCATCCGGACGGATATCAGGTTTCCCCTCTCGGCTCTTCGGACCGTTGTCTGATCCGGAGTGTGGTGCCACTCACGCTCCCCACGCGGTTGCGCTCTGCAGGTTGCCGCCGTGTTTGACATTATAGGTCGGCGGATTGGGACGAAATGCGGTCTTTCTTTGCATCTTACCCATGGGGGCGGGTTTGCCTCTCGCCGAATGATCCCAGCGCTGTTGCTAGCTCTGTCACTGATGTGGTGCTACAGGGAATGGAACTATTTATTCCATCATCTGTGGTACCCATCGGCGGCAGATCTCAACCTTGGTTTGGTCGCTCCTATAAGACTGCATTACGCAGTAAGCAGGAATGTTATCAAGCCTGGGCTGCGGCTTCGGCGACTCGGGATGTAAACACCAGCATATTTAAAAATAAGTATAACTTCGCCTCCAGGTCCTTCAAAAGAGTTATTGCCAAGGTAAAGTCAGAGCACATAGGCAGAATTGGCGAGAAACTAGTTTGCCTTCCTTTGGGAAACCGTCCATTCTGGTTTCTCGCCAAGGCTATCCAAGGGAATTTCTGTAAGTCATCACTACCATCTCTGCACAGGGAGGACGACTCACTGGCCCAAGCCGCAAAAGACAAGACAAGACTTACACGTGGTAGAGCCATGCTGCAGCTATATTAGTAGTATAGTTGTAGCACGAATGGGTCGGTTCAACCGGGGAAGGACCACGCTCTCACAGAATACCAGCGTCAAATAGCAGCTTAACACTGCTGTGTTTTGTATGGTGAGTGTAGAGAACCGGAGACCCTTTTTAGTGGAAACGAGGCATTCCATCTTAGTCCTCACGGGTGGCAACGCATCTGCATTTTGATTCGCAAACGAGGATAAATGTAGATGCCTATAGGCCACAGCAACCACTTACCATCAAGTGGACTGTGTGCTCGTTTGTCACCCTATACTTTAAAGAATAAGACAAAGCCGACCTTTTAGGCTCCCTTTTTGCATCCAACTCGACTCTTGATTACGGGGGGAAAACACCGCCGACCATCCCGAGGTGAGTGCTCTACACCGAATGTGCTGTTCTGACAGCGCTCGGTTCGCTAAGCACTCCTCTCCCTGGATATCTAGAAGTCGAGTGGGCCTGACGGAATACCTCCAATTGTACTGAGGACGTGTGCTCCGAAGTTGGCACCGGTCCTAACGCGTCTTCTCTGGTACTCCTACTCCCTAGGCGTAGTCCCGAAATCATGGAAGACAGCTTTTGTCCACCCGATCCCTAAAAAGGCGACCGCTCAGACACGTCCAACTACAGGCATATCGCCATCACCTCCTTGTTCTCCAAAATAATGGAATCCTTTATTAACTGCCAGCTCATGCGGTACCTTGAGGATCACCAGCTGATTAGTGACCGCCAATATGGTTTTCGTCAGGGTCGATCAGCTGGTGATCTTCTGGTCTACCTGACTCATAGATGGGCGGAGACAGTAAAGTCGTTTAGAGTCGTTAGAGAGTTAGTTTGGAAATTGCGAAGGCCTTCGATCGGGTTTGGCACAAAGCGCTTCTTTCGAAGCTCCCTTCCTATGAGCTTCCCGATAAATTGTGCAATTGGATCACCAGCTTCCTTGCAGATCGGAGCATCAAGGTCGTTGTAGACGGTGCATGCTGCGACTACAAGCCGATTAACGCTGGTGTTCCACAAGGCTGTGTGCTATCACCAACGATGTTTCTTCTGCATATCAATTTTATGTTGCTAACTGGTAACATTCATTGATCCTGTGTGGGTGATTCAATTCATGTTTTCGTTTCTAAAGTTTTTGCCAACTGTTTACTTTCTTAGTGACACGCTTACTGCTAATGCTCAAGACGCGAATTGATTGTTGATTCCAATTTTTCTTTTACACTTTTAACGGGCTTAAGATCGTCATAATAAATAAAATATATTTATGCTTTATCAACGACGTAACCGACGACTGTCCTTATTATGGCGTATTTAAGAAATTGGAATATTCTATTTACAACTAAATTACGCAAGTAGTACCAATATCTAATATTGGTATCTCAAAATGGAATCCGTTTCTCTTATGGGGATGTGAATAATGAACACAACATATTAAATAACCGTTTATTCAAAACTTAAATTCAAAGTAGCGGATCGGAGCGCGAACGAGCGGCCTGACCACGAAGACGATCGGATCGTCTGACGCAACGAGAATAACCGAATTGGTTGCTCCCGCGCAGCTGAGGGCTTCCGAAGATTGCCTAACGGTTGAACAGGCCGGGTCACATTCTGTATGCATAGACGAGCACGCTGTCTTAAAATATTTTTTACGCTTATTGCCTGTTCTTGAGCACTTCTGACTTTCGTAAACTCAGCAATAATTTTACTGCGGCGGTTTTCATAACTTTGGGCCTCTTTGACATAATAACGACTCTTTACACACAGATAAGAGACTAACGGTGAAAGTCCCGGCGAGTTAGGAAATCATAGTATATGGCCTCCTTGCGCAATCCACCTTTCTTCATATTCACTATTTAAGTTATCGCTCACTGCACTTGAATAGTTTGATTATCTGTCAATTGTTCTTCGATTGGATTAATCTGTCTGTCCTATGATGAAGACATGAGGCAGTCAAATTTGACAGAAATATGATCCCTCCAAAGAGTATATAATAAAGTAATTTAATTAATGGCCCCCTTAGAACAATAAATAAAGAGTATTCAGAACTTAGAGTACGCAAGGTATAGAGCGCGCGTATCGCTCAATGCCCATTATGCCAAGCGTAAAATTGACGCCTATGCGTTATTATACTTAAGTTATTAATTTGATTATGTAAGCATTTGTAAATTTTAGGTAAGCGATAATTATAAGGTATGGTTTAGCTCAATAAAACATAGGTACGAATTTATGAAACGAGATGCGCAAAACAGTGCGTTTTAAAGTGATATAATATGACATTACATTTCATACCGAGGAATGTTACGTTATACTATGACTCCAAACATGACGCGAAATGACGATTTTGTATATGATAACAAAATCGAGTCGAGTCTAAATCATAAAGTCGATTTTTCTTCACACTTTATCCCAATCTACTGAACTATTCAACCAAATTGGCATTCCGGGCTTATGACTGACAATAAGCACAGATTGCAATATTGATTATTGACCAATACTATGAATATTGGCATAATTAAAAACCGATTTTATTTACAGTGATTGTTTTTTTAAATACCTAACGGTTTTGTTTTTATTTACATGGTATTAGCATTTTAACTACAACTAATAAATAATATTAGTACTTAATAGTTTTTTTTCTTTAGACATTCAAGAAAGTGATATAGAAAGCACGAGACAACATAACGGCATCATAAAAACATAAAATTGAATAGCATTTGAATATTTGGGCAATAAAGTCATAAATAAAGTAATACGCGATGCATAATTAAAACATCACTAGGCGGTCCGCGCTGTTAAAAAACATTAACCTTAATACATGAATAATACGGTTCTAAGTCTAAATTCACTTATTTCTTAACCAGCCGACCGCCGGTTGCTCCTTCTCGCTTACACACAGCGAAAATTAACGAGATAATACGGACGCACGACTACCTGCATCTGCGAAATCGCGTTATTTTATCGCGTATCGTGTCTCTCGCGCATGTTTGTATTATCTATCTCGCTCTCACAATTATGGCGAAGTCAAATTGTTAACTTCGCCATGTTTGTGTTTATTCAATCATCATTATAATTTTCAACAAAATAAAATTCAAAAAAAACGACAATACAAAACATTTATTAATATTTAAATAAATGTGATTATCAGTACACCATCTTGCTACGGTTTGTCGATGTCCATTTGTAGTGCTTCAGCGTCTTCAGGGGATTATAATTATTTTTAAAATGGCGATTGAATGATGATGAATGATTTTTAAATTGGCGGTGGACGACTTATAACTTAATACATCTTTACATTCATTACACGTTGCTTAAAAGTTTTATTGTCTTATTCAAAATGGTTAAAAAAATCGGCTTTAGCATATTGCATATTTTAGCATTTTTCGAATTTTACGTATCAGGCCCATAAAATTGAACGTATAGTTGTACAGTGGAGGAATATTCGACATACCGACTGGGAAAATAAATGTTCAACTGTCGAATTTCGGTCGGAGGTTCATGAATATAAAGACTCGGCAGATAATAATCCATTTTCGGAGTTAGCTTCTTTGGCCGTATCTATATATATTTTTTGCCACACTCGAATGCTGAGATAGAATAGAATAGAATAGGATAATTTTTATTCAATATACATTACATATGTAATTCTTATTGAAAGTCATTTTTTACTTTACCACTGGTTCGAAAAAAAACGCTCTGTCCTGGGAAGAACCAGCAAGAAACCCAGCGGGACTTTTTTTTAAATAAATTTTACAATATAAATGATTACGAACTATTTACAAAATTTATTTTAGAAACTGCTTGGAAGCGACCACCTCATTCCCGGGGGTTATTATCAACCATGTATTCATTTATACTATAATAACCCTTTTTATACAGTTTCAGCTTAATAAAACATTTAAATTGGTAATAGAGAGAACTTGTACACTTTCCGGGACCTTGTTGTAATAGCGTATTCATTGCCCCAAGAATGAATTACTAACTCTGTGGAGTCGAGAAACTGGCATCACTAGCTTGTGTTTGTTCCTAGTGTTTACAGAATGTATATCACTTTTTTTTACTAAAACTATCTTTGTTTTTGTGAACATACATTAAATTTTCGTAAATATACTGAGAGGCCAAAGTTAATATATTAATTTCTTTAAATTTATCTCTAAGAGACTCTCTCGGTTTTAGATTGTAAATAACTCTAATGGCCCTCTTCTGTAAAACAAAAATAGTTTCTGAATCAGCCGCATTTCCCCATAGCAAAATCCCATAAGACATTATGCTATGGAAATAACTAAAATAAACTAATCTAGCTGTCTCGGCACTAGTGAGACCTCTAATCTTTTTTACAGCATAAGCTGCAGAACTTAGTCTGCTTGCTAATTTGGATATATGGGGGCCCCACTGCAAAATAAGCCAAATGAATATTGTGAAAACAAAATTAAGAAATCGTATGTCACTAAATACACTAAACTCTATCCTACACAGCAGATATGGCCTTAAAAGATCAGGAAAATGTTGTCATTCCTATAACGTTCCCGAACATGTTTTAAAACACATTAGAGGGATTAAAGAGTCGCTTGTGATGCCAATGACTATTGCTTTTGAAGATGGCCCTTCACAAGCACAAGCACAAGCACACGGCGAAGCTGATCTTGATGATCTACAAATATTATTTGATTTATCTTGATGATTAAATTAACTTTAAAATAGCAGAAAAAATAAAATAGAAATACGAAATTAACTAAATCGACATCAAACTTTTGAATTTGTCTTAGAAAAGTTAAACAAAACGAACTCTATTCATTATGAAAATGGTTTGATACATTCCCGTTTAAAATAATATCTAATTAATGAAAAATTAACTTTGAAACTTTTTCTTTTTTAATTTCATAAAAATTATAAATATGTAATAATTTAGGTTATTTTTTTCGCAACAGCAGATACAGATACATTTATATTTTCGGCTACAGAGCTTGTAGTACAGACTAATCATTTCAATCGAACTTAAATATAATCGGAACGTATAATTTATATATAATTTATAAATCATGGACTTTTATTTGTCATGCATACATATGACAAAATATATAGTTTATAATTTATAAGATAAGTAAAAATAATTTTAATGGACAGGTGACAAAGATATTAAAGCCATCTAGTGAGTATTAAACTAACTAAACTGAGGAAATTATGACCCGTATCATACACTTGATGGCGTTACTTTCTATGACCAAATGCATTACTATGGAACTGTACCCCCCCCCCCTGCACGGGTGTTGTTAAATGACAAAGCAAAAATAACTTTGTTGTTATAGGTCATAAACATGTGTTTTTTTTCACTAATAATATTGTATTATTACTATTATTTTTTATATTAATATTTATATTTGGATAAGAACTTAGTAGTGACTCTAAGTTATATTTACCTTCATTTAAAAAAATGTCTTTGGCCTTATGTACTACATACTATGTACTATATACTATATACTCTTTGGCTTGACCTTAGGTCAGACTAATTTGTTTATTAAATTGTCAACATGTCAAGTGGGTAATTACTACACATTCGTTAATATTTTGCAGCGGAAAAGACTCACTTTAGTAATTTTGCACACCACGTAAACTTTCATTGCTTCAAATGTAATTTGAAGCCTGAATTTATTATTATTATTACTTCATAGTTTCATAGTATCCACGGTCCGAATATTTTCGTTATGTCATTAGTAACAAAGCGTACGTAATGAGGTTACGGTCAACACCGTCAGCTGTCGGCCAGGCGAGCAGATTTAGGTACTTAAAGGTGTAACGGTGAATAGAAGGGTGGGCGCGAGACCACGCTCAACAAGGTCCTTTACCAAACGACCCTAACGAATGTGTGTGTGCGTGTGGGCGTACGCGTCAGATATTTATGAATGAAAATCAGTTAAAATAATGAATTACATTTTGAATTTAAAAGATAAAAATTCTAAAAAATAATATGTGCACGTCGTCGTGTGCGCGCGTGTGTGTGTGCACTCACAGCGATGGTGCGGCGCGAGGCAGCGCAGAGCGTACAGCCACCAGGCGCGCGCCTGTCCGCGCAGCGGCGCGCCGGGCCGCCACGCGCGCAGCGCCCGCAGCCGCGCGATACGTTCCAGCCCAAGCGCACACCCCACTGCTTCGCTGTACTGCCGCTGCGGACACACATACCACCTCAACTACACTCAACTCTGCCAACTTTACCAATGGATGATTAACTTTGCTATCAGGGATGTACAGATTTTTTTATAGAATAAGGGTGACACACGAGCTCACATTCCACCTAATGGTAAGTAAATGCTGTGGCCCATAGACTATTATGCTCGATTAAGAATCAAAATGCAGATGCGTTACCAGCACTTAGGACTAAGATGGAATGCCTCGGTTCCAGTGAAAAGGGTCTCTGATTCTCTACACTCACCATACGACATACTAATTTCTTTAATTTACTATTTCTCCATTTTTCCATTACTATGAAATCTATCAAGAATATAATGTCACATTGTGTGTTTAACATTAACGTCCAGTCTGAGAGTGCCTTTAATGTTGAAAAATTGGAAAAAACTTTCAAGTTCTTCTAAAAATTATAAAGTTTTTTCCAATTTTTAACATTAAAAGCACTCTCAGACTGGACGTTTTACAGTACATTCAATGATGCACTTCGGACTACGTACGGAGGTGAGGTTCAGCAGCACGCAGTCAAGCGTCAGGTGGCAGGCGAGGCGCGGGCGAGTGCGCGAGCGCAGCGGCTGCTCGCAGCGCTCACGACGCACACGAGCTCGGGCCGACGCCGGAGCCACCAGGTACCGATGCTGTGCCAACCACGTCGCACGCATTCGCTCCTGTATTAATCAACTTACGGTATAATTCCTCTAAAATAGTTCTTCCAAGAAGCTGTTACTTATAATTTATTGTACAACAAAATACAAAAAACAAGTAGAATCTAAAGGTTATTATGTACAACAGGCTGCCTTATCCCTCCGAAAATGAACTCTTCCAACCTGTGAACTCTTCGTAATTAATTCCCCTCAACTTCGTCCGCGTGGAATTAATTCCGAATTGATTTCATAGGTTTTAATTTTATTGCACGAAACCCTAATTCTTTAAAAAAAAGTAATAAAAGTATACTAAGTTACTCCTTATAATATCAGCAGTCTGACAGTGATAGTCCCGTCAAAATCGGTACAGCTATTTCGGAGATTAGCCGGAACAAACAGACAGACAGAATTTTTTTTAAAAAATTGTTGTTTGTTATAAGTTCCGTATATACTTTCTGCATTTAGTAAAAATCTGTTATTTTGACTATACAGACAGACACATCAATTTCATTTATTTGTATGTATGTATGTATGTATTGTATGTATAGATAAAGTAATAAAAAGAAAAAAGTACCTACAAAAAACGTAAAGTAATTTATCTTTCTGAGTAATATGATTTAACAAGACTTTTGAAAGAAAGAAGAGATTTAGCACAACGGATGTTGTCCACATTTAAGATTAAGAGTTTAGGTTAAGAGTTCTCCAAACGCACAGCAGTGACAATAAAAGGAGGAAGTTTGCAAAGGACTAAAGAGAGAATGCTTTTAGAATTAGGTCCGCCTTTTGTTCCTTTATATTGTGAAAGGTTCAATTAAAGAATAAATAAATGTCATATATGTCTGGTTTCAAAATAAACAAATACAAAGCAAAAGTGCTTAGATATAATGAGAACCAACCGTCAATTCAGCAAGGGTGCAGTTAGCTAGCATGGCGGCTGGCACGGGCATGGGATCCCAGTACACGGCCAGTTGCTGCAACTCGAGTAGTTTAAAAGAACAGCCATCGGGCTCGGGTAGCAGCGTGAAGCCGCGCACCCAGTTGGCGTCACATGACTCCGCCGTCAACGACTCCACCGTTAGCCCGCACGCAAACGACTGCGGTGCGCACGTAATTGCGTCTTCATAGCGTATGTGTACATCGTTTAGCTTCAACTGCAAAATAACATTTACTTTCTATAATAATATGAAAGTAAGGCAATCTCTTTTCCTTTTGTTAATAGTTCATAAAATCAATATTTTTAAGTACAGAGTGAGTGAAATTTCCTTAAAATAGTTGTACATATGGCTAGGGTTTTTCACAATGGTCATGAGTTTAGTACTAGTAGTAGTGAGACAGCATGTCGTAACACTTATAATATTATGTTATTTATAATCTATATTGAATAAAAATGTTTCTGTTTCTGTTTCTGATAAATGGAGATTGTGAAATAAGTTGTGTATGAAAGTTATATCGAATATCAAAAAGTGCGATACTGAATATGCATTTTCATTTAATGTCGCACATAGAGCAACACGTTGTTTATTTATATCTCATTTTAAATATTTCTAGAATGATCTTTGTAGATAGACACAATTATTTTTCCACGTAAAATAATCAACGCGGATCTTTATCTTCGAAGTTAACTTCGCATTGGGTTTGAGCATGGTACAGTACCGTTTAATAGAATAGAATATTTTTTATTCAATATACATTACATGTGTAATTCTTATTGAAAGTCATTTTTTACTTTACCACTGGTTCGAAAACAAACCCTGTAATGTAAATGTATATGTATATATATATACAGTAGCACGCCAGGCAGACGTTGTTCTGCCCTTTCCAACGACCCTTCCTATAAAAATCCTTAAATTACCAATAAAAAATATTGAAGGTCACTTAACGGGATATTCCTATCTTTCAAGTTGGACCAAACTGCACACAGTGGGCAAAATTTCATTGAAATCAGTTCAGTAGTTTCGGAGTCCATCGCGGACAAACAACGTGACACGTAATTTTTATATATAAAGACTAGCTCGCCAGGCAGACGTTGTTCTGCCCTTTCCAACGACTCTTCCTATAAAAATCCTTAAACTCGCAATAAAAAAATTTGAGGGTCATTTATCGGGATAAAACTATCCTATCTCTCAAGTTGGACTAAAATGCACACAGTGTGCAAAATTTCATTAAAATCAGTTCAGTAGTTTAGGAGTCCATCGCGGCCAAACAACGTGACACATAATTTATATATATTAACCCCATTCAATAAAGAAGGAGGTCATGCATTGCACTTACATAGCAAATAATAAATAATTAAACCAAAGCCAAATATCCACAGCTAAAGTTATTTTTTACTTCGTACCCCTTTTTTTAATAAATAAATATGTGTTTCATATTGAAATAGCTTACTTTTTTTATAGGAGAGGGAGCAAACGAGCATGCGGCTGACCTGATGGTAAGTGACTACCGCCGCCCATGAACAACTGCAACAGCAGGGGAATTGCACATGCATTCCCGGCCTTTTAAAAAGGAGTAGGCTCTTTTCTTGAAGGTCAGTAGGTCGTATCGGTCCGGAACTCTTTAGTGTCTCCTATGTTATGTAATGCTAGATAACTAACTCGACTAACTCCATCTATTCTGCCACATTATAGTGTCGGCAAATCGAAGAAGTGATGTACTCACCATTGATGATTACACCATATCCTTTTAAGTTCCTTAATTTGAAAATGACTTGTTTATTGTTATTTTTATGAATGTATAGCATTGTGTAACTGCTTTGAATAAAACTTTTTTCTTGTCATATGATAAATTACTTAAAACTTTTTTAATCATTGACATATATTACAATATTTAATAAAACTACTTTTACGGATTCTATCGCGTTTAATTAATCGCGTTAAATATAAAAACTGACGGTACTCGGGGTTAACTCTGACATCGGGACGTCAATCACCTCAGTCTGCCGTGACCATGGATGCTGGAAGGCACCCGAAACGTCGGGAATTTAAAAAATAAATATAATTAAACGCGATAGAATCCGTAAAAGTAGTTTTATTCAATGTGTAGAGTTCACGAAAATATAAGAAATCATTATATAGTAGGATAGCTCATACTTCCTCTTTTCTAGTACTATCTTTTATAGTATTGGTAGAGCCACGCGACAGCTTTTGCTGTCGCACGTATGGGCCGGCTCGAACCGGGGAGGTACCACGACCTCACAGAAAACCAGCGTGAAGTAGAGGTTTACCTCTGCGTTTCGGTTGGTGAGTGCAGGTGGCCGGAGGCCCTGTTTACTGGAAATGAGGCATACCATCTTAGTCCTCACGGGTGACAACGCATCTACATTTTGATTTGTAATAGAGGATAGATGTAGATGTCTATGGGCCGCAGCAACCACTTACCATCAGGTGGACTGTGTGCTCGTTTGTCACCCTTATCCTATAATAAAAAAAAATCATCAGTTAAAATGCAACGCATATTTTGTCACAAACATTATCCTTGGGAATTATGCTTAGTAACTACCTACAATTCAGGTTGCTAAGTATATAAAGTTAGTTCACCCTATGCACATATGTGATTTCCATATAAACATACACATGGTTTAGGTTTATGTGTACACTGTACACCACTGTTTAAGCATATCTAAAAAGTATATGCTTTTCTTATCAGTTTTATTCACAATTTTACCTGCAGGTTCTCCACAATGTTGGCAAGAAACCCAGTGCCATAATTCAGCCACGAGGAGTATGAAGCGGCATAGTAACCAGCATCACTGGCCTCGAACTCAGCACGCCACTGCGCTTCTAATGCATCCAGCAATGCCACCTTACGCTCATGAGCGATGTTTGCTTCTACCGTGCTGTCCCACTTTTATAATACCACCATTATTAATAACAAACTTAGAATATCATATAAATTGAAATTTAGTATATGTATCTCATGAAACATCAACGTAAAACAGCAGCTTAATACTGCTTGGTTTCATAATAGTGGGTGTAGAGAGCTGGAGATCTATTTTACTGGAATCAAGGCATTCCATTTTAGTCCTCATAGGTGACATCACAACGCATCTGCATTTTTATTCTTAATCGAGGGTAAATGTAGATATCTATGGGCCACAGCATCGACTCACCATCAGGTGGACTGTGTGTTAGTTTGTCACCCTTCTTCTTTAATAAAAATAAATTAATACAGCTGTTTGCTATCCCAGTTATGTAATAATCATGTATGAAGTAAATTTAAACGCATATAGTTTACTTATTGCTTGTCTTAAGCTTAACTTAGTAATTGCTGACTTCACTCCCAAAACTGAATGTTGAGAATGCAAAGCAACGCAATAATAATGGCCTTGCTAATGAGAGCAATGCCATTATTAAGTCTTGTAATAAATTTGTATGTAAATAAAAATATCATGTGTGAAAATTAAAATATGTCATGTATAATTTCATTCATACATTAATTTTTTGATGACTCCGTGGCTCAGTGGCTTAGCAATGAGTTGCAGTGCAAAGGGCCACGGGTTTAAATCCCGCACGGAACAAGTATTTGTATGGCCTACAAATAATTGTTCCGAGTCTGGATGTTTGTTTGTTCTAATGAAATTTATGTATGTAAACTGTCCTCAAGGTACAGGAGAAAATCCTAGCGTGGAGGTAAAAACGAGAAAAAAAATTACAACCTATAAATATTTCACTGCTGAACATAGATTTCCCTATAGCTTGCCTTATTGGGGGATTTTGCCATAGTTGCCAGGCGGCCAGACAGGTTGGTAAAAAGAGTTTTTATTATTTTCAGTTGTTATCAGAGAAACAGTGCTGACCATCTCCTGTTTCCCTCTATCACCTCTTATAACCTGTTATATAGGCTAGTGGATTGTCCTACACAGACATTACACAACAGCTTATAATTAAAAGACGAGTTGACGGAGAGTAGGACTATGATAATTTAAATTTTTAGTTTTTCTTTATTATAGTTTTTTAATATGGTGTGTAAGCTTTTAGTTAGATTTAATTTTATACTATGTTTTAGCAATAGAAGATAAAAGAATAATATTAATTTAAATTAAGATTTAATGACTATTGAAAATATTAGAATAAAATAAACAAAGCAATAATAAATATTAAAATCTACACCCATTAAAAGACACATTTTACTATGAAAATTAAAGATAAGATGTGCGATGAGAAATAATTAAAAGTAAAATCAATTTGCAATTCACAGCTAAAAATAAAACACATTATTGGCAAAGGATCAAGTCTTTTTAGGTGCAGAATATTAGTCAAACCTCAGAAGCCATAACATGTTATTTTTGTATCAATTTATCATTATTATAATGCATATTAAAATTAATATCCTTTTTTAAATTTATTAAATCAAATTTTCAATGTAAACATGTACTTTTAAAATCCAATAGTGATAAATTGTAATATGATGTCGTTTGATAAAAGCAACTTAAATTATTTCAAAAATAATGGTTTTATTTATAAACTTTGTTTTCAAATATTTGGCTAATTTATTAAACATGTTGTATGAAGAATTCCAGAAATTATATGCAATGAAAATCCTTTATAACTTCTTCAAGACCACACTTTTGAAATAAGTTCATAAAAATATATATTGATCAAGAAAATACCTCATCCAAGTTAACTGGTGCAGCAACAAGGTAGAGTTTCTCAATGGCAATAAGCCAGGGTGCCGAACGGATCTGCCGCACAGGCACTTGCAGCTGCACTTTGCCAATAAATCCTGCTTTGATTTCCACAGGAAGACCTAAGTGCCTCAAAGCATCTTTCTTTAATGGCAAGTTCTCTAATTCTACTTTCCCTAGAATATATACATATATATCTTTAAAAACAAAAACTGACATTTAAATTATACCTTACATTTATCAATTACAATTGGGAATTAAACAGTACCTCTTAATAATAATGATTATTATCATTATCATAACATCCTATCAAAATCCACTGCTTGACATACACCTTTCCGCTAGATTACCACATAGTGGGGGTGTATGCCACAATTGCCAGACACAGCAGGCAGGTTGGCAGATGCTGTTTTTTTGTGATTATTTTTAATTATCATGTTGAAAATGCTGCTACAAGATGGGAAATTTCAGTTCCCCTGTATTGTAGGAAATACATTTAATATATATATATATATATATATATATATATATATATATATATATATATATATATATATATATATATATATTAACATTAAAAATGTTGTCACTCTTAGGAGTGGAAATTTTTCTTATAGTTTATTTGGAATAACTTATTTAATTTAAAAAAAGAATCATCGAAATCGGGGCACATTTGATAAAGATATCACACAACATAATATGTTAAAAAAAAATCAGTTGAATAGTAAACTGCCTCCATTTTCTGAAGTTATCCCGTACAAATACTGCACAGCCAAAAAAATAAATTTTATGATAACAGAAGAGTCCCTAAAGAATATCAGATTGGTTTGACTATGCTATTCACAAATAAGTACATGAAACGTACCGGACAGTAAAGCTACACTTAGTTGATCTGTGTTCAAGTTCTCCACATACTTCCCAAGGTAGTTGTTCAATACCCAAGCTACCAAACCCTCCAACATCGTGCATGGTCAAATATGAACACTTAATTTTTAGGACTGTTACTTAACTTTCATTTATTTATATAATAATATATCCCTTTCTGAGATTACTTCCAAAATATATTTTATGTGTACGAAGATATCCCATGTAATTTTTTTTTTCGAATATTTCGTAATTCACTAACTAATGCAATAATTCGGTACATATAGTGAAATTTGTTTTCCTTTCCTTTATTGACATAAGTATGAGATAATAATATAATGACATTTGACCACAAACTATATAGGAACACCATTTGACATAATTATAATATAGGTGCTACCAGATTATTTTCACAGAACCTGCCATGCCTTAAATATTTTTTATCAGAAGTAAAATGTTTATCATTTTAATAGAACATCACAAGTTCAGCTAGACTTTAATAGAATATGGTTAAAATAAATATCTTATAAATGTTAACTCTATTTTCTTACTTCAATAGACGAATTTTTTTTAATGCCAATTTATTTGGAAACACCCCTGAAGCGGCAATATTTTATAAACTATTTAATAAAAAAAAAAGAATAATTAATATTTGCTCTCAGTTGACAATGACTATTATTATTATTATATTATTAAAAAAAAACGACCCCCGCACTAGATTTTTCTCTTGTGTCGAGGAGGCAGTTTACAAACACAAATTGCACAAGGACAAACATCCAGACCCGAATCGATTATTTGTAGGCCATACAAATACTTGTTCTGTGCGGGATTCGAACCCCCGGCCCCCAGCGCAGCAACTCATTGCTAAGCCACTGCGCCACGGAGCCGTCATGATGTCGCATATCATACATCCATAAAAGAATATATAATGGAATAAAAGTGAAAAGTGCGAAGTAACTTACGCACTACTACTTACTCTTTGGCAAAATTACCTAATATTTTTGTACTTTTTACCATTTTCGAACTGATTTACCAATGACCGATAATCCAATTGTTATCTTTAGGCGTTTATATTGCTACTGTAGTTGACTGAAAAACTTAATACACTTGAATCAAATTTTATTCTGCGTTGTTTTTGATCATATTTGAGCTACAAAGTTGATTTTTTTTTGTTCTAAAACAATACAAGCTCAGACTAGAAATGAATAAGATTTGACCTGAGAATATTATCGGACGTCATGCAGCGATGGAGCGAATTTTATAGAGAAATGTATGCGTGTGATGATCTTAGTGAGGGATCCGGGGATGACGTCGAGACTGGTACGCCAGACCCGGACCTCGATGACACTGAGGTCATCAGTATGAAAGAGATTGAACGTGCGATTCGAAGTTTGAAATGTGGTAAGGCTGCGGGACTAGACAGAGTTACTGCTGAAATGGTCAAGTATGGTGGGCCTCGCGTCTGGGACAGCTTTCATCTGCTGTGCAATTTGTGCTGGCGGACTGGGGATGTCCCGGATGATTGGCGATCCGCAGTCATTGTGCCTTTATATAAAGGTAAAGGTTCACATTTTGACTGCGGGTGCTATCGGGCGATCAGCTTGACCAGTTTAGCAAGTAAAGTTTATTCGAAGGTTTTGACACGTAGGATGCAAGAGAAATCGGAAAGATTTCTATGGGAGGCACAATGCGGATTTAGACCTGGAAGAGGATGCACGGATCAAATGTTTTCTCTCCGCATGATCACGGAAAAGCTTCTGGCTGCTAACCAGAGGATTTTCTGTGCTTTTGTGGATCTTGAGAAAGCATTTGATAAGGTTGTAAGGAAGAAAATGTGGGAACTGTTGCCGGGGTATGGTGTGGATGGTCGATTGCTAAGGGCTGTGCAGTCACTTTACTGTGACTGTAAAGCCTGTGTGCGGGTAGGGCATGACCTGTCACCCATGTTTAGCGTCCAAACGGGCGTAAAACAGGGTTGTGTCATGTCTTCCTGGCTGTTCATACTGTATCTCGACAGCTGTTTACAGAAACTGAAAGATAGCTGTTTGGGTGTGAAATTGGGTGACATTAAAGTAAATTGTCTGCTGTATGCTGATGATGCAGTGCTTATTGCACCATCAGAGGCAGAACTGCAGGCATTAGTCACGTGTATGAAAGAGGAATGTGAAATTAAAGGTCTCCGTTTGAATGCTAATAAAACTAAGGTTCTGGTATTTGAAAGGGACGAAGAGAGAACGAAGTGTGAAATATGGGTAAATCAGGAATGTCTAGAACAGGTAAATGAAATTGTATACTTGGGGAGTGCTTTTAGCCGGGATGGAAGATGTGATTTAGATGTGGACAGGCGTGTCGCTGCCGGGAACAAAGTCAATGGTGCCCTGACTGCGTTAGTCAAAAGGCAAGGCGTAGTGAAGAGTGCACGCCTTGCAATACATAACGCAGTGTTGGTACCGACTTTGTTATATGGCAGCGAAACCTGGGTATGCCAGAAGAAGCATAAAAGCAAGTTGAATGCAGTGGAGATGCGATCTCTTCGTAAAATGTGCGGCGTCACCATGGCTGACCGAAAGCGAAACGAAGAGATTCGCAATATGGCAGGTTTGAAAGATGACCTTATCACAAAAATTGATAAGGGCGTGCTTCGATGGTTTGGGCACGTTGAGCGAATGAGTGAAGACCGAATGGTGAAGAAAATATATAGCGCGAAAGTTAATATTAAAAGGTGTCGAGGTAGACCGAGACTAACTTTCGAAGACCATGTGAGCAAATTGCTCGAAGAGGGGAGGGTCAAGAGTACTCGGATACCTAGACGTGCATGTATGAAGAAGATGATGAATCTGAAAGAAGCGAAAGAGGTATGTAAGGATCGTGACACTTGGCGATCTGTTCTCTCTGGCTACCCCGTCAGGGATTGTGCGTGACGATAAGTAAAGTAAGTAAAGTAAGTAATATAAGCTGCATGTAATTTTTTCCAAACAGATCGTCCAAACAAAATATTAATTTAAAGTACAGTTTTGTCTAGTAAATTATAAAGAAAAAAAAATACCTTGTTAATAAACAATGTAATTGTATGAACTATTTTTACAAAAATTCAAATGGGTAGAATGCATTAAATCCCTCAATAGCTGCTGCTTTAAGGTTGTAATTCTGCTAAAAGTGTAGTCTTCTGCTAAATCTGGTAGCCCTAATACGTCATAGTAGTTTAGGGTTTAGCCCCTATGATATAATAAGTAGCGAGGGTTGCCAGTCGTACGTAATAGTAGTTGTACTGTTTTTTCGTGCATACGTCATCTCCTGATATTCGGCGCTATCTTACTGTGAGTATTTTTGCAGACGCAATATAATAGCCAGCATCCTACACCAGGAACACGCTTTAAAATACTGTGAATTAGAAACTGCCTTATTATAAATACTTGTCAGAAGCCGGACTCCATAATAATCACGTTAGGCTCTGTTGGTACTAATTCATCATCAAAGAGAGGACGATTCTTGAGAATAAGCCTGGTATTATGTTGGTGATCCTGGTACAGCCAAAAATAATTTTGGTCGATATTACCATTCTGTTTGACTAGAAACTCGTGAAAGCCAAAACAGATAATAATATAAAAATCTGAACATACTTCACGAGGTGACCGACATGTGGAGTAGTATGCTGGCTGAAATTCTTTTTGTCTTTATTGCGAACGGGTGGATCCCAGTCAGCTTCTCAGATCATCTGAAACGACAAGAACTACGTTATAGACCGCTCTGGGTTCAAATATAAAAGTCAGTGCTCCTCGATACCTTTCGCAACGTCCATCCGTTTCTTTCCCTTTCACCCCAATTATAGGCCGTTTGGTCTCTTGGACCGAGAAAGCAGAACTACTTATAATTTTTTTAACAAATCTCGGTAATATTTGCCCAAGTATGTATTTCGAATGGTTGTAAAGTTATGTTCACAAAACTATAAATTAAATAATATTATATGCAAAGTAATGTCACAATAAAATTGTTAAAACTTACTTTACTTAAACATAATAATATTTTATAAAATTATAAATTAATAACTGGTAGTGGAAGGCACATTTAATACTAGATGAGGGTTATTCTTCCCGCACACGTAGGTATCGGGCACAAAACACTGTGAAAAGCACAGAACAATACTCTCTAGCAATCTTAGAGTATTAATGAATACTCTAAGCTAGCAATAGGTATCGGGAAACCTTGGCCGCTACGCCTATGTGTGACATCTAATGGTAAGTTTACAAATTTGGCAGGTCTAAGGAAGCATTTAAAAGTACAAGCGTGTAAACAGAGGTGTCTGGATTGCCTTACGAGAACTTAGAGAGGCTTGTCGCCGTTCAGATCGAATGTTGGATTTTGAATACAAAACAAAGGGCGCTTGCGACGTATTTACTCGTTGGTGCGCGTTTAGTATATATAGCTTGTGACCTCGCGACGGACGGATGTTTTGCTCTGTTGCGATGTATCTACTCATTTTGCGATCTGCGATAGCAAAATGAGTAGATAGCTGGTCGAACGAAGAATAACATCTCAGTCCCCCCCATGACCATGGGTTGCTGTAAAGCACCCGAAATGTTGGGAATTAAAATAGTAAATTAAACGCGATAAAATCCGTAAAAATGGTTTTATTCAACGAACGAAGAAATTATATAATTTCTGCAATATTACCAGAGCGAATAATGCAAGCAGAGGAACTACAACAGGTGATGGGCATCAGCATCTTCCCGGTAACAACTGAAAAATTAAAACTGCAGTTGCCACCCCACCACCCAAGTGTGGCAACTATAGCAAAATGTCTATTTCCTGATTTTATCGCGTATGTTAACTTATTTTATACTTCCGATGTTTTGAGCACTTTACAGCACCCATGGGCATGGAAGGATTGAGGTGCCCGACGTGCAAAGGGATTTACCCACAGCCTATTCCGTTTGGTTTGTTTAAATGTTAGCAGAAAGTCGTCAACATTAATTCTTTTTTGCTTTTAATTAATTTGCTGACTTTTGCATTAATTCGGCAAGACAACTCCAGGCATCTGTGACTTTATTTTTATATTTATGATTTTTATTTTCATAAACGCTTCCATCTAAACGTAGTGATTATATTCTATTTGCTTCCACTATGGAGGGTAGAGGTAAGGAGAACTATCTCATATGGGGACAAGATGAAAAAGTGTCCAGCTGTAAGCTGTAAATAGCAATTCAAAAACCTTCTAGAATGCGCTGCTCTATGCTAGCGTAGATAAAGGATATGGTATGAATGTAGCAGTTGTAGATGGATTGAAGAATGCCGAGATAAAAAAGATATTTTTAAGAGACTATTTTTGTACCAGTATAATTATTTTCAAACGTTATTAGGGATTTATTCTAATAATTTTTTCATCCAAATATTGACACTTGCGATTTTTTTATCATATTGTTTTTGATGAACTTTTTTCTCTAACTTTAAACATAAATTTATTAATTTAATAATTTAAATTAATATAATTAATTTAAAATTTACCCCGCTACTATTGTGACCCCACCCTAACCTTAACGCATTTCGACGGACACTTTTCCATACCAAGATATAGGACTATCTCACAGAACACAATTACAGCTCTATAAAGTTAGCAGTGAAAAGTCAGCAGAAACCTAAAAATTGTATCTAGGAATTTGTAGCTAATTTGTTGCTAATTAGTTGCCAAAATCGCGATTTTGTTGCTCCAACTGATTTTGAGAAATTTGATTTAATGCTATCTTTACATTAAGATAGCAGTAAAATCTTTCAATCAACCCCACCGTAGCGGATGAACCGGGATAATTTGTTGCTAATCAGTTGCTGAAATATAATGCAAAAAAATGTAAAAAAATCAAAAATTTTAAAAATTTTATAAAAATCAAGTGATGTTTTAATACTGATTCTGAAGTTCCAAATTAATGACAATTTTGCTGCTGATTTATAAATAGATCAATAACTCCCAGGCAGCCTACAACAACATAAAATCGGCGGATAAGTTATATCAAGTAATAAGTTACAAATAAATGTGTACATGCTGCCTATACGGAAGATTTAAAAACAGAACAACAGTTATATTGTTGCTGTTCAGTTATGGAAGCAGTAAGTCACAAAGAGCCAGCAACAAAGTAAAATCGATCAATAAGCTGCACCAAGTAATACGTTAATAATAATTTGTGTACAAGTTATATAGTGAAAATTTTAGGAAAAAAATTAGCAGAATTTTTGTTGCTGGTCAGTAACGAAGGCAGCAACTGATATAGAGACAGCAACAAAATGAAATCAATCGATAAGCTGCACCACGTTATTAGTTAGAAATTATTTGTGCACATGCTATATTTTTATGAAAATTTTAGGAAAAAAGATAGAAGATATTTTGTTGCTGGTCAGTTATGGAAGCAGCAACTAATTATGAATCAGCATCAAAATAAAATAGATCGATAAGGAGCACGAAGTAATTAGTTAGTAATTATTTGTGTACATGTTATATTTTTATGAAAATTTTAATTATTAAATTATCATTTGGTGCAGCTTATCGATCTATGTTATTTTATTGCTGACTCTTTATGACTTGCTGCTTTCATAACTGACCAGAAACAAAATATCTGCTTTGTATTTTCCTACAATTTTCTTTGGAATATAGCATGTACACATATAGTTACTAAATAATTACTTGGTGCTCCTTATCGATCCATTTTATATCGCTGCAGGCTCTTTATGAGTTGCTGCTTGCGTGGCGGGAGCGAAGGCAACCTGACTACAGATAAGATATCTGATCTGATCGAATCTGTTCTAAAATTAAACCAGCACACTCCGATTCCACGTAGTCTTGTCTGCACTACTTCTAGAGTATTTTTGTAAAGCCGTAGGCGCGGAGGGAGAGCAGCCCCCGCCCGCTGTAGCAAATCGCAGGCAGCTGTACGAGCCGTAGTGTCTGAGGCTGGTCGCTGCGGAGGTGAGCATGTGTGCCTGTGATTCGCTACGCAAGGGCGAAGGGACTGCACTTTCCGCAGCGTCGAAGCCGTTATAGAAGTAACTTTGGGTCAATATTCCTGTGTAAAAAAGTGAGGTTATGATTTTACAAAAAAAACATTACTCATAAATTATACTTTTTCCGCAACGAGGGAAAGGTAGAGGGGCTTTCTCTGATAGGGCACACTCCTGCTACCCTCTTCCCCCCTCCTGCCGGAGACAATAAATGTTATTTTGAGGTTAGGTCTATGGGATGTTCTTTTTGATTTTTCTCAAGAATGGTGTATTACCTTTTAACGGGAGTGGTGTGGGGAGTAAGGGGACACTCCCCCCTTCTCCTCCCCTCAACCTCTGCCCCCTCCTCCTGCCAAACTATTATAAATTTCAACCGTTAATTATCATAAAAATTGCTATGCAATGTGCATAAAAGTGTTTAACGCAATACCCAATAATATAAAATTACTACCAAGGAAGCGTTTCGGGAACGAGTTGAAAAAGTGGCTAGTTAATAAATATTTTTATTCGGTTAGCGAGTTGTTGGAAAAACAATAATTATCTTTAATTTTTTAAATCAAAATGCTGGAACGATTTACCACCCCCACTGCGTAGTTTGACATCGTTATTAGTTTTTAGAAAAAAATACAGAATTCATGTTCTCAATATACAAAAACGTATATAAATATTATTTACAGCTACCACCAAACAGACATAATATACTTATAACTAGCAAACGTCACATAAAGGTTCTAGTAATTTTTTGTAGTATGTAATAGAAGTAGTAATAGTAGTAGATTTTATAATTATTATATTGTTGGTAATAAATAATTTGCGATGTTTGTTATTATAAAATCAGCAATATCTGCATCTCACTTTTTCACTTTTTCATTTTTCTTTTTTACTCACTATGTGTTTATGTGTAGGTGCATCAAGTGTAGCGTTGTAATAGTGGTACTGGTTGTTGCATATTCGACCGTACGTTACTCACTAGAGGGCGCACTGAAAACCAGCTTCGTGGATAATACCACGAAATAATGCTGAGTGTAGCCCTTTTATACCAAACCCACACACATAATAAAATTTTGATTGTAATGATTTTATTTATGTTTTAATTTTGTTTTGATCTGTAGTTATAAGTTTTTTATGCATAATATCTTTTGTAACATGTGTGTCGGTGTTTGATGTAATAAATAATATTTCTTTCTTCTTTCTTTCTTTCTAAATAATAATATTTTGGTAATTATATATTATAATGGGACATGAAATTATAAATATTAATTATATGATAATGCAAATAGTAGTAAATGTTTTTGTTCATTAGGTCACTTTCAATATATTTTTTTTGTTATTTATTATGCAATGTATCTATTTTTTTTTTGTAATTTTAATTTATAATGTACTTCATCATACTCAATGTTTATAAAATTCAATAATTTTGTATACCAAAAATGGTTAATGTGTTGTACTATATTTTTTATAACAACTGTAAAACACACACATTATCCAAAATAAATAAATAAAATTTTCATGAAAATATAGCATGTACACAAATAATTACTAGCTAATTACTTGGTGCAGTTTATCTGTCGATTTTATTTTCTTGCTGGCTTTTTATGAGTTGCTGCTTCAGTTACTGACCAGTAAAAAAATATCTGCTACCTTTTTTCCTAAAATTTCCATACAAATATAGCATGTACACAAATAATTACTAACTAATTACTTGGTGCTCCTTATCGATATATTTTATTTTGTTGCTGGCTCTTTATGAGTTTCTGCTTCCATAATTGATGAGCAACAAAATATCTGCTACCTTTTTTCTAAAATTTTCCTAAAAATATAGCATTTAATATGTAAAATTACTAACTAATAACGTGGTGAAGCTTATTGATTGATTTTATTTTGTTGCTGTTTCTTTATGAGTTGCTGATTTCGTTATTGACCAACAACAAAAATTCTGCAAAAATTTTTTCTTATTAATTTTCATGATATAACTTGTACACAAATTATTATTAACTTATTACTTGGTGTAGCTTATTGATCGATTTTACTTTGTTGCTGGCTCTTTGTGACTTACTGCTTCCGTTACTGAGAAGCAACAAAAATTCTGCTAACTGTTTTCTCAAAATTTTTACGTAAGTATAGCGTGTACACAAAAAAATATTAACTTATAACTTGGTACAGCTCATAGATCGATTTTATTTTGTTTCTGGCTATTTATGACTTGCTGCTTCCATAACTGAACAGCAACAATATAACTGTTGTTCTGTTTTTAAATCTTTTTAAATCATTTATTTGTAACTTATTACTTCATATTAAGCATGGGCGTTTTCAGATTTTAGCTACAACGGTTACATAACTGATATTTAGTTTTCATATCGTTATTGAAAACCGTTTGCAAATATCGATATCAGTAGTAATGGTTTACAACCAAAACATAACCTCAAATCAGGGGTATGAAAGTCCTCAGTAGCTTGCTTTACGTTGATTCTAGTGCCATCTCACAGTAAAAGTACAATTTTTCCCGATATTTTTACATAATCTATTAAAAGATGGCGCCATTGTGGGTATTTATTATTAATACCGAAGCGTAAATCATGCTAGCAAAGTTTTGAAATACGCCGGTATATATATATATATACATATATCATCATCATCATCATCATTACAGCCCTTCACAAGTCCACTGCTGAACATAGGCCTCCCCCAAAGAATGCCACAAAGCACGGTCCTGAGCCACCTGCATCCATCGACTTCCTGCATGTCTTATCAGGTCGTCACTCCATCTCGTTGGGGGACGCCCTACACTTCGCATACCGGTACGAGGCTGCCACTCGAGAACCTTTCTTCCCCATCGGTTGTCGGGTCTTCGAGCTATATGGCCGGCTCACTGCCACTTCAGCTTACTAATACGTTGGGCTATGTCGGTTACTCTGGTTCTACTGCGGATATCCTCATTTCTAAGTTTATTACGCAGACAAACTCCGAGCATAGCCCTCTCCATAGCTCGCTGAGCGACCTTGAGCTTCCTCATACAGCCAGCAGTGAAGGACCACGTCTCAGTTCCGTAAGTCATCACTGGCAACACGCACTGGTTGTACAATTTCGTTTTAAGGTTTTGAGGTATGTCTGACGAGAAGATGTGTCGTAGCTTCCCGAACGCTGCCCAGCCGAGTTGAATCCGTCGATTGACCTCTCGGTCGAAGTTGAACTTACCTAGTCGGACTATTTGTCCCAGGTAAACATACTCGTCAACAATTTCGAGCTTAGTGCTCCCAACAACTACCGGCATAGGTGTAACATGGACATTAAACATAATCTTTGTTTTGTCCATGTTCATCTTAAGACCTATCCGTTGGTTGCTTAGGTCCTCCAGCGATTCTGCAATAAGGACTATATCATCGGCTAATCGAAGGTAAGTGATGTACTCGCCATTGATGTTAATACCGTATCCTTTCCAGTCCAGAAGCTTGAAAACGTCTTCCAATGCAGCGGTGAAGAGTTTCGGGGATATAACATCACCCTGTCTTACACCTCTCTGCAATTGGATAGGTTTCGTACTCTGGTTCTGTACTCGGACAGCCATCGTGGCTCTACTGTACAAACACTTCAGCACTTCGATATACCGACAGTCAACTTGGCACCGCTGAAGGGACTGCAGCACCGCCCAAATTTCGACGGAATCAAAGGCTTTCTTATGGTCCACATACGCCAGACATAGTGGCAAATTGTACTCTTCGGATTTCTGTACAATTTGCCGAAGGGTATGTATGTGGTCTATGGTGCTAAAGCCCTTTCGGAAACCGGCTTGTTCGGGAGGCTGGAAGTCGTCAAGTCTGCGCGCGAGACGATTCGTAATGACTCTCGAAAACAGCACGTAGACGCGGCTCAGAAGGGAAATCTGTCTGTAGTTCTTCAAGAGAGCGTTGTCACCTTTCTTGAAGAACAAGACCACCGCACTTCTGCTCCACGCCTCCAGTGTAATGCCACCATGGAGGACGGAATTAAAGAGCTTCTGAAGGACTTCAAGTACCGGTCTTCCACCCGCTTTCAGAAGCTCCGCTGTAATTCCATCATCGCCTGGGGCCTTACCGTTTTTAAGGTGCTGAAGAGCCATTCTAATCTCGCTCAGACTGACGTCCGGGATATCTTCGGAATAGTGTCGGATAAGACTCGCTCTTGGATCGTTACTCACACTTGCGTGTGGCTCCAACGATGACGTGTACAGCTGCCCATAGAACCTCTCAATCTCACTCAAAATCTCAGGTGCCCCGGAAACGATGCTGCCACATTCGGTCTTCAGCTTTGACAGTTGGCTCTTTCTGGCAGACATATCTCTGGCAAAGACTTTGGAGCCTTGGTTCCGCTCGATCGCTTCTTCAATACGAGCTGTATTGAAGTTGCGTAAGTCCCGCCGCATGCATTTGGAGATCTGTCTGTTCAGTTGCCTGTATGCTGTCAAATCTGTTGAAGAATGTAGCTTCATCTCCCGTCTAACAGCCATGAGATTAAGAGTGTGATCGTAGAGTTTTTGTGTTCTTCTGCGGCGGGTCTTGCAGAACTTAGCTCCGACCGCATGGACAGTTTCCACGAGCTTGTCATTCATTTCGTCCACTTCATTGCAGTCTTCTAGGCACTGAAAACGGTTTTGTAACTCGAGCTGAAAGGTTTCGGGACTTTGGATCAGAGCAGGAGGGGGACGGAGCGTTGACTTCATCAGACGAGACCTCTCCAACTTAACATTTAGGTTCAGTGTGCCTCTATATATATATATATATATATATATATATATATATATATATATATATATATATATATAAATTATGTTTACTACTTATGAATACAGTTTAATTATAGACTTCGAAATCAAACTCTGATCCTACGTCTCACTTTAAAAATATAGGGTATAAACATTATAGAAATAAATGAGAATAGAAAGAATGTAATTTTAGACATTTATAATACTATATTACTGCATAACAATCGTAAATTATATATAAAATACATGTCTAAATATTACATCTAAGATTATATTAGAGCCTCTGATTTCTAAATTAAAATAATCGAAGATATTCGTAAAATAAATGTTGCACTCGTTCTACAGTTTTCAGGCATAGATGAGCTACTCTGAAAAATAATTAGGTGACGAAACGAGGAAAGTTTCTTCTGCGCTTTTATAGATATATACATGTATGTATATACAACGTGTCCCAAAATTCAACGATAAGCCAACACCGGAGGATAGACCTGCCCCGGACTAATCGGGGAAAAAAAGAAAAAAAATATATCCCAATTATATTTTAAGTTATATAAAAAAAATGAAATTCTTCAGAAATTGGGACCGTTTATGATATTTTTCACTACCATGACCACAATTTTTTAAATATTTTTTTCTTTTTTTTTATAGGCAACCTGAATAGTACTGCTATCTACCACAATTCTTAAAAACTCCAGAATAACTCTTGTTTTATCACGAAAATTAATGAAACTTATTTTATTCCCTAAATTTTTTGAAGACTTTTACTTTTAACCAAATTTAACTTATCGTGGTGTAAAAAAAAAGTATGAACACTAGTATGGCAAGTTTTTTTAAAAATTGACGCAATTAACCAACATTCCAAAATGGTATAATACTCTAGAAAATAAGTTATAAAAAAATATGGGCCTATTATTTCTTAACAGGGGCCAAATGACGGTCGGGTGTAATAAAAGTATTAGTTCTTGAAAAATGTTTAATATTTCAAAACAAATGGTACAAACAGTTTCACGTGTAATTTATTAAGTTATTAACATTATAGCAAATGTTCAAACTGTTTGCCACCAGCATTAATACATGCACGACATCGCCTTAAAAATGATCGTTTTATTTGTCTTGCATATCTTCTGCTATTAATGTAATCAGCAGCCTGAGTGATATTTCGACGAAGCTCGTCCAATGTCACAATGGGTTTTGAGTAGACCCTGTTTTAAGACAACCCCAATAGAAGAAGTCCAGGGGGTTCAAATCGGGTGAACGGGGTGGCCATAAGGTAGGACCAAGTCGCCAGATCCAACGCGCGGGATACTCTTGATTTAAATATCGCAAATCTCGCACAGGACGGGCATAATGTGCTGGGCAACCATCATTTTGGAACCACATGTTTTGAAGATCACTTAAGGGCACGTCGTTTAACAATTCTTGCAAGTCATTTTGTAAAAAGTTTAAATAACTATTGCCATCTAAGTTTCCTTGTAACTCAAAGGGCCCAATTACTTTTCTATTTAATATGCTGGTCCATAGGTTAACCTTGAATTGATATTGGGATTTGTCTTGTCTCATCAAGTGTGGATTTTCATTACTCCAACTATGTAGGTTGTGAAGATTTAAATACCCATCTTTCTTGCACGTTGTTTCATCCGACCATAGAATTTTGTCTAAGAAATGGGGATCTTCACTGTGCCTTTGCAGCATTACACGGCAAAATGTGACCCGTAGCGGATATTCCCGCGGTAATAACGTCTGCACACGCCTGTAGTGATATGGGTGAAGCTTGTGACGTTTTAATATTCGATGTGCAAAACTTTTCGGGATTCCTGTAGCTTCTTCTATGGCACGTACCGAAGTAGTCGAGTCATTTTCTATCTCATTGAGAACTTCTTCATCACGATCCAATCTAGGTCTTCCAGCGCTTCTCCTATTGGATGGCATACGACCCTCAGAAAACGCTTGATGCACATTAATAAACACTCGATAATCAGGATATTTTTGAGCATTTGGGTATCTTTCTCGATACAGTCTGCTAGCAGCGTTAGCATTACATCGGTATTCTCCATAGATTAAATGCATATTAGCATATTCCTGTGGTGTGTACGGTTGCGGCATGTTAAACGCCAAACAGTCCAAAATGCGCCAGAACTCTAAATCACAAAACACACAATCGTAGTCCAAGATAATGCCAGGTCAGTTCAGTTTGCAGATCACTTCCAGTCCAAATAATGCCAGGTCAGTTAAGTTTGCAGGTCGATTCCAGTCCAAAAAGCCAAGCCAAAAGTCGATAGTATGTACGAGGGCCACGTAAGTTGAATTGGGAACGGTGCGCAGTAAACAAAGGAGCAGAGCGTACTGAACCGACTTGCTGAGAATAATAACAGCTTCTCTACCTGCCCTGTTGTTGTCTCTTTTTAACGTAAATATCTCTATGTATCTGTCTCTCTCTAACATCTAAGGTATTAATGCCCCATTCGAATTCCTAGAAATTGTAACAGGAACCCATTTTGGGCATGTAGTAAAAGTGATTACTCACAATTACAATTTAAGGAATTTGGCCCCTGTTTAGAAATAATAGGCCCATATTTTTTTATAACTTGTTTTCCTAGAGTATTATACCATTTTGGAATGTTGGTTAGTTGCGTCAGTTTTTAAAAAAACTTGCCATACTAGTGTTCATACTTTTTTTTTACACCACGATAAGTTATTTTTGGTTAGAAGTAAAAGTCTACAAAAAATTTAGGGAATAAAATAAGTTTCATTAATTTTCGTGATAAAACAAGAGTTATTCTGGAGTTTTTAAGAATTGTGGTAGATAGCAGTACTATTCAGGTTGCCTATAAAAAAAAAGAAAAAAATATTTAAAAAATTGTGGTCATGGTAGTGAAAAATATCATAAACGGTCCCAATTTCTGAAGAATTTCATTTTTTTTATATAACTTAAAATATAATTGGGATATATTTTTTTTCTTTTTTTCCCCGATTAGTCCGGGGCAGGTCTATCCTCCGGTGTTGGCTTATCGTTGAATTTTGGGACACGTTGTATACATAATAATCATAATTTCTTATAATGATTATTATTTTATATATAATTTTACAGATAGTTTCATAGTGAACGGCACACTCCACCAATGTCAAGTGCGAAATTGTTAGGTTTGAAAAAAAATCAAATTCTAACTTTCACATAAACAAATGTTGCCTAAACCAAATATAATGTGATGAAACAAATCTACGTCTATAATAATAATTATAGTGCCTAATGTCCTAAAGATCATTTAAATCGTAAGACGGCTCCGTGGCGCAGTGGCTTAGCAATGAGTTGCTGCGCTGGGGGGCGCGGGTTCGAATCCCGCACGGAACAAGTGTTTGTATGGCCTACAAATAATTGTTCCGGGTCTGGATGTTTGTCCTTGTTCAATTTGTGTTTGTAAACTGCCTCCACGATACAGGAGAAAATCCTAGTGTGGGGGTAACTTTTAAAAAAAAATCTGTCAACTCTCACAACTACACAAACTTAAAAAATTAGGCAATTTTAACCATTTAAAATTCAACCTTATTGTTTAGAATATTATAATTATATTTCACTACGTGCACCGTTTTTTGATAACAACCAAAACATCGCAACGAAATCCATATTCGCTTCATCTCTTTCATACGTATTAATGATACTGTCGCTAGAACGAGAAACAACGAATATCAAAGGACATCGGTTAGTTTTGGTTTTCGGCCGTTTTCGGTTTTTGGCATATCGTTACAGTTTGCGTTTTTCGTTTCGTACGTTGGTTAGTTGATTTTGGGTTTTGGTTGGATATGTGATAACGGTTATGTTCGTAGGTTTATCGATATGATATGATATTTGATAACATAACGTTATTAGTTACGTTTTGATATATCAGTCTCATGCCTACTTAATATAACTAATGGACCGATTTTATGTTGTTGTAGGCTGCCTGGGAGTTATTGATCTATTTATTAATCAGCAGCAGAATTGTCATTAATTTGGAACTTCGGAATCAGTATTTAAACATCACTTGATTTTTATTAAGTTTTTTAATTTTTGATTTTTTTAACATTTTTTTGCATTATATTTCAGCAATTAATTAACAACAAATTATCCCGTTTTATCCGCTACGGTGGGGTTGATTGAAAGATTTTACTGCTATTTTAATGTAAAGATAGCTGTAAATTAAATTTCTCGAAATCGGTTGAAGCAATAAAATCGCGATTTTGGCAACTAATTAGCAACAAATTAGATACAAATTCCTAGATACAATTTTAAGGTTTCTGCTGACTTTTCACTGCTAACTTTATAGAGCTCACAATTACTCTCAATCGAGAGTTCTCCTCAGTCCTCCTTACATAATATACCCCTAACTCCCTCCATAACTTCCATCTACGAACGTTTTTAATTCTTTAAATTAAAGGCAAAGTTGCAAACCTACGCTACGCTACCACGAAAATTCTTTACACTTTCTCATAAAATAATAAGATATGCCACTATCCTAATGCGACACAGTGGGTAGTTTTCAGTAGTTTTTGACAATGGCTTATAACAGTAGATCGCTGATAACAATATAATTCCATGATAAGAATAGTATTCCATGGCATCTTAGCAGATTAAAAGGACGAGATTTATACTACTATCAAAGCAAATCATTTCCATTCATACACAAAATATCACATTTTCGTATCAAAATTCACTTAACACCATTTGATATATTTACCATTACATACGAGTACAACAGGTGTGACAGCAATAGAAACAAAAACAAACATTTTATTGAATGTAAATTTTAAATAATACTTAATAAAAATCACACTTTAGTTTAATTACTACTGGTTTGGAAAAATCCCTCTGTCCCGGGAAGAACCAGCAATAAACCCAACGGGAACTAAAAAAAAATAATAGCTTACAATCGTGTAGGTATGTTACACAATTAACAACAAAAAGCAAATTAGAAATAGCTTAGAAGTGATCCCTTCATTCCTATGGGTAATTATCATCCATAAATTCCTTAATCTTATAATAACCCTTTTATTTACATACTTAGTTTGTTGAGCAGAACAAATTTTATATGTTTTTTTGGGATTTTGTTGTAAAAACGTATACATCGCCCCAAGAATTAATTACTGATTCGGTATAATCAAGTAACTGGTACTACTAGCTTGGGTCTGTTCCTAATATTTACAGAATGAATATCACTTATTTTTGTGAAACTACTTTAATTTTTGTGTACGTTTTTTTTTATAAGATAAGGGTGACAAACGAGCACACAGTTCACCTGCTGGTAAGTGGTAGCTGGGATCCATAGACATCTACATCTATCCTCTATTACAAATCAAAATGCAGATGCGTTGTCACCCGTGAGGACTAAGATGGAATGCATCATTTCTAGTAAAAAGGGTCTCCGGTTCTCTAAAAAGATACATTTTCAACAAACGTACATTACATTTTCATAAATCTATAGAGAGGCCAAAGTCACATCTATTTCCTCAAATTTTTGTCGGAGGGACTCTTTAGGTTTTAAATCATAGATTGTTCTTATTGCCCTCTTCTGTAACACAAATATAATATCAGTGTCATTCGCGTGTTCTCATAGTAAAATACTATACGACATTATCCACTCAAACGTCCATGGATACTATGATATCCAAAATAAAAGTAGCGTTGTACGTCCTGGATACTGTAGTATCCATAGCGTCAAGTTTTATAAAACTGACATCTATGGACAGCTGCGGTTATTTTTGTGAGTTTTGTACATGGAGTTGATAGCTGACGAACTATTTTACGCCTTGACGAATGAACTAATAATTATCTCACTTCAGTGGTTCAGTCTACTCTATACTCGGTATTTTGTGAACAAGTGTTTTGTAGTGCCAGCGATTATGTCGTAAGTATTTTAGTTTTATTTAATATTTATTAGATTATTATACATCATAGTAAACTAGATAATTTGGGCTTTATAATTACGTATACATATCACAGTTCTAAGTGTAAAATCAAGTCATATTTTAAATTCAAAATACCTATAACTGTTTAAAATAAAAAAACCGGTAAAGTGCGAGTCGGACTCGCGCACCGAGGGTTCCGAACAAATCTGTAGGTATATAAGTTTAAAATTATTAAAAATATTTTTATTACATGATGTAACTAATGCTTTTCGCAATTTTTCCTTTATCTGTGCTATAAAACGTTGCTCCGTACCAAATTTCAAGATTCTGAGTTCACGGGAAGTACCCTGTAGGTTTTGATTCCCTTGCGAATGTCGAAAATTTACTGCATAAACGGCTGTATCTTTTGATTGCGTTGGCTTAGAAGTTTGATTTTTTCACAGCTCTAAGAGACAGTAGACTTGAGTATTTGATATGAATTTCAGCTTGATACCTCCACGCGTTCCTGAGAAAAAGGGTCTTGACAGACAGACAGACAGACAGACGGACAACAAAGTGATCTTATAAGGGTTCCGTTTTTTCCTTTTGAAGTACGGAACCCTAAAAAATGGCCATTGTGAAGTCGTCGGCCCAATTTTAATTTTGTTTAATTTGTTTTTCAGTAAAATTATATTTAAGCAAGGAGTGATAGTCCGTAATATTTTTTTTATAGGATAAGGATGACAAACGAGCACACAGTCCACCTGTTGGTAAGTGGTTGCTGCGGCCCATAGACATCTACATCTATCCTCGTTTGCGAATCAAAATGCAGATGCGTTGTCACCCGTGAGGACTAAGATGGAATGCCTCATTTCCAGTAAAAAGGGCCTCCGGCTACCTGCACTCACCAAGCGAAACGCAGAGGTAAACCTCTACTTCACGCTGGTATTCTGTGAGGTCGTGGTACCACCCCGGTTCGAGCCGGCCCATCCGTGCGACAGCAATTCTGCCGCGTGGCTCTACCACTGTTCTAAATAAATATAATAATGCATATGCAATAATCTGTAATAAATATAATAATGCATATGCAATAATCTGTAATAAATATAATAATGCACTTTATAAACAGAATTAAACTGTATTCACTGAAGATTCTTTAAAAATGTTATTGTGTTCCTCAGGTCTTTTGTTGTAGATAGTTTGGTATCCATGGACGTAACCACAATGGTTTTAAATAAGGGTCGGTACAAACAGCAAAATATGTTTGCAATATGTTTTGCTTTGTTATTTTTTGCAGCCTGGGTCTTGGTTGATTTGGGTTTTGAGGTTTTTTTTTCGCTTGGTGTTTCGTCATGCTCTTATCTCATAGTTTTTGTTCTTGTGATATAATAATGATATTTTTGTTTACGATTGTCGACTTTTACTCTCTTTTTTATTTAACTTCACTTTACTTATATGGAGGATGTGTTCTACGATTTCAACTCACTTGATTTTCCTTGTTATGTATTGACAATAATTTAATTCTCATATTTAATAAAAATCATTCATTTTTCGCTATATGGTTTTCGCTTGGCATAATTTGTTTAAAAAGTGGATGATAATAATATGGTTTTGTGATAAAAAAAAATATTTATTATGTCAATAAAGTTGATTTTATTATTGATGTTTAATTTACAACCTCAACTAAAAAATTTTGTTTCGATTTATTTAACTACTTAGTCTTAATTAAAAATAAACACCTATGCATCATAAAAAAGAAAATATGTCTAGTTTTTGTGACATGGAATTATTTGTAAAAAATACAATATTTCTTCGATGTGATGTAAATTAATAATATTTATACGTTTATTTTTCTCCGAATTCAATGTTCGCACCTATTTTTAACATGTTAAATTATTATTTTAGATCTTAAAACATACATAGGTTTAATTTGTATTCTTCTATCAACTTTTCGTAGTTTTTTCTTTATTTTAGCTATTATAGTTAAATAGTTATGTAGGTTTTTTTTGTTACAGCATGCGAGCGCGGTAGCAGCCGAATCAGGGCCGTGCGTATCTGAATGTACAAGGGTACAAAAATCGCGCGGGCTGGATGCTTGAGTGGTTATGCTATGGAAATAGCTAAAGCAAACGAGTATAGCTGCCGTTTCAACACTGGTAAAATTTCAGAACTAAGTCTACTTGCTAATTTTGATATATAGAAGCTCCTTTGAAGCTTCGCGTCTAGTGTGATTCCAAGAAAATAATGATGGTATTGTCAAGACTCAGTTCCTCTCCATTTAAAATTACATTAGTATTTAAATGTTTGATATTTGGAGTCATGGATTTTATTAATATTAAACCAATTTACTAATTTAGATATAGCATTACTTACTTCATCATATTTTAATAATAGTCGTTTTAATATGAAAATGAATTAAGTGTCATCAGCAAATACTATATCATGGTTATCCCCTACTACGTAAGGTAAGTAATTAATATATACAGGAAACACATAGGCGCCGAGAATTGAGCCTTGAGGCACGCCCATTAGTACCATCGAACCGGAAGAGCTCATATACATTTCATTCTGTTACTTACATATGAAATAATTAATTTAAGAGCATCACTTCTTACACCATAGTGTTGTAGTTTCCTCACTCTCTATTCTCTCAATCACGGTATGGTAAGAAAATGGCCACACATTCATGGACTGACCGCGGCAAATGTAACTTAATCTCGCAGATCTATTGATCCCCGCAGCTAGTACTTAACCACGAGTTCCTCTTCTCTACAACTAACGCTGTAGGCGATGAACCACGCTATTGAGGCCCTAGGCACAATGTCGTCGGCCATGAAGCATGAATCGGGCATCGAGCGATGTGATTATCAAATACTATGGAATTTATACTATCCTGGAACATTGAACTGCGCTTCTAGTAGCGCTTCAAGAGCATTACTAAATATATTATATCGTTTTATCATTGTGACTTGTGAGTATAATCCGAAGCTCCACGCAACCCCTTGGGCAAAATAGCGCAATGCTATGAATATTGCACTAGTGTGACCGTAAGGTGTGGGTGGTGAAGTAAGATTATATATTTTTTTGGTTGATAAATAGAAACTTAGTTGGGTTGATAATGGCTTAAATAGGATAATCTCGAGATTTTTTTATCTTTGTACTACAGTGTTTTATAATGTATAAAAATCTGTCTTTATTTTTATCTAAAGTTTTGAAAATTAAATTTTTGAAGTCTTATTGTAACTATTATACTTACTAATAATGTAGAAATGGCTTCTTTTAATAAAATTGTTTTTATTCCACTTTTTCTTGGATACTTCTCAATTAAATGTTTGCTGCAAATTGTTCAATTTTTCTTTGGATTCCAACCAACCCATCCAATTAACCTGTTATGTGGGCAAGTCTATCGATTCAATATAAACATTCAAGATAAATATCGACATTAATTTTGATATAGTTGAATCAATCCCTAACGTACATGCAAAATATTTTATGCCATCAAAAACATAACTTGTAAAAAAGCCAAGTCTCGCAACTCAGTTCTTCTACCGTAAAAGTTATGAGATCTGTGTAATACCAAGTCGGTTAATTTATTCAGTCCATAGATTGATACATAGATTGACTTGGCAATCGCGTGAAAACACAATATATCTCACAAGTAATACATATTATATTCAATTAGATTTAGTGCGATTGCCAAGTCAATCTATGTATCAATTCTATGGACTGAATAAATTAACCAACTTGGTATTACACAGATCTCACAACTTTATACGGTAGAAGAACTGAATTGCGAGACTCGGCTTTTTTTACAAGTTATGTTTTTGATGGCATCTCATTTCTTTTTGTAGATAGTTATATCTAGGTAGCTATTTACACCTATTATTCCATTATACATATATAGGTACACTGATTCATTCACTGCAAATGTAACTTTGTAATACTATATGTTTATATGGGATTACAAAGTTATTTATGCAGTTGATGTATCTCGAAAACTGGACCGAAATTTTAAAATATTTTAATTTTTCCTTGATTTATATATTAAACAATAATTGTATTCGAAATTTGAAGTTTCTACGTCTGCTAGAAGTGCCTCAGAGTTTTGATGATCGGTCAGTCAGTGAGTGACAAAATTAAGAAATTTTGATTAGTTATAATTCTTAAACTACTAGTTCAAATTTAATGAAATTTGAAACATACTGAGTTTACAATGTCTACTTGGTTAGTAAAAATTCAGGCCTCTAGTTTTATCCATAACGAAGTTATAGGGTTTCGGAAATGGCCTGAACTGCTTCGAGAAACAGATGGTACGGCCGTGCCGCTTTTTTGCTCGACTTGGCGGAGATATATAAACTAGCTGATCAGGCAGACGTTGTTATCTAATTTAAATTACTTGGAACTGGTTCCAAATCAAATTTAAAATTATTTTGTTGCTCAAAAGAAGCAGGTGTCAAGGTAGCCAAATCATTGGCTGAGTTAAAATATATATAATAAAATAGCGTATTTGCTACCAGTCTTAAACTATACTTTGATAGGTAATACCTATCTCTTGTCAAAAACTTCTTAATTAAATTATTTAAATCAATTGAATGAAATTTATAATTTCATTCAATTATATTAATTAAATTATATTCAATTCAATTATATGTCAGTTTTACATTATCATTGCATATTAAATTATTCATTTGGATATTTCAGTCATGTCCTATAGTTCGGCCGTTCAGAGAATGCGTTCTTGACACCTATCAGTTAGTCACGACTAGTGATGGGCACAACATAACACTGAGTTCGTTACCGTTCCTTCAAAATGAACCGCCGCGTTATTTTTAAGATTATTTTCGTTTTAAATTGGCGGAACCATTTAAAATTTATATTTTAGTAATTTAAGTGGAAACCAAAAAAAGGTAATATTAATATAATAAAATTGTTTTATTTATTCTTTGTTACAAAGTTACAATCTGTATTTCTATGCAATAAAGTACATTGAATTGAATGTGCGTACAGAATATTAACCAGACTCCGATTCGCTTGTGGAGGTGGTGTCTTCATCATCATCTTCGCCTACATGTATTCTTATATTATTATCAATAACAGAATCAATCCTGATATCTCGGTCAAAATGTTCCACAATCAGGTTTGTAGTCTTCTCAACAACCTTTGCCCAGTCATCTCTTGTGACTTCCCCGCAGGCTTCTTTTAATAGGGTCATCATCTTTTTCGTGCTGAATGGCGGGGAAGTATTGTGGCGGCAGGCGTAACCTTTTATTTGAGCCCAGATTAGCTCTATCGCGTAATATTGGCAGTCAACACTCTTTAAATGTAGTGGCATTCATTTCCTCGTGGTAGTCATTTGTGGTTTTTGATTAAAATGCCAGTAACGCGTTCTCCACAAAGTCGTATTTTGCAGAACCTGCGTGGCATATTATCAGACGGGCCCCCTTACCCATTGGTACTTTCGACGTCGACGCTTGTGTATCATCCGTCCAAGAACGGGAAACCGTGTGATTGGCGTTTAGCCATGTCTCGTCAATGAACACGACATTATCCCAGTTATCAATATTTTTTGCTTCTCTCAAAAAACTTATCCGTTTTAAAATTATGTCGTATCGTTCTAATAAAATATTTCTTGTCTGTTTTTTTATACAAAAAACCAATATCTTTTAAGATTTTGGTTAAAGCAGTTTTACCCCCGCTAAACAGTCCAGCTTCTCTTAACGATGCCAAAAGCTTCTTCCTGTTGAGATATTCATTTCTGGAATAGTAACCATATATATGATTTCTGATTGCATCGGCGTCAAAGGTGTCAATATCTGTCACGGGTTTAGTTCTACGTTTCTTCTTCGGAGTACGTAAAATATTATCTTCCGTGCCAGTAGAGCCGAACTTTTCTTTATTAATATTTGTTATCGTTCGTTTGCTAACTCCAAGCGCCTGAGAGGCGCGTTCTTGTACTTGTTCGACAAGTAACAGGGGTCCGCCATTTTGCCGCTCCCGCTCAAAGTAATCTTGCATCTTGATGATTAACTCACGGGCTCCACTTTTCAATGTTTGTCCACGTTTAGGCATTATTATGCACCAAAAGTAAAAAGAACGCAATACAAAACACAATCGAAGTCCGATTTAGCGCCGATGTCAGTTTGAAAAGCAGAAACAGTCCATTAAACGAAAGCCAGGCAATCAAATAAAAACAGATCGAAAACACTTGAAGAACGTGGTCTATGCGCACGAAACGACAACAGACGACTGTTTTCTTCATCATCATCATTTCATCATCATTACAGCCCTTCACAAGTCCACTGCTGAACATAGGCCTCCCCCAAAGAATGCCACAAAGCACGGTCCTGATCCACCTGCATCCATCGACTTCCTGCATGTCTTACCAGGTCGTCACTCCATCTCGTGGGGGGACGCCCTACACTTCGCCTACCGGTACGAGGCTGCCACTCGAGAACCTTTCTTCCCCATCGGTTGTCGGTTCTTCGAGCTATATGGCCGGCCCACTGCCACTTCAGCTTACTAATCCGTTGGGCTATGTCGGTTTCCCTGGTTCTACTGCGGATATCCTTATTCCTAAGTTTATCACGCAGAGAAACTCCGAGCATAGCCCTCTCCATAGCTCGCTGAGCGACCTTGAGCTTCCTCATACGGCCAGCAGTGAAGGACCACGTCTCAGTTCCGTAAGTCATCACTGGCAACACGCACTGGTTGTACAATTTCGTTTTAAGGTTTTGAGGTATGTCTGACGAGAAGATGTATCGTAGCTTCCCGAACGCTGCCCAGCCGAGTTGAATCCGTCGATTGACCTCTCGGTCGAAGTTGGACTTACCTAGTCGGACTATTTGTCCCAGGTAAACATACTCGTCAACAACTTCGATCTTAGTGCTCCCAACAACTACCGGCATAGGTGTGACATGGACATTAAACATGATCTTAGTTTTATCCATGTTCATCTTAAGACCTATCCGTTGGGAGACACTATTGAGGTCATTGAGCATAGTGCTTAGGTCCTCCAGCGATTCTGCCATAAGGACTATATCGTCGGCAAATCGAAGGTGAGTGATGTACTCGCCATTGATGTTAATACCGCATCCTTTCCAGTCCAGAAGCTTGAAAACGTCTTCCAATGCAGCGGTGAAGAGTTTCGGGGATATAACATCACCCTGTCTTACACCTCTCTGCAATTGGATAGGTTTCGTACTCTGGTTCTGTACTCGGACAGCCATCGTGGCTCTACTGTACAAACACTTCAGCACTTCGATATACCGACAGTCAACTTGGCACCGCTGAAGGGACTGCAGCACCGCCCAAATTTCGACGGAATCAAAGGCTTTCTTATGGTCCACATACGCCAGACATAGTGGCAAATTGTACTCTTCGGACTTCTGTACAATTTGCCGAAGGGTATGTATGTGGTCTATGGTGCTAAAGCCCTTTCGGAAACCGGCTTGTTCGGGAGGCTGGAAGTCGTCAAGTCTGCGCGCGAGACGATTCGTAATGACTCTCGAAAACAGCACGTAGACGCGGCTCAAAAGGGAAATCGGTCTGTAGTTCTTCAAGAGAGCGTTGTCACCTTTCTTGAAGAACAAGACCACCGCACTTCTGCTCCACGCCTCCGGTGTAATGCCACCATGCAGGACGGAATTAAAGAGCTTCTGAAGGACTTCAAGTACCGGTTTTCCACCCGCTTTCAGAAGCTCCGCTGTAATTCCATCATCGCCTGGGGCCTTACCGTTTTTAAGGTGCTGAAGAGCCATTCTAATCTCGCTCAGACTGACGTCCGGGATATCTTCGGAATAGTGTCGGATAAGACTCGCTCTTGGATCGTTACTCACATTTGCGTGTGGCTCCAACGATGACGTGTACAGCTGCCCATAGAACCTCTCAATCTCACTCAAAATCTCAGGTGCCCCGGAAACGATGCTGCCACATTCGGTCTTCAGCTTTGACAGTTGGCTCTTTCTGGCAGACAGGTCTCTGGCAAAGACTTTGGAGCCTTGGTTCCGCTCGATCGCTTCTTCAATACGAGCTGTATTGAAGTTGCGTAAGTCCCGCCGCATGCATTTGGAGATCTGTCTGTTCAGTTGCCTGTATGCTGTCAAATCTGTTGAAGAATGTAGCCTCATCTCCCGTCTAACAGCCATGAGATAAAGAGTGTGATCGGAGAGTTTTTGTGTTCTTCTGCGGCGGGTCTTGCAGAACTTAGCTCCGACCGCATGGACAGTTTCCACGAGCTTGTCATTCATATCGTCCACTTCATTGCAGTCTTCTAGGCACTGAAAACGGTTTCGTAACTCGAGCTGAAAGGTTTCGGGACTTTGGATTAGAGCACGAGGGGGACGGAGCGTTGACTTCATCAGACGAGACCTCTCCAACTTAACATTTAGGTTCAGTATGCCTCTAACCATTCGGTGATCGCTGCCGGTTTTCACCCTCGCGATCACTGAGACATCACTGAACAGTTGTCGTCTGGTCGTCATAATGAAGTCAATCTCATTTTTTGTCGAACCGTCGGGGCTCGACCAGTTCCACTTCCTGTGGGGCCGCTTCTTGAAGAAAGAGTTCATCATAAAGAGTCCCTCTTTCTCCATGAAGTCGGCCAGCTGCTGGCCCCTTGGGTTCCGTTGCCCTATTCCAAATTTCCCTACTTTCAGCTCACCGTTCTCTCTTGTGCCTAGTTTTGCATTGAAGTCTCCCATTAACACCGTATATTGGGTTTTGGAGGAATGCATGGCTCTAGAGATATCCTCATACATTTCCTCCACCTCCTCATCGGGGTGTGCCGAGGTTGGTGCGTAAACCTGTATGACCTTCAGCGAATACCGTTTGGTGATTCTGAGTATAAGGTACGCAACCCTCGTCGACACACTCCCGATCTTTACAACGTTGTTAACGAGAGACTTGTGGACGATAAATCCGACACCTCCTTGGGACAGATGTTCGCCCTCCCGGTGATAGAGCAAGTTGCCGGATTCGAGGATTACCGTGTCCTCCCCCTCTCTTCGGACTTCGGATAATCCTATAATACGCCAGCGCAACTTGTCTATCTCTTCTTCCAGCTCCACGATCTTCTCGTCAGTCCTCAGGGTGTGTGCGTTGTATGTTGCCAGGTCGAGTCGTCGTAGGTGGCAACCGAACCTCCACCGGAGATTCTTAGCACCCCCTGCCCCGCCGTTACCATGGTCGCCACCGTAGCCAGGAATAGCGGGGCCGCCGGGGACTGGGGGCCGTATCTTTGTTACTCTCGTCATTGGGGGGTATTTGCCATAGTTGCCACGCTTGGCGAGCGGGTTGGCAACCGCAGTTTTTTTATTATAATATTGGCTATTATCAGGAAGATGCTGCTGCCCATCTCCCACCTGTTTCCCTTTGTCACCTTTTACGACACCCACGGGAGGATATGGGGTAGTGGATATTCTTGACCGCCACTACACGGCTGTTTTAGCGTCACAAAATGGCGGCCCATAACGCCATTTGGGGTTACCATTTTCAACCTAAATATAAAAATGCTACTTTCTTTCGCGCGTTCGGTTTGGTCGTAGTTTTATTTTTATATTTAATAAAAGTTATCTTATACTCCATTATTTTCAAAGAAAAACAAAACGTATTATTTTATAAAGTGTAACTGTATAAGAACAGATTACGATACTGTTATTGCCTGTTATTGTTAGCACAGCACTACGAATATAAAGCGCTGACATAACTTTGTAATAGCGCAGTATAGATTTAGAAAAATATTGTTTACCAAGTTATTTGACACTCAGTTTGACACAAAATTATAACATTCATTGATTAGTGATATAATAATGTTGTTTTAATGCTCATCAATTGTTAAAACGGTAAACAACCAGCAAAAATATTTTTATCGTAACTGCAACGCCATTACAAAGTTACGTCGTCAGTTCAATCGCGACGTGTCAGGAACGCATTCTCTGAACGGCCGAACTATAATTTATTTTCTTGTGGCAGACCCCATAAATAAGTTGGGTAAGTGCAGAGCCAATAACCTCCCTCTGATAATTTTGTGTTTATGGAATTTGGAATAGGCGTTTTCGGTTGGGCTATTACTATTTATCGGCAGTCACAGCCTTATACGTTAAATAACAAAGTAACACGCACGGGCGAGGTTCGAATTCGGGAAAGACATATATTACAAATTTAAATTAAACAAATAAAAATCATTTGTAGGCGACACGCACATTCTGTATATCCTTATTTCTGCATAGTTTAAATTTATTAACTTTAAGGTTGATGACGATACCCATAATATGTCAAATCATATTTTTAAGCTGCATAATTGTTATTATGTATGCATAAAATCCATTAACAAAGTCGGAATAGTTATCATCATCATTACAGCCCTTCACAAGTCCACAGCTGAACGTAGGCCTCCCCCAAGGAATGCCACAAAACACGGTCCTGAGCCACCTGCATCCATCGACCTCCTGCATGTCTTACCAGGTCATCACTCCATCTAGTGGTGGGACGCCCTACACTTCGTCCGCCGGTACGAGGCTGCCACTCGAGAACCATTCTTCCCCATCGGTTATCGGTTCTTCGAGCGATATGGCCGGCCCATTGCCACTTCAGCTTACTAATCCGTTGAGCTATGTCGGTCACTTTGGTTCTACTGCGGATATCCTCATTTCTAAGTTTATCACGCAGAGAAACTCCGAGCATAGCCCTATCCATAGCTCGCTGAGCGACCTTGAGCTTCCTCATCCGGCCAGCAGTGAAGGACCACGTCTCAGTTCCATAGGTCATCACTGGCAACACACACTGGTTGTATAGTCTCGTTTTCAAGTTTTGAGGTATACCTGATGAATGCCCAACCGAGTTGAATGCGTCGATTGACCTCTCGGTTTAAGTTGGACTTACCTAATCGGACTATTTGTCCCAGGTAAACATATTCGTTAACAACTTCGAGCTTAGTTCTCCCAACAACTACCGGCATAGGTGTGACATTGACATTAAACATGATCCTTGTTTTGTCCATGTTCATCTTAAGACCTATCCGTTGGGAAATACTATTGAGGTCATTGAGCATAGTGCTTAGGTCCTCCAGTGAATCCGCCATAAGTACCTACTATATCGTAGGCAAATCGAAGGTGAGTAATGTACTCGCCATTGATGTTAATACCGCATCCTTTCCAGTCCAGAAGCTTGAAAACGTCTTCCAATGCAGGGGTGAAGAGTTTTGGAGATATAATGCTTGGTTCAAAAAATGGCGCATCGATGTGAACCCGGAGAAGGGCTCCGCCGTTCACTTCGATTATAAACGACGCCGTCTCAAAAACACTCCACCAATACGTATGCTAGGGACCCCTGTCCCCAGGCATACGTCTGCCAAATATTTAGGTGTCACTCTAGACACAGGGCTAACTTTTAGGCCCCACGTCAAAAGAGTAACCCGTCACGCACGTTTTTACCTGAGTATGTTGGGCCGACTCAGTAAAATGTCCCTCAGAAACAAGCGTACCCTTTATAAGGTCTGTATACGACCAGTCATGTCCTACGCGGGCCCCATTTTTGCCCACGCTAACCCTAAAATTATTAATGAACTCCAAGTAGTTCAAAACCTTTTCTGTCGTCGAGCTGCGAACGCACCTTGGTACGTCCGTAATGCCGACCTTCATCGGGACCTAGAGCTCCCTACAATTCAACAATTTCTTAAAAAACTCTCTGAGAACTTCTTCAAAGCCTCAGAGTCGCACTCCAATCATCTTATTCGTGAGGCAGCTACTTATGCAGCCCCACTCCCCTCTCGCTATCGAGTCCGCAGGCCGAGAAACTCTCTCTCGGACCCGCCTAATAAACTGTCAAACGACCTGAACTGCCTCATGGCGGCTCAGGCCAACTCTAATTAAATTATTCATAATTAATTTGCCTTCGTAGGCACTCCCTCAGCGGCTCGTAGCCGCCTGCGCCCTCTCTTCCCAAAAGAGGGTCGCTTCCGATACGTCATAAGAAGCTTTAAACAGCTAGTTGCCAGTCCCTAAAAGCGGTTTTTAGCGGGTATCACTTAGGTCCCCCGGTAGGCAGTGAGTCCCGCATAACCAGGACAGACCGGCTGTCGTGGTATGCATAATGCATTTTCCGCCTCCCTCTGTGGTAGCCCATTTACAAATTGCTTCGGGCGCAAAAAAAAACCTATAAAGGGAGTCTCGCTTCAGTTTTCAAACGGGAAGCATCTATTAAAGGCCTTATCTCGGGGCCGCACTGCTCCGGGATCCTGCAAGCCTTTGCCTTTACTTGAAGTCGTCGTCTACGCCTCCACCTACTAGTGCCCGCGCTATCTTTAGCCGCTGTGCGTGCTTGCTCCAGGCGCTGCGAGCGTTTACTCCAGGCGCTGAGAGCGCCTAATCAAGGCGCAGCGTGTGCCTACTCTGGGCGCTGCGTGTGCCTACTCCAAGCGCAGCGTGTGCCTACTCTGGGCGCTGCGTGTGCCTACTCCAAGCGCTGCGTGTGCCTACTCCAGGCGCAGCATGTGCCTACTCTGGGCGCTGCGTGTGCCTACTCCAAGCGCTGCGTGTGCCTACTCCAGGCGTAGCGTGTGCCTACTCTGGGCGCTGCGTGTGCCTACTCCAAGCGCTACGTGTGCCTACTCCAGGCGCTGCGTGTGCCTAGACCAGGCGCTGCGTGCCACCACCGCCAAGCGCGGTGTGCCACTTTGATCTTCAGGCTCCGCTTCAGTATTCATGTATCTTTATTTTCTATTTAATTGTAATTCAAGTCACCCATCACCATCATCATACTTCATTTTTTTTATATAAAATTGTAAATATCTTTTTAAAATTTTAAATATATTATTTTTTTTGTTCTATTTTTGTTGTTTCGTTGTTGTTAGGTTAGGTTCTTTTTTTAATTGTCGCTTCACGACAAGGGACTGCAGCACCGCCCAAATTTCGACGGAATCAAAATCTTTCTCATAGTCCACATACACCAGACATAGTGGCAAATTGTACTCTTCCGACTTCTGTACAATTTGCCGAGGGGTATGTATGTGGTCAATGGGGCTAAAGCCTTTTCGGAAACCGGCTTGTTCGGGAGGCTGGAAGTCATCAAGTCTGCGCGCGAGACGATTCGTAATGACTTTCGCACAATAGGTACTAGCAATTTATATTAAAATATGAAACTGAAAAGGTTCTGTTTCGATGAATAGATATCATCCACCATATTCTTCTTCAACGACGTATTTTTTTAATTTCCTTCTTTTTAAATAGGTCAAGCATCGATAAATACTTATTAAGGCAAGAGTTGATGCCGCTATTATTTCGACGTCTTTTATCGTTGCTGGCTCAACGCAAACTGAATGCATCGCGAGAGTGTAAACTGGCACTCGTTAGTCGTTACCTCGCAACAACACGCTTGATGCGAGGCGAGGTACGAGGCGAGGCGCGGGGCGAGAGTCTAAACCCGGTATTATAGAATGTACTCTGTGTGACTCTGTGCTTCATAGGCCATAGGAGTTTTGGCGGGAACTTGATCGGCGGCGGTTTGCTGCTCCTGTTTTATAGTTTAAATAATAGTTTGAAGTGGATTTTGATATATAAAAGTGGTGCGATTTTATGTATTAACTGTCTACGCATGTAAACTATTAGTGGAAACGGTGAAACTGGTGCTCTGATGGTGATGGATTCTCAAGATAAGCTGTTTGCCTGCATAGGCGCCTTTAGATACCATTACCAACTGTCAGCTGTCTGCTGGCTCAAGTTGCCGTCAAAATCTCCAAAGGGCTGCACAATGTGACGTATCAACATATTGTGAAGTAGTGAACTATGAAGGATAATTATACATTTGAAGAAATTAGAATAAATCGAATAAAAATACTCACGACTTGCCCTAAAGGTCTAGATACCAGGCCATAAACTCCAAAAAAAAAACATAGACCATAAACTCATAGGCTCTGTCTGTGGTTAACAGTCTTGTTTGACAGTGACAGTAGTGTTTCTGTTAGTTTCACCAAAACTATAGTTGTATGATTAGTTTGTGTGTTAGGAACAGAGTACTTTTTTAAATATAGGAAGTGTTAGGTGACAGTACAAAACGTAAAAGGAAAACGTTCTTCAAACTTCAAGAGGTTGAAAAAATATGATAACGATAAATATGAAGTTTGACTTTTTCCTTTGATCAAGGAATAACTATATTTTTTGTTGTCTACTTTTGAGTTTTTATTTTGACTTGGCTCAGTATTTTGAAATATGAAGTTAATACAAGTTATGAAAAGATTTTGTGGGCCATCAGTAGTTTATTATTCTTGTTGTCACCCAGGACTACCCATACTTCAAGCACGGTATAGCACCACTGTGGGATTTTTAAAGTTAAGAAAGATAGCTCCAGCTATATTTAACATTCGTAATTTAGGGTTAGGACCTACTTCAAAAGATTTCGAAGAGCCAACCCAAATATCAGGTCCACTAACAAAAGTACATGCTACCGAACTTGTCTTGCGTTTAAATGACGAGGAAAGGAAGATATTGCTTAATGCTTTACAAGGGTACGAATCTAATCGTATCAAGGAAGAATTCGAAGGTATTGTTATATGCATTTTCCTTTTACATGAATTGAACTATGTACTAGTAACATAGTATATGTTAATAGATAAACTAGCTGCTCAGAGATGGAGGACTAAGCTAGGCAGACCGAGTAAGGTGCCAACACTAGGAGATGTTGATCCTACGGGAACTTATTGTCCGGTACCTGAGGACTGGCTTAAGAAAAAATATGGTAAGTTCACGCAGTAATTTTTTGTGTCATCTGTTTAATGATTGATGAGTGAGATCATATTGTAAAAGACAAAATTTATTTGTTTCTTTGTTGACAAATTTAATAATACTTTTATGGGTTCAATTAGTTAAAGTAAATCTTAATTGTGATATTGGGATTTATCTGAAAAGTGGAGTATATGTTAACTTTAATGCAAAATTAAAATAATTTGTTCTGTTGTTCTGAATATTGCTAATATTGTTAATATTCTGCATTTAAACCTACATTTAATTTATTTTACAGCTGCCACAGTACCAAAACCAACTACTAAGGAGCTGCTTCATTGTAAGTTTTCTATATCACTTAAATATTTACTAGATAGATACTTAAACACCTCTAAACACTCATAAAATTTAATAAAAACACATTTTTGGTAAAAAAAATTAGGTTAAATGGCCCTTATAGCATCCTTAAATTACTTATTAAATTATTGCTACCATCTGCTTGGCATCTCATAGTTAATAAAATTAAATCCAAGTCTAAGCAAACCACTGCAATATGTCAAGATACTGTAAGCTCGTTCTGCATAGATTGGGTTAGAACTTTATATTTAAAAGTTGAAAGCAGCCTTCATTAACATTGGGAAGACACGCAATTATGTAACAAAAAATTGTATAGAATGAGCCATCTTATCTTATCTTTATATGTGGTAGAGCCGTGCTGCAGATATATTATGGTTGTAGCAAAAATGGATTAGCTATACCAGGGATAGGACAGCACTCTCACAGAATACCAACATAAAATAGCAGCTAAGTGCTGCTGTATTACGTATGGTGAGTGTAGAGAAAAGGAGACTCTTTTCACTGAAAGCAGGCATTCCATCTTAGTCCTTAAGAGTTACAACACATCTGTCTTAATGATTTCTTATATAGAACTGACACTCTGGAGAGTCAGCAGTCTGTGAACATGTTTAAGATTGTCCTCGCCATTACATTAGATTTGATAGCCCACAAATCCTGACAAAAGAACATTGATCCCTACTAAGGATGATTTGTGAGGCTATTGAAATTAAAAAATAACCTAATTTCATTAGAGAAGATAGATGGGTGCTACCATCTGCCTGGGATCTTATAATTGACAAAATTAAGTCCAAACCATAGAATACCACTGCAAGACTTCAAGATACTGTGAGCTTGTTGTGTAGATCAAACCATAAATTAATATTCAAAAGCTGAAGGTAGTTAGGCTAACTATGACATCGGGATGACAAAGACCTTGGTACCATCCGTGACCATAGATGCTGTAACTTGAAACATCACAAAATAAGTTAAAATTAAATGTGATAAAATCTGTAAAATTAGTTTAATTTAAAACTCATTTGCATTTTTGCTCTTAGTTGAGAAGAAACGACAATATCTATAGATCACAGCATCACAACAACCACTTACTATCAGGTGGACTGTGTGCTTGTTTATCATCCTAATTCTTTAAAAAAAGTTGATAGAAATGAGCATAATGACATTTTAAAAAGCATACATATTTATTTTGTTGAAAATGTGCTAATATGAGATATTATGTTATATAAATTGTTGGCCTATTTTTCATCGCCTCATGTATGATTTTCTTTATTTTACAGTATCCTTAGCAAATTCCGTACCATTTATTGGCTTTGGGTTTCTGGATAATTTCATCATGATAATTGCCGTAAGTATATATATTTTTTAACTATTATAAGCCAGTACTTTTGTTATCGCATCTGATGGTGAGAAAGGTGCAGCTAAAGGTGATAAAGCACACTTACTCAGCTTCACAAAAGTCTATTCACCCTTGTAAAAATAGAATATTCCATCCTTTTACTGTACACATTATGAATGGAGAAATAAACCAATTGGTTTGAAAGTGTGGCATTTTGGCAATGAAGGGGAGGAAACCAGCTGAATGTTTGGTGTTCTGATTATGAAACAGAAAGGAAGAAATTAAGTAATACAATTCCAATGCACTCTTCATCTGTCAGAAGCAACAAGCGTTCCTTGGTACGTTCCTAATCGACACCAAACTGAATGAGATGGATTCTATTACACCACCACATGATCTTCATTTGTTTAATAGAGTACATATTAATGGCAACCAAAATGTGAAGAATCTTATTTGTCATCGTCATTATGGCCTGAAGTCCACTGCTGAACATAGGCATCCCCCAAAGAAGGCCACTAAGCACAGTCCTGCTGATCCACTACCAACATTTAATAATTTTTTTGAATAAATTATTTTATTTATTTGATTTTTAAGAGAAGCAGTATAATAAATAATTACATTTTATAAAACATATAAAAGTAATCCTAAAACCAATAGTTTCCACAGGTATCTAATACGCAGTAAAAGCTTGCCACCACAATATTTTGTATAAAAATTTAAAATCTATATGAATAAATAAAATTGAAGTGTCTGTTTGTAATGTCAAAATAACAGATTTTTACTAAATGCATATGAAAGTGTATACAGTAAGTATAACAAAAACACAATTTCTAAATTTTATGTCTGTCTGTCTGTTTGTTCCGGTTAATCTCCGAAACGGCCGGACCGATTTCGACGAGACTATCACTGGTAGATAGCTGATGTTATAAGGAGTAATTTAGGCTACTTATATTTTAGAAAAAGAATTAGGGTTCCGCGCAATGTAATTAAAACCCTAAATTACACGCGGGCGAAGTCGCGGGGAACAGAAAGTATAAAAATATAAAAGAAAAAGAATAATTGAATGATGTTTATAATCAAACATTAAGTACTTAAAAAGTCAAAAGTAATATGATACATATAATCTATAATAAAGAAGTGGATTGAACAGGGCTCTGCCCTGTTCAATCCACTGTTATTCTTGCCATCACTCGACGAAAATCTTCAGTGGGCCTCCATATATCTAAACTAGCAAGAAGGCTAATCTCTATAGCTTATGCTGTAAAAAACATTAGAGATCTCGCTAGTGTCGACGACAACTAGATTAGTTTATTTCAGTTATTTCCATAGCATAATGTCATGGGATTTTGCTATGGAGAAATGCGGCTGATTTAGAAATTATTTTTGTTTTACAGAAGAGAGCCAGCCATAACAACTGTTTACAACCTAATACCCAGAACGTCTGACAGGGAAAAATTTAAAGAAATAAATAAATTAACTTAGGCCTTACAGTATATGTACGAAAATTTAATGTATGTTCACTAAAACAAAAGTAGTTTTAATATACACTCTGTACACAGTAGGAACAAACACAAGCTAGTGATACCAGTCTCTCTACTCCACAGAGTCAATAATTCATTCTTGGAGCAATGTATACGCTATTACAACAAAGTCCCAGAAAATATATGAGGTCTATTACGAAATATTTTAAATATTTTATTTTTACTAGTCTATAATATAAATGAGACAATATAAATGAACACATGGTTCATAATAATAACCCCTGGGAATGACGTGGTCGCTTCCAAGCAATTTCTAAAATAAATTTTGTACATACTTTATACAACCTTTCATATTGTATAATTTCCTTTTTTTTAAAGTCCCGCTGTTTTTCTTGCTGCTTTTTCCTAGGAATTTCCAGTAGTGAAGTAAAAAAAAATGTCTTTCAATAAGAATTACATGTAATTGTATATTGTATAAAAAATTATTGTATTTCTATCCTGAACCATCTGCATCTATCGACTTAGTGCATCTCTTACCAGGTCATCACTCCATCTTGTGGAGTACACTTCGCTTACGGAAGAATCTTAATCTTAAAGCTTAGTCTTAATGAGACATTTGATATTAAATCACTAGTAACAATAAGTAGCTGCATGCTCATGTTATTTGAACACTTATCTAAACAATGGTTATCTTGCACTAAGCAAAGCTAGCAATGGTAATAAAAAAGGCTCATTCTAATTATAGTTTTTATTACAATGACAAGATTTTGATAAGAGTGCAATTAAATTTTACACAACAAACAACTTAATAAAAGGAGAAGCTCTTAATTCGGCTGCATTTTTTTTGTATGTTTTACGCGACAGCTTGGCTAATTTTAATGATGCTGTATTTATTGAATAACCTAAACCCCAAAACCACTAGTAAATGTGGAATAGGGAATTAAAATTTTAATGTTATCATATACATATTTTTTTATTTACTGAAGATCTTTTGGGAATATTTTATTTACATCTTTTCATATCATATCAATTTTGTATATTTTCTGGAATTTTATTGTAAAAGCGTATACATCGCCCCAAGAATGAATTACTGACTCGATGGAGTCGAGTAACTGGTACTACTAGCTTGTGTCTGTTCCTAGTATTTACAGAATGAATATCACTTATTTTTGTAAAACTACTTTTATTTTTGTGTACGTACATTACATTTTCATAAATGTATTGAGAGGCCAAAGTTAATATATTAATTTCCTTAAATTTTTGTCGCAGCGACTCTTTAGGCTTTAAATCATAAATTGCTCTAATGGCTCTCTTCTGTAAAACAAATATAATTTCAGTGTCAGCTGCGTGTCCCCATAGCAAAATACCATACGACATTATGCTATGGAAATAGCTAAAGTAAACTAGTGTAGCTGTTTCAACACTAGTTAGACTTCTAATCTTTTTTACGGCATATGCTGCAGAACTAAGTCTGCTTGCTAGTTTTGATATATGGGGGCTCCATTGAAGCTTCGCGTCTAGTGTGATTCCAAGAAAAATGGTGGTATCTACAAGACAGTTTCTCCCCATTTAAAATTACATTAGTATTTAATTGTTTGACATTTGGAGTCATAAATTTCATACATTTCGTTTTAGTGCCATTTAAATGCAAATTATTAACATTGAACCAATTTACTAATTTAGATATAGCATTATTTACTTCGTCATATTTTAGCAATTGTCGACTTAATTTGAAAATTAAAGAAGATTAAAGAATAACATACATAAACACATGCCTGTCAACCAGAGTGCCAGAGGCAGAGATTATGGACTCCCATTTGGCACGATTAATAGATTACGTAGTAATTATTTTATTCTTATTATTTTTTAATCGGGTTTTACTTTCTCTTAAGTTTTTTTTTGCAACATTCCGCACTTACGTGGTGTAATAGTGGTTTGGATCCATCACTCTCTCCATGAGTTTATTTATACAGGTTTGTTTTTATTATTACAGGGTTATTTAATTACGAACACCACAATAACTAAACATAAAAGTATATTTACATGTATTGATATGAAAAATAAGTCTCTTTTCCGTAAGAAATACATGACATCAAAAGAATTACTAATAATAATCTTATTAATGATTGCAAAAATGTCGATTTTGATAATTTTTAGGGTTCCGTACCTCAAAAGGAAAAAACGGAACCCTTATAGGATCACTTTGTTGTCCGTCTGTCTGTCTGTCAAGACCCTTTTTCTCAGGTGCGCGTGTAGTTATCAAGCTGAAATTCATATCAAATTCTCAAGTTTACTGTCCCTTGGAGCTGCTGTGAAAAAGTCAAACTTCTAAGCCAACGCAATCAAAACATACAGCCGTTTATGCAGCAATTTTTCTACATTCGCAAGGGAATCAAACCTACAGGGTACTTCCCGTGAACTCAGAATCTTGAAATTTGGTACGAAGCAATGTTTTATGGCACAAATAAAGGAAAAATTGCGAAAAGCATAAATTTTTAGTTATATCATATAATATAAATATTTTTAATAACTTTAAACTTATATACCTACGGATTTGTTCGGAACCCTCGGTGCGCGAGTCCGACTCGCACTTGGCCGGTTTTTTATTAGAAAGTAATGCCTACTATGATATTTTGAGCGACGATTGCTTTATTACACGCGGAATTTTCCAAGGTAGTGTTCTGGGCCCTACCCTCCTTTTATGCTTTATTAATAACCTCTGTCAAATTCTTAATTGTAAGGTTATGCGCTGTGCTGATGACGCCGCACTTAACTTTTACGGACAGTCTTGGGAAAAAGTTTATTCTGTTGCACAAAGTGGTCTTAATACAGTCTAACAATAGCTTGCTACACATTACCTATCTTTAAATGCAACTAAAACTAAATACATTCCCTTCGTCAGCATTAAAAAGCCAAGAGAACTTAAATTTATATGTTCATGATTACTGTATTTCTTTCTTTCACAGACTCTTTCGAAGAGCATATAAACCATATTTCTTTCAGAGTTCATAAACTTACAAACATTTTTAAGCAGCTTCGTCATCTTACTGATATTAGTATCAAAATTTGTTTATACTGCCTTATGTCAGTCTATTATCACATGAGTAAAGAAACCGACTAGATGGGAAGCTACATACAAACGTCTCGCTACAAGTACACCCACACATAGCGCAGCGATGTGTGCGTGAGCTCTCACCGACAGGTTCACCGACGCTCCGTCAGGGTACAAACCGGTTTACGCCGGCTCAGTCAGAGTGTGAATGAAAGGGCTGTTGGTCACGCGCATTGAAATAAATAGATGAATAATATTTCGTGATTTTATAGATCAATAAATCTATTAATTTTTTTTACAATTAGAGTTAAGTTTGGATATTGTGTACTATAAAATAAGACATTATAGATTTATAAGTATGTATTAATATTAGATAATTAATGTTTGTATAAGCTAAATACCTAAGTTGTACAGTATGTATGAAAAATTCGAAAGAAAATAATATAATAGCCAAACAGTGGTGCAGGTAGTGTTAGTGGTATTAGTGCTGGTGATGGTAATGGTGGACGGTGGTGCTGATTGTGCGGTGTTGGTAGCGGTGGAAGGTGGTGCTGTACGTGTTGGTAATGGTGTCAGTGATTGTGGTGGTGCTGGTAGTTAATTTGTGGTGGTGGTGGGTAGTGGACCACCACTAACACTACCACCACGATCAGCATCACCACCACAGCCCTTACTACCGCCACCATCATCCCGGTAGTAACATTGGTGGTGGTGGTTTATCAACACCGCCACTGTCCACTACCGTCATCACAGTCATTACTAATACCATCTGATTTTTGTACTCATGAATACGTTGTCTTTCGAAAATGATATTGATAGAAATGTAGATATTTTTTCCTTAAAATTTTCACATGCATCAGGTGATAACCCTATCAGAATAGGTATAAATTTTCAACGTTGTTAGAAAGCTTCCCCTCTGGTCTTCTTTACTCTGTGCTATTATTAACTGAAGCATAACATGTTGGGGTGGTACAGCAAAAACCCACATGATTAGGTTAGAGCGTGCACAAAGACTTGTACTTACATTCTATACAAATAAATAAAATTGAAGTTTTTACTAAATGCATATGAAAGTATATACGGTACTTATAACAAAACACATTATTTTATAGTCTTGTCTGTCTGTCTGTTTGTTCCGGCTAATCTCCGGAACAGCTGGACCGATTTCGACGGTACACTTCGCTGGCAGATAGCTGATGTTATAAAGATTAACTTAGCATACTTGTATTTAAGAAAAAGAGTACGGGTTCCGCGCAAAAAAACTCCAAATTGCACGCGGGCGAAGTCGCGAGGGACAGCTAGTATTTTATAAAAAACATAGATGATTTTCAACAAACAAACTTTACAAATTGTGTGAATTGCTGTGTGGCAGGGCGACAGCATAGAAAGCAGCATGAGCGCATACATCACGCTGTCGACTATGGCGGCGGCGGCGCTGGGCAACACGTTCAGCGACGTGATCGGCATCGGCTCCTCCTACTACGTGGAGCGCGCGGCTGCGCTGGTGGGCCTCGGGGCTCCCGCGCTCTCGCCGGTTCAACTCGACATGCCCATCAGCAGGCGCTTCGCCAACGTGGTAATTGACAACAGACCGTTTCTATACAGTAACCAATGACTTCTATGTATACCACTCACGGTATATAAAAAACAAGAGGAAGTAGCAAAACGCATAATTTGTAGCAGAACCACTGTCGCCAAACTCACACATACGCAAGAAAGAAATGTGTACCTACAATTATGTACCATTTCAATAATTTTTGCGTAATTGGCTATTAAAAAATAAAACAGAAAGGCATTATGTTACTCACCATTCACTTGAGTACGAACCATATTTTCTTCATTATTTAATTAGTAATGCGTAGGCCAATATTGTATTTGCACACCTCATAAGGTAATAATACAGTGTACATATTCTAATTTTCTTTAACAACTTTTATACATGTATTATGCAAATAAATGAATTTGATTTGATTTGATTTCAAAAAAGAGATCATATTACTTTTCACCAACGAAGTTTCTAGAATTAATGAGTAAATTTAGCTTCTTAACGTTAGATGTCGCAATAATAAATACACACTATTATAGATATAATGCCAATAGATATAACGTTGACATTGCCCTAACTAACTTATACTGCTACGTAAATGATGTTAGTGATGTAGTTACTCTCCATGAAAGTGATCTGGCTTATATCGATATTCAGTATATGATTATTATGATGTATATGAAATGTATTGACTGAAGAAACAGAAATTGAAAAAAAAAATGATAAAATGAGTAAAATAGCAAAATTTATTGGAAATTGTTGTTGATGTTTTACGTATATCCCCGTAATTCATATAGCCGGCATATAATTAATTGTCTTTAAGGGAAATTTATAGATTGTTATCTAAATTATCATTTATGAAATAGAAACAAAGAAAATAATAAAAAACAATAATTTTGCAATTGTTTATTGTCATTGAAATAACACATAATTATTAAAAATTATCGTTTTCACATTTTAATATTAAATTTTAGACGATAATTAATTCAGATACTAATGTAGGTCATGATATTAAGATCACTTTTATTTCAGCTTCTTTCCAAAAGTCGTGACTCGTGAGTATTACTAAACTACTTACTTACTTCTCTGGCTTAGCAACCTTAACAAAAGTTCATTCATAGGGTCACCCTATATCACCCTATAATTTCGTATATTTTCATAGACATCCAGTATTTGCAAATTTTCGTTAATATGTTAGTGGATGAACAGGACTGTGATAAAATTTTATCGCAAACTTTAATATCGGCGTAGTCACAACACTATCGCAGCTATTTTTATTCAAAATATATTTGCTCTTTAGTATAACGAAATAAGGTTGAATATTACTTGTAATAAAGGCAATTTGATATTTTGTCCATGTTTAGTCAAGTTTCTATCCAAAAAAGAAAGAAATACACGTGTCTTTGGTACGAAACACCTCCATTCAAAATATTTTTCGTTTATACACTAATATTGCCCAAAACGTCATATTTTCGCATATATCACTTAAGCCGACTACAGACCTGCCTGCCGCAGGGGCAATCTAGGAAGCACAGCGATCGGAGCAATATCGAAGGTCGCAGGGCCGACTTAAAAAATTGCCCCTGCTTGCCTACACACATCACAATTAAGGAGGCAATTAAGGGTCATCCCCACTCCTACACCCTAGATTGCCCCTGCGGCAGGCAGGTCAGTAGCCACCTTTAAGCAGCGATCTGTCAGCTCGCAACAATTTGGGCCTGCGACTGACAGTCAGTTACACTCTGCTGTCACTAATTCTGACTCGCCTGCTCCGCCCACTTTGGGCTTCCTCTTGTTTTTTATATTCCGTGATACCACTAGACGGCCACCACCGTACTAATACGTTGCGCACTAAGTTACGGTTAATTCTCCGTAACTTGTTTAGTTGACTGCGAGCGCCCGAGAAGACTAGTTCTTTGTTTCGACAATATAAAACAGATTTTGTTTAACCTGACTAAAAAATACGTGCGCACTTTGTCAACGTGATTAGAAGTTCATTTTAAATATTTATCCTAAAAGTAAGTGACGTAAATAAATATACAACTGCGTAAATTTACCGTGTCGGCTCACCGTCCACAATCGTGCTCTGTGGCAGAGTTTATGTTCAGAATTGTCAGTTAAGTCGTATACTAAACTCAATCAGAACACAAAACTAACAGAAACCCATTGTTAGTTTTGTGCTCTGATTGAGTTTTGTTTAATTCTTTGACCGTCCCCGTGTTTCTGACACTACTTTACCCTACCTATCCTTATAATATATGGCTTGTATAAAGTTTCATCGGGTATAGATAGGTTAGTGTGTGTCTATTTGTGTGCATGCTTGTGGTACTTAGGGTAACAAAATATCTCCTGTGTGGTTGATAGATTGCATAGAATAAAAATCAATAATTAAAATCTTAATATAGGCCATGTTATGCGATGTCTGGATGTGAATTACCTCAGTAAGTGATGCAATTTCATATGACCTAGTTAAAGTCTGCAATTCAAACCAGGTCAAAATTCATTGTAGTGTTTATATTGCTCCTAATTAAATAATTTTTTGTACTCAAATCAGGGTCGAGTGCTTGGTATCACGCTGGGCTGCTTCCTTGGCATGACCCCCCTCCTGTTCAAGGACGACGAGAAGAAATCAGACTCTAAAGATAAGTAATCATATCCAAATACAAATATGTTTTACTGGATGTTTACTTACGTAGGCATAGGCATAATGTTCAGACTGCCTAGATAAACTTTCCTTTAAAATATACATTAATTGAATATATCTTACTGATGTATTCAATTAATGTATATTTATGTATCTAAAACATGTATGTGTTAAACTGTAAATTGGCAGCAAGTATATTTAATATGACGGAAACAATGTAAATGAATCAAGAATCTGATGTGAAAGAATACAAACTGGATTCATTGAACTTATAACGTCTCAATAAGAATAGTAAATGAAACAGCTAGTACCAGAACAAACTTTATTTATTGTAATTATTGCAATTAATAGTTTCATTAGCACTAATAAGTAAATTTTGCACTTTAATATGTACAATTGTATTTAGATGCACTTATTAACAATTTAATCATGTTGCACATTTATAATATTTAATAGAAACTATTTCTTGTATAGTGATTAACTGATTAAACATATTTGAGGTATAAATGGTATAAATACAAATTTAGATGAATTTCTATGAAATCTTTTTGTACTATATACATTTATATATTTATAGTGTTCTATTTACTGATTTTTATATAAAATATCTGTAATATATGTTAATAACTGCCGCCTTGGCATTAATGCAGCAATCTGTCGGTTAATAACTTAGCGCTTATGTGTAGTTACATACAACTATATGTACTAAGTACAACATACAACTATATAATGTTATGTACCCAGGAATCCGTGTTGTGTCTCGATATCATTAGTGATCATAAAAGTCTTCTGGATGGATGATCTTATGATTTTTTTTATCTTGCCTCTGGTCTAGCGCTATAATGCCTATATTTTTAAATAATTGCAACTTTATATTAGCCATGCATTTAGTTTCTTTGTTGGTCTAGTGCAGATTTAATTAGGAAAAATAATATACGATGAAAACAATAATGTAGGAGAAATGTGAGACTTATTATTAATTTATTCCAATGTGTTTGGTCAATACAATTAAAACAGAATGGTATAATTTTTTTATTTCTTCAACTTTGGACCTTCAGAAACAGAAACTTTTTTATTCAATATAGATTATAAATAATACTTATTGAAAGTCACTGTGTTGTTAAATTACCACTTCCTTTCTAGGTTCTCCCTAGGGAAGGACCAAATAAAAAAAACTTCTTTTAATAGACAATTTTATTACACTGTGGTGTTTGTTGTTATATATGTGCGCTATATTATTTTGAATTATAAAAGAATTAGGTATGATAAACGACACTAATAAGCATGCTATATGCTAAGCTCGTATACAAAGTTTTTAAATAGATTTTACAATGTGTTTTAACCTTGTTTCTAGTTCTGGTGTGATTAAAGAGAAAATAAATACACAAAACCTTTTGCTAATCTCGTACCATCCCAATTTTAATTTCTTTATTGGATGGTATTGCAAAGTAAAGAGCCTACGTACATCCTATTGCTGGCACATATCTCCTGTTGTACGTGGTTTTAGGACAAGGAAGAGTCAATCCCCAATGCGTATTGGCAGATTTCTCGATTGTTCGAATTGTTTTTAATTTCTCCGACATGCAGGTTTCCTCACAATGTTTAACTTCATCTAACATTTAGTAAATCAGCATTTAAAACAGTAATTAATAATTTGATTGGCACCGTATGTACTCCATGGCTCTGCAGTCCATACTATTGAATTGACTGCCTTGTTGGACTAGTGCTCGTAAACACGGTTGCTGATCATGATGTCCTCGGTTTGAATCCCGGTTTGGGTCAAAATCAGTAATTGGGTTTTCCTATCAAAAATTCTCAGTAATATTCCGGAGTTAGGAAGTTAGCGGTATTTCACCCCCGTGCCTCGGAAAGCATGTAAACCACGTAGGTAGAGTCTCCCCGGTCGTGTCAACTTGCCGTCCCTTCGGACTGTGAGAGTGAGTGCACCTGTGCTTGCTCATACACTCGTGCACTACAGTAATGTCCTGCACAGATGGCCATTCACTGTTGTGAGACTGGCTACTATGGCAGAAATTTGGTCTGGAGGCATTATTATAATACTATTGAGTTGTATCAAATCAGATGGCCTATAAAGGAGGTTAAGTTTTTTGAAATTTATTACCATAAATACCATTTTTTTTTAAATTGTTTGACAAGTGTTTAGAAATAAGCTTTAAGTGATTTTTTTTGTTTGTACAAATATTATAGTTAATTAATTTGTATGTTCTGTTGTAATGATTATACACTGTATTATACAATAATAAATGTATTAATCGAATGAATGTAATAAAATGTTACACACTAAAATAAATTCTGAAAAATCACATATTAGTAAATCAGTAATAACGACTGAAGATACTAGTCAGTGCTAATATCATTTTTGTATATGTTATTATGCAGTTTTATTTTGCAATTGACAGTTCCTTATCTATGTAAATAATATAATTTATAATATGAATCTTTATGTTTTACTTTTTACTGTTCCTAAAATTATATACCGTGGTTGACTTCTGCACGGTTTGGCGAAGTCATAAGCGGTGACCACAGCTTTATTTTTTTTCAATTATAGTATAACAAATAACAATCGTTTTATCGACCTTTTTCTATAAAATAAGGGTACCAAACGAGCACACGTCTACCAGTGGTGCTGTAGCCGATGGACATCTACATACCTAGATGTAGATGTCCATGGGCTCGATTTTCTTGATTAAGAATGAAAAGACAGATGCGGTGTCACCCCGGAGAACTATGATTATATGCCTTGTTTCTCCAGTAAAAAGGGTCTCCGGTTCTCCATACCCACCATACAAAACAAGAGCAGTAAGCATATATTTCACGCTTGGTATTTTGTAAGAGCGTGGACGTTCCCCGGTCGAGCCGACCCATTGATGGTACAACCATAATAAACCTTACAGCATGGCTGCATTTGTTTTGTCGAGACGATGGTTCATCTTTGAATATAGAATTTTGTAATAAATAACTTTACGATCGGATCTTAATATTTATGAACCATCGTATCGGCAAAATACGCAATATGGCAGCACATTAGGATTTCTCGGTAGAGAGTAATTGTGTTCTGTGCTTAGGATGGATATACTGGCGTATAGACTGACATAGTGTGCAAGGGAGAAGAAAATTTCTTATGGCAAAAATGCAAGATAGAAAAGGACACCAAATCAAATATAATATAATTTATAATTTACTTACTTATCTTCACGCACAATCCCTGACGGGGTAGCCAGAGAGAACAGATTGCCAAGTGTCACGATCCTTACATACCTCTTTCGCTTCTTTCAGATTCATTATCTTCTTCATACATGCACGTCTAAGTATCCGAGTACTCTTGACACTCCCCTCTTCGAGCAATTTGCTCACATTGTCTTCGAAAGTTAGTCTCGGTCTACCTCGACACCTTTTAATATTAACTTTCGCGCTATATATTTTCTTCACCATTCGGTCTTCACTCATTCGCTCAACGTGCCCAAACCATCGAAGCACGCCCTTATCAATTTTTGTGATAAGGTCATCTTTGAAACCTGCCATATTGCGAATCTCTTCGTTTCGCTTTCGGTCGGCCATGGTAACGCCGCACATTTTACGAAGAGATCGCATCTCCATTGCATTCAACTTGCTTTTATGCTTCTTCTGGCATACCCAGGTTTCGCTGCCATATAACAAAGTCGGTACGAACACTGCGTTAAGTATTGCAAGGCGTGCACTCTTCACTACGCCTTGCCTTTTGACTAACGCAGTCAGGGCACCATTGACTTTGTTCCCGGCAGCGACACTTGAGAAAATTGAGCATTAAAAATGCAACGGAATTAATTGTACGATATAAATAATAAACACTATTGCTGTTCAAAATTGTTTATTATGCCAATCATCCAATGACTACACTTTCTTACGAAATAGGAGCAAAATAAATAATTATAATATATTATGCTAAACAGGTAGACGTATTATACAGACAATAGCTTCAATATCGCAAATCAACTTGTATCAAAAATGCCCAACTTAATATTAATGTACAGAGACAATTTAAAATTATTTCATCAAATACAAGCTGATAAGTTATATTGAAGCTTTTAAACACGAACTTACTTGCATCATAAAAATGTAAATTCAATTTATAAAAATTCTTTAGGCTTTACAAACTTAAACTGGTACCTATATACTTTAGAAGCGTATGAAACTTAGATTAGTATGTACTTTAGAAATGCTTATTTTTAAAATTTGGTCAAAAGTAGCAGCGCGTCGCTGCCTTAAGTAGTGATGAGATCCCTTAAATTGAAAAAACAAATCAGTTTATAAATGTCCCACGACTGGACACAAGTTCTCCCCCCCCCCCCCTCCCCTCACCCTAACTTTTGATCATTTAATATCCAAATGTATATTACAAAGTGAAGGTGCTGACTAATTGACAATCATCACTTATGACATGACGTCGCAATTTACCGTCTTAAGAAGCACCCGTTTTTTATAAATATTATCAAAGTGAGCTAAAACTAAAATAACCCAGTTTTTTATGCAATAACTTTATTCATTGGGTTGACTTAACACGATAAATTGCCGTAATTTGATGAGTTGTGTTTAGAGACACTGCTAAACATAAAGCTTGCATGAATTGTCTATCAACATTGTCAAATATATGTCTCTAGTCTCTGCACACATCATCATTTGAGCTTCCAGAACAACATGCGATGCACCAAATCAGGTACCAAGACTCTGAACGTGTATATCAAACATCCATACTTATCTAAGAGTAAAACGTTTTAACATTTCCCGGAAAACGTTAGTTTAGATATGCATTTTAATGGCAAATGTTCCATTTGGTTCCAAATGGCAAATTCTCTATTGTTTTAGGCGTCAGGTGTTCAGGCGTTACTTTACGGAAATCCGTTATATCACAGAATAGTACAAGTAGTGATATTAAACATGTTAAAAATTAATGCAATAAGATGCGCGTAATAAAATGATGTCTTACCTCGTACCTAGACTTGTTTGAAAGACTTCAAACTAAGTAAGACATCATCTTTATTATCATTATCTTCAAATATGTTGGTAATTGCCAAATGTTATTTATATATTATATTCACACAGTTTTAGCGATATGTTATAAGATTATTTCTATATGAGATAAGTACCTGTAATTGGCAGTAAAAAATGTAAATATTTACAAACTTTATAATATTACAAAATGATGTTGGTTCTGTGGACAATAAATAAAGAGCAATGGCAGACTTTCATACATAAAATTAGTTGAGAAGAAATGGTAGCGTCTATATACCAAAAATATCTTAAAATGTTAAGCGTCAGTCCCTTAATAACTCTGTCAAAGAATTTTGTACTGAGAAGGCGTCAAAAAAAAGATATTTACATTTGAACCATTTTAGGTTATGTCCTATGTCACTTGGAAAGAGTCATGCTTCCTGTGGTTGTTTGATGTTAGTTTACTAAATAATACATAATTGAGAGTTTTTAGATTATTGTATCTCTATTATATATTTGCATACTAAGAATGTATATTTCTGGCATGGCTCCAGGGCATTTGTATCATAGTGACGTTCTCAGAAGGGCAGGAACCCAGAGCCGTAAAGCCAGTAAAAATAACAGTGACATATTATTTTAGCTAGTGTTGGCATAACAATAAATGGAATTGTTACATAGTACTATGATTGGGATGATGTATTATTGTAGTAAATTCTTTGTAAGAGACTTATTCTCAGCCATATCACTTTTATTGTTATTATTACTGATAGTACGGTTATTACTAATAATAACATAATATAAAAATATTTTGTGTGTTGTGTTGGTAGTGTTACAAAGTATATACGAAAATAGTATGAATATACTAAATGGCAACATTTGAATAGACTAAAATGATTTAAGTCATTTGATATTCCCAAAAACGTTTGTTTTTTTCTGTGGCTTTAATTAAAAATAAATTTTTATTTGAAAAATCATAGATAAATAATAAACCTCCGTTTATATATAACTTATTTCTAGACGCTATAATTTTTCTCAACTATTTTTCTGCTATTGCTCTTTAAAAAAATTATTTTATTACGTGGACCTTAGCTAAATCATTTTTATCCTTAAATATATAATAAATAATATTAAATATATATTTAAATAAGTTTACCATCCATATAAAATGATATAAGAATACATGATGTGCCGATATCATTGTTTGTAGAAACATTAACACCAATTCTAACAAACATTGTCGTTTTTTTGATATTGCATGGATCAGAATGGAGCTGCTTATATTTGTTGCTGATTATCAGTATGCTAAATGAATTCGTCATGGTAATGACATTGTTTACTGACCGGATTAGGATGGTAAGCCCCTCACACGATGGAGTGACGCTCTAACGAAACTTACAGGCAGTAGAGTAGAGAAACTTGCTAAGTACAGGGGCCTCAAAATCATTATTTTTGACAATCTATAGACGATTAAAATAGTTAAAATTAATTAACTAAGATTACGTAACATGATTAATTTTCTAAATTTTCAATATAATGGATTTCCGCAAAGTAACGCACGATTCTATTAATCTATGGAGGAGTCCTGTTGTCCCTGTTTTCAGAAGTAGATGCTATTATAGCATTTGAAGAGCTAATCAGTAAACAAATTATTTAGTATAGTAATTAATGGTACTGGAATAGTGAGAACGTATTTAATTATTGTTTGCATAAAAATATGATTGCACAGAAACCAAATATTTGATTACGGTCGCACGTTTTGCTGATAATACGTGTTGTGTTTTAACATTTTATAGCGTAGGTGATTTGTTCATTCATTATCCGACTGTCCTAGAAGGAAAGTAATGTTTTTCGAGGGTATGTATGTATGTCTATTTGTTTGACTCTTTCTATAGCCTAAATGTTAATGGATGTTAACATTTGGAGTGTCATTAGATTCATCTTAGTTGTGAAAATTACATGTGGTATATTTTTTCTTTTTTCTCAGTAAATTCTTTTATGCAGTCAGATTTCTTTATTTTACTGTTTAATAATTGGGTTTGTTTTTAAACAATATATTACTCGATGTTATTAATTTAAACATAATAATAGCTATCGTCTATATACTGATTAAACAACAAATACAGTTAATGCCAAAGTCATAGCATGCGTTGAATATTATACATAATTATTCTATATGCAAGTACACCATAAGATTTTGCGTCTGCATATTTAAAAAAATCAGAACGTAATGAAAATTTTTAATCAACATTGACATGTAAAAATTGTGGCAAAAGAGAATTCACTACCCCATTTCATCCTGTGGGTGTTGTAAGATGCTAAAGACTTCACTCGACACAATACAATACAGCGGTTGCCAACCCGCCTACCAAGTGTAACTATGACAAATGTATAGGGGTTGTCTTCGTAAGTACAAAAGAATAGTTCTTTGTTCTCCTGCAATTTTTCTCATTTTTTGTACTTTTACATTTATATTATTTACTTGTTAAAAGTAACATATTTTTTTTCGAGTAACATACAAAATTCAACTAATTGTTATGCAAACAATATTCAACACATAATGTTTCAACATATTAATATATACATATTAATATATACATATTAATATATATATATATATATATATATATATATATATATATATATATATATATATATATATATATATATATATATATGTGTGTGTGTTTTGCATTTCCTTATCAAATTCATAATAAAAATCACAGTTTCAAACATTAAAAAATTATTTAACGAGATATTATATACCTCTCTTCAAAGGAATTTTAATACAAACTTACGAATTCAAGGAAACCAAATAAATTAAGTTCTAAATTCCTAAAGGGGCAAAATTACAATTCTTTGACTTATACAGTCCCTGCTTGAAATTTCACACAACTATATACTTTATAAATTATAAATTTAAGAAACAAAATTTTGATTGCTTATTTTCATATTTCCAGATCTGGGTGGATCTTATTTTTGACCTCCCCGGGGAAACAGATATTATCACAGTTAAATACAAAAAAGAAAAATATTATGACGCTAAACATTAATTTATACAAAGTAACTTATACTTTTAGGAATACATACTGCACAAAACATATGCACTTATTTAAACTGCATAGTGGGACATATACAGCATTTACATTTACGTGCCTACGCTAATACCAAAAGTGCTATCTATGTACAATGCCAAATCTTAACATCTATACTTAGCTGCCTTCATGAAACTCTGCGCTTTGTGTCGCGATCAGTTCTCACACCCAAACAATCCAGCAGTGCTATAATCCCCTTGAAATATAAAAAATGCAAGGTTCGAAGCATTTATCATCACAAAGAATAACTAACATAAATATAACTGATGGCTGATGTGGTCAATTGCGTAGTCATTAAGACTTTAAAACTGCGTAGGTCAATATAAAATTCCTTAAAAAGGAAATATAGTGTGCTATAATGGTCATTGAATGTTATAATAACTATATGGAATATCATACTTATTCAATAGTTATTATTTACAATATCTATGCAGAAAAAAAGCCCTACTTCCTTGTATGAGAGCTTCATCAGTATAAGTTATTACCATTATTTTAGCTATTCATATGCCCGGTTTAAAAATGATGGAGCCAAAATATAGCTGCAGGTTGAAAGTAATTTTTGTAGTATTTTTGGATCCGAATCCTGGAAAAAAACTAAGTTAAGCAAAGACAAAATGTCTTTTATGGGTAAAGAACATAATTGAGAACATCTTAATTTACTGTTTAACATTTTACTTATAATGAAAAATTTTGAATTTACATTCAAGTTTTATTTTATCACAATCATAAAAAATAATTGTGATGATAAACTTGAACCTTGCCACTTTGTGCACTAAACACATAATCACAGTTCACTAATCCTATATCTGAATTATCAACTATACAGGTAATGACTAATACTGTGTATTATATTACTAATTAATAAGATTTGTTTCGGACTGTTCATACATAGGTGACAAGATCATTAAACCCAAACACTTATATCTATACTACAACACCGGTAGTTCAAAACAAAACTGTCTCACAGCTGTAGATTTACCGCTGTGAGCGGGCGCAAGCGCGCGGGTAGCTGCCACTGTAACGCAGTTTTATTGTCAATTTCGACAGTAACTGCTTTTAGGCATATACGAAATAAAGTTAAATACTTATCTGAAATAAACTAGACAAAGTGCGCAAATAAACTAATAAAAATAATGTTTTGTACATACAGAATTATAGTTAGTCGACTAAAGGGTTCCGGAGATTTGACCATAACTTAGTGCGCAACGTATTAAAGCTGCATAGCCCGTCTCGTTGTATACATAGAAGTGTTTGACTAAACCTGATGGTAAATTTACCAAAACTATATTAAATAGATTACCAAGCAGTTACATCATCGCATGAAAAATAGGAACTCATCCGTAAGAATTTTTATGCTAAGACTCGATATATGAATAAAACGGCGTTTGCAAAACTCGAAATGGTATTGCCCCTTATTTATTTACGACTGATCTCTTTACGGCCAAAATACGGGCTGTAAAGAGATCATTTTTTGTTACTATGCGGTACATGAAAGTAAACATACTAATAAACAGTCCGAAACAAGTTTCCGTTGTGTCCAGCACTCCGAGCCGAGTCGTCGAGAATTTTGCCACAGTTTTCAATAAGTTATAAATGTTATTAAATAATAAATTATTTATGGGAGCCTAGTTTGAGCGTTGTGTAAATAAATATATATATAATTTATGCGACCGACACGATTATATGTTATTGTTGATATTTTTATATGATGTATGTATTTCTACATAGTTTTGTTGACGACAGTAATGTGTAATAAATAGTGCATTTATTAAAAACCGATAATTTAAGGACATGTAATCACCAAATGTTTAAATTAATTACATGCATAAGGAATGTTTTCATGTCTTTTAATTTAAAAATATATATTTGGGCTATAATAAATAATAATATAATAATTACAACAGCCATTTTGCATACAAATATAAAGCTAATGTTCTAGTGGGAAAAGTTTTAATCTTGTCTGTTACACGTTGCATTTGCATAGAAAGCTTGCCAATGAGGGCTAATGTGTCAGTGATTTGATCTTTAATTTTTTGTACTTTATACCTATTTTTTTATATATATATATATATATATATATATATATATATATATATATATATATATATATATATATATATATATATATATATATTATGTGAGGGTAATATGGTCACTTTCTTAAAACTCAACACTACAACCTTGTTTGAATAGATGGCTCTATGATACGATAGCTCTTCATCAGCCAATCAAATAATAAAGGGTGAAAATGGCGCTGCTTTATCGATATGGAGTGTAGAGTAGAAGGAGAACCATCTTATAAGGGGAGAAAGTTGAAAAAGTGTCCTACTATTTACTGAAAATAGAGGTTCCAAAACCTACCACAATAGCGCTGGCGTCTGAAAAACTACGATATGAAGATAACTGTTGTGAACGGAGTGAAGTCAGCTAAATTCTAATATTTAAAAAATTTCATGGCTAGAGTATTTAGTAAAATGCCAGTATACAAAATCTCAATTATTTACGTAGTACAAAACCACGCGGATTGGTCGGTCCTTGTTTATTTCTCCATAATATTCTAATTACTTTTGGCGCTTTTTTTTTACAGTTTTTGATTTTTGATTTTGACAGTTGAAATTATTATAAATATTTAGTCGATTTTAGTATTGTGTAGTATAGTTATTTTTTTTAAGTTGATTTTTCGAAGTGGTTCTAATAATTGCCAAAGCTTGTCTTCAATTTTTTTCTTAATATATTAGTTATAGTATACGAATTCGTATTTTTCTCTCTATCCTCCTGCTAGTTTTGGATTTTTAGGGCGACAAAGCTTAAGTGGCCATATAACCCTCACCTACCTTGTATTATATATATATATATAAACTTGTCTGCAAAGTGGAGTGTTTCTTGCTAAAGAATTATTAGTCTTCTAATGAAAACAATGTCCATATCTCCGTCTAAGTGAACCTAATGTTACAAGTACAATTTGTGCTCACGTGTTGTTCGTGCGAGTGTCGGTGTTCAGCGGTGACCTAGAGTCGGCGTCGGTGTCGGCGAAGGGCGCCTCGTGTCGGTGCGTGATGTCGGTCAAGGGCGTGGCGTGTCTGCAATCGCGTCGGCGCGGTGCTCCTCCTCAGTACTGTTGCGCTGAAGTTCATCTAGGGCTTCGCGTGCGGCTTCAGCGGTCTGACGACGCCACAGCGGCGCTCGCTCGACGTAGCGCGACTCATCGAAGCCCCAGCGCAGCCCTAGAACTATGCTCAGCGCCGACGCATCCTGGGCGTGGCAACCCGAGTACCTGTACTGCGGTTTCTTGTCGAAACGACATCCCACGGATTGCGCGCCTGCAAAAGAAAGAGTTACTGCTTTTATATTGAACAAGGCGATTATATTATGAATCTAATCACAATAGTCGTAAGAGTAAGTTAGTAAGAGTCTTACAACAGGAGAAAGACAGAAGCATCTTCGGGATAGCAACTCAAAATATTAATGGGATGGAATTAGGGGGATGTTTGACGCCCCTATGTCATAGGTAGCCCGGCTATCTTCAGTTTTAGAACATTAATTTTTCCGTCCGATCTCCACATCAGTATCTTGAAGTCTTGCAGTGATATGCTTGAGTTTGGATTTAATTTTGTTAATCATACGTTCCCCAACAGATGGCAGCACCCATCCATCTTCTCTATTGAAATTATGATGTTTTTAGGGTTCCGTACCCGAAGGGTAACCATCGGGACCCTATTACTAAGCCTCCGCTGTCCGTCCGTTTGTCTGTCAGCGGGCTGTGATCCGTAGAAGGTTGCAGCTATATTATGGTTGCAGGATAAATTGGTTAGGTCGACTAAGGAAGGACGACTCTTTTACAGAATCAGCATCATCTTTACAGCCTTTCATAAGTCCACTGCCGTACATCCCAAAGAATCCACAAAGCACGATACTGAGCCACCTGCATTTATCGACTTCCTGCATGTTTTACCCAGTCGTCACTATATCTAGTGGGTGACCGCCTCACACTTCACCTACCGTTATGAAACTGCCATTCGAAAACCTTTCGATCTTTTCCATCGGTTGTGAGTTCTTCGAGCTATATGGCCGGCCTTTTGCCACTTCAGACTACTAGCGTGAAATAACAGCTCAATGCTGTTGTTTTTCGTATGGTTAGTGTGGAGCACCGGAAACCTTTTGTACTGGACACGAGGCATTCTTAGTCTTAAGGGGTGACAACGCATCTTCATTTTCAATCGAAGACAGACAAATAACGCACTTACCGATCGGCATGATGCAGTCGAGCGTGAGCGCGCACTGCACCCAGGGGCGCATGATTTCGTCGGCGGCGGGCGCCGCGAGGATCAGCTTCTCCACGTCCAGCATCTGCACGAACAGGAAGTCGTCGGGGCTGGCGCGCAGGTACGCGAACATGCGCGGGTGCGTGAGCGACGTGACGGCGGCGCGGCGCGGCCACGCCAGCACGCCGCTGCCACCGCCGCCACCACTGCCACCGCTGCCCGCCGCTCGTTGCCACAGCGCGTGCAACTGTGCGCGCGTGCCCGCCCACAGCTGCGCGCTCTCGCTGAACACCACCCCGCCCACACGGCTCAACGCGTGCTGTCAACACCGAAACTGTTACCGACAACCTATCTCTGCCTAGCGGTACATTACTAAAGAATTAGAAGTATTAGGTTCAAGTTTGGAAAAAATAAAAGTATAACTAAATAAATAGAATAATCGTAATAAATAGACTGTGGTGTCTTTCCTAGTGTAGTGGTTTTTTTTATAGGATAATGGTGACAAACGAGCACACAGTCCACCTGATGGTAAGCGGTTGTTGTGACACATAGACATCTACATCTACCCTCAATAAAAAAATCGAAATGTAGATGCGTTCACCCGAGAGGACTAAGATGGAATGTCTCTTCTTCCAGTAAAAAGGGTCTCCGGTTCTCTACACTCACCATACGAAACACAGCAGCGTTAAGCTGCTATTTTATTTTACGCTAGTATTCTGTGAGAGCGTGGTCCTTCCCCGGTCGAACCGACCCATTCGTGCTACAACTATATTTCTAATATAGCTGCAGCATGGCTCTACCACGCATAAATGGTGTTGGTGTTAGTGATGACGGTGCACGCAATTGAAAGAGGGCAGGAGAACCTCTTCAAACGAAGTCATACGCATCATTTTATTTTATACGCGGATGTTAGTTAATTAAATTTAACAACCTTGACATTATAATTACCTGTTTAAGTAATAAAATAAATGTATAAAACAAAATTAAAAATAAACAAGAGTCCGTTCGCCGTGTTGTTATTTTTTATTTTAAACGTTTTGGAGGACGTGAATAAGGTTGAAAATACAAAATTATGTTTATTCTAAAACTTTCCAATACTAATAACTGAAAATTAGACGGGTGGCATAGGCGTACGAACATCCAACACTCATTTCGTGCCATGGGTGTTGTAAGAGGAAACTATGCCAAAACATTCTTATGGCTTCAGATAGATAACACGGTGTCATCTTGTTAAAAATTACCTAGACCAGCACGTGCAGCAGTGTCAAAGGTGCGAGACGTCTGGCACTGCGACTACCAATCCACCTGCGTGGACAAGCGTGACTGTCAAGGCAAAACGGGAGACTCTTATGTTCAGGAATAGTATTTTAAGGGCTGGTAAAGAAGTAATTTTTATATAAAAATTACATCTATATCAGCCCTTAGATTGTTGATTTCTGGATCTCGACCACAGTACCACCCATCGAGTCCAAATGTGAATTCAAAACGTGTACGGATTCATTCAAACGTACACAAAAAAATTGATCTAAATCGATCGCGGCGTTTTTTTAGTTTTAGGGAGACTAATGGACAACAATTGCTTTTATAGACATATAAGGATGATAAACGAGCACACAGTCTACCTGATGGTCCACCTACGTCTAGTCTTGATTAAAGAATCAAAATGCAATTGCGTTTTCACCCCTGAAGACTACAATGAAATGTCTCGTTACCATTAAAAAGGGAACTCCAGTTCTCTACACTCACCATACGAAACACAGCAGCATTAAGCTGCTATTTTAAGCTGGTATTTTGTAAGAGCATGGTCCTTTCCCGGTCGAGCCGACCAATTTGTGTTACAACCATTGCTTCGCTGCGGCATGGATCTACTACGCATAAAAGTCCATGGACTGCAGTAGACACCATCTCTAACGCTCTAAGATTGTTTGTCTATTCAGTTTAATAAAAGAAGCTCTCTGTTTTTTTATATTAAAATGTCATTGCTATACTTTTTACTTATTGTCTACTTGGTTTTCTGTAATTCATCAAAGGGCTTATTATCTTACAGTCCTACGTTCCTATCGTTAATAACAATACTTCCAAACTGCCCAAAAATGCCCAACCGATATCTAAGAGCTATTTACATACACGTAATGAAAAAAGGAATACGGTAGCGAAATCTGAACGGGAATTTAACCGATGTAGTTTTATCTAACACATTGTTTAATAGTTTGAACATGTAAGTCTTCTTTAAGACAAAGTAAACATTACGTAAAGACAAACATCTGGAGCAAATGTACGTCAAAACTGTGTAAACACGTTGCGCTCCTAAAGCATTACGAAATATAAGTTTGCTTCACGCATTTTTACCCGAATGCCTCAGAAAGAGGGTAATGTGTTTCGGGAGTATGTGTATGTATGTCTATGTTCTTTGGCACGCTCTGCAGCCTAAACGGCCTGATGAATTTTGGCATGTGGGTGTCGTTAGTCTTTTCTCTTTTCAGTAAACTTTTTTACGCGGTCGGGTTTTTTAAATTACTGTTTTAACCTTTACGCTTGTTACCGAATTTTTTTAGTGAATTAACAAAGAAATTATTATTTTTTGTTTTCCCCAATCTAATATTCTTTTTTAATATTTAATTGGTAATGTATTTAGGAAGTAGTAGTATTAGTGTATTTATTTTTATTAGTATTTTATATAGAACAAGCTGTAACACCCTATTTCAACCCTCGGGGATTGAATTTTCCAAAATCCGAAATCTTAGTGGGTGTCTACGTCGAGAAAGTAGTATATATGCCAAAGTTCAAGTTAATTGGGCGTAGACTTCGTATCCACCAAAAATGTTGACAATTCCAATTGTTCCAATTGTTTACAACTGTTTCCAACAAGCGTCTCCACCGAGGGAACAAATGTTTGCAACAAGCTTATTCCTTTAATGTTGCCGAATATGGAAACACGGTTCCCGACATTGTTTCAAGTTTTGTTTCCAACTGTTGTGTTGGCAACAAAACTTTGGTGGAGTGGTGGCGGCTTTAGAGATATCGTGATGACTGAGTGAGTAAGTGGTATACAATAGTATAAGGGTGACAAACGAGCACACAGTCCACCTGACGGTAAGTGCTGTAGCCCATAGACATCTACATCTATTCTCGATTAAGAATCAAAATGCAGATGTGGTATCACCCCTGAGAACTGAGATGGAACGCCTGTCGTTTCCAGTAAAAAAGTTCTCTGGTTTTTTAAAGTATACTTAATTAGTATCTAACGTAGGTATTCAACATAAATTAGTAATGGTAAAATATTTAATAAGTAATGCCACGTAATAGCAGCCTAAGAGAATCCGCATCCTCATATCACCCAGTGGGTGCCATTATTATTTGAAAAACAAATTATTAGTTTATAACAAATTTTTAGATGGAGAAAACGCATAAAACAACAGCCTTCGCGTTTTATGGCACATTTCCTGAATGCTTTCAGCAGTTTTTGCATCATTGTGGAGATTTAATCATCCGCGAAAACATATACAAAACCATTTTTAGGTTTAGCACACTTCATCATCATCATTACAGCCCTTCACAAGGCCACTGCTGAACATAGGCCTCCCCCACGGAATGCCACAAAGTACGGCCCCGAGTCACCTGCATTCATTGACTTCCCGCATGTCTTACCAGGTCGTCACTCCAAATAGTGGGCGGACACCCTACACTTCGCCTGCCGGTACGAGGCTGCCACTCGAGAACCTTTCTTCCCCATCGGTTGTCGATTCTTCGAGCTACATGGCCGGCCCATTGCCACTTCAGCTTACTAATCCTTTGGGCTATGCTTTAGCACACTTACTCCTAATGAAACCATCCATCCGTTACAGCCTATAAAATTTCATTGCTGAATATAGGCCTCCCCCATATTATCATAGGAGGTAATTTTACCATACTTGCCACGCTTGGCAATTTTTTTATTATGTTGAATTCTTCTCAGGAAGATGCTACTTCCCATCTCCTGTTTCAGTTTCCCTCTGGCGCCTTTTATGGCACCTACGGGACGATATGGGGTAGTGGATATTCTTACACCGCCACTACACGCCGTACTCCTAATTAATGGCATAGTAACTATTCCCTACATCGGTAGATCGGTAGTCACCGATTCCGTGGCACACGACGACGTTGACGCCGACCTGACGTAACAACATCGAACATTCCAGACATTATATGCGGCAGTGAAAGCAGCACCGAATAGGTATATGAATGTCAAGAACTGATTCGTCAAGCAAGCGTAACCATTACGTAAATTCCTACTAAATATAACTCGGCTGTATTACTGAAATAAGTGAGACGATAATATCGAATCAAATAAACAATTTTTTTTAATTATATTACTCAGTTAAACGAGAAAATACCTAGTCCATCAGTTTGTTACATTATCCGTCCATCTATTACAGTCTATTAAAGTCCATTGCTAACCATAGGCGACGTCTTACTGATAATAACTTAAAATAATAATAACCTGCGGCTGCCACCCACTTGCCAGCCAAGCGTGGCAACTATGGCAACATCAGTCTGTTGGTAAGTGACAAATCCAGTCCTTACTTTTAACCAACTTCAAACAAAAAATCTAATGCGCGTTGTCAACTTTGAAAGAAACTAAAGTTCTTGGTTCTTAGCTTAGTACTTAGTTCACAGCTTGTAATGAGGGCTAATAATCTCCCACTCACCAGATGTCGCTACGACTGAGGTAAAGTTTTTTGTTATACAGTGTCAGTTAATTGAAAAATTAGTTTTAAATAATAGTTTATCAATATCTAGAGTATTATATTAATATATAACACAATGCGTCAGTGGTTTGATTTTTAATTTTTTTCCCTTATAACTATTTTTTTTAAAAGTCGTCTTTTAGTTATATTTATAGTTTGGTTTATTCATTTCTAATGTAATTAATATCAAATATAACTAATAATACAGAAAGAAACCTTAAAGATTACATTTTCCTAAGAAATTATCGTCCCCGCTAAGAAATCTGTCAAGTATTTTACCTCACTCTAAAGTGGCGCCGCCCTGGTGACAGAAAAAATCGTGGATGCCCTCATTGTTATTATACTGACTATAATCGTAATCGTAATTAAGAACACAGCAGTGGGCCAGTAGGTACTTTGCAGCGTGAAGTAAAAAAGAATACGTGTAAACGTCAGAAATAACCAATCCAGACGAATTGCTACATAGATATTAAGTGACTTCGCAAGCTTCGCCACTTAATAAGCCCTAGGTAGCTTGCAAACGAAAATTTACTTTTTTAAGGCCTAGCTTCTATTTTTAAATATCATGGACTATTATAAAATAAGAGCTCGTAAAATAGATCATGAGTTAAATAAACTAATGGTCTCTTTTACGAGCGAAGCACGATGGTGATGAAGTTTGGACTCATAACATTTCATTGCGAATTGACTATAAAATTTACATAAAAATAATACTCGATTATCGCATATGCTTAGCATAATACGTATGTTCAAATATTGCCCGTGTAGGGGCGGTGTTAGAATATCAACTACCCCATTTCGTCCCGTGGGTGCTGTAAGAGGCGACAGAGGGAAACAAGCCAGGATATGAACAGCAGCGTCTTCCTAATAACAGTTATAAAATAAAAATTAAAAACATGCATGCATTTCACACGCGGTAGAAATCAAACCTTCAGAAAAGGAGACTGAGATAATAGAAAACTGTACACTGTATTCTATCTCATTCCCTCGCAGGCTAAATTCTATAGATTTTAGTGTCGCTTTTTCTACCGACGTCAAAAAGGAGACGGTACTCAATTCGACTGTATGTTTTTTACGTGTGTTGTGTTACCTCATAACTTTTTACTGAGTGAACCGATTTCGATGATACTTTTTTTTATTTGAAAGCTGGTGCATCACATGTTGTCCCATATAAATTCATTCATCAATTCATTGATCAAGGTCTGACCAATAGTTTTTGGCTATTGTTAATAATTTATATTGAAATCGGTTGTACAAAATTCTTAATTTTAAATTATCGTGTTTCAAATCACAACGATTCTAAAGATGTTTTCACTGGAAAATCTGCGGTTGCCTACCCACTTGTCAAGCATGGTAACAATGGCAAGTATTCCCCCTATAACAATCTATGGGGAAGCCTATGTTCACAGTGGACATTGATGGGCTAAATGAATGGATGGAATGAAATATGAAGCTAGAAATTCTATGCGAGTACGTCGCCGTCTGATAAGTATTGAAGCAGTATTTACGCGGGTTAATCGTTCAAAAATGCAAAATCAGTACGTCTGTAGCTTTTATAGAATCCTGTAATCTGAATCTGATGGAGCCGAGCCAAACTCTTAAAATTTTATGGCTCTTTATGAGTATAACTCTCAATATACATGATTATGTGTCTAGTCTAGCAGTCCAGGGGCTTAACGAAATAGCACTAATAAGAAGTACTAGCGTAGTTGATACAAAGTCAGCACTTTTCTACCGACTTCAAAAAGGAGACGGTACACAATTCTACTGTATGTTTTTTATATGTTATCTCATAACTTTTTACTGCGTGAACCCATTTCAATGATTCTTTTATTTGAGAGGTGGTGCTTCACATATGCTCCCATATAAATTTGATCAAGGTCTGACCAATAGTTTTTGAGTTATTCTTAATAATTTATATTGATGTCGGTTGTACCTACAAAATTTTTAATTTTAAATTATTACATAACTCTATCATGCACGCTCAATTACGTACTATATAATAATTGTATTCAAATATCACCTTTATTTCATTTTATATTCTATGTAGCTACACCTACGTCAAATTCTCACCACTCCATGGGTTGACTGGTAGAGAATGCCTGGGGCCAAAGGGCAGACTTATGCCTTATTGAGTCTGCCGTTTGTATTCTTCTGTTATAAGGAATGACATAAATAACATAATATAATTTTGGAGATAAACGTCGCGAATAAAAGCTACACTTCGCGCACAATCTGTTTTGTGCGCCTTCACAAAACAAGACCTTCACCTTCACAAAAACACTGTGTTCTATCTCATTCTATCGCATGCTAAATCCTACAGATGTATGTTTGTCTCTTCCTAATGTCGTTCTTTTATTTCAGTGACTTTCATATAACAACGATTCTAAAGAAGTTTTCATTTAAAAAAAATATACGTGGTAGAGCCACGCTGCAGCAATATTATGGTTGTAGCACGAATAGGTCGGCTCAACCGGAGAAGGACCACGCTCTCTGGATAAGTGGCATTCGATCTCAGTCTTCTGAGATGCATCTGCATTTTGAATCTTAATACGGGCATGGACCTCTCCGGTGTGTCCGGATCGTGTCAAATGGAACTCCGTAGAGTCTGTTTCCTTTTTTGTGTCAGGCGTGAAAGTTTATATGTGGTGTATGTAATATAATTAAAATTAATAAAAACTAGTTTATCTTTACCAATTTAAGTTTAATTACAATAGCGGTCTTCTTTAATTAGAGTTTTTTGGACGATCAGCCACATAGCGAACAAGATATATTCAAAAAAAATAAGCTTCTTGTTTTAGTGAGTCGCGAAAGACTCATTATACGCGATAGCGCTGTTACATTAGTGTTAATGACAGTAATTGAAATGTTAATTGTATCTAATCAAACCTGCGTTCAAATAGTAATCACAAAAAACGTATTATTTAAACAAGACTTGTATTATTTTTAGGTCAATGTTCATATTAAATGAAACTAATTTTACGGATTTTTTCGTGTTTAATTGAAGCACCGACGTTTTGGGAAGTCTGCAGTCTGCGAACATGTTCAAGTTCGTCACCGCCATTACATCCAATTTGATAGATCACAAAAATCCTCGCAAAAGAACACTGATTCCTACCAAGCATGTTTCGCGAGGCTATTGAAATTTAAAAAAAAACATCTCAATTTCAATAGAGAAGATGGATTGGTGGTACCATCTGCTAATTCATAAAATTAAATCCAAACAAAATCATACAACTGCAAGATTTCAATTTATTGACTATAATTTATATAACTGCAATAAATATTGTATATTATACTACACCAAAGCTTTTATAATAATAATAAAATTAATACTAATTCACAGCGTGCTTGGCAGTGAAGATAAACGTGGGAAAACGTACGGAGCCTAAATATGTATAATAATAATGTCCTCCAGACCGCATTTCGGCCACAGCGGCCAGTCTCAACGGAGACTAGCCATCGGCGCAGGACAGGATTATAGTGCCCAAGTGTATGTGCAAACACAGGTGTACCTACTCTCTATTCCCTCACTCTCAGAGCCCGATGGGACGGTAAACCGACACGACCGGAGAGAGATCAGGCGCAGGACCAACGACTTTACGTGCTTTCCGAGGCACGGGGGTGAAACACCGCCAACTTCCTGACTCCGGGCAGCTACTGAGAATTTCTTGATGGAAAAACTCAATAATTGATTTTTTTGCCCGACCCGGTATTCGAACCCGGCACCTCATGATTAGCAGTCGCACTACTACAACCACTAGACCAACGAGGCTGTATACACGTTTGTATCGACAGTGTATAACTCATTATGTCTCATTGTGCAATTATTATTCAATTAAACGAATTTATAATGATGATGTTCATGTCGATGCACGAAGACAAAGGCAGTTAACTTGACAAATAAGTATTCCGGAAGTTGGTACAAATGTGGATTATGATTATACAAAATCCTACTATATTAGAGGTCTAAATACTATAATTATAAAATAATAAAATATATCATTATTACAGCCCTTCACCACAAACACTGTTTCCTGCTGCGCCTCTTACCACATCCACGGAGTGATATGGAGTAGTGGGTATACTTACGCCGCCCTACACGAGTGAGTATGTCTGGATGATTGGATTGATAATAAATACAAAGGAGTAAAAAATGTATCCTAAAAAAAATTTATAACATAATGTAATTTGAAAGTTAAAATTATTATTTTATTTTATCGCCGTCTTTTATTATATTTTTAAACTAGCTGTTCCCCGCGACTTCGCCATCGCGTAATTTATTACGATTGGATTTTATGGGTTTTAATTTTTTGCGCGGAACCCTAATTCTGTTTCTAAAATAAAAGTAGCCTAAGTTACTTCTGTGAGCAGTGAAAGTCCGGTCAAAATAGATCCAGCCGTTTCGGAAATTAACCGGAACAAACAGACAGAAAGACAAAAATTTTAAAAATAGTGTTTTTGTTATAAGTACCGTATTTACTTTTTTAGTAAAAAGCTGTTATTTCGACATTACAAACAGACACTTCAATTTTATTTATTTGTATAGATGAAATACTAACAATGCTATAAACATAACTAATTTCCCTTTAACCACTCTTGTTAAGCTTCAAATGCTTGTGTTGGGAGTAATTCACGATAGTAGTCGAATGGCGGATTCGAACCCACGGCCTCTTTTCGCGGTTCATAACCCTGTCATTAGATACTGTCGCATAAACCATTTTTTACATGTATAAAATATAATAGCCCCAAAAATATTATGTTTGATATGAATAAATCACCCAGAGCCATTTTACCATCGTCGCTTCAGTGAAGTAGAATTGGTCAAATAGTAATTATTTAGAATACCTATTGCTTAATGATTTATCTAATCACTTAGACACCTCGCCCTAATCGGCACTTCTTTCAAATCCTTGGGAAAGTTTTGCTTGGCGCGCCTTAGTCTTGGTTGTTATTAGTTATTAGTTGATTAAATAAATAAATTCATATAAGTATTTATTATATATTTTAGTTTAACGTGATGTTCAAGATAAGATAGACAAATATAACCGATGTCTATCTTATCTCAATTATCTTTGAGCATCGGTTGTTACTGGTAAATAGTTTAATAATGTGCAATCAGAAAATTAATTGACAAATATTGTTATTTATTTACTACTAATGGTAGCAGTTTTCGTGCTGCCTACATCCAGCAGCACGAGAACTGCTAGATGTAGGCTGTTGGATATAGTTTTCTCACAAGTTGGGAGTGATTTGTTTTACTTAACCTAATCGTCACATTCATTTTATGGATATGCGACAGCAGTACTACATGTAGGACGTAAAGCTGTGCGTGCGTGTGGTGTATGTTTGCTTGCGTGCGTGTGTGTGTGCGTTGGTGTGTGTGCGCGCGTGTGTGTGCGTGTATGTGTGCGTGTATGTGTGTGCGTGCGTGTTCGTGCGTGTGTGTGAAGTTTCCTTATCGCGGCTGTACATGCTCGTAGACACCACGAGACAAACCGAGTACGAGTGTGTACATAGTGCCCTCGTCACATCGCGTCGCATTTTGTGGCTCTCGTTCTCTCTCGGAGCGTGTCGGTTTTTTGCGCTAGAGTCAAAGGGTCTCGTGAGTCTCGCGATGAAAACGATAGCGCGCCTGTACAAAGGCAAAACGCAGCATCAGTTTCTTCTAGGTCCATCGCAGCGGGCATCCGGAGTTCAAGTGATACAACGAGTGTGTAGTGTACATGGTGTGCTCTCGTGTCATGCCTCTACGCGACGAGAGGCACGCTAGGCGACGAGACGAGCGTGTACAGCCGCCGTTACAAAATATGGCGTTAATATTGTTCATCTTCATCATCAACCTTTTAATATAATTACGTCTGGCGTAAACGATATGGTATACCGTCATCTATTGAAAGCATATAAAGATTTTTTTGGGTGTTTCCATAGTCCCCTTTAAAAATATCTATGAGACGAAATGGAGTGATGGATTCTCTAGGTTCATTAGATTTTTTTGTTCAACATTGGGCATTGGCAAAATCGCCATGAGCTAACCTATGGGGAATAACAATGTTCAGCAATGGAATATTGTTAAGCTGTAATGAAAATTATGATAACTTACTAAATACTAATAAACTGTTTAAAATTTAAAATGAAATTTGGCATCTTACTCCTTTCTCGACGTAGACGTCCACTCAGAAAGGATTTTGGAAAACCCCTGTGGGGTTAAATAGTGTTACAGCTTGTATATTATATTTATTTTCTCATCACAAAATGGTACAAAACTATTGATGACAAACATGTTAAGCTATAAACGTAATGAACATTAGTTTGTGAGGGACTGACGCCTAATAAAGGTATTTAGCGATAGCCATATAGGATAGGTCAACAGATCCCACCTCTCGGATTATACATCTTTAAATTACACGTTTGTAAAATATATTGAAAAGATCATCAGAGAATATAGGTGATAAGACTCACCTGTATGATGAGAGGTCGAAACGCGTAGATGCTCTCGTCGCTGACGTGAGAAGGGAACACGCTCAAATCGAAGTCTATTATCGCGCACTTGGACGAATTGCAGTAGTTTGACACCTGTCAAAGAAACGGCGCCAAAATTAAGAAGATAGATTTTTTCTAGTACATCCAAAACTCATTAAATTATGCCAAATCGATTTATTAAAAATCAAGTTATATATCTATCTAAGTATATACACACGAAACAAAAGACATGATTTTATTCATTTATAAGGCATCATTATCCTCATCATCGTTACAGTCTAAAGTCCACTGCTAACACGAAATGGGCGTCCCCCATAAATCGCCTCATAGGGGGAATATTCGCCAGAGTCACATAGTAACATTTGGCGGCCGGGTTGGCAACCGTATGTTATTATTTTCAGTAGTTGTTAGGAAGATGATGCCACCCATCAACTGTTTTATTTTCCTCTATTTCTCTTACAACAGCCACGGGATGATTTGGGGTAGCAGATTATCTTACCCCGCGATTACACGGCATGTATCGTATCTCACGTTTAATATAATTTAATTTAATTCTCGATGTTTCATTCCAAATTCAAATTATTTCAATTTCATTCGAGTAAGTATAAGAAATCACTAAGTGATAATAGTTACAAGAATTTAATTCATAAAGTAATGGCCGATTTACACAGGGACTATAACTGGCTCCAAATTCGAGGCAAGTCAGTGCTGACCCGCTACTGGCATAATGTAAATTGATCTGAAGTCAGTACAGCACTGTCTGCGCGACTATTGACTGCGTGTAAACGTTACAAGTCAGTCGTCGGCGCCTGCACTGGCGCCTGTTACTGACTCCGTGTAAATCAGCCTTACTTATAAATAAATAATTCAGCGAGTATATTCGTCGCACTAATATGCAATGGTATGCCACTTCGTCATATACGGCGCTCACATTTAAATGTGAAGCTATTTGAGGTATGTCAAAGCAAACAGTATAACAAAGCGTGATTAGGCGTACGTGCAATGAAGATTCCCGCTTTTTATTGTTGGACGTTGTGTTGTATATTGCATTATTTAGTGCATCGTCTTCTTTATCTATCTTCTAATGATCGTGGAGCTTAAGATCTTCTGGCATAATGAAAAAACAGACAATACTAACAGTGACTTTCAATCCCTAATCTTTTAGATCTCTATGGAAAGTTGTCCCCATTAGGCAATACTTCTATGTCATGGAAGCTTATTACATACCTAAATTGCACATTGAAAATCGTACAGACTCGAAACAATTTCACTTTTTCCGTATGCGTAGGGTTCATCTCTGTGCATCTTCTATCACAAATACCACACAGTTCTCAGAGGGATGGTTCGGATTAATTCCGGCCGATGAATTGCCACCATCGTACACTGCGACAGAACTCGAAATTTCATCCACATCGTCTCGATGATTGGCGGTCTACTACCGTGCAATTTTTCTGCCTCGTACGACCAGATTTTACTGTCACCAGCGGTTTTTCCGGACCGATACAACTTAAGAATTTTCGAGTAAAGAGATTACTCCATTCTAAAATGCCGGTAACGCGCCTGCAATGCCCCAGATGTTGCAGATGTTTATAGGCGACAGTAATCGTTGACCATCAGGTGAGCCGCACGATCGTTTGTCTCCTCAGACGACCTGCCGACCGACCTCTGACGGGTAGCTGGCACAGTAAATATTCCACGCAGTTCTATCTTTAATGTTAATGACAGTTACTGTTTTAGGCAAATACGAAATAAAATTTATATCAGTTAACAAAGTGCGCACATAAATAATGATATCGTTTTCTTCGTCATATTAAACAAAAATCAGTGTTAGATTGTCCAAAATAATAGTTTAATAGGTTTACATAACAAAGAACTAGTCTTCTCGGTCGCCTCAGTCGATCCGTAACTTAGTACGGAATGTATTAGTATCTTAGTAGTACATATGCCTTTGTGAGGACGTTGGGTATTTATATAGTAAATATTCGAATCTAGTTGGGCTAAATAAAATAAAATGATAAATACACATTAAATAATGTAAAATAAAATAAATAAATAATACACAAATGAATAAAAACCTAACCAGATGAGAGCCCTCGAAAGGGGTTAGGGGGAAAGGGAAAGAAACCGGCGCACGATGCGGACGGTATCGAGGAGCACCGCCTTCTAGGCCGGAGCGGTATGTCATGGAGTTATTATTATTGTTATTAGCACTAACCACTGAGAGCGAATACGGTTTGAGGCCGATGTTGTAGAGCAGCAGCGTGTAGGGGAGGCGGGCGGCGCGGCGTACGAATGCCACGGCGAGTGCGTGTGCGTCACCGCGCGCGTACGTCACGAGCGCGGGCAGCGTGCAGTTGTGCCAGCGCCCCGCCCCCCCGGCCAGACCCAACAGCCCCGCGTACCGCTCCCCCGCCACCATGTGGTTGGCCTCCACATCGCGCAGCTCCTCCTGTGGGACCCACGCCTGTCGTATTGTCATTATATGTCGTATCAGGAATGAATACCCACAAAAAACATGAATGGGAGAGCTTTGTGTAAATAAAAATATTCTAGGAATGAAAGGGTGAATCACACCCTCTATTGAGTATTGTAAGTCTATTTAAGGATCGAATAAGAAGATTCGAATCTTGTTTACAGGCATTTAATACCCAGACCAACAATGAAGAGCAGCTATGTAGTGTGAGATGTCTGGTACTGTGCTTGTCCATCCACCTCCAAAGTGTGACGATTAAGGCTTTCTTTACTGAACTTTTACATACTAGTGATGTGGAAGGAAATACACCAACTTATTCTCCATAATATGCCAAGCATTTTTAAATTTAATGGCCCAATTTTAATCATATGGTAGAGCAATGCCATAGCATATTATGGCTAATGGCGGCTCTTCATGTTGGCCAACATAGGGGCAAATGTGTTGGCAAAGATATTGGCCAAGAATTTGTGATCACGTCCACACGTTGGAAGGTCGTTCAGTTTGCTTCGGTTCAGGCCAATGTGTGGACGAATTTATTAAAATGACTATTGATGCCCTAACGGCTGCTACGGTTTATTCACAGCATACTACTACAACGTGCATCTGTATAAGAAAAGGATGATCCAATAGAAATGGAAAAAAAAGAAATTTTATTTCTTGACGGCTCCTTGCCGTAGTGGCTTACCAATGAGTTGCTGTGTTGGGGGCCGCGGGATCGAATCCTGCATGGAACAAGTATTTGTATGGCCTGTAAATAATTGCAACGGGTCTGGATGTTTGTCCTTATGCAATTTATGTTTGTAAACTGCCTCCACGATACTGGAGAAAATCCTAGTGTGGGGGTAACGTTTTTCTAAAAAAAGATTTGAAAAACTTGTTTCAAAACCAATTTCCGACTTGATAGGGCTTTATAAAGCGAAAAGTTTTTTCATTGGTCATTGTTACTGCCATTATGTAGACACTAGCTACTATGCGTACATATAAAACTTAAATCAGGTGCGTGCGATCACTCTGGGGGCTCATAGCAAACTGAATGTGTGCCCAACGTGTGGACGCGGCGGCCAATACTCTGCCACAACCCTTTGATCTTTTGCAAAAAACCGACACCACACGGATCTCGCACCAACTTGTGGGCCATAGTTCCAATACATACCCACCTTAAAGCACACATGGGTCGTCTCGACCAGGAAGGACCTCTCTTGGACAATATACTATTTAATATGGTGCACTGGATACCCTTTTTAATGGTAATGAGACACTATTTCTTAGTCTTCAGGATTAACAACACATAATCTACTTTTTAATTATTAATTGAAGATAGATGTAGACTATGAGCCAAAACTTTCACCATTAGGTGGACTGTGTGGCCAGTCAATCCCCTCACTTCTATATAAAACTATATAAAAAACAAGTGCTAAAATTAAAAATTTTGAAAAAATGGACCAAAGAAATTACTGAATATTATACCAGGGATAGAAAGAAAAGAAGAAGCAAAGAAAGAAAAATATGGGCAAATCATTAAAAAATCTCAGGCCTTTGTCATTACAACATCTGATTTCATTACTAACATTTTAACGTGGTAGAAGCATGCTGCAACTATATTACTGGTATATTTGTAGCACGAATGGGTCTACTCGACCTAGGAAGGACCACGCTCTCACAGAAAGCCAGCGTAAAATAACAGCTTAACGTTGCTGTGTTTTGTGTGGTGAGTGTAGAGAACCAGGGACCCTTTTTACTGGAAACGAGGCATTCCATCTTAGTCTTCATAGGTGACAAAGCATCTGCATTTCCATTTGTAATCGAAGATAGATGTAGATTTCTATGAGCCACAGCAACCACTTACTATCAGGTGGACTGTGTTCTCGTTTGTCACCCTTATCCTATAAATAAAAAACATACAAAATATAAAATAAATTAAATATAGTTAATAGGTATAGGTAGGTACACATTTTGGTCCAGTAGATAAAAGCTTTTTTATACATTTAATAATTTTTTTGAGAAATTGTTGATTTTTGTTCGAAGTATTACTTTTTTATTTATTTTAAGAATTTAATGGAAATATGGAGCAATATAATCTTCAGAATAAATTAAATAATGAATAATTAATCCAACAGGTATTTTTCAAAGTGACTAAATCGTTTTTTTTTATTCTTTTCTTCTAATTTATTTCCCAATAAGCGTTTTCTAACATTTTTCAATGTATCCAATAGTTATTAACCAATAAATTGAACCTAAGTGAAATTTACCTGAAAGTCCTTTATATGCTGATGAGTTTGTGTGACAATATTTTGAATTGATTGAGGCGGTTGGGAATGAAATACTATCAAAAATAAGCTTATTGCGAACACTGAAGTCGAAAATAATAGAAAACTTTTTGTTTTCATTTTAGTAAAACATATCCATCCTAGATTGGCAATAAACACATATTTTACATTGTTTATTATTTACCACTGAAGCGTGCCGGTGCTTTTTATTTTACTTACACCATATACAAATGCGAATTCATAAAATAAAACAAATCAATATCAGTGACAAAAGCCCACACACGCCCTAATAAAATTACATAAACCTTGCAAACTTGACATTATTGAATTTAAAAATTAATTAATTTTTGCTTTTTTTAAAGGCTAAAACACAAGTTATTTATTTTATTATAACAAATCTCGTTAAATTAGATCTTATAGCATACGAGCGTACTATTGATCACCATTCAAAGTTCAAACTAATGTACTCTGTGGTTCAAACTAGAAGTGGGCGTTGAATCAATAAACTGTTTTTTTTAACAGGTTTTCATTCGTCAATGTGTCAACTGTTATTCATTAATGAAAAAACAGGTTGAAAATATTAGCTGTCAATTTACGTCAACACACTCAACGCATTATTTCAATATTATTTTATTCCTTTCTCTGAATTTAGGCTCCTGTTAAAAGTTATTTGTTTTTTTTTAACAGATAAAATTAATAGTTAAAAGTATTACTTACTTTTATATTGAATTTTTATTTTTAATCGGTTGATGTTCATTTTATTACTTAAATTTTACGCCGAAAATTTTAATGGAATGAACATTTCTTCATACTTTAATATGCAAAAGACTCTCTAGTGTTAAAAAGTCTTATTAAGCTAAGCGTATTTCAAAATGTATTACTTTAATATTTACATTATATTATAACTCACAATAAAATGTTGAATATTTACAATGATTATTAGGTATTTAAATTTACTCTTAAATGTTTAGTAATTTATATTCTCTGCCTTCAAGTTTTTATTGATTGTTTTATTAAGAAGACATGGTTATTAGTTATATTTTATTAATGTTCAGAAACATTATTTGTTCAATAAAGTTTTCTTTACCTTAATTACATATTGCCTCTGGCACATTTTTCAAAATGATCCCACAGCTATGTGTTACGTCTCGGCATCATAAACAGTGTAAATTAAAGTCTTAACTAAAATCTTATGTTTGTATTACCGTTTTTATTATTTAGTGTAGTGACACCAAATAATAAAAAACAATTTCACTAAATCTTTATTACCTTCCCAAGTATTTATTTTTCCAACTTTTTATATCAATGCCTTGTAATATTTTGATGAAAATGTGAAGTAACCAATATAATATTAACCATACAAAAATATATGAACAATGTATATACAATCAGATGATATTTTAAGTACGCCTGGATACTATTTTTACCTAGCCACTCCTAAGCCTGGAAAAAGTACGCAGGAAAGGTCATTCCAGTTCAATAAAAATAAAAGCAATCTAAATTCTTATAAAATTAATAATCTTCAAATTAATCTAAAACAAAATTGATGTTGATCGAAAACGTTGAAATCTTAAATTGACGATTGACGCTAACGATTGAAGTTTTAAAACCTGTTATTTATTTAACAGCTTTTTCAACTTGTTGACCATTAATGATTAACATTTAACAGTTAAATTACATTAACTAAAAAACCGTCAATGACCCATTCCTAGTTAAAACCAGGGTTACCAACTTTATTGTTTAGGAGATCTACCATAAACCGGAAAAGATCGTATTTTGTCAAGATCTTAAAAAAGGATATAATATTAAATATTATATACGTCAAAGCAAAATTTTACATTTAGGGTATAACATATAGGGTAATACCCTATATGTAAATACATTGAACGAAGCTACATTTTAATACATTGCATGAATCTACATTTTACTTACTTATAACATATAGGGTATTATTATTTTACATATTAGGGTATTTAGGTATTTTAAATAATTAATTTGAAATGAGATGTTAATCGTTTTTAAATATATCTAGTTTTTTTTTTAAGAAAAAAGAATTAATTTTAAATTAAAAAAATATAATCTTAATTAATTAAAATTATATTATTAAAATTAAATTTATTAAGGGATTTGCTTTGAAATATTTTTTTATAATAAATTTATTTTTAATTAAAAATTTATCATCATCATCATCATTACAGCCCTTCACAAGTCCCCTGCTGAACATAGGCCTCCCCCAAAGAATGCCACAAAGCACGGTCCTGAGCCACCTGCATCCATCGACTTCCTGCATATCTTACCAGGTCGTCACTCCATCTAGTGTAGTAGTCATCTAGTAGTCATCGACCGAGAGGTCAATCGACGGATTCAACTCGGCTGGGCAGCGTTCGGGAATCTACGACACATCTTCTCGTCAGACATACCTCAAAACCTTAAAACGAAATTGTACAACCAGTGCGTGTTGCCAGTGATGACTTACGGAACTGAGACGTGGTCCTTCACTGCTGGCCGTATGAGGAAGCTCAAGGTCGCTCAGCGAGCTATGGAGAGGGCTATGCTCGGAGTTTCTCTGCGTGATAAACTCAGAAATGAGGATATCCGCAGTAGAACCAGAGTGACCGACATAGCCCAACGGATTAGTAAGCTGAAGTGGCAATGGGCCGGCCATATAGCTCGAAGAACCGACAACCGATGGGGAAGAAAGGTTCTCGAGTGGCAGCCTCGTACCGGCAAGCGAAGTGTAGGGCGTCCCCCCACTAGATGGAGTGACGACCTGGTAAAAATTTATATTGTTTATAAATTATAGTTTTTTTTATAAATAATTTTAATTAATTTAAAATTTATTTAATTTTGTATTAAAAATAATTTATAATAATTTCAATTTAGATATAATGATAAAAAGAGTATACAATTAAAGAATCTGACACTAAACTTTACTACAACTTTATATTAAAAAAAGGGTTCGGACTATGTCCACTCTGCCCTCTATTACAAAAATATGTAAATAAAAATAACAAAAATATGTTATTTATGATTATCTGCGTAGTGTGATATTGTTTGGATAAGAACGAATAGAATGACGTAAAACAAACTCAAAAAAGGCAGTTAAACTGCGCGGGGAATTCCTTAATCGGCGGCGAGTTGACGGAATAGTATAATACCACAAACTAATAAGAAGTGCTAGTATTCATATTAAAGATTCTAAAATTTGAAAAGATCGTATATTTTGCATATGATTTCAAATACGTGATCGTATATCGTACTAGGGCCAAAAGATCGTATTTGAATACGATTGAAATCGTACGGTTAGCAACACTGGTTCAAACCGCTTCCGCTTCACTTCAATCGTCAATCAAAATTCGAGATTTAAGGCGCCTACTGACATGCCTCCGCAGACGCAATCTAGGGTGTAGGAGTGGGGATGACCCTTAATTGCCTCCTTAATTGTGATGTGTGTAGGCAAGCAGGGGCAATTTTTTAAATCGGCCCTTCGGCAGGGCGGCAGGAGCGCAAGACCTTCCTTGCTCCCTAGATTGGCCCTGCCGCTGTCGCGTGTATAGCCCAATTGGAGCAATTTCAATCAGTTCGTTGCGACTTTTGCGCGGCGCACACGTATGAGTACAAGTCAGACCTGCAGAAAGAACGTTATTTGAACGTTGTAACTTACAAGTAACATTACTGGGATTTGTTACCTAACTTATCATAAGGGCTACTATGGGAAAGAAAATAGTCCAATGATATTAAAATTGCTGGAATATAAATAAAATGTCATTAAATAAATAACTAAACAAAAATACAAATTTTAGTAATTAAATTTTATTAAAACCCTTTTTGTAACACTAGTTAAATTATAGTTACTAAGCACTAGTTAGTTAAGTTATATCACAGAATAAATTGGTTATATTAAATTATGACGAGTGAAGTAAGTCATATTTAATTGTCTTTGATAGCCTATTTTAAACAGTGGTAGAGCCAAGCGGTAGCTTTTGCTGTCGCACGGATGGGCCAGCTCGAACCGAGGTGGTACCAGAACCTCACAGAATACCAGCGTGAAGTAGAGGTTTACCTTTGCTTTTCGCTTGGTGAGTGCAGGTGGCCGGAGGCCCTTTTTACTGGAAATGAGGCATTCCATCTTAGTCCTCACAAGTGACAACGCATCTGCATTTTATTTGTAACAGAGGATAGATGTAGATGTCTATGGGCCGCAGCAACCACTTACCATCAGGTGGACTGTGTGCTCGTTTGTCACCCTTATCCTATAAAAAATGCAGGAGAAACAGCGTTGGTGATAGCACACAGCCTTGTGGAACACCAGCGTTGATAGGCTTGAAATCAGAGCACGCACCATCTACTACGACCTTGATGCTCCGATCAGCAAGGAAACTGGTGATCCATTTGCACAATTTCTCGGGAAGCCCATAGGAAGGAAGCTTCGAAAGCGTTTTGTGCCAGACCAGATGGAAGGCCTTCGCTATGTCCAAACTAACGGCCAATGCCTCCCTCTTGGACTCTACTGCCTCCACCCATCTATGAGTTAAGTAGACTAGAAGATCACCAGCTGATCGAACCCGACGTAAACCGTACTGGCGGTCACTAATCAGCTGGTGATCCTCAAGGTACTTTATGAGCTGGCACTTTATAATGGCTTCCATTATTTTGGAGAACAAGGAGGTGATGTCGATAGGCCTGTAGTTGGACGGGTCTGAGCGGTCGCCGTTTTTAGGGATCGGGTGGACCAAAGCTGTCTTCCATGAATTCGGGACTACGACTTGGGAGTAGGAGTACCGGAAAAGACCATCATCATTCGTATTCACACTTTCGAACGTTCTTTTCTTCCATTCCTCATATCTTTTAATTACATACATTCTAATTTTGTACAAATGGGATAACATTTGTGTCAGTCAATTTTTTTTGCCGTTTTTAACTGTTAAGGAAAATTACTATTAAACCTCTTAATTATTTTTATTTTTTGTTTTACAGTATTTCATTATTTTCATATTTATATTAATACTATGACAGATCATTTCTTATTTATTTTCTGATAGTTATTATTTTCCTCTTTATTAGAATGTTGTTATGATTTATTTTTATGCACCTGTTCATATATCGCATATTGCTCTCTATCTCATTGCATAACATTTCATGTCATATTTCTAGATATATCATTCTTAAGAATAGTTTAGCAGACATTTCATATTCACTGTGTAAAGATTGATTCCTGTTACATTTGAATTTCGAATTGAAATTTAATTTAAGTTATCTAGATTTGTTTGTGGTCGTTAAAAGAAAAACTGTTATTTTAACTATAAAAGATGAAAAATTTAATTTATGATGAACTATGGTAAATTTAAGTCCGTAAAAATGTAATCTAACATATTATTTCATTAATTTTTGCACGACACAGTAATAATAATAATATAAAACAATAACTGAATAAAAGTGAATACAAAATCGTCTTGTACATTAATAAAAATATGCCACAGAAGTGCACACGTAACTTAATTTATAATTATTGCGTTTTGATAAATTTTTCAGATACAGTAATTAAAATATCAAAAAATCAATTGAATCGTAAACTATCTGATAATTACTTTCAATTTAAACATAGGTATATTAAATACAGAATATATACCACTTAAATTCATCAAATATAATAGCAAAAAGAACATAAAAACAATCACAAATCGATAAATAAAGTTTAAAATTGAATTAAAATCATACAGGCGCGAAGTTACCTCTTAATTTTTTCTTTGTTCTTTTTAACTAAATTTTCATATTCTTCTGGATGAAGCTTGCAAAAGTACAACTGTTTCTTTCCTTTTAAAATTAATCTGCTGTTTCTTGAATTTTGCTCATTATATAAAAATCACTTTATTTTCCTCTTAGTTGACTTCATAGTACTACTTCATATACATTATACTTTTTAATTTTTCAGTCACTTTCTGTAAAATTATTATTAAGGCCTCTTCTTGTATTGATATTTAGTTATTTTTTCGTCACATCCTTGTATAAATTCCGTGTAGTCCGAGTAAATATTTATATTATTTTCAACACTTTTTGCAGGCCGCGGCGGTGCGCTTGCATTGTTGCAGCGCACCACTTGGCAGGGTCGCCATGCAATGTCGGAATATGGTCATGCATAACGTCAAACCATTAGTTGAAAAATAATAGAAGAGCAGCAATCCGCTGGCGGTCAAGCTCATGCTTATACACCTGGTTGCCTTGTCGTACGCATCAGCATATTATGAAGAGCTTTATTAATAAATATAAATTAGACTAGACTGTATGGCCTAAGACCTTAGCCTGCCTTAATTGCCATATCGTAACAACAACAAATAGCGTGACCAGATTTAGTAGAATTCTACTTTTATGATAGATTATGGCCCTTCAACATATTATGTTGTTAACGGAAAATGTTTTAGTGGTTTTTGAGAGATATACACATATAGACATATTTTAAGTGGAAATTTTCTTTAACTAACGAACTCTCTGCTTATCATAGTAGTTTTTCGAGCGCAATAAGGGGATTCCCCCTCAATGGAGCCTAACACATTTTAAATTTATTGAACTGAAATTACCGGATTCAACTAATATGCATTTTGAATTACAGTAAATGAACCTTTTTTATTTCACTGTTAAAGTGTTTCTTTAAATATTATATTATATTACATTAGAACGAATGTAATTCATTTGTTTTCCAGAAATGAAAATGTGATCCGAATTACCGCGCGGGGTGAAAATAAGATTTTGTATAAATAGATATCGAGATTGAAGAAAGATACAGTCAGTGCTCTTTGCAAAGCATATCAGAGTGACTTCTTTAAATGTAACTCATTAATACAGCAATACATAAAAACATATGACTAGATTCAACGGTCAATCGAAGGTAGATTTTTATTAAATAATTAAAATATACATTTGTAACTAACATATTTTTATATTTTTATATTTTCCAGCACCTACATAAGTACTTATGAATATTGTTACGTGCAGGGTGAGTAGAAATTCCACACACACACACACATCAAGTTTATAGATACGTCATCCAAAAATCACTAACCTCCTTCTATGAGGTCCATAATAATCACAAATATTGTAGGTAGAATTCTCGTAGTCGTTTCCCAGAGTGAAGTTAACTTTCGCGTTCCCAAAATAACTGATTCTCCAGTTGCTGGCACACGCAATTTTATACTCAATTAAAAATATAGAACTTTCTAGGTCAATCTAGGTCATTTGACTCTTTCAACCGGAAAATACTAGATCACTAGCGATAGCATAACGAGAATAAAAAGCCCAAAAGAGAAAAGGCGTTAACGACGCCGACATAAGCTTGCTTGCATTGATCGCTGACTCTTATTGTCAAAAACATTAGCCACCTTTACAGGATACCTGCTTTCACTCGTGATATGATTATGTGCCATTCATTGTACTCGGGAAAGCGTGCATGCGCAATCGTGGGTAATAGTATCTTTTTTTAGTTGCGTTGAATTTTTCGCGCACTATTACTGCTGTATTTTATTGGGAGAGGAAAGAGCATCGTGTAAACACTAATCGTGCGTGTTTCACTACGAGAAACTGCCGGAACCTGGATGTATGAAAATCATGTATTTTTGTTAACCGCGCGGTTTGAAGACTAGTGTTTAAAACACTAGTCTTCAAACCGAAATACACAAAAGGATTTTAAGGAATATTACACAAGCAGTTATGTTTGCTGGTCTAAGCAAATAATAGATTATATATTTATTTTCATATATAGGCTTATTTTTTAAAGAGTAGCCAAATTTTATATTGAAGTTCCAATAAATAAATAATAATTTACCTTAGTTTTTTTTTTTTTTTTTTATAGTATAAGGGTGACAAACGAGCACACAGTCCACCTGATGGTAAGTGGTTGCTGCGACCCATAGACATCTACATCTATCCTCGTTTGCGGATCAAAATGCAGATGCGTTGTCACCCGTGAGGACTAAGATGGAATGCCTCATTTCCAGTAAAAAGGGCCTTCGGCCACCTGCACTCACCAAGCGAAACGCAGAGGTAAACCTCTACTTCACGCTGGTATTCTGTGAGGTCGTGGTACCACCCCGGTTCGAGCCGGCCCATCCGTGCGACAGCAAAAGCTGCCGCGTGGCTCTACCACTGTTTAAAGTTACTCGTATTTTTTGAAAATACGAGTAGCTAAGGCATCTAATTTTATTTGAAATCATCTCAAATTGAATGTGATGGGCAACAATTACTCCTACAGGCGCTCCTGCGTGGTGATTCAGTTCACGTTTTAATTTCTTAAGTTTTTACCTACTGTTTACTTTCTTAGTTATCACGCTTACTACTTATGCTTAAGATAATATAACGACGCGAATTATGATTCTAATTTTCCTTTTAAACTATTAACAGTATTAGGACCGTCCTAATAAATAAAATTAAAATATTTTTGTGCTTATCAACGTCGTAACCGACTACTATCCTTATAGCGTATTTAAAAAATTGGACTAAACTATTTACAACTTAAATACGCAAGTAGTCCAAATATCTAATATTGATACCTCAAATGGAGTCAGTTTACCTGGATGTGAATAACGAACACTCCACATATTAACACTTTCACTGTCCGGTTTTCAAAAACAATAGTAAGACAATAGCAATGACCTATATGTAGTGCACGGGACAACGAAAGGGTTAAATAACCGTTTATTCGCAACGTAAATTCAAAGTAATGGATCGGAGCCATTGATATAAGAAGAGTATATCTATGATAGGAGCGCGAATGAACAGTCTGAGGGCTTCGGACGAATGTATCGAATGGCGAAGCGAGAAAAACTGAACTGCGGCAAAGAATCACTTTAGTATCTTTGTATGTACCACGTAAACGTGCGAGGTAAATCAGTTAAAACAATTTAAAAAAAAATTAAAAGATTAAAATAACAGAAAGTTTTTAGATATTTTTAATTAATTTTTCTTTACCTTTTGCCTATATTACTTATTCTAAACCTTCTCTGCAAATTTAACCTGTTATTGCAAAATAACCCTGTATATATAATATTTATTATATTATTAAATAAAATCAAACATAAGATACCATGTATGAGACTTGTATTTGGCAAAAACTCTGTAATAAGAAACTTGCTCCATAATCTTATTTCCATTTTACGACGACAATCATTTTCACAAAACTGCGAGTGTAAATTAAAATTATGTTTGAAACAAATAGTCTTGAAAGCATAAATAAAGTATGAAGGGATGTGCGAGCAGGTGTCACACGGGTTCAGTTCTCCTTTTCTATATTTACATGCATGCTCTTCTACACAGGAAAGCAGATTCACGCGAAGTGCCTATGACGTATATGTAAAGGCTGCTATTATCGTGACACAATACATTAGTGGCTGTCGTAACAATATAATTTTACTTACTTTACGAATTTAAGGATTTTTTATATGAAGGGCAGAACAACATCTGCCTGGCCAGCTAGCAAAGCATATTTATATATATATGCTTTGCTTAGTAAATTGATCAAAATAACTTCTGCTCTCAACCTCATTTATGTTACTACATATTTATTTATCTATGAGGCCACGCAATATAAAAAATATATTCCGTGTATGAGTCTATGTCTATGATATAGGACATTTACTCTTATTTATTTACTCTTTGGTTTATGAGTTTATGACATTGATATAAGAAAAGTATTTTTTCTTATATCTATGGTTTATGACCTCATTTATTTATCATTACCACACACATCATGTATTTTTAGACATAAAAATTCATAATATTTGTGTTTTTGACAGCATAGTTTTATAAAGATCAAGTTTCAGATTATAATAGGAAACGAGGCAAACGTGTTATCATGTCGAATATATCGAAAAGAAGAAAGGAGGGCTCAAGGGCCAAGATCAAGGTAAAAAGCAGGTCAAGCACAAAATGTAACGTGGTCAAATAATCTAGTATATAATCAAAATTTAGACTTTACTTAAATTACTCTTTGTATATAGTATTTATTATTTTCAAATTCCGTTATACATATCAATACAATACATCCATATCATGTTTTTTAAATATTATAAAAATTAAAATAACTCCTAAAACATGTGGTAATTGAAACGGGCTTTTTAATGCATTTATTTAATTAGTATCACAATTGATAGCTCAACTTTAGATTACTTACCCAAAGTAAGCACTTTCACATATCTACTGTTCAAAAGAAAGTACATGTATATGATTTTTTTAACGTATGTGTACAAAGTTTCAATGCTCGGACACGCCAGGCGTGCCATCGAATACTTTTGTGTGTGGCGTATGACACGCGAGGCGTGTATTTTCAAAAATCGTTATAACTCGCTCAAATTGCTTTTTTGGAAAATTTATCCAGAACAAAATATTCATTATTTTGCAAGTAGTTCATGCCTGCGGCTTCGTTTCTGGATATTTTGAAAAATTGAAATTTTTAGGAGTTAACAACCTTTTTTAACTTGTACATGGTACCGTTTTTACTTTATAGGTTTTTAAAACATGTTGTGGAAAAATACTCTAATAAGAAACAAATGAACAAATAATAGCACTCATTGCGTTCGCTCACAAACTCAAGTTGTAAACAAGTTTCTAGAAAACAACTCCTGTTAAAAAAAACAATGCCTTTATCTTTTTTGCTTAAAATAGTTGAAGTGCCGACTTATTACTGTAATTTGGCCGAATGGACCTACGAAGTACCATGTGCTCTTGTGATATGGTATAAGGTTTATTTTTGCTTGAAACAGTTCGAAACCGTTCATGCATAAAAAAAATTCGCTAATAAATAGTCATAAAAAGTGCACATGCATTATAGCAGCGCACCGCCTGGCAGGGTCGCCATGTAATATAGGAAACTATGTCAATGAAAAGAGGCGTGTTGATGCTCCTATAATTTTAATTATACTGATTTCTATTCTTAACTTAACCCTAATATATATATATATATATATATATATATAGTTGAGGGGGCTATACTATACTACACTACAAACATACTACTAATATAGCTGCAGCATGGCTCTACCACGTATAGAATATACTCTTAAGCTGCTACTCTATTTATGTCGAGCTGTAGTCTTTGTCAATCCTCAGAGCTCCTTATAGGGAGTAAAAGTTTGAGATTTTCAGTAAATAATAGACACGTTGCATCTTTCACAACACTCAGAAGATCGTTAATCATCAATATGAACTGAAGCGGCCTTAGATTACTGCCCTGGCTCACTCGCGACCAAGTAAAATATCTCTCTAACATGTTTCCTGTATTGTACATACTGCTGTCTATCTCTCATATAGCTAGCAAAGAACTTTAGAATATGTGGAGTAAAACCGATGCTAGCCAATTTTTTTCAATAATACATAGTTATTTTTTTTTATAGGATAAGGGTGAAAAACGAGTATACAGTCCACCCGATGGTAAGTGGTTGCTGCGGCCCATAGACATCTACATCTATCCTCTGTTACAGATCAAAATGCAGATGCGTTTTCACCCGTGAGGACTAAGATGGAATGCCTCATTTTCAGTAAAAAGGGCCTCCGGCCACCTGCACTCACCAAGCGAAACGCAGAGGTAAACCTCTACTTCACGCTGGTATTCTGTGAGGTCGTGGTACCACCCCGGTTCGAGCCGGCCCATCCATGCGACAGCAAAAGCTGCCGTGTGGCTCTACCACTGTTATCAAACCAAATGCCTTTTAAGTCGTGTCCACCTGTTCACCTCTATCTATTGTTGGCACAATTTGAGCCATATAGCTAAGTAGATTACTATCAGTACTTCTTTCTGGTCTGAACCCATGTTGAACATCTGATAATTGCATGCTAACCTATAAGAATAAATTGTAATGGATAGCGGACTCTAGTATTTTTGCTGGAGCTGACAGTACTGCTACTGGTCTATAATTTTCTAAGTTATTTACATTACCTGCTTTAGGTACCGCTATTACACGAGTAAGTTTTCACATCTCTGGAAATACAACGGACGTTAAGCATTAGTTAAAAATGTCTATCTAGAACCAATTCAAATCCCTAAAGATGTAAGGGAGGACACCGTCTGGACCTATCAACCTTTTCAGTTTGAGTATTTGGAGCACTTGGCTCACTTCATCTAAGTGTAGCCTCTCTAAGTGGACTCATGCCGCACCATTCTCACCTCCTGCTTCTGCTACCGCTGCATTTACATTGAGATCCACTCGTCGAGTACTATTTACAGAATGGAAATATTTTGCGAGCTCTATAACACCTTAATGATTTCTTATATTTACGCAAAGACTACACATTAAATGAAATTAATTTTTACGGATTTTTATCACATTTAATTTAACTTTTTTAATTTTTAATCTATAACACCTTGCTCCTCAGATAATATATTTAGGTTTTTTTTTTAAATTCTGTGGATTTCTATTATAATAAGTTAGTTTTGTCTGAGAAATACTACTTGAACTACTGACTGGGTGGTTGAAAGAGATTTGGACTGAAAAATATTGGTTAAAAGTAGTTTTGACCAAGATTGGTAGTTAAAATAACTTTATACCAGAAGCATTTAGTAAAAAATGTGTATAATATTTTACAAAATGTTAATTGACAATCAATTTTAGTAGGTACAAACCAGTTTTTTCTTGATACTGATGTATTGTACAATAGCGATGATAACTAAATCAGATACATCTACTTAATCATATTGGGATGAGTAAAGTAGTGACAGTAGGTTGAGGTGTGGCTGACAAAGCAGCAAACATTTGGTTTATCCTACAGGGCTTAGGAAAACCTAGCATAGCCTAGGATAAAATATTTTGACCTAAATTTTGAATTGCCAGTAACATGTTTTAATATAAATTTACTTAAAACTAGATTTACAGATGACATATAACCCAAAGAACCAACAATCGATGGGGAGGAAAGCGTAGGGCCCCCACACTGGATGAAGTGACGATTTGGAACAGATGCAAGAATTCAATGAATGTAGGTGACTCAGGACCGTGCCTTATGCTTTTTAGGCTTATGTTCAGCAGTGGACTTGTGGCACTAATAATATTATAATACATCCGCGAAAATGTGCCTCACAACATTTTGAAGTTAAACAAATATATGCAGATATAATGTGTTTGGTCTTTTTGTGCAGACTGTAGGAGACCATGATGAGTTTCTAAAACGGATCACTAAAACTCTCTACTATGGTGAGCTGCCTAATTTGCCGTGTCTGAGTCTTCCTGTCACTGGTAAGTGTCTAGTACTATTTCAACATAGGAACATCAATCAAGATATTCATGCTATGATGATAAGAATGTTTCAAAATATTTTTGTATGAGATTTTTAGGAATGAAAATAAAAAAGCCATGGGTAACATAAACCATAAAATGTAGTTTACAAAATCTATATGTTGATCAAATATCTAAAATACTGGTTTATTAGATGACAAGACAATATAGCTACATCATCATCATCACAAATCCACTGCTGAACACAAAATAATTTCACAAAGCATGGTCACCACCATGTCATCAGCATGGGAGCCACCTGCATCCATTGACTTCCTGCATATTCCCACCCAAGCCTTGTCTATGGCTCACATAAAGTGATTAATATATTCTGTAACAACTTACATATTAGTGTGATATTATCATCAATAACACCTAGCAATCAATTTATTCATCTGTATATGGTTCATAATTATTGACTCTGGATTTAGGAATCAAGGATTCTGGCTTATACAGGGGCTTAGCTACCGCCGTATCAGCCGTATCAAAGATACGGGGCCCCAGGGCTACAGGGGCACCAATCGTGTGCAAGAAAAAAATCGTAAAATGTCATCCACAATCTCACTTAAACTCCTATACTTCCCGAGAAAAAAAACGTATCTTACGTGACAAAGTTACGAAAGTCAAAAAAAATCTCTTTTTTTCCCGGGCGCGTAAAAGTTGGCAACACACACAACACAGGTTATTAAATTCGCGACGAGACGAGAGGAGACGCGTGTCAGTATACATCAATTGTAGTGGACTGTATTGTTAGGGTGATTACTGCTAGAGACGTTATTAAAGAAAAGGTGGTACACTTTGCAATTATATATTGAACTATTAACAATGGCGGCAATTATTATTACTATTTACACAAGAGGGAATATCTTCTATGGGAGTCTTGAGAGTCTTCTTTCTTGAGTGTCTTCTTGCCGCTTTCGAATCAAATGCCGGAGGGGGCCAAACGCCTCTTCTTTCGTTCCGTCTTCATAGTGTTCTCGTGCGGTGTTGCTGTTCACTCATTGGTTGCCGACCTCACGTGATGTCCGGGCGGTGTGCGGGGTGCACCGGGCGTAACGCGGTATAAGGGGGCGACGGGGCGGCGGCTCCCTTCGCCATCCGTAACATCAGTTATTGTGGGATTCCCCCGTTTAAGGCCGGCCACATACATTCGGAATTCCGTTTCGAAAAAGTATTTGAAAATTTCTCTGGAAGGGCTTATAATTTGACTCTTTTTACATAATATTGACTATCTTGCAATCTTAGGATGTTAAGAGGACACCCAGTAACAATGATAAGAAAAAATGTGAAGAAAAAATGAGTGATACAAAAAGAGATTACACCAGTGATGGAAATTGTTGTTATTTATTAAATCATTCATAGCTGAACTATGAATGATTTAATAAATAACAACAATTCGTGGTTAAAGAGGCATCAAAAGTGTATATTTGATTAGGTTTGATATATAATTATTAAGTGGCGAAGCTTGCGAAGACACTTATTGATTTCACGATGTCTGTCCGTCTGTCCCACAATTATCTCGAGAACGGTTTCGAATTTTCAAATTCTGTTTTCAGCAATCGATTACTGATCACCCAGGCATCTGAACCTCCTATTTTGAAACTGATTGCTCAACGGCAACCGTTAGAAACCGCTACAAAGCTGATTGCTTCGCCACTTTGCTATGCTGTTAGCTTGCTAGGTTTATTTTAATTCAATGCGAGCGTTTTTGTTCCTTTTGTGAAAAATCATTACCCTTCATTTGGGCCCCCACAACAAATTTTGATACAGGGCCCGTCTAAGGCACGCTACGCCACTGATATGAACTGGGATAATCCCAGCTGCTGTGATTATCCCAGTTCATATCACTGATACTGTATTCAAATTCTATCCTAACCATCCCTGCCTCCTTACCCCATAAATTTAACATTGGCCATGGGTAGGTTATGACTATAACTGAACTATACAGGAGAAAATTTCCAGTAAAAGAGAAATAATAACAATACATATGTTATAATTTATAATAACACTGTGGATCTGGATTTTATTTCTGGGAATGGTCTGATTACTCGCGAAGATTAACTTCTTCCTATTTTGACTATGTGGTAGGTGCCCTTTTCTGCGTAGGAGTCGGTCTGGCTAGGTACAACATCTACCTATTTCTGCCACCAAATAGCAGTTGTGTCTTGTACTGCTGTGTTTTCCACTAAGTCTTCAGATGTGATAACGCAGATGCGTAGCATTGTTATTGTTGATTATAGATGTCCATAGACTGCCGGAACCACTTACCATCAGGTGAACTGTAAAGTCAGTATTCAGAGACAATTTCGAGATTAAGGTGGAAGCTTCAGGGTGGACCGCGAAATTCAAATTTTCTTACGTTTTTTGGACTTTGCAGGTCAGGGTCACATTGAATGTTTAACAAAATATGATTCGCAACCGTAACGAGTATGTGTTTACAGAATTATTATCATTAAAATCACCAATACAACCCTCTCAAGTTCATATAATTCCTTTGAATGAGTTTTTCTGGAAATAGCCATACAATAGGTTTATACGAACTTAGGGGGTTGTATAATGATTTTAATTCTGTAAATATTTGTAAATTATTCTGGCGTCTGTGGCGCTTGACACGCCCGGCGTGTCATGAAATATTTGTTGCCGCACGAATCGGTTAAACTCTAAAGTTTAAAAATTAGAAATTAATGGAGCCGAAAAATCACTAGCCATTGCGCCACAGCCAGCTTCCATCCAAATCGACCAATGTTCACAGATTTCGTCGGATTGCGTCGTGCCGCAGCCTAGGCCAATGCAGCTTAGTGCCTGTAGACTCATATTTTAACATGAATTTAATTCAGGATTTATTTTATTAGTATTTAGTATAAGGGTGACAAAGGAGCACACTGTCAGACTTATATTTATCCTCAATTAAGAATCAAAATGCAGATGTGGTCACCCCTGAGGTCTAAAATGGAATGCCTCGTTTCCAGTAAAAAGGTCTTCGGTTCTCTACACTCACCATACGAAACACAGCAGCATTAAGCTATTATAATGTCTCTTCAAGACTACATTTATCACCGTACGCTAAAAATCCGAGTTCGACCGTTGCACTTTGTGAGGAAATCTTCATCTCAGGGAAATAAAATATTTCAAGGAGGAATATCTTAGGGGAATTATCTGAAGTCCCCCAATACACAATGGAGCGCAGCGAGGCGGAATCGTTCATCTGTCATGTCAGTTTTCTATAAAACGATGAGAGGAATGTATGGTACGGTGCAGAGATCTCGTGCGAGATGTGGTCGGAGTGGCAGCGCGGGCGCTCGCTGCGGCGGCTGCGCGCGGATGCTGCGGCCGGCATCTCGCGCGGCGCCTGCGTGTCTCCGTGCGCGCTCGTGCTGGCCATCCTCTACCTTGAGCGGCTCAAGACCTGCAACCGCGACTACCTCGCCGCGGCCGCGCCAGCCGATCTCTTCCTGGTTTCCTTGGTGAGGTGGTTTTCTCGGTGGATATTTGACACCGATTTTATTATTTTTGTTAACCGTGTAGTGCGGGTGTAAAAATATCCACTACTCCATATCGTCTCGTGGGTGTCATCAGACGTGGATGAGGGAAACTAAAACAAAAGATGGGAATTACTATGTTCACAACATAAAATTTTAGAAACTGCAGTTGCCAACTCGCCTGCCAAGTGTGGCAATTAAGGTTGTAAGTGTAATGAATGGATAGCATATTAAAGTCCACTGCTGAACATAGGTCTCCACTATAAATCGCTTCGTAGGATTTTGCCATATTTGCTACGTTTGGTGAGTGGGCTAGCTACGACAGATTTGTTATTATTTTATTAGGAAGATGCTGCTGCCCACCTCCTGTTTCAGTTACCCTCTGTCACCTCTTACGAACCCACGGTAGGATATGGCGTGGCAGATGTTCTTACACCACCGACATACGGTTTCACAATAGATAGGAAAAAATTATTTATTAGAAGGAAAAAAAGTATAATTCCGCCTCCAGGTCCTTCAAAAGCGTCATAGCCAAGGCAAGGTCTGAGCACATCGGCAGAATTGGCGAGAAACTAGTTCGCCTTCCTTCGGGAATCCGTGCATTCTGGTCTCTCGCCAAGGCTGTCCAAGGGAACTTCTTTCAGCCACCTCTTCCATCTCTGCACAGAGAGGACGACCCACTGGCCCATGCCGCAAAGGAGAAAGCTGATCTGTTGAGCTCTCTCTTTGCGTGCAACTCGACTCTAGATGACGGGGGGAATACACCGCCGACCATCGCGCGGTGTGAGTGCTCCATGCCGGATGTGCGGTTTACACAGCGCTCGGTTCACAAAGCACTCTTCTCCCTGGACGTCAGCATGTTCAGTGGGCCTGATGGAGTCCCTCCCATTGTGCTGAAGACTTGTGCTCCGGAGTTGGCACCGGTTATAACGCGTCTTTTCCGGTACTCCTACTCCCAAAGCGTAATCCCGAATTCATGGAAGACAGCTTTGGTCCAACCGATCCCTAAAAAAGGCGACCGCTCAGACCCGTCCAACTACAGGCCTATCGCCATCACCTCCTTGTTCTCCAAAATAATGGAATCCATTATAAACTGCCAGCTCATGAGGTACCTTGAGGATCACCCGCTGATTAGTGACCGCCAGTACGGTTTTCGTCGGGGTCGATCAGCTGGTGATCTTCTAGTGTACCTGACTCATAGATGGGCGGAGGCAGTAGAGTCCAAGGAGGAGGCATTGGCCGTTAGTTTGGACATAGCGAAGACCTTCATCGGGTCTGGCACAAAGCGCTTTCGAAGCTTCCTTCCTATGGGTTTCACGAGAAATTATGCTAATTGATGATCAGTTTCCTTGCTGATTGGAGCATCGAGGTCGTAGTAGACGGTGCATGCTCTGATTTCAAGCCTATCAACGCTGGTGTTCCACAAGGCTGCGTGCTATCACCAACGCTGTTTCTCCTGCATATCAATCATATGTTGCAAACTGGTAACATTCATTGCTATGCAGACGACAGCACTGGTGATGCCTTATATACCGGCTGTGCCAATATTTCTCGGGAAAACCTCGCTGAGTACCGGGACAAACTTGTGTCTGAAGTCGAATCTTTGCTGAACAAAGTCTCGGATTGGGGCTGACTAAATCTAGGTCAGTTCAATCCCCAGAAGACACAAGTTTGCGCGTATACCGCTAAAGAGAACCCCTTTGTCGTATCTCCTCAGTTTCAAGGCGCTCCCCTTGCTGCCTCAGCTAGCATCGGAATCCTTGGCGTCTACATATCGAATAGTGTGCAGTTTCGTGGTCACTTGGAAGGGAAGGCCAAATTGGCCTCTAAAAAACTTGGTGTGCTCAGCAGAGCGGGACAGTATTTCATGCCGGCACACCGCTTGCAACTTTACAAGGCGCAGGTTCAGCCTCACATAGAATACTGTTCCCATCTCTGGGCAGAGACTCCTCGGTGCCAGCTCCTTCCACTTGACCGCATCCAGCGTAGAGCGCTTCGAATCGTCGACGACAGAGTTCTTTCTGATCAGCTCGATACACTAGCACTGTGTAGGGATGTTGCATCCCTTTGCATTTTCTATCGAATCTACCACGGGGAGTGCTCTGAGGAATTGTTCGGATTAATTCCAGCCAAAATTCACGAACGCACATCGCATCAAAATTCAGGATACCATCCTCACCTTCTGGATGCTTGGCGGTCCACGACTGCGTTTTACTAGGAGTTTTCTTCCTCGTACAACTTCTCTATGGAATTGTTTACCTCCGGCGATTTTTCCGTACCGATACGACTAGGGACCTTCAAGAAAAGAGCTTACACCTTTCTAAAAGGCCGGCAACGCATCTGCAATTCCCCTTGTGTTGCCGTTGTTCATGGGCGGCGGTAGTCACCATCAAGTGAGCCGCATACTCGTTTGCTCCCTCTTCTATAAAAAAAAGATTTTTTACTGATTTTTACCAGTTTTGTCTATCTTTATGAATGACTTTGTATCTCAAATAAAAGCCTCTATATATCCAACTGTTGAAGACAAGTATAGAATAGAATAGAATCATTTTTATTCAATATAGATTAGAGTAATACTTATTGAAAGTAATGGGAAGAACCAGCCAGAAACCCAGCGAGACTTTTTTTTTAAAGCACAATTTACAATATAATATTTTGTATAATTGTTATTAAAACATTTAGGAACAGCATGGTCGATCAGTCATGTTCTCTTTAGTAGTATAATAACCCTTATTAGACAATTTTGCTTAATGAATATTATAAACTTTTTGATAGATAAGGTCTGCATATTTTCTGGGACTTTGTTGTGCCCCATGAAGGAATTACTGACTCTTTGGAGTCTAGTAACTGGTATAACTAACTTGTTCCTAGTATTTACAGAATGTACATCACTATTTTTAATAAAACTATTTTTGTTTTTGTGTACATACATTAAAATCTCGTAAATATATTGAGAGGTCAAACTTAATATAATATTTTGTAAATTTTTCTCGAAGGCATTCCTTAGGACCTAGGTTATAAATTGCTCTTATGGGTCTCTTTTGCAAAACAAAGATAGTTTCAATGACAGTTGCATTACCTCATAGCAAGATTCCATATGACATTATGCTATGGAAATAACTAAAATTAACTAATCTAGCTGTTTCAACAAGTGTAAGGCCTCTAATCTTTTTTACAGCATATGCTGCAGAATTAAGTTTGCTAGCTATATATGAGGGCCCCATTATAGCTTTTCTCCCATGCACAGAAAATTTGTTTGATAAGCTCAACACCAGTATCAGTTGTCGAGCGAACCCGTCCTTGTAAATCCAAACTGATTGAGTAATTTATATCATTGAATAATATTTATTTACATTAAACTATATACCTAGTCAGGTCATAAATTCTGTCACATGTTTAATATAAAATAATTGAAACAAGTTTATTCATTATGTAACCATTTATATACCAAAATGAACTTAACAAAACATAGATTCTTATGACACTAAAGTTTATTCAAAATGACCTCCGTGATTTTGAATACAAGCCTTCTATCTGCGCGGCCAGTCTTCTATCGCAGCACGAACGAGGTCCATGAGCTGGCACCGAATCTTGTTGGAATACCCAGTGCCTGTTATTGAACATGATTGAGTTGGAAAGACCAAGTAACGACCGTTAGCCAGAAAGTTACCGGCTCTCTATCGCCTAAAAAATTTTCTACCATCTGCAATCAAAACAATGCTTGTGCAAAGTTTAATTTTTCCCCTAATCGACTATGGTGATGTGTGTTATTTCGACCTGAATGCAGATCTTCTCAATAAATATGACCGTCTTCTGAATAACTGCATTCGATTCATTTTCAGTCTTCGAAAGTATGACCATATATCCACGTATCGATCTCAATTAAAATGGTTACGTATTCGTCAACGCCGTAGTTTGCGTGCACTCACTACCCTTTATTCTATCCTGATGTCTCCAACTTCCCCTTCCTACTTATCTCCTTACTTTCAGTTGCTTAGCGCTAGTCATGAGAGAAACCTCCGCTCTATGAACAACCTTCTTCTCCTATGTCCCTCCCATAGCTCTGGACTTGTTCATTCTTCTTTCCACATTCAATCTATTCTCCTTTGAAACGCACTAACTCTCAAAATCAGGACGGCTAGCAATCGTTACGCGTTCAAGATGAAGGTTCGGGAATACTTAATTAATAAATTGGCAGAATCGTTATAGTAACAGTTTATATATATTTTATATATATATATATATATATATATATATAGTATGTATGTGTGTGTATATATATTGTATATATTTTTATTACCATTTATATCTTAAGTATTTTATTTCCATGTGCTAAAATTGTTTTTTTTTTTGTTATTTTAGTTTAGTATTAGCATAATAACTTTTTATTACACCTACTTCATTCTATCTCTGCATCATCCCAAGGTAGACTGGTAGAGAATGCCTTAGGCATTAAGTCCGCCTATATACCACATGTGTATATGAAGTTTTAAATAAATGAATAAACATGGTATGAGAAACAGGTTCCACAAGGTTCGTCAGGACTGTATTTTGATACACAACTGCATTCGTTTTTACACCTTTCTCACAAAAATGTACCTCTGTTAAGCCCCAATAAGAAAATCCCAACCATACCATGAGCGAGGATAGAAAATAGACCTCGTTGGACACGCGAAATACGGTTGCTCGCTTCTTCACTACTGTGTATCCTTATCATTTTGTTTGTTGTAGCTCTCTTCTACGGTAAACATTTTTTCATCCGAAAAAAGAATTTCCCGATATTTTTTTCCCGCGTACCGCTTCAACAAAGCGCGGCATCTCTTCAGTCTCAGGTCCATTAGACGAGCATTCAAACGATGTCCTGTTTTTCTTCGATATGTACGAAGCCCTAAGTCTTCATTTAACACCCTTTTCACCGTGGTTCTGCTTAACCCCATCTGAAGGGCCAACAGTTTCTGCTTACGTTGGGATTTCTTTGAATTCGTGCCTTCACAGCTTTTATCACTACTGGAGTCCTAACAGACCGAGGGCGACCACTTCTTGACCTGTCATCTACACTAGAAGTCTTCATTGTATTATTTGATGGTACGATAAACGAATCTTTTGGTTATATTCAAATTTTTCAGTATGTCAAAAATTTGAATTGGCGCGTAACCGCAACGATGCAACACAATAACTGCAACACGGTCTTCTTTAAGCGTCCACTCCATATTTAAATATGAGTAAAATTCTAAAAAGTATACAGTTTTATTTTCATGAACAATTCGAAATTCGAATTCAATAAACTTTTTTGTGGCCAGCATTCTAAAAGAAAAGTTTTTACTGTGTGACAATATTTATGACCTGACTGTTTATATTGTTGGGAATTAGGGTAAAAAGATAAAAGTATATACGAACAAATGAAGGTAGAATGGTAATCTCCCACTTGTTTTAGCAGTATAAAGTATCGCACAGGTGACTAAGAAAGATCAGTCGGTAATTCTAAGAGTTCCACTGTCGTTACTATGCCCGTTGGGGTATTCTACTAGTGTAGGCCAGGAAGGACGTGTTGCTGAGAGGCTACCCTGTGTTACATTGAGATACCCATCTCAATGTAACACAGGGCAGACTCTCAGCAACTTGCGATGCTGTTGGTTTGCATACTTTGGTGTTATCATGTACTTGGGGTCCTGATAGTAAGCAGAGTTTGTTACTGAGTAGTGTTATTTTATTTAAATACTTTTGAGGATAATTTCTAACATCAGAAGTGGGATAGTTTCTAATATATATATATATATATATATATATATATATATATATTGAAGGTCACTTATCGGGATAAAAAGTATCCTATCTCTCAAGTTGGACCAATCTGCACACAGTGTATAAAATTTCATTGAATTCAGTTCAATAGTTAAGCGAGTTCATCGCGGACAAACAATGTAACACGTAATTTTTATATATAAAGATATATATAAATGTTATTGCAATGTAAATTAATGATTATATGCTTGATAATAACCCCTACTTATAGGTGATCGCTTCATAGGCCTTCCCCAAGGAATGCCACAAAGAACAGTCCTGAGCCACCTGCATCCATCGTCGTCTCTTATTATTATGTTTCTGTGATATAAAGTCTCACTGGATTTCTTGCTAGTTCTTCTCAGGATAGAGGGTTTTTTCCGAATCAGTGGTCAAAATAAAAAAATACTTTATCATAAAAACTTGTTAATAATCAGTTTATTTAAGCAGATGGTGAGCAACAAGTTTCTTCAAGATGATGGTGAAGATGACGAAGTGATTTGCTCTGAATGGGCAGCGTCTGGCGGCCTCGAGCTGGATCAGCTTAAGAAGCTTGAAGTAGAATTTCTGAATGCAATTGTGAGTATCCATCCATCCATCCATCCATTACGTGCCATGCGTCTTAGCTTGTCCTTTTGCCCCAAGGATTTGCTATAGTTGCCATGCTTAGCAGACTGGTTAGCAACTGCAGGTTTATATAATTTGGTGCTGTTATCAGTAAGATGCTGCTGTCAATCTATTGTTTCACTTTCCCTCGGTCACATCTTACGACACTCGCGGAACAACACTATAATATAGAGAATATTCTTGCCCACTCGTCTATTAAAAAAACACCAATATATGGTGATTGTGAGTGTAACTTAAGGCAGCCAACCATGCAGCACAGTCCTCACAAAATTAAACGCATTGTCCATTCCTTGTAAAGAAAAAAATAAATACTAAATAAATACTTTTTTTTAAAACTATCTCCACATTAGGATTTTCTCCTGTGTCGTGGGGGCAGTTTACATACATAAATTCCACAAGGACAAACATCCAGACCTGGAACAAGTACTTGTACCCGCAGCCTTTGGTGCAGCAATTCATTGCTAAGCTACTGCGCCACGGAGTCTTCAAATAAATATGTAATCGTTTTCACGCAATAAGAATAATACTGTCCTCTCGACCGAATTTCGGTCACAGTGGCCAGTCTTCAATGTAGACTGGTCATCTGTGCAGGACAGGATTATCGTGCCCGAGAGTATGCGCAAGCACAGGTTTTATTATTTCTTCTATCTCTTAGCGAGACGGTATGGTAACTCGACACGAACAGAGAGAGGTCAGGCTCAGGACCAATGGCTTAACGTGTTTTCCGAGGCACGGGGCTGAATGAAACACGGCCTAATTCCTGACTCTACCACTGAGAATACATATACTACTCCGCTACTGAGAATTTCTTGAAAGAAAAACTCAATAACTGATTTTGAGCCGACCCGGGATTCGAACCAGAGACGAAACGATCACTAGACCAACGAGATAGTCATGCAATAAATATGCATCGATTTTTGAAATGATTTTGACATTCTTCCACAATTTAAAAATTCTTATTTACTTGAAATAAGCCATTTATGTTTTTTTTTGTTACAGGATTGGAATGTATATGTAAACGAAAAATCATTTGAGGCAGGACTTTTGTGGCTAGAACGGCAAGTGGCGCTCCGGCAAGCAAATCTGCGTGGTTTCTTCACGTACACAGACTTGGCCGCCACATGCGATGGAGCGTTGCTGTCGGAACTTGTACGATCATTCTCAGCAGTATGTGCAGCCGCGACCCTCAGTTACTTCACTAGCCTCATCACATTGTTTACTTCTACCCTCGTTATATCACAAGCCTGGCTTCCATTGCTACAGTACATCGCTGCACGTGGTGCTCTCTCAGCTATTGACACAAATATTATGGCCGAAAACATCAAACCCGAGCTAACTACATATGTTGCAAATACTACAGTTGATCTTTTGTCGGATATTATCCTCACGGAGGAATCATCAGCGCCAGACATACCGAGGTGCTGCACAAAGTGGTTACAATACCAAGACAGAATGGACACTAAAAAGAGTTGGTACGACAATGTTGTTGCTTACGACTGGAAATCCTTCGAACCTTGGTGGTCTAAAACTCCAATTCTAAACTGGTTGTACCACAGCTCTCTCATCAATCCAATGCAGAGATGGCTGGAGAAAGTTGATGAATATGCAGATTTATTTAAAAAGAAATTATTTAGTGGTGAAAGCTCAAAACCAGGAGTTCATTGTCATGAATATAGGAGAAGCGATGAGAAGCAACAGTGTATCCGACAATGGCTTAACTTAAGTAGATTTAGCGTTCTAATGGCGTCTATTTCTGATCGGTAGCCACTATAGTATTTTATAAATACTATTGGTCTTGAACAAGAAAAACAGTTTGCCAAGAAATGGAACAAATAATGCTTGTTGTCCCTATGTTAAATATGGAAATTATTTTATTATAAACTTAAAACCCACTTGAAAAGCTCAAAATAATGTATTTTTACAGTTATTTTTAACTCTGCTATGTTCATACGTTTCTAATTGAAATAAAAAACAAAAAAAAAACTACTTCATAACAACTGCTTTCATTATAAGAATAACATTTCTTATATTTTTTTATGTGATGTAACTAAATAATAAACTTTATTGCAGTATGTACTGTTTTCTTTTAGCATTGATTGGTACCTTTTTGTATAATTTTAATAATTCCTTAACCTCAATACATTTAAATGTTTTAACATGCTTTTATTAGCATCTACGTAACGGAGTTCTTGAATGTGATTTTCATCCATTCATCAACTTTGGATTGATTTAAAACTTCGATAGTTTGTCCCATTATCCTTGCTAGGATCGTCAGGATTTGCGAATAATTCATAAAACAACTACGATTTCTGCCACTGCAATTCTACTGTAAACCGTGTAAAAGATTATCGTTCCAAAAAAACGACTCAAAGCTTAAGTAGGCCCCCATATATCTAAACTAACAAGCAGACTAGCTCCGCAGCTTATTTTGTAAATAAGTAGAAGTCCTGCTGGTTGGAACTCTTACTGTAATCAGTAATACAGGTAAAAAATTATTCAATAAGAATTTGTATATATAATGTAATATATAAAAATAAATGTTTGTTTGTTCGTATTTTTTGTGCTACCATACCGTTCATCAGATTGCTCTAAAACTTTGTCAAATTATTGCCTGCACTTGCGCAAAGGTTATAGGCATAGTACAATTAACTTACAGTAGGTGGGCGCATATCGTATCGACAAATTTATTTAAAAGTTAATATACATACATAAACACTCACGCCTGTCACCCAGAGGGGTAAGCAGAGACTATGGAATTCCATTTGGCACGATCCTGATCCTGACACACCTCTCTCGCTTCCTCCACATCCATATACCTACGCATACACGCTCGTCGGTTAAAGGTACTCTTAATTTGGTCCATTTTCAATATTTCGCCAATTTGGTCGATAAACTTTCGCCTAGGGCGACCCTTCCCGACTCTGCCATTCACCTCTGCAACATAAATTTGCTTTGTCACTCTTTCCTCATTCATTCTTTCTACATGACCAAACCACCGAAGCATTCCTTTCTTAATCCTGGTCACAACGTCATCTTGCAAACCACATATATATATATACCTAGTCAGGTCATAAATTCTGTCACATGTTTAATATAAAATAATTGAAACAAGTTTATTCATTATGTAACCATTTATATACTAAAAGTAACTTAACAAAACATAGATTCTTATGACACTAAAGTTTATTCAAAATGACCTCCGTGATTTTGAATACAGGCCATCAATCTGCGCGGCCAGTCGTCTATCGCAGCACGAACGAGGTCCATGTCAATATCGGCGGCTGCCTTAATCAAGGATGTCTTGGGTGACTCCAAATTGGGATGATGCTTTGAGCACGCCTTTTCCTCCAAGTGTTGCCATATCTTGTAATCTAACGGATTCAAATCTGGACTGGAGGAGGGCCAGTCTTCGTGCCGGATGAAGTCGATTTCACGCGCAGCCAGCCAGTCTTGTGTGCTCTTCGCTCTATGAGCTGGCGCCGAATCTTGTTGGAATACCCAGTGCCTGTTATTGAACGTGGTATGAGAAACAGGTTCCACAAGGTTCATCAGGACTGTATTGAATGCAGTTGTGTATCACAACTGCATTCGTTTTTACACCTTTCTCACAAAAATGTACCTCTGTTAAGCCCCAATAAGAAACTCCCAACCATACCATGAGCGAGGATGGAAAATGACCTCGTTGGACACGCGGAATACGGTTGCTCGCTTCTTCACTACTGTGTGCGTACACGTTATCATTTTGTTTGTTGTAGCTCTCTTCTACGGTAAAAATTTTTTCATCCGAAAAAATAATTTCCCGATATTTTTTCCCGCGTACCGCTTCAACAAAGCGCGGCATCTTTTCAGTCTCAGGTCCATTAGACGAGCATTCAAACGATGTCCTGTTTTTCTTCAATATGCCCGAAGCACTAAGTCTTCATTTAACACCCTTTTCACCGTTGTTATGCTTAACCCCATCTGAAGGGCCAACAGTTTCTGCTTACGTTTGGGATTTCTTTGAATTCGCGCCTTCACAGCTTTTATCACTGCTGGAGTGCTAACAGACCGAGGGCGACCACTTCTTGACCTGTCATCTACACTAGAGTCTTCATTGTATCGTTTGATGGTACGATAAACGAATCTTTTGGTTATATTCAAATATTTCAGTATGTCAAAAATTTGAATTGGCGCGTAACCGCAACGATGCAACGCAATAACTGCAACACGGTCTTCCTTAAGCGTCCACTCCATATTTAAAAATGAATAAAATTCTAAAAAGTATACAGTTTTATTTTCATGAACAATTCGAAATTCGAATTCAATAAACTTTTTTGTGGCCAGCATTCTAAAAGAAAAGTTTTTACTGTGTGACAATACTTATGACCTGACCTGATATATATATATATATATATATATATATATATATCATACAACTTCAATGAATGCATTATCATTCCTTATATAACTCTTCCAAATTTAAAACAATATTTCCACTATTATTTCTTTTGTGGCATCAGCAACACACCGGATATCAGCTAGTCTATTGATTAAAAACTCATTCTATTCTGTTCTAACGTGAGAATCAAGCGTCTGTGTATCTGATGGTAAATGGCTACAGCAGAATCAATAACGTCAACGTTTTCTGCCACCAGGGCGGCGCTACTTTAAAACAAAGCGAAATATTTGACAGATTTCACGGTGGGAAGTAAAACCGTTAGAAAAGTGCAAAGAATAATGATTCTAAATTAGTGATTTTTTTAATGAGTAGATTAGAATTGCACGTGCTAGAACGACGATGAAGCTATTTTATGGTTGTAGCACGCTGTGCTTCGTATGGCGAGTGTAGAGAACCGTTAACCCTTTTTACTGGGAACAAGGCATTCCATGTTAGTTCTTAGGGGTGACAACATAGCTGCATTTTGATTTTTAATCAAGGGTATAATATGTAGTTGATTAACAGGTTGACTGTATGCTCGTTTGTCACCATTATTCTATAAATTAAAAAATGGATAAACCAAACTACGGATATTCCTATATAAAAATTAAAGAGCACATTATTTAGGCATGGTTTATTGTAATAAATAACTTCACCTCAGTCCAAATTAGTGACATCTGGTGGGCGGAAGATTTTTAGCCCTCTTTATGATGGCTTGCATAGATAATATACCATATATGGCAATGGCTTCTTTACTCAAACTGGCATAAACAGTGCTTCATTGTGTTTGACTGAAGAAGTATTTAAAAAAGTGTCCTCTTTTGCCTTTTAAATCAACTTTGTACCTGATATTTTGTCAATATTAATAAAACAAGTGCATTATTGGTTATATTATAAAATTTAATAGAAAAAAATACTTATAAAATATTTGATTATGTATAAACATTGAGCAATAACTTAAATTACATTATTGCTTATTTATAAAATTACATAAATAATACAAATAAGACATCTACTTATCAAAGATCTCATTATCAGAGTAAAAATGCATTATTGATCGTAATTTGACACTATTTTATTATTATATGGACTTGGAGTTAACATTTTAAGCAACTTGTGTATTTCAAAGACACAAGTCAGACAAAGACAAAATATTTCTTAAAATTGTTTCGGTTCATACTATTTTATTTATATAAACCAAACGCATGTCTTAGATCTTAGTCATTGCTTGGTAACTATTTAAAACTAATTTTATCACAGTTTCATATCGTAAACTAAGTTTCTTCCCAAAATTTACACTACTTGAGATTAGAGTATATTTATTAAGTGGCGAAGCTTGCGAAGACACTTATTGATTTCACGATGTCTGTCCGTCTGTCCCACGATTATCTCGAGAACGGTTTCGAATTTTCAAATTCTGTTTTCAGCAATCGATTACTGATCACCCAGGTATCTGAACCTCCTATTTTGAAACCGATTGCTCAACGGCAACCGTTAGAAACCGCTACAAAGCTGATTGCTTCGCCACTTTGCTATGCTGTTAGCTTGCTAGGTTTATTTGTAATTTTGTTCGTTAAAAATGACTTCTAAGGTAAGTTATGAAATTCAAGTGTGTGTCACAGTACATAGTATATAAAATAAGCCAAAATTATATTTTACTTAACAATTAAATCTACACGTTTTCATAAAAAATTAAACAATATTGCAAATTTCGCTATTAACTCAAATTGACCCCTTTTGCACAATAGTAGCAATGATTCACTATTTTCATTAGATACAACAATAAATTATAACATTTTGAAAACTACTTCAAACACATAACATTACAAAATAATTGGTCAGGCTTTTATACATCTTTTTACATCGAAGATGCTTTAAGTTTAACGTTTAAAGACAAATATGAATATTTTGCAAAAATAGGTATTATTCTCGGTAAAAATTTGTAATAACTAGTTATAATATTTGTTACCTATCTATCGGCACAGTTAACATAAAGTATGTTATCAACAGAATTTTAAATTCGTGAAAAAATATTAGTATTTTGTTTTGAACGGCCTTTAGTTCTGCTGTAAGCCATGTCAAGGATATCCATTAATTACCAGACACCTGTATATTACACTGATCTAAAATACCAACATGAATTCTTGGGACATCTTTGCAAGCCACAAAGCCAGATACCACCAACTGTTATTCATGGCTTTCATACTTTTAATAACGAATGTACAACACTTAACATAGAATAATTATTTTGAATTTGTAATCCACACACAACTAGACCTAAATTTGCAGGAGACAGTATGGGGTTCGATCGTTGCACACTCTATGTTTAACCAACGAAAGCTAGAGGTCTGCGTGAGCTTATTAGTGGACACTAATTCCTTTAGTCTTAAGAATTTAAAATAACTTACATTTGTAAGTAATTATAATGACAAATTAATAACATTTGTAAGTAATTATAATAACAAACCTAACTCACTGTATTCACAAACAAATAAATGAATTTGAATTTGAAAAACCAAATTGTATTAAAAATTAGTTAGGTGTTACTTTTACAAATGTGGTATGTATTCATTGATTATATACTTTATATGTATTTTTTTTTTATAGGATAAGGGTGACAAACGAGCACACAGTCCACCTGATGGTAAGTGGTTGCTGCGGCCCATAGACATCTACATCTATCCTCGTTTGCGAATCAAAATGCAGATGCGTTGTCACCCGTGAGGACTAAGATGGAATGCCTCATTTCCAGTAAAAAGGGCCTCCGGCCACCTGCACTCACCAAGCGAAACGCAGAGGTAAACCTCTACTTCACGCTGGTTTTCTGTGAGGTCGTGGTACCACCCCGGTTCGAGCCGACCCATCCGTGCGACAGCAAAAGCTGCCGCGTGGCTCTACCACTATTAATGTATGTAGGCGTACTTGTCGTTTATATTCTAATAACCTACGTACACCCTTACCCTTTCGCAAGGGTCATTATATCCTCTGTAATGTTTGTGTGGTAGAGATTGTTTCTAAGCGATAAGGCCGCTAATTATACCTTAATGTCATTAATGCTTTTTATTATTCTCTTGTTTATTGGTGTTCAGTAAAAATTATTTCATTCATTTAACACCATGTTTAAACATGAAAATAAATGTAAAATAATTAACAGAGATTGATAACGAAAAACAATAAGATATTTGACAACTTTAACATTAACGAAAATAAAACATAATCATTTTTGAAACTTTATGTGTGGCGGGAACGACCTGTGATTGGTTGCAACTCTGGTGACGCCACACACGAGTAAACATATCTACCTTGATTGATTGATTGTAGTTCGCGTTCTATGTTTTTGTGTGTTATATTCAATCTTTCAGCTCTTTCTAAAACAGCTTTTTGATAAATCTTATAAATAGCGGCAAAAATATTCGTTTTGAATATCAAAACGAAGTCAAGTTTTGTGCAAGCTGATAAACAGCAACCTACCTAAGATAGACGGATTTATGGTTGCAGATTACTTTAAGAATAACGCTGATTACTAAGCTGCGGTGTGTGTAAAACAGCAGTGTAAGTACCACATAGGAATTATTTATTTACTAACCTTTTATACAAAAATCATTATTTAGAAGTTTTGTAAAATATCATTTTAGGTTATGTTGATATACTTAGAAATTTCTTGTAAATTAAAAATTATATAAAACTATAGAGATAGCTAAACAACATAACAGAAAACATTTAAAACCCTACAGGGAACCCTGTAGGATTTGGTTGAAAAGGACCCTTCAAACTTACGCTGAAGATTAAGCCACATTAAGAGGTTAAGTATTAAAGATGTTATTACTTCAGGGTCAGGCAGGGTAATTGTAAACAGTAAAGAAAACAAACTACAATCTAATTCTAATTTCCATAAAATCATAGCAAATATATTTGTAACAGTGAAAATCTATCCTAAAGTAATTTGATATATAGTATATACATTTTTGAAATTGACTATTCACTATTGCCCCATTGATTTTCTATGTTTTTAAAAAATGGGGTAAATGTAAACCATGAAAATTGTGTTCTTTGCACTATTTTTGCATATTATGGCCATTTTTATTTATTGCATGCTTATTTATCGCTATTATTTTATGTTGCTTTCAGATGGAAGTGTAATTCGCAATAGGGGTCTTATGTATATATAACAGGGGTCTATGTAAACAAAGCAACACTTGACATAGTTACAATATGAAAGCAATACTGGGATAATTGATAACAGTTATGATACTTCAGGGCAATTGTAAACAAATTAATAAATTTCATTATAATGTCAGGGGGCAATGAAAAACAAAAATATCATATAAAAGTAAAATTATATTTTGCCCTTTTTTGAACTAATCTCTATTTTTTTTAATTAATTTTGGTTTAAGTATTTTTTTGTTCTTTTACACCTAACCCAATATTTTTTTTTGCATCTTCGAGCATTTAATTTACGTTTAGATTTATTTGCCTATGCTTGTTTTACCCGTCGAAGTTCTTCATTGTTAGTCAAAGTTACTGAAATAAAGCTAGGCTTAGGCTTTAGTCTCAGCACCACAGCTTTTTACGTTTCTGTGGCCTACCAAACATTTTTTCTAAGGTCTCTTTACTTGGGGACTTAGTTTTATTTTTATTAGTCATACTACTACCTGATGAAATATCAGTTACGGCATTAAATATATGTGTCTTTACATGAGAATTTTCGTGGTAAAGCTTTTGATATACCAACACCCATTCTATTATGATTTACTTATCCTGTGTTTTATTCTGTGAAATATGGCAGCAGAGTAACATAGCGGGATACTAGTATCCATACTAGCATTCCGGTATGTTCGTTTACGTGGTAGAGCCATGCTATAGCTATATTAGTAGTATAGTTGTAGCACGAATGGGTCGGCTCGACCGGGGAAGGACCACGCTCTCACAGAATACCAGCGTAAAATAGTAGCTTAACGCTGCTGTGTTTCTTATGGTGCGTGTAGAGAACCGGAGACCCTTTCCACTGGAAACGAGGCATTCCATCTTAGTCCTCACGGGTGACGACGCATCTGCATTTTGATTTGTAATCGAGGGTAGATGTAGATGTCTATGGGCCGCAGCAACCACTTACCATCTAGTGGACTGTGTGCTCGTTTGTCACCCATATCTTCAGCCCTTTGAATATCTGTTAAAAGACTATGATGGACCTTTTTTCTTTTTCTTATAATTTTTAAACATGTGTACCTTAAAAAAACTTTCTAATTACCCATCACCTAGAATACACAAACCGTATAGTGGCGGTGTAAGAATATCCACTACCCCATATCATCCGGTGGGTGTCGTAAGAGGCGACAGAGGGAAACAATTGAGGATATGGCTGACCTGCTGCTGACAGCATCTTCTTAATAACGACTAAAAACAAAAAAACTGCGGTTGCCAACCCGCTTGCCTAGCGTGGCAGCTACGGCAAATATCCCCTCTATGAGGCAATCTATGGGGAAGGCCTATGTTCAGTAGTGGAATTTAATAGGCTATGACGATAGAGTACACAATTAGTTACATTATTTACAAATCCCCGACGAATGGCTTTGCAAATTGCATGCGTGGGGTATCACAGAACTCACATAGTAGCGAAAATATGGTCGATCATACTCAGAATAGGTACTTTATCTAAGTAACTTACTTATAATTTTCGAATGTATTTTTTTACTCTTTATTAACAGTTCTTAGTATAATCACGGAAAGTACGTTGTGACGTAGAAATGAGAACAGATGCAAAGTAATACGGACACTCGCGCGCAGCGATAAAGTTTTATTTAGCTTGCGTGCGCAATTTGTCTGATTAATAATAACTATGTAGGATTGTTTACGCCAACGCTAAAATTTAAAATTACTATAACGGAGGCGCGTACCACTGGCTGGTACGCGGCCCGCGCGCGCCTCCCCGCACGCGCCGGGCGCCTGGGAGATCGGGCATTTTTTTGGTCGCCAAGCGGCGGCCGGGCGTGGCATTGCTGTGAGTCTACTCGGGCCGCGTGGTAATGTACATAATAACCTCTGATCGTGTCGATTTTGTTAGCAAATTTATGCAACGACGAGGAGTTGTGGAGTCTAGAAAATTAGACGCCGGGTTGGCTAATTGTTGAGAAGTTAATGTTTAATTGTACCGTTGCGTTAAGTGTCTTAAAAGGTCACGTTCGGTTCTCGAAATAATTTGTTGCTGAGTGAACGGAAGTGAACTTTGACCCACCGTTCATCAGTCGTGCCGCGTGTTAGGTTTTTTGATTATAATTAACGGGATTTAGTTGCGTTTTGAAGTTAGTTAAATGTACAATAAAGTTAATAGACTGACATAGTGAATTGCAGAAAGAAATTGTCCATTGGTGACGCCGCTGGAGAATACCACACCGTGGGGCGGTGCCGGAGTCAGGGTTGCTGCCGACTAAAGGGGTTAAGTCAGGCCCCACATTTTTACAAACTCACAAGCACCACTTACATGCACTACACCTATCGCCTAACCGAGCCTTGTGACCAGTCTCCACTTCTGAACCAGGTAAGTCGTATTAATTTTCCTAACTTTATCTCGATCGTGTAGGTCAATTGTCCATAAGGCCATTTGGGCCCGAACTCTCTGGTTGCTCGTCGAGTGCATTACTGATGGGCCCTAATACAGTCGACTTCTGTCTGGGCAACTGAGAGCCGTAACAAGGATATTAAAACGTCGACAAGCAGTCGACATCAAAGGAGTGCAACTTCTGTACGTAGTACTGTTATTTATTCTGTGCTATAACCATTATATAGCTGCAGCATGGCTTTACGACGTCAAAGCAACTTAACGTCACAAAAGAAAAATCTACGTTTTCGAGAGAGAAAACCTTAAAATGAACAATGTACATTCTGCAGATTGACTAAGGTAGGTCTTCACGTCACTAGTCCTAGTAACGACCTGGACTTTTGGACGGTAGAGGTGTGAGGATGGAAGGTGGTTGTCGGTCAGTCTTCGTAGAGTCCCGGGTGCAGGTAGAGGCGTCGGTTGAAGCCCCACTTTTCGACGGACGACGTCTGCACGGCGAACTCGCGGTGCATGCGCTCGTCCACGAGGGTCAGCAGCTTTTCCACGTGGCAGTCGTGGGCCCGCGCCGCGAACACCTCGCACAGAGCCTGGATGTACCACGAACCCTTCTCCGGGTCTCGGTGGGACACGTAGCCTGCCAATATTCAAAATTACAGTGTTAAAGGCTTAGGCTATTTCCAGAAAAACTCATTCAAAGGAATTATATGAACTTGGAAGGTTGTATTAGTGATTTTGATGATAATAATTCTGTAAACACATACTTGTTACGGTCGTGAATTATATTTTGTTAAACATACAACCTGACCCCAACCTATGAATTCCAAAAAACGTAAGAAAATTTGAATTTCTGAAATGATTAATATTTCTATATCTTTATATATAAAAATTATGTGTCACGTTGTTTGTTCGCGATGAACTCCTAAACTACTGAACTGATTTCAATAGAATAAAATAGATTTTTTTTTTATTCAATATAGATCACAATGTAATTTTTATTGAAAGTTATTTTTAGTTTACCACTGGTTCGAAAAAAAAACCTCTGTCCTGGGAAGAACCACCAAGAAACCCAGCGGGACTTTTTTTTAAAGCATATTTTACATTAATGGTTGGTACAAAATTTATTTTAGAAACAGTTTTTTTTTTAAAGGATAAGGGTGACAAACGAGCACACAGTCCACCTGATGGTAAGTGGTTGCTGCGGCCCATAGACATCTACATCTATCCTCGATTACGAATCAAAATGCAGATGCGTTGTCACCCGTGAGGACTAAGATGGAACGCCTCATTCCCAGTAAAAAGGGCCTCCGGCCACCTGTACTCACCAAGCGAAACGCAGAGGTAAACCTCTACTTCACGCTGGTTTTCTGTGAGGTCGTGGTACCACCCCGGTTCGAGCCGGTCCATCCGTGCGACAGCAAAAGCCGCGTGGCTCTACCACTGTTAAAAAGGTTGGAAAAAGCTTGGAAGCGACCACTTAATTCCCAGGGGTTATTATCAACCATATATTCATTTATACTATAATAACCCTTTTTATACAGTTTCAACTTAACAAAATATTTAAATTTGGTAATAGAGAGCCTGTACACTTTCCGTGACCTTGTTGTAATTGCGTATACATTGCCCCAAGAATGAATTACTGACTCTGTGGAGTCGAGAAACTGGTATCACTAGCTTGTGTTTGTTCCTAGTGTTTACAGAATGTATATCACTTTTTTTACTAAAACTACCTTTGTTTTTGTGAACATACATTAAATTTTCGAAAATATACTGAGAGGCCAAAGTTAATATATTTATTTCTTTAAATTTATCTCTCAGAGACTCTCGGTATTAGGTTGTAAATAGCTCTAATGGCCCTCTTCTGTAAAACAAAAATAGTTTCTGAATCAACCGCATTTCCCCATAGCGAAATCCCATAAGACATTATGCTATGGAAATAAGTAAAAAAAGTAGTTATCCGCGATTAAGGCTATATTCTAATGGAAGTTTATTCATTATTAATTAAAATTAAAATTTTATGAGAGTTAAATTGTACCTATGTACTGTTGTAAAATCTACGTAGTCTCTTTTTTATGCGTGTGGTGCCCTCCTGTAAGTAATGGGACATTTAGTTTTAATAATTGTGATGTCATTCCATATGTATGTAACAGTGTACTCATTGTTGTGAGAGCCTAATAAAATAAATAAATAAAATAGACTAATCTAGCTGTCTCGACATTAGTGAGACCTCTAATCTTTTTTACAGCATAGGAATGAAATTTTACACCCTCTGTGCAGTTTGGTCCAACTTGAGAGATAGGATAGTTTTTATCCTGATAAGTGACACTCAATATTTTTTTATTACGAAATTAAGGATTATTTATATGAAGGGTCGTCGAAAACGGCAGAACAACGTCTGCCTGGCCAGCTGGTATATATATAGAAATCAATTGCTGTCCGTTAGTCTCGCTAAAACTCGAAAATAACAACCTATTTTGATAATGTTTTTGGTGTGTGTTTAAGTGGTCCCTGGATGGTTTAGGTTCACAATTAGACCCGGTAGGTGGCGCTGTTTTCGAGACCAAGTAATCACCCGTGGCAGACACGATTATAGTGTCCGAGTGTATATACATAAGCACAAGTGAACTCTGTATTCTGATAGTCCGACACAATCAGAGATCAGGCACACTACCTACTGCTTTACGTGCTTTCCCAAGCACGGTGATGAAACACCGCCAACTTCCTGATTCCGGGCTGCTAGTGAGAATTTCTTGACAGAAAAATACATTTTGGCCCGACCCGAGATTCGAATCCCTATCCGAAGAAAATGAAAAAATGAAAATGAAATTTATTTAACATACATTACGTTATAGTTACAGTTATTTTTGAGCTCTGTAGCCTGCGTTAGTTAAAACTGTGCTACAGGCCTCAGACTTCCCCGTCTATTGTCAAAGTATTATAATATATATTAGTATTATAAAGAAATAATAAAAATAATATAAAAGTAATAATATGGTACTAATTCTATTCTAAGGCCAAGTTGCGTGCGTGCGTGTGTGTGTGTGTGTAAGTGTGTGTGTTATTAAGTGCGCTTCGTGAACAAATCTTCAGTCGCATCGTAATTCAAGCCGCTTTATGTCAAGAGTTTGTTTTAGGATTTTCGAAGACTAGCGAAGCAGTCGAAATTTGAGTAATTTGATTTCAATATATTGAATTCATAATTGTTTTGTTATTATTGCATTTAAATGTAATTTGAGAGGAGAGAGAGACAAAACACAAGTATCAAAATATTGTAAAACTATCGAGTACTAAGTACACATGGAATAGATTTTACGGATTTTATCGACCGTTGTCGAAAAAATTGTCACTACGGTTGAAAGTAATACAAAGTAAGCAAAGAATTCTATGTATATTACTAGACGGGCTCTGCGGCATTAATACATTGCGCACTAAGTTACGCTCAATTCTCCGTAAAGCCTTTAGTTGACTGAGAGCGCCCGAGAAGACTAGTTTTTTGTTTAATATTACTAAGAAAACGCTGTCATTATTCATGTGCGCACTTTATCGACGTAATTTATTCTATGTCTAATAATTATGTAACTTTATTTCGTATTTGACTAAAAATAGTAACTGTTGTAAATGAAAACATAATTGTCATCTTGTGCGGCATAATGACCGTGCCAGCTACCTACCCGCGTAGTCAACAGCTGTGATACAGTTCTTATTCTGAATTACCGGTCGAATATTATACATAGAAGTGTTTGAATGTAAGAGCTCACCGGGTACGGTGGAGTGAGCTATGATGATGTCGGAGTAGACGCGGTCCAGCTGCAGGTCCCGGCGCTCCGCCCAGCGCGCGCCGTCGCTCTCCACGCCGCCGGGGGCGTGCGGGGCGCCCCCCGCCGCACTGCCCTCGCCTTCAGCCTCGCCCCCCTCGCCCGCCCGCCGCCACTGCGGCACCATCACCCATTCCTGGTTGCGCCCCCTGCACACGCAACACACAGGGCGGCCGCTCATCACCAGCTATTTCACACCACTTAAAGCTCATTTACGCGTGTCACATAGTCAAGTCAATAACAAAATTTTAACTTAAAATTATGTTACTAATAAGTTATTTAAGTTAAAACTTAGCATGCAAGTGAACAAGTAGAATATTTTTTTTTTGTATTTTTTGGTTAAGTTGTTGAAATTGACTATGTTGGCTAAATGCATATGTATGGCGGAGCACCGCGTTTGGTGTTTGAAGATTTAAAAAAAAACATGGAAACGGACAAACGATACATGTAGTATGTATCGTTTGCCGCTAGAAAAGTTTGTTGAAAAATATTTAAATAAAATAAACTAATTTCAGTAACGAGAAATTTTTACACAAAATATAATTTTAAATTTAGTTAGAGTATAAATTGCAGTAATATATGAATGGTGTTTTATGTTCAACTTTAGCTAACAAATACTAGTACTCCTTTGTTCTTTCATTCAACATACAATTCATCAAATCACTTCTTCACACACAGAAATTGCACTTGGACAAAATCCATCTTCTCACCTAGTCTTTTAGATATTATTCCCTTCTCCATTTCTCTCTTAATTTCATCCAAAATCTCACTTAATACATTTGCACAACGACGCTTGTACACACTTAACAATAGACTGGCTTATCACAGTAACTTGTGACTAAATGGTCTTAGTGATTTCGAAACTCGGATAACTTTTTAAATCAAAATAAATAAATTTACAACTTTGACGAAATGGTGAAAATGCCTTTATACAAATATAATGTTATTGAATTGCAAAAATGTGGAAACTTTTCTATATAAAATGACAATTTCATACAAAGTATCTATTATATCAATTCTTTTATTATATGAGTGACCTGACAGAGAGAAAATGTTATGGCCCAACATCTATTATCAATTAAAGTTAAAATGCAGATATATTGTCACCCCTGAGGAGAAAAATGGAAAGGTTTGTTACTGTTGCGCGCCACTATTAATGTCTTGTACATGGCAACACTAGTTACCACTAGCGCCCTCTAGTATCGAGTAGCAGAACTAGGAGAGTCAAGATCCTTCTAGAAATTTCGGGACCGATGTGTACTAAAACATACTAGATATTTCTACAGTAGAAGGTTCTGGAAACTATCTGAGGCCCTATATAAGGCCGGTATAGACAACGACCAAGTCAGTATTGAATTGGCGATACAAGCGAATACTTCGAAGTGAAAAAAAAAACTGCGAACTAAAGTGATCAGTAGTACAATTGTGTTTTATTATTAGTGTGGTTTTAAATTGTAATTAGTGTTCTGTAATTAAAGTGTCAATTTTGGTAATTCAATCGACAGTTTTTAATTGTCTCGAACCCCAAGCTTGTAACATTACCATTTATGATTCTTGTCACTACCTACAACATGAAACATACAACGCTGGTATTCTGTGTGCGTGCTCCTTCCCCGGTTGTGACGACGCAAAGTGGTTCTACCACTTATTAAACTTATATCTTATCTAATCTTAATATAATATTTGAAATTTGTTCGTGCGTAAAAAAAAACAAGTACTTAAAAAAATATTTAAAATTACAAAAAATTCAGTTCCCAATTTCCCAGTGACGCTTACTTAGATACGAAATACAACTCAGTCTGATGTCATCGATTCACTAATAAAAGTATATGGAACGGCTCGCTCACCGACACAGCTGCGAGATGAACACCTTGGGGACGCCGCGCAACGCTGGGAAGTTAGCGTTGCTAAAGCGGTCCACGATGTCCAGGAATGAGATGAGGTTGCCGTCGGAACAGCGGATGTCGGTATCGGAGGAGCGCGGCGCGCGTTCGTAGCCGTGTGAGGAGACCACGATGAACACGCACTCCGTACCGACCAGTACCTCCCCCAGGCGCTTCAGCGTCCCCTCCGTCTCCTGCATGTCGATACCCAAATCAAACGCTAGATCTTCACCTTCTTTTTCATCAGTTTCCATCCCAGAGCTTATAGAAATAACACAGAATACCATTTCAATTGAGAACATATTTTATATCTTTATGATAAGATATTCAAAAAAGGAATTAAAGAATTTTAAATTCTTTAATTGCTATTAATATATTTGAAAAGTTCAAAAGTACACACCTCAATGCCCCATTTGATTCTTAGTTGAAGATCGATGTAGGTGTCTTACGGCCTTATTCTATACAAAAAATTAAAACAAACTATTTTTTATAGGATAGGGTGACAAATGAGCACACAGTGGTAAGTGGTTGCTGTGACCCATAGACATCTACATTTATCCTCAACAAAGAATCAAAATGCAGATGCGTCGTCACTCGTGAGGACTAAGATGGAATGCCTCTTTTCCAGTAAAATTGGTCAGGTTCTCTACACTCACCATACGAAACACAGCAGCGTCAAGTCGCCATTTTACGCTGGTATTCTGTGAGAGCGTGGTTCTTCCCCGGTCGAGCCGACCCATTCGTGCTACAACTATACCACTAATATAGCTGCAGCATGGCTCTACCACGTTTAAATATTCTCCAAATGTACATCGATTTGGTTGGTATCTCGCAAACTAATAGTAATTTAAATATTTCATTAATGCATTGGGGTCATCAAAAGGGACATGCTGTAGTAAAAGCTTTTGGTATGATAGCTTGGTTGATAAATTGTTTAAGTTACTTGTAATCATGTTAACACGCACGCCCCCGCCCCCAGATCAACTGACGTAATAGTAAGTATAATTAAAAAAATAAAAAATCACGTTCTTTTTACATACATAAGAGTCACTCGATCTAAGTACAAATGAAGAATATTAAAAGAAAAATCTGACGTAGGTGTATGACTATTGAAAAAAGGGAGGAAAGAAAAAGAAACTAAAAAAAGAAATGGATTACAGAAGAGATTCTAAAGATAGTGAAAAAAATTAACTCGTTTTGTTAAGTAATTCTCGAGATATCGTGTACACAGAAAATGTATGCACCACAGACTAAAGGACATCCACAATATAATTTTCTTATCATACATTTTTTTTTAATAATTTGTGCGGTTGAATTTAAAAAAAACATCAAGATTGTTCATTAGTGTTTCCTCTATCTAATCATGTGCTTTCCATCATTATTCAGCCACTCAGTCCATTGCTGAACATGGTCGCATAGATTTCAAAGATATTTGCCATAATCACCCTGCTTGGCAGACGCGTTTGGCAGCAGCATTTTTTTATTATTTTGATTTGTTATCAGGAATGCTGCTACCCGTCTCCTGTTTCAGTTTCTCTTTGTTATCTCTTATACGAGTAGCATCCACTGGATTATATGAGGTGAGGAATTCTCTTGCGCTGCTTCTATACGGCGATTTTCACGGTTGCCATTTCTATTGCATTTTAATTAAAAAATGAATTACAATAATTCCGTAACTAAACTAAACAAAACAACAAAACTTGACATTAAATCACATATAATAACATTTTTGTGGCCCAAACTAGCTAATCTGGAAATTTTAGTCTACACTAGTAATAATTAAGAGTTAGGAGAAGTGACCAACGTAATCACTAGTAAGCTATTGATACTTAAATACTAAATATATATACTATATATAAACTATACAATATTAGTAATTATAAATGTATACGAAAATTAAAGTAAAAAGCAATATTTAAATTTATTTCGTTATTATTCTATTTAACACTTATTCTTACTCTTATAAAGATCAATCATTTATCAGATTTTCTGAAATAAGAATCGGCAAGAACCTGAAGCTATTTCTTAGAACAAGGTATTAGTTTGGTCTTATCTCATACGTACTGGCTTAGTGAGATCTTGGTAGGCAATGACAGAGAAGCCGATCTCGTCAAACAAGTACTTGAGCTTCTTGCAGTCGATGTCGACTCCCTTGCGGTACTTCTCTATGTCATTACAGAACTGGATATAACTGAAAATTACCAAGATGCCGCGCTGCCGTCTCCTTGTTTTATACAGCTTTATATCTGCAAATTAAAAACAGGTACTTACAGGAAAAGTTTTCAAGTAACATCAGTTGAAAATACAAAACAGAATGCTGCTTTTAATAGATAAGTTATGATAACATAATATGACCTTGAACCTTAGTCATATGATATAGTACAAGTAAGGTTGTGTATAAATAACGAAAATGTAACACTTATTATTCAACACTTTCGTTGGAAGTACTATATACGAGTATTCAGGTCTAAAATGATCTCTTTACAACTTAGGCCTAATACTAACTCTTTCCAATGAATATAAAAGTAGTTACAGCCTATATACGTCCCACTCTTGGTCAGACCTGCACAGACACTTAGTTCTGTTAGGGTTCTGAGGGTAAGAACTCCGCCACTGCCGGTCACTGCTGCCGATGATAAAGGAGAAGGGGTGGTTCCGCCGGAAAGAGTGGGTGTATCCGGTGGACTAACACACCCAACCTGCGCTAGGACTTGCGCAGTCGAGCGCCGTACGCGGGGATGAAGGAGTCCTGTAGGGCTGAGCCAATCGTTACTGGTGTATATAGTGGCGAGAGGCAACACGCCCTCTTTGGTCCGGATTTCAAGCTAAACGGTAGCCTATCTACTAGTCACAGATAGGGAAATGGCCAAGCGCCCCGTCAGAGGGTCGCAAGCGAGGGACGTGGGGGCTGCCTAGTTTTCCTGAAAAAGGGCTAGGGGGTGGTAAAGGCCGTGCTGACGGTGCAAGTGACAGTTTATTCGGGTAGTGGGGATGGGCCTTGTCAGCCCCATATACCAGCTGGATCGAGCTCTCGATGTCGCGCTGTGAGCCAACTTCGCGTCCTTATATTCCACCGGTAATCCTAACGCCTGATTAAAGCACGGCGTTCCCAAATTTTCATGCTCCATTGAGGGTGGGAGAAGCCGGAGGGATAAATTTTAAATACAAAAAAAACCGGCCAAGTGTGAGTCGGACTCGCGCACCGAGGGTTCCGAACAGATCCGTAGGTGTATAAGTTTAAACTTATTAAAAATATTTTTATCATATGATGTAACTAAAAATTTATGTTTTTCGCAATTTTTCCTTTATCTGTGCTATAATACGTTGCTTCGTACCAAATTTTAAGATTCTGAGTTCACGGGAAGTACCCTGTAAGTTTTTTGATTCCTTTGCGAACATCGAAAATTTGCGGCATAAACGGCTGTATCTTTTGATTGCATTGGCTTAGAAGTTTGATTTTTTCACAGCTCGAAGGGACAGTAGACATGGTTATTTGATATGAATTTCAGCTTGATGCCTCCACGTGTTCCTGAGAAAAAGGGTCTTGACAGACAGACAGACGGACAACAAAGTGATCCTATAAGGGTTCCGTTTTTTCCTTTTGAGGTACGGAACCCTAAAAATAAATATGGACAATTTTAAACCCAGTAGGAAAGAGGGTGAGGTATCAGAAGTGCTTACCAGAGACACCAATGAACAATGGGGAACCGCCATTAAAGCGACGGTTCCACGGACTGCACCACCCATCGTAGGTGGCCCCACCAAGGGGACAACTTCCGCACTGGACGTGATTTGGGTGAGGCCTTTACGTGTGCGCGTTCAGGTCACATAACAAAGGAAGTAGCTGACGACATCCTCGTGGCAATACAGAGGAAGATGATCAGCGAGGCCTGTAGTAGCCAGGACCCTGATGTGTCGGGCCCAGTTTTTTACACGGAGGATGACCTGAAGGGGCTCTGGACTGGTTGAAAGGGAATATTCCTACCCTCAACCTTAAATACAACACCTCGTTGATCATAAAGAAACAGTCGGAGATACCACAAAGAGTCAAATGTGGTATCCTTAACACTGATGCCTAAAGACTCACGCGACATTGGTCGTGTGCTGGCGTACCAGAACCGCTGGGTAAAAATCAGGGACTGGCTGCTACTTAAGGCAGATATGCAGACGGACGGGTGGTTCCTCGTTGTTTCGGTGCCGGAGGATCATATCCCGACCCTGATGAAAGCCGGACGCCGTCTCGCATGTGTATGCGGGGCGATATACGTAAAATTCCAGGGTCGTGGAGGTAAATTCTTTGACACTCCACCAAGCAAAGAGGCAGATAACAACCCGGAAGTCATGGATACCGGGGCCATGGTTACCGGTACAGCGGAATTACTGGATGCAAAGTCCAGTGAAAAAACGGCCTGCACAACTGAGCCGAAACCTCTGTAGAGATCGGGCTCAGCGGCAGCTCGCTGAGTGACGAAGAGGACTGCATTTTGCCGACCACTTCCGACTCGGTAGCTGACGATGAAAACCGAGATCTGCTGGCAGGTTTATTTTTGCGCGGGGACGGGGAGGACGCGATCAATGATGGCATGCCCTTCGTCCAAAACTAGCCTAGTGCAGGCCACCCTCCCCCACAGCGAAAAAGCGTCGGCTCAATTAAGCAAATGGTTGGAGGCTCAAAGGACGGTCATAGGCTTAATCCAGGAGCCGTGGGTTGGGGCTTATAAAATCAAAGGCCTAAACAACCTAAAAGGTAAGCTATTCTACAGCTCTGAACACGACAAGTCTAGAGCGTGCATTTACACTACTAAAGATATCTGTGCACAACCATTATCAGATTTCTGTTCCAGAGACATGTATGCCGTGGCAATACAATATACACAGGAAGGAAAACTAGTCGTCGTTTCAGTCTATATGCCGGAGGAAGACACTCCTCCCCCTCATGACCTCGCCAGGCTGGTGAATTTCTGCGAGAGGACCGGACTAGAGATTGTGATCGGGACGGATTCCAACGCGCATCATCCCCTCTGGGGAATGGAAAAATCGAATGCTAGTTCATTCGATTTTTCCATTCCCTAAGGTGTTAAATGAATATCTATTTAGCACGAACCTACCTATTTTAAATACGGGTTCTGAACCAACTTTCATAAACAAACGTTATCGCACAATAATCGATCTCACACTTGCAGCAGAAGGAGCAGTCAAACTAATTACGGGATGGCATGTATCGAAAGAGGCCTCATGCTCAGTCCATAGATTGATCTGCTTCGTACTATGAATCGGTCGATATCCCCGCTACACCACCGTGGAGAAATCCCCGCAAGATGGATAAAACAAAATACTTTAATAGACTGACGTCTTCACTCGCGGGTTTCGAGGGGACAAATATTATAGCAAATCGGTCGCTCCTAGAAGAACAGGTAGCAGCTGTTACTAAAGCCATGATAGATAGCTACCATGAATCATGTCCAGAAATCACTCCACCAAGGCATGCTACGTTTGCTGTTGCACGTATGGGCCGGCTCGAACCGGGGTAGTACCACGTACTCACAGAAAACCAGCGTGAAGTAGAAGCTCCGCTTCTGCATTTCGTCTGGTGAGTGCAGGTGGCCGGAGGCCCACTTCCCCCCCCCCCCTTAACCCTTAATACTACCCCAGGAGGGTACCAGCACCCCCGGTGACGTGGAATCCCTCGCTGAACATCCACGCTCAAACTACCCTACTCTTCCTGAGCGTGGGTGCTGATAGGTCCCATAGAGGCAATGCAGACACAGATCGACTCATCGACCACATCCAAATGGCTGCAGATTCCGTGCTACAAGAGTTCCCATCCGCAGAGATCGTGACGCTTGGTAATTTTAACGCCTACCACGCTGAATGGCTTGATTTTCGTTTAACCGATCTGTTTATGACTTTGCTTTGGCATATGGTCTGACACAACTGGTTACCTCGCCTACGCGGATCCTGGATGTGGAAGACCATGTCCCTTGTTTGTTGGACCTTCTGCTGACCTCTCATCCGAACGGATATCAGTTCTCCGTCGATGGCCCCCTTGGCTCCTCGGACCATTGTCTGATCTGGAGTACGGTGCCACTCACGCTCCCATTACGGTTGCGTTCTGCAGGTTGCCGCCGTGTTTGGTATTATAGGTTAGCCGATTAGGACGGGATGCGATCTCTTTTTGCATCCTACCCTTGGAGGCGGGTTGGCTTCTCGCCGGATGATCCCAGCGCTATTGCTGATTCTGCCGCTGATATGGTACTACATGGAATGGAACTATTTATTTCATCATCTGTGGTACCTATCGGAGACAGAACCCAGCCATGGTTTGGTCGCTCCTGCAAAATTGCATTACGCCATAAGCAAGAGTGCTACCAGGCCTGGGCTCATTCATCGACGTCTCGGAATGCAAATACCAGCGCTCTTAAAAAGGTCGCCTCCAGGTCCTTCATTGTCAAGGCAAAGTCAGAGCACATCGTCAGAATTAGCGAAAACTAGTTCGTCTTCCTTCGGGAACTCTTCCATTCTGTTCTCTCGCCAAGGCTGACCAAGGGTACTTCTGTCAGCCATCTCTCCCATCTCTGCACAAGGAGGAAGACTCACTGGCCCATGCTGACAAAGCCGATCTGCTGGGCTCTCTCTTTGCGTCCAACTCGACTCTTGATGACGGGGGGAACACAGCGCCGACCAGTGAGTGATCCATGCAGAATGTGCTGTTTATCCTACGCTCGGTGCGCAGAGCACTCCTCTCCCTGGACGTCAACAAGTCGAATGGGCCTGACGCCGTTCCTACTATTGTGCTGAAGACGTGTGCTACAGAGTTGGCACCGGTTTTAACGCGTTAACGCGCCTTTTCCGGTAATCCTACACCCTAGGCGTAGTCCCGAAATCATGGAAGACAGCTTTCGTGCACTCGATCCCTAAAAAAGGTAACCACTCTGATCCGTTCAACTATAGGCCTATCGCCATCACTCCTTGTTCTCTAAAATAATGTAGTCCATTATTAACAGCCAGCTCATGCGGTACCTTGAGGATCACCTGCTGACTAGTGACAGTCTGTATGGTTTCCGTTGCGGTCGCTCGGCTGGTGATCTTCTGGGTTACCTAACTCAAAAATAAATGGGCGGAGGCAGTAGACTCCAAGGGGGAGGCGTTGGCCGTTAGTTTGGACATAACGAAGGCCTTCGATCGGGTTTGGCACAAAGCGCTTCTTACAAAGTTTCGTTCTTATGGGCTTCCCGAAAAATTGTACAATTGTGTCACCAGTTTTCTTGCAGATCGGACCATCAAGGTTGTAGACGGTGCTTGCTCCGATTACAAACCCATTAACGCTGGTGTTCCACAAGGCTGTGTGCTTATCGCCAACGTGGTTTCTTCTGCATATCAATGACATGTTGAAAACCGGTAACATTCATTGCTATGCGGATGACAGCACTTGTGATGATATACCGGCCGTGCCAAGATTTCTCGGGAAAACGTTGCAGAGTACCGGGACAAACTTGTGTCTGAAGTCGAGACTATTGAACACAAAGACTCGAACTGGGGGCGACTAAATCTAGTCCAGTTCAATCCCCAGAAGACACAAGTTTGCGCATTTACCGCTAAAAAGAACCTCTTTGTCGTATATCCTCAGTTTCAAGGCACTCCCCTTGTTGCCTTAGCCAGTATGGGAATCCGCGGCGTCGACATATCGAGTGACGAGCAGTTTCGTGGTCACAAATGGCCGAATTGGCCTCTAAAAAGCTTGGCGTGCTCAGCAGAGCGAGACAGTATTTCATGCCGGCACACCACCTGTAACCTTACAAGGCGCAGGTTCGGCCGCACATGCAATAATGTTCCAATTTCTGGGCTAGGGCTCCCCAGTGCCAGCTCCTTCCATTTGATCGCATCCAGCGCAGAGCTGTTCGATTCGTCGGCAACCGAACTCTTTCCTCTTTCCAATCGGCTTGACTCACTGGCAATTTGAAGAGATGTTGAATCTCTTTGCGTATTTTATCGCATTTAACACGGGGAGTGCTCTGAGGAATTGTTCGGACTAATTCCAGCCACACAATTTCACCATCGCACATCGCGACAAAACTTGCGATACCATTCATACCATCTGGATGACTGGCGATCCACCACTGTGCGATTTAAAAGAAGTTTTTCTTCCTCGCACAACTTCCTTGTTGAATCGACTATCACGAGAGATTTTTCCGGAATGATACGACTTAGGGACCTTCAAGAAAAGAGCCTACTCCTTTTTAAAAGGCCAATTCCCCTGGTGTTGCAGTTGTTCATGGGCGGCGGTAATCAATTACTATCAGGTGAGCCGTATGCTCGTTTGCCCCCTCTCCTATAAAAAAACGTAAAAAGGTAAGAACAGCCCTAAATAGGGCCATGAATACCTCAATGGATGAAGACTGGCTACTATACAAGAAAGCTAAGTCCGAATATCGAAATGTATCAGGTATCGACGCTCGGCAGGGTGGCGTAAATTCTGTGGTAACATAGAAACCTGCGAACAAGCGAATAGGATAAGGAATATCCTAGCTAAACAGAACACGTCTATCTCTCTAAAGAAACCCGACGGAAGCTACTCAAAATCACCGGATGCAGCCCAACGCATCCTAATTGAAACGCACTTCCCAGGTTGCTGCGTAACTCAGGAGGTAAACCGACATGAAGATACACTGACACCAACAGCAGTAGACTGGACTTTAGCACAGAGAGGGGTAACGATGGATAAAATCCGTTGGGTCATTCACATTTTCCTCCCCTATAAGGCGGTAGGACCTGACGGCATATTCCCGACACTCCTACAGTGGGGGCGGGGGGTAAAGCCCTAATAGTCAGACTAGTTGCCATAGTGAGAGCCTATCTGGCTCCTAGGGGATGGAGGGAAATGAAAGTCACATTCATACCCAAACCATGTTAGAGCGACTATCATCATCATCATCATTACAGCCCTTCACAAGTCCACTGCTGAACATAGGCCTCTCCCAAGGAATGCCACAAAGCCCGGTCCTGAGCCACCTGCATCTATCGACTTCCCAAGTCATCACTCCTTCTAGTGGGGGGGGGGGCGTCCCACACTTCGCCTATTTAAATCATTCAATGAAAAACGTCATTTGGTGATGATGGTGTAAAATGCTTATGTCATCTTCCTGATAACAACTCAAAATATTAATAAACTGTGGTTGACAACCGCCCGTCAGGTGTGGTAACTATGGCAAATTATGGGCACCTTTGAGGTAATTTAACATATGTTCAGCAGTGGACTTGTGATTGGCTGTAATAAATGAAAGAAACCAGAAGTAACAATTTCATGATTTCTTATGTTTACATAAACACTATATAATATTAAAATGAAACTAGTTTTAACAGATTTTATCATGTATATATTTACAATTTCGGTCAAATAACTTAATTAGTGTTTGCTCACTGAAATACATAATTTCACTTTTTTGTACGCCATACAATGACCACGCCTATAATGACAGCTTTGATTTAATTTTGAAGAAAATGCATGAACTGAATTGGTGAAACGTGTCTTTATGAGTACTAACCTTTGTCCTCATTGTCCTCAAAGAACTTAGTAGACTTAACTACGTGGAAGTATGGAATGTCACCGGATGGGTCCATTGTATCTTTATTACTTTCTGGTGGTGCAGTTTCTGTCTGATCAGATTTAGATTGGACTTGTAACAGATAAAACAATTTTATAAATATTATTATTAGACCATAGTTAATAAATTATATAGTTATTTGTCAATATCCTCACTTTTATTGACTTCTACATTAGATTTGGTCCTCTTCTTCTCTGTACTTATACTAACATAACTGCTCTCTCCTGATTTTGTATCTGAAAAGGGAAATACACACATGTATTATTAAAATATTACACATTACTTCTAAATTTACCAACACTATGTACTGGCCGGGTAGGAGGTTCCACTATCCTATAATTATATCGGTAGCAAAGGCTCCATAGAAGCCGAGAAGCCGGACTTGCCCTATCAGAAACAGAAACAGAAACTTTTTTATTCAATATAGATTATAAATAATGCTTATTGAAAGTCACTCCTTTGTATAATTACCACTGGTTCGAAAAAAAACCTCTGTCCTGGGAAGAACCAGCAAGAAACCCAGCGGGACTTTTTTTTTTAAAATAACAGCTTACAATCATGTATGTTACACAAATTAACAACACAACAAATTAGAAATAGCTTGGTAGCGATCACCTCATTTCCAGGGGTTATTATCATCTATAAATTCTTTAATACTATAATAACCCTTTTTATACAAACTTAGTTTAATAAAGTTTTTGAACTTTGAGCAGGTCAAATTTTGTATATTTTCTGGAATTTTGTTGTAAAAGCGTATACATCGCCCCAAGAATGAATTACTGACTCGATGGAGTCGAGTAACCGGTACTACTAGCTTGTGTCTGTTCCTAGTATTTACAGAATGAATATCACTTATTTTTGTAAAACTACTTTTATTTTTGTGTACGTACATTACATTTTCATAAATGTATTGAGAGGCCAAAGTTAATATATTAATTTCCTTAAATTTTTGTCGCAGCGACTCTTTAGGCTTTAAATCATAAATTGCTCTTATGGCCCTCTTCTGTAAAACAAATATAATTTCAGTGTCAGCTGCGTGTCCCCATAGCAAAATACCATACGACATTATGCTATGGAAATAGCTAAAGTAAACTAGTCTAGCTGTTTCAACACTAGTTAGACTTCTAATCTTTTTTACGGCATATGCTGCAGAACTAAGTCTGCTTGCTAGTTTTGATATATGGGGGCTCCATTGAAGCTTCGCGTCTAGTGTGATTCCAAGAAAAATGGTGGTATCTACAAGACTCAGTTTCTCCCCATTTAAAATTACATTAGTATTTAATTGTTTGACATTTGGAGTCATAAATTTTATACATTTCGTTTTAGTGCCATTTAAATGCAAATTATTAACATTGAACCAATTTACTAATTTAGATATAGCATTATTTACTTCGTCATATTTTAGCAATTGTCGACTTAATTTGAAAATTAAAGAAGTGTCATCTGCAAATAATACTATAATTAAAGAAGTGTCATCTGCAAATAATACTATAAATTAAAGAAGTGTCATCTGCAAATAATACTATAAAATCAAACTGCTCAATCAGTAATATCAACTAGTAAAATAACTCGTAAACTGTTTCAAACTATTTCAAATTTCCCGCACGCTCCTCTGTTCTACACAGGTCATTAATTGTCGCGGCAAAACTGCGCGATACTGCTGTCATAAAAAAGGAGTTGAGCGATTACTCATCTCTCTCGCACGCGTGGGCTTTTTACCAGGCTTTCGAGAAAGCTATCGCTCCCTGTCTAACCTGTGGCAAAATGTTTTATAATGAAATATAACTACGATTGTTTATATAGCAATTAGTATGGAGCCATAAGCTGGGCTTTTGGTGTGAAGTTAGAGGCGCGTGGGCGATACGTTTGCAAGTTCACTTCACATTTCAATGTTTACTCTGTGTGTTTACTTGAGCAAATGAATATTGCGAGTTGAAAATATATGCCTTTTTAAAGATTTTTAGTGAAAATGGAGACAACAACAAACAGACAAAAATAAGCAAACTAGAGATAGTTGCCTATGTACACAGGCTTCAAGTACTTTGGATAGGAAAGGAATAATGGATATAGGTCTGAAGTGGTTGGGTAAGTCGGATTGGAAGTTTTCGGCAAGGTAATAACGTGGGCCATGCGCCACATCGACGGGAAGACTCCGGAATCTAGGGAGAAGTTTATGATATAGGAAATAACTGGAAGAATATGGTCAAGGATATAAACGATCATACGGCGGCTGATGTTATCGCAACCCACAGCGTTTGACTTAATGGAAAGGATTATCTTTTTAATTTCATCCGAAGTAACTGGAGAAAAATGGAAGGGATCGATATTTAGACAAGGTAATCCATTTAAATAATCAACAGTGTGACACTTGGTTTGGTGATCCAGAGGAGTATGAGAAACAGAATGACTGTTAATATCATCCAAACCAAGTATTCCCTGAAACTCAAAACGGGGCTGTTTATCGATTCCGAGAATCCTAAGGAACTTCCAAATATCGGCAGAGGAAGAGGAAATTATGTTATCAAGAATATATCGGCGTTTAGCGTTGCGTATCATCTTATTACACCGATTCCTAGCAGCTTTATAGAGGTTCCATCTCTCATCACTCCGCTCTCTTCTAAGACTTTCAAAAGCCCGGTCCCTACGCCTCATGGCTATGCGAACACCTCTCGTCATCCATGGAGCAGGTGGTCGCTTGACTTTCACCCTCTTGACTGGTGCATGAACATCATAAAGCTTGAGAATAGTATCATTAAACGCAGCGACTTTCTCGTCCAGAGTAGGGGCGCCCACCACTCTGTCCGATTTTAATTTAGACGCATCTACACACAACTCTTCTAAATCCATACGACCAAAACATGGCATGTGCAGGATTTTAGGCAACAATTTAAGAGGGTTTAGGACATAAGAAAGGAAAATGAGATCATGATGGGAGAAGCCAGAAGCAAGGTGTTGACCATGGGAGGACACGAGAGTAGGGGAAGATGAAAGGATTAAGTCAAGCGAAGTGTCATTTCCATCAATATTGTGATGAGAGGCTTGTAACGGAAGGATGTGGAGATCAACCGACTCAACTATATGAAGGAGTTTAGAAGAACGGGGTGAGGTAGGAACCAAGAGGTCAGTATTGAAGTCGCCCACGATGATGTGATGCGTGTATTCCGACCCTAAAGATTCCAGAGTCGTTTCGAGACTGGAGAAGTAATCAACAGAAGGGGGACAATAAACAACACCGAGAACCAGTTTTGTTCCCTTCACACATACCTCGAGAAAAAGAAACTCTGCAGAGGCGGAATAGGAGGATGAGGAGGAGGCTAGGATTTTGTAAGAAAAGTCACAGCGGAGATATATAGCAACACCACCCCCTCTTCTGTCCACACGATCATTGCGTATCAGATAAAGCCAGAGAGAGGATAAGCGGTCGAAGGAAGATGAGGTTTGAACCAACTCTCAGAAATCAAAACAGCATGAACGTTAGCATTCGAGAAAGCTACAATTAGGTCTCTGTAATGACAGAGTACGCTTTGTGCATTGTGATTTCGTCAATTATTATTGAAAACTCCCGATGTTTCATGACCGTTTTTTGAGGTATGTAGATGTGTCTGAAAGTCGCACAGCAGACACACTTTGTAATATCATATTGGAATTATTAAACAAACATGACTGCACTACAAAACTAGTTGCGCAAAGCTATGACGGTGCAAGTGTCATGTCCGGTGTCAGAAATGGAGTGCAACAAACAGTTAAAGTTGTTTGTCCCCAAGCCATGTATATTCGGTATAATGCACACATTTTGGCATTAGTTTTATCTAAATCATGTAACAGGATTGGGGAAGTCAGCACTTTTTTTCGGCCCTTCAGGCTTTATTTATTTTTTTAATAACAGCACAAAACGGTCGTCTTTTTATGATGCACATTGCAGAAAAAAATTGCCTAATGCCCCCGCTACTCTTTAGACGTATACGTCACGAATTGTGAATACAGTATTCGAACAAAAAGATAATCTGATTAATTTGTTTTCGGATATGTGCGACAATCTGCAGAACTGCGATGCGATCTTGGTTGCTGAGAATTTTGAAAACACATTGCGTTCATTTAATTTCAATTTTCCACCGGGTATTTAAAAACCGACTGCTTGTACAATATTTTACAAAAATCACAAGTTGATGTCGGTTATTGCAGTAATAAAATAAAGGAATTTCAGACATGGTTACGTACTGAATTTCAGTCAGATTTTGATCACATTTATGAAAAGACATTGCAAAATAACTCTGCTCCTCGTTTGAGAGGCAATATGCGCTGTTCTCAGACAAAATACAAACGACTGTTTGTTAAAATAATTGATAACATATCTTCAAAAATTAATGGCCGATATTCTGAAAATTTCAAATTAAAATTTTTCCAATTGTTCAACAACAAACTGTTCGAAAAATATCGTTCAGATTTTCATTTAGAGGCATTCCATTCATTATTTGAAAATTACGCAAACCATTTTGATAAACAAACATTGAAAAACCAATTGATTTATTTGTATTCCTCCCCTGACTTAAAAGACTGCAATGTTTTCGAACTCATTGAGTTTATAAAAGAAAATAGTCTTGAAGAGGCCTATTCCCAGCTATTAAAGTTAGCTTATCTTGTCGTAACTATTCCAGCCACAAGATCCTCCGCGGAACGTGCTTTCTCATCTCTGAAGCGCATCCATACACTTATTTGAAAAATACACAAGGTCAAGAGCGTCTTTCAGACTTATCAATTATTGCAATTGAAAAACAATTATTGGTACAATTAAAACGTTCACCAACATTTTACGAGGACGTAATCAAATCTTTCCTTAAGAAAGAGAGATGATTCGATTTAGAATATAAATAATTTGTTTTTTTTTTTTAATTTTGTAAATAGTTTGTACTTTGTTCATGCTTTTCTTTTGTTTATGTATTGTATTCTTTTTCTTTCGCTCAAACAAACACAAAGGGCTTATTTCAAAGCCACCGAAGGTATAAAATTGCTGATATGTCATACAATCTATCTAGCAGTAGTATGCCTTCTGTGTGCTTTGTTAAACACGTCCTCGACAGCACTGAATATGAAACTGAAGAGTAGAGACAGATCAAGGTTGGTTTTTTTTTATAGAACTGCTAAAAACAACAAAACCATATCCTTGCCCTAGTTTAAAGCCCCAGCTTCGCCACTGATCTATATCCCATGGGTGTCATAAGAGGCAACAGAGAGAAATGCAACATGGAAGAAGAAATGTCAGCAGCAGTATCTTCCTGATAATAACTCTAAATATAAAATATCCTCCCTAATAATTAATTGCAAAGGGTAATGTTCAGAAGTGGACTTTTCATAAGAATTTGATATGAATAAATCAGTATACATACATAGCAGATCCGTAAATCATTACTGGCAACACGCACTGATTGTACAATTTCGTTTTAAGGTTTTGAGGTATGTCTGACGAAAAGATGTGTCGTAGTTTCCCGCCACTGCCCAGCCGAGTTGAATATGCGCTATGGAGAGGGCTATGCTCGGGGTTTCTCTGCGTGATAAACTTAGAAATGAGTATATCCGCAGTAGAACCAGAGTAACCGACATAGCCCGACGGATTAGTAAGCTGAAGTGGCAGTGGGCCGGCCATATAACTCGAAGAACCGACAACCAATGGGGAAGAAAGGTTCTTGAGTGGCAGCCTCGTACCGGCAGGCAAAGTGTAGGGCGACCCCCCACGAGATGAAGTGACTACCTGGTAAGACATGCAGGAAGTCGATGGATGCAGGTGGCTCAGGACCGTGATTTGTGGCATTGCTTGGGAGAGGCCTATGTTCAGCAGTGGACTTATGAAAGGCTGTAATGATGATGATGATGAAATAACACCAAAATGATGAAAGGTAAATTTTACATTCAGTGAGTAATACATCTAATTTGATATTAAATATATAAAAGCTAGCCCAGCAATTTTAAATTCACATAAACTTGCTAATGAATTTTCCTTATTAATTTTATTAAATTGATTTAATTACACCTCACTACAATGTAACTGTAATGTGTGCTAGTTTTACCATCACAGCTTTAGATTTTTTAAAGCTAGATTGATCCTAGTAAGAAAAACAGATTTAGAAAGTCTTTTTTTTATTTGTTTAGGACTTTTATTTATATACAAGATTTTTTCATATATGTATGAATATTTCTCGATATTTTGAGTACTGTTGTACATGTTGTACAATTAACTGCTATACATGGGCCTCTCCTAGTGCAGGGAGGGTTTTCTTTAATAGCCACACCTGAGAGGTGGACGGACAACATGATTATTATACTACCATCTAACATTTTTCTAGCATTTTCATTTTTAATTTTTCTCTTACAAAGCCTCAACATTCTGTAAATACAATAGATAAATAATTTATAATTTAGTATTAGGTATCACATTAAATGCATATTTTTAAGAAAAATTTAACTTAAAATTACAAAATAACTGTCCAAATAACCAACTTCTTCACTCTCTTTCTGCCATTATTGCAAGACTAAAAAAAGATAAGGTACATATTAATAGTTGCACAATGAAAGTTGAAGGGTTAAAGAAGCATGTCTGCTTCTTTAACCCTTCAGAGACGAGAATAGAGGAATGTTTAATGGCATTTTTTATATCATATTTTGTAACATAGTTTAGTTTTAAATAATATAGCCTGCATTTATAAGTGTCATATGATAACTGTGGTCCTAATTATTTGAGTGGTATAATTTTATATGAGCTTTTATTGTATGTGGCATGTACTTAATGTATTATATATTCAATTCTTCACATTTAATATATTCCAAGATCTATTTTCCTCACTATTCAACAATCTTATGATATTTTACAATATTAATCCACTTGATAACAAATGTAAAAAAATAACTTGGCTTATAGGATAAGACTCATTATTGCTATTGTATTTAGTTCATCTTTATTAGCATGTAAACATCCACATCAGTACATGGGTCTCTCCCATGTACTGATGTGGAGGTTTCCTGTACATTTCCTGATTACTTCATAATCAATGTTTTTTCCCTAATTTGGCAACTTCCAATGGAGAATTATTTTGAACAATATCTATTATAGTTATATAATTTATTTTAACTAGACAGAGCTATTCATAATATGCAACAGAGAACAAAATTCCAAAATCTTGTGAAAATGTTTTCATGAAACAGAATATGAAAATTTCTCTTGTCAATCATGGACAGCTCTGTGGCTTAGTAATGAGTTCCAGTACTAAGTGCTGCAGGATCGCAGGATCGAATCCCGTAAGGAACAAGTATTTGTATGGCCTACAAATAACTGTTTCAGGTCTGGACGTTTATTCTTGTACAATTTATGTTTGTAAACTGCCTCCACGAAACAGGAGAAAATCCTAGTAGGGGAAACTTTAAAAAAAAACATACTTTGATTACTGTAAGAGATCCTTGGCTGCACATGTAAAGAGCTGGATGGGTCCAATTCTCGTACAAGATTCCAATAGCCATTTTCTTCTAGTGTCTCTAGTAGATGTCCAAAAGCTTCAGGCCCTCTTCTCATTATATCCATGTACAACTGGCGTTTTCTAGTCCTTGTGTCTTTGTTAGTGTCCTTAAAATAAATATTATGTATATAATAAAATATGAATATAAAAGTTATAATAAGCCCACAAGTTACTCAATTTATTTTCTGCAAAATATTTGTATGTTAAGTAAACGTGATGTAACAAGTATAAACAATGCAAGAATAATTGATTTTCAATAACTTTTTTCTCAAAAATTATGCGTTTCCACATGTTGTAACTTTGTGTGTGTGCTTATAATAGTGTAACTTTTCTGTAAAAATACGTATCAACACCCCAACTCGACGGGAGTCAATGGAAAGCTAAGCCACAAGATCTCCCAATTCAAACTTCAACTTCATGCAATCAACCTCCATACTTAAGAACAAATTAAGTGTATACAAGTTATAGATATTTCATAGCTTAGCAATGGGAAATATCAAGTCAGGGAGAATCACTTTTATACATATTAATATCTAATCATATCAGTTCCCAGATCTACAGGTTTTCCCAAAATATTTTTCTTCATATGATGACAATGTGATAAATTGCTGCCCTGCCACGATATACATTACAGATTTGTTTATCACATAATAACATTATTTTTTTTTTAAATAAATACAATTAATAAATAAAAACACAACAATAAGAAATTGAACACAAATTTCACTAAAACTGCAACGAAGTTACTTTGTCAAAAGGTTTGAGTTTTATTACAGGTTACGGGACACAAAGAACGGTACAAACATAAGTCTTACTTTGAACGGTTCGATCATCTGTTCGGAGAACACTCCTTTTTCATAAAGGGCTGAAACCATGACGTCAAGATCGGTCTGCTCCACTAAGGAGCCAAAGTTATTTTGTATAGCTTTTCGATGTTCGTCCTGCATTTTGCTGAGCAATAATACTTATTTAATGCAACCGTAAACGCGTTAGCTGCCACAGTTCCTTTTATTTTACAATTATAACGTAGTGATTTTTAATCTTTGCTTTTATGCTGAATAGTTAAAATATATAGTTTGTGTTAAAAATTCACAATCGAGCAGCTCGCACTTATAGTTATACTTCTTCTTAATAACCGCGTACGCGTAGTAGCACAGAACATATATACCCCTAAAGCACGGCTGGTAATCTTTGAACAAAAATCTTTGACCGTATGAAACGCAGTGAGCAATCCAGAACATGACGTTTCCCTCGTCCCTCCCACCTCTTGCCCCTTCCCACTGCCGCCATTTTGTCATGTCATGTTATTGTCGCGTAGCTGTCAAGTTAGAAGTTTTCTTGGAAATTTTTATTTTGTGTTTCTATGAAGTATGAACTAACTATAAATTATAAATAAAGTTTTATTGGCATTTTACTGCTATTTTACGAAAGGGTATTTATTGTTTAATAGGTTATATAGTCCGACGGGACGTTTTCTTTATAGCTTTAGTGTATTTTGTATATAATTTTTAGTTTTAAAATGTATTTTTAAGTGTTTCATTCCCAATTGTGCAAGTAACAGAAAAGAGTCTGACGAAGGCCAAAGAAACAAGTGGTTGGACTTAATAAACTGTGACAAACTTAAAAGTATGCTGCATTCTAGTAACCTTTTCAAGAAACTTGCTTAGTAACAAAATTTTTGAATAAAGGGTTTCATACTGCTAAATCTGACATTAATAAGGCTAAAAAAGGTTGGTTAAACTGAACACTATTCGTTGGAGTAAGTTGAGTTAGGTTTATCATCAAAGATGACAAAGGTATGTACATTTAATTATTCCTTAAACATAACTGCTCAGTATATTCAGTATTCATATAAAATTTAAAAAATTGTAATAAAGATGTACGGGAGTATTGTACATTGAATAAAACTACTTAATTCCTGGCATTTCAAGTGATCTCTTTGATAACAACTTAGTAATAATAATAAACTGGTTACCAACTTGTCTGTCAAGTGTTACAACTATGGAAAATGTACACTTTATACGATAACCTATAAAGGCCTATGTTTACCAGTAGCTTTATGATAGTCTGCAATGAATTAATGATGAATGAAACATAATAATAAATTCTTTTAATAATAATTTATTAAAATTTTAAGTTAATGGCTGAAGTATTTTTATAGAATTCTATTATTGTAAATAATTGTCAACATTATTTTAACCACAATAGCACACCACTAGTCTTAATAATTACAAAATCAAGGTTGTCTGAATGACAATGACAAACAATCTTTTATGGTTTTATTTCAGATGATACAGTTCAAATAAACTTAGTGTGATATTTGATCACCCTTCATAAAGATGTGAGGAATAATTTTGCTGTCAAAACACATAATAACTGATGGAAACGTATCAAAATGGCAAGATGACATGTACTAAACAGACTGCAAGCATACTCAATTGAGCTTGTTACATAAACTAAATGATGAACATGTGATGCCCAATGAAGTAAGAAAATTAAGGTAATAATTATGTAAAATTTAAATTGCAAAACAATTGCCATTCTAAAACTTTAGTTCAGATAATATTTTTATTAGGATTAGTAATATGTTTATATTTTTGAGCATATCTGATCTCTGTCTACGCAACTGAAATAAATGAATTAATGTTAATTCCAATTTTAAGTGCTAATTGCATGTCTTAAGCGAAAGCGCAGGATATGTTCTACTATGGCCTAAAAATAAAGATTCCAACGTTTTATCGAATGAAATTGTATCGAGCAATCATATTATACATATAAATTATATAAAAAGCACATTGTTAGAAAGATAAATGATTGTTGAACTTTAATATTTTTTTAAATCTATTAATTGCTATTTTTAAATAAAAAAGGGGTTTTAGTGGCTTATGGTGTGGATTTATTAAGTCCGCGAGGCTTGTAAACAATGTAAATGGCAGTGTAATTTTGTTTTGTTTAGCCATAATTAATTTTTATCGGCTCCAAAATGGTGAAATTTTCGTTGATTTGGTAGCCTTGTGTTAGATAGATGAAGATGATAGATGAAGATATTAAAAAATAGATTGAGTTAAACAATTGATATTTTCAAAAGTTAGTGTTTACAAGCCTTGCGGACTTGATAAATCCTCACCATAAGTCACTAAAACCCCTTTTTTAATGTGAAAATAGTAATTAATTGATTTAAAAAATATTAATAAGTTCAACAATCATTTATCTTTCTGACAATGTGCTTTTTATATCATTTATATGTATAATATGATTGCTAGATACAATTTCATGCAACAAAACATTGGAATATTGATTTTTAGGCGCTAGTAGAACATACCTACGTGCTTTGCGTTCAGCATGCAATACTTGATTATAATAATAATAAGAGATTTTTTTATTACAATATTTTAAAAGTATAGAATAAATAATAGTAGTACATACTAAAAGTAAGCAGTATAAATTTTTTTGTCATGGGTGACATTTTCATGGTTTTCGAGGGTGTTGAAGCCGATAGGGCTGTCGAAATGTAAATCCAAGATGGCGGCTGCAGTAGATATCAATTTTTTCATCTTGGATGTCATTTTCATGGTTTTCGAAGGTGTTGAAGCCGATAGTGCTGTCGAAATGTAAATCCAAGATGGCGGCTGCAATAGGTATCAATTTTTTCATCATGAGTGTCATTTTCATGGTTTTCGAGAGAGTTGAAGCCGATAGGATTGTCGAAATGTAAATCCAAGATGGCGGTTGCAATAGATATCAATTTTTTCATCATGGGTGTCATTCTCATGGTTTTCACGGGTGTTGAAGCCGATGATGCTGTCGAAATGTAAATCCAAGTTGGCGGCTGTAATAGGTATCAATTTTTCATCATGGGTGTCATTTTCATGGGTTTCGAGGGTGTTGAAGCCGATAGTGCTGTCGAAATGTAAATCCAAGATGGCGGCTGAAGTAGATATCAATTTTTTCATCATGGGTGTCATTTTCATGGTTTTCGAGGGTGTTGAAGCCGATGGTGCTGTCGAAATGTAAATCCAAGGTGGCGGCTGCAATAGGTATCAATTTTTTCATCATGGGTGTCATTTTCATGGGTTTCGAGGGTGTTGAAGCCGATAGTGCTGTCGAAATGTATTTAAACTACTTTAAAAAAATCCGTATAATCATGTTATACGTAATTTTTTTAAGGCGCTTAAGGCATGCCGAATTGGATTTACCAATTTTTTTATCGTGTTCAAGGAATAAAAATATTTTAAAGATGGAGTCTACCAATAAGCACCTTGCCCAACTCATTATTTCATACCCTTCTGAGAAATGAGACAGAGTCTGTGCCCAGCAGTAGAACATGAGTGTAGATTCGAATAGATAATTGGCTACTTTACAAATAGTTTTATCCTCCCAACCTTCTATCAAAAATTGCTACAGTATACTTAATTATCTTAGGTATGAATGATAATTATGTTCAAAAATTATTCGAAATTTGTGTATAATTGTGAAAGCTTCTTAGATTTATGTGAAAGTAACTTTGTCTGATTACAATGGCCTCTTCTTGTCTTGACATTTTCTATGCAAACATTTATAAACGAAAACAATTACAATTAGCGCACATATTCAAGCTTGTAATTTATATATTTAAATATTCCTTTTTCCAGCTCAATACACTGGATATCGAATGTATTGAAGAGAACCTTTCCACTGAAAATATTCAAGTGCAAGCAGCAAGAGAGCAATTAAATGTTTACTCTATAGCACATACCACAGATGGGATTCTGAAAGGCACGGACATCACTAGAATCGAAAAGCGTACATTGCCACCAATGCAAAAAAAAGACTTAAACTATTATAAAAAAGGTTAAAGAAATAAATCATATAATAAATAATATATACAATGCATTTTATTTCTACGAATCCTCCTTCTTCATAATAAAATAATAATAAAAATAGTAATTAAAATTATATATACAAAAATATTATATAGGTATATATATATATATATATATATATATATATATATATATATATATACTAGGCTGAAATAATATTATTCCTTTGCCTATATCCAATTCATATTAAAAAAAAACGAAATGTCATGTTCTGATTTGCTCTACGGTCCAAATTAAATGTACCAGAGACGTCCGTCTGAACGCGTAGCGTTTCTATATAGTTTGTGCCCTAAAGGCGTAGTAGTGTTTCTAATTTCTATACAGTGCTATATAGTTTGTGTTAATAACTGCACAGAATACAGAATACATGTTGTTGTTCGATTATACGCTCGAAAGAGCAGGCAAAGGAACTATGCCATACAGCCTTGTCTTCATGTATAATTATCCTTCTTAGTTCACTGCTTCACAATATGTTGATGCGTCACATTGTGCAGCCCTTGGGAGATTTTGACGACAACTTGAGCCAGCAGGCAGCTGACAGTTGGCGATGGTATCTAAAGGCGCCTATGCAAACAAACGGCTTATCTTGAGAATCCATCACCATCAGAGCACTTGTTTCACCGTTTCCACGAATAGTTCACATGCGTAGACAGTTAATACATAAAATCGCACCACTTTTACATATCAAAATCCACTTCAAACTATTATTTAAACTATAATACAGGAGCAGCAAACCGCCGCCGGTCGAGTTCCCGCCAAAAAACTACAGAATACATGTACCCTGACAGGAATAACTGGCTTTACGGCTCTGGGATCTAGCCCTTCTGAGCCTGAAGAAACAATATTATAATAATTATCCTTTATAGTATATGGTTTCACAATATGTTGATGCATCACATTGTGCAGCCCTTCGGAGATTTTGACGGCAACTTGAGCTAGCAGACAGCTGACGGTTGGCGATGGTATCTCAAGGCGCCTAAGCAGACAGACACCTTATTTTGAGAATTACATCACCATCAGAGCACTTGTTTCACAGTTTCCAATAATAGTTTACATGCGCAGACACTTAATACACAAAATCGCACCACTTTTACATATCAAAGTCCACTTCAAACCATTATTTAAACTATAATACAAGAGCAGCAAACCGAAGCTGGTCAAGTTCCCGCCAAAAGTCCTCGCACACTACACAGCAACCAACACACAGACTAACTAGTAGCTTCTACACCGTAGATAGAGGATTGACTAGATAAAGCATTCGCGAATGCTTTTGAGATAGAAATAAGCGGGAGGTACTTTCACTGGGTTACCAGATATTGTTCCATTTCCCCCGTTATGGGTTTATTTATATTCACAGCACTTACATTCATACAAAAAACTTAATTGTCACCATAAAAAAAATGTTCTTTTATAATTCAGATGATTAATTAATTTCTCTTGAAAATATATTCTGTGACTAAAAACTACGGGCGGAAACGGCGTAAAAACCGAATCATCATTCTGTATTCAACGGCGCATCGACGATTTTACTGGACATTCAATAAACTCTGGATTTCGACGGCACTATGTTACGAAATCTGTTATAGAGTGTTACTCTGGATGTCGAAGACGCTACTGGCACAAAGTGTGATATTGCTAATAAATAACAATATGTTATGTACTTAAATATTAATTAAGAGTAAAAATATTAAATAATAAACAAAAATTTCCTCGTGTCGAGTTTTGTTTTTACAAAAAAAACAATAATGTTTTAACATCACCATTCCATCACAAGTTCAGTGCTGAACACAGACCTCCGAAAGGAAAGGCTTTCCAAATAGGTATTGTAGTACAAAACACGGTTATGAGGCTACTCCCGCGATTTCCTGCATGTTTTGCTGAGTTAGTATCTTGTGTGCGGCAAGTTGTGGCGTACACGAGAATTTGTCTGTACACGGAATGATACTACCCCGCGTCGTAAGCAATAATACAAGATGGGGGTGGGGCAGTAGCACTTTCCCGATGAAAACCTGAAATAATAAATAACTGCGGTGGCCAACCAGCATAACGCATATGTTCACGCAGGCGTGGCAACTATGGTAAAAGTCATCCTATGAGGATATCTAGGGAAGGCCTTTTTAGGTGACTTACTTATGGTTAGGTGGCTTAATCATGTTACCTAATGGTTAAGGTGGTAAAATGTTTCAGTTAATATACGTTCTAAAGCATCAACAAAGAGTTTGTTTTTGTAATATGTTGGTATATAAAATAAAATAAAATGTTTTATATTATTCTAATTTTAATTTACCATGCAGTGTAAGATTATCTGCTACCTCATGTCATTCCATGGGTGGTGTATGAGGCGACATAGGGAATCATTAAAGAAGATAAACAGCAGCATTTTCCTGATAACAGCTAAATAAAAAAAAACAGTGGTTGACAACCCGCTTTCCAAGCGTTGAAACTATGTCAAATAACTATAATCATGTTTATGTACAACAGCGGACTTTTGATAGACTGTAAAGATATATATTCTATTCAAATGAAAATATATAGAAATATAAAAAGGAAAAAGAACTAAATTTTGTGTACTTACACAACATTTAGAAATATTAACAATGTTACATTAAGTAATACAAATGAAAAAACAATTATATATCAAATATAATTCAATAAAATTAAAATAAATAAACGATTATTTATTAATTTTTCATCACATTAATAAAGAACAAAATTAACAAATTTTTTGTCTTCATTCTAGAGCATTCGTTGTTATTCTTGGTTTGAGCAGCTTTAGAATTTCTCAAAAATATGCATTTATAAACTTGATTTATACTTTTGCATGGCAGAAATTCTTGGGTGCTGGTTATTAGAATCAAATTAGAAGGGTGTATATATATATTATGCCTTGTATATAATATATTTTAAAATAATAAGGTATAACTCTTAAACTATACTTAGATAGGTGATACTTATCTCTTGTCAACAACATCTTTATTACATTATTTATGACAATTAAATAAATGTAAAAAATAGACATTATCATAATTATTACATTTATTTCTTAATTTATTTACACATAATTGTTTATAAATCCTTTATAAAAGGGTTTGAGGGTGAACTAAATGTCCCATTGGTAGGCATTTCCAGTCAGTTTTACAGTTATTATTGCATAATAAATTATTCATTTGTATATTTAGGTCAGGACTTTAAATTATTTATTTATTTCTTTTATTTAAATCTTTATTTGCATAAAACATGGTAGTACAGATAAAGTTCCAACATTTGTAAAAGAGGATTCCTGTTTAATCAATCCATCTATAAGTAAATATTTTGTCATTGTCATGCCACCAAATTATTACAACTCATAATAATACAGAATGTCAGCATATGAAAATAAAATAAGCAATGCTAGTCAATTTTTAATACATACAGAACAATGTCAAAAATCATAACTACTAACAAGGTCAAACTTATATCACTTATGGAGAAACAACAAGATACAACAAGAAATTATAACATTTTAAAAAAATATCTTAATTATATTATAAATTACATAAGTTAAGTATATTTAGTCCACCTAAAACAATGAGGCTCATAATGTTTTGAGCATATACTGCTAAGTTTTGTTGGTTACCTGTAATTACTACCAGTAGCGATTATCCAACAGTTACGGATAGCTGATTCCTTAGAAAAGCTGTGAAATAATATATTTAAAAGAAATAAATATATTAAATATACACTTTTATATCAAGGCATTTAACAAACAAAAAACCAAGTATGGGTATCTGTGCATAAATACAATACCTATAAGAATTAATACAATATCAATTGATTTAATTAAATAGCAAGTATATGTAAATGTAATGATAATATTACTCATACCAAACATTTAAAAAAATTATGTACATATTAAGCTTTAGATATTGTTAATTAATACATTTACAGCCTAACATAGTTATGTCCTCCACAGCTGAACATATACCTCCCACACAGTTTGTCTCCAAATAACTGCAGTTGCCAATTCTCCTGCCAAACTAGGCAACTATCACAAAACCTAAAACTTTTGATACACTTTTGATACTGACTAATGTTAAGTATATTATCATCACATTTTTCTATATCATTAATTGAGAATATTATCTTATATTGTTGTGTTATTGTGTACCTTAAAATTAAGACTTATTTATTTATTTATTATTTTATCTATGTTTATATTTATTTTTATATTAGTATGACATATTTATTTATTTTTTTAATAAATATTGTAATGTAACTGTTGCTAATGTAGAATTAATGGAATGCAATAAGTTTTGTGCATCTGATTTCAGGCAATACATATTTTGTGAAATTAAATATACTTTGCCCAATGTTTATGTACTTGAATCCAAACATGTTTTCAAGTTTATACTTACATATTATTTATGACGTCTATGTAAATGGAAAACGATTGAAAAATTGTAGGGCAATAAGGAGTTTCCTTTAAAGCTGAACATAAAAGTGTATGTAAATGTACATTATGTGATTCATATTTATGGACATAACTACTAATCACAATAACAAGTATTATTAAACAATGCGAAAACATTATTGTACTCGCTGATATCCTTAAAGTTTCTATAATCCTACCAAATCAAAAAGTACACGTTTGTTATGACTTTAAGCTTTCGAATGACCGTTCAAATTAAGGAGCATTATCATGAAGAATTTACAATTTGGGAGTCCAAATATTTGACAAAATACATCACAAAGTTCATTAAACACATGAAATGTTACACTTTATATTCAAAACAATACATATTAATCAGTACAAGTAGCAAATGTAAGCACAAAACAAACTTACCGATGAAAGGTTATATTATCGATTTTTCGTTGACTGATGCGGTTGCATCCTAAAATGCTGCAACGTACCATCTTTTTAACCTCACTTAATAACTAAAACCCACAAAAAACACTAAATTCAATTACCTGTTTGCTTATAATATCATATGTTATTCACAAGAGCTTGACATCGTTAATGTCAAATAAAGGAGGGAAAACAATCAAAAACGCATACCTAGAAAAAGACAAGAAATATAGATTTGCTTCTCCCTTACTCTTATGTGTAACTATATACGTGCATTCCTTTCACACGCTGATGACGTCACGGAATGTTTAGTCTATAAGATACAAAGTCTATGTTCTACACGAATAACCAACAGCAAAACCATGGATAATATCAAAGAGTATAGTAACTGTCCTATACAGGAAAAGAGAGCCCACTCGTGAGAAATCTGTCAACCGAGGAGTACTAGCGCCGCCTGGTGTCGTTTCGCCACAATATTCTGAGAATGTCTGCGTGCGTATAAGGCGTGCACCTCTACATATACATCTGTTCATGGTAATGAGGGCTAATAATCTTCCACTCACCAGATGTCGCTAGTTGTGACTAAGGTAAAGTTTTTTATACACAGTGTCAGTTAATTGAGAAATTAGTTTTAAATAATACTTTGTCATTATATACAGAGTATTATATTAATACACAACACAATGCGTCAGTGGTTTGAGTTTTAATTTTTTGCACTTTATAACTTTTTTAAATCGGTTTTTAGTTACATATATTTATAGTTTGGTTTATTCATTTATAATGTAATTAATATAAAATATAACTAATAATACAGAAACAAACCTTAAAGATTACATTTCCGTAAGAAATTATCGTCCCCGCTATGAAATCTGTCAAATATTTTACCTCACTATAAAGTGGCGCCGCCTTAGTGGCAGAAAAAGGCGTGGATGCCCTCATTCATTACACTTTATGTACTAGGATTAATTATCAACAACCAACTGTGAATTAAACATTTGAAACATTTTTTAAAGACAACTGCATAGTAACTAAATGCTTCAAATGTTTAATTTAACAGTCGGTTGTTAAAATTAATCCTAACATATAAAGTGTGATTTATAATTTGTAAATAGGAATTAACTATGATATTTTTAACATGAATGAAATTAAACACAAATAATTGGTAAATTATTCTATATTTATAGAACTTATTGAAAATATATATTTTTGACAATACAACACATTAAACTGATATTTTTATTGTAATGTTTATATCATTAAAAGATTAATAACACAGCTAGTGTCTATACAAAAATAGTAAATTTTATTATTTTAATAAATAATCATAACAAACTTTAACATTACAAAATTATTATTAAGCTAATACCATAACGGTAAACCAAAACGGCTATGAAGCAACCCAAAGCTGTAACCATGCTTGGCAAGTGGGTTGGCAACTGCATTAATTAGGAAGATTATTCCATCTGCTGATGTGTTTCCCTCTGTCACCTCTTAAGATGACACCCACGGAATGATAATATGGGGTATTGGATATTCTGAGACCGCCACTACACGGTAATCTAATATTTTTTACTATAAATGATTCATAAATACAGCTATGATATAACAAAATATTAAACTAATGTCTTTAGCAATAAATTTTCACAAAACAAAATATGAAAATAACATTTTTTTACAATAAATGATTCATAAACACAGCTTTGATGTAACAAAATATTACAATTTCTCTAACAATAAATTTTCACAAAACAAAATGAAAATAACATTTTTTACAATAAATGATTCACAAACACAGTTTTGACAATATAAACTATGAAACATATTTTTAACAATAAATGGTTCTAAACAGTTATAACAAAACCTTCGCTGCAAATGTCATCTTTTTGTTGATCTTCTCAAATGCTACTCCACAGCAAGTTTATATTTATACAAAGTACTAGGCATGAGACCGATTTATCAAAACGTAACTAATAACGTTATGTTATCAAATATCATATCATATCGATAAACCTAAGTACATAACCGTTATCGCATATCCAACCAAAATCAACTAACCTATACTAAACTAAAACTAGCTTGCTACATATTTATTTATCTATGCAACTAACCAACGTACGAAATGTAAAACGCAAACTGTAACGACTAACGAGATTCCCAAAACCATAGACTTAGAATATACTGGCGTATAGACCACCTGACACCCAGACAGCCCGAAAACGCGTGACCAATTTTGATTTGTTATTGTGTGCGTTAACTAGTGATGTATATTTTACTTACAAGGACTATCGAAAATCATTGTTAAAGAAACGGTAAAAGGATTTAAAAAAGTGTTTAGTGCATGAAAATGAATAACTTCAAAAATTAACTGAATTTTACCATAATAGTTCTAAAATAATTAAAAAGTATTCAAATAACATGTTCCTGGGAATAAGCTGAACCTACCTTCCGTTTGTTGGATTTAGATTAAAATGTATAAATTCCCAGATAAATTAACCGATAAACTTAAAAAACTCCCCAATAATCAGATCGGAAAGTTGTATTTTCGAGTTATGATCTTTGGGGAAAAATATTTACTGCCGTGGGCAGTATCTCGGAATTTCTTTTTTTACATATTGTTAATATAAATAGGTAGATACTTAACTAAGTATATACTTATTTATATTTTATAAAATGTTTTAATGGAGAAATAAAAACGGGGACACGGAGATACCGGCTGCTTTATTTTTCATAAAAGTATTTATTTTGATAATTATAAACATTTAATAATTAATAATTAAACACATTATAGAACTTTATTTTAACATTCGACTTAAGTATAAATGTAAACTTAATAATTCAAGAAAGGAAACTTGTAGGAATCAGTTAAATAAGATTGCTCCGCTTAGAGGCCAATATAATTATGAGGCTTCATCATGCTTCATGTTTATATTCTTTCATCTGTCCCTGAAAAGTATAAAGTAATAAAAAATTTATTATCATTTTAGCTGCATGAATTTTAAAAACATAATGATCTTAACACAGTAAAGTGGACTAAGTGTCTGAGGATACAGATGCACTCTCTATTCTCTCAATCTCGGTATGTTAAGAAAATGGTCACTCATTCATGGACTGACAAAGGCGGCTGCTGAATCCTCAACTGGAGGCGAGCGCATAGCAGGAAGCGCTTTATCGTCACAACCCAACTCCAAGCCACGTAAATAACTATTGCGGTTAACGGTATTGCGTTTTAATGTCTTAATTCTCCTTTTTCCTTTAACTACAACTTTAATTTTTATTTTTTCAATATTGTTGTATTACTTAGTACTATTACTTTCTATCCAGCGTATTTCTTTTATGTAACCTTAAGCTTTTTTCTTTCTTATTTATTTACATATTTTTTATATTAGTTAATTTACAATTTCAATATTGATATTTGTTTTACATCATTTATTAAAACTTTAAATTTTAATTACATTTAGCTTGCTACATATATATTTATCTATGATTACATTATAGGTTAAGTTCTACTTTGTTTTTGTATTAAGTTTTTTTTGCTTTTGGTTATATTTTGTCCATAGATTAATATCATAGATCTGTAGCAAGTGTATAGTGCAAGTTATTTTTTTAAACTGGCTTTAGGGCTCTGGGTTCTAGCTCTTTTTAGTCTGAAGTTAAAATCTGTAAGTTAATTTTGTCACTGGGAACACAGAGTACCGTTGTATAAAGCTGGGATGTTTTTTTTTATTAATATATGAACATGGATACAAAGTCCTTTGGACACAGTATATTTGTTGTCTATGAGACACTTCTATATGATACTTTTTATTTGTTCTAAGTTCTGTTATTTATTATCGGTAACCTTAATGTTGTTTACTTATAACTGTCTTGCAAATCATTTTTGTTTTTATTGTTTTGTGTATTATATTTGTCTTTTAATTTTTGAGTGTGTTAGCTGGCGGGTGGTGCAGAAATGGCAGTTTGACAATCGAAATTATTACTATTTTTTACGTTATATAATTTTATTTATACCATATTATTTATTCTTATCGTTTAGGTCTATATTATTTATTTATATTATATATATTATATTGCATATAGATGAGTTCCGATGATGATTCTTTTCTTTCTGCCAACGAGTTTTGTTCATCAAATGACAGTTATTGCTCTATTACTGAAACGCTAGGGGATTTTGTGCGATACAAATTTGATCAATCCCGATCTTTGTTTAATTTTTGCCACATTAATGCACAAAGCGTACCTAGTCATTACAGTGACCTGATTGAGGCTTTCTCACCTCATTTCCAGGGGTTATTATCATCTATAAATTCTTTTATACTATAATAACCCTTTTTATACAAACTTAGTTTAATAATTTTTTTAACTTTGAGCAGGTCAAATTTTGTATATTTTCTGGAATTTTGTTGTAAAAGCGAATACATCGCCCCAAGAATGAATTACTGACTCGATGGAGTCGAGTAACTGGTACTACTAGCTTGTGTCTGTTCCTAGTATTTACAGAATGAATATCACTTATTTTTGTAAAACTACTTTTATTTTTGTGTACGTACATTACATTTTCATAAATGTATTGAGAGGCCAAAGTTAATATATTAATTTCCTTAAATTTTTGTCGCAGCGACTCTTTAGGCTTTAAATCATAAATTGCTCTTATGGCCCTCTTCTGTAAAACAAATATAATTTCAGTGTCAGCTGCGTGTCCCCATAGCAAAATACCATACGACATTATGTTATGGAAACAGCTAAAGTAAACTAGTCTAGCTGTTTTAACACTAGTTAGACTTCTAATCTTTTTTACGGCATATGCTGCAGAACTAAGCCTGCTTGCTAGTTTTGATATATGGGGGCTCCATTGAAGCTTCGCGTCTAGTGTGATTCCAAGAAAAATGCTGGTATCTACAAGACTCAGTTTCTCCCCATTTAAAATTACATTAGTATTTAATTGTTTGACATTTGGAGTCATAAATTTCATACATTTCGTTTTAGTGCCATTTAAATGCAAATTATTAACATTGAACCAATTTACTAATTTAGATATAATAATTTATTAAGTCCCTTGCAGTCTGGCTTAAGGCCCGGTCACAGTACAGTTTCCGCAATCCTGAAAGTAACTGGTGATATTAGAGCGGACATGGAGGACACTAAAGTCACTGTGTTGGTTCTAGTTGACTTCTCGAACGCCTTTAATACCATCAGTTATGACATTCTAATTTCCATCCTTTCCCTTTCTATGGTCTCACCCGAAGCACTGGATTGGTTTTCATCATATCTTCGAGGGCGCCAGCAGTCGGTTCGCATCGATGAGCTATCATCTAGCTGGCTTGACATACATGCTGGTGTTCCTCAAGGCGGCATATTATCTCCTTTATTGTTTTCTATATTTACTAATCTCATTACCCTAAACCTTCAGTCTGCGTATCATCTCTATGCTGATGACTTGCAATTGTACACACACGCGTGTATTGACGATATTTCTACAGCGGTGGACACAATAAACAGGGACCTTGAGTACATTAAGAACTGGTGTGACAGGTTTGGCCTAATGGTCAACCCTTCGAAGTGTCAGGCCATAATAATGAGGGCATCCACGACTTTTTCTGCCACCAGGGCGGCGCTACTTTGCAGTGAGGTAAAATATTTGACAGATTTCATAGCGGGGACGATAATTTCTTAGGAAAATATAATCTTTAAGGTTTCTTTCTGTATTATTAGTTATATTTTATATTATTTACATTAGAAATGAATAAACCAAACTATAAATATAATTAAAAACCGATTTAAAAAAAAAGAGTTATAAAGTGCAAGAAAATTCAAAATCAAGCCAGTGACGCATTGTGTTGTGTATTAATATAATACTCTTGTTAATGATAAATTATTATTTAAAACTAATTTCTCAATTAACTGACAATGTGTAACAAAAAACTTTACCTCAGTCATAACTAGTGACATCTGGTGAGTGGAAGATTATTAGCCTTCATTGGTAGCCGTCGGATGATCCATTGATGATACATAGCCGTGTAGTGGCGGTCAAGAATATCCACTACCCCATATCCTCCCGTGGGTGTCGTAAAAGGCGACAAAGGGAAACAGGCAGGAGATGGGCAGCAGCATCTTCCTGATAATAGCCAAAATTTCAATAAAAAAAAACTGCGGTTGCCAACCTGCTCGCCAAGCGTGGCAACTATGGCAAATACCCCCCCCTATGATGAGAGTAGAAACGGCCCCCAGTCCCCGGCGGCCCCGCTATTCCTGGCTACGGTGGCGACCATGGTAACGGCGGGGCAGGGGGTGCTAAGAATCTCCGGTGGAGGTTCGGTTGCCACCTTAGACGACTCGACCTGGCAACGTACAACGCACGCACCCTGAGGACTGACGAGAAGATCGTGGAGCTGGAAGAAGAGATAGACAAGTTACGCTGGCATCTTATAGGGTTATCTGAAGTCCGAAGAGAGGGGGAGGACACGGTAATCCTCGAATCCGGCAACTTGCTCTATCACCGGGAGGGCGACCATCTGTCCCAAGGAGGTGTCGGATTTATCGTCCACAAGTCTCTCGTTAACAACGTTGTAAAGATCGGGAGTGTGTCGACGAGGATTGCGTACCTTATACTCAGAATCACCAAACGGTATTCGCTGAAGGTCATACAGGTTTACGCACCAACCTCGGCACACCCCGATGAGGAGGTGGAGGAAATGTATGAGGATATCTCTAGAACCATGCATTCCTCCAAAACCCAATATACGGTGTTAATGGGAGACTTCAATGCAAAACTAGGCACAAGAGAGAACGGTGGGCTGAAAGTAGGGAAATTTGGAATAGGGCAACGGAACCCAAGGGGCCAGCAGCTGGCCGACTTCATGGAGAAAGAGGGACTCTTTATGATGAACTCTTTCTTCCAGAAGCGGCCCCACAGGAAGTGGACCTGGTCGAGCCCCGACGGTTCGACAAAAAATGAGATTGACTTCATTATGACGACCAGACGACAACTGTTCAGTGATGTCTCCGTGATCGCGAGGGTGAAAACTGGTAGCGATCACCGAATGGTTAGAGGCACACTGAACCTAAACGTTAAGTTGGAGAGGTCTCGTCTAATGAAGTCAACGCTCCGTCCCCCTCGTGCTCTGTTCCAAAGTCCCGAAACCTTTCAGCTCGAGTTACAAAACCGTTTTCAGTGCCTAGAAGACTGCAATGAAGTGGACGATATGAATGACAAGCTCGTGGAAACTGTCCATGCGGTCGGAGCTAAGTTCTGCAAGACCCGCCGCAGAAGAACACAAAAACTCTCCGATCACACTCTTAATCTCATGGCTGTTAGACGGGAGATGAAGCTACATTCTTCAACAGACTTGACAGCATACAGGCAACTGAACAGACAGATCTCCAAATGCATGCGGCGGGACTTACGCAACTTCAATACAGCTCGTATTGAAGAAGCGATCGAGCGGAAACAAGGCTCCAAAGTCTTTGCCAGAGATCTGTCTGCCAGAAAGAGCCAACTGTCAAAGCTGAAGACAGTGGTAGAGCCACGCGGCAGCGTTTGCTGTTGCACGGATGGGCCGGCTCGAACCGAGGTGGTACCACGACCTCACAGAAAACCAGCGCGAAGTAGAGGTTTACCTTTGCGTTTCGCTTGGTGAGTGCAGGTGGCCGGAGGCCCTTTTTACTGGAAATGAGGCATTCTATCTTAGTCCTCACGGGTGACAACGCATCTACATTTTGATTTGTAATAGAGGATAGATGTAGATGTCTATGGGCCGCAGCAACCACATACCATCAGGTGGACTGTGTGCTCGTTTGTCACCCTTATCCTATAAAAAAAAAAAAAAAAAAAAAAAACAGAGTTTGGAAGCATCGTTTCCGGGACACCTGAGATTTTGAGTGAGATTGAGAGGTTCTATGGGCAGCTGTACACGTCATCGTTGGAGCCACACACAAGTGTGAGTAACGATCCAAGAGCGAGTCTCATCCGACACTATTCCGAAGATATCCCGGACGTCAGTCTGAGTGAGATTAGAATGGCTCTCCAGCACCTTAAAAACGGTGAGTCCCCTGGCGAGGATGGAATTACAGCGGAGCTTCTGAAAGCGGGTGGAAGACCGGTACTTGAAGTCCTTCAGAAGCTCTTTAATTCCGTCCTCCATGGTGGCATTACACCGGAGGCGTGGAGCAGAAGTGCGGTGGTCTTGTTCTTCAAGAAAGATGACAACGCTCTCTTGAAGAACTACAGACCGATTTCCCTTCTGAGCCGCGTCTACGTGCTGTTTTCGAGAGTCATTACGAATCGTCTCGCGCGCAGACTTGACGACTTCCAGCCTCCCGAACAAGCCGGTTTCCGAAAGGGCTTTAGCACCATAGACCACATACATACCCTTCGGCAAATTGTACAGAAGTCCGAAGAGTACAATTTGCCACTATGTCTGGCGTATGTGGACTATGAGAAAGCCTTTGATTCCGTCGAAATTTGGGCGGTGCTGCAGTCCCTTCAGCGGTGCCAAGTTGACTGTCGGTATATCGAAGTGCTGAAGTGTTTGTACAGTAGAGCTACGATGGCTATCCGAGTACAGAACCAGAGTACGAAACCTATCCAACTGCAGAGAGGTGTAAGACAGGGTGACGTCATATCCCCGAAACTCTTCACCGCTGCATTGGAAGACGTTTTCAAGCTTCTGGACTGGAAAGGATACGGTATCAACATCAATGGCGAGTACATCACTCACCTTCGATTTGCCGACGATATAGTCCTTATGGCAGAATCGCTGGAGGACCTAAGCTTTATGCTCAATGACCTCAATAGTGTTTCCCAACGGATAGGTCTTAAGATGAACATGGACAAAACAAAAATCATGTTTAACGTCCATGTCACAACACCTATGCCGGTAGCTGTTGGGAGCATTAAGCTTGAAGTTGTTGACGAGTATGTTTGAGGGCGTCGGAGGCTACGTCGTGGCCCCCGGCCACCGTAGGCGCGGGCCTGTGGATGGCGAGCAATGGGTAGCTCGCCGTCCGTCCGTCTAACGACGACAGGCCGTGTCGACGGCGCGTTTTGTTCCACGCGCGCCTCAAAGAGCTGTCAGCATCGTGAAGGGGCCCGCAAGGGCCGACGCCTGCCGGGGCTGCGGGCTGTTCGAAAGAGATACCGCGGCTCCGGGACGTAAGGGCACTGAAGGAACACGGATGGTTTTTAGTCAGTAAAAGTCTGACACTCCCTTCCGCTCCACCCAGAGCGAAAGGCGTCATTTGATGATTTTCCATCCGCAGAAAAAAAAACCCTGCGTTCTCTGTATCGCCTAAAAAATTTTCTACCATCTGCAATTAAGACAATGCTTGTGCAGAGTTTAATTTTTCCCCTAATCGACTATGGCGATGTGTGTTATTTCGACCTGAATGCAGATCTTCTCAACAAATATGACCGTCTTCTAAATAACTGCATTCGATTCATTTTCAATCTTCGAAAGTATGACCATATATCCACGTATCGTTCTCAATTAAAATGGTTACCTATTCGTCAACGCCGTAGTTTGCGTGCACTCACCACCCTTTATTCTATCCTGATGTCTCCAACTTCCCCTTCCTACTTATCTGCTTGCTTTCAGTTGCTTAGTGCTAGCCATGAGAGAAACCTCCGCTCTACGAACAATCTTCTTTTCCTATGTCCCTCCCATAGCTCTGGAATTGTTCATTCTTCTTTCCACATTCAGTCCATTGTCCTTTGGAACGCACTCCCTTTTGTAATCAGGATGGCTAGGAATCGTTACGCGTTCAAGATGAGGGTTCGGGACCACTTACTTAATAAACTGGCAGAACCATCATAGTAACAGTTGATTTATATATATGCATTTGTATATATATATATATATATATATATATATATATATATATATATATATATATATATATATACAGGGTCATTTTTAATTTACTAAAGACCTTTTGGGAATATATTGGTTACATCATTACAAACAATTTTAGCGAGATCACTCTTCACAGAATATAATACATTTACGAAAAAACTACTTTTAAGGTTTTGTTGTCATGTCTGACTCCTTTTAAGTCTGTATTTTGTAGTACCTAAACCATGTCAGAATAAATCGTCAAAGAAAATGTCTTATTTATTTAACACTTGATATCAGTAGTAAACACTGTGTTGAAATCATCAAACGTAATTAAATGAGCAAATGACATTAAAAAAATCACAAATATTAAAATTTAAAATAAGTAAGTATGACCGGCCGGGCCGGTCGACGCCCGCGATCAGCTGATTGCGTTGCGAGTGCCTATTAAACCATTCATCACTGTGCCTATTGCACCAGGGCGCCACTTTAAATGACTTTACATTAACTTTTCATACACTTCTTTATTTTGCATAAAACCATTTGATGAACTATTTGATTCTTTTATTAATTTCTTTAAGAATTAATAGACATTTAGGTAGTTTTTTTACGAATACTGTTTGCTAGCAACGCTGCCTGTATCCAAGAGGCAACGTCGCATTCAGCTAGTAGCAACGTCGCACATGCGGCTGCCCAAGGCCAAGCCAAAGGTATATTATGACGTCGACACAGGTGTCATCGTCATCAAAGGCGCCGCCGGCCCTTTTCGGTTTGCAGCCATCGATTTGGTGATCGATGTTTGTAGCACGTGCAAATTAAATGAGTATTATTAACTATTTTTTTAATTTAATATAAGTTGTATTTAAAAAATGGATGCAGGATAAAATAATTACAAATTAACAGTAATTGAATAAAGATATTAAAGTATAATGGTTCAATAAAAATATTAAAATACAAATTAAAAATTAGGCTTACCTAGGTACTTGTCCGCGGATGGCGGTGAGTATCGCGCACATAGCGTTCAAAATAATCACCTCCACATTCTATGCATAGGTGACACCTAAAACTTAACTGTTCACCAACACGAGATAATATTTGATGATTCATTTTGATTTGATCGAATGCCCAAATTATTTTTTCTTTCAACATGTCGCGGGTTTCGAATGCGCGACCAGTATACACTAATGTCTTTACATGCCCCCACAAATAAAAATCCATTGGTGTGATATCTGGCGATCTGGGAGGCCATGCACAAGGCCCGTCTCGACCAACCCAGCGACCAGGGTATTCCCTGTTTAAATATTCCTTTACTTGGCGAGCATAGTGCGCCGGCGCCCCGTCATGTTGGTAATACATATTGCGTAGAGATGCTAGTGGTATGTCCTCTAACAACTCTGGCAGCGTGTCGGTGAGAAAACTATGATAGCTTTCACCGTTTAATCTTTCTATGAAGACCGGGCCCAGTAACGTTGTATTAATAATGCCTGCCCACACATTGACACTAAACCGGTGTTGAAAGCTATGCGGTCTTGGTTCATGTGGATTTTCATAGCACCACAAGTGTTCATTGTGCGAATTAAATAGTCCTATTCTGCCAAATGTTGCTTCATCAGTCCATAAAATGTTAGCTCGTTCAGCAGCTAGTAACCAGTTACAAAATGTAACTCGCGCTGGTTTGTCAGCTTCGCTGAGTTCATGAACACGATGCAAGTGGAAAGGGTACTTCCCTTCATTGTGTATGACACTCCATGCGTAATACTGTGACACATTGAACTGTCGGGCTGCCTCATAAGTGCTCGCTGCTGGATTTTGTTCAAAAAACTGCAGTATGTCTTCCTCCTCACGTACTGTGCGCCGCGGTGGACGACCACGATCGATTGATACAGGCTGGAATTGCCCGTAATCTCGCAATCGCTGTGTAGTACCTAACATCGTAGCGTAGCTCGGTGCACGTGAGTTGGGAAATCGCCTTGAATATTCGCGACAGGCTTCACTTACGTTATCATTGCAAATTGCTAAAATTCGCACCATTTCGGTATACTCAACATTTGAATATCGGTAAGCCATCGTGTAACAACGCGTAACGTTCGCGATATTAATCTCACAACGGAAGGAGAAACGTCGCGCGCGCACCAAATCACCAAAGGCGACTGACGACACAGGTAATTAGGTCAAGTTCAAATGAACAAGCGCTGCCTCCTACACCCCTCCAACCCTCCACCCCTACCCCGCCACGCGCTTTATTTTGCTATTTAGAACTATTGCCGTTTAGAAGGTCCAATTAAAATATTTTTATTTTTGTATGAAAATAAAATTTGAAGAAATATATTTTTTTTTCTTACAGATGTTGTTGTTATGATGTAAATAATATATTCCCAAAAGGTCTTCAGTAAATTAAAAATTACCCTGTATATATATATATATATATATATATATATATATATATATATATATATATATATATATATATATATATATATATATATATATATTTATGAATATATATGTATATTCTTATTATGTATATATAAGTATATATTATTTTTAATTTTTGTGATATATAATTCATATCTTATGTATTTTATTTCCATGTATTCCAATTTTTTTTTGTTATTTTAGTTTAGTATTCGCATATTAACTTTTATTACACCTACTCCATTCTATCTTTCCCAAGGTAGACTGGTAGAGAATGCCTTAGGTATTAAGTCCGCCTATATACCACATGTGTATATGAAGTTTAAATAAATAATACCACTAACATTTTAACGTAATGCACCGTTATCGAATAAATAAATAAAAAATATTATAACCTAAAACGCGCAAAACATGGAAATACGTATGCAATATTACTGTGAAAGCTGGATAGCACACAGAATATTGTGTAAGTGCGACAATACTAGTGTCACATTATTCTACTGTCTATACTCTCTGTCAACTGTTAAATAAGAAATGATTATATGATAATATTATACTGTTTTATTTCAGAATTGTTTAAAACTGCCCAGATAAACTTGAAAACCTAGATATACAGAGATTTCAGTTGTAATAGGTTAGAAGTATCTGGCGGGAGTGAAGGCAACCTGGCTTTATAGATAATATATCTGATCTGATCGAATCTGTGCTAAAATTGAATTAGCACGCCCCGACTCCACGTAGTCTTGTCTGCTCTACTCCTAGAGTGTTTTTATAAAGCCGTAGGCGGGGAACGCAAGGTTACGCTACGCAAGGGTGAAGGGGCTGTACTCCTTGCTGCGCCGAAGCCGTTGTAGAAGTAACTTTGGGTCAATATTCCTATGTAAAAAAGTGAGGTTATGATTTAAAAAAACCCATTACTCATAAACTATACTTTTCCGCAAGGAGGAAAGGGTAGAGAGGCTTTCCCCTTAGAGTATTAAACTAACAGGAGACGACATTGGAGAGCGTTTCCCTCTGTCAAAAGTACGAGAGCGCGGATCATTCCCGTTATATAAAACTAGTTGCGCCGCGTACGGCGTCAGTTACTAAGTAGTCGTAAGCGTGAGTTGACCTCCAGAAAAATGCCGAGTTGCAGTGTGTTTTCTTGTAAAAAAAGATCGCAGACCTCAAATTTACAAAAGGACGGCGTCACCTTTCCTCTGTAAGTATTTATTTTGATTTTCAATAATTAATATAAGCATTAAATCACGAAAATTCTGATAAATATAGCTGAGCAGGTAGTGTTGCCAACTTAAAGTATTAATACTATATTAAGGACTTTTGCACCACTAGGACATAATTAAGTTTTGCTTAATTGTAGACAAATGTCGTTTCTCTTTGTTCTAATTACACAAGACAATCGTGTTATTGAATAGTCTTAAATTCATAAATATTTTTTTATTCTTTTTTATTTAAGGAACTTTCGTTATTATTCACATGTCAGTCCCATTGTACCTTATAACTAAATAGCACAAAAAATATTTAATTACTTATATTCATCAATATTATTGTGATCTATTTGCAAAACTTTATTATTTCAAACAGCATTAATAATCTTTAATTATCTTTAATTGTTTTTAATGAAATGAAAACATCAGTTTAAATTGTTTTATTGTATATAAAACATTTTAAATAGATATTTTCATTTCGTTATGTTGCGTTATGAAAAGAAAAGAAGGGGAATTTCGAGTATATAAAATGGTATCATCAAGACAATAATAGTGATGTTCACTGTAATCTTTAGTGTCGATATTTTTATTTGACTATAAGTAATACCTTGATATATAATACCAAGGTGTTATTTAAAATTCTTTTTTGTACAATGTTTAAAGAAGATCTTTGGTTTTACAGTTTTCCAAAAGATCCTTACAGGCGCCAAGTTTGGATAAAAGCATGTGGCAATCATATAACCTGGGTACCTAAACGAACAAGCACTAGTTGTTCCGAGCATTTTGACCAATCGGTTTTCGTAATCCAATCAAATAAAATAAGGAAACTAAATGAAACTGCTGTACCGACTTTGAAAGTATTGGAAGTAAGTTTATTATTCTGTTACAGGTTTATTTTACATTATGAAGGATAAAATTTAAAACATGTAACAAATCGAAATGGAAGGTTTAGTGAACAATATTTATTCATTTTAAAATGTTATTTACAAGTTTATCGTCATAGATGGTGTCAACCAAATTATTGTTTTCAAATGAGACACAAACTATTAGCGCTTAAATAAATAAATAAGGACAAACAAATAATCTCAGTGTTAACCAAGTATTTGTTTTAGGTAAGACACGAGTTATCAGCGCATAAAATTAAAGTAGGAATTTACTCATCGACTTTATCTTAAATAACAATGAAATAATTTATTCGTTCTTTTTTATATTTATGACATAACATTGCAAAGTTAATAAATAATAGATATTGAACCCCCCCCCCCTCGCGCCCCATTGCGATTTGTCACATGTTTTTAATTTCATCATGTTTATACCTCAGATTTACAGACATAAATAGTATTTTTTATACAAATAAAAGTTAATGAATTATACTTGAAATATTCAACATAAGTAGTAAGTAACATCGGGAATATTCGAAGTATAATTTAATTTGTTTCCAAACATAAGAAATATTGTAAATCTTATCAAATCTATGAGAATGTTTAACCGTAGAAAGTACTTGAATGTTACTTGTTTGAGTTTTTAAACCCTTTCCATAACTTCATTTGCAAAAGTTTTTATTTATGAGCCTTCATTACATTTTAGAATAAACCATGCACGTTTGTTAATCTTGAAGAACAAAGTATTAAAAAACGAAAAATTGATGAGCAATCACTTGTGACATCAAAACTACCTCAGACTATAGCGAGTGACTTAAAACTGGCTGCATCTTCTTCGGAACACGATCCTGTGACACCTTCCTCAAGTTTCACACATAAGTTACAAGATACACCACGAAAACGAAATTTGAAGCAACGCTTACAACAAAAAAGAAATCATATTAAAAGGCTCCAATCACAAAAACGCTATTTAAAAAAAAAGGTTGTTGGTTTGCAGGAGTTATTAAATGAACTATCCGGAAAATCTTTGATAAGTAAAGAAAATAAAGTTGTTTTACAAAATATTGGGGTTGAACATAGTGAACTCATAAACAGACAGCTGCTTAAAACAAAAACGGGGCATCTATCTAGGACTAAGTATTCTCCAGAACTCAGATGATTTGCTTTAACTTTACATTACTATTCACCGAAAGCTTATCGATATGTGCGCAAAACATTTGGAACGTGTCTGCCCTCACCACGTACTATAACAAAGTGGTATAGTACAATTGATGGCCAACCTGGCTTCACAAAGGAAGCGTTAACTGCTTTAAAACTTAGAGCAGAGAGTAACATTGACAAGAAATTGTATTGTACTTTAGTGATAGATGAAATGAAAATTGACGGAGTACCATGCAAGTTCTAAAAGACATTTTGGTTATGTTAATTATGGATTTGACTTCATTTCTGACAATTCGGAGGAGGCCACTGATGCTTTAGTATTTTTATTAGTGGGCATTAATTCTACTTGGAAAGTACCCATTGGGTACTTCTTAGTAAAGGGTACAAGTGCTGACCTAAAAGCACGTCTGGTGACCCAAGCTTTACATCTAGTTCATAAAACCGGAGTTTACATCAAAGCATTAACATGCGACGGTACGAAGGCAAATCTTGCTATGGCTGAAGAGTTAGGCTGTTGTTTAAATACAGAAAATTTACAGACTGCTATATTAGATCCACGTACGGGGCACAAAATTTTCTTTTTTCTAGATCCCTGCCATATGTTAAAACTGGTACGTAACGCTTTTGAGTTTTATAAATATTTTATCTTCTGCTTCTGGTGATAAAATTCGGTGGTCACATTTGCAAAATATGCATGAGTTACAGGAGAATGAACTTTTTTACATGGCAAATAAATTAAAAGCTAATCATATATATTTTAAAACTAAAATAATGAATGTCCGTCTAGCAGCCCAACTCTTCAGCACTAGTGTAGCAAATGCCTTATTATTTTGCAAAAATAAACTAAATTTACCTTTATTTGAAGACGTTGCACCCACAGCAAATTTTTTAAAGTTAGTTAATGATGTTTTTGATATTCTCGACTCAAAAACTTGGTCTAAAAGATTTAAACAAGCAATAAATATTAATAACTATGAAAGACACTTTGCCAGGTTGGATGAGGCTAAAGATGTTTTATTAAACTTAGAAACCAATGTAATTTCTCGTAACAATGTATACAAGCGAGTTAATCTTTTAAAGAGTCCTCGGTACACAGGATTTTTAGGGTTTCTTGTATGCATTGAAAGTGCTAAACGCATACTTGACGATCTAGTATTAGGCCCAAATGCTTCACTTACCTATTTACCACTACACAAAATTAGCCAAGACCATATAGAAATTTTATTTTCAAACATCAGAAGTCATGGTGGTTATTCTGATAATCCCTCCGCACGTCAATTAGAAGCCATTTATAGAAAGTTGTTAATACATACCAAATTGATCCGAACTGAAAGAGGCACTAACTGCATACCCTTAGAAAAGATTTCTATTCTTAATTGTTCATCAGCTGTCGATAGAATAAATTTGACCAGCCGAAAAGAGGACACAGACTTGGACGTTATCATGGGCAGTGGTATAACTGAAGAAAATATGGTAACGGACATAGAGACTTACACCTATTTGTCACCTTTTGGCGAAAAAGTGGTCGAATATATAGCGGGTTTCGTTGTTTTTAGTATAATAAAAAAATTAAGTGTAGCACATGCATTAAAGCACTTCTGGGTGTACCGGACGAAAGTAGTTTAATTTATCAGACAAGTAGAGGTGGCTTAATGTATGCATCTAAAGAAGTAATAAATTTGTGTCGTCTTTGTGAAATAGAAATTAGAAAAAACTTAACTCCTGATAAAAAGGTTAACCAGTCATGTTCAACGATAGTTATTAGAAATAAAATACTTAAACATTTTATTGGCAAGCCGATATTTTTAAGCATACAGGAACATTATTTTGAATTCCACATAACATTGAACTGGCAAACTTAGTGATGGAAAAATATGCGAGCACTAGAATTAGCTACCTCGCAAAAAAGAGTGATCCCAAAAAGTGTATTCGTCACATATATACCAAACTTATTCACTTTAAAAACCAGTAAAAACATTCTATAATTTTATTATTTTTTTTAATTAATTAATTTAATATAATTTTTCACTTTGTTTTACTTTTGGTGATTTTGTATAATTATTTTGTACCTTATGTATTTTTTTTATTTACTTTGAATGTTATATTACACATTAAACATACTTTTGTCTTGTTGTTCATTTTTATTTTATTTAATTTGCTAATGTAACTTGCATAAAATTTCATCGACATATCCATATCGACAAGGCCCTCGCACTAGTTGTTTATGGCTTATGCACTGTAACGATGAGACATTTATGAGAGATTTTCAAGGTTGTGTGCGTTTTGCTTAATCGTGTGCTCATATTACGCTGTGTGCGTGCGTAACGACGTGGCCCAATGTTTACGATTTGCTTAGTGTGCGTTACCTCGCCTCCCGCTAGAAGTGACAGACTTTTTTGTTTGGAAATTTATGCGCATGGCGTCTCCTGTTAGTTTAATACTCTAAGGCTTTCCCTGATAGGGCACACTCCTACTTCCCTCTTCCCGCCTCGTGCCGGACATAATGTCATGTAGTCAGTTTTACGATGTAAAGCCGCTATGAAGCCCAAAAATTTTTTTCAAATCAAATCAAATCAAATCATTTATTTGCAATACAAGTGTACATAATTGGTCTTAAATTAAAAATGTGCTTATAATTTAGACGCCCTTTTCAGGCACTGCAAATTTGACGAGAAAATTGCTTATATAATATTAACATACGAGTACATAAAAAATAATTAAAGCTATAAAAAAATATATGTTATTTTATATCTAAATACTCTTCTACTGAGTAGAAGGGGTTTTGTTTTAAATATTTACCTAGTCTTGATTTAAATTTGGTTAATTCTGATATATTTTTTTATTTCCTGTGGTAATTTATTATATACTTTTATTGCCATATAGTAGGGGCTTGTATTTAACATTTTTGTTCGTGACTGTGGTAGGTATAATTTATTTTTGTTACGTGTATTTATGTTATGTGTATCTTTAATCTTCTTAAAAATATTATTATTTTTGTGGACAAACAGGCATAGATCATAAATGTACATACAGGGTAAGGTAAGAATATTTAGTTGTTTGAAATATGGTCTACAGCTAGTAGTGTTAAGGTGGCTACTCACCTGCCTGCCGCAGGGGCAATCGAGGGTGTAGGAGTGGGGATGACCCTTAATTGCCTCCTTAATTGTGATGTGTGTAGGCAAGCAGGCAATTTTTTAAGTTGGCCCTGCGGCAGTGCGGCAGGAGCACAGTGTTGCAAAAGTTCCCGATTTATCGGGAGATGTACTGATTTTAATTAGTATCTCCCGATATCCCGATTTAGTGAACGTATCTGCCAATTTTTTTACATTTTCAACTAATGTAAAATAATAATCATAAATAAAATTGAAAAGTAATAATCGAAATACTAAAATGAACTTTTAACACAAAATCTATGTACGGGGACTTCCCGAAATTGCCCGCACCACGTCCTATGCGACCTATACCTATAACCTTATTAAGTTTTTAACTTCGCGGTATGGTTAAAGCATATTGCACTTATACATCTTAAAATAGAGTTCATTATTGTCTGGTAAGTGTACGGGGCAGATCCCTAAAGATTACTTTGTTCGGGTTGTTTTACGAATTAGATAGCTTAGGCCATGTATATACAGTGTTGTTCGTTCATAGAATTACATTCACTAATTACTAGCCTTCTTCTGTTTTGTTGAGAACTGTTGTGCTTTATGTCCAAATTTGAGAGGTAGCATTAGTTATCAAAAAAATAATTTAGAATGGCGTTTGCTTCTAAATACGAAAGAAATTAAATCACTCAGTGAAGAAACAGAAGAATTTTGGAGAAGCGTGATTAGCAAAAATATATAATCATAAAATTTTAGTTTAAATTATAAAGACATTATTTTGATCGCAAAAAAAATTAAACGAAAAAGAACGAAATCTAAAAGAACGTTTTATGATACATTTCTAAACCCATGGATGTAAATAAAAATCTCCCGATGTCTCCATATTTTTAGCTGGCAAATCCACCGATTTTTTATTTTTCACTTTTGCAACACTGCAGGAGCGCAAGACCTTCCTTGCTCCCTAGATCGGCCCTGCCCATAAACCACAAATTATAAAGTTGTATGTGCCACAAACTAGTAAGAAGTACTAGCGCATATGAGCGTATATAGCGCGTATGAGTACAAGTCAGACCCGCAGAAAGAACGTTATTTGAACGTTGTAACTTACAAGTAACATTACTGGGATTTGTTACCTAACTTATCATACGGGCTAGTATGGGAAAGTAAATATTCCAATAATATTAAAATTGCTGGAATATAAATAAAATGTCATTAAATAAATATTTATAATATCAATATCATTAGAAAACTATCCTGGCTATTTGTAACACTAGTTAAATTATAGTTACTAAGCACTAGATAGTTAAGTTATATCACAGAACAAATTGGTTATATTAAATTATGACGAGTAAAGATAGTCATATTTAATTGTCGTTGATAGCCTAAAAATAGCGTGGCAGAGTTATGCTGCAGCTTCTAAGCACTATATTATGGCTGTAATTATTAATTAATTGGTTGTTTTACTGATAAATGTGGGTGTCTATAGGCCACAGTGTCCACTTACCATCAGGTGGGCTGTGCTTATTTGTCACCTTTATTCTATATAAAAAAAAGCCAAGGCTATATATACTGATTCATTGATATTTCGATAAAACTGGCGCCATTTTCAACGCGAGAGTCCAGCGAGATGTACACTCTCATACTGAACGGCAGGCGTGTGTGTAGAGACAGCTCCGATATTGCTTCGATCGCGGTGCTTCCTAGATTGCCCCTGCGGCAGGCAGGTTAGTAGCCACCTGTATCTATCTGGGCTAATATTCTAACGTACTTCTTCTAGTTAATAAAAAGCTGCTTCACATCGACGCCACTTCCCCACAACAAAATTCCGTACTCAAGCCACGAATGAGCATAGGCATAGTAAGCTGACAGTGCCGTGGCTGTGTCAGTGGTCTATTTAATTTGAAATAAAGCATACGTAAATTTTGAAATTTTAGGCTTTATATAATTAATGTGCGTTTTCCAACTGATGTTTGAATCTACTTTCAAACCTAAAAGATTAAAAGTATCAATTTCTTCTAGCTGTATATTATTAAAGTTTATGTTTAAAGTTAATGGGCTGCTTTTATATGTTTTAACTTTTAAGTTTTTAATGTTACTCTTTAGGTTAGGAATTGCCGTTACCAAATACTAATTTTTCTATTTCTTATTAATGTTCTACCACCACTTCCTCTGAGATTATACTGTTCTATTCTATATGATTCATGAAAATAGCACAATACACAACGAGACGCAAACGCAACAAGTGATTATATTATCTTTGGCAACAACTATGCGCCGTAGAGGGAGTATGTACAATGTAGTTCATGCTCTCTCTACGGACTGCGCTGATCATAGACTTTGTATCTTAATTATGTTATTATCTTGTATCTTAATCTTGTCAATCCTCAATCTACGGCGCTGATGCCAATCGTAAAACTGTCAAATGTCAAAAAAATCCGTTTCACTCGTGCGCACTCAATGACATACTACACGATTAATTTATTTAATTATTATGTTCTTTTTAATTAATCTGTACTATACAAAGAGTAATAAAGAAATACTTACTGATTTAATCAAACATAAAATAATGTTTAAAACTCAGAAACAGAGTTCAATTAAGTCAGAGATTTTTGTCTAACAGAGTGTAATTAAGCAGTGTGTAAATCGGAACGTCATAGAAAAAGAATAGTTTAGATGCGTTCAAAATATGGTGTAATACGTTTAACTGTGATAAGCGTATTTAATTTAAAATTCAATTTGCTGAATTTTAAGATTTATTTCATTTCTATACATACTCAGGTGAAAAATTGGCATTATTCTTTTGGAGTAAAGTCAGCCAAATCTGTGATGCGAATAGCAAACCAAAGTATGGCAATTTATACCGATTTGTGAAGCAAATGATGATACTACCCTTTTCAAACACCAAAGTAGAAAGAATATTTTCCGATATAAATAGTATTAAAAATCAATATCGAAATCGATTTAATAATAAGAATGTTGCCGCAATAATGCATGGAAAAGAGGGGTTACGACAGTTGGAAGGAGGATGTAGCAGATTCGATCCTGACAGAAGTATGATTAAGTAAATGGACTCAAAACAGCTTTATGACAATGTTACCCAACATAAAGACAAAGAATCTTAACTTTTAGTTTAATTTTATTATTTTATTTAAAAAACAAAAACATTGGTTTTTTTAATTAATGTTGGTTTCTTTGTTATTTTTATTATTTTAGCGTTTAATCAAGAAAACATTCATGTTTTTACCTTGTAACACTACAATAAATTTTTAGTATTTTCTCGTTCTCTTTTGGTACAATTCAGTATTTTTTAACCTCCACAAGCAGTAGGTTCGTCAAATGAAATCTGATCACACTGGTGCTGGTATCTATTCATAGAGATATTATCTAAGCATGGGCGTTTTCAGATTTTGGCTGCAACGGTTACATAACGGATATTTAGTTTTCATATCGTTATTGAAAACCGTTTTCAAATATCGATATCAGTAGTAATGGTTTACAACCGAAACATAACCTAAAATCAGGGGGTATGAAAGTCCTCAGTAGCTTGCTTTATGTTGATACTAGTGCCATCTCACAGTAAAAGTACTATTTTTACCCGATATTTTTACATAATCTATTAAAAGATGGCGCCACTGTGGGTATTTATTATTTATACTGAAGCCTAAATCATGCTAGCAAAGTTTTGAAATACGCCGGTATATATATATATATATATATATATATAAAATAATTCTTTGTAAATTAAGGAAGCAATTCACACCATGGTTTTCTCAAACAAACATAAGTACATATTTATTTATAATTGAAACAAATTGTTTAATATTTAAATTAAATAAAATTAATTTCCTTTTAATTGTATTGAAATATGTACGAAATTATACTGAACCTAGGTGATAGCGCCCTCTAGTGTAATTTTCAATAATTTATAATCCGTAATGGCGTAGCCATCTATAAAAGCGCAGAAGAAACTTTCCTCGTTTCGTCACCTAATAATTTTTCAGAGTGGCTCATCTATGCCTGAAAACTGTAGAACGAGTGCAACATTTATTTTACGAATTACTCGATTATTTTAGGTTAGAAATCAGAGGCTCTAATATTATCTTAGATGTAATACTTAGACATAATTTATGATTATAATACATTATCATTGCATGATAATGTATTATAAATGTCTAAAATTACATTCTTTCTATTCTAATTTATGTCTATAATGTTTATAGGTACCCATATTTTTTTAAAGTGAGACGTAGGATCAGAGTTTGAATTCGAAGTCTATAATTAAACTGTATTCATAAGTAGTAAACATAAATTATATATATATATATATATATATATATATATATATATATATATATATATATATATATATAGAAAATTATTATAGGTACATAGTTTATTTATTATTATTATATTAATAATCATTAATTTTTATAATGATATTTAAGTTGGTGATTTACCTTCATATACTTAACTAGGTTTAGGACTGACAGGAAAGTTTTAAAACAAATGTACAACATGCAAACAAATATTACAAATAAATGCACAAACGCAACATCAAAAAATAATAATTTTACCGATAGTTTCATAGCGAACGGCACACCCCACCAATGTCAAGTGCGTAATTGTTCAAAAAAATCAAATTCTAACTTTCACATAAACAACAGTTGCCTAAACCAAATATAATGTGATGAAACAAATCTAAGTCTAGTGCTTAATGTTCTAAAGATCATTTAAATCTGACAACTCTCAAACTACACAAACTTAAAAAATTTGGCAATTTTAACCATTTAAAATTCGACCTTATTGTTAAGATTCTTATAATTATATTTCGCTACGTGCACCGTTTTATGATAACAACCAAAACATCGCAACGAAATCCATATTCGCTTCATCTCTTTCATACGTATTTATGACACTGTCGCTAGAACGAGAAACAGCGAATATCAAAGGACATCGGTTAGTTTGGGCCGTTTTCAGTTTTTGGCATATCGTTACAGTTTGCGTTTTACGTTTCGTACGTTGGTTAGTTGATTTTGGGTTTTGGTTGGATTTGTGATAACGGTTATGTTCTTAGGTTTATCGATATGATATGATATTTGATAACATAACGTTGTTAGTTACATTTTGATATATCGGTCTCATGCCTAATATTATCTCTATGTATCTATTAGGAATGGGTCGTCGACGTATTTACAGTCCACGAAACGAGACTGTTTATCGTCAACGATAAACTAGTTTATAAAACAGTTTTTTTTCGACTATGCCGTCGACAAACCACTTAGAGTATTCAACTAACAGGAGACGCCATGCGCATAAAGTTCCAAACAAAAAAGTCTGTCACTTCTAGCAGGAGGCGAGGTAACGCACACTAAGCAAATCGTAAACATTGGACCACGTCGTTACGCACGCACACAGCATAATATGAGCACACGATTAAGCAAAACGCACACAACCTTGAAAATCTCTCATAAATGTCTCATCGTTACAGTGCAAAAGCCATAAACAACTAGTGCGAGGGCCTTGTCGATATGGGTATGTCGATGAAATTTTATGCAAGTTACATTAGCAAATTAAATAAACTAAAAATTAACAAATGTTTAATGTGTAATATTACATTCAAAGTAAGTTTAAAAAAATACATAAGGTACAAAATAATAATACAAAATTACCAAAATTAAAACAAATTGAAAAAGTAGGTAGTAGGTTTTTAAAGTGAATAAGTTGGTATATATGTGACGAATACACTTTTTGGGATCACTCTTTTTTTGCGAGGTAACTAATTCTAGTGCTTGCATATTTTCCATCACCAAGTTTGCCAGTTCAATGTTATGTGGAACGTAATCATTGTCGAAATAATGTTCCTGTATGCTTAAAAATATATAATATGCCTAGTCTATGAAATATTTTTACCATTTTTTAATGTCATGATCAACCGGAAAGGTTATCTGTATAGGGGTTTTAAACGGTCTAATTTTACAGATTTTACCCAACCTATAGAGTTAAACCGTTTTAAGGCTTAAGGTTGAACTACATCTGGCAGCACGGAATCGCACTTTCCTGTGCTTCTATCCTTTTTGGTCACTCAGAAACGTTATTTACTAGAGCAAGAAAGAGAGCGGGAGTGTATAGTTTCACCCTCAAAAAGCCGATTGTAAACCGGTTTCAAAAGTTTATCTATCATTCTTGACAATCCATACTAATATAATATTATAAATGTGAAAGTGTGACTTTTTGTTTATTTGTTTTTGTACTTCCTTTACGCAGCAGCGGAATGGAGCAATTAAAAAAAATTAAACATTTGCTATCTCTTGGCCGAAGTTTACACTTAACCAAACATACTTTTTTTCGTCATTTTACTTAGGATTGAATAGATGTCGTCGTAAAAAGCGGTAATATTTTGTGTTCTACAGTACAAAAGTGTAGTACTCTGTATATATTTAACAATAATAGATTATAAATATGACACTGAGATTATTTGTTTGTCCTTATTTATTTATTTAAGCGCTAATAATTCGTGTCTCATCTGAAAACAACAATTTGGTTGACACCATCTAAGACGATATACTTATAAATAACATTTTAAAATGAATAAATATCGTTCACTAAACCTTCCATTTCGATTTGTTACATGTTTTAAATTTTACCCTTCATAATGTAAAATAAACTTGCAGCAAAATAATAAACTTACTTCCAATAATTTCAAAGTCGGTACAGCAGTTTCATTTAGTTTCCTTTTATTATTTGATTGGATTACGAAAACCGATTGGTCAAAATGCTCGGAACAAATAGTGCTTGTTCGTTTAGGTACCCAGGTTATATGATTGCCACATGCTTTTATCCAAACTTGGCGCCTGTAAGGATCTTTTGGAAAAGTGTAAAACCAAAGATCTTTTTTAAACATTGTACAAAAAAGAATTTTAAATAACACCTTGGTATTATATATCAAGGTATTAATTATAGTCTAATAAAAACATCGACACTAAAGATTACAGTGAACATCACTATTATTTCCTTGATGATACCATTTTATATACTCGAAATTACCCTTCTTTTCCTTTCATAACGTAACATAATGAAATGAAAATATCTATTTAAAATGTTTTATATACATAAAACAATTTAAATTGATGTTTTCATTTCGTTAAAAACAATTAAAGATTATTAATGTTGTTTGAAATAAATATTATTGAATATTAATGAATTTAAGACTATTCAATAACACGATTTTGTCTTGTGTAATAAGAACAAAGAGAAACGACATTTGTCTACAATTAAGCAAAATTTAATTATGTCCTAGTGGTGCAAAAGTCCCTACTATAGTGTTAATACTTTTAAGTTGGCAACACACCCTGCTCAGCTATATTAATCAGAATTTTCGTGATTTAATGCTTATATTAATTATTTAAATCAAAATAAATACTTAAAGATGAAAGGTAACGTCGTCTTTTTGTAAATTTGAGGTCTGTGATCTTTTTTTACAAGAAAACACACTGCAACTCGGCATTTTTCTGGAGTTCAACTCACGCTTACGACTACATGTTAACTGATGCCGTACGCGGCGCAACTAGTTTTATATAACGGGAATGATCCGCGCTCTCGTACTTTTGACAGAGGGGAACGCTCTCCAATGTCGTCTCCTGTTAGTTTAATACTCTAAGACAAACCATGATCGATAAATAATGTACGTCAATATAAACTAGTTATCGTTCTACGTTGATTCGATAATTGGTAAACAACGACTGGAGTAAATTGTGAGATAAATAATAAGACTGATGTTATGTGATTTGATCAACGAGAGACGTCGATCGGCAAGCGATATCATTAGTCTTAGTAAACTATTTTTAAGTAAAATGAACTTCCCTTTATACTCTTTCCAGGCTTAGGACTAAGTAAATCGTTGTCGATTTGTAGTTTTTGTTCTGTACTAATTTTTTTTTTTTTGTATAAAATGCGTCCATAATTTTTTGTCATTTAGCTGAAGGCCGAGTTGGCGCAAATGACGGTTGTTCTCGCACCGAAGACCTAGACGTACCTGGAATGGGTTCCGCATGCAAAGCACTTCGAATTTGTTCCTGATTCCTTTGTACAGATGAATGACTGGTTTGGTCATCATCAGCTCCGAACACCGATAAATAAACTGAAGGATGTTTTTTTCACAGATGACTTTTTAAATTGTGTGACGACTTATAACTTAATACATCTTTACATTCATTACACGTTGCTTAAAAGTTTTATTGTCTTATTTAAAATGGTGCCCTATCACATTATTGTTTTTCGGGCCGACGCCAACATAGTAAATATTTACACTATTTGACCACTTAAATACCTAAGTAAAACTATTACTGTTTATACTATTAACTATTAACACTAGAACTTAATACTATGAATAATTATATTTTAGTTAATCTCTCAATTTAGAAAATTACTAAATACGTTTAACCTTGAACTATGCAAAGCGCATTTAAATTTTCAATGGAGACAAAAAATAATGTAAACAAAATTCAAAAATCTGCCTACACCTTATATTGACATGCATATTTCATATCTATCTGCATTGTAATAGAGCTTAGTTTTACAAAACACCGCCCACTTCGAGAGTCAAACACGTAGAGAAAGAGAGATAGCCGTCGAAATAAGCAGTGTGAAGAGAACGGAATGCTTGATCGACGAGTGACCAGCGAAACAGTTTCGGCAAACGCTCGACGGTGTATATAGTTATGTACTGCCATAGATATAAGAAAAACAGGGGATATGGCATGTGGTCACGTGATCTGAAGTCAAGTGTTTCTCAAATATGGCGACGACTCCACCCACAAGAAATAGCGTTGTTTTCGTCGATATTTTCAGTATCGATGCTATATAAATTATGACGTATTGTCCATCTCATATGTATATATTAAATAAACTGTGCCGGACGGGCGTAACTCTTCGGAGTAAATGTTGTCGAAGATACTCCGCGAGTCGCTCACGTCCTACACCTGTAGGTTCCGGAATCCTCCCACTGCCGTCTCTGCGGTTGCTGCGGATAAACTGTGGACTGAGGTTCAAAATTAAAATGTACGATTATAAATTTAAATAGCAAGGGAGTGGCCAGCGGTTCGATTAATTAATTTGTCGCGAGATTTTACAACTATTATTTATTTATCACTATTATTCGAAACGGTTGGTCAACTATGATTGTTCACTATAGGTTGTTCACTATATATTTTAAAATATTTAATTTAAATGAGCGGTAGTATAAAAATATCTGTCCGGAGTAGTTGGTTCTTTAACACTACTGACTAGCAGCTATTAATCAACTAAAATTAGTTGAATTTAACACTTGTGTAACTGCGAATATCAGTTATCACTTTTTCCGTCTAGCTAACACTTTTCACTATATGTCACACCGAATTTTCAGTTGTGACCCTTTTCCGCTAGCTAACACTTTTTTACTATATCCTCCTGAGTCCTGAACGTGTTGATAGGAAAATTTAAAAAAAAAATTGTTTTAACTGCGTCTAGGGGGGTTTTTTAGTACGAGAAAAATAGAAAAAAAAATACATCGTTTTTCCCACAAGGTTTTTCCTTATGTTCTCGTACGAGTACAAGCGGACTGTGTCATCACATGAGTACACTTTAAAATAAAACTACAATTAAATGAAAATCAACTTTATTTTCCTTATTTTTTTAGTATTTAGTTTTGGCATCACAAATATTCTAAATAAACACAGAAAAACTTATTTTCAAACGAAAAACAAAACAAAAATCTCAGAAACTCTCTGATTAACAGGAAAGAACTAATGAAATTCAACATTTAAACAAAAATCTCAAAACGAATTAAGTCTTTGCAACAAATACTAAGTTTTCAAAATATCAAAATAATCTTAACAACTATTAGGAACATTGGTTTTTGGTTCTTCATACTTGAAATTTTGGTTTTAAATTTCAAGTATGAAATTGTAAATAACAGTTTCTTTGGACAGTTAAACATAAATAAATATTACATTTAGAGCATTTAGTTCTACTTTTTTTATCACAGTCCTTTTGTCGACATCTGCTTTGCTTATCTGTCATTATCGGTAGATGTTCAGCCTTTTGTGTACGACGAATTATAGATGGCACAGGTTGAATCAGAATACGATGTTTTTTATGTTTTAGGGGCCAAGTCAGCCTCGAAATCAGACTCATTCTCCTCAGAATCCGAGCTTACAGTGTTGTGTTCTATGATTTGCTGCCCTAGCATCAGCTTAAAACTTCTCATCTGTAATATATTTTTACTAGGCGTGCCTTTTTTGTTTGCTTCTTGCCGATACAATGAAAAATGAACCTGATCGTCCATTTTTTGGTTCTTGCTCTGGAAGGGCAAACAGCGAGCATACGATCTACGAGATCAACGCCCCTCATATTAGTATTGTAATGTTTTACTACTTCTGGCCTACTAACCGATTCGTAAGCCTTTTTTGTCTTTGACCATCTTGAGCAAAAATCTGTATTTTCAGCCGCATAGCACGTCGACAACATATGCACTGGTTTATTGTCAAACCATTTTGCTATTGCTAACTTCCCGTCCGTAGAGTATGTTGTAAAACAGCATCCACGTCCTTTTTCTTTCATATCACGATCTTTCATGAGCAGCACATTTTGAGGGATACGGTTTTTCATTATGGTTTCTGCACACAGGAAACCACGATCAAAAAGTGTTTCTGCCAATTTAAGGGAGGTGAAATATCTATCGAAGTATAAGACGTGTCCAGGAACTAAAGACTCAGTTAGTTGAAGAACAGAACACTCATTGACCGAATAAATGCTTCTCATAGTATCGGTAAAAGTCGTGTCTCACAACGTGGTACACAAACATGTCGCGTATTATTCCGTTTGGATTAGCTAAAACCAGAACCTTTAAACCTAATGGGTGCGATTTATTTGGCACATATTGCCGTATTGGACAGCTCCCTGAAAATGGTATTATCATTTCGTCAATACATATATGTTGTGCTCTTTCTTGTTTTAAGCACCCTAGTAATATTCTATCGAAAAGAGGCCTCACTTTCCATAATTTATCTGAGCTTCTTTCTGAAGAGGATATTTCATCATCAAATACAATTTTTAAAGATGTTCGTATCTTGAAAAATCTATCTCTAGTCATATTTTCAGCAACAATAGGAATTTTCCATTTTTTAGACCAGAATATACGTAGTTGAGGATAATTAAGGCAAGACATAACAAAAGTAATACCAAAAAATACTTTCAGTTCCTTAACAGTGAGACCCAGTGACCTCCCGTAATTTTTAATGTAAGTCCTGTTTGTTTGTACTGTGATATTTTGCAATAGCTGGTCATCGATATAATCGGCAAGAAAGTCTTCAGGACGCCAGTCATGTAGTTCCCGTGGTTTATAAGATGGCTGGTTAAGTTCAGGTATTATATGAGAAAAATTTGTGCCATTCCAGTCTTCTGGTGAGTAATAGTGACGAAAAGAAATACCTCGAGCACGTACCCTTGATCCACGGTAACGAGTTGGCGGTCTGCCTCGCGGCCTTTGGCTTACTGATATGACACGTCTTGATGGACCTCTCGAACGTCCCCTAGATATACCCCTTCTTAGAGAATGCCCTCTTGATCTCACACTCGGAGGTCCTCTTATAAGTGTAGGAGTACATATTTCACGTGGAGGCATAGCTGGACTAGAAACCGCTGGCTCGTTTTCAAACTCTTGTTGGAAATCGTGGCTGCTTCCATTTTCACTTTCTGACTCAGACGACAATAGGCGGTGTTCTTGAATGAATACACCTTCCTCTACATCATCAGAAAGGCCATCTGAGTCATTGAAATTCAATTGCTGTTCAATTTCGCTTTCTTTCAAAGCTGTAAACAAAAATAAATATTGCAATAATTCACATAACCTCAAAATTAAAATTAAAAAATTACTAAAGTTAAGACCGAGTGTACTTATACGAGTACTTAAGAAAAAAACCAAGATTTATCCATACTTTTTTTGTTAAATCCAAAAAATAACAACTCCATTCTTTCAAATGCATCTAGAACTGTATAAAAAAAGTGAAATAAAAATATATAATTATGATATAATATTGATTAAACAGGATTAACTTACCACGTGCCATTATTGTTACCGGCAAGACGAAGTTTTTGAGACACAGCAATTGATAATGGCCGCCTGACAGTTGTTTGTCACTTTAATCATAATGACAGAGTCATAATTGAGACAAAGAAACGCGCCATATTTTGAAAATGCTAACGCGTTTCGTTCAACGAATTTTTATTTTCTATGTACTCATGTGAGGCCGCGGGGTCCTAAGAGGATATGCAACACCGAATTTTCAGTTGCCACTTTTTTCGGCTAGCTAACACTTTCACTATATATTTCTGCTAGTCACTGCAACTACTACCGGATACTACTGCTGGGCACTGGTAGTCACAGAACATATATACCCCTAAACTGGTAGTTCTTCCTACTACGACATTACAGGGTTTCGCCCCGATAAGGTAGACTTCGGCTATACTCTATAGTGAGCCGCTTGCCATTTCCCATTTGCCTCTTTATTTTTAAACATTTTTCTTTATGCAAATGGCACAAATTGCAACATTTTCTATATAACACTAATCTTAATTCTAACACGCTATACATCATTAAATAGGCATTTTTGTTCTTCATTAGTACGTCATAAAGGATAATTAATATATTTACATTCAAAAAAGTTATTAAGTGAAATGTCCCAAACTTTTACAATAAATGGGCATATTAATTCTTTAATTATCCTATAATTATTGAATGTGTTTAATTATACGAAATATTTCTTTATTATCATGATCTATGCAACATATGCTAACTAAATATCATATTTACAACTCTTTTAGAACATAAAAATATTCTCATTATTTTTTAGTACAAACTATTACGCAGTTAATTTAAATTTCCAGAAAGTTCTACGACACGGCGCGCTGTGATTGGTCGGTTTTTCTTAAACAAAATAAAGTTGTTTATATTAACTATTATTAAAACGATCTTTTATACAAACATATTAAGAGTTGTAAATACATGGTAAAACTATATTAACACATTATTTAATCGATTTTTTCCGTATTTTCACTTATTAAACAAATTAATATTCTTTAATCACTTTTTGCTTAAAGTCATTTTAGGCCGTCTCGAACATTTCTCCCGCCGTGCAGCGTCGCGAAGACTCGTCGCAGCGGCGCTGCATAAATTCCGGTGAGAGACGTTGCTTCTACTTTGGCAGCGGCACGAGTTTCCTGGTTGGCCTCTTGATTAGTCCGTTTGCGGTGCGTACCTCCACAGTGCGGATCTGTCCGTCCGCACCGGGGTAGATTTTTTCAATCCTTCCTCGTGGCCAGGTGTTACAAGGTAACTGGCTGTCAGCTATGAGGACTGGATCGCCCACCTGGAGATCGGGGCCTTGACCATGGGCCTCCTGCCGGTTTTGAAGTTCCGGCAGATATTCTTTTACCCAACGCTGCCAGAACATGTCAGCGAGTATCTGGGAGCGTCGCCAGTGTTTTTTGCTATTCGCATCTTTTTCATTAAAAACTCCAGGTGTTGGCAGTCTCGCAGATCCTCCCAATAGGAAGTGATTTGGAGTGATGGACTCGTTGTCTTTGCTGTCTACTGAGATGTGAGTCAATGGTCTGCTGTTTACTGTGTACTCCACCTCGCAGAGCAGCGTGGTTAAAACATCTTCATGCGGATGTCTCTCATGAAGGACGGTGTATAGTGCCGTCTTCACGCATCGAACAAGACGTTCCCACACCCCTCCCATGAATGGCGCGGAAGGGGTTATAAAACGCCACACTATGCCTCGTCGGCTGGCTTCTTCTCGAAAAGCCTCTCGAAGCTCCTTGTCGGCACCGTGCATATTGGTGCCGTTGTCGGAATAAATCTCGGTGGGACACCCTCGGCGCGCTGCAAATCTTCTTAATGTCAGTATGGCGGAGTCTGCGCTGAGATCTGCCACAATTTCCAAGTGGACAGCTCTGGATGTGAGGCAGGTGAAGAGAGCCACGTATCTCTTCTGATGTTGACGTCCCACTGTGACGGAGAGTGGCCCAAAATAATCCAGACCGGTGAACGTGAACGGTCTCTGGTGATGAGCGAGACGTGTGCTGGGATGATCACCTGTGGCTGGCACTGATGGTTGTGCCTTTCTAATGCGGCACTGAACGCATTGGCTCACTATTCTTTTCGTGGTGGGTCTTAGTCGGATTACCCAGTAGTGCTGTCGAACCTCGTTGATGGTAGGTTCGGTTCCACAATGATGCAGGCTACGATGCGTCCAATCGATATACAATTGGGTGATGCGATGATCACCATCCAATATAGCTGGCCCTTTCATATCTTTCGAGACTCCTTTTACAGCGGCTATGCGACTTCGTAGCGCGATGATCCCGTCTTTCAGTTGTATTTGAAGCGGTCGTAGGCGGCTATCATGGGCGACCTTTTTATCGTTACGGAGATCGGCTATCTCTTGTGTGAAGGAGTCTTCCTGGATGACATGTATCAGGAGCTTTTTGGCCTTTTTTATGTATTCGGCCTCGAGTGTGATGTATCTGTTTACATCTTTATTTTTCTCTCGACTGGGAGGCTGCGCGAGGCGTCGCGGATTATATTTCGATCTCCTCCAGTCGGAATCTTCCTCTTTATTTCTTTTGGTCCTTTTGTAAAAGGTCCTGTCTGTTGTTTTGCGGCAGAGTGTTATGAATTGAAGCACTCTGGCCGTGGCTCGCACTAAGCGTTCCCATTTTGAAAATTTTGTCGGATCGGGAATGGCTTCTCTGTATAGCGGAGCTCTATACCTTTCTGTGATGGTGAGGGATCTTTCTTCCCCAGTAGGTTCGGATGACGTGGGTCTTTCGGTCGGCCATGCTGACGGTTCTTTGTATAGAAACGATGGGCCACTGTACCACTCGTGGTTAGAGTCGAAGTTAGGTGGTACGTCTCTCGTAGCGGTGTCAGCTATATTCAATTTTGTAGGTACCCAGCGCCATTCGTCCACTTTACTATGGTCCTCGATTGCTGCTATTCGATGTGCCACAAAAGGTTTGTAGCTCCTGGACCCTTTCTTTATCCAGGTGAGGACAGTTTTGCTGTCAGTCCAATAAGTGACAGCTTCGGGCTTTACGCGATGTTCCTGAATGACAGCAGCAGCTACGCGACTTCCCATCACGGCGGCTTGCAACTCGAGGCGAGGTATGGATGTTACCTTGAGCGGAGCTACCTACGCCTTGGCCATGACGAGGCTCACGTGTACTTGCCCATCGGGTGTCATTGCTCTCCAGTAGACTGCCGTTGCGTGAACGCTCTCACTGGCATCGGTAAATACGTGCACTTGGAGGGAGCGTGCGTCGCTGTATCCCGGGTAGCATCTTGGTATGCTTACTGTTTTGAGTCGTTCCAGGTGTTGGATCCATGTGGCCCAATGGTTACTTAGGTCTTCGTCCAACTCCTGGTCCCAGTCTGTTCCTCGTCTCCATGCTTCCTGCAGTATTTGTTTTGCTCGTATGGTAACTGGGGAGGCGAGGCCGAGCGGGTCATACAGCGACATCACTATTTTCAGCGCTTCCCTCTTTGTTGGTTTCTTTTGCAGCAAATTGATTGGAAGTCGAGCGAGCTTTAGATTGAAGCTCAGCTGATCGGTACTCGGTTTCCAGATTAAACCGAGTATTTTTTCTTCGGTCCCTTGTTGCCCAGGTTGACTGACTCAGTCGTTTCTTTGTCAGGTTCTAACTCATTTACAATTTCTGGCGCATTGGAAACCCATTTCCTTAATGTGAAGTGCGCGTTTTTGTGTATATCGCGTACTTCCTTCGATATTCGCATCGCATCTTCCAGGGACTGGAAACTGTCAAGATAATCATCCATGTAATGGTTTTGGATGATAGCTTCTACGGCTTCTGGATATTTTTCTATGTACCTTTTAGCGTTCCAGTTTTTTGCGAATATGGCTGTGCAGGGTGAACTAGCTGCACCGAAAATGATCGACGTCATTCTGTATTCTTGTGGAGCCTCATCGCGTCGATCTCCTCTCCAGAGATATCTCAAGGCATCCCTGTCTTCGGGTCTCACTTTAATTTGCATGAACATTTCGGCTATGTCCGCGGAGACAGCAATATTGTGGCGGTGAAAACGCATCATGACCCCTGGTAACGATTGAAGTAGGTCTGGACCCGTGAACAGGAAATCATTCAATGCCATTCCTTTTGTTTTGGCTGCGGCATCGTGTACTATGCGAAACTTTTCTGGTTTCATTGGGTTATGGACATCGAAATGGGGTAGGTACCATGTCTTTCCTGGTGTACTATTTTTTGGTGCTATTTCGGCGTATCCCTTTTGTATTAGGGAATTCATGTGTTCATTATACTTTTGTTTTAGATCTTCGTTTCGATCTAATTTTTTCTCGATGGAAACGAGCCTTTTTATTGCCGTTTCATAATTACCAGGCATTTCGACATCTTTCTTTTTCCAGAGAAGCGCTGTTTCTATGTGCCCGTCTTCCAACTGACGGGTGCTGCTATTTAGTATTTCTTCAGCTTTCTTCTCTGGATCGGAATCTGGTCTTCTCGGATTGATTATTAGAGATTCCAGCGCGAAGTATTCGCGTAGTTGGTCATTTATGTTCTCCTCGCTCGTATACAGCTCATTGGCCGTGTGGACGCGCTGATGCGGGGCTTTAGTGTGTGCCCCGTGTAGGACCCATCCCAGTTCTGTGAGCGAGGCTATTGGCTGGTGCGGTGGACCTCTGCGGACTTGAGTGGCTATCAAGAGTCTCCAATTGTCTTGACCTATTAGGATCCTGGGGTTGCCGGAGTCATATATCAATTGCTCCTTTAAGTCTTTTAAATGCTTACATTTTTCTATATCTGTTGCACGCACAGTCTGTGGCCTCAAGTTTAGGCTGGCGACCGTGCGTGCTCTGAATGGCACCCTTTTCCTATGGAGACTCTTCGGCGACACTTTGACTCTTTGGGAGTCCGGTGAATCGAGGGTAGTGTTCCCGATAGCGGTAATCTTGAATGGGTCCAACCGCCCTGTAGCTCCAATTTGATTGGCAATCTCTTGATCCATTAATGAGACTGTCGACCCATCATCCAGCAGAGCGTGTGTGTTTATCGCTCCCGCCGGTCCAATTACTCGAACTGGAATTATCTTCAGGTAAGCTTGATGCTTTGACACAGCGAATGAGTTTGCAACTGTTTCTTGAGGTTCTTTTAGTGTGACCTCTGTCTTCTCTTTTTTTATAATGAAGAAGTCGATTGTGTGCCGCGGTGCATCCTTTTATTCCACACTTCGTGGTTTTACATCTGTGTGTCTGACTTCTATAACGTAGACACCGGAAACATAAATTCCTTTGCTTGGCGAGTTGCCATCTTTTATCAATATCTGCTTCTTTAAATTTATTGCAGTCGGATCCGTAATGCCCTTCTTTTTCGCACACACTGCATTTCGGAGACGGCTTAGTGGTAGCCGTGTGCGTTCTATGTACTGGACGACTGTTTTGCCCTCCGTTTATAATTTCAGGAGGCGCAAATGCACTGCAGAAGCGAGCTTGTTCGGTTATAAACACGCTGAAGGAACCGAGGTCTGGTCTAGAGTCGTATTTCTCAGTATAAATTCTATACCACTGCGCACGTATAGAGTTTGGCAGTTTGTCTGTGAGGTGTCGTAGCAGCTCTGCGTTGACGAGGTAATGGTCTCGTTTGAGTGCTCGAAGAGTGACGACGCTTCCCCTCACTTTGCTCGCGAATGTACAGATGTCTCTGGGTGCTTCTGTACAGCGTGGCAATCCTCGTAACTTCTCGGTTTCGGCTTGCGCGATTGAATCTGGACGCCCAAATTGTAGCTCCAGTTCTCGCATAATCTCATCTGGTTTAGCATGCCCGATGAGTTCTGAACTGACTGTTTCCAAGGCTCTTCCTTGTAGACTTCTTCGTAGTCTTGCAGTATTTTCTATGTCATTGAAGTAGCCTCGGGTCGTTTCGTAAATGGCACGAAACGAAAGCCATTCGGTATGTGCTCCGCTAAAGCTCGGCAGCGTCATTATCGCTTTTGATGCTGCGAAAGTATTCGACGATGCACTCTCTGGTTTTGGTTTGTCAGCGAGTGCGGCTATAGCGGACGTGAGCTCCGATATGAATGGTCGGAGCACCCTGTCTTCATTGCTGACAGGTGCCTGGTTAGGCCTTTTTGTTATGGGATTCTTGGTTGCTTCTTCCGGATAGGGATCCTGGTAGGTGGGCTCTGATACAATTGGTAGGAGCCCCCTGTCTTCATCAACCTTGGAGTCCTGGCAAATCTTCTGAGGTATGGGACTCTTCGGTATATTTTCTGCATTGGGATCCTGGTAGGTGAGCTCTGATACAACAGGTAGGAGCTCCCTGTCTTCATCAACCTTCGAATCCCTGTTTGTGAGCTTCATCGGCGGCTCACTGAGGTCGACAACCTCCGGGGGTGGCTTTGTGATGTTTTTATTAAGTGGGGCCTCCCCACCGGTGGTTGCGCCTTGCGTTGGCTTTTGCTTGGCTACAGAATTTTCGAGCCAAGATCGGACATACTCACTTTTGGAGTGACCATCTTCATCATAGTCGTCCGATTCATCATCTTCTTCAGCCATCTGTAATGAGATCTGTGGGAGTTCCAATTTGATTCTCAGCACTTCCTCACGAGCCTTCAAAACTTTTTTATTGGGCCGAGTGGTCTTCTTTGACCTTGTACTTCTGTCGGCGTGGCCCCTTGGTGGCTCTTCGGCGCGGGAGTATACCCGGGCTGTTGGCGGTGATGCACAGCGAATGTCATCGTTGCCTTCTATTTGTTCCCTCTGCTTCGGTGTACCGGCTTTAACGGCGGCTGGCACAGGCAGGAGTACCCCCCCCCCATCGCGGGGGCAAGCTATTTGTTCCCTCTGCTTCGGTGTACCGGCTTTAACGGCGGCTGGCACAGGCAGGAGTACCCCCCCATCGCGGGGGCAAGCTATTTGTTCCCTTTGCTTCGGTGTACCGGCTTTAACGGCGGCTGGCACAGGCAGGAGTACCCCCCCATCGCGGGGGCAAGCTGGCGCCTCAGCGCCTTCTGTTGTGGATGGTGAGCGTGGTGGCATCTGGTGGCGGACGGTGTCGGTATTATCCGACGGCCCTTCATCCAGACCGACAGTCCACGCCATGGCTCCCCTTCCTTGCGAACGAGTGATCGGCATCTTGATTCTGAAAATTCAGCAACTTTAAAACGGTAGTGACTATGAACCCGGTTCCGAAATACTAACGGATTGACGAATCCCGTTCGAATGACCAGCAAATGTGGTCCGGTGTATACGGATGATTCGGCTCAAAGGACCATAAAATGGTCCGGTCGGCAGTACAGGCGGATGAATCCGGCTCGAAGGACCATAAAATGTGCCGGACGGGCGTAACTCTTCGGAGTAAATGTTGTCGAAGATACTCCGCGAGTCGCTCACGTCCTACACCTGTAGGTTCCGGAATCCTCCCACTGCCGTCTTTCACTGCCGTCTCTGCGGTTGCTGCGGATAAACTGTGGACTGAGGTTCAAAATTAAAATGCACGATTATAAATTTAAATAGCAAGGGAGTGGCCAGCGGTTCGACTAATTAATTTGTCGCGAGATTTTACAACTATTATTTATTTATCACTATTATTCGAAACGGTTGGTCAACTATGGTTGTTCACTATAGGTTGTTCACTATATATTTTAAAATATTTAATTTAAATGAGCGGTAGTATAAAAATATCTGTCCGGAGTAGTTGGTTCTTTAACACTACTGACTAGCAGCTATTAATCAACTAAAATTAGTTGAATTTAACACTTGTGTAACTGCGAATATCAGTTATCACTTTTTCCGTCTAGCTAACACTTTTCACTATATGTCACACCGAATTTTCAGTTGTGACCCTTTTCCGCTAGCTAACACTTTTTCACTATATGCCGCACCGAATTTTCAGTTACGACCTTTTTCCGCTAGCTAACACTTTTTTACTATATGCAACACCGAATTTTCAGTTGCCACTTTTTTCGGCTAGCTAACACTTTCACTATTCACTATATATTTCTGCTAGTCACTGCAACTACTACCGGATACTACTGCTGGGCACTGGTAGTTCTTCCTACTACGACGTTACAGGGTTTCGCCCCCATAAGGTAGACTTCAGCTATACTCTATAGTGAGCCGCTTGCCATTTCCCATTTGCCTCTTTATTTTTAAACATTTTTCTTTATGCAAATGGCACAAATTGCAACATTTTCTATATAACACTAATCTTAATTCTAACACGCTATACATCATTAAATAGGCATTTTTGTTCTTCATTAGTACGTCATAAAGGATAATTAATATATTTACATTCAAAAAAGTTATTAAGTGAAATGTCCCAAACTTTTACAATAAATGGGCATATTAATTCTTTAATTATCCTATAATTATTGAATGTGTTTAATTATACGAAATATTTCTTTATTATCATGATCTATGCAACATATGCTAACTAAATATCATATTTACAACTCTTTTAGAACATAAATATATTCTCATTATTTTTTAGTACAAACTATTACGCAGTTAATTTAAATTTCCAGAAAGTTCTACGACACGGCGCCCTGTGATTGGTCGGTTTTTCTTAAACAAAATAAAGTTGTTTATATTAACTATTATTAAAAGGATCTTTTATACAAACATATTAAGAGTTGTAAATACATGGTAAAACTATATTAACACATTATTTAATCGATTTTTTCCGTATTTTCACTTATTAAACAAATTAATATTCTTTAATCACTTTTTGCTTAAAGTCATTTTAGGCCGTCTCGAACATAAACAAATATTACATCACTACACTATTGCATTGGGTTAATCCTGTAATAATAGTTTTATTGAGATGATAAATAAATAAATCTTACGTTCAACTCAGAATAGGAAAGTTTTGAAAATGTAATTGCTTTAAGATATGGTGATGCAACAGTCAAAAGTGAGCGAAGAGACCAAGGAAAGAGCACTTGACTGGAGCTTTAACTCCTTTCTTTTCAGAACACGTATACGACGTGCACTAGAATATTGTACTGAGTTCTTGCAACGAGCTAATGTTTTTTCGTAACGACGGCAATCTGCACATAAGCACTCCATCCGTGCGTCCATGGGTCGACGCATGCATTTTTTTTTCTCCTCTGCAGAGATTAACAAAACCACCACTATAGGCAATGTATTAGGCTTCGTATGATTTTTTTGTCCAGCCCATGCTGTCCCAATACTAGGCAGAAGTCTCCCCTAAGTTTTTTCCAGTGGTTTTGTCCTGCACTACATCGAACCAGCCCCAACGGTATGCGTCCAGGTTGCGTGAATTATATCATATATATATAGACTTTATAGCGGCTGGGAAGTTAGTTACGAGCGCAAGTCCTGTACCTTCACGCTTCGCTTAACGTACTGTGATCTGAGACACCATCAAGTTTTCTTTCAACTATATCTGCACGGACTAGCGCTCGCTCTTAACTTCCAAGCCGCCATAAAGATTTGACAACACCTTTCTTTCGTGGTAATGGTCGGTTACCAGTTCAAGTCACCATGAACGTGCAGTAGACTGACCTTTATCTTGATTTATTTAAAGTTTGTGGAGCATGTATTCTTTCATACATGGTTACTAGCCATCATCTCTCTTTTTTTGATAATAAAAATTATTTATTTATTTATCTCAGTAATCTAATCGATTTGAGCAGCCCCTTTCTAACCATACCACCGTTCACACAATCCATTAATCATTTAACTATCCTAACGTATTCCTCAATCTTCAACATCTCATGTTCATACCATATGACAACCAATTTCCATGCAACATTTCGATCAATAGGGGTGGCTGCACCACTTCAGACTTCCACTCCCATACTCATTTCTCATTATATCCCTATATCCCATTTGTGTTACACCACAAAATATCTAGTTTATAGTGTTCACAACCTGCAAGTTGTAATGACTTCCACCAGTAGCGTAATTAGTGGTGAATACTGGAGGTAAACTAGAGAGTAAGGATTATGTGCCGGACGGGCGTAACTCTCCGGAGTAAATGTTGTCGGAGATACCCCGCGAGTCGCTCACGTCCTACACCTGTAGGTTCCAGACTCCTCCAACTGCCGTCTTTCACTGCCGTCTCTGCGGTTGCTGCGGATAAACTGTGGACTGAGGTTCAAAATTAAAATGCACGATTTGTAAATTAAAATAGCAAGGGAGTGGCCAGCGGATCGACTAATTAATTTGTCGCGAGATTTTACACTGTTATTTATTTATCACTATTATATAAAAATGGTTGGTTAACTATGATTATTCACTATAGGTTGTTCACTATTTATTTTAAAATATTTAATTCAAAAGAGCTGTAGTATAAAAATATCTGTCCGGAGTAGTTGGTTCTTTAACACTATTGACTAGCAGCTATTCATCAACTAAAATTAGTTGAATTTAACACTTGTGTAACTGCGAATATCAGTTATCACTTTTTCCGTCTAGCTAACACTTTTCACTATATGTCACACCGAATTTTCAGTTGTGACCTTTTTCTGCTAGCTAACACTTTTTCACTATATGTCGCACCGAATTTTCAGTTACGACCTTTTTCCGCTAGCTAACACTTTTTTACTATATGCAACACCGAACTTTCAGTTGCCACTTTTTTCGGCTAGCTAAACACTTTCACTATATATTTCTGCTAGTCACTGCAACTACTACCGGATACTACTGCTGGGCACTGGTAGTTCTTCCTACTACAATATTACAATGTTTCGCCCCCATAAGGTAGACTTCGGCTATACTCTATAGTGAGCCGCTTGCCATTTCCCATTTGCCTCTTTATTTTCAAACATTTTTCTTTATGCAAATGGCACAAATTGCAACATTTTCTATATAATACTAATCTTAATCTTAACATGCTATACATCATTAAATAGACACTTTTGGTCTTCATTAGTACGTGATAAAGGATAATTAATATATTTACATTCAACAAAGTTATTAAGTAAAATGTCCTAAACTTTTACACTAAATGGGCATATTAATTCTTTAATTATCCTATAACTTTTGAATCGTGCTTAATTATACGAAATACTTCTTTATTATAACGATCTATACATCATATGCTAACTAAATATCATATTTACAACTCTTTTCAGATATAAAATATTCTCATTAATTTTTTGCTTAAAACTATTACGCAGTTAATTTAAATTTCCAGAATGTTCTATAGCGCGGCGCGCTGTGATTGGTCGGTTTTTCTTAAACAAAATAAAGTTGTTTATATTAACTATCATTAAACCGACCTTCTATATAGACATATTGAGAGTTGTAAATACATGGTAAAACTATATTAATACATTATTTAGTCAATATTTTCCGTATTTGCACTTTTTAAAACAAATCAATATTCTTTAATCACTTTTTCGTTTAAAGTCTTTTTGGCCGTCTCGAACATTTCTCCCGCCGTGCAGCGTCGCGAAGACTCGTCGCAGCGTCGCTGCATAAATTTCGGTGAGAGACGTTGCCTCTACTTCGGCAGCGGCACGAGTTTCCTGGTTGGCCTCTTGATTAGTCCGTTTGCTGTGCGTACCTCCACAGTGCGGATCTGTCCGTCCGCACCGGGGTAAATGTTTTCAATCCTTCCTCGTGGCCAGGTGTTACGAGGTAACTGGCTGTCAGCTACGAGGACTGGATCGCCCACCTGGAGATCGGGGCCTTGACCATGGGCCTCCCGCCGGTTTTGAAGTTCCGGCAGATATTCTTTGACCCAACGCTGCCAGAACATGTCAGCGAGTATCTGGGAGCGTCGCCAGTGTTTTTTGCTGTTCGTATCTTTTTCACTAAAAACTCCAGGTGTTGGCAGTCTCGCAGATCCTCCCAATAGGAAGTGATTTGGAGTGATGGACTCGTTGTCTTTGCTGTCTACTGAGATGTGAGTCAATGGTCTGCTGTTTACTGTATACTCCACCTCGCAGAGCAGCGTGGTCAAGACATCTTCGTGCGGATGTCTCTCATGAAGGACGGTGTATAGTGCCGTCTTCACGCATCGAACAAGGCGTTCCCACACCCCTCCCATGAAAGGCGCGGAGGGGGTTATAAATCGCCACACTATGCCTCGTCGGCTGGCTTCTTCTCGGAAAGCCTCTCGAAGCTCTTTATCGGCACCGTGCATATTGGTGCCGTTGTCCGAGTAAATCTCGGTGGGACATCCTCGGCGCGCTGCGAATCTTCTCAATGCCAGTATGGCAGAGTCTGCGCTGAGATCTTTCACAATTTCCAAATGTACAGCTCGTGATGTAAGGCAGGTGAAGAGAGCCACGTATCTCTTCTGATGCTGACGTCCCACTGTTACGGAGAGTGGCCCAAAATAATCCAGGCCGGTGAACGTGAACGGTCTCTGGTGATGTGCGAGACGCGTGCTGGGATGATCACCGGTGGCTGGCATGGATGGTTGTGCCTTTCTTATGCGGCACTGAACGCATCGGCTTACTATTCTTTTAGTAGTGGGTCTTAGTCTGATTACCCAGTAATGCTGTCGAACCTCGTTGATGGTCGGTTCGGTCCCGCAATGATGCAGGCTACGATGCGTCCAATCAATATACAATTGGGTGAGGTGATGATCACCATCCAATATAGCTGGCCCTTTCATATCTTCAGAGACTCCCTTTACAGCGGCTATTCGACTTCGTAGCACAATGATCCCGTCTTTTAAATGTATCTGAAGCGGTCGTAGGCGGCTATCATGGGCGACCCTCTTATCGTTACGGAGATCGGCTATTTCTTGTGTGAAGGACTCTTCCTGGATGACATGTACCAGGAGCTTTTCGGCCTTTCTTATATATTCGGCTTCCAGTGTGATGTATTTGTTTACATCTTTATTTTTCACCTGACTGGGAGGCTGCGCGAGACGTCGCGGATTGCATTTCGATCTCCTCCAGTCGGGGTCTTCCTCTTTATTTCTTTTCGTCCTTTTATAAAAGGTCCTGTCGGTGGTTTTGCGGCAGAGTGTTATGAATTGAAGCACTCTGGCCGTAGCTCGCACTAAGCGTTCCCATTTCGAAAATTTCGTCGGATCGGGAATGGCTTCTCTGTATAGCGGAGCTCTATACCTTTCTGTGATGGTGAGGGATCTTTCTTCACCAGTAGGTTCGGATGACGTGGGTTTTTCGGTTGGCCATGCTGACGGTTCTTTGTATAGAAATGATGGGCCACTGTACCACTCGTGGTTAGAGTCGAAGTTAGGTGGTACGTCCCTCGTAGCGGTGTCAGCTATATTCAATTTTGTGGGTACCCAGCGCCAGTCGTCCACTTTACTATTGTCCTCGATTGCTGCTATTCGATGTGCCACAAAAGGTTTGTAGCTCCTGGACCCTTTCTTTATCCAGGTGAGGACAGTTTTGCTGTCAGTCCAATAAGTGACAGCTTCGGGCTTTACGCGATGTTCCTGAATGACAGCAGCAGCTACGCGACTTCCCATCACGGCGGCTTGCAACTCAAGGCGAGGTATGGATGTTACCTTGAGCGGAGCTACCTTCGCCTTGGCCATGACGAGGCTCACGTGTATTTGCCCATCGGGTGTCATTGCTCTCCAGTAGACTGCCGTTGCGTAGGCGCTCTCACTGGCATCGGTAAATACGTGCACTTGGAGGGAGCGTGCGTCGCTGTATCCCGGGTAGCATCTTGGTATGCTTACTGTTTTGAGTCGTTCCAGGTGTTGGATCCATGTGGCCCAATGGTTACTTAGGTCTTCGTCCAACTCCTGGTCCCAGTCTGTTCCTCGTCTCCATGCTTCCTGCAGTATTTGTTTTGCTCGTATGGTAACTGGGGAGGCGAGGCCGAGCGGGTCATACAGCGACATCACTATTTTCAGCGCTTCCCTCTTTGTTGGTTTCTTTTGCAGCAAATTGATTGGAAGTCGAGCGAGCTTTAGATTGAAGCTCAGCTGATCGGTACTCGGTTTCCAGATTAAACCGAGTATTTTTTCTTCGGTTCCCTTGTTGCCCAGATTGACTGATTCAGTCGTTTTGTTGTCAGGTTCTAACTCTTTTACAATTTCTGGCGCATTGGAAACCCATTTCCTTAATGTGAAGTGCGCGTTTTTGTGTATATCGCGTACTTCCTTCGATATTCGCATCGCATCTTCCAGGGACTGGAAACTGTCAAGATAATCATCCATGTAATGGTTTTGGATGATAGCTTCTACGGCTTCTGGATATTTTTCTATGTACCTTTTAGCGTTCCAGTTTTTTGCGAATATGGCTGTGCAGGGTGAACTAGCTGCACCGAAGATGATCGACGTCATTCTGTATTCTTGTGGAGCCTCATTGCGTCGATCTCCTCTCCAGAGATATCTCAATGCATCCCTGTCTTCGGGTCTTACTTTGATTTGCATGAACATTTCTGCTATGTCCGCGGAGACAGCAACATTGTGTCGGCGAAAGCGCATCATGACTCCTGGTAATGACTGTAGTAGGTCTGGACCCGTGAGCAGGAAGTCATTTAATGCCATTCCTTTTGTTTTGGCTGCGGCATCGTGTACTATGCGAAACTTTTCTGGTTTCATTGGGTTATGGACATCGAAATGGGGTAGATACCATGTCTTTCCTGGTGTACTATTCTTTGGTGCTATTTCGGCGTAGCCCTTTTGTATTAGGGAATTCATTTCTTCGTTATACTTCTGCTTTAGCTCTTCGTTTCGATCTAGTTTTTTCTCGATAGAAACGAGCCTGTTTATCGCCGTTTCATAATTTCCAGGCATTTCGATGTCTTTCTTTCTCCAGAGAAGCGCTGTTTCTATGTGCCCGTCTTCCAACTGACGGGTGCTGTTATTTAGTATTTCTTCGGCTTGCTTCTCTGGATCGGAATCTGGTCTTCTCGGATTTATCATTAGAGATTCCAGCGCGAAGTATTCGCGGAGTTGGTCATTTATGTTCTCCTCGCTCGTGTACAGCTCGTTGGCCATGTGGACGCGCTGATGCGGGGCTTTAGTGTGCGCCCCGTGTAGCACCCATCCCAGTTCTGTGAGCGAGGCGATTGGCTGGTGCGGTGGACCTTTGCGGACTTGAGTGGCTATTAAGAGTCTCCAGTTGTCTTGTCCTATCAGGATCTTAGGGTTGCCTGAATCATATGTCAATTGATCCTTTAAGCCTTTCAAATGCTTACAATTTTCTATGTCTGTTGCACGCACAGTCTGCGGCCCCAAGTTTAGGCTGGCGACCGTGCGTGCTCTGAGTGGCACCCTTTTTCTATGGAGACTCTTCAGTGACACTTTGACTCTTTGGGAGTCCGGCGAATCGAGGGTAGTGTTCCCGATAGCTGTGATCTTGAATGGGTCCAACCGCCCTTTAGCTCCAATTTGATCGGCAATCTCTTGATCCATTAACGAGACTGTCGACCCATCATCCAGCAGAGCGTGTGTGTTTATTGCTCCCGCCGGTCCAATTACTCGAACTGGAATTATCTTTAAGTAAGCTTGATGCTTTGATATAGCGAATGAGTTTGCAACTGTCTCTTGAGGTTCTTTTAGTGGGCCCTCTGTCTTCTCCTTTCTATTATTATGAAGGAGTCGATTGTGTGTTGCGTTGCATCCTTTAATTCCACACTTCGTGGTTTTGCATTTGTGTGTCTGACTTCTATAACGCAGACACCGGAAACATAAATTCCTTTGCTTGGCGAGTTGCCATCTTTTATCAATATCTGCTTCTTTAAACTTGTTGCAGTCGGATCCATAATGACCCTCTTTTTCGCACACGCTGCATTTCGGAGACGGCTTAGTGGTAGCCGTGTGCGTCCTATGTGTTGGACGATTATTTTGCGCTCCGTTTATGATTTCCGGAGGCGCAAATGCACTGCAGAAGCGAGCTTGCTCGGTTATAAATTCACTGAAGGAACCGAGGTCTGGTCTTGAGTCGTACTTCTCTGTATAAATTCTATACCACTGCGCGCGTATAGAGTTTGGCAGTTTGTCTGTGAGGTGTCGTAGCAGCTCTGCGTTAACGAGGTAATGGTCTCGTTTGAGTGCTCGAAGAGTGACGACGCTTCCCCTCACTTTGCTCGCGAATGTACAAATATCTCTGGGTGCCTCTGTACAGCGTGGTAATCCCCGTAATTTTTCGGTTTCGGCTTGCGCGATTGAATCTGGACGCCCAAATTGTAGCTCCAGTTCTCGCATAATCTCATCTGGTTTAGCATGCCCGATGAGTTCTGAACTGACTGTTTCCAAGGCTCTTCCTTGTAGACTTCTTCGTAGTCTTGCAGTATTTTCTATGTCATTGAAGTAGCCTCGGGTTGTTTCATAAATGGCACGGAACGAAAGCCATTCGGTATGTGCTCCGCTAAAGCTTGGCAGCGTCATTATCGCTTTTGATGCTGCGAAAGTATTCGACGATGCACTCTCTGGTTTTGGTTTGTCAGCGAGTGCGGCTATAGCGGACGTGAGCTCCGATATGAATGGTCGGAGCACCCTGTCTTCATTGCTGACAGGTGCCTGGTTAGGCCTTTTTGTGGTGGGATTCTTGGTTGCTTCTTCCGGATAGGGATCCTGGTAGGTGGACTCTGATACAATTGGTAGGAGCCCCCTGTCTTCATCAACCTTGGAGTCCTGGCAAGTCTTCTGAGGTACGGGACTCTTCGGTATATTTTCTGCATTTGGATCCTGGTAGGTGAGCTCTGATACAACAGGTAGGAGCTCCCTTTCTTCATCAACCTTCGAATCCTTGTTTGTGAGCTTCATCGACGGCTCACTGAGGTCGACAACCTCCGGGGGTGGCTTTGTGATGTTTTTATTAAGTGGGGCCTCCCCACCGGTGGTTGCGCCTTGCGTTGGCTTTTGCTTGGCTACAGAATTTTCGAGCCAAGATCGGACATACTCACTTTTGGAGTGACCATCCTCATCATAGTCGTCCGATTCATCATCTTCTTCAACCATTTGTAATGAGATCTGTGCGAGTTCCAATTTTATTCTCAGCACTTCCTCACGAGCCTTCAAAACCTTTTTATTTGGCCGAGTGGTCCTCTTTGACCTTGTACTTTTATCGGTGTGGCCCCTTGGTGGCTCTTCGGCGCGGGAATATACCCGGGCTGTTGGCGGTGATGCACAGCGAATGTCATCGTTGCCTTCTATTTGTTCCCTCTGCTTCGGTGTACCAGCTTTAACAACGGCTGGCACTGGCAGGTGTACCCCCCCATCGCAGGGGCAAGCTATCTGTTCTCTCTGCTTCGGTGTACCGGCTTCAACAACGGCTGGCACAGGCAGGAGTACCCCCCCATCGCGGGGGCAAGCTGGCGCCTCAGCGCCTTCTGTTGTGGATGGTGAGCGTGGTGGCATCTGGTGGCGGACGGTGTCGGTATTGTCCGACGGTCCATCATCCAGACCGACAGTCCACGCCATGGTTCCCCTTCCTTGCGAACGCGTGATCGGCATCTTGATTCTGAAAATTCAGCAACTTTAAAACGGTAGTGACTATATACCCGGTTCCGAAATACTAACGGATTGACGAATCCCGTTCGAATGACCAGCCAATGTGGTCCGGTGTATACGGATGATTCGGCTCAAAGGACCATAAAATGGTCCGGTCGGCAGTACAGGCGGATGGATCCGGCTCGAAGGACCATAAAATGTGCCGGACGGGCGTAACTCTCCGGAGTAAATGTTGTCGGAGATACCCCGCGAGTCGCTCACGTCCTACACCTGTAGGTTCCAGACTCCTCCAACTGCCGTCTTTCACTGCCGTCTCTGCGGTTGCTGCGGATAAACTGTGGACTGAGGTTCAAAATTAAAATGCACGATTTGTAAATTAAAATAGCAAGGGAGTGGCCAGCGGATCGACTAATTAATTTGTCGCGAGATTTTACACTGTTATTTATTTATCACTATTATATAAAAATGGTTGGTTAACTATGATTATTCACTATAGGTTGTTCACTATTTATTTTAAAATATTTAATTCAAAAGAGCTGTAGTATAAAAATATCTGTCCGGAGTAGTTGGTTCTTTAACACTATTGACTAGCAGCTATTCATCAACTAAAATTAGTTGAATTTAACACTTGTGTAACTGCGAATATCAGTTATCACTTTTTCCGTCTAGCTAACACTTTTCACTATATGTCACACCGAATTTTCAGTTGTGACCTTTTTCTGCTAGCTAACACTTTTTCACTATATGTCGCACCGAATTTTCAGTTACGACCTTTTTCCGCTAGCTAACACTTTTTTACTATATGCAACACCGAACTTTCAGTTGCCACTTTTTTCGGCTAGCTAAACACTTTCACTATATATTTCTGCTAGTCACTGCAACTACTACCGGATACTACTGCTGGGCACTGGTAGTTCTTCCTACTACAATATTACAATGTTTCGCCCCCATAAGGTAGACTTCGGCTATACTCTATAGTGAGCCGCTTGCCATTTCCCATTTGCCTCTTTATTTTCAAACATTTTTCTTTATGCAAATGGCACAAATTGCAACATTTTCTATATAATACTAATCTTAATCTTAACATGCTATACATCATTAAATAGACACTTTTGGTCTTCATTAGTACGTGATAAAGGATAATTAATATATTTACATTCAACAAAGTTATTAAGTAAAATGTCCTAAACTTTTACACTAAATGGGCATATTAATTCTTTAATTATCCTATAACTTTTGAATCGTGCTTAATTATACGAAATACTTCTTTATTATAACGATCTATACATCATATGCTAACTAAATATCATATTTACAACTCTTTTCAGATATAAAATATTCTCATTAATTTTTTGCTTAAAACTATTACGCAGTTAATTTAAATTTCCAGAATGTTCTATAGCGCGGCGCGCTGTGATTGGTCGGTTTTTCTTAAACAAAATAAAGTTGTTTATATTAACTATCATTAAACCGACCTTCTATATAGACATATTGAGAGTTGTAAATACATGGTAAAACTATATTAATACATTATTTAGTCAATATTTTCCGTATTTGCACTTTTTAAAACAAATCAATATTCTTTAATCACTTTTTCGTTTAAAGTCTTTTTGGCCGTCTCGAACATTTCTCCCGCCGTGCAGCGTCGCGAAGACTCGTCGCAGCGTCGCTGCATAAATTTCGGTGAGAGACGTTGCCTCTACTTCGGCAGCGGCACGAGTTTCCTGGTTGGCCTCTTGATTAGTCCGTTTGCTGTGCGTACCTCCACAGTGCGGATCTGTCCGTCCGCACCGGGGTAAATGTTTTCAATCCTTCCTCGTGGCCAGGTGTTACGAGGTAACTGGCTGTCAGCTACGAGGACTGGATCGCCCACCTGGAGATCGGGGCCTTGACCATGGGCCTCCCGCCGGTTTTGAAGTTCCGGCAGATATTCTTTGACCCAACGCTGCCAGAACATGTCAGCGAGTATCTGGGAGCGTCGCCAGTGTTTTTTGCTGTTCGTATCTTTTTCACTAAAAACTCCAGGTGTTGGCAGTCTCGCAGATCCTCCCAATAGGAAGTGATTTGGAGTGATGGACTCGTTGTCTTTGCTGTCTACTGAGATGTGAGTCAATGGTCTGCTGTTTACTGTATACTCCACCTCGCAGAGCAGCGTGGTCAAGACATCTTCGTGCGGATGTCTCTCATGAAGGACGGTGTATAGTGCCGTCTTCACGCATCGAACAAGGCGTTCCCACACCCCTCCCATGAAAGGCGCGGAGGGGGTTATAAATCGCCACACTATGCCTCGTCGGCTGGCTTCTTCTCGGAAAGCCTCTCGAAGCTCTTTATCGGCACCGTGCATATTGGTGCCGTTGTCCGAGTAAATCTCGGTGGGACATCCTCGGCGCGCTGCGAATCTTCTCAATGCCAGTATGGCAGAGTCTGCGCTGAGATCTTTCACAATTTCCAAATGTACAGCTCGTGATGTAAGGCAGGTGAAGAGAGCCACGTATCTCTTCTGATGCTGACGTCCCACTGTTACGGAGAGTGGCCCAAAATAATCCAGGCCGGTGAACGTGAACGGTCTCTGGTGATGTGCGAGACGCGTGCTGGGATGATCACCGGTGGCTGGCATGGATGGTTGTGCCTTTCTTATGCGGCACTGAACGCATCGGCTTACTATTCTTTTAGTAGTGGGTCTTAGTCTGATTACCCAGTAATGCTGTCGAACCTCGTTGATGGTCGGTTCGGTCCCGCAATGATGCAGGCTACGATGCGTCCAATCAATATACAATTGGGTGAGGTGATGATCACCATCCAATATAGCTGGCCCTTTCATATCTTCAGAGACTCCCTTTACAGCGGCTATTCGACTTCGTAGCACAATGATCCCGTCTTTTAAATGTATCTGAAGCGGTCGTAGGCGGCTATCATGGGCGACCCTCTTATCGTTACGGAGATCGGCTATTTCTTGTGTGAAGGACTCTTCCTGGATGACATGTACCAGGAGCTTTTCGGCCTTTCTTATATATTCGGCTTCCAGTGTGATGTATTTGTTTACATCTTTATTTTTCACCTGACTGGGAGGCTGCGCGAGACGTCGCGGATTGCATTTCGATCTCCTCCAGTCGGGGTCTTCCTCTTTATTTCTTTTCGTCCTTTTATAAAAGGTCCTGTCGGTGGTTTTGCGGCAGAGTGTTATGAATTGAAGCACTCTGGCCGTAGCTCGCACTAAGCGTTCCCATTTCGAAAATTTCGTCGGATCGGGAATGGCTTCTCTGTATAGCGGAGCTCTATACCTTTCTGTGATGGTGAGGGATCTTTCTTCACCAGTAGGTTCGGATGACGTGGGTTTTTCGGTTGGCCATGCTGACGGTTCTTTGTATAGAAATGATGGGCCACTGTACCACTCGTGGTTAGAGTCGAAGTTAGGTGGTACGTCCCTCGTAGCGGTGTCAGCTATATTCAATTTTGTGGGTACCCAGCGCCAGTCGTCCACTTTACTATTGTCCTCGATTGCTGCTATTCGATGTGCCACAAAAGGTTTGTAGCTCCTGGACCCTTTCTTTATCCAGGTGAGGACAGTTTTGCTGTCAGTCCAATAAGTGACAGCTTCGGGCTTTACGCGATGTTCCTGAATGACAGCAGCAGCTACGCGACTTCCCATCACGGCGGCTTGCAACTCAAGGCGAGGTATGGATGTTACCTTGAGCGGAGCTACCTTCGCCTTGGCCATGACGAGGCTCACGTGTATTTGCCCATCGGGTGTCATTGCTCTCCAGTAGACTGCCGTTGCGTAGGCGCTCTCACTGGCATCGGTAAATACGTGCACTTGGAGGGAGCGTGCGTCGCTGTATCCCGGGTAGCATCTTGGTATGCTTACTGTTTTGAGTCGTTCCAGGTGTTGGATCCATGTGGCCCAATGGTTACTTAGGTCTTCGTCCAACTCCTGGTCCCAGTCTGTTCCTCGTCTCCATGCTTCCTGCAGTATTTGTTTTGCTCGTATGGTAACTGGGGAGGCGAGGCCGAGCGGGTCATACAGCGACATCACTATTTTCAGCGCTTCCCTCTTTGTTGGTTTCTTTTGCAGCAAATTGATTGGAAGTCGAGCGAGCTTTAGATTGAAGCTCAGCTGATCGGTACTCGGTTTCCAGATTAAACCGAGTATTTTTTCTTCGGTTCCCTTGTTGCCCAGATTGACTGATTCAGTCGTTTTGTTGTCAGGTTCTAACTCTTTTACAATTTCTGGCGCATTGGAAACCCATTTCCTTAATGTGAAGTGCGCGTTTTTGTGTATATCGCGTACTTCCTTCGATATTCGCATCGCATCTTCCAGGGACTGGAAACTGTCAAGATAATCATCCATGTAATGGTTTTGGATGATAGCTTCTACGGCTTCTGGATATTTTTCTATGTACCTTTTAGCGTTCCAGTTTTTTGCGAATATGGCTGTGCAGGGTGAACTAGCTGCACCGAAGATGATCGACGTCATTCTGTATTCTTGTGGAGCCTCATTGCGTCGATCTCCTCTCCAGAGATATCTCAATGCATCCCTGTCTTCGGGTCTTACTTTGATTTGCATGAACATTTCTGCTATGTCCGCGGAGACAGCAACATTGTGTCGGCGAAAGCGCATCATGACTCCTGGTAATGACTGTAGTAGGTCTGGACCCGTGAGCAGGAAGTCATTTAATGCCATTCCTTTTGTTTTGGCTGCGGCATCGTGTACTATGCGAAACTTTTCTGGTTTCATTGGGTTATGGACATCGAAATGGGGTAGATACCATGTCTTTCCTGGTGTACTATTCTTTGGTGCTATTTCGGCGTAGCCCTTTTGTATTAGGGAATTCATTTCTTCGTTATACTTCTGCTTTAGCTCTTCGTTTCGATCTAGTTTTTTCTCGATAGAAACGAGCCTGTTTATCGCCGTTTCATAATTTCCAGGCATTTCGATGTCTTTCTTTCTCCAGAGAAGCGCTGTTTCTATGTGCCCGTCTTCCAACTGACGGGTGCTGTTATTTAGTATTTCTTCGGCTTGCTTCTCTGGATCGGAATCTGGTCTTCTCGGATTTATCATTAGAGATTCCAGCGCGAAGTATTCGCGGAGTTGGTCATTTATGTTCTCCTCGCTCGTGTACAGCTCGTTGGCCGTGTGGACGCGCTGATGCGGGGCTTTAGTGTGCGCCCCGTGTAGCACCCATCCCAGTTCTGTGAGCGAGGCGATTGGCTGGTGCGGTGGACCTTTGCGGACTTGAGTGGCTATTAAGAGTCTCCAGTTGTCTTGTCCTATCAGGATCTTAGGGTTGCCTGAATCATATGTCAATTGATCCTTTAAGCCTTTCAAATGCTTACAATTTTCTATGTCTGTTGCACGCACAGTCTGCGGCCCCAAGTTTAGGCTGGCGACCGTGCGTGCTCTGAGTGGCACCCTTTTTCTATGGAGACTCTTCAGTGACACTTTGACTCTTTGGGAGTCCGGCGAATCGAGGGTAGTGTTCCCGATAGCTGTGATCTTGAATGGGTCCAACCGCCCTTTAGCTCCAATTTGATCGGCAATCTCTTGATCCATTAACGAGACTGTCGACCCATCATCCAGCAGAGCGTGTGTGTTTATTGCTCCCGCCGGTCCAATTACTCGAACTGGAATTATCTTTAAGTAAGCTTGATGCTTTGATACAGCGAATGAGTTTGCAACTGTCTCTTGAGGTTCTTTTAGTGGGCCCTCTGTCTTCTCCTTTCTATTATTATGAAGGAGTCGATTGTGTGTTGCGTTGCATCCTTTAATTCCACACTTCGTGGTTTTGCATTTGTGTGTCTGACTTCTATAACGCAGACACCGGAAACATAAATTCCTTTGCTTGGCGAGTTGCCATCTTTTATCAATATCTGCTTCTTTAAACTTGTTGCAGTCGGATCCATAATGACCCTCTTTTTCGCACACGCTGCATTTCGGAGACGGCTTAGTGGTAGCCGTGTGCGTCCTATGTGTTGGACGATTATTTTGCGCTCCGTTTATGATTTCCGGAGGCGCAAATGCACTGCAGAAGCGAGCTTGCTCGGTTATAAATTCACTGAAGGAACCGAGGTCTGGTCTTGAGTCGTACTTCTCTGTATAAATTCTATACCACTGCGCGCGTATAGAGTTTGGCAGTTTGTCTGTGAGGTGTCGTAGCAGCTCTGCGTTAACGAGGTAATGGTCTCGTTTGAGTGCTCGAAGAGTGACGACGCTTCCCCTCACTTTGCTCGCGAATGTACAAATATCTCTGGGTGCCTCTGTACAGCGTGGTAATCCCCGTAATTTTTCGGTTTCGGCTTGCGCGATTGAATCTGGACGCCCAAATTGTAGCTCCAGTTCTCGCATAATCTCATCTGGTTTAGCATGCCCGATGAGTTCTGAACTGACTGTTTCCAAGGCTCTTCCTTGTAGACTTCTTCGTAGTCTTGCAGTATTTTCTATGTCATTGAAGTAGCCTCGGGTTGTTTCATAAATGGCACGGAACGAAAGCCATTCGGTATGTGCTCCGCTAAAGCTTGGCAGCGTCATTATCGCTTTTGATGCTGCGAAAGTATTCGACGATGCACTCTCTGGTTTTGGTTTGTCAGCGAGTGCGGCTATAGCGGACGTGAGCTCCGATATGAATGGTCGGAGCACCCTGTCTTCATTGCTGACAGGTGCCTGGTTAGGCCTTTTTGTGGTGGGATTCTTGGTTGCTTCTTCCGGATAGGGATCCTGGTAGGTGGACTCTGATACAATTGGTAGGAGCCCCCTGTCTTCATCAACCTTGGAGTCCTGGCAAGTCTTCTGAGGTACGGGACTCTTCGGTATATTTTCTGCATTTGGATCCTGGTAGGTGAGCTCTGATACAACAGGTAGGAGCTCCCTTTCTTCATCAACCTTCGAATCCTTGTTTGTGAGCTTCATCGACGGCTCACTGAGGTCGACAACCTCCGGGGGTGGCTTTGTGATGTTTTTATTAAGTGGGGCCTCCCCACCGGTGGTTGCGCCTTGCGTTGGCTTTTGCTTGGCTACAGAATTTTCGAGCCAAGATCGGACATACTCACTTTTGGAGTGACCATCCTCATCATAGTCGTCCGATTCATCATCTTCTTCAACCATTTGTAATGAGATCTGTGCGAGTTCCAATTTTATTCTCAGCACTTCCTCACGAGCCTTCAAAACCTTTTTATTTGGCCGAGTGGTCCTCTTTGACCTTGTACTTTTATCGGTGTGGCCCCTTGGTGGCTCTTCGGCGCGGGAATATACCCGGGCTGTTGGCGGTGATGCACAGCGAATGTCATCGTTGCCTTCTATTTGTTCCCTCTGCTTCGGTGTACCAGCTTTAACAACGGCTGGCACTGGCAGGTGTACCCCCCCATCGCAGGGGCAAGCTATCTGTTCTCTCTGCTTCGGTGTACCGGCTTCAACAACGGCTGGCACAGGCAGGAGTACCCCCCCATCGCGGGGGCAAGCTGGCGCCTCAGCGCCTTCTGTTGTGGATGGTGAGCGTGGTGGCATCTGGTGGCGGACGGTGTCGGTATTGTCCGACGGTCCATCATCCAGACCGACAGTCCACGCCATGGTTCCCCTTCCTTGCGAACGCGTGATCGGCATCTTGATTCTGAAAATTCAGCAACTTTAAAACGGTAGTGACTATATACCCGGTTCCGAAATACTAACGGATTGACGAATCCCGTTCGAATGACCAGCCAATGTGGTCCGGTGTATACGGATGATTCGGCTCAAAGGACCATAAAATGGTCCGGTCGGCAGTACAGGCGGATGGATCCGGCTCGAAGGACCATAAAATGTGCCGGACGGGCGTAACTCTCCGGAGTAAATGTTGTCGGAGATACCCCGCGAGTCGCTCACGTCCTACACCTGTAGGTTCCAGACTCCTCCAACTGCCGTCTTTCACTGCCGTCTCTGCGGTTGCTGCGGATAAACTGTGGACTGAGGTTCAAAATTAAAATGCACGATTTGTAAATTAAAATAGCAAGGGAGTGGCCAGCGGATCGACTAATTAATTTGTCGCGAGATTTTACACTGTTATTTATTTATCACTATTATATAAAAATGGTTGGTTAACTATGATTATTCACTATAGGTTGTTCACTATTTATTTTAAAATATTTAATTCAAAAGAGCTGTAGTATAAAAATATCTGTCCGGAGTAGTTGGTTCTTTAACACTATTGACTAGCAGCTATTCATCAACTAAAATTAGTTGAATTTAACACTTGTGTAACTGCGAATATCAGTTATCACTTTTTCCGTCTAGCTAACACTTTTCACTATATGTCACACCGAATTTTCAGTTGTGACCTTTTTCTGCTAGCTAACACTTTTTCACTATATGTCGCACCGAATTTTCAGTTACGACCTTTTTCCGCTAGCTAACACTTTTTTACTATATGCAACACCGAACTTTCAGTTGCCACTTTTTTCGGCTAGCTAAACACTTTCACTATATATTTCTGCTAGTCACTGCAACTACTACCGGATACTACTGCTGGGCACTGGTAGTTCTTCCTACTACAATATTACAATGTTTCGCCCCCATAAGGTAGACTTCGGCTATACTCTATAGTGAGCCGCTTGCCATTTCCCATTTGCCTCTTTATTTTCAAACATTTTTCTTTATGCAAATGGCACAAATTGCAACATTTTCTATATAATACTAATCTTAATCTTAACATGCTATACATCATTAAATAGACACTTTTGGTCTTCATTAGTACGTGATAAAGGATAATTAATATATTTACATTCAACAAAGTTATTAAGTAAAATGTCCTAAACTTTTACACTAAATGGGCATATTAATTCTTTAATTATCCTATAACTTTTGAATCGTGCTTAATTATACGAAATACTTCTTTATTATAACGATCTATACATCATATGCTAACTAAATATCATATTTACAACTCTTTTCAGATATAAAATATTCTCATTAATTTTTTGCTTAAAACTATTACGCAGTTAATTTAAATTTCCAGAATGTTCTATAGCGCGGCGCGCTGTGATTGGTCGGTTTTTCTTAAACAAAATAAAGTTGTTTATATTAACTATCATTAAACCGACCTTCTATATAGACATATTGAGAGTTGTAAATACATGGTAAAACTATATTAATACATTATTTAGTCAATATTTTCCGTATTTGCACTTTTTAAAACAAATCAATATTCTTTAATCACTTTTTCGTTTAAAGTCTTTTTGGCCGTCTCGAACATTTCTCCCGCCGTGCAGCGTCGCGAAGACTCGTCGCAGCGTCGCTGCATAAATTTCGGTGAGAGACGTTGCCTCTACTTCGGCAGCGGCACGAGTTTCCTGGTTGGCCTCTTGATTAGTCCGTTTGCTGTGCGTACCTCCACAGTGCGGATCTGTCCGTCCGCACCGGGGTAAATGTTTTCAATCCTTCCTCGTGGCCAGGTGTTACGAGGTAACTGGCTGTCAGCTACGAGGACTGGATCGCCCACCTGGAGATCGGGGCCTTGACCATGGGCCTCCCGCCGGTTTTGAAGTTCCGGCAGATATTCTTTGACCCAACGCTGCCAGAACATGTCAGCGAGTATCTGGGAGCGTCGCCAGTGTTTTTTGCTGTTCGTATCTTTTTCACTAAAAACTCCAGGTGTTGGCAGTCTCGCAGATCCTCCCAATAGGAAGTGATTTGGAGTGATGGACTCGTTGTCTTTGCTGTCTACTGAGATGTGAGTCAATGGTCTGCTGTTTACTGTATACTCCACCTCGCAGAGCAGCGTGGTCAAGACATCTTCGTGCGGATGTCTCTCATGAAGGACGGTGTATAGTGCCGTCTTCACGCATCGAACAAGGCGTTCCCACACCCCTCCCATGAAAGGCGCGGAGGGGGTTATAAATCGCCACACTATGCCTCGTCGGCTGGCTTCTTCTCGGAAAGCCTCTCGAAGCTCTTTATCGGCACCGTGCATATTGGTGCCGTTGTCCGAGTAAATCTCGGTGGGACATCCTCGGCGCGCTGCGAATCTTCTCAATGCCAGTATGGCAGAGTCTGCGCTGAGATCTTTCACAATTTCCAAATGTACAGCTCGTGATGTAAGGCAGGTGAAGAGAGCCACGTATCTCTTCTGATGCTGACGTCCCACTGTTACGGAGAGTGGCCCAAAATAATCCAGGCCGGTGAACGTGAACGGTCTCTGGTGATGTGCGAGACGCGTGCTGGGATGATCACCGGTGGCTGGCATGGATGGTTGTGCCTTTCTTATGCGGCACTGAACGCATCGGCTTACTATTCTTTTAGTAGTGGGTCTTAGTCTGATTACCCAGTAATGCTGTCGAACCTCGTTGATGGTCGGTTCGGTCCCGCAATGATGCAGGCTACGATGCGTCCAATCAATATACAATTGGGTGAGGTGATGATCACCATCCAATATAGCTGGCCCTTTCATATCTTCAGAGACTCCCTTTACAGCGGCTATTCGACTTCGTAGCACAATGATCCCGTCTTTTAAATGTATCTGAAGCGGTCGTAGGCGGCTATCATGGGCGACCCTCTTATCGTTACGGAGATCGGCTATTTCTTGTGTGAAGGACTCTTCCTGGATGACATGTACCAGGAGCTTTTCGGCCTTTCTTATATATTCGGCTTCCAGTGTGATGTATTTGTTTACATCTTTATTTTTCACCTGACTGGGAGGCTGCGCGAGACGTCGCGGATTGCATTTCGATCTCCTCCAGTCGGGGTCTTCCTCTTTATTTCTTTTCGTCCTTTTATAAAAGGTCCTGTCGGTGGTTTTGCGGCAGAGTGTTATGAATTGAAGCACTCTGGCCGTAGCTCGCACTAAGCGTTCCCATTTCGAAAATTTCGTCGGATCGGGAATGGCTTCTCTGTATAGCGGAGCTCTATACCTTTCTGTGATGGTGAGGGATCTTTCTTCACCAGTAGGTTCGGATGACGTGGGTTTTTCGGTTGGCCATGCTGACGGTTCTTTGTATAGAAATGATGGGCCACTGTACCACTCGTGGTTAGAGTCGAAGTTAGGTGGTACGTCCCTCGTAGCGGTGTCAGCTATATTCAATTTTGTGGGTACCCAGCGCCAGTCGTCCACTTTACTATTGTCCTCGATTGCTGCTATTCGATGTGCCACAAAAGGTTTGTAGCTCCTGGACCCTTTCTTTATCCAGGTGAGGACAGTTTTGCTGTCAGTCCAATAAGTGACAGCTTCGGGCTTTACGCGATGTTCCTGAATGACAGCAGCAGCTACGCGACTTCCCATCACGGCGGCTTGCAACTCAAGGCGAGGTATGGATGTTACCTTGAGCGGAGCTACCTTCGCCTTGGCCATGACGAGGCTCACGTGTATTTGCCCATCGGGTGTCATTGCTCTCCAGTAGACTGCCGTTGCGTAGGCGCTCTCACTGGCATCGGTAAATACGTGCACTTGGAGGGAGCGTGCGTCGCTGTATCCCGGGTAGCATCTTGGTATGCTTACTGTTTTGAGTCGTTCCAGGTGTTGGATCCATGTGGCCCAATGGTTACTTAGGTCTTCGTCCAACTCCTGGTCCCAGTCTGTTCCTCGTCTCCATGCTTCCTGCAGTATTTGTTTTGCTCGTATGGTAACTGGGGAGGCGAGGCCGAGCGGGTCATACAGCGACATCACTATTTTCAGCGCTTCCCTCTTTGTTGGTTTCTTTTGCAGCAAATTGATTGGAAGTCGAGCGAGCTTTAGATTGAAGCTCAGCTGATCGGTACTCGGTTTCCAGATTAAACCGAGTATTTTTTCTTCGGTTCCCTTGTTGCCCAGATTGACTGATTCAGTCGTTTTGTTGTCAGGTTCTAACTCTTTTACAATTTCTGGCGCATTGGAAACCCATTTCCTTAATGTGAAGTGCGCGTTTTTGTGTATATCGCGTACTTCCTTCGATATTCGCATCGCATCTTCCAGGGACTGGAAACTGTCAAGATAATCATCCATGTAATGGTTTTGGATGATAGCTTCTACGGCTTCTGGATATTTTTCTATGTACCTTTTAGCGTTCCAGTTTTTTGCGAATATGGCTGTGCAGGGTGAACTAGCTGCACCGAAGATGATCGACGTCATTCTGTATTCTTGTGGAGCCTCATTGCGTCGATCTCCTCTCCAGAGATATCTCAATGCATCCCTGTCTTCGGGTCTTACTTTGATTTGCATGAACATTTCTGCTATGTCCGCGGAGACAGCAACATTGTGTCGGCGAAAGCGCATCATGACTCCTGGTAATGACTGTAGTAGGTCTGGACCCGTGAGCAGGAAGTCATTTAATGCCATTCCTTTTGTTTTGGCTGCGGCATCGTGTACTATGCGAAACTTTTCTGGTTTCATTGGGTTATGGACATCGAAATGGGGTAGATACCATGTCTTTCCTGGTGTACTATTCTTTGGTGCTATTTCGGCGTAGCCCTTTTGTATTAGGGAATTCATTTCTTCGTTATACTTCTGCTTTAGCTCTTCGTTTCGATCTAGTTTTTTCTCGATAGAAACGAGCCTGTTTATCGCCGTTTCATAATTTCCAGGCATTTCGATGTCTTTCTTTCTCCAGAGAAGCGCTGTTTCTATGTGCCCGTCTTCCAACTGACGGGTGCTGTTATTTAGTATTTCTTCGGCTTGCTTCTCTGGATCGGAATCTGGTCTTCTCGGATTTATCATTAGAGATTCCAGCGCGAAGTATTCGCGGAGTTGGTCATTTATGTTCTCCTCGCTCGTGTACAGCTCGTTGGCCGTGTGGACGCGCTGATGCGGGGCTTTAGTGTGCGCCCCGTGTAGCACCCATCCCAGTTCTGTGAGCGAGGCGATTGGCTGGTGCGGTGGACCTTTGCGGACTTGAGTGGCTATTAAGAGTCTCCAGTTGTCTTGTCCTATCAGGATCTTAGGGTTGCCTGAATCATATGTCAATTGATCCTTTAAGCCTTTCAAATGCTTACAATTTTCTATGTCTGTTGCACGCACAGTCTGCGGCCCCAAGTTTAGGCTGGCGACCGTGCGTGCTCTGAGTGGCACCCTTTTTCTATGGAGACTCTTCAGTGACACTTTGACTCTTTGGGAGTCCGGCGAATCGAGGGTAGTGTTCCCGATAGCTGTGATCTTGAATGGGTCCAACCGCCCTTTAGCTCCAATTTGATCGGCAATCTCTTGATCCATTAACGAGACTGTCGACCCATCATCCAGCAGAGCGTGTGTGTTTATTGCTCCCGCCGGTCCAATTACTCGAACTGGAATTATCTTTAAGTAAGCTTGATGCTTTGATACAGCGAATGAGTTTGCAACTGTCTCTTGAGGTTCTTTTAGTGGGCCCTCTGTCTTCTCCTTTCTATTATTATGAAGGAGTCGATTGTGTGTTGCGTTGCATCCTTTAATTCCACACTTCGTGGTTTTGCATTTGTGTGTCTGACTTCTATAACGCAGACACCGGAAACATAAATTCCTTTGCTTGGCGAGTTGCCATCTTTTATCAATATCTGCTTCTTTAAACTTGTTGCAGTCGGATCCATAATGACCCTCTTTTTCGCACACGCTGCATTTCGGAGACGGCTTAGTGGTAGCCGTGTGCGTCCTATGTGTTGGACGATTATTTTGCGCTCCGTTTATGATTTCCGGAGGCGCAAATGCACTGCAGAAGCGAGCTTGCTCGGTTATAAATTCACTGAAGGAACCGAGGTCTGGTCTTGAGTCGTACTTCTCTGTATAAATTCTATACCACTGCGCGCGTATAGAGTTTGGCAGTTTGTCTGTGAGGTGTCGTAGCAGCTCTGCGTTAACGAGGTAATGGTCTCGTTTGAGTGCTCGAAGAGTGACGACGCTTCCCCTCACTTTGCTCGCGAATGTACAAATATCTCTGGGTGCCTCTGTACAGCGTGGTAATCCCCGTAATTTTTCGGTTTCGGCTTGCGCGATTGAATCTGGACGCCCAAATTGTAGCTCCAGTTCTCGCATAATCTCATCTGGTTTAGCATGCCCGATGAGTTCTGAACTGACTGTTTCCAAGGCTCTTCCTTGTAGACTTCTTCGTAGTCTTGCAGTATTTTCTATGTCATTGAAGTAGCCTCGGGTTGTTTCATAAATGGCACGGAACGAAAGCCATTCGGTATGTGCTCCGCTAAAGCTTGGCAGCGTCATTATCGCTTTTGATGCTGCGAAAGTATTCGACGATGCACTCTCTGGTTTTGGTTTGTCAGCGAGTGCGGCTATAGCGGACGTGAGCTCCGATATGAATGGTCGGAGCACCCTGTCTTCATTGCTGACAGGTGCCTGGTTAGGCCTTTTTGTGGTGGGATTCTTGGTTGCTTCTTCCGGATAGGGATCCTGGTAGGTGGACTCTGATACAATTGGTAGGAGCCCCCTGTCTTCATCAACCTTGGAGTCCTGGCAAGTCTTCTGAGGTACGGGACTCTTCGGTATATTTTCTGCATTTGGATCCTGGTAGGTGAGCTCTGATACAACAGGTAGGAGCTCCCTTTCTTCATCAACCTTCGAATCCTTGTTTGTGAGCTTCATCGACGGCTCACTGAGGTCGACAACCTCCGGGGGTGGCTTTGTGATGTTTTTATTAAGTGGGGCCTCCCCACCGGTGGTTGCGCCTTGCGTTGGCTTTTGCTTGGCTACAGAATTTTCGAGCCAAGATCGGACATACTCACTTTTGGAGTGACCATCCTCATCATAGTCGTCCGATTCATCATCTTCTTCAACCATTTGTAATGAGATCTGTGCGAGTTCCAATTTTATTCTCAGCACTTCCTCACGAGCCTTCAAAACCTTTTTATTTGGCCGAGTGGTCCTCTTTGACCTTGTACTTTTATCGGTGTGGCCCCTTGGTGGCTCTTCGGCGCGGGAATATACCCGGGCTGTTGGCGGTGATGCACAGCGAATGTCATCGTTGCCTTTTATTTGTTCCCTCTGCTTCGGTGTACCAGCTTTAACAACGGCTGGCACTGGCAGGTGTACCCCCCCATCGCAGGGGCAAGCTATCTGTTCTCTCTGCTTCGGTGTACCGGCTTCAACAACGGCTGGCACAGGCAGGAGTACCCCCCCATCGCGGGGGCAAGCTGGCGCCTCAGCGCCTTCTGTTGTGGATGGTGAGCGTGGTGGCATCTGGTGGCGGACGGTGTCGGTATTGTCCGACGGTCCATCATCCAGACCGACAGTCCACGCCATGGTTCCCCTTCCTTGCGAACGCGTGATCGGCATCTTGATTCTGAAAATTCAGCAACTTTAAAACGGTAGTGACTATATACCCGGTTCCGAAATACTAACGGATTGACGAATCCCGTTCGAATGACCAGCCAATGTGGTCCGGTGTATACGGATGATTCGGCTCAAAGGACCATAAAATGGTCCGGTCGGCAGTACAGGCGGATGGATCCGGCTCGAAGGACCATAAAATGTGCCGGACGGGCGTAACTCTCCGGAGTAAATGTTGTCGGAGATACCCCGCGAGTCGCTCACGTCCTACACCTGTAGGTTCCAGACTCCTCCAACTGCCGTCTTTCACTGCCGTCTCTGCGGTTGCTGCGGATAAACTGTGGACTGAGGTTCAAAATTAAAATGCACGATTTGTAAATTAAAATAGCAAGGGAGTGGCCAGCGGATCGACTAATTAATTTGTCGCGAGATTTTACACTGTTATTTATTTATCACTATTATATAAAAATGGTTGGTTAACTATGATTATTCACTATAGGTTGTTCACTATTTATTTTAAAATATTTAATTCAAAAGAGCTGTAGTATAAAAATATCTGTCCGGAGTAGTTGGTTCTTTAACACTATTGACTAGCAGCTATTCATCAACTAAAATTAGTTGAATTTAACACTTGTGTAACTGCGAATATCAGTTATCACTTTTTCCGTCTAGCTAACACTTTTCACTATATGTCACACCGAATTTTCAGTTGTGACCTTTTTCTGCTAGCTAACACTTTTTCACTATATGTCGCACCGAATTTTCAGTTACGACCTTTTTCCGCTAGCTAACACTTTTTTACTATATGCAACACCGAACTTTCAGTTGCCACTTTTTTCGGCTAGCTAAACACTTTCACTATATATTTCTGCTAGTCACTGCAACTACTACCGGATACTACTGCTGGGCACTGGTAGTTCTTCCTACTACAATATTACAATGTTTCGCCCCCATAAGGTAGACTTCGGCTATACTCTATAGTGAGCCGCTTGCCATTTCCCATTTGCCTCTTTATTTTCAAACATTTTTCTTTATGCAAATGGCACAAATTGCAACATTTTCTATATAATACTAATCTTAATCTTAACATGCTATACATCATTAAATAGACACTTTTGGTCTTCATTAGTACGTGATAAAGGATAATTAATATATTTACATTCAACAAAGTTATTAAGTAAAATGTCCTAAACTTTTACACTAAATGGGCATATTAATTCTTTAATTATCCTATAACTTTTGAATCGTGCTTAATTATACGAAATACTTCTTTATTATAACGATCTATACATCATATGCTAACTAAATATCATATTTACAACTCTTTTCAGATATAAAATATTCTCATTAATTTTTTGCTTAAAACTATTACGCAGTTAATTTAAATTTCCAGAATGTTCTATAGCGCGGCGCGCTGTGATTGGTCGGTTTTTCTTAAACAAAATAAAGTTGTTTATATTAACTATCATTAAACCGACCTTCTATATAGACATATTGAGAGTTGTAAATACATGGTAAAACTATATTAATACATTATTTAGTCAATATTTTCCGCATTTGCACTTTTTAAAACAAATCAATATTCTTTAATCACTTTTTCGTTTAAAGTCTTTTTGGCCGTCTCGAACAGATTAAAAATAAATAAAATAACAATAATGTATACTGATTAAAATCATTTATTCGTGACGAAATAATATTATTTAGTCAGAAAATTTTTTTTAGACACATGAACCAAATCACCCTTAAGCCGAACTACACCCAGCGTTCCATTTATACATTTGTTTTCAAAATGCAAGGAGCATATTCTTCTTACTATACTGCAGGTTTTATGTTTTCCTGGCCTATATTATCAATCCACAATTTTTGAAGGCCTTCATTTTTCGGCAACCTAAAATAAATATTATGCATCCTTAAGTACCAATCAAAAATATTCTTAACATCATCAAATCATATTATAGAAAATTTACGATTTGCACTATTTTCAAGTTCTTTTCTTAAATGAAAGGCTCTCAATCGATCGTTTGATTAAATATACAGTTTACGTATCTAAAACGTTATTTGATCTTAGGACTACATTAATATTATTGTTAAAATTTATATCGATAATTTCAAAACATGACAACACGTAAGGGCAACACTATGTAAAAATGTAAACAATCAAATCAAAATGTTTACTTGTTTAAAACAAGATAATAGTAATTGGAAATTCTAGATAATAGCGGGAAACACGATTTAGAACCCATAACATGAACTCGAAACGCAATTCACACAAAAAATATACAATTATGGAAAAAAATTACAACTAACCTGAAAAATGACAATCCTTCTTCATTTTTACGAGAATTTGAATTACATCCGTTGATGCAACACTTTGTCATGTTGTTTTTGCTCAATTACCCTTTACTAATGAGCAAAGCTCCAAAATTGTCAAAATTCACTGTAACACTGCAGAATAACTCCGAACAAGGCTTAGATGACAGACGAACTACCACAAATGAACGTCATCCTAAAATGGCATCATGCTTCAAGTATTCAAGGTGGAGCTTGGTGAAATTGTGAAAACTGTCAACAGAAAATTGAAGTCTAAGATCTTGAAATGTACTTATCTTTTTTACATTTGAAAATCATAGTGTGTGAGAATGAGACAGATATATTTTTGTTGGCAAGGTTCATGTTTGCATGATATTTGTATAATCAAAAAATATATATGCAATTTACTGCTTATCCTCTATTTTTCTTATATCAATGTGTACTGCGCGATGCAAAATGTCGTTCACGAGTAAACTAGTTTATCAGTAGACTATAAACCGGTCTAATAGGTGCTACACACGATCACTTTTAACTGTCAGTTTTGACTGACCAGTTTTAACTGACAGTGAAAACTGAGTGTGTGTACGATGAAAACTGTCAGTTTTTTTATTATCACTTAAAACTGATGATATATTTTTGATACATATTTTTTAACTGAAATGACGGAACAAATCAGTTAAAACTGTGCGTGTGTAGGCGGTTTCTTCAGTCGTATTGCGATCACGAGATTGAGGTAAATTTCTTCACTCATTCTGAGATAGTTGTGCCAATCCTTCGAAACAATTTTTAGTTCAGTTAATAAATTAACATGGGAATAAATTTTCCTTTTTTTTTAAACACTCTTTACACCACTTTTTGCGTATATTTTTTTATTTTTTTTTTATTTTAAAATTAATAATAATCCAAGAACGGCCAGGCCTCCGTCACTCGTTCAAGACCCTTTGTTATATGCCTACCGTTTTACGTATCGCCCACGATACAACCGACATTGGGCTGCCGCACGCCCACCTGAGCGCTTGCACCGCACACGTTTCCCGCGCTTACTCGTCGAAATGCCGAAACCACGTAATTATTGTGCAGTAGGTGGGTGTCAGAGTCAAAAAACGAAAAATTGTCTTTTTTTTCTTAACTATAAGTTTACATCGAAACAAAGCATAACAGTGCTGTAATTTATAAATTGAGTGACAACCATTTTCAACGATAAAATTTAATAACCGAGAATTCATAGAAGGCAAAAAATGTATAAATCATTTTATAAAACTCAAACATATTTTATTGACAAATAAAAAATATGGTAATTTCGCAAGATTCGTTTTATTACAATAATCATCATAGGTACAACCCTAGAGCATTCATGCGATGACGCACTTGCACGTGAGTCGCAACACAATCTCGACTCTATGTTCGCGTATTTATGGTACATTTTCCTCTCGCTGCGAACAGCAGATATTATTATTAAGATTTTGTAGGCTATTATAGCATAGGTATTTTCGCTTTTGTATGGGAGTGATGTATCTGTTTAGTAAACTATTAACTTATCTGTGGAACGGCTAAAGCGTTGTCGTCATAGAGATAATATAGATAGAGTAGGGAAGCCAGCTGCAAATGTGACTTCTCGTTAGAAAGAGAGAGAAGATCAAGATTGCTATCTGTCTCTCTCTAACGACGCATGTTGTCAAGCTAACCTAACATGACAAAATAATACCGCGCATGCGCTCTGTTGTTGTTAGAGAAGGATAGACAGCAACTCTCATCTTCTTTCTCTTTCTAACAGCGCGTCAGTTTCACTTGCAGAAAAGCATATGGCTTCTCCACTCTATCTATATTATCTCTATGGTTGTCGTCGGCTGATGACATCTTGAGATGCTAATGTTGTTTGTGGTCATAGAGAACAGTTAAAAATGAACGTGTGTAGGTGCAAAGGACGTCTGTTTTCACTTTCAGTTAAAACTAGGCCTGGGTGGTATCGCGTTTTCTGAGAATCGTATCTAAATCAGATTTCGAGTTTCAATATCTGATATCAAAACTATCTATTTCAATATCTATATATTCTGCGTACACTTGTTTATATTTTCTACTCCGATACGCTGTTGAAATCTGATACGAGGATTTTATAGTTACTCTTACCTATTCGATGCGAATCAGTATTGGTAAATTTATATTATCTTCTTGGAGCTAATGCAGATATAGTCGTAGTTTTAACTTTTTTTTAAAGTTATGAACTAGTTATTTATTTATAAAACTAGATGCTCAATTAAAATAGTTCAATAAAATATATAATATAAAATAGTAGGTATTTACAGTGTCTTTATTATTTATTTACATCATAAATTGCATTTAAAAGGATAAAAATTGCAACTTTCTCCTTCCACTACATTTATTCTGGCAGATCTGTTAGAACTAAAAATAAATTGAAAATTCTATATAAAATAATGTTATAAAATGCACTCGATTTTAGACTTTAAAAAACAATTCGATTTGAAATTTATCATTATTAGGCAACATAAGTAAGTGAAATAACTTTGTAACGTAACGACGTCATAAAAATAGTTCGTAAAGTTATGTTGATTAGGTTCTAAATCATACTATTGGGTTACGCGACTGGGAAGAAATTGCCGTACCGCTCCTATTACTGTATTTGTCTTGGTCGGAAGTATTTAAATAAATATGGTTAATATATCTTTTAAGTGTTAAAATAAACAGTTAAAAAAATTGCGAATTTATTGAATAAATAAAATAAACGATAATGAATAAAATTATCATATTCCAGTCCATTCAAAATCATCCACGATCGATTTCTTACTTAACCGTATTTATGCCATCTAGCGTCTTCTTTACGTTACACCTTGAGAGTCAATCAATTTTCGTTCGATAAAATGACTTTACCCATAGAATGGAGTAGATGGCGGTTTACAACATTCACATGTCTAAAAATAAGGATTGTAACAATTATTTGTTAAATATATATACTTAAAGTCAAACTTATATCCATGTAGCTAATACAAAGGGGAGATGGCATAATCAACTGTGCACTGTGATTCTAAGTAGGTCCTGACGTCATCATAGTGGGCGTGGCTTTAGTTAGTATACTGTCAGCATTTGTCCTGTGCGCTTATGTGTTGAAAAAATCGCAAATCGGTGTATTTTCGTAGTATTAAGAAGAAAAGGATGAAGTGTTGTTTTATTGTGTAAAAACTACTCAGATAGACGCTCTGATGTTATGGATGGCATCACATTTCATTTGTAAATAATTTTACACCTATTTTATTAAAATAGTTCTAGAAAAATCCTTTGCGTCGGCTTTCAAATATAATTAAATATATTCGACACTAGATGGCGACACTTTGTGTCATGTGAACTAAAAATATAAAGGTTCGTAGAGCTCAGTGTTGGTAAAATAATCATACGAAGGTGCTGAAATTTGTTTTGCATTCAGACATAAAGAAATTTTAATCACAAAATATTATTTTTATAGTTTATAATAATTTTGAGAACAGGCCGTATTCTCGTCAAGTAAACCTCATAAAAATAACAAAAAGACAGGGCCCTAATTAGAATTCAATTATTTTTCCCAGTAATCCAACTTTTAATATTAAAATTCAGGAAATTGTGCTTAGGCTGATTTTTACGAAATGTTTAAGTTATATTTAAGTGACATTCTATATGCAAAGAATCACTTAAATACAATTTAATGTTCTTAGATTGGCATTCAAAAAGTGCATTCGGATGCCTAATTTGGAATAAAATATTTATATTTTAATTGATTTGTAAATAAAATTATATTAATTAAAATAATTTGTCTATTATTTGTTCTCCCTCAGAGCCCACACATAAATAATAGTCCAGCCGTTACTACGTGAAAAAAATTACACATACACAGTACATACTTAGTGTGGAATAAGCTCAAGGAGACAAAAATAACACACAAAATTTCGCCTTTATAATATTATTGAGATAAGTAGGATATTATATTTCATGAAGGTTGACTTTCCCGAAATGATAAACATATTTAAATTGTATTTAAGTGATTCTTTGCATATAGAATGTCACTTAAATATAACTTAAACATTTCGTAAAAATCAGCCAAGTAAAATTTCCTTCATTTTAATATTGAATGTTGGGTTACTGGGTAAAATAATTGAATTCTAATTGCGGCCCTGTCTTTTTGTTATTATTTTAAGAGGTTTACTTGACGATAGATGGCGGCTTGTTCCCAAAATTATTATGAAAACTATAAAAATATTACTTTGGCGATTAAAATTTCTTTGTCTGAATGTACTTGCTTCATGAGATAGACGCTCCGATGCTATGGATGGCATCACATTTCATTTGTAAGTAATTTTACAACTAATTTATTAAAATAGTTCTAGAAAAATCTCTTTGCGTCGGCTTTCAAATATAATTAAATATATTTCACAGTAGATGGCGACAATTTGTGTCCTGTGAACTAAAAATATAAAGGTACGTAGAGCTCAGTAATGATAAAATAATCATACGAAGGTGATGAAATTTGTTTTGCATTCAAATATAAATAAATTTTAATCGCCAAAGATTATTTTTATACTTTATAACATCTTGTGGTCATACCGCCATCTGCCGTCAAGGTAGCTAAGCTACATAGCAACATCGATATGGAAAGATTCGAGTAGTTTTACTATTTATCGGTAGATGTAGATAATGTAAAGGGGGCGGGGCTTTGCATCCCCTCACCCCGCAAATTGTCACGCGTTGTTACATAGTAAAATTTAATTACAACGTCTCCTCTTTGTATTTGCTTCATGCTTATATCCAATATTTTATGCTGAACTTGTTTTTGACAATTATTATATTAAATAAATCGTTTGCGGTTAAATCTTTTGAAGTATTGTTTTTATTAACACGTACGAAATGATATTTTTAACACAGATGTAACGCTATTGACTGAATTCATTAGTGCTTGATGTTAATTTTATGTACTTTGTTGTTACGATATTGGCTTAAATATTGGTTGATAGGTAGTAATTTAAACAAAGGGGCGCCAGCTTAATATTATTTTGTTTAGTTTACATTTTCATCAAAATATTACAAGGGATTTATATAAAAACTTGAAAAAATAATTACTAGGGAAGTAAATTAAGATTTAGTGAAATTGTTTTTTTTATTATTTAGTGTAGTGTACAAATATAAGATTTTAGTAAGACTTTAATTTTCCGCCATGTCTAATGTAATACCCATATCGCTAGCACTCTGTTGCATACGGCGAATCTAACCACCGACCGATGCGAAGCGATTTAGGCGTCGCGGCGGTACGCAAATATCAGATTTTGTAATACATAGTTTTAAAACGAACCAGTAAGCGGTTTTTAGATATTGTATCATTATATACATTTCGTATCAGTATACGGTTTGCATCGCCCACCTCTAGTTAAAACTGGTCAGTCAAAACTGACAGTTAAAAATGATCGTGTGTAGCCCCCATAATAGTCGACGGCAAATAAACTGTCGAAAAAAACTGTTAGGTGTTCGTTCATTCAACACTCACCCTTTTCACCCTTAGCTCTTGGTAGAGAGTAATTGTGTTCTGTGACTTTCCTGTATAGGCCAGTTACTATACTCTTTGTCTGTGACCCTTAGTATCTATTCTCCGCTAGGAGTAAAGTATTCTGTGGTATCTATGATCTATGGGTCTATGACAAGTGCAGAAAGTGGGAAGTGTAGAAGAGAAATCTACATTTATATAATTCTTATTTCTGAATATTTATAGAAAGTCTGAAATTGAAATTCAAAATGTTTTTAATTAAGAATGTAATATTTTTGACACTATGTGTAATTTTTACTACGACAACCGCATACGAAATATCTGACATAGCCTCTGCAAGAATTGAGGTAAAACTAATAATGTTTTTAACAATGACTGAAGAAAATTTTAATACACTACCTATATCACAATTATATTTTATTTTGTCCACAGAGCTGTAGAGGCTGTTCTCTAAATCGTCTGCCTGAAGTGAAAAAGTTCGTAATGGAAGACGCACCCAATTACGAGAAACTGGATGTTAAATTTATAACTGGGGCGGAGCCGGAACTTATATTCCTGGACGAAAGTGATAATGAACTGGAAAGACTGCGGCTTTCACATTTGTCTCGTTCGGAATGCAATGAGCTAATACAAAGCAAAGGTTTTTCCAAAAAAGATAAAAAAACCGAATTTTAATAATCAAGGATACTCATCTTGAATAAATAAATGAAATATATATACTCATTTGAGTATTTTCACATTCCACTTTGTGATATTAGTACGAAACTGTAGATTGCAATAGTTAAATAATATAAGTATAATTAATAAAATATTTTTCATTAGAAATCTGTTGTATTTTTACATTGGCCTAAGGCATGGCAGGAAATCCAGGTTTCTGTGGACAAATAACTATGAGCTTATGGCTTGACAATGTCAAGTTGATATTATAGAATCTAAAGTGAATCCAAAACTAAATAATGTGGTCTTAACTTATCATGATTCTAAACTTATTTATCTTTTAACCGATTTGTTGTGGCACCAATTTTCGACAACTTTTAGCTGTGGCGGCGAACAAATATTTCATGGCACGCCTGGTGTGTCAAGCACCACAGACGGCCTATTGTGCCATCCGCCATGTGTAAAAGTAATGTTCTTTCTTATGCTTTTCTTACTTGTTTAGACTTAATTAAGTTTATTTGACATCAAACATAAGTTACAAATGGAAGGATACTTGTTTTTGGTGGGTTTTTTTTGTGTTTTTTTATGCGTTTTTTTTGAAATTGAGAGAAAGTGACTTTTTATGAAGAGATTACAAGCCTTTTGTACAATTTTTTGTTGTTATAAAAAAATTATTTATATAAGTAGGTACAGCTAAATCACCCTGGAAACCTTGGTTTTTATTAAATTAAATTTTCACCTAATAATAACATTTGTAAATATCAAACAATGAAGAACCTTAATTTGAAAAAAAAGGTATATCATTCATTGATATTTACAAATGTTAAATATTATTTAATGTTATACAAATGTAAAAGTAAAGTCGATCTGAAAACGTCTAATTAGTAAGAATAGCAAAACAAGTGTTTTCAAAAGGAAAAAAACGCCGGCGCTATACGGCGGCGGATTGACAAAAGACTATATTTATTAGCAAACTTTTTTTATGAATGAATGGTTTCGAACTGTTTCAAGCAAAAATAAACCTTATACCGTATCACAAGAGCACATGGTACTTCGTAGGTCCATTCGGCCAAATTATAGTAATAAGTTGACACTTCAACCATTTTAAGCAAAAGAGATAAAGGCATTGTTTTTTTTAACAGGAGAGTTGTTTTCTAGAAACTTGTTTACAACTTGAGTTTGTGAGCGATCGCAATGAGTGCTATTATTTGTTCATTTGTTTCTTATTAGAGTATTTTTCCACAACATGTTTTAAAAACCTATAAAGTAAACACGGTACCATGTACAAAATAGGCCGCTAAAAAGTGTTCAGCAGAGAGGGACAGTATATCATGCTGGCACACCGCCTGCAACTTTACAAGGCGCAGGTTCGGCCTCATATGGAATACTGTTCCCATCTATGGGCCCCTGCCCAGACAACAGTATTCCCCAGTGCCAGCTCCTTCCACTTGACCGCATCCAGCGCAGAGCGGCTCGAATCGTCGGCGACCGAGTCCTTTCCGATCGGCTCGATTCATTGGCACTGCGAAGAGATGTTACATCCCTTTGCATTTTTTTTCGCATTTACCACGGGGAGTACTCTGGGGAATTGTTCGGATTAATCCCAGCCGCCAAATTTCACGAACGCACATCGCGGCAGAACTCCCAATACCATCCACACTATCTGGATGATTGGCGGTCCACCACTGTGTGATTTAGAAGATCTTTTCTTCCTCGCACAACTTCCTTGTAGAATCGATTACCATCAGCGATTTTTCCGGACCGATACGACTTAGGGACCTTCCAGAAAAGAGCCTACTCCTTTTTAAAAGGCCGGCAACGCTTCTGCAATTCCCCTGGTATTGACAATTGTTCATGGGCGGCGGCAGTCACTTACTATCATTTAAATAAAACTAATTTTACGGATTTTATCGCGTATATTAACTTATTTTTATCTTCCCGACGTTTCGGGTGCTTTCCAGCACCCGTGGTCACTGGGGACTGAGGTGTTTGACGTCCTGCTGTCATAGTTAGCCCGGCTACCTTCAGTTTTTTAATATTAATTTTTGGTTCGATTTACGCAGAATGAGCTTATAGTACCTTGAGGTCTAGCAGTGGTATACTTGGGTTTGGATTTGAGTTTATTAATTATGGGATCCCAAGCAGATGGCAGCACCCATCCATCTTCTCTATTGAAATTAGGATGTTTTTTAATTTCAATAGCCTCGCGAATCATCCTTGGGAGGAATCGGTGTTCTTCTGCGAGGATTTGTGGTCTATCAAATCTAATGTAATGGCGGGGCCGATCTTGAATATGTTCACAAACTGCAGACTTCCCGATACGTCGGTGCTTCACGTCAGCTATATGTTCTTTAACGCGGGAAGAAACGTCGGGAAGATAAAAATAAGTTAATATACGCGATAAAATCCGTAAAATTAGTTTTATTTAAATGTGTCCTTGTAATTTCACAAAATGTGACGCGCTTTCTGCGATTATAATAAGACGAGAGTTAAGGAGTGTGTGATATCATAGAACTGATCTAAGAGTGCGTGCGCCGACCCACGTGGTGTACCTGCTGTGTTAGCTGAGACGCCGGGAGGAAGGCGAGGCAGTCCTTCACAAGGTTAGTGCGTGCATTCCACTCTCATCCACTTTCCTTGCTCCGTTTGTTGTATGCACCAATACAGTCCACAAATCTTTATCGAAGAACTCACGTTACTGGCGCGTCCAGATGTATTGCAGTAAGAATAAAAAAAATATCGAAAAAAATAAGTAGTATTAGAATTTTTAGATACAATATATAAAGTAGGTAACGAGGACAAGAGTTGTATATTTAAAACAGTTACGCCGTTAAGCTTTCGCACGTGTAATTCATGCTATACTGCGAACCGACAAGGACAAAACTAAAATTGAGTAAGAAAGAGCAAGACCTCATTTTGCTTCCGAATATGTCGCGGTGGTAAAAGTTAGCGTTATTTGCATGGTTGTATCCATCAATTTGTGTCAAAAAAATGTAATAAGTGATAAATAAAGGAACCGAGAAAAATTAGAGATGTAACATATTATATCTGTGAAAGTTCAGTAATTCTACCTGTAACATCTGGAAAGTATAAATTTCATCAAGACTTCTATGTATACTTGGTCAAGGGTCACTTTCTTAAAACTCAAAAATTACAGCCTTTTTTTGCATAGGTGACTCTGTGATACAATAGCTCTTTATCAGTCAATCAAATAATAAGGGGTCAAGACGGGCACTGCTTTATGACGCCATTTTGACAGTTGAGAATATAGTAAATATTTTAGTCGATTTTAGTACTGTGTAGTGTGGTTAGTTTTTTATAAGTTGATTTTTCGAAGTGTTGCTAATTATTAGCAAAGCTTGTGAGATATTTTTTTCTTAATATATTAGTTATAGTATACGACTTTGTGTTTTTGTCACTGTTCTTCTCCTTGTTTTGATATTATAAGACGGCAAAGCTTAAGGTGACCATATTATCCTCACGTACTTTACTAGACCTCCAGTTTAGAACAAAGACTGTGGATCGCGCGGCAGCTAGTACTGTGAACATTCCACGCATTTTAATCTACGACAGTTACTATTTTTAGGCGAATACGAAATAAAGTTCTTCTTTTAAATTATGGCTTCTCTCGAAATAAATTTACATACTTATCTGAAATAAACTTCAAATCACAACAAAGTGCACATAAAAATAAAGACAGCGTAACGTCGCGTGAACGTCTTTTTCACATAATCACATTAAACAAGATCAGTGTTAGATGGTTTAAAACGACTTTCACGGTTTACAAAATAAAGTACTAGTCTTCGCCCGCAATCGACTAGAGTTACGGAGATTGACCGTGACTTAGTGCATAATATATTAGTACCGTAGTGGCCGTCTAGTTGTATATATACATCTTTAATTTCCTCATTTAGTGGTCCATCACTGAAAGTTCTACTAAGGCTAAAGTGGGTGCGAATCAAAGTCTTGTTGTGTTAATAACAATATATTATATTGGTGGTGATGTGCGGTCGCGCTCAGGTGATGAGCGTGCAGTCGAGGTCTTCATCGCGTCCGTCGGTATGTGCACGACGCAGTACTCTCGCTACCACATCGCTGAGCGCCTCGCGAGCACCCTCATCCAGCAGCGACATGCATTGCTGCAACAATAGACACTCGTTTCATTGAAAAGTCAATCAATGCACAAGATTATAATTTGTCGTGTAATGGCGGCGTATGATGTCCACTACCATCATTTCGTGAATGTCGTAAAAGGTGACAGAGGGAAACTGAAACAGGTGATGGGCAGCAGCATGTTTCTCACTCACTATTAGTTCTCTTAGTCATTTAGTTGCGGGAAGCGCAGCACGGTGCGCAGCGCCAGCTCGGCGTTGGCTCGCACGTAGGTGTTCTTGTACGTGCGTGCATGTACGTGCGTGTACGTGTACGTGACCGACCTGGTGGAAGGCGGGGTCGTGCGGCAGGCGCAGCACGGTGCGCAGCGCCAGCTCGGCGTTGGCTCGCACGTAGGTGTTCTTGTACGTGCGTGCGTGTACGTGCGTGTACGTGTACGTGACCGACCTGGTGGAAGGCGGGGTCGTGCGGCAGGCGCAGCACGGTGCGCAGCGCCAGCTCGGCGTTGGCTCGCACGTAGGTGTTCTTGTACGTGCGTGCGTGTACGTGCGTGTACGTGTACGTGACCGACCTGGTGGAAGGCGGGGTCGTGCGGCAGGCGCAGCACGGTGCGCAGCGCCAGCTCGGCGTTGGCTCGCACGTAGGTGTTCTTGTACGTGCGTGCGTGTACGTGCGTGTACGTGTACGTGACCGACCTGGTGGAAGGCGGGGTCGTGCGGCAGGCGCAGCACGGTGCGCAGCGCCAGCTCGGCGTTGGCTCGCACGTAGGTGTTCTTCTCCTTGGTGCCGTTGACGAGCGCGGGCAGCAGCACGCGCAGCACGTCCGGCGCCGCCTCGCGCCCCACCAGCGAGCTCGCGCGCGCCATCAGCTGCTTCACCTCGTTGCTCGAGTGGTTCATGCTCTGCGACAACCGACCAAATAACCACTCACTGCCATCACTGGCGAACTAATAGTCCACCTGATATCAAGACGTTATGTGCTTGCCATGCCCAGAAAGAGAGAATGGCAATATGGGACCAGGAGTAAAATAAATAACTTTAAAAAGTTCATGTCGCAAAGAGCCTCGCGTAAGTACCTTGTACATCTCTCGAGATTCGACCCATATAACCGCAAGGGTGGTGGTCCATGAGAAGGTGGAATCCACCTGAAATGTGGCTACTGCAACCACCTGACCGCTTAGCTTAGCGCTGCATTTATCAATTTCGATCTGGCTCACATTATTCTTTGTTATTGTGTATTAAAATGACTTCGGTCGCTTCCTCGTCACGTGTTAAAACAAAATAAATTGACAATGCTCAAGCACGATAACTAGCCAGAAGTGTATTAGAAAATTGTGACATTGAACTGAAAAAACAGTTATTATAAGTAATACCCTGGATAGGGCTGGCTAGGGATCAGACATTGGATAGGGCTGAAATTCACTCAAAAAGAATTTTGTCCAGAATAAAATCCGAATAAAAATTAGCAGGACCAGATAAAAAATTAAAATCGCCTACAAAACGGAAGAAGACAGGCCAAAAATTTTGTGTAGACAATTTTGATCGTACAATTATATGATCGTAAATTCATATCAATATAACAGAATTTTATTTACAAAAGAAAATCGTTCCGAATTTAACTTTCAAAAAGTGAAAGGATCAAAAGGAATTCTCACAGATACTAGTTCTGGAAATAAACTCATAGTAATCAGCGCAGGAGATAAAAAAGGATTTCTTTCGGGGGCTTCTTTGATATTTAAGGCAGGTACTACTACCGGCGACTATCATGGACAAATTAATGGCGAGAATTTTGAAAAATGGGTAGCACCGAAAAGCTTTTGCTTTCTCTTCCTGACCGCAGTAGCGTCGTAATGAACAACGCATTACCATAGTGTCCAGCTAAACAAGCTCCCAACAAAATGTTCTTTAATGTCAATGTCAATGAGGAAACCAGATTTATTTGAAATTATAGAACACCAGACCCGTTGACATCAATTATAAAATTGACAATATAATTAAAGGACATGGCCATGACATTATAAAACTACCTCCATATATTATGAGCGATTTAAACTCTATTTATTTATTTTTATTTTTTATTATTTATTAGCCTGGGCCACCAAGGTAACACAAAATAAAGAGCGATATATGTTTGACAAAACTGAAATAGGTACCAACGAATGCAATTTCGACAGTTAGGGCAGAAATTGGGCTAATTTCGAAAAACATGATCATACACTGGAGAATGATATAATAAATCTTATTTAATTAATTTTACTCTTAATTTGTTGCATTGAAAAAAATACCGATATAAACTACCTGGTACGTGTGATGCCACATCACTAGAAAATTGTCATGTCAACCTGTAGCGTACAATATATACATAAGCTCTCAAGCCTTTCACCTAGAGGGGTAGGCAAAACATCCTAATGCACCTCACTAGCTTGTCACATACATTTATGTATATAATATGAATACATGGTCATCAGTTAAGGGTACAGTCATCGGTTAAAATATTTTATTTTATTGTATTTGCATTTTGATTCTTGACTGATGATAAAGGTTTTTAAGGAGGAAGATTTCTATGAATCACAGCATCCTTACCATCAGGTGGACTGCGCGTTCTTTTGTCACTAAAAAAACAATGAGGTAGTTGGTGGACTCACCCTGACGAACTGCGATAGGATGTTGGGCGGCACTTGGCGCTGGTTAGCAAGCAGGTACCGCATGAGGTATCCCATGCCGCGTACTGCGTTGCAGGCAACTTGCGGGCGCTCGCTGGCTAGGTGGTTCAGCAGCGCGCGCTCCACCTTCTCCTCGAAGGGCTCGCGGTAGATGTGTTCCGGGCTCTCCTTGAGCGCCACAAACAGAGCGCACGAGCGGCCGTGCTGCAGCAGCCAGTCCGCGTCGGGCGCGCTGCCCAGCACGTGGTGCTGCAGCGCGGCGTCCCGGTGGGCCACCGGCAGGCAGTGCAGGAGAGCCCCTGCACACATGTTTGACTATATTAAACATTTTGCTAGGGACTAACTTTCAAAAACGGTAGTCACTCAAAGTGACATGAATGAAAGGGAGAGTTTTGGCTGGAATTTGACCTCCGGTGGATTAATGCTTCTATTTTATCGTTTAAATAATTGTTTGACTTAGAATGGTGTGATTTTTTGTATTAAATGTCTGCCATCTGTATATGTATTGTTACGGGGAAAATTTTTGGTCAAATGCCTAGTAATCAATGCCATAATAAAATAAAAAAAAATGTGTAAAGGGTAATTGACCTGATCTATTAACAGGGTTGATGCTGTGAAGTGTTCCAAATATGAGATAATTAAAAGATAAAGATTAAACACTTTACTGTAAAAAAATATTTCTTTCTATGTGTAGCAATTGTATAAATCATTGAAATGTACACAAATGCAATGTTAATTAAATTTTAAAATTAACTACGTTTAGATTTTCTATATATTATGTATTGTTAACATAACAAGCTAACCTTAACAACAAAACCAGTTTTGTACTCAACTTATTGGCTAACTTCATCAACGGCTGAATGAGCTTCAGTAAAAAAAAAATTCCTAACAAAAATAAAGACGTATAAATTGCCACTATAACTACTTCAACAACAATATAATATCTTTGTCTTTCTTTTATTCACATAATGCTAATATAAGTGAAATTCAACCTAAAAATGTATCTAAGTTAAGGATCATTTTTGGCATTTTTTAAAGGAAGTACTGCTATACAACGTGCAAAAAAATATGCAATGTTAATAACATTACTAATATTCCCTTTAGCCACCCCTTGCAAATCAAACAGCGGACTCGAACCCACAAACTTTTGAGTTCGCAGTTCGCACCCCGCCAGTAGGCTACTGTCGCTGACAATTTGAGTTATTAATCCTGTATAAATTGACATTAAAACTAACCTAGACAGCCTCCCACGGCACTTCGCGGCGGGTCGTCTGGATGTGCCAGCAGCGCTGGACTCGTCAGCGTCGTGAGGATGCTCAGGGCCAGTTGCTCCGACATTTTCTCCCCACCTCCAGTGATAATACTCCGCAGAGCTTGCAGCATGGTCTCTCTTATCGCAGGGTCATCTGTGTTCTTAATGCCATTGTGCATTTCCACGAAGAGCGGGTCAGCCCTGGTGTGAATGAGCACGAGTTGGGAGAGAGCGAGACCGGCTTTGATGCGGACTGGCCTGTTGGGATCGTTCAGAGCCTTCAGGAATGTAGTTTGCAGCTGTGGCAGGAACTGTTTCAGCATGACGCCGACCTAGATAAAAAACTGGTCTTTACTTCTTTATAAAGTTTATTAGTTATGTTCTAAAAAAAAGATCAAATAAATATTCTTTAATATCACCAAAGATCTGTTATTGAAGACAAGTAATGCCCTAATTTCCATCCAACCATTCATGCATTACAGCCTATAAAAATCCACTGCTGAAAATAGACCTCTCCATAGATAACCTCATTGGGAGGAGTTTGCCATAGTTTGCCACACTAATTTTAGCTTTGTCTGATGCCCCATGTTTGTATTCATATCTTCTCTACTTAGATAGTTTTAAAATACAGTCATCATTGAGGGCATTCACGACTTTTTTGCCGCCAGGGAGGCGCCATTTAAAAATGAGGTATAATATTTGACAGTTTTCATAGCAGGGCAGTTAATTTGTTCGAAAAATGTAAAAAGTTAATGTTTCGTTCTCTACTATTCATCATCATCATTACAGCCTTTCACAAGTCCACTGCTGAACATAGGCCTCCCCCAAGGAATGCCACAAAGCACGGTCCTGAGCCACCTGCATCCATCGACTTCCTGCATGTCTTACCAGGTCGTCACTCCATCTCGTGGGGGGTCGCCCTACGCTTCGCCTACCGGTACGAGGCTGCCACTCGAGAACCTCTCTTCCCCCTCTACTATTAGTTATATTTTATTAAAAAGACTGGTGGCTTATTCTTATTCAATACCTCCTCAACAAGACCAGTGTGAATTTTAAAACGTTTTAAGAAATAGACCGGGGGGGGGGGGGGGGGACAACGACGACGTAAACATACCTTCGAGAGTAGTTCGGCAAGGGTCTCCAGCACAGCGGCCTTGACAGCGGCGTTGAAGCGGTCGCCCAGGATACGGATGAGCGGGCCGGTGACGTGCACCACGGACGGCTGCAGTGCGGCTGCCGACGTGAGCCGGATCACCTCGCCCAGCATCAGGGCCGCGTTCTCCTTGTCTTCCGGTAGCCCGTTCAGGATCGACTCCCGGAACAGAGGCAGGATAGGCGCGATACCCTGATTCCAAAGATACGAAAATAAACATTACAAGAGTGGTTACACTACACAACACATTCATAGCATGAAATTAATTTCAATATTAGTCATTGTAAATAAGGAAAACAAATAACCTCAAGATAAATCTCAAGAATTCAAAAGTAGCATTTTGTAAATTGGATCCTTCTTGTGTAACCATGTGTATTTAGATTACGTGGGTTGTGACGTGTGATTAACAGGTTATATAAGCTTTTTTTAAATAAGTATTTTAATTAAATATAAAGAAACATTAAAGAAAGGAAAATAAAAGGTGGTTGTTCTGTTTCATCTTAGTATTTAAAATAATATTTATAAAAGCAAATAGTTATGTAAGTGAAATAATAAAAAAACATATATAAGTTAGAAATACCTATAGGTATATATTGATATTTAACAGAAACAGAAACAAACTTTTTTATTCAATATAGATTATAAATAATACGTATTGAAAGTCACTCTTTTGTATAAAAACCACTGGTTCGAATAAAAACCTCCGTCCTGGGAAGAACAAGCAAGAAACCCAGCGGGACTTTTTTTAAATAACAGCTTACAATCATGTATGTTACACAAATTAACAACACAACAAATTAGAAATAGTTTGGTAGCGATCAACTCATTTCCAGGGGTTATTATCCTCTATAAATTCTTTAATACTATAATAACCCTTTTTATACAAACTTAGTTTAAAGTTTTTGAACTTTGAGCAGGTCAAATTTTGTATATTTTCTGGAATTTTGTTGTAAAAACGTATACATCGCCCAAGAACGAATTACTGACTCGATGGAGTCGAGCAACCGGTACTACTAGCTTGTGTCTGTTCCTAGTATTTACAGAATGAATATCACTTATTTTTGTAAAACTACTTTTATTTTTGTGTACGTACATTACATTTTCATAAATGTATTGAGAGGCCAAAGTTAATATATTAATTTCCTTAAATTTTTGTCGCAGCGACTCTTTAGGCTTTAAATCATAAATTGCTCTTATGGCCCTCTTCTGTAAAACAAATATAATTTCAGTGTCAGCTGCGTGTCCCCATAGCAAAATACCATACGACATTATGCTATGGAAATAGCTAAAGTAAACTAGTCTAGCTGTTTCAACACTAGTTAAGACTTCTAATCTTTTTTACGGCATATGCTGCAGAATTAAGTCTGCTTGCTAGTTTTGATATATGGGGGCTTCATTGAAGCTTCGCGTCTAGTGTGATTTCAAGAAAAATGGTGGTATCTACAAGACTCAGTTTCTCCCCATTTAAAATTACATTAGTATTTAATTGTTTGACATTTGGAGTCATAAATTTCATACATTTCGTTTTTGTGCCATTTAAATGAAAATTATTAAGATTGAACCAATTTACTAATTTAGATATAGCATTATTTACTTCGTCATATTTTAGCAATTGTCGACTTAATTTGAAAATTAAAGAAGTGTCATCTGCAAATAATACTATATCATGGTTATCTCCTACTATGTAAGGTAAGTCATTAAAGTATACAAGAAACATTAAAGGGGCCGAGAATTGAGCCTTGAGGCACGCCCATCTGTACCATCGACCCGGAAGAACTCATACTGTTAATGACAACTTTTTGCGTTCTCTTACTTAAATATGAAATAATTAATTTAAGAGATCAAGAATATTTTTTTCAAAAATCTTACTAAGTGTTGGTAGTACAGAAATAGGTCTAAAATTGGCGGGGTCTAATGTACTACCAGATTTAAATAAAGGTATTACCTTTCCTTTACTATGCTTCATTAAATCAGGAAACACACCAGATTCGATACTAGTATTAAAAATAATAGCTAAATGAGGCGCGATTGTATCTATTATAGACGCAATAACTTTAACGGAAATCCCCCACAGATCTGCAGTTTTCTTAACATCAATAGTTTTAAAATATTTTACAATATCTTTTGATGATACTTTATGAAATGTGAAATTCTTTGTACACGCATTTACATTTTGTTTAAGTAATGATTCGGCGACCGCAGGAGAAGAATTCAGTGACTTAGTGGTATTAAATACTGTATTCATATATTTTATACTAGCTGTCTCCCGCGACTTCGCCCGCGTAGTATTTACTACGATTTAATGGGTTTTAATTTGTTTCCAAATAAAAGTATCTTAAGTTACTTCTTGTAGCATCAGTTATTTGCTAGTGGAAGTCCCGTGAAAACCGGTCCAGTCGTTTGAACAAACAGACAGACAAAATTTCAAAACTTTATTTTTATTATTAGTACCGTATATACTTTCATATGCATTTAGTAAAAAGGTGTTATTTTAACATTATAAACAGACACTTAAGTTTTATTTATTTGTATAGATAAGTAGATTCAAGATCAAGATTTCGTTTTAATTAGGCTTTATTCATAATATATAACTCATATAAAATATGGTTATAATGACACTGTTAGTGTTGTTTCAATAATATCTTCCTTTTATCTATAAGTGTGTGTTGTACAAGTGTATGAGTGTAGGTGGCTGGTGGGGCGGGGTGGGGCGGGGTGGGGCGGGGTGGGGCGGTACCTTGGGCAGGCAGAAGCCGGGCAGCAGGTCGCCGGGGCGCAGGTCGGCGGCGGCGTAGCGCACGGCCTGGCGCACGTCCCCCACGTGCTGCAGCTGCCGCTCCGCGTCCAGCGTGCGCGTCAGCGCCGACAGCGCCTCCCACGCCATCTGCAATTTAATCACCAATTCTTTCTCTTCTTCTCGTTCATTGAACTCATTCTACGTGTAGTGGCGGACTAAGTACATCCACTACTCTATTTCATTCCTACGCGATTGAGGGAAACAAATCATAAAATGGGCAGGAATGTCTTCCTAATAGCGACTAAAAATAAAATATTACGGTTGCCACCCAGCTTGCCAAGCGTGCCAAATATGGAAAATATCTCCCTATGAGGCAATAGATGAGGTGTTCAGGAGTGAACTTTTTTAGGTTGTAACGGTATACTCATTGATTCATTTCAATATAAATTTAATTATCTTCCTTCATGTTATATTTTTCAATACATTAGTTGTTGTTCATAGTCCATATTCTTACATAAGCAACTAAAATAAAGTTTTGAAAGATTATCAAATTATTCTTTATAGAATAAGTGTGACGAACAAGCATACAGTCTACCTTATGGTAAGTGAATGTTAGTCCATAGACATCTAAATTTCTCCTCGATTAAGAATTAAAATGCAGGTGTGTTGTCTGTCACCTGTGAGAATTAAAATGGAATGTCTCCTATTCATAAAAAGGGTCTCTATAGTATGTGCCATATCGATTGAGAAAAACGGACAATGACCTCAGATATGAGCCGAGTGTCAAAAGGCGTAACTTACAAAATCTCAATTTAGATGTGATAACAATATTTAAATATTGATATTATTCCCACTTCTAGGTCAGCACATATGTTTTGTTTTTTTGTTTCTTAAATAATATTGTCTGTGGTTCCTATAAACATAGTAAAATCTTACGGTACATCGCGAAAAATGTGTTATATTTTATATTTCAATTTATGGTAAGTAACGCAGCAATTCATTTAATAACAGTTTCATATTAAAAAAATATTTGAAGCAATATAATCACCATATTGAGCTTTTGCAAATTCATCCCTTTAAAATAAACAAAACGCGCGTTACGTCAGTTCGTTCTAAAAGAAACGTGACAATGGCAGCCAGAGATGCGTCACCTTTTTTGGGCCGGTCCGCCATTTTGTTTTCATTCGTGTTCGGATAGCGCTTGCGTGTGTACGTCTCGGGTAATTCATAGCATTCATTGCATTGTTTTAGTTGAGTTTTTACTGTTAAATTTGTTATATCGTTAAGTTTTTGTTTTTTGAATCTGTTATATTAGTTTTACTGTGACGGTCGTTACTAAATCGACATGAGTTCAGGAGAATTTGGTGAAGGACCCGGTCCTTCAACATCAAGTGGAAAGAGACGTCGCCAACCCATAATAAACGTAG